>CM065808.1:142634593-144111093 GCA_033398695.1 Orobanche coerulescens | reverse complement strand
TGGGAGGTAAGAAATATTGCATGGTTGTTGTTGATGATTATTCCAGGTATGCTTGGACGATCTTTCTTAGCAAGAAGAAGGAAACAACATCAAGGCTGCCCGAGCTCCTGAGAAAGTTGCAGAATGAAAAAGCATCGAGTATCGTGTGCATTCGTTCCGACAGAGGTACTGAATTCACCAACCGCTTTATAGAGCAATACTGTTCGGAGAATGGAATACAGCACGAGTACTCAGCTGCCCGTACACCTCAACAAAATGGTGTTGCCGAGCGAAAGAATAGGACGTTGAAAGAAGCAACAAGGACAATGATTGCCGCAAGCAAATTGCCACAGCGTTTCTGGGGTGAAGCAACCAATACAGCGTGCTACACTCAAAACCGCCGTATCGTCAACAAACACCACAACAAAACAGCTTATGAGGTATGCAATAACAAAACTCCATTAGTTTCGTATTTTCACATTTTTGGATGCAGGTGTTATGTATTGAACAATGGGAAGGACCAACTTAGAACCTTTGATGAGAAATCAGATGAAGGAATATTCGTAGGATACTCCTCCGTCAGCAAAGCTTTCAGAATCTTCAATAAAAGGAGGCTGACGATCGAGGAATCAGTTCATGTAGTGTTCGACGAACCACACCATGACCCTACAGGAGTAGATGATATCACTCAGGACATTCACCATCTATCTATCTTGGATCCACCTACACCCATAGAACCTGTAGTTGATTTAGAAATCAACCCCGCGGTATAAGAATCGATGTGGATGAAGGCGTGCCTGTACAAGTGAAGGCTGTACCCACGAAACTTTCGATCTGATGCGGGATCTGAACTAGAACCCGACCGAAGATGGTTGAGAGATCACCCGCAAGAGCTGATCATTGGAAACATTAATGCCGGTGTTTCTACTCGTAGGAGAATACAGAGTACACAAGGAAATGTACTTTGTGCACAAGAAGAATCTAATGCTGAAGTTTCACAGTTTCCTGAATGGAAATCTCAATCCGAACTTAGGAGACTCAATATGTGCACTATCGCTGTATTCTTAGCCCAGTCCGAACCTGTTTCGACCATAGACGCTCTTAACAACTCTCATTGGATCACATCTATGGAAGAAGAGCTTAACGGTTTCGAAAGAAACAATGTATGGTATCTCGTACCCAGACCGATACAACAATCGGTTATAGGAACCAAATGGGTATTTCGAAACAAAAAGGATCGAAATGGACTTATCATAAGGAACAAATCCAGACTAGTAGCACAAGGCTATTGTCAGGAAGAAGGAATCGACTATGATGAAACCTTCGCCCCTGTTGCGAGACTAGAAGCCATTAGGATATTTTTAGCCTTTGCCGCCCATAAGAGTTTTATCGTATACCAAATGGACGTTAAGAGTGCTTTCCTGAATGGAGAACTTGCAGAAGAAGTTTATGTTGAACAACCACCAGGGTTTGCCAACACTGACGGTATCGATCTAGTTTACAGGCTAAGGAAAGCGTTGTATGGACTTAAACAAGCCCCTAGAGCCTGGTACGAAACCCTGTCCCAGTATCTAACCAACAACGAATTTGAGAAAGGTGCTGTCGACAAAACCTTGTTCAAGATACAGGAAGGTGATGACCTTCTAATGGTACAAATCTATGTCGATGATATTATTTTTGGTTCAACTAACCTTGCTCTATGTCAAAGGTTCTCACATCTCATGCAAAGCAAATTTGAAATGAGTATGATGGGGGAACTTAGTTATTTCCTAGGTTTGCAGGTAAAGCAGTTGCCTACAGGTATATTCATCAACCAGGAGAAGTACAGCAAGGAGCTTCTCAACAAATTTGGAATGAACACTTCCAAATCCTCGCCAACCCCTATGAGCACTACATGCAAATTAGTCTTGATGAAGCCGGAAAACCGTTTGACCAATCACTCTACGAAGCTCATTGGTTCGCTCCTGTACCTAACGGCTACTTGAGCCCGATATCCATTTCTTTGTTGGAGTGTGTGCGAGATATCAAGTTGCACCTAAGGAATCACACTTCAATACGGCTAAGCGAATCTGAAGTACATTAAAGGAACAGTCGATGCGGGGCGTGGTATCTAAGGAAGGCGGATTCGATTTAGTTGGATCTGACTCGGATCTCGGAGGTGCAAGCTAGATAGGAAGAGTACAAGTGGAACTTGTCACTTTCTCGGACCTAGACTCGTTTCTTGGATCGGTAGAAGCAATTGGCTAACTCTCTTTCCTGGTGAATCAGTACTATCTTCTTGGTAGGCTGCTTTGTATGCAGATCCTATGGATGCAGCAACAACTGTCATATTATGGAATCGATGCTAGAGAGACTCCAATCATGTGTGATAGCACGAGTGCAATCGCAATCACGCACAATCCTGTTTTGCACTCGCGCACTAAGCATATCAACATGAAGCATCATTTTATCAGGAATCATGTCGAGAACAAGGATGTTTGCCTGGAAAAAGTTCATACAGACGTTCAGCTGGCCGACATCTTCACCAAGCCTCTCGACACAGCAAGATTCAACATGCTCAGACAAGAATTGGGAATACTACAGCCAGAGTCCCTGTAAGTAATTTACTATTTTTACTCAACAATTGAGGGGGAATGCTGTAAGACCCGTAAATACAGTATCCAACATTAATTATCTGTACACTCAGAATCATCTATACAGTACTGTAGCGAACGAACGCATATGAATCCTACAGCTGGTGTGTGCAATAATTAAGGGGGAATACTGTAGGACCCATGAATACAGCATTAATCCAAATATTGCTGTATGGAATTCAAAACCTATTAGTACCTTTTTAAGGGGGAACGCTGTATCGACGCGGAGAACAGCACATGCTATAGGATTTCGATTCAGTATATAATATAATATTATTTCCTTTTTAAAATAATTTTTGTCCACGTGCCCTGTTTTTATGTCAAACGTCATGTTCATTAAATGCTTTACTCGACATCTGGACAACTGAATCTCAAAAGCCGCGATGTTTTCAAATTGTTTATTATTTTTAAACCGCCGTTTTAGGCATTTAGGGTATCAACCTATGTCATAAGTGGGACCCGCTGTATTTTAAAAACCCTTTAATGGATTAGCGTACCAGTTACACTCAATCCATCTTGACCGTTAATTTCAAAACCGGTTCCCATCCCTTAAAATCTGACCATTCGTACTCTGCAAAACCCTATTTCGCCGCCCAAGTATAAAAGGATCAGTATACGCCATTAGAGACTCTTTACGCTTTCTGCAATTACAAGAGATCTCAAGCAAACAGCCTACATATTTTCTGCATATTCACTGCTTAATTCCATCGTTTTCTTGCACCCTTATCTCTTAAGAAAACTTCAATGGCTGGACAATCTTCTTCCCCTGTTTTGAAGAAATCCGCCAACATCATTGATGGCCGGATCTTCTCCAAACCCGTCATCATGGAACGTATTATCTCTGAAACAAACGACACCGAACCGATGGAGTATATCATTACTCGTCTTCAACAACAAGGTCTCTATCGCCTTGGGAGCAAAACCGCCGACAAATTCGACGCCCATCTGGTTGAGGAATTCTACCTCAATGCCGCCATCCGTTTTATGTCACTAGCCCAGGGAGGACATGTTGCTGACATCACTGCAACAGTCCAGGGAGTGACAATCTGTATCAATAGCGATCTACTTCAAAGAATCTACAGGCTGCCCGCCGATGGTCTCACCATGGACCAACTTGAGACGTTCGGGTCTCAAGAGCTGATTACCAAGTTTTATGGACTATTTACAGGATCCAAAGTGGTTGATATGGTGACAACCACTTGTCACAAGAAAAATTTTCTTCTTCATTTCGTTTATCTCCATGACTTCTGTTCCAGGATCATTGAAAATCGAACCGGTGCGTTCGAGATGTGCACGAACCTAAGGTTCAGAATGATGGTAGCTATTTTGACCTGTGAAAAGGTCAATTGGTGCCAAATCATTCTGAAACGTCTTCAAGAAGAGGTGTGCAAGCCTGCCACCCAAAAGAAATCATTTGTTTTAATCTTTGAACTACATTGACGAAGTGCGGATGTGCCAATCCGCCGATGCCAAGAAAAATAGCTCCAGGATATATTTAGGAGGCGTCAAGCCCACTGCTTATAACCAGAGCACCATGCACGCCAATCATCCGAGAACCAGGCACATGCCTATTTCTAACAACCCAAGAGATGAAACCGTGAAGGTCCCAGAAATGGAATCTTCAAAGAAGCGAAAGCGATCTCACAGCAAGAAACACTCTGCTGGTGAGAAGCCCAAGAAGAGACTCCGGAGGCTTTCAAAAATCAAATCTGCCAAGCACTCCAAGGATGTCTCGCTCGTGGCGCAACCCACTAATGAAGAACCCCAGGGCCCAACCCCTGTGGAAGAGGTGTCTCCTACTGCATCGACAGTAGATCCCGAGCCTTTGGCGGCTACGACGGATGTAGAGACATCTGCCAACGCTCAAGACGTTAGCACGTCGGCTGCCCATTCGGAGCCAAAAGCTACTTCTCTTCTGCGGGATCCCACACCCGTACAGGATCCAATTTCCTTAAGGGCACCATCCCCTGCAAGGAGTCCATCTTCCGTACAGGATCCCATACCTGTACCGGAATCCCTCGAAACAGCGTCTCCAGATGTTATTCGAAGTCCCTCCCCTGACTCCATCATAAATCAAACACTTCTTTCGGTTCAAATCGAACACGCGTACGAAAGATTCCTGCAATGGAAAGGCTATAGGTTAGCTCCGTACGACACACTGTACAACTGGAGCGAGTGGAACCACGAAGAGCGATTTGTCTCCGAAGTAACAGACTCAACTGAAATTGAGGTCCTGCTTCGATGGGACAACGCCTCTTGCAAAGATCTCATTGAAAGCCACCTGCTGCACAAATCTGACGCCAGAAGAAAAGGAAAGAAGAAGTCAGAGGATTCTCCCATTAATCCAAAAGACGACGACGATCATGACTCAGACGACGACGACGCTTTACAAGCAGGTCTGAGAATGAGTCGTGAAGAGGCTGAAGCTCGAGACGCCTCTCCACCCAGAAAAGACGAAGGGCCATCTACCCAAGCCAATCCCCCTTCGCCACAGCCCGAGAACATTCCCGACCAGAAGGAATCAGTCCCTCCAGTCGAGGAAGATCAAGAAATTTTGGAACAGGCATCCGAGCCTGTTGCGACCGAAAAAGCCATTCCTACAAGCCAACAGGAGGATTCAGTCCCTCCTGCATCCATATCTGCCGAAGAACCTTCGCCACAGGACGCTTCTGAACCAACTGTCGTCGTACCACAGGAAGCTGCTTCCGCCCCTGCAACCTTGGAATCCGAGGACGGTAACGAACCTGAGGATGTCCAACTTACTTCACGTCCATCCGTGAATGTAAGGAGGTTGAACGGTGCTGAAGACTTCACCCAGCCTGACTCTCCTATCTCTGCTGCACGTAAAGAGCGCCTGCGAGCTCTTGGCCTTCAGACTGTATTTATCCAAGATGCGATGGCGCTCTATCTTCCGTTGAAAAGGCACTGAATTGGATGCACACCTCTGCCGTAGAAGAAATGACCACTCTTCAACACGCAGTATCTCGAGTTGTCGACGCATTCATCCTTTTGCCAGAAGTGTTCAAGCAAGCCTTGAAGATCATGGAAGATAAACAAGAGCAACTGCTGAAGGAGGAAGCTACAAAGACAAGGATTGCTGAAGCCAAGACAGCTTGTGCAATGATTGAGAAACGACTCTCGAGTGCGTGCGCACGACAAATGCATCAAAGATATGTCGCGAGACTCTTTCCTCCCTTGTTGAAAGAATAACCAAAGATCGAGACCAAACAGACGCCGCTCTTGAAATCCTGCAAAGTCTTGATGAAGCCAAAAAGGGGGAAGAAGCACGAGAAGCCGCAAGGAGAATAAGGCACAGAAAGGGAATTTGAGGTGCTCGCAGCGATATCATTGCCGAATTGAACAAGCTAGCACCTCAATCCCAAAGCTTTAGAATTTCGGGCTCAGGCCAGGAATTCCATGACCCAAATGTCCCTTGGCAAACTCTTATCCAAAGACCTTCGGAAATACGTCTGCCGACCAACCGCAACCCAACTGCCGACGAAGTGAAGCAATGGAGGAAGAATGAACTGATGAGATATTTTGTCAGACTCATCAGGGAATCCGCCATCTTCAAAAATTATAAAACGTTAGCGGAAGCGGCAGATAAATTTTCAAAGATGCTAGAAGAAGGTAAACTCCCTCTCCAAATCGAAATGAAATCAAAACATAGAAGAGGAGATCGGGTCACCCATCCAGAAGATTGGATACTTGCCTTTGATCGTTCATATGAAGGAAGAGCGATTTACCAGGAACGAGGCAATGATTCACTTCAAAACTGGTGGCGCGGCACCGAGTACGAGCAAGGAAAGAGACCATGGAGGCATGCGGATTATAAATAAGGAGATGAAATTTATGTATATTACTTTTGTTTTTGTAATTTCCTTTCGAAACAGCAAACTTTGTACTCAATCATTTTGAATATCAATAAAATAGTTTGTTTGTCTTGAAAGATTACAACTCGTAATCTACTGTGTTAATGAATGATTACTTAAAATTGTTTAATAGGAATCTCAAGTTAGATAAACTTGATTGAAAAATTAAGTTGTACGAACTAGTCTACGAACAGTTCATAGTTTCAGTTGTAAACTTAGAATACATTGTAAGATTGTGCTTGCGCGCCAATCATAGGCTTAAGTTGTAAACTGTATCGAACTTGCCTGCGAGCAGTTCATTATTGTAGACGAAGTCACTAAGTCAGACCTATTGACAAAAGACCAAGAAATCTGCCAGAAGTCATCAAAGAAGATCGCCTCATGAAAGAAGGTTTTGGCATCATCAAGAAGACTCGAAGAGTTAAGTAAGTTAGTCTTGGCAAATTGTCAAAAAGGGGGAAATTGTTGGGAAAAACAAACACCCTGTATCGAAACAGCCGGGATACCCGATCCCTGTATCGATTGTTATTTGTTATTGAGAAGGTTTTGACATATATGCCAAATACAGTAAAGGAAAACTGTATCGAGGCTTTAAGGCTTTATCCTATATCGAAGACCTACCTCGAATCAGCATAAGTGAAGCTCGTCAGTACAGCAAGAAGACTTGTAAAAGATCAAGTATGGAAACTGTCTCGATGCCCTAAATACAGTCATCTTCCATACAGTTCACAAAAGGACAAGAAAGAACACAAGTCAAGACCCGTTGAACAAAGAAGTATTTAAATACTCAAGGATAAAGTATTTAAATCGCCGATCTTGAATCTTCAGAATCCCGCGAAATCCGGATCATGTCTTAATCCCGTTGAAACGGAATCTCTTTCAAACGGATATCTCAACGGATACTTTCCTCTGAGACTATATATATCCTATGAAGACATTGAAGATCAGTTACCAAAAACCAATCGAAGTAACCTAACTCTCAAAGCTATCAAAGTTATCATCTGAGCAAACATATCTCCAAAGCATATCGCAAGTTAGAACGAAAGAGATATACAGTGCTCAACATCAAGAACAGCCATCATCAGCTCAAGATCTTGATATTCAAAGCTGCTGTTCTTACCTGGTTACCTACCTTTTACCTCTGTGTAAAAACCGAGCTCTGTGTGAACTCAACAAGTTATTCGACTGTGTGGGACGAATAAGGACGAAGCTTTGGGCTGTGTGTGAAGAAGCTAGTCAAGAAGGAAGCTTTAACCAATCTGTGTGAACGGTTGAAAGTGATATTCTTTGTATCAATCTGTGTGAACGATACAAGGATAGGTTTGTTTATAATTACGTAGTTGTGTACGCAGTAATTATAATAAACTTTTTACTCCTGTGTGGAGGACCAGTGGACGTAGAGGGGTTTACCTCGAACCACTTAAATTCGTGTCATTTACCTTGACTTTTCTTGTTTGAAATTACTGTGATATATTAAGTATACACCAAATACTTCGTTGCTGTATCCACGGCAACTAACTGTATCCAAGACTTCCGCTACGCACTCAGATTTAGATTCCGTACAGTTTGTTGTTTAAACGATTTCCCAAACTGTATCCAGTATACTTAAGTGGCCAACACATGTTTTCGATTGAGAGGTATCTTGGGAAGCTGAAATCATATGTTCGAAATAGAAGTAAACCCGAAGGATCGATTGCAGAAGGGTACTTGGCAGAGGAATGTGTCACATTCTGCTCAAGATTTTTAGGTGGTGAAGGTGGAACGGAAAGTACCATGTATTCGGCTAACTTGGAAAATTGTCCAGCAGAAGTGCAATGTCACATTGGCACACGGAAGAATAAAGATGGAAAAATCTTTAAATTAAAAGAATGTGACTGGGAAGCAGTTCATCGCTATATTTTGTTCAACTCTGTTATTGAGGATATTGAGAGATTAATCGAGTAAGTTCTCAAGCCTACCTTTGTATTTTACTCAATACTATAAGCCTCTATTTTGTATAGATTACAATAAATAACAATATATACCTTGAATACTTTTTTTAGGGAGCATCGAGCTTTAGTGAGTGGGCATGCTGGTTCGAAAAGATACAGAAGGGAGCGTACACATACTGACGAGTTTTGGAACTAGTTGAAGGAAGAGGTTCTGATAAGGGGCTACATTTCAAAAGATTTAGAGGTGTTTGCATTGGGTCCTAATCGGATAGATAAGAGGTTTACTGGCTATGTAATAAATGGTTATAGATTTCATACAAAGTCTAGGGATTCTCGATGTACCACACAAAATAGCGGGGTATTTTTTACTGCTATAACCACTAGCTTTTCAAGTTCGAAAGATGAGAACCCTATAGTCGGGAATGTTAACTATTACGGATCAATCGAGGACATTTTTGAACTTGATTACTGGGGAGCTTTTACAGTGGTTATTTTTAAGTGTTCTTGGTACCAGGAAGAGAATGATAACTATGGTCTTACTAAAGTCAATTTTAGTAAGTTATGCCAAAAGTCTGATTCTTATGTGCTAGCTTCGCAAGTTCAACAAATTTTTTATGTGGATGATCCAGTGAAAAGATGGTGAAATATGTTATTAAAAAGCGCCAGAATTGGTGTGATTAAAATCCACAATGCAAATGAAGAAGATATCACAAAAGCTAATTCACAGAAGGACGATTTGGACCCGAATAGAAACTGAAGTTGCTGATGGGAGATGGTCAAGGGATGATGTGCCCCTAACCCAAATCCCTGTTCCATCTTAGTTTGATGATTTATGTTCTATCTTAGTTTGGTTATTTTTAAAATTTAATTGGCACTCTTCATATATGTACCATTAGTTTTTCAAATGTGATTTGCACTCATTAACTCTGTCTTATTAGTCTTTTGGATGTAATTGGCACTCTTATTAGTTCTATTTATATCTAATTGGCACTCTCTTTATCTCTTTATCAGTGGTCTGTTGTCCTTTGTCATTTTTTATATTGAAGTAAACTGGTTCAGGATGGCCACACAAGAAATTCATGTCAGGTTCAACCATGGTGGACGGTTTCATAAAACTAGTTATCTTGGTGGACAACGAATGACTATAGCACGTGTTGACGTAGACACATTTTCCTTTAGTGTCCTGATGGAGTTCATCAAAGATTACCTCCATTATACAGAAATCGGAGGAGTCTATAACAGGAGCAAGAATGGTTGTTTGAAGCTAGTTAGAAATGACAGGGACGTGATTGAAATGTTGAAGGCTGCAATAGTGAAAAAGAGGTAGACTTTTATATCCATAACACTATTGACACGGATATTGAGCCTCCAATTAAAATACAACCACATGTGATCGTACGGCCAAGAAAAACCCTAACACAAGGTACATGTATATTTTTAATGTTGCGTGAACAAAAATTATACTGTTGCCTGACCAAAAAATGAGTATTGTAATGTTGATGCTATTCTTACATACATAAAATTTGTAACAGTTTCCCCTAAGAAAAATTTGAAGCGCAATTTTGTAACGACACATCAGCTCCGACAGCGACAGCAATAGCAACAGCAACAACAACAAATGAAGACTAGGAAGTCACCTCGGCTGTGTAACAGTACTGTACAAGATACAAATGAGAAAGATAAAGAAACAGCGAGAAGAAAATTGGATTTACAGACTGATACAGGTGAAGGCGAAAAAACCAGAGAAAATGATGTTGCTACGAAGGTATTTTATGCCTTATTTTTTATTACTATAATTTTAATGACCTCTGATTATTATAAAACTTAACTAAAAGTTCACTGGTTCATATTAGTACATATAATTTTGTGCTTGTGTCAGCAACCCGCTGTCTAAAAAATGAAACAAAATGATGAAAGTTTGAGTCCCACAACATGATACGTGTGAGGACATTTTAATTTCTCCGACTGATCTTTGAGAAAGATAAAGATACCAAAAACTATTGTTGAGAGTATAGGAACTATGCCATTAAATAACTACATTTCTCTTACTTTGCATATGGGCTGATTATCAAGATTTTTTACATTTCTGAATTTTGCTGAACCTAGGTACATAAGCCACCACTTACACAGTATGAAAAGGATAAGATTAGAAATGTGAAAGAAAATGGTGAACTTTTTCGATCACTTGGGATTATGCCATTAGTGGGTAGTCTAAAAGATGCTTTAGAGAATCCAAAAAAAAAAGGCAAGGATCATAATAAGGATAATGATAAGGATGAGGAAGATGAAGACTATAATCCGGAGAAAGAGGACATTGTCCAAAGTAAGGATACATCGAAGGTACATAAAAATAGAATATTAATTGCTTATTGTTTTGGCTTTATGCATATGAATTTTATGAATTGTACTAATGCTAAACTTAAATTTTGTTTTGTAGAGAGCCAAAGATGCTAAGAAAAACAAGTTTACACAGGGACCAAGAACCCGTTCGCGAGCAAATGCAGCTGCAGCCAGGAAGGAACCAAAGAATACTGGAGCTGGAAATCAAAAGGAAGTGACAAGTTCATACCGTGCACCAACTTTAAAACCAACATACAGTAAAGTGTTTCAACAGGCAACCAATAGAGCAGCTCCTGGTTCCGTAAATGCTTACTTAGCACTGAGGGAACGCCAGAAACAAAACATTGAAGTCCCAGCAACACCACAGGATGGTCCTGAACTGGACTTGGAATAAAATGCAGCTGAAGTTGTTAAACCAGGTAATGTGTACATCTAATATTGTTTCATGACTTGCAATTTCAATTTTTTAGGGATTCATATTAATCTTTGCTATGTTTTTGGAGCCCTGATTTATATTGGACCAACTCCTAGAAAGCCAAGAGGATGGACGAAATTGTCTAAGGTTCATGCAAGGAGTCTTGACGAGAAGATTCTGATTATTTTAATGAAAAAGATCAACAAGTTTCTGACGATCAGAAAATTATTACTGAGCTAACTAATTTTGTGGGGACACTGGCAAGAGATAATGTGTCTCTTACTTACATAAATTGGCGTTTAGTTCCGGAAGAGTTAAAGAAGCAGATGTGGGAATATACTCGGGTATATTTCAAATATCACCTAAAAATAGCGTATATAACTTTTTTATATTTGTGCAATTAATTAATCAGTTACTTATTCTATATTAACTCCATGTATTGTAGGCTATGTATATTATTCCAGATGAAGGTCGGAAATGGCTGTACACTACACTTTCTGATGCTTGGAGGGGGTACAAGAGTTGTGTGAAGGGCAAGTATTTTTCCAGCGAAAAAACTTTTGAGGAAATGATTGAACAAAGGCCCGATGACATTCCACTAGAGGATTTTAAAATGCTCTTGAAGTACTGGGGAGATGAAGAAATCCAGGTACTATAGTGTTATCTGATTTTAAATTGCACAACTCTATCCCTCTTTCATCACAAATAAAGTAGATTTTCTTTGTCATTTTCTTGCTTAACATATGCATTTTAAGATGCAGTAAATACTTCATCCACAAATTGTTTATGGTCAATATTTTGTAAATGTTTCATCAAATTAACAGGGCATTGTGTTCTTTTTTTAGAAACTGGCAAAGGCTAATTCGGAGCGTCGAGCTTCGATCACTGATATACACACCATGGGACCAAAAAGTCTAGCGCAAGTTAGGCACAAGCTGGTAAAACCTCTGACCATCTTCCATTCCAATGCAGAGTATCAAATAGCAAATGGTAATGATCACTAGAGCACATAGTAATAACCAATGGACTTAAGTGAGAGCTTTTAACACTGATTGCCACGTATCTTTCGAACATGAAATGCACATTGTTTCCTTACCTGGAATCATTTTGCAACAAAATTACCTAAATGAAAAGCTTTTGGCTGTGAAACATATATATTGACCATGTCATATTTCAATAATTTTTATGAGACCTCATATTCCACATCTGGAGGCTCTGGAATTTGATATTCTTGAACTTAGATATCCTTAGGCACTCGATCACACAGTTCATTTACGTGGCTGAATGGTTGAGCTGGAAGTGTAATGTTTTAAAAGGCTATGGATTGGGTATTTACTCCTTTCGAGTAGGTGGAGATGAGAGCAGTAGATTGGTTGAGAGACATCATGCTGAAAGATTATAATGCTTTTGTTGGAGATCTGACTCAAAGATTATGTGCGCTAAATATTTTCGGTGTCAAATTCCCAATAGGCTCTAGAGAGCTCACATATATCGGTTCCATTTTAGTCCATAAACAATGAGTTGTCGACAATAGGGTCTTCTTCTTTTCTATACTTATTGCTCATAGTTTGAGTTTCTTTTTCTTTTTCTTCTTACATTTTCTGACGACAGTTACATACTTTGGCTTTATAAGTGATGGTAAATTTTACAGAAAAAGAGTGACCCACAGCAAGCCCCGCCATGTGATGCTAATGTCTATATTGAAACGGGCAAGCGAAAAGCGGGGGGGGGGGGGGGAGTACAAGACACATAGTGAAGCAGTGACAACAAAAATTGTAAGTATTATTTAGTAATTAAAAATAAACCAGACTCCATACTTCATTCCAAATATTGATATATTTAATTTTCTTGTAGAACAATATTCAGCACATGCTTAATTCTGGACATCAAGCCGAGGCAGATGCGTTGGTCACTAAAGACAAGGAACATGGCAACAACTGGCTAGTGGGAAGGGGATGTAAAAGGTCCAGAGAACAAGCTCGTGCTCCTGCTCGTTCAGATCCCTATGTGCAGGACTTGACCAAAAAAATAAAGCGTGACTTGGAAATTGAATTAGAAGCCAAGGTAAACAAGAAAGTGCAGGAGAATATCACATGGGTCTTGAAAAGTTTGGGAGATGCTAATCCCGATCTAAATCTAGACATCGGAGATTTTTGTCTAACTTTGTCAAGTGAACAAGATGACAACGGTACACCTGTGACACAAGGTGGCACTTCTATGTAGAAATCGAGATATTTAATTATGTCTACTATTTAGAACTTTTGGTCACTTAGTACTCTTGAATTAGACTTGCTAATTTGGTCTTAAATTAGACTCTAGTTATGGTGTTGCGTGTTGAGTTGGTATTTTGTGTCGACTGTTTGTTGGGATGTTAGTATTTGGTACTGAATGCATGGTGAATGTTTGATGGTATTTTATTTGTATGGGATGATGTTCTTACGAAATGGTTATTGCAAAAATTTTATTTAAAGTGTTGCATTTATCTTTCAGTTAGTGTTGCATATTCTCAAATTAGTGTCGCATATTTTTAACTTAGTGTTGCATAACAACCATGTTACTGTTGGGTATAAGAATAATGTTGCGTTATGATTGAAGTGGGACCCACTGCTGACGTGGATGAAGTGGGACCCACTGATGACGTGGATGAAGTGGGACCATTGCCGACGTGGCAAAAAAGGACCCACCGCTGACATGGCAAAAGGGGGACCCACTGCTGACGTGGCCAAAGGTCCTACTACTGCTGTATTCTCCTCTAAGCCAACACTATTTTCTGTTGCATATATTTTATTTTGTGTTGCACTATGTACATAATGCAACACTTTCCCTCTGTTGCATTAGAAAGGAAAAGTGTTGGATTAGAGGTCAAATCCCACGCGAGCAGATGCAACACTCACAAAGTGTTGGATATATCAATTTCTGGACTAAGACAACAGAAAATGGGGCATAATGCAACAATAGGAAGCGTTGCATATGAGCACTTATGGTGTAGTGTTCCCTCAGTTCCGTTGCGGGATCGACCAACCCTAGCCTATCTAACTCGGTGCATCCTGACACTGAAAGTCAGCACGACCAGTCGACTGGCCAGGGGAACAGCGCGGACGTTGGATTTGCGAATGTACTTCAATAATTGGCTAACCAGATGACCATTTTAGCCCAAACCGTTCAGCTGAATAATCTGAACCCGAACGCGGATGCCTTGCTTCATAATGTAATCCGTATGCACCCTCCTCATTTTGGCGGTGACACAGAACCGTTAGGATGGGAAGATTGGCTAGTGGAGTTGGAGAAAATTTTTGAAGCGGTCGATTGTCCCGAAGCGAGGAAAGTACCGATTGCTCAGTATTTCCTCACCAAGGAGGCTGCTACGTGGTGGAAAGTCATCTAGCCACAGGATCGTGTTGCTATGTGGGATGAGTTTAAAGAACTTTTAGAGGTCGGGTTTTGTCCTTGGCCAGTGCGAGAAGGCCGAATTCGAGCCTTTTTCGAGGTGAAACCACAGAATATTCCCGTTTCGCAGGCGATCGTGGAGTACAACCAACAATTAATCCACGTGAAGGATTAAGTGCGAAACGAGCGTGATAAGATCCATTACTTTGATATGCGGATGAATATGGACTTACGGCGGTATATGGCCGGATTTGCTTGCACCACGTTAAAGGAATATCAGGACCGAGCTTTGGCCCATGATTTGTTAAGCCCCGACAATGACACCAATGAAGAATCGAAGAAGCAGAAGATCACGAGAAATTTTTCTGGCTCTAAGAGTGGCAACTTCCAGAGGTCACAGACGACTAACCGTTCTGTCGGAGAGTCGTCACGTTTCGCTAAAGGAAAGAGGGGTTTTCGTTCTGCACCAGGCACCAAAACTCGCACGGTGACTTGCTATAATTGTGGTCGTCCAGGACACGTTAATTTCTAATGCAATTTCCCACCATTGAAGTGTCACACTTGCGGACAGATGGGACATAGGGCGGCTTATTGTTCCGAACCAAATCAGACTTTGGACACTCGGTCTTCTGCCCCAGCGCCACTTGATCAAGACGTGAATCAGCGGCAATCTTTTGCTCAGTCTCAACAGAATTACGGTAGGGGCTGGGGACGGGGTCAGAACGCTGGAGGGGGAAACTCTATCGTCGGTTCGGTACAACCACGAGTGTACGAGATGAGTCAAACAGACGAACCCGATGCAGCAGTGGCCTCAGGTACCATTCATATTTTATCTCATCTAGTTCGTGTACTTTTTGATACGGGTGCTACCCATTCTTTCATTTTCTTGGAGTGTGTACGTCGTTTGAATATAACTTGTATGACTGCTTGTGATCCCTTCATTGTGAAACTACCTAGCAGGGATAGAATTGTGGGGAACCGGGAGATTAAAGATTTTCCGGTGATTATATCCGGTATGGATTGGGTATCGAATCTGATTGTAGTTGATATGGAAAGGCGAGGACGTGATCCTCGGCGAGGATTGGCTTGATAGTCACCAAGCGATTATGAATTACCGTACTAAAGTTATCACCATGATGACTAAAGACGGATCTGAGTACTCATTTCTGGAACGTAAGTTGGGCTAATCCAAGTTACTTATCAGTGCCATGAAGGCCGTAAAACTTTTGAATAAAGGTTGTACGGGATATTGGTGTTATGCAAGAATTAAAGAATCAGTAGCTTCTGGAGAAAGGGTACATCAGACCGAGCTCTTGGCCTTGGGGCGCGCCTGTCCTTTTTGTGAGAAAGAAGAATGGTTCACTACATTTGTGCATCGACTACCGTGAGCTGAACAAAGTAACCATCAAGAACAAGTATCCTTTGCCTCGTATAGACAATTTATTGGGGCTGCAGTTTTCTCTAAAATTGATTTGAGATCAGGGCACTATCAACTCAGGGTGAAAGAGTCCGACGTTCCGAAGACTGCATTTCGGATGAGATATGGGCATTATGAATTTGTAGTCATGTCTTTTGGTTTGACTAATGCACCGGCAGTATTCATGCAGTTAATGAATAAGATTTTCATCGAGTACCTCGACAGATGTGTAGTCATTTTTATTGACGACATTTTGATCTATTCTCGAGATAAAGAGGAACATGCCTGACACTTGCATTTGGTACTAGGTATTTTGAGAACCGAACACCTCTATGTGAAATTCTCGAAATGTGAATTCTGGTTGGAAGAAGTTATGTTTCTCGGCCATGTGATTTCGGCCGAAGGGGTTCGTGTAGACCCGCAGAAGATTGAGGCAGTGCTAGGTTGGGCACCGCCTAAAAAAGTTGAGGAAGTTCGTAGCTTTTTGGGCCTTGCTGGGTATTACCGTCAGTTTGTTGAGGGGTTCTAGAAACTCGCTCGGCCGCTTACGAAATTACTCCAGAAGACAGAAAAGTTTGTTTGGACGGATGAGAGACAACAGAGCTTCGATGAGCTGAAGAAACGTTTGACTTCATCGCCGATTTTAACTTTAACACATAGTGAGGGCTTTGCAGTTTATAGTGATGCTTCGGGTCAAGGTCTTGGCTGTGTGCTTATGCAGCATGATAAGACAATAGCTTTTGCGACATGAAAACTAAAGCCATACAAGATGAATTATCCTACTCACGATTTGGAGTTGGCCGAAATTGTCTTCTCACTCAAGATTTAGCGGCATTATTTGTATGGTTCTCCGTGTCGGATTTATACTGATCACAAGAGCCTGAAGTATATTTTCAGTCAGAAAGATCTGAACATGAGACAGAGACGTTAGTTAGAATTGATAAAGGATTACGATTTAGAAATTCTTTACCACCCGGGTAAAACCAATGTTGTCGCGGATGCTTTGAGCCGCAAATCAGCATCGCTTCAAATGCTCGAGGTTCTTACATCTCAGACGAAGATTCGGAAGGATTTAATCGAGCAAGGAAGAGAAGTTTGGCTTCAACGAGTACAAGGACGGTTGTGTACTCTCGAAATTACTTCGTCCTTGGTTGACGACATCAAAGGGAAACAGTGTAGTAACCCGATGATCTCTCAACTGAAGGAAGATGTAATTAAAGGAAAAGCTCCTGGCTTTATGGTTCACGAGGATAGTATCTTGAGATTTCAAGGCAGGCTTTGTGTTCCGAATGATCTAGAATTGAGGCAGAGAATTCTTCGCGAAGCTCATGCTACACCTTACTCAATCCACCCCAGAACGAGTAAGATGTACAAAGACTTGAAGCACAATTTTTGGTAGAATAACATGAAGAAGGATGTCACGGAATTTGTATTGCGGTGCTTGACGTGTCAGCAAGTCAAGATCGAACATCAACGACCAGCGGGGTTGTTGAAGCCGCTTCCCGTTCCCGAGTGGAAGTGGGAAGACATTTCTATGGACTTTATCACTGGCATGCCGAGAACTAGGGCCGGAATGAATATGATTTGGGTAATCGTCGACCGGTTGACCAAGTCTGCACACTTCTTGGGTATTAAGGATACTTGGGACTGGAGAGGTTGGCTCGAACCTTTATAGCTGAGATCGTAAGATTGCACGGTGCCCCCAAGACCATTGTTTCTGATCGAGACGGTCGTTTCATAACGCATTTTTGGCAGGCCGTTCATAAGGCTTTGGGTACTGAGTTGAGATTGAGCACGTCCTTTCACCCTCAGTCAGACGGTCAGACGGAGAGGACGATTCAGACATTGGGGGACATGTTGCGGGCTTGTGCCCTAGATTGGAGTAATGATTGGGAGCTTCACTTGTCGTTGATCGAGTTTGCCTACAATAATAGTTGGCATGCGTCTATCAAAATGGCACCATTCGAGGCACTTTATGGTAGGCGATGTAGGTCGCCATTGTGTTGGGACGAAGCTTTGGAGCTAATCAGAACGGAGCCGAACATGTTGTTGGAGACTAAGGAAAAGATTTCTATCATCCGGGACCGGTTGCTGACTGCCCAGAGCCGTCAGAAATCTTATGCTGATACTCGTCTTCGAGCCTTGGAGTTCGAAGTGGGGGATCATGTCTTACTCAAGGTGTCGCCGACCAGAGGGGTTTTCCGCTTCGGGAAAAAGGGGAAACTTAGTCCGAGGTATATCGGGCCTTTCGAGATTTTGGACAAGGTTGGAAATTTATCTTATCGCTTGGCGTTGCTTCCAGCTTCGAGTCACGTCTATAATGTTTTTCATGTGTCTCAGTTGAGAAAGTACGTGCCGGATCCGATCCATGTTACCGACTATAGTGAGATTGATGTAGCCGATGATATTACCTTTCCGGAGAGACCCGTGAAGATCCTTGAGCGTCGTGAGAAACAACTTCGGCATAAGACCATTCCACTGGTTAAAGTGCAATGGTCGAGACATGGAGTTGAGGAGGCGACTTGGGAAATGGAAGAGAAGATGCGGTCGGAGTACCTCGAACTTTTTATTTCTTAAGTTTCGGGATGAAACTTCTTTTTAGAGGGGGAGAATGTAATACCCATACTTTTATTCACTGTTTGACCTTGCCGTTCTTCCTACTTTGTCACTCTGTAAACTCTTTGTGATATTGTCGATATTGTTATAGTGTTTTGTACCTTGTTTGGATCGCGATTATGTTTTTTAGACCTTGCGGAAGTGTTCTGGGTCAGAGAAATAACGCACGCTAAGCCTAGGCTAAAACACGCTAATTCTCCTTGAGTAGCGCACGCTAGTTTTGAGCCGTAGCGCGCGCTAAGGGACCAGTCAGGTCAGAACCAGTAACTCATCCTGCTTTCTGGACTGGCAGTTAACGCACGCTAGGAGTTTGTTAGTGCACGCTATTCGTGGTCAGTAGCGCGCGCTAACATCCGTCCGTAACGCATGCTAACGGACTGGTCGGCAGAGGCAGTGAGGTTGTCAGGCTATCTGGACTATCATGTAACGTACGCTAGACTTCGGTTAGCGCACTCTATAAGGGCTACGTAGCGCACGCTAAGCTATCGCGGTAGCGCACGCTAAGACTTGAGCAGGGCAGAGGACAGTAGGTTCTGGACTTCGATTTCTGGACACCATTTCCGGCTAGCGCACACTAATGGAAGGCGATTAGGGCACGCTAACGGGGCCAACAGAAGCCACTGGACTACCCAGTGACCCTGCTAGAGCATGCTAATATTAGAGGCGTAGCGTGCGCTAGACTGGGCGAGTATATATTGGACAGTTGACTTCCATTTCGTCATTTTTCTCATCATTCTCACATTTCCGATCGGGTGCAGCGGATTTGGGCGATTCAGGGAGTTTGGAAGCGATCTTTCTTCAGAAATCAACATCTTTGGTTGGAGAACAAGGATTTAACAACATCTAATCCATTCCATCGTCCAAATCAAGGTAAAAATCCTTAGAACCCTATTTTTGGGAATTTTGGGGTTTTTCTTAGATTCGTTCGATTTATCCGGTTTGAGGCTTGAGAATCTTGAGATTATGATATATCTACCTCGTATACATGCTTTTCCTACGATTTTACGGATTGGTTTGTGCCGTGTTCGGACTTGTGAGGGTTTGGGTGATTTTCCAACCTCTAGTTGTTTACCCTTGTATTTTCGTGAATCGTAGACGGGTTTCGGGAGTTTCTTCGTGAATTATGAGTATGGATAATTTATTATCATATCTCTTATGAATCGTTTAGGTACTGGAAGTGCGTTCTTGGACCTACCGATTTCATACTCTTTTCTGTTTGATTTCTCGATATCTTAAAGGCAAGTATATATTTATGATTGTACGTTCTCGACTTTGAAAGTAAGATATATGAATGGCATGTTTATTTATATCCACTTTGGGATGGGCCGACGGGTCCTCTGAGGGTTTCGTAGCCTCTGGTGCGATTCCATGGATCATATGAGTTAACCACTCTGGGATTGGACCGACGAGTCCTCTGAGGGTTCCGTAGCCTGTGGTGCGGTTCCACGGTTGATCATGTATGTATTGATGTGATGCTATGAGATAGTTATTCCGTATTACTAGTCTTGAATTGATGAATTGACGGTTACCTTTACTTTATTGTCGAGGAGTATTGTTGTTGGCCACTAAGTATACTGGATACAGCTTTGAAAGTGTTTTAAACAACAAGCTGTACTGTTTTAAATATGAGTGCGTAGCGAAAGTTTTAAATACAGTAAGTTGCTGTGGATACAGCAACTCGATGTGCGGTGTATACTTAAATAATCACAGTTTATTAAAAAAATAAAAGCAGAAGGTAAATAACACAGTATTTAAAGTGGTTCGAGGTAAACCCCTCTACGTCCACTGGTCCTCCACACAGGAGTAAAAAGTTTATTATAATTACCACGTACACAACTACGTAATTATAACAACACTTAATCAATATATTGTTCACATAGATTGATATAAAGATCTTAGCTTTCAACTGTTCACACAGATTGGTTTGAGCTAACACTTTGTCTGGCTTCTTCACACAGTTCTGAAGCTTCGCCTTCTTCGATGCAATTCCTTCACACACATTTCGGGAGTAGCAAAGATTCCTCAGTCCACACAGGGCTGATATGAGTTTGTTCAAAGATAGAATAGGGTTTGAACAACATCTATGACTTTCTGGGCTATAAGCTGATGGTGTGTTGTTCATGGTTTGAGCACTGTATATCTCTTATATTTGAATAGCAGAAAGCTTGGGGAGATATGTTTTTCTCTGAATATTTCTTGTAAGCTTGATTATTTGTAATTCGTTTTTTCGTGTAGTTCAGTCGTTCAGTGATAGATGATCTTCAAACTCTGGAGATATATATAGCCATCTGAAATATATCCGTTTGAAATATATCCGTTGAGGCAAGATTATGCGACAACTAATATTTGACTGAGATCCGGATATTGCGGGATTTGAAGATCTTCTGACTTACAGTATTTAAATACTTTATCCTTTAGTATTTAAATACTTCTTTATCAACGGGACTTGACTTCTAGCGAATACTGAAGATTCCTTCTTGTCCTGTTGAGAGCTGTATGGAAGGTATCACTGTATTGATATTCGAGACAGCTTCCATACTTTGGCTTTGCGGGACTCTTTACTGTATGATCAATATATATTGTATGGTTGCGACTGTGAGAAGTCTTGGATACATGTTTGATACTTGATCATCTTTTCGATACAGCTAGAGGCGGTATTCAAGATTTGGCATATTGTCAAAACATTCTGACAATACGATCGATACAGGGTTTGTTATCCAAGCAGCATCGATACAGGGATTTGTTATCCCAAAAATTTCCTCCTTTTTGATAATTTGCCAAGTCCTTCCGAGTCTTCCTTTTTAAAACCTTATGATGTTTATCCAAACATCCTTGATGATGCCAAAACTTTGACACTTAGCGGTTTGAAGTAGGGCAGACTTCTTGGTCTTCTTTCGAATGTTCTGGCCTTAGGTATTTGGCTTTAATACTAAGAACTGCTCGTAGGCAAGTTCATCTTTTATAAAAAGAAAGTCACATTGAAAACTTATGATTGACGCGCAGGCACAATTTTACATTGTTTTCTAGATGCATACAACTTAAACTATGAAATGTTCGCAGACAAGTTCTTACAGCTTGTGTATGAGATAGATTTCATAATATGAATACAGTAAGAATAAATAAAGTGACTGTAAACAAAAATGAACACAGTAGATTACGAGTTGTAATCTTTCAAGATAGGCAAAAATTTTATTGATACTGAAATAGAGTACAAAGATTGTTGTTTTGAAAGTAAAATTACAATCGAATAATACACTAAAGAATTCAGCTCCTAAAGTCAGAGTGTCCCCATGGTCGCTTGAAAGGGTCATTCTTGGTGTTTCGCCACCAGTTCTGATGAGCGTTCTTATCTCGATTCTGATAAATTACACGTCCTTCATAAGATTTATCAAATACTAGGATCCAGTCTTCTGGATGGGTCACCAAGTCACCTTTTCGATGCTTTGACTTCATCTGCTGCTATAGCAGGAGCGATCCGTCTTCCAGCTTCGTCTTGAATTCCTCTGCGGCTTCCTATACCGTTCTGCATCTATTGAATAAGGCGGATTCCCTGATAAGTACAACGAAGTATCTTAACAATTCATTTCCCCTCCAGTCTTTGATCTCTGCAGCGGTAGGTTGACGGTCTGCCAGGAGGTTCATAGAGTGCGGCTTTCGGACTAAGCCTTTCCAAGGATACTTAGGATCCTGGAATTTTGTCTATCTCGCTGTATCCTCACGTTCGGTGTTGAGATACGGGCTATATCAGCAGTGATTGAGTCTTCAAATGGAGCTAACAACTCTTTTTCCTGATCCAACCTCGTTCTCCTGACGGTTTCCCATGCTTCTTCCCCCTTTTTGGCATCATCAAGGTATGATACCTTTTCATCAATACGTTCCAGGATCTCCAGAGCGGTATCCTGTTTCGTCTCCATATTTGATATTCTCTCAACAAGGGAGGAGAGCACCTGCGACATATCCTTAATGTTCTTGTCATGAGCTCGCAGTTGGGAACCGGATTCGATTAGAGCAGATGCGGTCTTGGCCTCAGATACACGTAGTTTCGATTGCTCTTCTCTCAGTATTCTTTCTTGCTTCTCTTGCAGATTGCTCAGGGCTTGCTTGAAGACTTCTGGCAAGACAGTGAAGGCTTCGACTACTCGTGAGACTTCATGCTTTAATCCTGTCATTTCTTCAACTGCAGATGTGTGAAGACAATCCAGAGCCTTTTCTACTAAGTCTAAAGCATTGACTGCGTCCTGAATAAATACAGTCTGGAGGCCAAGAGCACGTAATCGCTCTTTCCTTGTTTCAGTGCGGGGATAATATGGCTGGGCTAAGTCTTCTACTCCATTCAACCTTCTCAAGTTCATGTCAGAGCGTGAAGTTAGTTGGACATCCTCAGGTTTAATACCGTCGTCAGATTACAAGACGGTTGGTGGGGCGGGAACATTTGTTTCGGTTTCGGCGGCAGGAGGTGCGGCATCCTCCTATTTTGAGGAGGTTTCTATAGACATTGATACAGGAGGGACCAATTCCTCCTGGTGTCTCTCAGCGTCCTCCTGAGCCGGCAGAGGGACTGATTCCTCTTGCTGGAAGGCGCGTGATTCTTCTTCTTCGGCGGCGACGGAAGGCTTGGGTGCCTATTGCGAAACATTTTCTTGCTCCTCGACATGAGGGACTGAATCCTCATTGTCGGGAACGTTGTCTTTCTGTGGCGAAGGGGACGATTGATGGGCAGATGTCCCTTCAACCTTCTTGGCTTGGGCTTCCTCTCGACTCATCCGCAAACCAGCTTGGAATACATCGGCATCATCGTCGGAATCAGGATCAGATCTTGGACTGTCGGGAGTTTCCATTGACAAAGATTTTCCTTTCCTATTGGCCTTATCCTTATCAAGCAGATTACTCTCAATTAGCTCCTTGACGAATAAGTTGTCCCATTGGATCAGGACAGCAATTTCTTGGGTGTCCGTCACTTCCAAAACAAACTTCTCTTCGTTACTCCACTCACTCCAGTTTTACAAGGTTTCATACGGAGCAAGTCTAAAATTCTTCCATTGGAGAAATTGCTCGAATGACTGCTCAATCTGCACGGAAAGCAGGGTCTTGGAAATTATTGTGTCCGGGGAGGGACTCACAAAGATCCGGGTTTGTCAGAGGAAGGGGTTCCTCTACAGGTGTGGGATCCTGTATTGGAGAGGGATTCCTTATAGGGGATGGTACGCCGAAGGAAGGTGCATCCTGAACGGGTGTGGAATCCCACATAGGAGAGGTAGCTATTGGCTCCAAACAGGCAGCCGACTCGCCAGATTCTTTTGAGTTGGCAGATGTCCTCGTATCCGTCGTTGCCGCCAAGGGCTCGGGATCTACTGTCGATACAGTAGCGGGCATCTCTTCCACAGGGGTTGGGCCCTGGGGTAGTTGATCAGTGGGTTGCGCCACGATAGGAGCATCCTCGGAGGGTTCTGAAGATTTAGCTTTCGTAAGCCTCCTTAGCTTCCTTTTCGGCTTCTCAGCAGCAACTGGTGTCTTGCTGTGAGATCTTTTCCTTTTCTTCGAAGATTCGACACTTTGGGACTTAGAAGAAACGTCCCTCGGATCTTCAGATATCGGCAAGTCTGGATAAAAGGCCTATTCGCGATCAGGACGCTTTGAGTGAAGGCAGTGGGTGTGACGCCTCCTAAGAATATCCGCGAACTTATCTTCTTTGCATCTGCGGTTTGCTGAAGTCCGCACTTCGTCAAAACATGGTTTAAGAATAAACCAAACAATTTCTTCTGAGTAGCAGGTTTGGACACCTCCTCCTGCAAACGTTTGAGGATAACCTGACACTAGTTGACCTTTTCGCAGGTCATAATGGCGACCATCATCCTGAATCAGAGATTTGTGCACATCTCAAATGCACCTGTACGATTCTCAATGATGTGACAGCAAAAATCATGCAAATAAACAAACGGTAAACAAAAATTTTTCTTATGGCATGTGGTGTGAACCACTTCCACCATTGCCAAACCGGTGAACAAGCCATAGTATTGAGTCAGCAACTCTTGAGACCCAAAGGTCTCAAGTTCTTCCATGGTCAGGCCATCAAAGGGGAGCCTGAATATTTTTTTGAGAAGCTCTTGGTCAACGCGGATCTCCACTCTGCGAATGACTGCTGCGATATCAGCAACATGTCCTCCTAGAGCCATAGGCAGAAAATGAACCACGACATTGAGGTAGAACTCCTCAACAAGATGAACGTCATATTTCTCGGCGGTGTGGCTCCCAAGGCGGTAGAGGCCTTGTTGACGGATTCTAGTGGTGACGACCTCCATGGCATCGACGTCATCAGTTTCAGCGTGAATGCGTTCCATCACGACATATCTGGAGAAGATTCGTCCATCAATGAAGTTCAGAGACTTCTTGAGAGTGGTGGAAGATGTCTGAGTAGACGCCATTAAAGATTCTCAAGAAAAGATGAAAAAGATTTAAGAAGAATATGCAGTAAACACAAAAAAACTTGTAGGCTGAATTGCTTGAGTGCTCTTAAAATATGCAGAAGGCGTAAAAAGTCTCAGATGGCATTTGCAGTCCTTTTATAGTAGGTGGCGAAGAAGGGTTTTCAGAGAACGAATGGTCAGATTTAAGGAATGGGAACCGGTGTTTGAAATGAACGGTCACGATGGACTGGGTGTAACTGGTACACTTATCCATTGAATTTTAAAATAGGAGCGGGTCCCACTTATGACATTTTTTGTTACCCTTAATGCCAGAAACGGCGGTATTAAATATTAAACAATTTGAAAACATCGCGGCTTTTGAGATTTGATTGTCCAGATGTCGTGTAAGGCATTTAATGTAAACGACGTTTGATATGAAAACAGGGTATGTGGACAAAAATTATTTTTAAAATGAAATATTATAATATATAATGAATCGAAATCCCATAGTATGTGCTGTATCCGCGACGATACAGCGTTCCCCCTTAAAAGGTACATATAGGTTTCAATTCCATACAGCAACTTTTGGATTAATGCTGTATTCATGGGTCATACTGTATTCCCCCTCAATTATTGCACACGTCATCTATAGGATGAGTCATACCACTTTGTTCCCTACACTTCTATATTGAAGGCTCTGAGAGTACAGATAATTAATGGTGGATATTGTATTCTTGGGTCTTACAGCATTCCCCCTCAATTGTTGAGTAAAAACAGTAAATACTTACAGGGAGTCAGGCTGTAGCAATCCCAATTCTTGTCGAAGCATATTGAATCTTGCTGTGTTGAGAGGCTTGGTGAAGATGTCGGCCAACTGAATATCTGTATGAACCTTTTCTATCCGAACATTCTTGTTCTCGACATGATTCCTTATGAAATGATGCTTCATGTTGATATGCTTAGTGCGCGAGTGCAATACAGGGTTGTGCGTTATTGCAATTGAACTCGTGCTATCACACGTGATTGGCGTTTCCTTGGCTTCAATCCCATAATCTGACAATTGTTGCTGCATCCAAAGGATCTGCATATAGCAACTACCAGCAGCATAGTATTCCGATTCAGCCGTGGAAAGTGAGTTTGCCAATTGCTTCTTACTGAACCAAGAAACAAGTCTAGGTCCAATAAAGTGACAAGTTCCACTTGTACTCTTCCTATCTAGCTTACAGCCTCCGAGATCCGAGTCGTTGTATCCAACTAAATCGAATCCGCCTTCTTTAGGATACCACAGTCCTACATCGACTGTTCCTTTAATATACTTCAGGATTCGTTTAGCTAAATTGAAGTGTGATTCTTTGGGTGCTACTTGATATCTCGCACACACTCCTACAGCAAACTGGATATCAGGCCTGCTAGCCGTTAGGTACAGGAGAGAGCCAATAAGCTTCCTGTAGAGTGATTGGTCAACCAACTTTTCAGCCTCATCAGCACTAATTTGCACGGAAGTGCTCATGGGGGTTGACGATGATTTGGAAGTGTTCATTCCAAATTTGTTGAGAAGGTCCTTGCTGTATTTTTCCTGGTTGATGAAAATCCCTGTAGGCAACTGCTTTGCCTGCAAACCTAGGAAATAACTAAGTTCTCCCATCATACTCATTTCAAATTTACTTTGCATGAGATGAGAGAACCTTTGACATAAAGCAAGGTTAGTTGAATCAAATATAATGTCATCTATATAGATTTGAACCATTAAAAAGTCATCACCTTCCTATATTTTGAACAAGGTTTTGTCCACAGCACCTTTCTCAAATCCATTATTGGTTAGATACTGGGACAGGGTCTCATACTGTAACACCCCCAGATTTAACCGGGAATATTATAGCGCCGTAGGCCCCGAGATGGAACCCACAAGGCTGAAGGAAATTTTCGCAAACATTTACAAATGCCCAAGAGGTCAACGACGGTACTATCTTTAAAAAATATTCGAAGGCTATATAAAATCCGTTTATCAAAACCGTCGTAAAATCTTGTTTGAAAGGACAAGGCCTGAAATGCCAGAACTCAACAGTTTAGAAAACGATTTTCCAAAGTAACTCAAGTTACCAGAAACGAAAGATCATTTAAAAATACTCACGCAGCGGAAAAGACAAGCAATTAAAAATACTCTAGCAACGGAATACAACAATTGTTCAGGAACTCGATACACAATTACATGCCCTAGCCAGTATCCTCCAGGAAGCTCATCTCTCCACGACCGCTACAAGATCGATATCCAAAGAACCTAAAAAGAAAGCCCACGACGGGGTCAGCCATAATGTCCAACAATGATAACCGTCACATCGCATTAATAACTACATACCAATGAGAATACAAAATAAGAATACGACCAACGTAATCTTATCGTAGTAACTTTACTTACTCAAATAATTCTCATCAGAATAACCATTATCATATTTTGCATCTCGTACTCGATTAACCAATAAACTCGGCATAATATCTGTATTGTACCTCAAACAATACTCAAGATTCTCAAACTATCATAACCAACTCACGATACGGAAATATACCAGTTCTGACCAATACGATAGCATCATCAAATCCCAAGGCGATAACCGATTGTCCATCAAAAGACGAATACCAAAGGAAATACGGAACATACCTCAAGATATGAAATGTCACGACGAAATCACGTCAGTCTAATCCAAGATCAGATCAACGACATACGGACAGGGTCCTAACACAGACCTACAAATGCATACTCATATGACAACGTCAATATGCTCAAAACAATAACAACAGTGTATACTTATGGCAAATCCATAATATACATATGCACAACAACAATACATGGGTAATCCGATGATCCAGCGTTCACTGCCTAGATCCCAAGATGATCCCGTCAGATCAACACGAGGTGGACATACAACAACAATGCACAAATGCATATAACAATGATACACAATGCATGACAACAACAATACATGCATGTATCACAACATGATCAACACGAAATGACAAAAATGATTAGAGTACTTGCCCCAAGTCCTTCGAGAGCAAACTCGATGTCCAGACCATCACGAACCATTATTCTGAATATTCGACGATCCGAAATGTCACGGATGGTAAATAATTCACGCCTTTGTCTATACCATGATGTATCCTCGATACTAAGTATGCCAACAAGAACGTAAATCATATACATTATGATTTAATTCCCAAAACTCAAATACAACTTATAATCACAAATCTCATGTGATTACGATTATAAACATTGCTTATACGAATTATAAACGAATGAAACAGAAACCATTCATTAAATATTATAAACTGTGCAAGTAATAACTTGCCTCGATACCGATATCACGAAGCCGTTACCAATCCCATTGTCTTCGTTCACGAGCTCCTCAGCCCCGACCAAAAGCAAGCTACGAACTCTTCAACCTCAACCGCAACACAACGGTCAAATCAACGATCAATTATCACAACCTATTGCAATAATTGATTAACACACATTCGATAATAATCAACAACTGATATAACCAATCCACAAACCCAACGATTCCAAAATATCTTGATTAAACACAAGTCCGAACAATCTAACTCAAACAATTACAAATTCATTCACATGATCCCGCAAAGTCCATATATCGATTCGATAAGGCGAGTATACAAACTTAACCAAAATATTCCAATCAATTTCTCTTTCAAAACTTCAATCAAACACCTTGAAGGCAGAATTCAAAGGTATATTCGAATCATCGATCAATAAACGCCAACCAGATCAAGAACACGAAGAACACAATCACAAACATATATATCCTTCAACATTATATGATTCTAACAGTCGATACGAACTAAACAACCCAAATATATCAAGAATCTCAAACATCGCAAAAATATTAAAGTTCAAGCCAATTACCTTCAATCCGGCAAAAGAATCAAGAATGATGTTATAATCCTTGTTCCAAGCTTTCCTAGACGTTATCACTTGATAAACCAACTCAAAATCTAAGGTTTAGGGGTTAAAAACCGAGTTTGGGTGATTTGGGACGAAAGGGGATCGTGTAGGAAGGGTTGGGAAATGAAATTCCCGACTACTTTATGTTGGGTACGGGGTCGGATATTTGCGCCGTTTGCGGAAGCGTAAATAAAATTGCGGAAAATAAATGATGCAAGGATTTATAGAGGTTCGGCTATAAACGAGCCTACGTCCTCTCTTTATCTTTTTCAATAGGTTAAAGATAGCAACCTCTAAGCCTCTCTTCTATCGGTCGAGGTATAACCGTTTACAATCACGTCTTCTATTGGTCCGTGATAAACCACTTGTACTTGTCTTTGCGTCGGTCCAAGTTAAACCGTTTTCCTTTTCTATCGGACAAGGAATCAACCTCTCTAGCTTTCTATGGGTACTAGATAAACCTCACTAAGATAGCGATTGCGATTCTAACAATGCCGGATCCTTGATCCTAATAACACCGAATCCAATCGTATCTTTTCTTTTACCACTCGTGTATGTTTTCGTGAATTCTCACTCAAACACTTACAATTAAGCTCAATATCAACAACAAGAATGTGTGTAATAATATCACAAGTATAGACAATTTGCTCAAGGTTGTTGTACTCAAACAATACCATAGGGATGGTATTTATAGGCTCCATCTACAAACTAGCCGTTAGCTGCTGCACACTGCATTACGTACGCTATCACATTCATATTACGTACGTAAGCTTCATTACGTACGTTAACCTCCCCAGGTTACGTACGTTAGCCTAGTCCAGTTTCAGTCCAGTGAGTTTCGTTATTTTGAGTTACGTACGCTAGCATAGACCTCGTTACGTACATTAACATTACATCACTGATGACGTCATATATCCGTTGCATGCTTTTCTGACATTGACTTCTCCAACGTTCACTTGGTTGAACTCCTTTACGTACGTTATACAACCTCCATTACATACGTTAGCTTGCCCATATTACGTACGTTAACATACCCTTGTTACGTACGTTAGCTTTGTGTTTTTCCAGCTTTTTGCACTTCGTTTTCTTCGATGCTTGGCTTCGTCTCTTCGTTGTTTTGTTTTGCTTATCAACATTAATCATCAAAACACTTTTAATTTATGTATGGAACAAAATGTTCCAACACTTTACGTTTTTATACGCCTAGAAACGTTAGCGTACGCTAACTTCATCAATAGCGTGCGCTACCTGTTCTCAGAATACAGACAGTATAGTTTTTGCCATTTTGAGCATAACTCACTCATTCGGACTCCGATTAACTCACCGTTTGAACCGTTAGAAATATAACTCGATGCTCTATCATACTGTTGTGTTTCAGAATTTTTGGAGTTTTCAAGAATCGGTGGCGATTTTCTAAAGTCGAACCTTATACGCATTACTTTCCAAACAAGTGTCCAAATCTCATTTCTACTAACGTTTCAACATATAATCTTCTTAATCATATCATATAAACCAAAAATCATAATCACTTGCATGATCATCATCATATGAAGTAAATAATAACAACAACATCAAAACCCGAAATGAAGGAAGATATTAACCAACATATCTCTTGAAGAAGAACAACACCATTCCAAACCACACGAATCATATCAATATCCGCATATCAACAATATCATCAACATAACTCAGTAATCCATCTCATAATCATATACTCATCAGCTCATATACATGACGATTATCAACTCAAGAACATCATATACAATTCAAAACGAAATCCCAAAGTGAAGAGTAATTACCTCTTTGAAGGAATGGATTGAATCCCAAGGTTGAATCCGTTTCCAATCGTTTCTAAACTCCAATGTTGTTAAGGACGATCAACTCAAGTGTTTGGAACTTCAAACTTCTCTCTAAAAACTCTCTCTCTCTCTCTCAAAATAAAGGAAGGAATAGCTGAATGAACATAATTCACGTCTGCAATAATATATATACTGACTGTTATTAGCGTGCGCTACTTTTCCTTAGTAGCGTGCGCTATCGTGGTCCAGAGGCGACAGTTTTGCTTCGTACACTGATTTACGTACGTAATGCCCATGCAATAACGTGCGTAAATTACACTGTCTAGCGCACGTAATTTCTTGGACCTTAGCGTGCGCTAATCGTAGTTGACTTGCTACAGTCAGCACCTACCCCCGTGTCCCCACATGCCGAAAGTACTGACGAGGATAAGATTCCTTTTTGTCTGATCTGCAGTTAGCGTGCGCTAGTCCTTAGGGTTTAGCGTGCGTTAGTACTACATTACAACATTCGTTGACTCGTCGGCACATGCGCCGAAAGTGGCCGGGTCCACACGTAGATTCCTTCTGATCTGGTCTGTACTAGCGTTCGTTATCTTTTGCCTCTAGCGTGCGCTAAACCAGAATGATAGCGTGAGCTAGGCATGTATATTAGCGTGCGCTAATAATGTTACACTTAGCCATTTTCAGCTAGTCTTGTACAACGTCGCAACATACAGAATATAAACATACGGAATACTGAATACATATACTCAACACATTATATCCTCAAATACAATTGTCGACCAAATACGACAATTATACCAATACTGACATCTCAGTCCTTCATTTATTTTATCCATACTGTACAGATTCCACGCTGTACAACATAACTCGGATAAAATAACATTAAACAATAGCAGTAGAAATTTCGGATATTACACATACCATGCTCTAGGGGCTTGTTTAAGTCCATACAGTGCTTTCCTCAGCCTGTATACTAAATCGATGCCGTCTGTATTGGCAAACCCTGGTGGTTGTTCAACATAAACTTCTTCGGCAAGGTCTCCATTTAGGAATGCACTTTTGACGTCCATTTGGTATACAATGAAGCTCTTATGGGCGGCAAAGGCTAAAAATATCCTAATGGCTTCTAGTCTGGCTACAGGGGCAAAAGTTTCATTGTAGTATATGCCTTCTTCCTGTCTATAGCCTTGTGCGACTAGTCTGGATTTATTCCTTATAATTAGTCTATTTCGATCCTTTTTGTTTCTAAATACCTATTTGGTTCCAATAACTGATTGATGCGTAGGTCTGGGTACAATATACCATACATTGTTTCTTTCGAAACCGTTAAACTCTTCTTCCATAGATGTTATCCAATGAGAATTATTAAGAGCTTCTATGGTAGAAACAGGTTCAGACTGGGCTAAGAATACAGCAATAGTTCACATTTTGAGTCTTCTAAGCTCGGATTGAGATTTCCATTCAGGGAATGGTGATATCTCAGTATCTAGTTCTTCTTGTGCACACAGTACATTTCCTTGTGTACTCTATATTCTCCTTCGGGTAGAAACACCAGCACTAATGTTTCCAATGATCAGCTCTTGTGGGTGATCTCTCAACCATATTCGGCCGGGTTCTAATTCGGGGTCCCGTACTGTATCTTGAGTTGCTGTAGTTTCAGCTTCAGCTTGTGCAACATCGGCTTCATCTACGTCGATTCTTACAGCTGCGGGGTTGATTTCTAGGTCAACAACAGGTTCTATGGGAGTTGGTGGATCTAAGATGGAAAGTTGTTGGATGTTCTGAGTAACAGCTTCTACTCTTGTAAGGTCATGGTGATGTTCGTCGAACACTACATGAACTGATTCCTCGATCGTCATCTTCCTTTTATTAAAGATCCTGTAAGCTTTGCTGACGGAGGAATATCCTACAAAAATTCCTTCATCCGACTTCTCATCAAAGGTTCTAAGTTGATCCTTCCCATTATTCAACACATGGCACCTGCATCCAAAAATGTGAAAATACAAAACTAATGGAGTTTTGTTGTTCCATACCTCGTATGCTGTTTTGTTGTGGTGTTTGTTGATGATACAATGGTTTTGAGTGTAGCATGCTGTATTGGTTGCTTCACCCCAGAAACGTTGTGGCAACTTGCTTGCGGCAATCACTGTCCCTGTTGCTTCTTTCAGCATCCTGTTCTTTCGCTCGGCAACACCATTTTGTTGAGGTGTACGGGCAGCTGAGTATTCGTGTTGTATCCTATTTTCCGAACAGTATTGCTCTATAAAGCGATTAGTAAATTCTGTACCTCTGTCGGAACGAATGGACACGATACTCGATCCCTTTTAATTTTGAAGCTTTCTCAGGAGCTCGGGCAGCTTTGATGTTGTTTCCTTCTTCTTGCTTAGGAAAATTGTCCAAGCATACCTGGAGTAATCATCAACAACAACGAGACAGTATTTCTTACCTCCCAAACTTACCGGGTCTACAGGACCATAGAGATCCATGTGTAGCATCTCCAACACTCTGTGGGTTGAAAGGTAGGATTTGCTCTTCAGGGTGGACTTGATTTGCTTGCCTTTTTGACATGGTCCACAGACACTGTCTTTTTGGAATGATACATTCGGCAATCCTCTAACCAGTCCTTGTCTTGAGAGCTTGTTGATCGTCTTGAAGTTGACGTGTGACATCCTTTTGTGCCATAGCCAGCTTAGATCTGCAGTCCCTTTGGCAACTAAACAAGGAATAGTGAAGCTCGTAGGCATCCAATCAGCAATATACATATTACCTGATCTGCTTCCTGTGAGCACAACTTCTTTGGTCAGGATGTTCTTGACTCTACAGTGATCTATATATAATTTCACCGAGAACTGTTTGTCACAGAACAGGCTAATACTAAGTAGATTGTACTGTAAGCCTTCAACATGAGCTACATCAGTGACTTTGAATTTTCCGACAAGAAGGTTTCCTTTTCCTCTTGTTCTTCCTTTAGATTTATCACCGAAGTGCACTTTTGGACCGCGACCTTCTACGAAATATGATAGTTTACTTCTATCTCCTGTCATGTGCCGGGAGCATCCGCTGTCGAAGTACCATATGTCCTTCTCCAAAATGTCCTGTAGCACATAAATTATGTAGATTTAGGTCCCCTTTGATTGTTGGGTCCGTGAGTGTTAGTGCCTTTAGGTACCCAAACTTTCCTAACAGCAATTGGTTTACTGTAGGTAACCTTTGGTACAAACTTGCGGTATCTACATGGGGCATGTACGTAGTTACTGTATCCATGATGATCATTATGCATGTAAAAATCAGGGTTATTATTATTAATCCATTACGTATGCCGTCTCGGAGGTGGAGCCATTTTCTTTGGCCTTACAGCTTGCCTTCTAGGTCTCCAGTTGGATTCCCAGAGCTGTTGTTGATACTGTGCGGACACTTGCTGGCTCGATGGATAATGAGGCTCCTGTATCCAATACCTAGGCGTGCTGTACTGAAAGTACTACCGTGCGGGCCTTTGGTATTTGGATACAGCCTTCTTTCTGAACGGCTATTGGTGCTGTTGATATGATCGGGGAGCATGCTGTTGCGTGCGCCTTACAGGTTGGAATGGCTTATGATTCCTCTCTCTTGAATAGGATTGCGGGGGCGGAATGGTAGCCTTTGCTTTTTGCGGTGCAACAGGTTCCTTCACAGGACTAGGAGTATCTTCCGATACAGGAATGTGTTCCACACTCTTGACGAACACAGTACTAGTTTTCCCTTTGTTGGAAAATGAGCTGTATCCTAAGCCACTTTTATCATGAGCATGTTGCCTAGTGCTTAGTATTTCTTCCATTCTTTTAGATGATTTCTCGAAAGATTTCAGAATGGTCTCAAGTTCGCTTTCTCATTTCTCGAGAGTATTAAATTTAGCTTGAAGTAGAACAAAATCATTTGTCTTGCTTCCATTTTGAGACTTAGTCTCACTTAGTTCATGAGCAAGTTGATGATTGCTCTCCACGAGTTTTTCATGCTCGACCTTGCTATTTTCACAATCAATAGACATATTTTTATAATTTATCTTAAGCAAGTCGTTTTATTCTTTCAGCTCTATGTTGGAAAGTTCAAGCTGAATGTTTTCATTTTTCAAAGTCTCGTGGGCTTTTTGAATATTTTTAAATTTATTCATCATGTTTTTGAAAGTATGCGATGCATTTACTGGAATAGCTGAGGTTGAGCTTACCTCATCATCGATGTCTTCTTCTTCCGGAATGTCCTTTGCCATAAAGCACATAATGCCTTATCTTCGAATTCATCGTCAGATGAGTCACTTTCAGTGACCACCTGAAGACATTCTTCAGATTTGGATGGTGTGGGGGAGGCTTCTGATTCTCCTATCAGTGCCTTGAGCTTGTTTTTCCAAGCACGTCTTCGTCCATCCCTCTCTTGTTGCTCGGCTTCTGGCAACCTTTGAACTTTTGGATGAGGACATTTGTTTACATAATGTCCTGGTTTCCTACAATTATAGCATAGGTTAGCGTCACCAGAGGAAGTTTCAGTACTTACCTTATGAACAGGCTTGGGCCTGTAGGGAGTCTTTCCAGACTGTTTGATGAACTTTTTGAATTTGTGCATGAGGAGCGCCATTTCATCTTGTGACAGGATATCGTCGTCACTGTCAACATTTTTGTATTTGACTTTGATGGTCTGGGCATGCTGTGTCGACGGTTAGATACAGCGGCTTAGGCTGTAGTCCTAGCTGGAGATTCTTCAGCTTTCTCTCTCCTGTCTATATCATACTCTAAATCTTTGAGGTCAGAAAAGAGATCAAAGGTAGATATTTCACTAAGGTTACACGACACACGCATAGCTGTGGTCTTAATGTCCCATCGGGCAGGGAGAGATATGAAAATCTTTAAGTTTTTCTCCCTTTGAGTATAAATTTTGCCCAAAGCTTCAAGTTCACCAACAATTCCAGTGAATCTGAGGTCAAGTTCCTCAAGTATTTCAGTTGGTTTCATTTCAAAAGATTCAAATTGCTGAGTTAGTTTTGAAATTTTATTTTCTTTGGAGAGCTCAGTTCCCTCACAAATCAACTTGAGTTTATCCCAGATATCCTTGGCTATTTTACAGCTCTTTACCTTCGAGAATGTGCCTTTGTCGAGGGTGACAAACAACGCATTCTTCGCAACATTGTGGGGGTTGGCGCGGTTTCTTTCATCTGTGGTCCATTGTTCGCGTTCCTTCTCGAGCATCTCAACATGGGCTTGTCCTTCAATCCTTGCGTCCGTATTTACCTTCATGATCTTAATGGGGCCATCCTGTATAAAAAAAATCATTTCTTCGTGCATTGCTGCTAGATGAGCCTTCATCCTGATTCACCAATCATCAAATTCATTAATAGAGAACATAGGAACTTTGTTGATCATTGATGTATCCATATGAGAATGTAGGAATGAAAAAATCTATTTTTAAAAAAATAAGTGATTTTGGATCTTATTCGGTTAAAAATACGACTGATTCTTTTTAGAATCAACCGCTCCAATACCACTTGTTGGCCACTAAGTATACTGGATACAGCTTGGAAAGTGTTTTAAACAACAAGCTGTACTGTTTTAGTTCTGAGTGCATAGCGGAAGTCTTAAATACAGTAAGTTGTTGTGGATACAGCAACTCGATGTGCAGTGTATACTTAAATAATCACAGTTTAATAAAACCATAAAAGAAGAAGGTAAATAACACAGTATTTAAAGTGGTTTGAGGTAAACCCCTCTACGTCCACTGGTCCTCCACACAGGAGTAAAAAGTTTATTATAATTACTGCGTACACAACTACGTAATTATAACAACACTTAATCAATATATCATTCACACAGATTGATATAAAGATCTTAGCTTTCAACCGTTCACACAGATTGGTTTGAGCTAACACTTTGACTGGCTTTTTCACACACAGTTCTGAAGCTTCATCTTCTTCGATGCAATTCCTTCACACACAGTTCGGGAGTAGCAAAGATTCCTCAGTCCACATAGGGCTGATATGAGTTTGTTCAAAGATAGAACAGGGTTTGAACAACAGCTATGACTTTCTGGGCTATAAGCTGATGATGTGTTGTTCAAGGTTTGAGCATTGTATATCTCTTATATCTGAATAGCAGAAAGCTTGAGGAGATATGTTTTGCTCTGAATATTTCTTGTAAGCTTGATTATTTGTAAGTCGTTCTTTCGTGTAGTTCAGTCGTTCAGTGATAGATGATCTTCAAACTCTGGAGATATATATAGCCATCTAAAATATATCCGTTTGAAATATATCCGTTGAGGCAAGATTCTGCGACAACTAATAGTTAACTGAGATCCGGATATTGCGGGATTTGAAGATCTTCTAACTTACAGTATTTAAATACTTTATCCTTTAGTATTTAAATACTTCTTTATCAATGGGGCTTGACTTGTAGCGAATACTGAAGATTCCTTCTTGTCCTGTTGAAAGCTGTATGGAAGATATCACTGTATTGATATTCGAGACAGCTTCCATACTTTGGCTTTGCGGGACTCTTTGCTGTATGATCAATACATATTGTATGGTTGCGACTGGGAGAAGTCTTCGATACAGGTTTGATACTTGATCAGCTTTTCGATACAGCTAGAGGCGGTATTCAGGATTTGGCATATTGTCAAAACATTCTGATAATACGATCGATACAGGGTTTGTTATCCAAGCAGCATCGATACAGGGATTTGTTATTCCAACAATTGTATTTCATATTCGATATACTTGCACTAGCTATTCGACGGCTAACCCCTTTATGGGGGAAATACTTTTTATGTATTTCAGGTTCCAGGAGAGCGGACTGGCAGGTATCGGGTCGGCATGAAGATGATGGGCAAGCGTGAAACTGTGTCTTGTCTCCGGTTATGTTTTATGTTCCTCCATTCAGTGTTGTTGTACTGGAATGGTTATTGAATACTCGAGTATTGTTTTTCAGTTCCCTTGATGTTCCGGCCTGTGTTGCCGAGGTATTGTTTTTATTTTGTGAGGTATTGGGTACATTGGATATGTTTTGAATACCTTTTGTGTTGTCATTCATTTTGTTGTATTGGGACCTCCACGGTCAAGTTTTATAGTTCCGCGTATGATTAGCCTTGTGGGTCCCACGGAGGGGCTCACGACGCTGTAATATACCCTGAATAACTTGGGGGTGTTACATATATAAGCTTCTAAAATCGTTTTAACCGGTTAAAAATTTGTACATTCCAAAATTTTTTAGCCTTAATCTCTCTTTCCAAGCCTTGTAGTTAGCATGTAAAATCGAGTCATTCGTTACCTTGAGAAAAGATGTATCAGTCGGTTGATGAAAAATAGAACTGAAATTTACTTAATTTGAGGAGTTTTTGATTTTTCATGCTTAGATAATAAACGATTTCTCTGCAAAAATTCTATTTCCTAAAAAAAGTCATTGATAAAAGGAGGTTAGTCAAAAAAAGGAGAGGTGTTGAGCAGCAGCAGCTGCCTAATTTTGGGGGTCCTAAAATATTGCGAAAAATAAAGGACTAACCATTGTTGGTGCGTAGCTTCCGTCTCACATGAGATGGAAAATGTGTTGGTGAAAAGAGCTACACGTTAGCAAATAACGGTGTGAAAGCTATCACTTAAAAAAAGAGATGGAAATTATGTTGGTGAAAAGAGCTACACGTTAGCAAATAACGGTATGAAAGCTATCACCTAAAAAAAATGGAAAATATATTGGTGAAAAGAGCTACACGTTAGGAAATAACGGTGTGAAAGCTATCACTAAAAGGGATGTAGATTATGAGCATATTTGAATTAAGTAGTGGCTGAATTTCAATACACTCAATTTCATGAACAATCACAAATATTTGATGACGCCGATGAAATTCTTTTTCATATTAAGTCAAAAAATAAACGAGTGACCGAGAGAAATCATTAAGGGGAGTCGTGTGTGTCACGAGTGGGAAAGAAATAATCAACCTTTTTGGGGGGAAACCTTGCATTTTGGAATTACAAAAATAAAATCGTGTTTTAACTTCAAAATCATTAGTAGATTTAGTTTGAATCTTGATTCATTTCTATTTACTATATAAAGCTGGTTGTTGTGTAAATGGCATTTTGATATCTTTTTCTCTTTATATATATAAGTATTTTTCTTAATTTGTGTGTATTTTATTAATATATCTGCTATTTTTATTTTTTACATTGGGTGTGAATAATAAAGAGTCTTGCTCGGGACTAGCAAGAATTCAAGTTTGGGGGTGTGATAAGTGTCAGTTTTATACACTTATCCATGATTAGTATTGATATATTTCACCCATAATTATGAGCTAGTCTACTCGTTTTTGCTTTGAATTAATTAGTTTTTAATAATTTTATTTTAATAGGATGAAGATGTAAATTTAGTCTTAATCGGATTGAATTACTGATTTACTCAAGAAATAACATGTTTATAAAATATTTTCTTTATTGAATTATTATGTATTCATGTTGTAGGGCTTTCCGAGACGAGTTCGGCAGTCTTTCCGGATTCAAAATCAGAGTTATATATCAAAAGTTATCATCCGAAGAAGATTTGGGGCGAAAACGCAAAGTCTAAGAAATTATGGGCTGAAAATGAAGTCTAAAACCCCATACGGGCGTAACATAATAAAGTTACGAGCGTAACTCACACAACAACTAATGTGAAAAAGCTGTAGCCATGTTACGGTCGTAACATCTGAAAGTTATGGCCGTAAGTCCTCATAGTTACGGCCGTAACTCCGCAAAGTTACGGCCGTAACTCTTGACAGATTTTTGATCATTATTTAATCTTTTATACTTTTGGTCTATTATTGAGGGGATGGCTGGCTTTGATCCAATCTAATGTAATAATGCTGGAGTTTTGGAGCTATTAGATGACTTTAGGTGTATAAATAGACCCCTTAGATCCATCATTAATCATCATTCATCTTATATTTTTCCACTTTGTAATATTTTTCTTTGTGTGAAGAACACACTTGTGTTCTTGCGTGATTTATGTGATAGTGGTTTAGATTATATTGTTGGGGGAGTTTATTTCTTCTTTCTCCTTTATCTACTAAGGGAGTTAGTATTAATTCTTTCCCTTTTTTCAACAAGGTTGAATAAAGCCTTCATGGGCTAAGTTATCCTTAGTTGGGATTATAAACAAGGTTTGTCATGTGTTGTGTCAAGAATTAACACTCTCCGACCGGCGATCGCCTCGGAGATCGGGCGACCGAGTCACTGCCGAACAGCCAAGGCAGAACTGCCGACCAGCGACCAGGCGGCCTAGCCTTAGCCCCGCAGATAAGATGAATCGGCCAACTAAAGGTCCCAGGACAAGTCCCGGTGCCGAGCGATCGACATCATATACGATCGTCTCTCGGTACTCGGCGACCGACTCCTGGCGACCGACAAGCGGACGACCATCTCTCGCATCTGCCGATCGACCCTTGGTGACCGACCAATGCCGACCCTCATCAACTGGCCGAGGACGACCCTCAGTGACTGACTAGAGACGACCGCATCATGCCGATGGCCTCCCAGTCGGCAAGACCGAGCCTCAGGACAGTCACCACGTGCAAGATCCGAGACAAGATCCTCATATCGCGGATCATTGACCACAGCCTGGCAGAATCTTTCCACCAGCCGACAAGCCGCCGAAAGCTGTCAGTAGGGCCGCATGTGACAGTGATTCCGCCGAAAGTTGTCAGTAGGACCACGGGTGACAGTGACTCTGGACATGTGCTGACTCTTCATTGGACCACCCAGCTGGCGCCAGCAACTGCTTTGGACTTTATCCCGACAGCCTGGGTGATCGCCCCATTATAATATTGGCCGGCAGACGATCGCCCCATTATTATAATGGCCGGAAGGCGATCGCCCGCCTAAGGACAAGACTCGGCTGCCACTATAAATACACGGCTCCCTACACTTGTCCAAGGGACCGAGATTCTAACTCTCTAAACTCTTGGCATTCTCGCATTTCAGCATACATCACAAGCAAAATACACTGCACTTGGCTAACTCCAACTCTTGGCAACAGCTATCATTCGGTCTTTCTTCTCTCGGCCTCTCTCATCAGGCAGACGATCGGCAGGGACGAAGAACACCGAGCTTCGCTCAAGAGCCGGATTAACAGAGTCTTTTTACACTCATTGTATCTAGATTTCTCATATTAATACTTGTATCCACGAATATTTGTATTAATAACATCTCGCGAGAGCATTCAAGCCCGGGCCTAACAAACTCGGCAAATCTTGTATTATTTATCTTCTCTCGGAAGTGCTCCCGCAAATTGTTGTTTGTTGTCCGTCTTCCAGCAGTATTAATCTTCGGATAAATATTTTGGGCAACAACATCATGTTATTTAAGTTTGTATAAAGATCTATTATGGATTACTTATTATTGTGTGTGATTTTCATTGTTTTATCAATCTTTATTTATTTGGCCAATAAATGATGATATTTATGGTCTTCATATGTTTCGAAAGAAAATATGTTTGATTAGATCAAATGATCTTCACTCTAAGTTGTTCTAGGGGATAGAAATATACCTCTAGACCTTAGATTATTCTTTGAGTTATTTTCATAAAACCTAATGCTACGTATTGAAGCCAATCAACATAGAAATATAGTGGATTGATTCAATATATAAGGGGCGTTTTGACATTCGAAAGAGGAACCGTCTTTTTAAGGAAAATCGAATCTACACAACATAATAAGTAAATATATCTTATGATCTCCTATACATATTCTATAACTAATGATGAACTAAGTTTGTAATCCCAACTATTTCATTTTACCCTTTTATTAATCTATTATTAGTGCAATCTTTCATTTCCTTAAATTTTAGAACTATTATTGCATTTTCCTTGCAATTGTCAAACCAAACTTTTAAATTCTGTGTTTCACTCATCTAAATCTCTATAACAAATAGATAAATAGTGTATAATTCAATATATAACCTAACTTCCTCGTGGGATCAATAAACCGGACTCAAAAAGTCCACTTACTACTTGATACGATATCGTGCACTTGCGATAGTTACACAAAAGACGTGTCAGTCTACCCAACAAAATATGGCAATCATGAATTGGTACAACGTCACATAGGATATCATCATGGTATTTTTCAATTGTGATGGTTATGAGTACCTGTTTATTCACCCGAACCTCTCTGCAATCATTTAACCAATGAAGTCTATAAGGCTTAGGATGTCGCCTTGTTGGTAATTCTAACCCCTCGACTATCATCACACTAGCCACATTGGTGCAACTTCCGTTATCAATAATCACACTACAATTTTTATTTTTTATAAAACTTCTAGTGTGAAAAAAAAAATCTCGTTGTTCGTTGCTCTCTTCCTCCTTTGCCTTCACATTCAACACCCTCCTAATGACAAGTGCGGGTGCAAATTCTAGCTCTCCTTCATCACTTTCTTCTTTCCCTTCTTCCTCCTCTTCATTATCTATTTCATATTCTCCGTCCTCCCTATGTATCATTGCTCGTTTATTAGTGCATTGGGATGCAATGTGTCCTCGCCCGTGGCATCGAAAACACTTGATGTCCTTGTTTCTCGTGTTTGTATTTTCTACGGATGTAGATTTGACTTTGGGTTTTGTTCGAATAGCACTCCCCACCTCAAACTTCCCCTTCATGGTGCTTTTATCAAAACTGCCCTTGGATACGTCTTGATTTCCTATTTGAGGCTTCCAAGGAGTTGTGTACTCCATGGAGTAAGTATTGTTGCCTCCCATTCGCAAGTTGCTCTCAATTTTGATTGCTGCATATACCATGTCCTCGAACTCAATATAATGTTGTTTATCAACTTGTTTAGAGATCTCCGCCCTCATGCCATGTATAAATCTCGCCATTATGGCCTCCCTCGACTCCCTCATATCGGCCCGGATCATTAACATCTCCATTTTCTTTCGAAAATCTTCGATGCTCCTTGAACCTTGTTTTAAGGATTGAAGGCGAGAAAATAGTTTCTTATGATAATAATTAGTAACAAATCTTCTACGCATTACAATCTTTAATTCCTCCCAACTATTAATTGGCCTTTCTCCATTCCTCCTTCTATCCATCACAAGTTGGTCCCACCAAATGCTTCCATATTCGAAAAACTCAGTTATTGCTAACCTCATTTTCTTAGTACTGGCATAGTTGTGGCAGTCAAATATAGTTTCCAACTTCCTCTCCTAGTCAAGGGATGTGTTCGGATCGCTCCGCCCTTCGAAGGCTAGGATTTTCATTTTTATATTTCCCATACTTCGGTCTTCCTCATTTTGTCCTTCCCTTTCATATCGTCTACATTGTTCTCTCAGACCTTCTCGACCACGTCCTCCTTGATTTTGGTAAGTTTCATCCTTAGAGAATGTTTCATCCTCGTACTCTCTATATGAGATGGGACTCGGATTCCTTCTTCTACGGTGGTGCTCGTCCTCATTATTTCTTTGTAAATTTTTGATCGCTTCTTCTTGTCAATCTTGTCTTGTAATTAATTGGGTGAGCATTTCTTATATGTTTTGAAGGGCTTCGTTTCCTTCATTTTTCTCAATATCGAATTTCGATATTTTTTTTTTTGCTTTTTTTTTTTTGCTCTTTTTTTTTTCCTTTTTTTTGTCCTTTTTTTGACACACACAAATTAATCCTCATAAGATTCTTACGTGTATCGCTCGATCACTCAATGCTCGTGTATCACTCTGTTATATTTTTTTTGCACAGTTCTTGTCTTTTATCACTCAGCTTTATATAAATGTCCCACAACTCACAAGGTAATTATATAGACGAGTACTGTGACAAATTTTAATTTTACAGGGCGATAATCCGCACTCCAAATTTATATTTATATTTATATTTCACTGTGGTGGTAGAACCGACCTTCGTGACAGATATGTATATATATATATATATATATATATATATATATATATATGTGTGTGTGTGTGTATATATATATATATATATATATATATATAGGTTTGGGTTAAAATAAAAAGTGTGTTAAAATAAAAAATGTAGGAAGGCCTCTCAACTCGCCACGTTATATATATATATATACATATCTCATAACAACATGATATATATCTCATCACATGATGTAGCTAGCACTGTCACATGATATAGCGCATGTTATAACATGATATATCACAAGTTATAACATGATATATCCCAGCTCATATTAAATAATAAATTTTCAAGTGGGTTATATCATAAAATCCAGGTCAAAACTGTAATACCCGTACTTTTATTGACTGTTTGACCTTGCCGTACTCCTTATTTTGTCGCTCTGTAAATGCTTGGAGATGTTGTTGATATTGTTATTGAGTTTCGTATCTCGTTTGGTTTTTGATCATATCGTTTAGACCTTGCGGAAATGTTCTGGGCCAGAGATATAACGCACGCTAGGCCTAGGCTAACGCACGCTAATTCTGCTTGATTAGCGCACGCTAGCTTTGGGCCGTAGCGCGCGCTAAGAGGATCAGTCAGGTCAGAACCAGTATTTCGGATTGCTCTCTGGACTGGCGGATTAACGCACGCTAGGAGTTGTTAGCGCGCGCTATTCGTGGTTAGTAGCGCACGCTAACATCCGTCCGTAGTGCATGCTACCGGGCTGGTCAGCAGAGGCAGTGAGGTTGCCAGGTTTTTTGGAATATCAGGTAGCGTATGCTAGGCTTCGGCTAGCGCACGCTAAAGCTATTGCATAACGCACGCTAAATCATAGCGCTAGCGCACGCTAAGTTTGAGCAGGGCAGAGACAGTAAGTTCTGGACTCCAGTACTGAATGCCACATTTTGGACTAGCGCACGCTAGAGGCAGACGATTAGCGCACGCTAACGGAGCCGGCAGAAGCCACTGGACTATCCGGTGACTTCGCTAGCGCACGCTAATGAAGGAGGTGTAGCGTGCGCTAGACTGGGCAGATATAAATATGACAGTTGACTTCCATTTCGTCATTTCTCACCTACTTCACTCCTTTTCGACGGAAATCGCTCGGGAGAGACGATCTTGGGCGATTGGAAGCAATCTTCCTTCTAACAACAACATATTTGGTTGGAGAACAAGGATTTCTCAACATCTAATTCCTCCTAACGTCCGAATCAAGGTACAATCCTTAGAACCCTACTTTTTGGGAATTTTGGGGTTTTTCGTAGATTCGTCCGATTTATCCATTTGGAAGCTTGAGAACCTTGAGATTATGATGTATCTATACCGTACGCATGCTTTTCCTACGATTTTATGGTTTGGATTGTACCGTTTTTGGACTTGTGAGATTTTGGACGATTTTCCAACCTCTAGTTAATTATCCGTATATCTTTATGAATCGTAGACGGGTTTCGGGGGTTTCTTCGTGTAATTTGAATATGGATAATTGATTATCATATTCCTTGTGAATCGTTTAGGTGCCGGAAGCGCGTTCTTGGACCTACCGATCTCATACCCCTTTCTCCATTCGTTTTCTCGATGTCTCAAAGGCAAGTATATAATTATGATTGTACATTCTCGAATTTGAAAGTAAGAAGTATTGATGGTATGATATGAACGAACCGTTTCTACGGCATTCATATATGTATTGTTGGCATGTAATGAACGAACCGTTTTGACAGCATTCCTACATGTAACGGCGTATGATATGAACGAACCGTTTCTACGGCATTCACATACGTCTTGATGTGACGCTATGAGATTTTAGTTATTCCGGAATACTAGTCTTGAATTGATGAATTGACGGTTACATTTACTTTATTGACGAGAAGTATTGTGTTTCATACTTGATATTCTTGCACTAGCTATTCGACGGCTAACCCCTTTATGGGGGAAATACGTTTTATGTATTTCAGGTTCTAGGAGAGCGGACAGGCAGGTATCGGGTCGGCATGAAGATGGTGGGCAAGTGTGATACTGTGTATTTCTTCCAGTTATGTTTGGAGTTTCCCATTCAGTGTTGTTGTACTGGATTGGCTATTGAATACTCGAGTATTGTTTTCCATTTTCCTTGATGTTCCGGCCTGTGTTTGCCGAAGTATTGATTCGAGTTGTGATGTTTGTGAATACATTGGTTATGTTTTGAATACCTTTGTATTGTTTTTCATTCCATTGTGTGTAGACCTTATCGGTCAAAAATTTATGGTTCCGCGTATGTTTAGCCTTCTGGGTCCCACGGCGGGGCTTACGGCGCTGTAATATCCCTGAATAACTTGGGGGTGTTACAGAATATGGTATCAGAGCTTAGGTCTATGGATACCTAGGTTGTCGGTCTTTTGGGTCGATCGAGTTGTCATTTGTCCGCAGTATCACTACTTTGCCATCATCACAAAGGCGGCCGTACTTGTAAGACCTCTTACTCTTCTGGTGTTTCCTTGTTCGTTTTGCTTCGTTTTGTTGGTATTCGTGAGAATCGGTCACTTTGATGACGTGTAATTGAATTGTGCTTACGTGACTTGTGTGTTCTTCAGTATGTCAGCTGGTAGGGGCCGTGGCCGTGGTCGTGGCCGTGGACGTGGAAGAGGTCGTGGCGCGGTCGTTTCCATCAGTTCAGTTGCGTGGTCGACCAACCCCAGTTTGTCGAACTCGGTGCATCCCGACACCTAGAGTCAGCACGACCAGTCATACGGTCAGGGGAACAACGCGGACGTTAAAGTGGTGAATGCACTTCAACAATTGGCTACTCAGATGACTATTTTGGCCCAAACTGTTCAGCTGAATAATCCGAACGCGAACATGGATGCCTTACTTCAGAATGTAATCCGTATGCACCCTCCACAGTTTGGCGGTGCCACGGACCCGTTAGGCTGGGAAGACTGGCTAGCGGAATTGGAAAAGATTTTCGAGGCGGTTGATTGCCCCGAAGTGAGGAAAGTACCGATTGCTCATTATTTCCTCACCAAGGAGGCCGCTACCTGGTGGAAGGTCATCAAGCCACAGGATCGCATTGCCACGTGGGAGGAATTTAAGGAACTCTTGGAGACCGAGTTTTGTCCTTGGACGGTGCGAGAGAGCCGAATCCGAGCCTTTTTCGAGGCTAAACCTCAAGATATTTCCGTTTCGCAGGCGATCGTGGAGTACAACCAACAATTGATCCATGTGAAGGATCAAGTGCGTAACGAGCGTGATAAGATCCGTTATTTTGATATGCGGATGAATTTGGACTTATGGCGGTATATGGCCGGATTTGCTTGTACCACACTGAAAGAGTATCAGGACAGAGCTTTAGCCCATGATATGTTGAGCCCCGACAATGATACCGTTGAAGAACCGAAGAAGCAGAAAGTCGCGGGAAGTTTTTCTGGCTCTAAAAGTGGCAACTTTCAGAAGTCACAGACGACTAGCCGTTTTGCCGGACAGTCATCACGTTCTAATAAAGGAAAGAGGGGTTACCGTCCTACTCCGGGCACCACAAATCGCACGGTGACTTGCTATAATTGTGGCCGTCCAGGCCACATCAGTTTGGAATGCAACTTTCCACCATTGAAGTGTCACACGTGCGGACAGATGGGACATAGAGTGGCTTATTGTTCCGAGCCGAATCAGACCTTGGACACTCGGGCTTATGCCCCAGCTGGTCAACCTCAGCAGAATTTCGGCAGGGGCCGGGGACGGGGTCAGAATGCTGGAGGGGGGAATTCTAGCGTCGGTTCGGTACAACCTCGAGTTTATGAGATGCGTCGAACAGACGAGCCCGACGCAGCAGTGGCTTCAGGTACCATCCATGTTTTATCTTATCCAGTCCGTGTACTCTTTGATACGGGTGCTACACATTCTTTTATATCTTTGGAATGTGTACGCCGTTTGAATATAACTTGTTTAACTGCTTGCGATCCCTTTATCGTGAAACTGCCCAGTGGGGATAGGATTGTGGGGAATCGGGAGATTAGAGATTTTCCGGTGAGTATATCCGGTATGGAATGGTTATCGAATTTGATTGTAGTTGATATAGAAGGCGAGGATGTGATCCTCGGCGAGGATTGGCTTGATAATCATCAATCGATTATGAACTACCGTACCAAGGTTATCACCATGATGACTAAAGACGGATCTAAGTACTCATTTTTTGGACGTAAGTCGGGCCAGTCCAAATTACTTATCAGTGCCATGAAGGCCGTAAAACTTTTGAATAAAGGTTGTACGGGCTATTGGTGTTATGCTTTGAAAACGGAAGGAAATGAAGTCCATTTCTTTTCGATTCCGGTTGTTAATGAGTATCCCGATGTTTTTCCGGATGACCTCCCGGGATTACCGCCAGATTGAGAGATAGATTTTTACGTGGATTTAGAGCCGGATGCGGCCCCGATTTCTAAAGCACCTTATCGGATGGCACCTTCCGAGATGCAAGAATTGAAGAATCAGTTGGGAGAACTTCTGCAAAAAGGGTACATCAAACCGAGCGCTTCACCTTGGGGCGCGCCTGTTCTTTTCGTGAGGAAGAAGGATGGTTCACTACGTTTGTGCATCGACTACCGCGAGCTGAACAACGTAACCATCAAGAACAAGTACCCTCTACCTCGTATAGACGATTTATTTGATCAATTGCAAGGGGCTGCAGTTTTCTCAAAAATTGATTTAAGATCCGGATATTATCAACTCAGGGTGAGGGAGTCCGACGTTTCGAAGACGGCATTTCGGACGAGATACGGGCATTATGAATTTGTAGTCATGCCTTTTGGGTTGACTAATGCACCGGCAGTATTCATGCAGTTAATGAATAAGATATTCATCGAGTACCTCGACATGTGTATAGTCGTCTTTATTGATGACATCTTGATATATTCTCGAGATAAGGAGGAACATGCCCGACACTTGCATTTGGTTTTAGATATTTTGAGAACCGAGCATCTCTATGCAAAATTCTCGAAATGCGAATTTTGGTTGGAAGAAGTTATGTTTCTCGTCCATGTGATTTCGGCCGAAGGGGTTCGTGTAGACCCGCAGAAGATTGAGGCAGTGCTAGATTGGGCACCGCCTAAAAATGTTAAGGAAGTTCGTAGCTTTTTGGGCCTTGCTGGGTATTACCGTCGGTTTGTCGAGGGGTTCTCGAAACTCGCTCGGCCGCTTACGAAATTACTCCAGAAGACCGAAAAGTATGTTTGGACGGATGAGAGACAACAGAGCTTCGATGAGCTGAAGAGGCGTTTGACTTCAGCACCGATTTTAACTTTGCCACATGGTAGTGATGGCTTTGCAGTTTTTAGTGACGCTTCGGGTCAAGGTCTGGGCTGTGTACTTATGCAGCATGACAAGACGATATCTTTTGCATCACGACAATTAAAGCCTTATGAGATGAATTATCCTACTCACGATTTGGAATTGGCTGCAATTGTCTTCGCGCTCAAGATTTGGCGGCACTATTTGTAGGGTTCACCGTGTCGGATTTATACCGATCACAAGAGCCTGAAGTATATTTTCAGTCAGAAGGAGCTGAATATGAGGCAGAGACGTTGGTTAGAATTGATAAAGGATTATGATTTGGAGATTCTTTACCACCCCGGAAAATCCAATGTCGTTGCGGATGCTTTGAGCCGCAAATCGGCATCTCTTCAAATGCTCGAGGTTCTTACATCTCAGACAAAAATTCGTCAGGACTTAATTGAGCAAGAGATAGAAGTTTGGCTTCAACGAGTACAGGGACAGTTGTGTACTCTCGAAATTACTTCGTCCTTAGTTGATGACATCAAAGGGAAGCAGTGGAGTGACCCGATGATTTCTCAACTGAAGGAAGATGTAATTAAAGAAAAAGCTCCTGGCTTTATGGTTCACGAGGATAGTATTCTGAGATTTCAGGGCAGGCTTTGTGTTTCGAACGATTTAGAGTTGAGGCAGAGAATTCTCCGAGAAGCTCATGCTACGCCTTACTCAATCCACCCCGGGACGAGTAAGATGTACAAAGATTTGAAGCGCAATTTTTGGTGGAATAATATGAAGAAGGATGTTACGGAGTTTGTACTATGGTGCTTGACGTGTCAACAAGTCAAGATCGAACATCAACGACCAGTGGGGTTGTTGAAACTGCTTTCCATTCCCGAGTGGAAGTGGGAGGACATCTCTATGGATTTCATCACTGGCATGCCGAGGACTCAAACCGGAATGAATATGATTTGGGTAATTGTCGATCGGTTGACCAAGTCAGCACACTTCTTGGGGATTAAGGATACTTGGGGACCAGATAGACTGGCTCGAACCTTTATTGCTGAGATCGTGAGGTTACACGGAACCCCCAAGACCATTGTTTCTGATCGAGACGGCCGTTTCGTATCGCATTTTTGGAAGGCCGTTCATCAGGCTTTGGGCACTGAGTTGAGATTGAGCACTTCCTTTCATCCTCAGTCGGACGGTCAGACAGAGAGGACGATTCAGACGTTGGAAGATATGTTGCGGGCTTGTGCCTTAGACTGGAGTAATGATTGGGAGCTTCATTTGCCGTTGATCGAGTTTGCTTACAATAATAGTTGGCACGCATCGATCAAAATGGCACCCTTCGAGGCACTTTACGGTAGACGATGTAGGTCTCCATTGTGTTGGGACGAGGCTTCCGAGCTAGTTGGAACGGAACCGGATATGTTAATGGAGACTAAGGAAAAGATTTCTATTATCCGGGACCGATTGCTGACTGCCCAGAGTCGTCAGAAATCTTATGCTGATACTCGTCGTCGACCTTTAGAGTTCGAAGTGGGAGATCATGTCTTGCTCAAGGTGTCGCCGACCAGAGGAGTTTTCCGCTTCGGGAAAAAGGGGAAACTTAGTCCGAGGTACATCGGGCCCTTCGAGATTTTAGACAGAGTTGGAGATTTAGCATACCGCTTGGCGTTGCCTCCAGTGTTGAGTCATGTCCACAGTGTTTTCCATGTGTCTCAGTTGAGAAAGTACGTACCGGATCCGAGCCACATTATCGACTACAGTGAGATTGATATATCCGAGGATGTTACTTTTCCGGAGAAGCCCGTGAAGATCCTTGAGCGTCGCGAGAAACAACTCCGGCATAAAACCATTCCACTGGTTAAAGTGCAATGGTCGAGACATGGAGTCGAGGAAGCAACTTGGGAGACAGAAGAGAAGATGCGAGTGGAATACCCCGAACTATTTATTTCTTAAGTTTCGGGACGAAACTTCTTTTTAGAGGGGTAAATTGTAATACCCGTACTTTTATTGACTGTTTGACCTTGCCGTACTCCTTATTTTGTCGCTCTGTAAATGCTTGGAGATGTTGTTGATATTGTTATTGAGTTTCGTATCTCGTTTGGTTTTTGATCATGTCGTTTAGACCTTGAGGAAATGTTCTGGGCCAGAGATATAACGCACGCTAGGCCTAGGCTAACGCACGATAATTCTGCTTGATTAGCGCATGCTAGCTTTGGGCCGTAGCGCGCGCTAAGAGGATCAGTCAGGTCAGAACCAGTATTTCGGATTGCTCTCTGGACTGGCGGATTAACGCACGCTAGGAGTTGTTAGCGCGCGCTATTCGTGGTTAGTAGCGCACGCTAACATCCGTCCGTAGCGCACGCTACCGGGCTGGTCAGCAGAGGCAGTGAGGTTGCCGGGTTTTCTGGAATATCAGGTAGCGTATGCTAGGCTTCGGCTAGCGCACGCTAAAGCTATTGCATAACGCACGCTAAATCATAGCGCTAGCGCACGCTAAGTTTGAGCAGGCGTAGACAGAAGTTCGACTCAAGATCGAATGCCACATTTTGGACTAGTGCACGCTAGAGGCAGACGATTAGCGCACGCTAACGGAGCCGGCAGAAGCCACTGGACTATCCGGTGACTTCGCTAGCACACGCTAATGAAGGAGGTGTAGCGTGCGCTAGACTGGGCAGATATAAATATGACAGTTGACTTCCATTTCGTCATTTCTCACCTACTTCACTCCTTTTCGACGGAAATCGCTCGGGAGAGACGATCTTGGGAGATTGGAAGCAATCTTCCTTCTAACAACAACATATTTGGTTGGAGAACAAGGATTTCTCAACATCTAATTCCTCCTAACGTCCGAATCAAGGTAAAAATCCTTAGAACCCTACTTTTTGGGAATTTTGGGGTTTTTCGTAGATTCGTCCGATTTATCCGTTTGGAAGCTTGAGAACCTTGAGATTATGATGTATCTATACCGTACGCATGCTTTTCCTACGATTTTATGGTTTCGATTGTACCGTTTTCGGACTTGTGAGATTTTGGACGATTTTCCAACCTCTAGTTAATTATCCGTATATCTTTATGAATCGTAGACGGGTTTCGGGGGTTTCTTCGTGTAATTTGAATATGGATAATTGATTATCATATTCCTTGCGAATCGTTTAGGTGCCGGAAGCGCGTTCTTGGACCTACCGATCTCATACCCCTTTCTCCATTCGTTTTCTCGATGTCTCAAAGGCAAGTATATAATTATGATTGTGCGTTCTCGAATTTGAAAGTAAGAAGTATTTATGGTATGATATGAACGAACCGTTTCTACGGCATTCATATATGTATTGTTGGCATGTAATGAGCGAACCGTTTTGACGGCATTCCTACATGTAACGGCGTATGATATGAACGAACCGTTTCTACGGCATTCACATACGTCTTGATGTGACGCTATGAGATTTTAGTTATTCCGGAATACTAGTCTTGAATTGATGAATTGACGGTTACATTTACTTTATTGACGAGAAGTATTGTGTTTCATACTTGATATTCTTGCACTAGCTATTCGACGGCTAACCCCTTTATGGGGGAAATACGTTTTATGTATTTCAGGTTCTAGGAGAGCGGACAGGCAGGTATCGGGTCGGCATGAAGATGGTGGGTAAGTGTGATACTGTGTATTTCTTCCAGTTATGTTTGGAGTTTCCCATTCAGTGTTGTTGTACTGGATTGGCTATTGAATACTCGAGTATTGTTTTCCATTTTCCTTGATGTTCCGGCCTGTGTTTGCCGAAGTATTGATTCGATTTGTGATGTTTGTGAATACATTGGTTATGTTTTGAATACCTTTGTATTGTTTTTCATTCCATTGTGTGTAGACCTTATCGGTCAAAAATTTATGGTTCCGCGTATGTTTAGCCTTCTGGGTCCCACGGCGGGGCTTACGGCGCAGTAATATCCCTGAATAACTTGGGGGTGTTACAATAACACACTACAAGGAAAAAAGTCTATAATGATGATTTTGGACCGTCTTTGCAGGCTTCTTAGCTAGTATCTAGTGTCCAAGTAAGGTAGCTATTGCGATATTTCGTTTAACGCAAGTGCACGTTATCGTAGACAAGTAATAAAGTGATGAGTGAGTTATCGTTCCCACGAGAACTGAATTACTAATTACCGATTTATATGTATTCTAATTTTATTTGAACAGTCGAAGTTTGGGATGCAAATTAATAACTAAAGAAAACCAATAAAAGAACTAACAGTAAAAACTATCGCTCGAAGAAATAAAATCAAATGATGAATAAGTCTAGGATTGTGAATCCACCTTCCTTTATCCGAAGTTACTCTCGATTATCTGAAGTTAATGATTTCTCCAATTTATTAAAGGCGAAGATTGCTAAAATACTCTACCGCCTCTCCCGAGGTCAATAGATTTTTCTAAAGGCGGATAACGCACTCTATCCCTAGGTGAATTAATTCGACAATAGGCAAAAAGCATAAAATCTTCAAAAGGCCACGTAGTCCCTATGAGTATATTCCTATCTCACAAGATAAAACGGTTCTCACCAATAGTTCCTCACCAACTCTCCTCTCCCGATTCGAGTTGCGTAATTAAAACAATCCAATTATTGGGCAGACAATTGAAAGCATTAAAATCGATTGGGAAAACTCAACAGAAAAGGGAATTATATAGATAATCAAAAGCAAATTCGTCAAAACTTTGGTTTCATCAAAATCCTAGAACAGGGTTTTAGCCTGACATGCTAAAAGATAAAAATACAGAAATAATGAAAGGAAGCATCGAAATCAAACGCAGATGAAGAATTCGGATTCCTCCGTTCTTCTAGCTTCCGCCCTCTGCTCTTGGTGTCTTCTGCTTCTTCTTTTGATAATGATCGATCCTCCAATGATAATCCCCCAAGATTATGGCCTTAAACCCTTATTTATAAATCCCATCAGACTCCAAAAATGCATCCGTGTGATTAGGTCGAGAGCCGGCTTCAAAACGGCCCAGAAACGCGGCATTTTCTGTCAAAACCGCCTGCGGCAAGCACTCGCCTTTCTACAAGCCGCGGCTCACAAGATAAAGGCGCTCGGTGCTCGCTGGTTACCTTCGTGTGCCGCGGCCCACTTGGTACGTGCCGCGCCCTGTGCCAAAATCGCCGCGCCATTTTTCATCGTTTCGGCTTCCGGACTCCAATTTCCTGCAAAACATATAATAATAGTGCATTAGAAGCTCATTTATGCAGATTTAATCACAAAAAGAATACAAAATAATGATAAATAAGCGTATAAAAATACGCCTAGCAAATACCCCCAAACTTGAGCCTTTGCTTGTCCTCAAACAAAAAGAATTGATTACAAATAAAAGAATAATCGTGAATAATCGTGCAATTTCATAGTGCTCAACCTAATCAATACTACCCTGAAAATCTCAAAGAATAGTACAAGTATCGTAGTAGTGAGTCACATCCAGGACACTGATTCCACGGAGTAACCAATTTTAGTCCTAATAAATCGTTCATGAAGAAAATCAAGCTCAAAGATTAACAAGCGTGAATTTAATCGACCGCCAATATGAAGGGTTAAAAATAAACAAGCTAACTCGCCCAGTCCCACAGTCTAGTGGCAAAAATTTCAAGAGTTTCAACATCAAATATAACCCTCGGACAGTATTCCCTTATATATATGATCAATAAATTGATTCGAGTCGACCACTAGGTTCTGATCTCGGGATGTTTCATCGGGATAATCCTAGGGTGGAATTCCATTCTCATGTATTGGGGAACTTTTTGACGTAAAAGACACTCATGGGGCACATGAATGCTTCTAGTTACTAAGTTCCCCTCCACAGCGGAGAAACAACTCGAATAGCTATTCCCGCATGTCCAATTCAATGTTGCTGTTTTACGCGAGAGTAAACAACGGGTCACGCGAATACCCCCGGTTACTAGACTCCCCATCATCGGCACATGCGAAATCTCAAAACCACTAGCCTAATCAGGGTTTTCGTTTTACGCGAGAGTAAACAACGGGTCACGTGAATACCCCCGGTTACTAGACTTCCCGTCATAGAACAAATAATATCTCGACTTTTGGGAAAAACTGTCCGACTCTAAACTCAAAGCAAGTGCCAACGCGACTTATGATACTGGACGACTAGCTACGCAAAAAGTGTAACCAAACGTATAGGCGGCGATTTGAAAACACGTATGTCTCCTCTCTTATGCGCTAAGATTTCTACAAAAACGAAAAAAATTTCGGACCTAGATGAATACTTAACTTAAAAAGATATCGCTGACTACAACTCAACTAAAACTCAACCATTTCTTCAGAGAGAAATCAGTATCGTAACATCAGTTTTACACAAAAATAAGCACGAAAAATTCACGAATGCAATTAAAAACACGACAAGCAAAGCTAGCAACAACAAAAATAACGAAAAATAATGAAAAGTGCAACGAATAAGTACAGCAATAATAATAATAGCAACAGAAAGTAAACCCCCCCCCCCCCCAAACTTAGGACGTACATTGACCTCAATGGACAAAATGTAATATGCAATAAAGGAAGAAGGTCAAGTACTCCCCTACAGTCTGCTCACGGACTGGTGTCGGCGTCGTCCGGCGAGCCTGCATGCTTCTCGACTACACCATGCGGAACGTGAATGAATGAGTTTGCAACAACAAAGAGGAAATTAAGGATGAGCTCTCAAGTTTAAACATGATGTAAGGGTTGGGAGACAATATAATCCGATAAAACGATTCGTTGCATATAGTTTGAAAATGCTTGGCTTAACAATTTTTCATTGCTGCAATTTATCAAACACTTGGTATGCACAAGTTAAAATGAAGAACAAGAATTTTAATGGCTAACTCCAAATCCCAAAAAATAATAACACAGATATATAGCCATGATAAACGACAACTAACATCACCAATTCGTTCATAATCACAAATACAATCACAATCAAACACCATATTCACCATATTCCAACTCCATTTTTGAGAAAACATTGAAGAACAACTAGCAACATATAACTTCAATTCACTTTTCAAATCATGTATCAATTATGATTAAGAGATCGAGAATTACCTGACTTGGAATGAAGAATGCAAGAAGAAGGAGCAGAAAAAGATATCGGCCGAGTGCTTGTGTGAAGGAAGGAAGGGACTTTACCTGATGTGTGCCGGTCGATCGTGTATATGAAGGATACCTGGGCTTTCCTATTTGCGACGGGGGCTGCGGCACAGCTTAAGTGAGCCGCGGCCCATAGTACAGTCGGCCTGGGACTTTTTGTGATGTCGCCGGGTGCCGCGGCTCAATATACGCGTGCCGCGGCTCATCGTGTTAATGTGCCGCGGCTCATTTGGTCCGTGCCGCGGCACAGAGTACAGTCTCCTGGGCATTTCTTGGACATTTGGTGCGCCGCGGCTCAGGGAATATGTGCCGCGGCTCAGGGACCTGGTGTGCCGCGGCTCAGTAAGGTCGTGCCGCGGCACAGAGTACAGTTTGTTTGGCCTTTTTCCTTCAACTGGTGTGTGCCGCGGCTCACTATTCTTGTGCCGCAGCCCATCACTGATTTCTTCTCCTGGGATGATTCCTGCACACAATTTTTAAAGGAAAACATCAAGAACGAGAGGTATAAGCAAATCTAAGCAAAAAATGACGAAAAATAAAGACTCTAAATTGCAAGAAAACACTAAAAAATATAAATTCTACAACTAATACTCGGGTTGACTCCCGAGAAGCGCTAAGTTTATAGTCATCAGCCGGACTTATTGAAAATCAGTTCGCTTTTCGCAAACACCATTTGAACTCCGCCCCATTCATCGAACCGTTAATATGTGTTTTAAAATTTTGACCATTGGTCTTTAACGATCCGATTTTTGGTTTGGACACCAAAATGTTCTTTGCGAAAAGATTTTAACGAAAACAACTTTCCGAAGCACCCATTTTTCACATGACTTGGCGCCCGTTTGACATTCGTCTTAATTTTCAACTCCACAGGCGAACTTAGGACAGAATGGGAATTTTCCGATTGTGGATGAACGGATGTTAAAGACGGCATGTTCAAATGCCTAAGATATGCGACTTGCTCTTCATTCTTATTAGGCGTCGGGGCAGCTGAAACGGATTATGAATTTTTCGACCGATGATTCTTCCGGGGTGTGTCTTTCGCAACGGTATCCACACTTTCAATTTGCGAGCTCTTCTCAACACTACTTGGGCACGGAAAGGATTTAGACACTTGGAAAGTGACATGCTCGTCTTGAACCCGTAGAGTTAGTTCCCCTTTTTCCACGTCTATGAGAGTTCGACCGGTAGCTAAGAATGGTCTTCCCAAAATAATTGGGATGTCTTGATCCTCCTCCATGTCAAGCACAATGAAATCGGCTGGAAAGATGAATTTATCAACCTTTACTAAGACGTCCTCTATCACTCCCCTCGGATATGTGATCGATCTATCGGCTAATTGCAAAGAGACAGTCGTCGATTTTGCTTCTCCAATTCCAAGCTTCTTGAAAATAGAAAGAGGCATCAGATTAATGCTGGCCCCGAGATCACACAACGTTCTATCAAAAGTCAGATTTCCTATAGTGCAAGGTATATTAAAACTTCCCGGATCCTTCAATTTTGGCAGAAGATTTTTCTGAAGAATAGCACTGCACTCCTCCGTCAATGCGACTGTCTCATACTCCTCAAGTTTTCTTTTATTTGACAAGATTTCTTTCATGAATTTCACGTAACTCGGCATTTGCTCCAAGGCGTTGGAAAATGGGATGTTAATATGCAGTTTCTTGAAGACGTCGAGGAACTTAGAGAATTGCTTGTCCACCTTTTTCTGTTGTAATCGCTGCGGAAACGGGATGGGTGGTACATATGCCGTCGGATTATCCGGAAACAATTTCGAGGGTCTAGACATTAGTGATTCCTCAGTCGCTGAAATTTTCTTCTCCTCATCCTCACTTCTCTTTTCGCTCTGCTCAGGCTGCTCGCACAATTCCTTCCCACTTCTCAAACCAATGGCATTGACACTCTCTCTGGGATTCGTTTCAGTCGTACTTGGCAAGGTACCCTCTGGGCGGGCTGTTAATACATTAGCAATCTGGCCCAGTTGGACTTCCAAGTTGCGGATAGAAGCGGAATGGTTCTGCAAGGTCGCCTCCGTGCGGGCCATGAACTGACTCGTGTTTGCTGCCAATTTCGCCATTGCTTCTTCTAGCAAAATTTTTGGAGCAGGAGGAGGTTGCTGTTGGTATTGAGCAAACGGGGGCTGGTTCGAGCTTTGTCCATTTCTCCATGAGAAGTTAGGATGATTTCACCATCCTGGATTATAAGTGTTGGAGTAGGGATTATTTTGCTGAGTCCCGTTCCCCACAAACTGAGCTTGTTCCATCGAAGGTTGCTCGAAAGGGTTTCCGACTTGGCATTCTGCGCTAGGATGAGATCCATTACACCAATTGCATGATTCAATGGTAACGGGGGAAGGAGCATGTGAAAAGGCTTGAAGTTGCTGCGTCAAGGCGGCGACTTGATCTGATAATGTAGAGATTGGATCATTATTTGAGATTTCCATTACTCGTTTCGGGTTTACTCGTTCGGACGGCCATTGATAAGCATTCGCAGCCATAGCTTCCAATAAAGAGTGTGCCTCGGCCATAGTTTTTCCCATTAAGGCTCCTCCAGCGGCCGCATCGGCGAGAGTGCGTGTAGAAGCACTCAATCCGTTGTAAAATGTTTGTATTTGGAGTCAATCCGGTAGGCCGTGGTGTGGGAATCTCCTCAGTAAATCCTTGTATCGCTCCCAAGCCTCGTGAAGCGACTCCATATCAAATTGCCCAAAGGTAGTGATCTCGTTCCGTAACCTCGCCGTCTTCGATGGTGGGAAGAACTTAGCCAGGAAGGCTTGCGCTAATTCTGCCCATGTCGTGATTGAGCCCGGCGGTAAAGAGTTCAACCAAAATTTGGCTTTGTCCCTCAAAGAGAAAGGGAAAAGCCTTAGACGGATGGCATCATCGGTGACACTGTTGTTCTTGAAAGTGTCACAAATCTCGAGAAAAGATGCAATGTGTGCATTGGGGTCATCGTTCGGTAATCCACAAAACTGGATAGCTTGCACCATCTGAATAATAGCCGGCTTGATTTCGAAGTTGTTGGCTTGGATTGTCGGACGCCGAATCTCCGAAAAGTTCGCATTTATTTGCGGCATAGCATAATCGCGGAGTGCTAATGCCGGTTGAGCTTGCACCATGGAGTTTTCCGCTTCGTGATTTCCCGTGTTATCGGCCATGGTGACTGTTGTCGGTAGCTCTCGTTTCTCCTTCTTGCTTCTCCGAAGAGTGCGCTCGAGTTCGGTATCCAAAGGTAGTAGGCCTTCGTTACCGAATTTTCTCATGCACTAACCGGAAACTCCTGAAAGGAAAAACAAATAAATAAAATTACACAAAAACAATAAAAAATGTTCAAACTAAGACTAGAAATACCGAAATCGATATTAGTAAAATAATCAGTCCTCGGCAACGGCGCCAAAAACTTGTTGCGATATTTCGTTTAACGCAAGTGCACGTTATCGTAGACAAGTAATAAAGTGATGAGTGAGTTATCGTTCCCACGAGGACTGAATTACTAATTACCGATTTATATGTATTCTAATTTTATTTGAACAGTCAAAGTTTGGGATGCAAATTAATAACTAAAGAAAACCAATAAAAGAACTAACAGTAAAAACTATCGCTCGAAGAAAGAAAATCAAATAATGAATAAGTCTAGGATTGTGAATTCACCTTGGTTTATCCGAATTTACTCTCGATTATCTGAAGTTAATGATTTCTCCAATTTATTGAAGGCGAAGATTGCTAAAATACTCTACCGCCTCTCCCGAGGTCAATAGATTTTTCTAAAGGCTTAATTCGACAATAGGCAAAAAGCACAAAATCTTCAAAAGGCCACATAGTCCCTATGAGTATATTCCTATCTCACAAGATAAAACGGTTCTCACCAATAGTTCCTCACCAACTCTCCTCTCCCGATTCGAGTTGCGTAATTAAAACAATCGAATTATTGGCCAGACAATTGAAAGCATTAAAATCGATTGGGAAAACTCAACAGAAAAGGGAATTATATAGATAATCAAAAGCAAATTCGTCAAAACATTGGTTTCATCAAAATCCTAGAACACTGTTTTAGCCTGACATGCTAAAAGATAAAAATACAAAAATAATGAAAGGAAGCATCGAAATCAAATGCAGATGAAGAATTCGGATTCCTCCGTTCTTCTGGCTTCCGCCCTCTGCTCTTGGTGTCTTCTGCTTCTTCTCTTGATAATGATCGATCCTCCAATGATAATCCCCCAAGATTATGACCTTAAACCCTTATTTATAAATCCCATCAGCCTCCAAAAACGCGTCTGTGTGATTAGGTCGAGAGTCGGCTTCAAAACGGCCCAGATTCGCGGCATTTTCTGTCAAAACCGCCCCGTGGGCCGCGGCTCACTTAATCTGTGCCGCGGCTCACGGTCTTCAGCGCCTATGCCTGGGCACAATTTTTTTCTTCTGGGCCGCGGCTCAGCTTCTACGTGCCGCGGCTCACGATCTGATGCGCTCGGTGCCTGCTGGTTACCTTCGTGTGCCGCGGCCCACTTGGTACGTGCCGCGGCCCCAGGCCAAAAATCGCCGTTTTCGCCCGTTTTTCATCGTTTCGGCTTCCGGACTCCAATTTCCTGCAAAACATATAATAATAGTGCATTAGAAGCTCATTTATGCAGATTTAATCACAAAAGGAATACAAAATAATGATAAATAAGCGTATAAAAATACGCCTAACAGTAGCACTCCAATCCGGGAGATAACACAAGATATGGGGAAAAGGAAAAGATGAGACAAGCCGCTAATTTAAATTTTGGTGCATTAAGAACCTGAAAAGACTATGCTTCTATCACCATCACATATAAGGTTACCCCACAAGATCAAAAATAGAATTTAACATTTTCATACATATGAAGCTGGACGTGCTGAGAGGGGACAGATCTAAGAAGAAGAGTCCTGAGAGAAAAGAGAGAAGAGAAAAAACACTTAAGTGAACTTAGGAAGTAACTACATGAATTATCTCAATGCAGAAGCATGTGTCAATGAAAATGTATGAAGAATGGAGAGGATTATAACATTCACACATAAATCCCATTAACGATATTATCAAGTATAATCGTATAACGGAAATATGTGGCTACATAGACAATCACAATCTCTGATACTTGAAGTTAGGCCACTAATCATGGAAAATGCCGAAAGTCAGGCCATCCCAACATTTACAAAGGCCTTAAGCGAACTCTCAAGTGAGATGCATGAATTAAAAAATAATACAAACTTAGATGTATGGATGAAGTATTTTTTTGGGCAATGTAATTTTTGAGGGGAATTAAAATATTTTAAAATATTTTGAGTTCTCGAAAAAATACATTACTCCGTAAAAATACTTCATCCAAATATATGATTAATGCTCATTGAGTATAACTTTCGCTCTATTTTCATAGACTTTACTGAAAACAAATTGGACGTCATAATAACAAACTAATACAAACAAAAAATCTAAGCTCCATTAAACATATATGCACATTTATTGACAAAAACTAAAAATACCTATTTGAAGTTTAAATGAATAAGTTAAATTAGAAAAAATAATTAAATATTTCAATACCTATCACATATTAGGAAATTTGAACAAGTGTCTTTCAATTGACGTAATGTAATATAAATAAATATTTTAGTACCTATCATATACTAGAAATTATGATTTATTGTGAGGATGCAATGTAAGTTGGGGGGGTAAATCAAGTTAAAAGACAAACAAAAGTCCCTATGTGGGAATCGAACTGCACACTTCGGTATATTATGCTTGGCTTCGGCCAATTGAGTTATACAACCATATGGTTGTAATTAGAGGTGGCCAAAAAAACCGGAACCGAGAATCGAACCGTTAAACCGGACCGTGTAGGACGGTTCTGGAACCGGAATCGTGTTAGACGGTTCCGAACCGGAACTGAAATCGTGTCCAGACGGTTCGGTTCCGGTTCCAGAAAATATAACCGGCGATTCTCGGTTCGGAACCGGAACCGGAACCGGGAACCGCGAACCTTTCGGAACCGTCGGTTCACACGGTTCTGGAACCGGGAACCATTGAAAAAAAGGGAACCGGCCGTTTGCACATGGGGCTGCTTCGTCCGTTGAAATTTTGAAAAATATCAACATGGGGCTGCTATTTTTCATTGAGATGGGCTGCTATTTTTTATCAACAGTGGCCACCTCTACACATGGGCTGCTATTTTTTTTTTTTTCAAATTTCAAATTTGAATTTCAAATTCAACTTTCTCCCAATTTTACCTCTAATTTCTCCCTATAAATACCCTCCCAATCCTCACCATTTTTCACACCAACTTTCACCTCTACTAAGCATTTTGTACTCTTATTTATTTTTATTACTCTCAATTTATTACGCATTCTCCCTACACAAATGGCCTCTTTCGATTCCGGCTCGGGTCGTAGTGGTAAGGGCAAAAACGTTATGAAGTACGATTCTACTATTGGAAATAGACCACGAGGCCCTCTTCGTCTACGTGGTGTTGTTATTCGAGAGGATCCCGAGGAATCAACCTACGTCGGTAGTGAAGATCCTACTCGGAATTCTCAATTTCGAAGGGTGCCCAATCGTCGTGAACGTGAACAAATGGAGGAGGAACAAATCCACTCCGATTTTGAAATTGCATCAAGCCTTGCTCAACAAGATGACGATGAAGTAATTCCATCCACTTTCCAAGAAGACCAGCCCATTGATTTGGAGGACGATATGGACGAGTTTGAAGATAGCGGCCTTGGATCGGACCACCGGGCTCGGCGATCAACGACGGGGAAAAAGGAACGAACTCCGCGTTCCAACGTCTTCACGGTGTATTTCAAAAAAGTACAAGTTAAAGATCCCGATAGTGGCAAAACAATCACAAAGGCCGTTTGCCAAATTTGTGGCAAATCCTATGTTTTTAACGCGGGGAACGGTATGGCACATACAACAAGCACATTAGAAATGTGCATCCTCCCAACAAAGGTAAACAAACACAACTCACCTCCACTCCCGGCGAGCAAGGTAAGCCCGAAATCTCTCTTTTTAAGTTTAATGATATTGTTGCTAGGGAAGTAATGGCTCGATTTGTTAGTACGGAATCTCTTGCTTTTCAATTTGCTGATAGCATGCATTTTGAAAATTCAATGAAATTAGCATATAATCCTTTAGCTAAACGAATACCACGTACCACTATGACTAGGACCATAGTTAAATTAGCTAAAAGATATAAAATACAACTACGAAATATTTTAACTACTTTACCACATAGAGTTGCTGCTTGCTCTGATATTTGGACATGTGCTTTTAAAAAAATTCTTACATGGGTATGACTCTTCATTGGGTTGATTTGCAATGGAACTTAAACAAACGTGTTATATGTTTCAAAAAATTTAATTGTGCTCATCTTTGAAAATATTGCACTTATTATCTTAAAAATTTTGCAACAATTTAAGATTACCGAAAAAATATTTTCAATTGGTTTTGACAATGCAAGTGCTAATACTGCTACGGTACCTTCTTTAATTGCTGCATGTAATGCTACTTTACAAGGTAGATATTTTCATACCCGTTGCATTGCTCATATATTAAACTTGTGTGTTCAAGATGGCCTTAAACATTTAGATAGATCAATAAATCCAATTAGGAAAGCTGTTGAATTATTACGTGATAAACAAAAATTACATAGGTTATGGCTCAAATTTTGTAAAACTCAAACTGGACGTAGCAAGTGCTTTAACAAGCTGTATACACTAGGTGGAATTAAACATATGAAATGTTGAATTCAACGTACGAATTTAAGGATTTATTAATACAATTCTTTACAACTGAATTTAATTCTATGCTTTTATTGCCTAGTTGTTGTTACCCAAAATATTATCCGGAGATAGTATTGCTAGAATGATCGAGTAACAAACAAATGCGAGAACACTTCCGTGAGAAAATAGATGACACAAGATTTGTCGGGGTTGTTAATCCCGGGCTTGAATGCTCTCGCGAGATGTTATTAATAAATATACTGTCGAGTACAAATATTAATGTTAGAATCTATTACAAGGAGTGTAAAGACTTCTAGTTATCTAGGCTTTAGAGCGCGTAGATTGCCGGAAGAACCAGATAGGTAAATCTGTGAGTTCTTGCTTGGGATATATGATAAATGTGTATGAATGTATAAGTGGTTGCCAGAAGAGTCTTTGATTCTCTTTTTGTGTGTATTTTGCACTGAATTCACAGTAAATTCGCGTCCCCTTTCGCTACTGCAGTGAGTTCTCTATTTATAGGGGACAAGGTAGTTGGGACCCCTCAGGCAATCGCGGGCGACCGCCGTTTTCTATATTATAATAAGGTGGCCGATCGTCCCGTCACGTGGGGCTGTTCCCTTAAAGTTTGGGGCCGCTGCTGGCGCCAGCTGTGCGAGCCAATGGGAGGCCAGCACGCGTCCTGGATAGCTGTCCGGGGAGGACCCACTTTGTACCTTTCGGCGGCCTTGTCGGTAGGTGTGGTAGGTGACAGGCTGGGGTCAAAGGTCCTATCTGTCGGCGCCCTTTGAAGATCCGCACGTGGGCCACCGTCCAAGATTCGGTCTTCGACGACTTTGACGGATGCTAGATCCATACGTGGCACGAGACGATCGCCTCTGGTTCGCTCATTAAAGACGATCGTCAGATATCAAAAGACGATCGCTGGGTACCAAAAGACGGTCGCCGTATTGTGCCGAACTCTAGGCGTTTGTCCAGAGTATGTCTTCCATGGTTGGCTTCTCTGATCGTGATGCCGATCGCCTATCGAGGCGTATTAATCGCCGCACAACAATTGCCCCCTAGCTCGCCTCGATGTTGACAACACGGGGTGAGGTGGCACTGTTGGCGATCACCAATGTTTAGCCGATCGGCCGATCTGAATTCAAATCTGGACAATCTCCTTTTGCGCCGGGAGCAGTGGGAAATGAAGGCGGGCTCTCTAAAAGTGGCAGGGACACGCGTCGCGCTACTGTTGGGGGAGTCCGATGGTTTGTCAGACTTTGTCGCCTGGCGTGCCCTCGAAAAGACGCGCCCGCGGGATTCGAGGGCAGCATTTAATGCGTCCCCACCATGACGGTTGCGATCCAGCCCTCGAGATTTCACCTATTTGCACTTAGACCCCCGCCTCCATCTATAAAAGGTCTAGGGCTTCTTCTCTTTCATTCTTTACGCGTCCTTGCATCCATAGCCGAAACTCTGCAAAAATTTCTGGAGCTTCTTGTACCGATCTTCTTCTTTTCTCTAGGTAAGAAAAATCAATCTTCTATCACCCTCTTCTTTTTATAATATGTCGGGAGGATCCAAGACCTTCGAAGCCGGAAGTTCTTCTGCCGCCACGGCTTCGCCTGACCGGGAGGAGATTCCCGTTGGAGTCGACACGGAAACGGCCGTTGAGTCCATTCATGCGGGGATTGCACCTGCAGAACTCGAATAGCTTTTCAACGAGGCCGCAGTGGCGAAGACGGCGGCGACGGCGGAGCAGGGGGGCTCGCCGGCGGATGAGGACGAACTGGAGCGGCTAACTTGGGAACGGCAGAGTGTATTTGGCCCCGCCTATATGGCTTTTGCCAAGATTATGTAGGAGATCGCCGGACCCTGTCCGGAATTTGACTTCGAAGCCTACTCCGCCGCTCATCCTTATGAACACGTGAAGCGGAGGGTTTTTCGGGCCGCCGAACCGTCTCCGTGGACTCTCGGAAAGATCCGGAGTACGGCGACCAAGAAATACCTGAGCCGTTGGAGGGCAAAATATCATATCCCCTATGACGTTTCTCTGCACGTGCCCTCTGTAACACCCCCAAATCCTATTGGGTTATTACAGTGCCGTGGACCCCACACCAGGAGATCCACCAGGCAAACATGACTAATAAACATTAAATTGAACAACAAGGGAAAATCATAGTCCTTACCATGATGTCCGACACAATATTCCGATAAGGAATTTCAATGACAAAAGTGGCCTACATGGCCAAAAATGAAATACAACAACATCCACGAACATCTGTTCGGGTAATACAACACGACAACAACTGACAAGACTGGAGTACACTCCAACAGACTGACCGACAATGAACAACTCGTACTAGTATCGCTCGAATGCCTCGTTGCCATCGTCATGCCCCTGTGTCTCAACTCTCTCCTCGCAAGCACCTAAAACATGAAAACATGTTCCGCCCCCACGGGGTCAGTCATCCAGATAATGAACACCAAATACATGTATAACATAATATGCATCCAAAGGCAGAATGAAACGGTACAATGATAATAATAATACGAGATGCTCACAAATCAAGGTAAGAACCGAGCATTCGTGAAATACTATGCCCACGGCATACTATTAATACCTGTTCGACAGGTTAGAACATAAGTGCCCGACGGCGAATCAAAATCACAGAATACCACAATGAATTACAAGACATGAACCAAACCAGGACTGAATTAATTATGAATCACAATGCCCGAAGGCTCCAATGAAATTACCAGGACAATAATAAAGGCCTGAAAGTCATTCAGCGGAAATTAACAAATATCACAAACACCTGAAGTCAGAATAGCCCGAAGCTGAATCAATGAGGGCCGAAGCCACGGCACGAAGCCGTATCACAATGAGGGCCGAAGCCACGGCATCCAGCCGTATCACAATTAGGTCCGAAGCCACGGCATCTAGCCGTATCACAATTAGGTCCGAAGCCACGGCATCGGTAGTATCACAATTAGGGCGAAGCCACGGCATCGGCCAGTATCACAATTAGGGCGAAGCCACGGCATCTAGCCGTATCACAATTAGGTCGAACCACGGCATCCACCGTATCACAATTAGGGCGAAGCCACGGCATCGGCCGTATCACAATTAGGGCGAAGCCACGGCATCCACCGTATCACAATTAGGGCCGAAGCCACGGCATCCAGCCGTATCACAATTAATGATAGTGTGCTGCCTTGAGTCGGCCAACACGATGATAGTAACACGGATAGACACCGTCATTGTGATCCCAAATTAACACCTCGATTGCCTTAGAATGGCCAACCGACAACAATGATGCAATGGATGATTGAACACTTCGATTTGCACGAGAACGCCAATCGATAACAATGATACGATGAATGAGTGAATACCTCGATTGCCTTAGAAAGGTCAATCGATAACAATGATACGATGAATGAGTGAATACCTCGATTGCCTTAGAAAGGTCAATCGATAACAATGATACGATGAATGAGTGAATACCTCGATTGCCTTAGAAAGGTCAATCGATAACAATGATTTAGTGAATGATTGAACATTTCGATTTGCCTGAGAACGGCAATTCGATAACAACGATATGAAGGATGCCTCGGCACCTTTAATCGATTCTGGCAGCGAAGATGAGAAATGAATAAGCCAATGCCTTAAATCGGCCTGCATGCTTTTAATGACGATCCAAACAGGAATAACAATGATCTCAACGATGTCTTAAATTGACATCTATATTAACAACAATCGATACATCGATACCGCGAACCGGCTATCGACAATGACATTAATGATGAGTATTACAATGCCTTGAATCGGCCGTTAACGAACCACAATAACATTTGGCAAAATTGCCGGAAGGTATCGTATCGAACGATCTCTTGATATCAATGAATTCATGAAGAGACTAAGTCTCGGAATGATACAACACATTCATACACATACATGATGACATTAGCTCATTGACCAGTACAAGTATAAAACTTGCCTCAAACCGAAGGCGAGAAGGTACTTCCACGATCAACGTCCTTAATGAAATTACCGGCCGCTTGAACAACCTTAAACAACACAAAAACCAACAATTCTCTTAATACATGAATCAAGCATGATCACAACCAACTCAAAAGTCGATACAACAATACCCGAAACTCATTGGGGCATTTACACAAACGCGTTGTAAACAATCTCCAATTGTTTACAACCAAAACTCAATTACATCCGAAACCAACTCCCAATGAATGATTCAAATCCACAAAAACTCATGAATACTATCAACAATCCAATAGGAATACTTAGAACGATATTCCAACAACATTTAGTCGAAAACCCCCAAAATTCCAAAGTCAACCCGTAAGGGTTCTTGAACAATTCCTCAATTATTCATAAATTCAAAATTATACCAATGAATCCGTAGAAATACATGTATCCAAGATAGATAATTCATATCTAACATATTCCAACATAATATCGATTTATACGAAGAGATCGAAAGCAAAACACCCAAGATCCGAAATTCTAGATCCAAGAATCATTACCTTGATTTGGAGTGAAGAAACCGATTTAGATGATGATTAATCCAACTTAGAAGCTTGAAGATGATGCTAGATGATTGCGGCTCGAAAAGACCTTTTCCGAATCGCCCGAGCTCGTCCGAAATGATTGAGAAATGAAGAAATGACGAAAGTTGGACCGAATCTGTCCTACTTATCTGTCTCAGCCTTAGCGCGCTAACTCCCGATGTTAGCGTGCGCTAACGCTGTACCGGTAGTCCAAGATCCCCGATCAATCGTTAGCGGCGCTAAGTACCTTTGGTAGCGTGCGCTAACACCGTCCTTAGCGACGTTAACCTTATGTTAGCGTGCGCGCTACCCGATAGTTGGTATCCAAAACTCGGAGTCCGTAACTCATCGTCACTGATTCGAGCGCTTAGCGTGCGCTACTCAAGTCTTAGCGTGCGTTACAAAGATAGTTAGCGACGCTATTTACCACTCGTAGCGTGCGCTACGAATTCCCAACATCGCCCGCACCTTCCGGACTGCCTCGCCTGCGCTAGCGTGCGCTAAAACTGAGTCATTACGTGCGTTACATGCACCTCATTAGCGCGCGCTAAGTACAATGGGTAGCGTGCGCTACCTCACAAACTGCAATTAAAAACATGATGATGATGACGACAACAATCTCGGCTCGATCTCAAATAGTGATGATCCCAAAATACGCCGAAAGGTGAACATAGTTGACTGAATATGAAAGATGAATGATTATTACTGAGTGAAAAAATTCGAGTGACGATTCTTGAATGATAATAAATGAATTCACAACCGGGTATTACATACTCCCCCCCTTAAAAAGAGTTTCGTCCTCGAAACTGAGGGTAAACAACTCGGGATATGAACTATCCATCACGATCTGAAAACAATAACGCCCAAATAGTCCTCGGGACCAAATGAACCGCAAGCCCAAGTCCCCAAGACTTGACGTCTCGAAACACAGTGGACGATTTTCCCAAATTATCACGAAATCTCGAGCACAACGTCAAGGGATGAACTCCCAACAAATGACCCAAAACTCAAGATTCTCAAATATAATCATAATAAGATAGATCAACAATAAATGATTCACAATACGATACATTATTACGGATAGATTTACACAAATATCCGAAAACAAGGTTACATCTCAAATGTACCCAACATCGATATCCTTCCATATCATCGATTTCCTCTATCTCAACGATTTAAGGTATATCCGACGATGAACTCGCCACTAACTATGATCTCGGAAGGTCACGAATGAAAATGACAAAAATGAATGATGAATGATAAATGACTACAAATCCGACAAGGATTTGGAATGACTCACCAAGGTGAATTAATAACGTCATGAATGATAGTTCCTTGAAGTGATTGGAACCGCTGCCTCGTGAATTGAATGATTAATCGATAATTATGAGTACATGATGAATGAATTATATGAATGAATGAACGACAATGAAATGAATGATTATCCTCCTACCGAGCAAGAATTAACTTACTCAAAATCGGTGATGAATGTCCTTACCTCGGCTCGAAGCCCGATAGGGCCCCCGAAAGAAGTATGGATCGGAGTAACAAAATCCTCGAGGCTCTTGAGCTCTCTTGAGATTTATCGGCGCTAGAAACCCCGCAGATTTCGCGGTGTCCCTTCCTCCCACACGTAAAACACACAATAGCCGGCACCGTACACCGGTACTAACGTGACTCTTGAATCACGATTAAAGCAAACGGCAGTCGAACTCGTCGCCCGAGAGGAAGATGTTGTCCCAAAGACGAAGACGACTAGAAAACGCACTGGATGACGGAGCCCGATGTCCCTCCGAACGAGCCGGCATTCTAGTCCTCTCACCAAGAAATCAAGGATGCTTCGAGTAAGCTCCTTGATCAAAAGCTCGCTCCAAGAGCCTTCCCGATGAAGTCACTAAGTGAATTACAATTGTGATTGAACAATCGCATCCTCAATCGCGATTTAGCCTCTTGCTAAAATACTTAATTTTATCCGCCTCAAGCACGGATAATCGACGAAGCAAATCAAGTAGTCCCCGAAATTTCTCGAATGACAATAACACCCTCGTCCTCGTCGGGTTCGGGTTCAAAACCTCGACAACTTGGCTTCACGAAGTGGAGCGGATAATACCTCTCTAACATGAGAGTCTTGAACTCGCTCCAAATACAATCACGATCGATGGGTTTCACAGTAAAGCCACCACGAATAAGCGCCCTTACTCAAGTAATAAGTCACATCGCCACTTTACTCTCCTCCGACACCGAACCATGTCGAAGAGTTTATCAAAATGCTCGAGCCAATGAACAATATCACCGGTTCCGACGAACCTCAAAAGTAGGCGGCATCCGACGAGAGATATCGCCAACAATCCGATTCACTCCTCCACCTGTCCATGAATTGGCACTGCATCCTCATGCGGTGGACCACGAACCATCGAGGTCCGCATGGTCTCCACTATCCGCGTCATCCGAGTCATCCGGGCCATCATGCCCCGCATAAATATGAATGGATCAACCCGACACCTTCCGAGTGAGATACCTCTCGGTACGACTCTGACGGTGAATGATTATCCGCCGATGAATGAGTAGCCTCGCTATTTGATGAATTAATGATATCCTCGCGTTCGTGTGGGCATGCACACGAGATCTCGGTTCCGCCCGCACCGCGCCTCTTCCCCGCGTCCTCCGACACTCTATCCATACCGAAGTAGGAAAGTCACATGATGATTATAGATTCCGCATGAATATCGCATTATGATTACGTTACAGAGTGACAATAATGAGCATACACGCTCTAACACAATGAATGCATTAATGATTTAATGAAATGATCGTCGACATTACGCCGAGTATGATAAGACCGTATGAAACATCAAATGAGGTAACATGATTGCCTCGATGAAATTTCGAAATGATTACCTTGAACAAGTTAACAAGGTTGAAAATTCGATCATCAAGATCAACAATCGAACCGTGAGATGGGTGAATGATTAATGAATTAATCAACAATGAGATCGATCGAGTGACGAGTGAATTAGCTAAACGATGAGATTAATTGAGTGATGAATGAATTAGTGAACGATGAGGTTAATTGAGTGATGAACGGCTAACTGAGTAATGATATTGACTGAATGATGAATGAATTAACTGAGTGATGAATGAGTTAACTGAGTGATGAATTAACTGAGTAATGATATTGACTGAGTGATGAATGAATTAACATGATTGACAAGATCAGAATAATGATTGAGGATTATTAACTGATGAATGAGTTGATCCTTAATGCTTACACAAGCCACACGTGTCCCAAAACAATTAGTCATGAATCAATCATAACACTAATATCGCATATAGGTTTCAACAAGGCATGAACAATTAATGACATGATGAATGTATGAACATAAAGAGAATCGAGTCCTTACACAGGTCATACGAAGCTTCGAGGTCTCGCGATACTAGTCTTCACTGACGACTCGATGAATGAATGACTCGTGCAAATGTACTAATATTACGACTCACAAAACTCGATCGACTAGATTGTCATAACCTCGACAATCCCACTACTACCGCGGCTTAGGACTACATAACTCACATCTCGGGGTATTTCACAACCCAAATCTCGATACCATTTCGTAACACCCCAAATCCTATCAGGTTATTACGGCCGTGGACCCCACACCAGAGATCCACTGTGCAAACATGACTAAAAAACATTAAATTGAACAACAAGGGAAAATAATAGTCCTTACCATGATGTCCGACACCATAATCCGATAAGGAATAACAATGACAGAAGTGGCCTACATGCCCAAAAATGAAATACAACAACAACCACGAACATCTGTTCGGGTAATACAACACGACAACAATCGACAAGACCGGAGTACACTCCAACAGATCGACCGACAATGAACAACTCGTACTAGTATCGCCGAATGCCTCGTTGCCATCGTCATGCCCCGTGTCTCAACTCTCCTCGCAAGCACCTAAAACATGAAAACATGTTCCGCCACGGTCGGGCCATCCAGATAATGAACACCAAATACATGTATAACATAATATGCATCCAAAGGCGTAATGAAACAGTACAATGATAATAATAATACGAGATGCTCACAAATCAAGGTAAGAACCGAGCATTCGTGAAATACTATGCCCACGGCATACTATTAATACCTGTTCGACAGGTTAGAACATAAGTGCCCGACGGCGAATCAAAATCACAGAATACCACAATGAATTACAAGACATGAACCAAACCAGGACTGAATTAATTATGAATCACAATGCCCGAAGGCTCCAATGAAATTACCAGGACAATAATAAAGGCCTGAAAGTCATTCAGCGGAAATTAACAAATATCACAAACACCTGAAGTCAGAATAGCCCGAAGCTGAATCAATGAGGGCCGAAGCCACGGCACGAAGCCGTATCACAATGAGGGCCGAAGCCACGGCATCCAGCCGTATCACAATTAGGTCCGAAGCCACGGCATCTAGCCGTATCACAATTAGGTCCGAAGCCACGGCATCCAGCCGTATCACAATTAGGGCCGAAGCCACGGCATCCAGCCGTATCACAATTAGGGCCGAAGCCACGGCATCTAGCCGTATCACAATTAGGTCCGAAGCCACGGCATCCAGCCGTATCACAATTAGGGCCGAAGCCACGGCATCCAGCCGTATCACAATTAGGGCCGAAGCCACGGCATCCAGCCGTATCACAATTAGGGCCGAAGCCACGGCATCGGCCGTATCACAATTAATGATAGTGTGCCGCCTTGAGTCGGCCAACACGATGATAGTAACACACGGATAGACACCGTCATTGTGATCCCAAATTAACACCTCGATTGCCTTAGAATGGCCAACCGACAACAATGATGCAATGGATGATTGAACACTTCGATTTGCACGAGAACGCCAATCGATAACAATGATACGATGAATGAGTGAATACCTCGATTGCCTTAGAAAGGTCAATCGATAACAATGATACGATGAATGAGTGAATACCTCGATTGCCTTAGAAAGGTCAATCGATAACAATGATACGATGAATGAGTGAATACCTCGATTGCCTTAGAAAGGTCAATCGATAACAATGATTTAGTGAATGATTGAACATTTCGATTTGCACGAGAACGGCAATTCGATAACAACGATATGAAGGATGCCTCGCACCTTTAATCGATTAAGCACGACGAAGATGAGAAATGAATAAGCCAATGCCTTAAATCGGCCTCGCATGCTTTTAATGACGATCCAAACAGAATAACAATGATCTCAACGATGTCTTAAATTGACATCTATATTAACAACAATCGATACATCGATACCGCGAACCGCTATCGACAATGACATTAATGATGAGTATTACAATGCCTTGAATCGGCCGTTAACGAACCACAATAACATTTGGCAAAATTGCTAAGGTATCGTATCGAACGATCTCTTGATATCAATGAATTCATGAAGAGACTAAGTCTCGGAATGATACAACACATTCATACACATACATGATGACATTAGCTCATTGACCAAGACAAGTATAAAACTTGCCTCAAACCGAAGGCGAGAAGGTACTTCCACGATCAACGTCCTTAATGAAATTACCGGCCGCTTGAACAACCTTAAACAACACAAAAACCAACAATTCTCTTAATACATGAATCAAGCATGATCACAACCAACTCAAAAGTCGATACAACAATACCCGAAACTCATTGGGGCATTTACACAAACGCGTTGTAAACAATCTCCAATTGTTTACAACCAAAACTCAATTACATCCGAAACCAACTCCCAATGAATGATTCAAATCCACAAAAACTCATGAATACTATCAACAATCCAATAGGAATACTTAGAACGATATTCCAACAACATTTAGTCGAAAACCCCCAAAATTCCAAAGTCAACCCGTAAGGGTTCTTGAACAATTCCTCAATTATTCATAAATTCCGAAAATTATACCAATGAATCCGTAGAAATACATGTATCCAAGATAGATAATTCATATCTAACATATTCCAACATAATATCGATTTATACGAAGAGATCGAAAGCAAAACACCCAAGATCCGAAATTCTAGATCCAAGAATCATTACCTTGATTTGGAGTGAAGAAACCGATTTAGATGATGATTAATCCAACTTAGAAGCTTGAAGATGATGCTAGATGATTGCAGCTCGAAAAGACCTTTCCGAATCGCCCGAGCTCGTCCGAAATGATTGAGAAATGAAGAAATGACGAAAGTTGGACCGAACTGTCCTACTTATACTGTCTCAGCTTAGCGCGCGCTAACTCCTGATGTTAGCGTGCGCTAACGCTGTACCGGTAGTCCAAGACTTCGATCAATCGTTAGCGTGCGCTAAGTACCTTTGGTAGCGTGCGCTAACACCGCCCTTAGCGTACGTTAACCTTATGTTAGCGTGCGCTACCCGATAGTTGGTATCCAAAATCGAGTCCGTAACTCATCGTTCACGATTCGAGCGCTGGCGTGCGCTACTCAAGTCTTAGCGTGCGTTACCGGCATAGTTAGCGACGCTACTTACCACTCGTAGCGTGCGCCATTAATTCCCAACATCAGCCCAAGTACCTTACGGATCGCTCGCTCGCCTGCGCTAGCGTGCGCTAAAACTGAGTCATTACGTGCGTTACATGCACCTCATTAGCGCGCGCTAAGTACAATGGGTAGCGTGCGCTACCTCACAAACTGCAATTAAAAACATGATGATGATGACGACAACAATCTCGGCTCGATCTCAAATAGTGATGATCCCAAAATACGCCGAAAGGTGAACATAGTTGACTGAATATGAAAGATGAATGATTATTACTGAGTGAAAAAAAATTCTGAGTGACAGTTACTGAATGATAATAAATGAATTCACAACCGGGTATTACATACTCCCCCCCTTAAAAAGAGTTTCGTCCTCGAAACTGAGGGTAAACAACTCGGGATATGAACTATCCATCACGATCTGAAAACAATAACGCCCAAATAGTCCTCGGGACCAAATGAACCGCAAGCCCAAGTCCCCAAGACTTGACGTCTCGAAACACAGTGGACGATTTTCCCAAATTATCACGAAATCTCGAGCACAACGTCGAAGGGATGAACTCCCAACAAATGACCCAAAACTCAAGATTCTCAAATATAATCATAATAAGATAGATCAACAATAAATGATTCACAGTCACGATACATTATTACGGATAGATTTACACAGTCATCCGAAAACAAGGTTACATCTCAAATGTACCCAACATCGATATCCTTCCATATCATCGATTTCCTCTATCTCAACGATTTAAGGTATATCCGACGATGAACTCGCCACTAACTATGATCTCAGAAGGTCACGAGAATGAAAATGACAAAAATGAATGATGAATGATAAATGACTACAAATCCGACAAGGATTTGGAATGACTCACCAAGGTGAATTAATAACGTCATGAATGATAGTTCCTTGAAGTGATTGGAACCGCCGTTCCTCGTGAATTGAATGATTAATCGATAATTATGAGTACATGATGAATGAATTATATGAATGAATGAACGACAATGAAATGAATGATTATCCTCCTACCGAGCAAGAATTAACTTACTCAAAACTGGTGATGAATGTCCTTACCTCGGGCTCTCGAAGCCTGATAGGGCCCCCTGAAAGAAGTATGGACTGGAGTAACAAAATCCCTCGAGGCTCTTGAGCTCTCTTGAGATTTACTGGCGCTAGAAACCCTGCAGTATTTCTGCCGGTGTCCCTTCCTCCCACACAGAAAACACACAATAGCTGGCACCGTACACCGGGTACTAACGTGACCTGCTGAATCACAGTTAAAGCAAACGACAGTCGAACTCGTCGCCTGAGAGGAAGATGTTGTCCCAGCACGAAGACGACTATAAAACGACCCCTTGGATGACGGAGCCCGATGTCCCTCTGAACGAGCCGGCATTCTAGTCCTCTCACCTGAAGAAACTGAAGGATGCTTCTGAGTAAGCTCCTTGATCAAAAGCTCTGCTCCAAGAGCCTTCCCGATGAAGTCACTAAGTGAATTACAATTGTGATTGAACAACTGCATCCTCAACTGCGGATTTAGCCTCTTGCTAAAATACTTAATTTTATCCGCCTCAGTACGGATAATCGACGAAGCAAACTGAAGTAGTCCCTGAAATTTCTCAGTAATGACAATAACACCCTCGTCCTCGTCGGGTTCGGGGTTCAAAACCTCTGACAACTTGGCTTCACGAAGTGGAGCCGGATAATACCTCTCTAACATGAGAGTCTTGAACTCGCTCCAAATACAATCACGATCGATGGGTTTCACAGAAAGCCACCACGAATAAGCGCCCTTACTCAAGTAATAAGTCACTTTGCCACTTTACTCTCCTCAGGACACTGAACCATGTCGAAGAGTTTATCAAAATGCTCGAGCCAATGAACAATATCAGCTGGTTCCGACGAACCCTCAAAAGTAGGCGGCATCTGACGAGAGATATCGCCAACAATCTGATTCACTCCTCCAGTCTGTCCATGAAATGGCACTGCATCCCTGTTGCGGTGGACCACGAACCATCGAGGTCTGCATGGTCTCCACTATCCGCGTCATCTGAGTCATCTGGGCCATCATGCCCTGCATAAATATGAATGGATCAACCCGGACACCTTCCGAGTGAGATACCTCTCGGGTACGACTCCCTGACAGTGAATGATTATCTGCTGATGAATGAGTAGCCTCGCTATTTGATGAATTAATGATATCCCTCGCGTTCGTGTGGGCATGCACACGAGATCCCGGGTTCCGGCCCGCACCGCGGCCTCTTCCCCTGCGTCCTCTGACAGCTCTATCCATACTGAAGTAGGAAAGTCACATGATGATTATAGATTCCGCATGAATATCGCATTATGATTACGTTACAGAGTGACAATAATGAGCATACACGCTCTAACACAATGAATGCATTAATGATTTAATGAAATGATCGTCGACATTACGTCAGAGTATGATAAGACCGTATGAAACATCAAATGAGGTAACATGATTGCCTGATGAAATTCCTGAAATGATTACCTTGAACAAGTTAACAAGGTTGAAAATTCGATCATCAAGATCAACAATCGAACCGTGAGATGGGTGAATGATTAATGAATTAATGAACAATGAGATTGGTGAGTGACGAGTGAATTAGCTAAACGATGAGGTTAATTGAGTGATGAATGAATTAGCTGAACGATGAGGTTAATTGAGTGATGAACGAAGCAACTGAGTAATGATATTGACTGAATGATGAATGAATTAAAAGAGTGATGAATGAGTTAACTGAGTGATGAATTAACTGAGTAATGATATTGGTGAGTGATGAATGAATTAACATGATTGACAAGATCGAATAATGATTGAGGATTATTAATCGATGAATGAGTTGATACTTAATGCTTACACAAGCCACACGTGTCCCAAAACAATTAGTCATGAATCAATCATAACACTAATATCGCATATAGGTTTCAACAAGGCATGAACAATTAATGACATGATGAATGTATGAACATAAAGAGAATCGAGTCCTTACACAGGTCATACGAAGCTTCGAGGTCTCGCGATACTAGTCTTCACTGACGACGACTCGATGAATGAATGACTCGTGCAGTCGTACTAATATTACGACTCACAAAACCTGACTGACTAGATTGTCATAACCTGACAATCCCACTACTACCGCGTCGGTAGGACTACATAACTCACATCTCAGGGTATTTCACAACCCAAATCTCTGATACCATTTCTGTAACACCCCCAAATCCTATTGGGTTATTACAGTGCCGTGGACCCCACACCAGGAGATCCACCAGGCAAACATGACTAATAAACATTAAATTGAACAACAAGGGAAAATCATAGTCCTTACCATGATGTCCGACACAATATTCCGATAAGGAATTTCAATGACAGAAGTGGCCTACATGGCCAAAAATGAAATACAACAACATCCACGAACATCTGTTCGGGTAATACAACACGACAACAACTGACAAGACTGGAGTACACTCCAACAGACTGACCGACAATGAACAACTCGTACTAGTATCGCTCGAATGCCTCGTTGCCATCGTCATGCCCCTGTGTCTCAACTCTCTCCTCGCAAGCACCTAAAACATGAAAACATGTTCCGCCCCAGTCGATCATCCAGATAATGAACACCAAATACATGTATAACATGATATGCATCCAAAGGCAGAATGAAACGGTACAATGATAATAATAATACGAGATGCTCACAAATCAAGGTAAGAACCGAGCATTCGTGAAATACTATGCCCACGGCATACTATTAATACCTGTTCGACAGGTTAGAACATAAGTGCCCGACGGCGAATCAAAATCACAGAATACCACAATGAATTACAAGACATGAACCAAACCAGGACTGAATTAATTATGAATCACAATGCCCGAAGGCTCCAATGAAATTACCAGGACAATAATAAAGGCCTGAAAGTCATTCAGCGGAAATTAACAAATATCACAAACACCTGAAGTCAGAATGGCCCAAGTGAATCAATGAGGGCCGAAGCCACGGCATGAAGCCGTATCACAATGAGGGCCGAAGCCACGGCATCCAGCCGTATCACAATTAGGGCCGAAGCCACGGCATCCAGCCGTATCACAATTAGGGCCGAAGCCACGGCATCCAGCCGTATTACAATTAGGGCCGAAGCCACGGCATCCAGCCGTATCACAATTAGGGCCGAAGCCACGGCATCCAGCCGTATCACAATTAGGGCTGAAGCCACGGCATCCATCCGTATCACAATTAATGATAGTGTGCTGCCTTGAGTCGGCCAACACGATGATAGTAACACACGGATAGACACCGTCCTTGACAGTCCCAAATTAACACCTCGATTGCCTTAGAATGGCCAATCGACAACAATGATGCAGCGGATGATTGAACACTTCGATTTGCCTGAGAACGGCCAATCGATAACAATGATACGATGAATGAGTGAATACCTCGATTGCCTTAGAAAGGTCAATCGATAACAATGATACGATGAATGAGTGAATACCTCGATTGCCTTAGAAAGGTCAATCGATAACAATGATACGATGAATGAGTGAATACCTCGATTGCCTTAGAAAGGTCAATCGATAACAATGATTTAGTGAATGATTGAACATTTCGATTTGCACGAGCGGCAATTCGATAACAACGATATGAAGGATGCCTCGGCACCTTTAATCGATTCTGAAGCGATGAAGATGAGAAATGAATAAGCCAATGCCTTAAATCGGCTCGCATGCTTTTAATGACGATCCAAACAGAATAACAATGATCTCAACGATGTCTTAAATTGACATCTATATTAACAACAATCGATACATCGATACGCGAACCGGCTATCGACAATGACATTAATGATGAGTATTACAATGCCTTGAATCGGCCGTTAACGAACCACATAACATTTGGCAAAATTGGAAGGTATCGTATCGAACGATCTCTTGATATCAATGAATTCATGAAGAGACTAAGTCTCGGAATGATACAACACATTCATACACATACATGATGACATTAGCTCATTGACGTACAAGTATAAAACTTGCCTCAAACCGAAGGCGAGAAGGTACTTCCACGATCAACGTCCTTAATGAAATTACGCCGCTTGAACAACCTTAAACAACACAAAAACCAACAATTCTCTTAATACATGAATCAAGCATGATCACAACCAACTCAAAAGTCGATACAACAATACCCGAAACTCATTGGGGCATTTACACAAGCGTTGTAAACAATCTCCAATTGTTTACAACCAAAACTCAATTACATCCGAAACCAACTCCCAATGAATGATTCAAATCCACAAAAACTCATGAATACTATCAACAATCCAATAGGAATACTTAGAACGATATTCCAACAACATTTAGTCGAAAACCCCCAAAATTCCAAAGTCAACCCGTAAGGGTTCTTGAACAATTCCTCAATTATTCATAAATTCCGAAAATTATACCAATGAATCCGTAGAAATACATGTATCCAAGATAGATAATCCATATCTAACATATTCCAACATAATATCGATTTATACGAAGAGATCGAAAGCAAAACACCCAAGATCCGAAATTCTAGATCCAAGAATCATTACCTTGATTTGGAGTGAAGAAACCGATTTAGATGATGATTAATCCAACTTAGAAGCTTGAAGATGATGCTAGATGATTGCATCTCGAAAAGACCTTTTCGAATCGCCCGAGCTCGTCCGAAATAATTGAGAAATGAAGAAATGACGAAAGTTGGACCGAACTGTCCTACTTATACTGTCTCAGCTTAGCGCGCGCTAACTCCTGATGTTAGCGTGCGCTAACGTGTGCGGTAGTCCAAGTACCCGATCAATCGTTAGCGTGCGCTAAGTACCTTTGGTAGCGTGCGCTAACAGCCTGTCCTTAGCGTACGTTAACCTTATGTTAGCGTGCGCTACCTGATAGTTGGTATCCAAAATCCTGGAGTCCAGAACCTACTGTCCGCTGATCTGAGCGCGCTAGCGTGCGCTACTCTGAAGTCTTAGCGTGCGTTACCAGCATAGTTAGCGTACGCTACTTACCACTCGTAGCGTGCGCTACGAATTCCCAACATCAGCCCGCACCTTACGGGTATGCGCCTCGCCTGCGCTAGCGTGCGCTAAAACTGAGTCATTACGTGCGTTACATGCACCTCATTAGCGCGCGCTAAGTACAATGGGTAGCGTGCGCTACCTCACAAACTGCAATTAAAAACATGATGATGATGACGACAACAATCTCGGCTCGATCTCAAACAGTGATGATCCCAAAATACGCCGAAAGGTGAACATAGTTGACTGAATATGAATGATGAATGATTATTACTGAGTGAAAAAAAATTCTGAGTGACAGTTACTGAATGATAATAAATGAATTCACAACCGGGTATTACACCCTCGGAGAATGAACGTGCCGATCAACCGCCCGAGGATATGGTTGCCGTCAGCGAGATGATTATGGAGGCCGGCCTGCGATTCCCTCTGCCATTCGCCGTCTCCTACTTGTTGATCGCCTGGAATTTGGCTCCGCTCCAACTGACGCCGAACGCTTGGCTACAGGTCATCTGCACGTTGACACTGTTTGGCGGTCACCGGTTGTTCCGCCACCTTACTGCGCTGGAGATGAATTATCTGTTTAAATTGGCCGCGCAGAAAGGGTCGATCGGCGGAAATCATATCCAAGGCCGAATGGGGAGAGTGGTCCTCGGTGTGCCGAACAAGTCCCGAGGCGACCTGGCGAAGTGGTGCTGGGTCGGCGGGGCGTGGCGATCGACATCGAGTGACCGTCCGGATGAGGAGTTGGAGATCCCCACCACTTTTCGGGAGAGGAATCCGAGTAAGGATTTTAATTCTCCCCTTGATTGAGCTTGTCTTGGACTGATCTAATTTTGTTTTCTTTTTGCAGGACCTCTCGTTCCAGCGATCGGCGATCTCCCTTTCGATTTCTTGATCGTTCGGGAGCGGATTCGTGCCTTGCCGGATTCCTTCATTGACGTTCGCTCGCTTGGTAACGAAATTTATCGGTTGGGGGCTCGATTGTTTCGCTTCCCTCATCACTTGAAAGTTCCAGGTATGAGCTTAAGTGGTGCTTCCTTGCTTGACGATCGCCTTCAGGGGGTCGTAGCGTTTAAGTATTTATTTAACTTGTTTGTACTTCTTCTTTGACAGAGGTTCATTTTCCCCGACTTGCCGAGCCACCACCAGAGATTTCCATGTCGAATCCAGGACTCATCGGTCGCCTTCACTTGGGTAAGAAGACCGGTCGCGTTCCTGTGACGACGCCTCGCCCTGCTCCGGTGATGAGGCCTGCTGAGGTGCCGGTCGCCGAGCCGGTTGTTCAGGGAGAGGAACAACTTCAGCGCCGCAAGAGGCTGAGGTCGGAGGAGTCCCTGCCAATTACTGATGTGGATGTATCCATTCTTGAGCCTCCGGTTGCTGCGGCTCCTATTTCTGCCATCCCGATGACGGAGCGATCAGGCCCTAGGCCCTCGGCATCCGGTTCCCGGTCATCGGGCGGCCCTACAAAGAAGGTGGCGATCGCTGAGGCGGAAACCTCTCGGGGCAAGCCTTATTTTGGTCGCGATCCCGAGCTGGCCAACAGGTAAGAAAGGATCAAAATTTTCTGAGTTAGGCATTCTGAGCAAGGTATAGGCTAACTCCTTGGTTTCTTTGGTTTGTGCTGCAGGGTTCGTCTTGCCGACCCGGACATCGCTCCTATGGTGCTGGACTTTTTGTCGAGTAAGGCTCCGCAAACATCTCTCGACGTCCCTACTTACGTCCAGCGGGCTATCACCTCTCTGCCCAAGGCCTGGACGACCGATCTTGATGCGATCGCTCGTCGGCGATCTGGAGATGCCATGCAGGCGACCGTTGCCCTGGCTCTCCAGACGGCGACGATGGCCGTCCAAGCTGCTAGGGATTTTGAGGGGCGACCCTCCACTGCTCGTCTCCATAGCGACCTCGAGGCCGCCCGGAATAAAAACATTGAATTTTCCAACCGGATCCAGTCTATGGAGAAGGAGTATGTGGAGACGGCCAAAAGGGCTAAACAGGACGTTGACCGATTGAAGCAGGAGCTGAGCCGCTCTAAGGAGGCCGCCGACCGGTCCCGTGATCAGGAGAAGGAAACCTGCCAGAAGTATGCGGCTTCGCAGGACTAGGCGGCCGGGCTGAAGGCGACGATGGATTGGCTCAGCGGTGAGCTGGAGGCGGCGAAGAAGGAGCTAGAGATGGCCAAGGGAGAGAATGCCGCCAAGGTGGTCGAGCTGGCGGAGGCTGAGAAGACGACCTTGGAGTTGAAGGGGCAACTGAAGGCGATCGAGGCTGATCCCTATCTCAATGTGGCGCTCGTCGGCGAGTTCGCCTATTACTGGCCTACGCCGATGCTGTCAGAGCCGCCAAGAAGGTAGGGATCGAGATCGGACCCTTGATGGAGAGCTTCAAAGCCTATGCGCTCGAGCACCCTATGCACCCGGAGTTCTCTTTGCCGATCCTTGACCTTGTCGACGTTGGGATCGATTTGAGTTGGTATACTGACAAACTCATTCATCCTGAGGCCGATGGGGGGGCCCAAGCCGATCCGCAACCTGAGGGCGATGACCAGCCGGCGGGGCCTTGAGAGATATTTTTGTTTCCCTTGTATCTTGTAATTTTTGCTTGCTCTTTGTATTGCCTTCGGGCTTCATGTTGTACGAACTCCTTTTGATAATGAATGAAATATTCCTTTTTCGCACTGTCTTTTTTATGTACGATCGCTCTTGAATGTTTGCGTGAAATTTTTACAAGTATGTGTATGATTGCATCCGATGTCTTGTTCGTCCGACTGGTTGTTTGAATGTCGAATGTATTGACATGTTTCGAATTGAAATTCTTACTTGTAGATATTGTTTGAAAAATGGCGATCGTCCTGCGTGTATCTGAGCGAAGCCGATCGGGTGCGGTTCCTTTCTTTTGATTGCACTTAAGACTAGCTGCCCTATTCACTGCCCCCTTGTTTTTGTTTACTTATCGTGCGTAAGGGTACAAAAACAAGTTTGTTGGGCGAGCTATCTTCCGTTTTGCCGACTCTGAGGGATCGTGCACGGTCGCGGAGTTCGATGGACCGATCTCCACAACCGTGTCTTTGTATGCGAGGGACATTGCCTATCCCGCGACTCACTTTATTGTGAGGGTCCTCTGTTAGCCTGCGCCTGCCTTGTATTTAAACGAAAGGTAGGCGATCTTGGTCTGGAGGAGTCCTTGCACGGGGCGTCGTCGGTTTATTCGAATCCACGTCCGCGGCTTTGTAAGCACCTTTCTACCTTGGGTCGGCACGTTAAATGACGACCCTCGACGGTATACGTTGTGACGGGGTAGGGACGCGTCGCCTTTTCCGAGTACATCATGTTAGATGACGTAATTTTAGGACGTGCGAACGTGTCCCCTAATCATTTTGGAGGGTCCTTTGGCTACGCCGGCCTCGTATTTAAATGAAGGGCGGGCGGTCTCAGCCCGAAGGAACCTTGCATGGGCGAAGCTGTCGGTTCCATCGACCTCCAGGACCATGGCTGCATTGATTCCACCTCGGATCGTCATGATCAACGATCGTCGGCGGTATGCGATATGCCTGGTGGGGCGATCGCCAGAATAGATAGAATAGGAAAAAATCTCATTATATTCCTTGTACATTGGGCAGTCGAAATAGAATACAAAATTTTTACTGGTAGTATTTTTTTCAGATGCACGGCGTTCCATGGGTATTGATCCGGGATGCCGTCAGTATGTTCAAGTTCGTAGGCTCCCTTAGTCAGCCATTTAGATATCCTAAAAGGTCCTTCCCAGTTCGGACCAAAAACGCCTGTGTGGGTTTGGATCTTCTTGAGGATGAGATCACCCACTTGAAACCTTCTTTCTTTGACTTTTGAATTGAAGAACTTCTCGGCTCTCCTTTTATGGATTGTGTTCTTCATTTCTGAGGTCAATCGTCGTTCTTCGAGCATGTCTAGGTCGATTCGTCGGGCCACATCGTTGTCGGTCGTCATCTCCTGTTCGGTTCGATGGTTGAGGACGGCGATCTCCGAAGGAATCACCGCTTCTATTCCGAAGGCGAGGGCGAATGGGGTTTCGCCGGTGGAATTACGGGTCGTCATTCGATAAGACCATAAAACATCTGGAAGTTCGCTCGCCCATCGCCCTTGCCTGGATTCGAGTCGCGTTTTAATTGTGTGTTTGAGGATCTTGTTCACAGCCTCTACCTGCCCGTTCGTCTGAGGATGATAGGGTGCTGAAAACAATCTTTTGATTCCCCATTTCTCACAGAATTGCATGACTTCTAAGCCGTCGAACTGCTTTCCGTTGTCGGAGATGATGGCCTGGGGCAGACCGAATCGGCATACGACGTTTCTCTATATAAACTTGATCCCTTGCTCTTGGCCGATCTTGTTGAGCGGTTCGGCCTCAGCCCATTTGGTGAAATAGTCGACCCCTACGATGGTGAACTTACATCCCCCTGGAGCCGTCGGCAAGGGACCTATAAGGTCGATGCCCCATTGCGCAAATGGCCAAGGGCTATACATGGAGGTGAGCTGTTCGGGGGATAGTTTAATGTTGGGGCCCATTATCTGACACCTATGACACGATCTGGCATAGGCGATCGCATCCTTCTGAAGTGATGGCCAGAAAAACCCTTGTCTGATTGTCTTATGGGTGAGAGCTCGCCCGCCCGCATGGTTTCCACAAATCCCGTCATTGATCTCAGCTAAAACGAGCCGACCTTCCTCCGGTGTAATACACTTGAGGAGGGGAAGGCTGAAGGCTCGCTTGTAAAGTCGTTCGTCCAATAGGGTATATCTGGTCGCACGAAGCTGGAGTTGGCGAGCTTTAACACGGTCGTCAGGGACCGTTCCGTCCTTTAACTATTTGATGAACGGAGTCATCCAGTTCTCCTCGGCGATGGCGACCGTGGTAACCAGGCTTCTGTCGATCGTCGGCCTTGCCGACTTTGTGATTTGGATATTGGAGAAGTCGGTTGCCCCATCCGATGATGCTAGTTAGGAAAGTGCATCGGCCTGGGAGTTGTGCTCTCTCGGGACTTGTTCGATTTGTACTTCTTCAAATTTTGTGCACATTTCGGCGACCAGTTCTTGGTATTTGACCATCTGTTCGCCGCGCGCCTCATATTCTCCCTTAACTTGGTTCACGACCAAAAGGGAGTCCATGAAGATATGGAGACGACGAACATCTAGGGCGAGGGCTAGATCGAGCCCGCCTACCAAGGCTTCGTATTCGGCTTCATTGTTGGTCACACAAAAGCTGAAACGCACAGCATTAGTGAAACTTTGTCCGTCGGGACTGATGAGGACAATCCACCTTTGCTCTCGGGCGGTGAGCCATCCACATATAACTTCCAGGCGGAGTCGGCCGACTGGTTGAACTGTGAGGAATGTCGGTTCCACCATGAAGTCATCGAGCTTGGCCTTTGATCGCCGTGCGGCGTAAGTGATACCGTATTAGGCGATCTCCAGCGACCACTTGAGGAGTCGCCGTTGGTGTGCAGTCGATGTAGAACTTGTCTTAGAGGTAGAGTTGTCAGGACTTCCACTTGATGTTCGAAGAAATAAGCCCTTAGTTTACGGACACTCATGACAAGGGCGTAGGCGATCTTCTCCAATGGTGTATAGCATGATTCAGCGTCGTGGAGCGCTTGACTAACATAGTAGATCGGCAAGTGGGCTTGTCCCTCCGCTCGCACCAGAACGGCACTTAGTGCGACCTCCATTGCCGAGTAAAGGAATAGTTTCTCACCGGGGATCGGCTTTGCCAGGATCTGGGGGTTAGATAGATATTCCTTTATTTTGGCGAACGCTATCTGACTTTCCTTCGTCCAAGCGAACTTCTTGTTCTTGATGGTCGCGAAGAAAGGCTTGCTTTTATCACCGAGTCGAGATATGAAACGGTTGAGGGCGGCTAGACAACCTGTAAGGCGTTGCACCTGCTTGATGTTTCGCGGCTCCTGCATGTCAAGGATCGCCTGTATCTTGGTGGGGTTCGCCTCGATCCCCCTTTGGCTCACAATGTGCCCCAGGAATTTCCCGGAGCCCACCCCGAAGTTGCATTTCTTAGGGTTTAGCTTCATGTTTAATCTTTCGAGGATGGCGAACGTCTCGGCGAGATCATTGAGGTGATCTTCCTTCTTGAGGCTTTTGACCACGATGTCGTCAATGTAGACCTCCATGGTCTTGCCGATCTGATTGGCGAACATTCTGTTGACTAGTCGCTGGTAGGTTGCCCCTGCGTGTTTCAAGCCGAACGGCATTCGGACCCAAAAGTATATGTCTTTTTCCGTGTGGAAATATGTGTGTTTTATGTCTTTCTCCGCCATTGGGATTTGATGATATCCGGCGAAGGCATCCATAAACGACATCATTTCGCAACCTGCTGTGCTATCGACCAAGTGATCAATATGAGGCATCGGAAAGTGATCTTTAGGACATGCCGCGTTGAGGTCGGTGAAGTCGATGCATAACCTCCATGAACCAGTTGGCTTCTTGACGAGTACCGCGTTGGCGACCCATTGTGTTTCGTCTGTAGCTACCCCGATTAATTTGTTGTTGAGTAATTTTTGGACTTCTACGTCGAGCGCCGCGTATTTTTCGGGACCGAATTTCCTATGTTTTTGGTGAACAGGCTTCATTGCCGGGTCGATCTTTAGATAGTGGCAAGCGTGCTCAGGACTTATGCCGACCATATCTTGATGCGACCAGGTAAAGACTCCGATGTTCTTACGTAGTAAATTGATCAGATCCCCTTTTAGTTCGCGGTCGATGCTCGCGCCGATCTGTACTTCCCGTTCTGGATGATCCGGATCTACCGTTATACTCTCCAACTCTTAGACGGGGACGGTCGCCTCTCGTTTGGAATGATTTCCGGACTCGATTCTTGGATCGATGTCGAGACTTGGCTCAAAACCGATCCTTGGCTCGATGTCGTCCGTTAACCGAACCGAGATGGCGTCCCCTGAGTCGGGTTGATATGATGCGCTCAGCTCGTCGATCTCCATGGGTTGATCGTCGATCGCTTCAATGTTACACATATTATGGGAAGTATTGAAAGCAGTAACGACATAGGAGTAACTCAAACATCTTTTTGCCATTAGCTGATCTCCTTTTACAGTACCGACCGTCCCATCGGCAGTGGGGAATTTGATACAGTAAAAGAAGGATGAGGCGACCGCCTCAAAGGTTTCTAAAAAGGGGCGACCTAGGAACCCATCATAGATGCTGGGCCTATCTATGATTACAAAACTTAGGTTCCTAGTAATCCTAACCTTGGGATCATAAAAGCATATTAGCTCGACGGAGAGCTTGATCCTCCCGTAGGCTTGGACTATGTTGTCGCCGAACCCTTGGAGCACGGTGTCGAACGGCTTGATGAATTTGATTAAGTTGCTGAGTTGGTCTAGGGCGGATTTGAATATGATGTTGCAGAAACTCCCATTGTCGACCAGCACGCGATCGACCGTCTTCCCAAGGATACAGGCGGAGATTACCAGTGCATCCTCTTTGGAGCATTGCACTCCCTCCCTGTCTTTGTTGGAGAGGGTGATGAGTGCGTCTTTAGAAATGGTCGGATCCGGAGGTACCACGGTATGGACCCCGGCGAACGCCCTCAGCTCGGCCTTTTGCTTCCTGTTTGACATGGTGGAAACCGGGGAAAGACGCCCGAGGTTTCCATCTCCTGCTTGAAGCATGTTGATCCGACCGCCCGGGTTGATCGGAGGGATCGACTCATCAGAGTACTCCGGCTCATGCTCGATTCTGGCGACCGGATTGGGAGGAGTTCTTTCGTTCGGTCGGCGCTCGCGCCCTCCGGATCTCTCCGTCCTAGGTTCTGGCTTGGTGATCAAGATGTCCAGTTTGCCTTCCTCAAACAGTCGCCAGAGCTGTCTGAGGAGGTCGCGCATTGGCTAGTGTTGTGGCCTGGACTCTTATGGTAGGCACAGAATTTGCTACGGTCTAGATGACTGTGGTCCCTTATCGTCTTTGGTTTGGAGAGCCACTCACGACCCTTGATTGCGTTGAAGATGTGGGCCGGAGATAAGTTGAGGTTGTGGAGAAGGTGAACCTCTACATCCTCGAAGGCTTTGAACTCGCCAGGTGGTTTGGTGACCGCCTTTCTGGGCTTGACGACCGCCTTCTTCTGGACATGGGATGGCGCCTTTCCTTCTTCGGACGGTCCCTCCTCTAAGCGGAGGGAGAGCATCCTCTGTCTCGCCAAGAAGTCGGCGACTCTGACGCGGAAGATCGAGTAGGTCGGGGGGATATCCTTTGTGAGGTGCCTGAACATGGGCGAGCGTCCGTGGAATCCGCTCAGGACTGAGTGGAGAGCGAGCTCGTCGCTGATGGGCTCGCCGGAGAGGACTATCTCGTCTACCCGATCGGTGTAATCTTCATCTGGCTCGTCCTTCCCCTGCCTGATTTTCATCATGCGGTGGGGGCCTTCAGGGCGAGCGACTTTGGCGGTGAAGTACGACGTGAAGTCTTTCGCCAGCTTCTCAAAGCAGTTGATTGAGCGAGGTGGTAGTGAGATGTACCACCTTTGGACGAGGTCGCCCAGTGTTAATGGGAACATTCGACACTTGGTCGCATATGATGCTCCGCATCCGGTCATGTAGATCCGGAACTTGCTCACGTGGGTTTCCGGATCTGATCTCCCCTCGTATAGAGGTGTTTGTGGGGGATTGATCGTTGGTTGGACTGGGGCGAGCTTGATCTGAGTCGTGAGTGGTTCGCTTTATCCAATGATCGATCTCCTGGCGCCTGCCCCATTTTCTAAGAGCACCTTCATCTCGTCGAGCTGGCGTTGCATGGCGGCCATCGCCGTCGCCTGACTGCTCGCCGATTGGCTCTCAGAGCGCGAACCAAGGCGATCGTGTACCGATACCCTAGCCCCGTGGTGAATGACGAGATCCCTGCCAGTGGGTTCATTCCTTGGGCGAGCAGGGGCTCGTTGACCGACTTGTCTCCTGGGGGTCGGATATGCCGAACTCCTGGTAAAGGATTCGGATTCCGATGTCTCCCGGATGGGGCCTGAGTGCCCGGGTCGCCATGTGGGATCGCTCCCCAGGCGGCTGAAGACGGAATCGTCCCGCCTCACGAGAGCCTTCTCCTGCGGCTCGGGGCTTTCTGTCGATTTCTCAACATAGATCCCCTTAAGCTTCCGCTTGCCTGCCCGGCGGATGGCCGATGGAGTGATGGTGGGCGAATTGTAGGCCTTTCGCGCTCCCTGAGGATGGCTATAGCCTCCTCAATCTGTTCCGCGGTCTGGAACTGATCGAGTGAGAGGCTAGAACCGTCCCTCGGGGGCGGGAGTGAGAGCCTAGCGTCGCCACGGTCGCCTTCCGCCATGGGCTGGGATTCGGTCCGGGCCGGAACGAGATTTCCGGCGGATCTTAGGGTGGCTCTCTTGGAGGTCGTTGCAGATGTCATTTTTCTGAAGGCTTTTCTATTGAAGAACAGTGAGTGTTTCTTCAAGTGTATGTCCGGAGAACAGTGAGTGTTCTTCGAGACGGTAGGAATAAAAATGAAGGTTTAGATGCCCCTTCCTCTAGCGCCAATTGTTGTTACCCAAAATATTATCCGGAGATAGTATTGCTGGAATGATCGAGTAACAAACAAATGCAAGAACACTTCCGTGAGAAAATAGATGATAAAAGATTTGCCGGGGTTGTTAATCCCGGGCTTGAATGCTCTCGCGAGATGTTATTAATAAATATACTGTCGAGTATAAATATTAATGTTAGAATATATTACAAGGAGTGTAAAGACTTCTAGTTATCTAGGCTTTAGAGCGCGTAGATTGCCGGAAGAACCAGATAGGTAAATCTGTGAGTTCTTGCTTGGGATATGTGATAAATGTGTATGAATATCACTATGAATGTATAAGTGGTTGCCAGAAGAGTCTTTGATTCTCTTTTTGTGTGTATTTTGCACTGAATTCACAGTAAATTCGCGTCCCCTTTCGCTACTGCAGTGAGTTCTCTATTTATAGGGGACAAGGTAGTTGGGACCCCTCAGGCGATCGCGGGCGACCGCCGTTTTCTATATTATAATAAGGTGGCCGATCGTCCCGTCACGTGGGGCTGTTCCCTTAAAGTCTGGGGCCGCTGCTGGTGCCAGCTGTGCGAGCCAATGGGAGGCCAGCACGCGTCCTGGGTAGCTGTCCGGGGAGGACCCACTTTGTACCTTTCGGCGGCCTTGTCGGTAGGTGTGGTAGGTGACAGGCTGGGGTCAAAGGTCCTATCTGTCGGCGCCCTTTGAAGATCCGCACGTGGGCCACCGTCCAAGATTCGGTCTTCGACGACTTTGACGGATGCTGGATCCATACGTGGCACGAGACGATCGCCTCTGGTTCGCTCATTAAAGACGATCGCTGGGTACCAAAAGACGGTCGCCGTATTGTGCCGAACTCTGGGCATTTTCCAGAGTATGTCTTCCATGGTTGGCTTCTCTGATCGTGATGCCGATCGCCTATCGAGGCGTATTAATCGCCGCACAACACTAGTTATTGGGATGAATGTTACGATCTAGTTCAACTACTTCAAGTTTTTGAAACAGCTACTAAAGATCTATCGGGTGTCTATTATCCTACTTGTTCACGTGTTCTTTATCATTGTACTATGATAATTTCTCAATTAGCTCATTGTAGTACTTTTCGAAATTTACAATTACCCGTTACTCTCATGGTAAAAAAATAGATAAAATATTTTAAACAAATTCCTAACGTTTTTTTAATTGTAAAATGTTTAGACCCGTCCTTCAAATACGAAGGTGTGTGCAATCTTTTGAAAATTTATTATAAATTTTTTGAAGAAATAAAATATTGTGAAAGTCTTACTTATGAAACTTTAGAATTGCCAAATTTTATGGAAATCAAAACTAGTCTTTATTGTGATTTACAAAATCTTTTTCAAGAATATACTTCAAAATATAGTGGAAATGTTAGTCGTAAACAAACTGTTAAGAGCAGTGGTTCTTCCTCTTATTAATTTCACACTAGTACTCAAGCGGGTCAAATGCTTCAATCGTTTTTCGCAAATAAAGGTCATAGTAGTCAACCCCAATTTTTCGAACTAGAAGAATATCTTAGGGAGCCGAAGGGAGGGGAATTACTTAATGCAGGGCCAAATGACGTGGACGTGTTAAATTGGTGGTCAATCAAGCAAGGTCAATACCCCATTCTTGCAATCATGGCGAAAGAGATATTTTCTGTCCCGGCATCAACGGTAGCGGTCGAGCAAGCCTTTAGCGAGGGAGGATACATGCTCGACGAATGAAGATCCCAACTGGCACCACATAATCTTGAAGCTCAACTATTGCTCAAAGATCATACATTGGCCGAAGTAAGAGAGCAAGAGAACAAATGGGATGATTTGTTCCAAGAATACCCAATAACGACGACTGAGGCCGAGACTACCGATGCGAGCGAGTCATCTCAATGCACCGAAGGCGAAGAGTTCGACGATGACTTCGACTTCGACATGTAGAAGACTTTATTATTAGTAATTAGGATTATCATTAGTAATTTCTGAAATTTAATGTATTTTTTAAAAGAGTTTAATACTCCTTCATGGGTTTTCTTTTCGGTACTTTCCCATGACGCCTTTATTGAACCGACAGGACTTAGTTATAAATACCACAAAGTTTGTGGTAAGGAATAATAAGAAATAGTTGCCCTAATCTCTTCTATTTTCTTTTCGGTTCTTTTTTAAAATTGTTTCTTTTATTTTATATTGATTATTTCATTAAAAAAACAATTAAAGTGAACAAAAAAAAATAGGTTCGGCCGGTTCGAACCGGGAACCGCCGGTTCGGAACCGGAACCGGAACCACCGGTTCCCGGTTAGAACCGAAACCGTATCAATAAGTTACCGGTTCGGTTCCGGTTCCCATTTCCGGAACCGTGGAACCGGCGGTTCGGTTCCGGTTCGAACCGGAACCGGAACCGTGGCCACCTCTAGTTGTAATTGCAATTTACTATTAATATTATTTAATGGAAAAGTTTTGAGGCCTCTCTTTTATAAAGAAAAAAATCTTTGAGGCCCCAAGCCCTTGTTTTAGTGGTTTGGGCCGGAACCGGTCTTGCCGAAAGCAAGGACATTCATTGGGAGATTTCAAGTTAAGACAAAAAAACAAGGTAATTGACCTTTCTTTGACCGATGGGCAACAGTTCAAACTTATACAAGTCATCAGGACTAGTATTTTGAATTAAAAAAGTTGTAAGTCATAAACTAACAATAAATCTTGTAAGAAAACGCTTTAAGTGTAATTTGTCATATGCTAGACTGTTTGGAGGCAACAGCAAAATGCTTAAATGGTGAGCAAGAATATTTTAGAAGCAAAAATATGGAGATTTTCTTGAGATTGCAATTTGCACTTACAAAACCAAGGCCTTTGAGGTGGGTGTTGGTGTAACATCCGACAGTAATTTTTGATTTACTGTTGTATTATTCAGATAATTTGAGTATCGTAGTAATCATGTTATATTTAGTTAATGATTATTAATATTGGGATACACCAGAATAGAATTAAATATGTTGATATTCGCATTGTGGTTGATTTCTTGACGTTGTGTAGATTGTTACATTTTTTGCTAGATTTTCTGTGTTTAACATACACTATGATTCCAATCTTACGTACGTAATACCGAGAATCTGATCCGATCTCAACTTTCGGCATGGGGGACAATGCAAGATTCGGATAATGAGGTCTTTCGAGGCAGCCAAGTTGACCTACATTACGTACGTAAATACTCATGCTATAACGTACGTAGTGAGATAGGTGTTTTGAGGCAGTAGCCTCTGGAGTCTTATTACGTACGTAACACCTTGCGTGTAGCATACGTAAAGAGACTAACGTATGTTAGCCTTGTGCTATAACGTATGTAATGGGTTGTGCAGTTTATAAAAAGACAGGTTAGTCTTTCATTTTGCACGATCCAAACTCGACTTCTCCAATTTGTCATCCATCTGCCTCCCTAGATCGATACCACCCTCTTCCATCTTGTCTTTGAGCCTTACATCTTAGTTTGGAGCTTAGTGTTTGGAAGTTGGAGTGCATTCTTGTAGTTTTGGTGGTTTGTTTTTCATTTCTTAAGGTATGTTGTTCAATCCTACTCTATCCTTTGTAGTAATTATGATATTGATATAGAATACTACTCATAATATCGAATTGATCAAGTAAAATATGATTGTGGTTAAGATGTTGAACACTCATTCAAGAATATAGTGATTAAGGTTTAAAATGTAGATGTTCTTGATGTTTAAATGATAATAATCATGTTTATTAAAATCATACTCAACTTGCTGGATTGATTAATATTATTGAGAGATGATGATCATAAGTTTCGATATATCTGAGTTAAAACCGATGGATTGTTAACATAGGATGTGTTAGAACATCATGCTAGGTTTTAACCAATTTCTTGAGAATGAATTGATGAATGATGAAGATATGGATGGTGTTCTTATGATTCAGAAAACCCTAAATGTTATAACTATGTTTTTGATATGAATTAACAAATTCTTTAGGAGATAATAATGGATTATGAAGAACACAAATGTAACCTTTATATATTCAAGTAAATCGGATACTTGATGAACTAAAGATGTATTAATCACCGTATTCATAAGCTGATAATGTTCTTAGGAAGATTTCAGCGATTATTGATGATAAATCCTTGTGTTTACATGAAGTAGATGCTGAAGAACCTTAAGAATGTGGTTAAACCGATTGTTAATGGTGAATTGAAGATGTTTAATGCATAAGCTTGTTCATAGTGATAACAAGAGTATTAAAAGGACATTTTGATACAATAAACCTATTGTGAAAGACGAATTAGGAGTATTGAAATTCATCTATAGTCGGTAGAATGTTCATTGGGATAGAATGAATTATTCGGGTAGGTTTCGGGTGTCGTTTCCTATGAATTAATATCAATATTGTGTGAACGTATTGTTGAATGAATTACGTTTCATTCAATGTTGCTTGTTCGAGTGAGTATTTAGTCGAGGATACCGTCCATTCGATCATTTGGAGGACTATCTTTCGTCTACGAAATTGAAGCAAGTTATTTTGCTTGGTTAAAATGATGATTGAATTCTTGTACGTTGTACCTTTCGTGTATATGTAATGTTTTATGAATCTATGATTCATAACGTGGTATTACTCTTGATCGTGCTTATCGTTTTGTTATGAGATTGTATTCTCAAGTTTCACTACCTTCGTACCGTTAGTCTCTTTGATTATTGTTATCACTTTCGTGAGCCTTTCTTGACTTTGGTTGGTCGTGTGATTCGTTGAGTTTCGTTGTCATGTTGTATCGTGATATATCTGGAATCATATCGGCATTCCGATTAGTTATTGTGTAGGATTTTTAGCCAGGCACATATAGTCATACGTGGATGTTTTCGTATTGAACTGTGCACACGAGACGTAGTTCGTGAGGCTAATTAGGTACATTGTTCCACGTGTATTCTGGATTCCGTATACGGGGTGGACATGTGCACTGACACATTTTCGGATCGGGCGTACTGTGATATCCATCTTGAGCCATACTGATTGGTCATTCATATTTCATGTTTGATTGGTTATGATTGACGGTTTGTGATTGGTTGTTCATACACCGAGGGGTATGTTCAACAGTCGTGTTGTCTCTTTGAAATCCAATATATGTGAATTGTATAACATCTTGAGAATTTATTATCATGCATATCTGACCCAGTAGTTTTGGCGAAATACTTGTGTTATATTTTAGGTTGAGGAAAAGGCAAGGCACGGGAAGAGCACGATGACGGCGAAGGGTTTGAAGGATACTAGTTTGGGGGGGCCGAGTCTTTTGTTGTCCGGTTATGCTTAAACTGTGTAATGTTACTTTCCGTTTCATTTGAACTATTGTCAATTGTACTATTATTTTAGGTATATTCCATCTTCATATGGTTTATACTAGTATTTGGATCCTGTGTATTTTAGGCTAACAGTTGTACCGTTCGTAGACTCCTGATCGGGTTTTTGTATTTCTATGAGAAGCTCTACGGTAATAATTCTTATTTTGTGATTCGGTATCGCAATGATGTTACGTTTAAAGTTGTGTCTTGGTATCGCCTGGTGGGTCCCAATGTGGGGTGGCACTGTAATGGCCGCCGTTTTCGGGGTGTTACAGAAGAGTGGTGTGATTGATTCTCAGTAGGTGAATCACTACCCACTGAGCTCTGTTCTACATTCGAGCGTGCATTGGCTTGTGGTCTCGGGATTCCGCCTCTTCCGTGGCCACGACCCCCTCTACCACGGCCTCTCAGATTTCTTTCCATACTGAAAGAATCAAACAATAATCATAAGTACAGTTCATGGCCGTCTTTATGACCTGATCAAAATTCACGCTAAGTTAATAGCAACAATGAACCTATATTTTCAAGGAAATAGTTCATCACGAATTATCCGCACCACTAGTGCTATACATATCATATCGACATCAAGTCGAAACAAATTCAATCACATAATTGATCTAAAATTTCCCTCGGAATATCAATAAGATAAATTCTGTCACAAATCACTCGGAATATCAAGATCAACAAAAGAGCAATTCTGCCATTAACATCTTGCCATTAATTAAATCATGGCACATAAATAACATACCGTATTTGGCTCGTAGGGTCATACGCTTACACAGGTCACACATGACGTGAAGGTTTCTTGATACTAGTTCAATCCACAACGACTCTTAAATAGGAACGACGCTTTGATACCATCTTCTTCTGAGCGGCCGCCTATGGCGCCAAAACCAGCAGGATCACATTCTCGGGCAGCTAGCTCATCTATTGTGTGTTTTAACTGTGGAGATCAGGGACATGTCAACACCAAATGTCCGAAGCCGACCGTTGCCTGCCATACTTGTGGAATTACTATGCATCGTGCTCGTTTTTGCAGAGATGGACCGAGACGTACACCAGTAGCCTCTCATGCTCCAATTCAGTCTTCAGTTCATTGTCGGGCACCTCCGTCTGCCTCCCATCAGACTACCGGGGCAAACAGAGGGATGGGCCGTGGAAGTCAAGCTAGTGCAGCTGGTACCGGAGCTGCAAAACCAAGAACCTAAGAAATGAAGAAGGCTGACGATATCGAAGCTAGCATGATCGCAGGTACACTTGAGATTCACTCTCAGATTATATGTGTTCTTTTTGATAATGGTGCTTCACACTCCTTTATATATGCTTCTTGTTTGAGTCGTTTGCAATTAGATCATGTTATCGATTGTGAACCTTATGTGATTGGTCTGCCCGATGGTAGAAGAATTATGGGAAATCGTGAAGTACAAAACTCTCCGATTCATATGAACGACCGTGAGTGGTTGTCAGACTTGATTGTGGTCGATTTACCTAAAGATGATGTGATCTTGGGTATCGATTGGATGGATCGTCATGATCCCATACTTAGCATCAGCAAATGGATGGGTACCGTCACTTCTGACGATGGTTTCGAGTGTACTTTTCAGGATGATAATCCCAACCGATCCGGTAAGGTTATCAATGCAATGAAAGCAGTGAAACTGCTGTTGCTATCCAAAATATTATCCGGAGATAGATATTGCTGGAATGGATGGATAGCAAACAAAGTACGAGAGCACTTCCGTGAGAAAGTAAATAACACAAGATTTATCGGGGTTGTTAGTCCCAGGCTTGAATGCTCTTGCGAGATGTTATTAATACAAATACTTTGGAGTACAAATATTAATGTTAGAGTGCAATTACAATGAGTGTAAAGACCCTAGTTATCTTAGCTATGGAGCGTGAAGATTGTCGGAAGAACCAGATATGATGCTCTGTGAGTTCTTGTAACAATGTTGATGTGCTGTGACGACCGAGAGAAATCGACGGTCTCTCATGGTGTGTATTAGCTGTATGTCTGAGCTCCTGGGCTTACGAGTCTCGTTGAATCTGTACTGTAGGGAGCTCTTGCCTCTGCCGACCGTCTTCTGGATGAGAGGTGCTGAGAGAGAAATCCTGAGGTAGATTCAAGAGAGGAAGCCGAGAGCCTGATAGTGTGTATGTATTCTTCATGTGGTTGCAACTGAGAGAAACCTTTGTGAATGTTTTTCGGAATGATTTTCCAACTCAAGGGAGTTAATTTTCGAACCTTTTTCCAGTTGCTGGAGGTTCTCCATTTATAGGACTGGGCGATGCTAGGCGATCGCCTCTGCTATATTATAATAAGCGGGAGATCGTCTTTTAGCACATGGGTTAGTCTCCTTAAAGTCTGCAGGAGTTTCTGGCAGCCAGCAGTGCGGTCCAATGAGAAGTCTGCACGTATCTGAGTCGTTGTCATGGGCGGTCCCACCTTGTACCTTTCGGCGGGTTTGTCGGTAGGTGATAAGGTGGTGACAGGCTGTGGTCAACGATCCATGTTCTGCGGCGCCTTTCACGGATCTGCACATGGGCGCTGCTTTGAGATCCAGTCTTCGTGGACTTTGATGGACAAATGTCTTGTTCGTGACATAGGACGGTCGTCCTAGGTCGGGCACCAGAGTCGATCGCTAGGTGCCGGAAGGCGATCGCCTTGGGAGTCGATCGCTAGATACTCGAAGGCGGGCCGCTACCTTTGTTTAGGCAAGTTTGCCGCAGCTCGTTCGGTCGTGGACTCGGTCGCTCGGCACTTATTCCGATCGCCGTCGAGGCGTATAAATCGCCGCACAACAATTGCCCCCCAGCTCGCTCCGATGTTGGAAACGTGGGGTGATGTGGTTCTGTTCGCGATCGCTGAATTTTGACGAGCAACTCTGCATTTTACGGAACTGGCAATCGTCTTTGAGCGGTTTGGTTTTAAACTTGGACGACCTGGTCGGTCGCTGAAATGAGCGGGAAATGACAGCGGACGTGGAAAAGTCTCCGGGGCACGTGTCGGGTTCCTGTTGGGGGAGACCGACAGTTAGTCGTGACTCCTCGTCTGACGTGCCCTCGAAACGACGCGTCGCGGGTTTCAAGGGAGTCATTAATTGCGACGGTTGCACTCCAACCCCTCAGATTCTCCATAATTACACGGAAGTCCCTGCCATCTCCTATAAAAAGGTGCAGGGATGTAGGGTTAAGACCCTTACGCGCTTTATCGTAGAAGAAGGATAATATCGTCGAAGAGTTTTCTGAAGATTTTACTGCCGATCGTCGATCGATTCCATCCTTGGTAAGAAAACACTTCTTTTCTCCTCTTCTCTTCGAAAATGACTGGAACATCTTCTTCGTACGGAATGGGCACCACCTCCGCCGTCGGGGCTTCGACTGCCCATGGAGGATCATCCGCAGAATTCCATTTGGAGACGGCCGCCGAGGCTATCCGGGTCGGTAGTGATCCCGCGGAAGTCAAGGCGCTGTTCAATGAGGCCGACGTTGCCAGAGAGGCGGCGGTTGAGCAAAGACGCTCGCAGATGGAGAGAGACTTGGCAGTGAAGGCCCACTGGGAGTAGCATAGTGCCTTTGGCCGGGACTATCTGGCCTTTGCTGAAATCACGGAGAGGTTGGCCGGTCCGTCTCCAAAATTCAATTATCGGGAATACTCGATCGCTCATCCTTATCAACCTGCTAAGCGATCGCTGTTTCGGGCTGCGCAGCGATCTCCATAGTCCCTCGGCCAGATATGGAGCTCGACGACCAGGAAGGACCTGGCCGTTTGGAGGACGAGGTATCATGTCCCTTCAGATGTGGATCTTTTTGTGCCGGCCGAGAATGAATGGGCCGATCAGCCTCCGGAGGGCAGGGTCGCCGTGAACGAAGCAATCATGGAGGCTGGGCAGCGGTTTCCTCTGTCTTTTTCTGTCTCCCATTTGCTGGCGGCTTGGAACGTGGCGCCGCTCCAATTAACGCCGAATGCCTGGCTCCAGATCATTTGTGCTCTCACCTTGTTCGGCGGTAACCGACTGTACCGCCTTCCTTTGCCGTTGGAGATGAACCACCTGTTCAAGCTGACGGCTCAGAAAGGGTCGGTCGGAGGCTCTCACATTCAAGGCCGATCTGGTCGGGTGATCCTCGGAGTCCCGAACAAGGTGTGGGGTGACCCGGCGAAGTGGTTCTGGGTCGGCGGCTCATGGAAGGCATTAGCGAGCAACAGTCCCACGGACGAGCTGAACATTCCCACTAGCTTTCGGGGGAGGAATCCGGGTAAGGTTTCTGACTCTCCCTTTGCTCGGATATGTTCTGAACTGATCTAATTTGGTTTTCTTTTTGCAGGTTTCCATATCCCGACAGTCGACGAGCTTCCTTTCGACTTTTTGGTCGTCTAGGAGCGGATTCGCAGTTTGCCGGACGACGACTTAGATGCTCGCCAGATCAACAAGGAGAGTTGTTGGCTGTCAGCTCGGCTATTCTGTTTCCCACGACATCTCTCGGTCCCAGGTATGCGTTCCTACGATCTCCAATTTCTTGGCGATCATCCTGCTTGGAGAGTGTGTCTAACCGTGGTTTGATTGTTCCATAATGCAAAAGTCCTTTTTCCTCGTTTCTTGGAGCCTCCAGCGGAGATAGCCATGTCGAACCCCGGAGTTCTGAGCCGCCTTCGCCAGAAGAAGTCATCTCGGGTTCCGCCGGTGGCGTTACCTCTTATTCTGGAGATGGGGCCTCGCGTAGAGCCGATCGTAGCGGAGGAGGAAGCTCGGGAGGAGGGGCTCCGGATGAACCGCAAACGGCAGAGGTCGGGAGAAACTCCAGTTTCTGCCCCTACCGGTGAGGTGCCGATCGCCGCGCCTCTGATCACCATTTTTCCTCCGGTGAATGAGCCTACGCCCTCTGCGGCTTTCTTGCGAGAGATGGCGATCGTCGAGGCTGAGACCCCTCGCGGGAAGCCATACTTTGGTCGCGACCCCGAGAGAGCCAAGAGGTAGACTTTGTTTGCTTGTTTAGTTTCGTCACTTGCGTGGGAGATGTGCTAACTTTTTGTTGTTTGATGCAGGATCCGTAGCACTAACCCATATTGTCCGCCGATGGTGCTGGATTTCCTGGCGAGCCGATCTCCCCGCGCGGCTTGCGATGTCCCACTGTATATCAACCGGGCCGTTTCTGCTTTGCCGAAGGCCTGGACGACGGACCTAGATGTAATATCCGTAATTTTCCAATTTTAGCAGTTTCCATTTTTGGTGTATGTCTATTTTTATCGACTCGCTTATAACCGTTTCGACGTTTCGAATCTACTTTGTTCTTGGAGTTTTTCCATTTTGACGAGTTTTGATGAAGTTTTCACGTGATTCCATTTTATGATATTTTTTTTGCCGTATGAACGTTCGATTCTCGTAAAACTCGTTCGTTTTCGTGGTTTCATGGTTTGTACAAGTTCGTATGATTGAGTTCGTCGTGTGGAGACTTTCGGTTTGTAAATCCGACGTCGTTTCGTGACTTTCGGTCACTTGGGTCATTTTCGTAATTTCCTATAAGTTTAGGGAATTTCATATTCGTTGTCGTATTTCAGATTCCCGGGTAGTCGGATTGATGTTTTCTTGTGATGGTTATGCTCGTCATCGAATATTCTTCGTAGTCGTATTTTTGGTTCGATAGCAGGTCCGGTTTCGGGTAAATGCGAATCGTTTGACAAGTTGCCGATCATCTGTCCAAGAGGTGTTACGGCCGTAACACCCGTGGTTACGGCCGTAAGTTGGCCATGTTACGGCCGTAAGTGTCCCTATTACTGTAATGTACCATTGCTTTAAAATAGCGGGAGAGGTCCAATACCTCATTTCCTATCCTTTCTCTCATTTTTTCTTCACGGTGCGACTCCAGAGGCGATTTCTTCAGTTTTGATTGAAGAATTTTTCGTGTTCCATCACCGTAGAATCGTAGTAACATATCACCATCAGCGTAATCATCCTCCATCGTCCGAATCCGAGGTATCTTCTTCAGGAACCCTAACTTGTATAAATTGGGGGGTTTTCGGGTTTTTCGTGATTGACTCCGAATTGTTCATGTATGTTGCGAAACTTCTTATCGATTGTTGTTATTGGGTGATTCCCAATCCGTTTTTCCTCGAATTAATCCATGTATTGTTGATACGGGGAGATTTTGCATAAACCCTCGCCCGTATCGATTGAACGTCTATTGTCGTGATTTGTAGTCGGGGTTTTGGGAGTATTCCTTTCGATTATTGATGTCCGTCGGGACTGAGTTATGCTAATTCTTCGTTTAGGAACCGTCGTTTTCCATTCGGATCACCCGTAGTCGTTTTCACTTCCGATTCTTCGAAGATGTCACAAAGGCAAGTACTTTATATTTGTTTACATGTTCTAGTATTTGAATTATGGTTGTATCGTGGTTGTTGTGGATGGATATGTGTATGTTCACCTAGGGACGGTCCGACAGGGCCTCTAGGGATACGTATTGCCATGTGTGTGCGTATCATGAACTGTGGTTAACCACCCAGGGATGTCCGACGGGGCTCTGCGGCGTACGGTGGCCGTGAGTCTCGTACCAAGGTTAACTTTGAATTATGATTGTTGGAGATAATGTGTTTTGTGATTGTACATTGTAAATATTCCGGAATATAAAACGTTTTCAAAAATGATTTTTGGCGCATTATTCATCTGATTAGAATGTAGTTCAAATGGATTGTACTTGCACTAGCAGTTGTCGCTAACCCCTTAAATGGGGGAAATACTTTTTGTATTTCAGGTATTGATCGTGGGGACAAGCGAGCACCCGAGCCGTATGAAGATGATGGGCAAGCATGATATTGCCCAGTGGTTGATTATTGGTGTTCTGTCTGTCAATTATTATTGATGTCTGATTTTGGGAATTCTGTATTATAAATTGGTTTAATTACTCGAGTACTTTCGGTTTGAATTTTTTAATGTCGTGTTCCCATTTTGGGGAAATGGATTTGACGTCAGAATTTTATTTGTCGATTTGTAGTCTTTTATTTGAATTGTCGTTTTATTAATGATTGTTTGCCGTTGTCGAATGTCTTGTTTGGTACGTTAGCCTGGTGGATTCCACGGTGTGGGGTCCACGGCGCTGTAATATGCCCTGAATGTCTTGGGGGTGTTACAGAATATGGTATCGGAGCTTAGGTTTATGGATACTTAGGCTGTCGGTTATTTGGGTCTAGTTAAGTGTCGTTTTTGGGACAGTATCACTGCTATGCCATCATCTCAGTACGCCGGTGCTCGTAAGTTTTTCCTAACTTGACTCGTTTCACCGTTATGTTCTATTCCTGTCTTAGTAACTTGTTGCGTTTTGCGTTTGAATTGTACTTACCCGTTGCTTCTTCAGAATTCCTGCTGGTAGAGGACGCGGACGCGGTAGGGGACGTGGCGCAGCCGGTGGGGCGGCCATCTCCGATCACTCGGGAACTGATTCGGCGATGCCCTCTTTGTCGAACAGTGTTCCCCCTAGTTCCGGAGGTCAGCAGGACCAGTCTGCTAGCTCCGGTAATGCACATGAGAATGTTGGAGTGGCCAACATTTTGCAGCAAGTAGCGAACCAGATGACGCTACTGACTCAGGCCATTCTAGTCGGACAAGCTAATGCCAACCCAGTTCCGCCTACTGGATCTGGCAATGATAAGTTGCTTCAGGACGTGATTCGTATGTGTCCTCCACAGTTTGATGGTGCTTCCGACCCTTCTGGTTGGGAGAATTGGCTATTCGAGATGGAGAAAGTATTTGAGGCTGCTAATTGTTCCGAGGAGAGGAAAGTACCCATTGCTCAGTACTTCCTCGCCAAGGAGGCAGCAACGTGGTGGCAAGCGGTGAAACTGCGTGACCGGGCAGCTACGTGGGCAGAGTTTTGAGATCTGATGGAAGATGAATTCTGTCCTTGGCCAGTGAAAGAGGGGAGGATCCGAGCCTTCTTTGAGGCTAAGCCCCAAGACGTTCCTATTTCTCAAGTTATCAAGGACTACAATCAACAGTTGCATTATGTGAGGAACCAAGTCCGAGATGAGCTTGATAAGATCCGCCACTTTCATATGCGGATGAAACCGAGGGTGCGCCACTACATGTCTGGTCTGGGGTGCACGACTTTGAAAGAATATCAGAATAAGGCGATGGCTTATGAGATGTCGTTTTCTGTGAGAGAGACGGCAACCGAAGGAAAGAAACAGAAAACCGCCGGTCAGTTTTCGGGAGGCAAGTCAGGAGGGTATCCGAAGACTCAGTCTGGTTCGCGAGTCTTCGGGAGTCAGTCGTCATCAGTTGGTCGAGGAAACGGTTCTAGGTCTGCTCCTGCTGGTTCCGTTCGTGGTCCTACGTGCTTCAACTGTAGTCGTCCGGGCCACATGATGAGTGAGTGTGATAGGCCTCCGATTCAGTGTCTTGCTTGTGGTCGGATGGGTCATCGTGCTAAGTTTTGTACGGATGCAGCTCGGGCTCGATTACTCGAGATATCGGCCCAGTGGAGAGCCAAGTGTGAATCAGGCACCGATAGTTCCTCAGCCGCAGCAGAGTTTTGGGAGAGGTCGAGGACGTGGTCAGCCTTCTAGAGGGGGAGCTTCTAGTGCGGGGTCTGTTCTGTAATATCCGTAATTTTCTATTTTTTTTTTAGCAGTTTCCATTTTTGGTGTATGTCCATTTTTATCGACTCGCTTGTAACCGTTTCGACATTTCGAATCTACTTTGTTCTTGGAGTTTTTCCGTTTGGACGAGTTTTGATGATGTTTTCACGTAATTTCATTTTATGTCATGTTTTGCCGTATGAACGTTCGATTCTCGTTAAACTCGTTCCTTTTCATTGTTTCTTGGCTTGTACAAGTTCGTATGGTTGAGTTGGTCATGTTGAGACTTTCGGTTTGTATATCCGACGTCGTTTCGTGACTTTCGGTCACTTGGGTCATTTCCGTAATTTCCTATAAGTTTAGGGAATTTCATATTCATTGTCGTATTTCGGATTCCCGGGTAGTCGGATTGATATTTTCGTGTGATGGATAGACTTGTCATCGAATATTCTTCGTAGTCGTATTTTTGGTTTGATAGCAGGTCCGGGTTTTGGGGTCGTCCGGACTCGTTTGGACAAAGTGCCAATCTGCTGTCCAAGAGGTGTTACGCCGTAACACCCGTGGTTACCGTAAGTTGGCCATGTTACGGCCGTAAGTATCCCCTCACATGCCAGAATAGCCCTGCTTTAAAGCAAATGGGCAGAGGTCCAATACCTCATTTTCTATCCCTTCTCTCGTTTTTTCTTCACGGGGCGACTCCAGAGGCGATTCCTTCAGTTTTGATCGAAGAATCTTTCGTGTTCCATCACCGTAGAATCATAGTAGCATATCACCATCAGCGTAATCATCCTCCATCGTCCGAATCCGAGGTATCTTCTTCAGGAACCCTAACTTGTATAAATTGGGGGTTTTTCGGGGTTTTCGTGATTGACTCCGAATTGTTCATGTATGTTGCGAAACTTATTATCAATTGTTGTTATTGGGTGATTCCCAATTCGTTTTTCCTCGAATTAATCCATGTATTGTTGATACGGGGAGATTTTGCACAAACCCTCGCCCGTATCGATTGAACGTCGATTGTCGTGATTTGTAATCGGGGTTTTGGGAGTATTCCTTTCGATTATTGATGTCCGTTGGGACTGAGTTATGCTAATTCTTCGTTTAGGAACCGTCGTTTTCCATTCGGATCATCCGTAGTCATTTTTCACTTCCGATTCTTCGAAGATGTCTCAAAGGCAAGTATTTTACATTTGTTTACATGTTCTAGTATTTGAATTATGGCTATATGAGAATATGTGTATGTTCACCTAGGGACGGTCCGACGGGGCCTCTAGGGATACGTATTGCCGTGTGTGTGCGTATCACGAACTGTGGTTAACCACCCAGGGATGTCCGACGGGGCTCTACGGGGTACGGTGGTCGTGAGTCACGTACCAAGGTTAACTTTGAATTGTTTTGATTGGAGAAAATGTGTTTGGTGCTTGTGCAATGTAAATATTCCGGAATATAAAATGTTTTCTAAAATGACTTTTTGGCGCATATATTCATCTGATTAGAATGTAGTTCAAATGGATTGTACTTGCACTAGCAGTTGTCGCTAACCCCTTAAATGGGGGAAATACTTTTGTATTTCAGGTATTGATCGTGGGGACAAACGAGCACTCGAGCCGTATGAGGATGATGGGCAAGCATGATAAGATCGGTAGTCATTTATTGGTGTTCATTTCAGTCCATTATTTTTGATGTCTTGTGTTGGGACTTTTGTGTTTTAAAATTGGTTTAAGTACTCAGTACTTCTTTCACAAAATTGTTAATGTTGTGTTCTGTTTTGGGAAGTGGATTGATGTTGGATTTTATTGTCGGATTATAATCTTATTTGAATTGTCGTATTATTGATGATTGTTTGTCGCTGTCGAGTGTCTTGTTTGGTACGTTAGCCTGGTGGATTCCACAGTGTGGGGTCCACGGCGCTGTAATACACCCTGAATGTCTTGGGGGTGTTACAGAATATGGTATCAGAGCTTAGGTTTATGGATACCTAGGCTGTCGGTTATTTGGGTCTAGTTAAGTGTCGTTTTTGGGACAGTATCACTGCTATGCCATCATCTCAGTACGCCGGTGCTCGTAAGTTTCCTAACTTGACTCGTTTCACCGTTCTGTTCTATTCCTGTCTTAGTATCTTATTGCGTTTTGCGTTTGATTTGTACTTACCCGTTGCTTCTTCAGAATTCCTGCTGGTAGAGGACGCGGATGCGGTCGCGGACGCGGTAGGGGACGTGGCGCAGCCGGTGGGGCGGCCATGTCCGATCACTCGGGAACTGATTCGGCGATGCCTTCCTTGTCGAACAGTGTTCCCCCTAGTTCTGGAGGTCAGCAGGACCAGTCTGCTAGCTCCGGTAATGCTCATGAGAATGTTGGAGTGGCCAACATTTTACAGCAGGTAGCGAACCAGATGACGTTACTGACTCAGGCCGTTCTGGTCGGCCATGCTAATGCCAACCCGGTTCCGCCTGCTGGATCCGGTAATGATAAGCTACTTCAGGACGTGATTCGTATGCGTCCTCCGCAGTTTGATGGTGCTTCCGACCCTTCCGGTTGGGAGAGTTGGTTGTTTGAGATGGAAAAGGTGTTTGAGGCTGCTAACTGCTCTGAGGAGAGGAAGGTACCCATCGCTCAGTACTTCCTCGCCAAGGAAGCAGCAACGTGGTGGCAAGCGGTGAAACCGCGTGACCGGGCAGCTACGTGGGCAGAGTTTCGAGATCTGATGGAAGATGAATACTGTCCTTGGCCAGTGAAAGAGGGGAGGATCCGAGCCTTCTTTGAGGCTAAGCCCCAAGATGTTTCTATTTCTCAAGCTATCAAAGACTACAATCAACAGTTACATTATGTGAGAAACCAAGTCCGCGATGAGCTTGATAAGATCCGCCACTTTGACATGCGGATGAAACCGAGGGTGCGCCACTACATGTCTGGTCTCGGGTGCACGACTTTGAAGGAATATCAGAATAAAGCTATGGCTTATGAGATGTCGTTTTCGGCGACAGAGACGGCAACCGAAGGAAAGAAGCAGAAGACCTCCGGTCAGTTTTCGGGAGGCAAGTCAGGAGGGTATCCGAAGGCTCAGTCCGGTTCGCGAGTCTTCGGGAGTCAGTCGCCATCAGTTGGTCGAGGAAACGGTTCTATGTCTGCCCCTGCTGGTTCCGTTCTTGGTCCTACGTGCTTCAACTGTAGCCGTCCGGGCCACATGATGAGTGAGTGTGATAGGCCTCCGATTCAGTGTTTTTCCTGTGGTCGGATGGGTCATCGTGCTAAGTTTTGTACGGATGCAGCTCGGACTCCAGTTACTCAGATATCAGCCCCAGCCGCGGGAGAGCCGAGTGTGAATCAGGCACCGACAGTTCCTCAGCCGCAGCAGAGTTTTGGTAGAGGTCGAGGTCGTGGTCAGCCTTCTAGAGGGGGAGCTTCTAGTGCGGGGTCTGTTCCGCCCCGTGTGTACGAGATGAGACGAACAGGAGATCCTGACGCGACGGTGGCCACAGGTACCGTCCACATCCTTGATCATCCTGTTTCCGTATTGTTCGATTCTGGTGCTACACATTCTTTTATATCTATGGATTGTGTGCGTCGTCTACATGTTGATTGCCTTGTTGCTTGTGAGCCTTTTGTTGTTAAACTTCCTAGTGGGGATAGCATCGTGGGGGATCGTGAGGTTAGAGATTTTCCAGTGAGTATCGCGGGGAGGGTTTGGCCTTCTAATCTGCTTGCGGTAGATATTAGAGATGAGGATTTGATTCTGGGTGAGGATTGGCTGGACCGTCATGGGGCGATCATGAATTATAGAACGAGAACCGTTTCGATGTTAGCCTCTGACGGTACCGAGCATTCTTTTGTGGGGCGTAAACGGAGTAGCCAGAGGTTACTCATCAGCGCCTTGAGGGCCGTGAGACTGCTTCGAGGAGGTTGCACGGGCTATTGGTGTTACGCTTTGAGATCGGAGGAAGGGGGAGTCGAACTCTCGTCTATTCCGGTAGTATGTGAGTATCCTGACGTTTTTCCAGATGAGTTGGCAGGTGTGCCGCCGGACCGAGAGGTTGAATTCTGATCGATTTAGAGGTGCAAAGACCTATCTCTAAGACGCCATACCGGATGGCACATGCCGAGATGCTTGAGTTGAAGAAACAGTTGGGAGAGTTGCTAGACATGGGATATATTCGACCGAGCGCTTCGCCTTGGGGCGCACCGGTCCTATTCGTAAAGAAGAAGGATGGGTCACTTCGTTTGTGTATCGACTATCGAGAGTTGAACAAAGTGACCATCAAAAACAAGTATCCGCTCCCGAGGATTGATGACTTGTTTGATCAGTTGCAGGGGGCAACCGTGTTTTCGAAGATTGACTTGAGATCGGGGTATTATCAGCTCCGAGTGAAGGATACCGATATTCCGAAGACGGCCTTTCGGACGAGATACGGTCACTACGAGTTTGTGGTTATGCCTTTTGGGCTAACCAACGCACCGGCCGTGTTCATGCAGCTTATGAACAAAGTCTTTATCGAGTACCTCGATAAGTGTGTAGTCTTTTTTATCGACGACATCCCGATTTACTCGAGGAGCGAGGAGGAGCACGCCCGTCATTTGCATATTGTGTTAGATATTTTGAGAACTCAGCATCTTTTTGCGAAGTTCTCAAAGTGCGAGTTTTGGTTACGCGAGGTTATGTTTCTCGGTCATGTGATCTCGGCCGAGGGTGTTCGTGTAGACCCACATAAGGTAGAGGCAGTGTTGGATTGGGCGCCGCCCAAGAACGTGAAGGAGGTCCGCAGTTTCGGGATTAGCCGGGTATTACCGCAGATTCGTCGAGGGGTTCTCTAAGCTCGCTCGACCGCTGACTCAGTTGTTACAGAAGTCGGAGAAGTTTATGTGGACCGATGAGAGGCAGAATAGTTTTGAGGAGTTGAATAAGCGGTTGACGACCGCTCCCGTGTTGGCTTTACCGAGTGGTAATGATGGTTTCTCCGTTTATAGTGATGCTTCGGGCCAAGGGCTCGGATGCGTACTTATGCAGCACGGGAGGACGATTGCCTATGCTTCCCGTCAGTTGAAACCGTATGAATTGAATTACCCTACGCACGATCTTGAGTTGGCCGCAGTTGTGTTTGCGTTGAAAAGCTGGCGTCATTACTTGTATGGCTCGTCATGTCAGATTTTCACCGATCACAAAAGCCTGAAGTACATTTTCACGCAGAAGGAGCTTAATATGAGACAGAGGAGATGGTTGGAATTGATTAAGGATTACGATCTCGAGATCCTTTATCATCCGGGCCAGGCTAATGTGGTAGCAGATGCCCTGAGCCGAAAATCGGTATCGCTTCGAGCGCTTGAGTTGCTTACGGCCCGATCGGGACTTCGGCGAGAGTTTATGAGGTTGAGCATTGAGATTGTACTGCCAGAGAGTTCCGGGCAGTTGCGTACTCTTGAGATTTCTTCATCTTTGGTCGAGGACATTAAGTCGGGACAGTTAGAGGATCCGATGTTTATTCAGCTTCGAGAGAGTGTAGGAAAGGGGAAAGCCCCGGGATTCGTTATTCATGAGGACGGCGTGTTGAGATTCCGAGGTCGGTTGTGTGTTCCAAACGACTTGGAACTGAGACAGAACATTATGCGAGAGGCTCATGCGTCACCATACTCAGTCCATCCGGGCTCGAGTAAGATGTATAAAGACCTGAGGAAGAATTTCTGGTGGAGCGATATGAAGAAGGAGGTAGTTCAGTTTGTAGCTAAGTGTTTGACTTGTCAGCAAGTCAAGATTGAGCATCAGCGGCCAGCCGGATTATTGAAACCGCTTCCCGTCCCAGAATGGAAGTGGGAGGACATCTCTATGGATTTTGTCACGAGTTTACCGAGGACGAAGACTGGTATGAATATGGTATGGGTGATTGTAGACCGACTGACCAAGTCGGCACATTTTCTGGGCATCAAGGATACTTGGGGTCCAGAAAAGTTGGCTCGTATTTTTATCGCACAGATAGTGAGGCTTCATGGTACGCCGAGGACCATTATTTCAGATAGAGATGGCCGGTTTGTATCGCATTTTTGGCAGGCGGTACATAAGGCATTGGGGACACGGTTGCGTTTGAGTACATCTTTCCACCCTCAGACTGACGGACAGTCCGAACGTACCATTCAGACGTTCGAGGATTTGTTGCGCGCGTGCGCGTTAGATTGGAGTAGTGACTGGGAGGAGCATTTGGCCTTAATTGAGTTTGCTTATAATAATAGCTGGCACGCATCGATTAAGATGGCACCGTATGAGGCACTTTATGGACGACGTTGCCGATCACCGATATGTTGGGATGAGCCGTCCGATCTAGTTGGTACCGAGCCAGACCTTGTGTTAGAGACAAGGGAGAAAGTTGAATTGATTAGAAAGAGAATGTTGACTGCTCAGAGTCGACAAAAGTCTTATGCGGATGTTAGGCGTCGACCCTTGGAGTTTGAGGTGGGAGATCATGTTCTGTTGAGAGTGTCTCCGACGAAGGGAGTTTTCCGTTTTGGGAAGAAAGGGAAACTCAGCCCGAGATATAATGGACCTTTCGAGATATTGGAAAGAGTGGGCGAGTTAGCGTACCGGTTGGCCTTGCCTCCGTCGTTGAGTCATGTTCATAGCGTATTTCACATCTCCCAGCTGAGGAAATATGTTCCGGACCCGTCCCACATTATTGATTTTGGAGACGTGGATATCGAGAAGGATGTTACGTTTGAGGAGAGGCCCGTTAAGATTTTGGAGCGTCGAGACAAATAGTTAAGGCACAAAACCATTCCTTTGGTTAAAGTGCAATGGTCGAGGCACGGAGTAGAAGAAGCTACGTGGGAGTTAGAGGAGGATATGCGTTCGAGGCATCCCGAACTTTTTGATTCTTAAGTTTCGGGACGAAACTTTATTTTAGAGGGGGAGAATGTAATATCCGTAATTTTCCATTTTTAGTAGTTTCCATTTTTGGTGTATGTCTATTTTTATCGACTCGCTTGTAACCGTTTCGACGTTTCGAATCTACTTTGTTCTTGGAGTTTTTCCATTTGGACGAGTTTTGATGAAATTTTCACGTGATTCCATTTTATGATATTTTTTTTGCCGTATGAACGTTCGATTCTCGTAAAACTCGTTCGTTTTCGTGGTTTCATGGTTTGGACAAGTTCGTATGATTGAGTTGGTCGTGTGGAGACTTTCGGTTTGTAAATCCGACGTCGTTTCGTGACTTTCGGTCACTTGGGTCATTTTCGTAATTTCCTATAAGTTTAGGGAATTTCATATTCGTTGTCGTATTTCGGATTCCCGGGTAGTCGGATTGATGTTTTCTTGTGATGGTTAGACTCGTCATTGAATATTCTTCGTAGTCGTATTTTTGGTTCGATAGCAGGTCCGGGTTTTGGGGTCGTCCGGAATCGTTTGACGGAATGCCAAGATCTGCTTTGTCCGGTAGAGTGTTACGGCCGTAACACCCGTGGTCTGACCATAAGTTGGCCATGTTACGGCCGTAAGTGTCCCTATTACGGCCGTAACAGCCCATTGCTTTAAAGCAATGGCGAGGTCCAATACCTCATTTCCTATCCTTTCTCTCGTTTTTTCTTCACGGTGCGACTCCAGAGGCGATTTCTTCAGTTTTGATTGAAGAATTTTTCGTGTTCCATCACCGTAGAATCGTAGTAACATATCACCATCAGCGTAATCATCCTTCATCGTCCGAATCCGAGGTATCTTCTTCAGGAACCCTAACTTGTATAAATTGGGGGGGTTTCGGGTTTTTCGTGATTGACTCCGAATTGTTCATGTATGTTGCGAAACTTCTTATCGATTGTTGTTATTGGGTGATTCCCAATCCGTTTTTCCTCGAATTAATCCATGTATTGTTGATACGGGGAGATTTTGCATAAACCCTCGCCCGTATCGATTGAACGTCTATTGTCGTAATTTGTAGTCGGGGTTTTGGGAGTATTCCTTTCGATTATTGATGTCCGTAGGGACTGAGTTATGCTAATTCTTCGTTTAGGAACCGTCGTTTTCCATTCGGATCACCCGTAGTCGTTTTCACTTCCGATTCTTCGAAGATGTCACAAAGGCAAGTACTTTACATTTGTTTACATGTTCTAGTATTTGAATTATGGCTGTATCGTGGTTGTTGTGGATGGATATGTGTATGTTCACCTAGGGATGGTCCGACGGGGCCTCTAGGAATACGTATTGCCGTGTGTGTGCGTATCATGAACTGTGGTTAACCACCCAGGGATGTCCGACGGGGCTCTGCGGGGTACGGTGGCCGTGAGTCTCGTACCAGGGTTAACTTTGAATTATGATTGTTGGAGATAATGTGTTTTGTGATTGTACATTGCAAATATTTCGGAATATAAAACGTTTTCAAAAATGATTTTTGGCGCATTATTCATCTGATTAGAATGTAGTTCAAATAGATTGTACTTGCACTAGCAGTTGTCGCTAACCCCTTAAATGGGGGAAATACTTTTTGTATTTCAGGTATTGATCGTGGGGACAAGCGAGCACCCGAGCCGTATGAAGATGATGGGCAAGCATGATATTGTCCAGTGGTTGATTATTGGTGTTCTGTCTGTCAATTATTATTGATGTCTGATTTTGGGAATTCTGTATTATAAATTGATTTAAGTACTCGAGTACTTCCGGTTTGAATTTGTTAATGTCGTGTTCCCGTTTTGGGGAAATGGATTTGACGTCAGAATTTTATTTGTCGGTTTGTAGTCTTTTATTTGAATTGTCGTTTTATTAATGATTGTTTGCCGTTGTCGAATGTCTTGTTTGGTACGTTAGCCTGGTGGATTCCACGGTGTGGGGTCCACGGCGCTGTAATATGCCCTGAATGTCTTGGGGGTGTTACACTAGATGCGATCGCTCGCCAGCGATCCGGGAATACAATGTAGGCTGCTTTCGCCCTTTCTCTCCAGGCGGCGACGATGGCTGCCGAGGCTGTGAAAGAATTCGAGGGGCGTCCTTCTACTACTCGTCTGCAGGCGGACCTCGAGGCCGCTCGGAAAGAGAATGCCGAGTTTGCCGACAGGATTATGGCTATGGAGAAGGACTCCTTGGATGCAGCTAAACGGGCGAGTCATGATCTTGAGCTGATGAGAGAGAATTATGAGCGAGCCCGGGCGGCGGTTGAACGGTTTCGGGACCAGATGACAGATGCCCGTCGATCGTAAGAGGACGCTCAGAAGGAGGCCGATCAGCTGAAAGTGACTGTCGCTCGGCTGACTAGCGAGCTAGCGGCATCGAGGGGAGAGACGATCGCTAAGGAGGCCGAGCTTCAAGGTGCGCAACAGGCGATGGTGGAGCTGAAAGGGAAGCTAGAGGCGACCGAGGCTGGTCCCTTTCTTAACGTGGAGTTCGTCAGTGAGTTTGCCTATTATATGGCATTCGCTGACTCGCTCCGAGCTGCTAAGAAGGGAGGGTTGGAGGTCGGCCCTCTTGCTGAAAACTTCAAGGCATATGCGTTGGAGCACCCTCTTCATCCTGCCTTCTCTGTGCCGATCTTGGATCTCTCGGAAATCAGCGTGGATCTGAGATGGTACCCGGCTGCGGCGAACCTCGTTCATCTTGATGCTCCGGAGGATGGGGAGGCCGCTACGGAAGCTGGCGAAGGGTCGCGGGCCGATCCAGAGGTTGAAGGCGAAGGCCAGGCAGGGGCCTGAGGCTCTTCGTTTTTATCGTTTTAGCTTTCTGCCTTGTAATTTTGTAGCTTTCACTTGTAGTACTTAGGCCTTCGGGCGACCGTGTATGTACTCCGATATTTTAAGTAATGAAATGAATGTTTGTTTCTCCAATTTATTACTTGAATGATTGCTTTTCTGAGTCTTTTGTATGACTTTGTACAAATGTGTGAGGAGAGATTGTTGCGTGTATAGCTCTAAGTGAATTGATAAACTCATATAGATAACTTTTACAACAAATTCGATCGCTGCACAAACATCTGAAAAATGCCGATCTCCGTATGCAATTGAATAGGGACGATCGTCGTATATATAGCTCTGCACTCTTTTGTTTTTGTTCATTTAGTGAAAGTAAGGGGACGAAAATAAATCGTTGAGTGAGCGGTCTTCAATTTTACCGATTCCTCGAGGAAGGCCGTCCATCTCGGTCTTGAGGAACCGTGCACGATCGCGGAGTTCGATGGACCGACCTCCACAACCATGTCTTATGCACGAGCGACATTCCGTCTGATGGCTAAGTTCTCACGACTCACTTAATTGGGAGGGTTCTCCGTAGGCTGCGCCTCGCCTCGTATTTAAACGAAGGGCGTGCGGTCTTGGTCTGGAGAATTCCTTGCGCGGGGCGTCGTCGGATTAATCGACTCCACGTCCGCAGCTTGTTAGCTCTTTTCTACCTCGGGTCGTCATTAAGATGGCGACCCTCGACGGTATACGTCGAGACGGGGGGAGGGACGCGTCGCATTGTCCGTGAAGGACCCACCATGTTAAGTGATGGACCTTCGAGGGCAGGCGATCGTGTCCACATATCTGTTTTGGAGGGCCCTCAGACTACGCCGGCCTCGTATTTAAACGAAGGGCAGGCGATCTTGGCCCAAAGGGACCTTGCACGGGCACAGAGAACGGTTCCATCGTCCTCCACGACCATGTTAATACTCTTCTACCTCGGATCATCAAAGTCAGATGACGATCCTCGACGGTATACGTTGTGCTAGGGGAGGCGATCGCTGCCTAGGTCCATCATGTTGATGACGAACTTTTAGAGGGCGAGCGAGTCATTCTCTTTTTCGAAGCGTTTGCTCAGGCAGTAGCCTTTGGTTTGATGAGGCGGGAAATCGGGGAGAGACGTCTGAAGTTCCCTTTTCTCGATTGAAGCCTGTAGATACGGTCGCCGAGGTTGATCGAGGGGTTGGCTCGAATGAGCTTTCCAGCCTGTTCGCGTTCGACTCGGGCGACCATGTTGGGAGATTGGTGGGGCTCCGGCTAAGCCAATAAGCTGTCAAACTTGCCTTCTTCGAACAATCTCCAGAGTTGTCTGAGGAGGTCGCGACATTGGTTGGTGTCGTGGCCGGGACTCTTGTGGTAGGCACAATATTGATTGTGGTCCAGATGACTGTGGTCCCTTATTACCTTTGGCTTGTTCAGCGGTTCGCGCCCCTTGATGGCGTAGAAAATGTGGGCCGGAGTTCGATTGAACGTGTGGAGGAGATGGGTTTCCACATCCTCGAAGGCCTTGAGATCGCCGGATGGCTTGGCGACCGTCTTTTTGGTTCTGGCGATCGCCGTCTTCCGGACAGGAGGTGGCGTTCCTTCGCCTAGGCGGAGGGTGAGTAGCCTTTGCCTGGCCAGAAAATCGGCAGCCTTAGCGCGGAAAATCGCGTAGGTTGGGGGGGTGTCCTTCGTGAGATGTCTAAACATGGGCGAATGGCCGTGGAATCCCCCCAGGACGGAGTAGAGAGCGAGCTCATCGCTGATGGGCTCGCCGTTGAGGACGATTTCGTCTACTCGGTCGATGTAATCTGCGTCGGATTCGTCTTCACCCTAACTGATTTTCATCATGCGATGGGGGCCTTCTGGTCTGGCGACCTTGGAAGCAGTATGACGTGAAGTCATTCGCCAGTTTCTCAAAGGAGATGATCGATCGCGGTGGTAGCGAGACGTACCACCTATGGGCCAGGTCGCCCAATGTTAATGGGAAGATTTGGCATTTGGTCACGTCTGATGCCCCACACCCAGTCACGTATATCCGGAACTTGCTTAGGTGGGTTTCGGGGTCCTATCTCCCTTCGTACAGAGGTGTTTTGGGAGGAGCGACCCTTGGTTGCACGGGGGCAAGCTCGATGTGGACCACGAGTGGCTCGGTCGGTCCGATGATCTTTCTACTGGTGCTTGCCCCAGTATCCAAGAGTGCTTTCATCTCGTCGAGCTGGCGTTGCATAGCGGCCATTGCCGCGGCCTGGCTGCTCACGGCTAGGCGCTCGGAGCGGGAGCCGAGGCGATCAAGTACTAACCCCCTGGCGTTCGGTGCGGGAGCTAGACGGCTGACCTGTATTCGGTGGGGAGTTGGGTGGGCCGAACTCCTGGTGACGGACTCGGATTCCGTCGTCTCGTGGTTGGGGACAGAATGCCCCGGTATCCGCCATGATGGATCGCTTCCCAAGCGACTGAATACGGAACCGTCCGACCTTGCGATAGCCTTTTCTCGCGAATCAGGGCTTTCTGACGATCGCTCGCCCAGTAGCCCCTTGAACTTCCGTTTGCCCACGTGGCGGATGGCCGAGGGGGTTATAGCGGGCGTCATGCATGCTCTCCGTCGCTCCTTTAGGATGGCCATAGCCTCCTCGATCTGTTCCGTGGTTTGGAACTGGTCGAGTAAGAGGCTGCGGCCACCCCTCAGATGCGGGATCGAGAGTCTCGCGTCGCCGCGGCTTCCCTCTGCCGTCGGATGGGGCTCGGATCGAGCCAGGATATGATGTCCGGTGGTTCGGAGATTGGCTCTTTTCGGTGTAGAGGCGGACGTCATGATTCTGAAGGCTTTCTTTGAAGAGCAGTGAGTGTCACTTCAAGTATATGCCTCGAGAACAGTGAGTGTTCTTCGGGACGGTAGGAATAAAAATGAAGGTTTAGATGCCCTCCTTCTAGCGCCAATTGTTGCTACCGAAATCAAAGTGCGAGAGCACTTCCGTGAGAAAGTAAATAACACAAGATTTGCCGGGGTTGTTAGTCCCGGGCTTGAATGCTCTCGCGAGATGTTATTAATACAAATATTCTGGGGTACAAGTATTAATGTTAGAGTACAATTACAATGAGTGTAAATACCCTAGTTATCTTAGCTATGGAGCGTGAAGATTGTCGGAAGAACCAGATATGATACTCTGTGAGTTCTTGTAACAACGTTGATGTGCTGTGACGATCGTGAGAAGTCGACAGTCTCTCACGGTGTGTATTAGCTGTATGTTTGAGCCCCTGAGCTTGCGGGTCTCATTGAATCTATACTGCAAGGAGTCTTGCCTCTGCTGACCGTCTTCTGGATGCGAGGTGCTGAGAGAGAAATCCTGAGGTAGATCCAAGAGAGGAAGTCGAGAGCCTAAAAGAGTGTATGTATTTGAGCGTTTTCTCTAAACTGAGAGGAGAACAGAAGAGGAACCTTTTTCCAGTTGCTGGAGGTTCTCTATTTATAGGACTCCGAGACGCTGGGCGATCGCCTTTGCTGTATTATAATAAGCAGGCGATCATCTTTAGCACATGGTCTGGTCTCTTTAGAGTCCGCAAGAGTTGCTGGCAGCCAGCTGTGCGGTCCAATGAGAAGTCTGCACGCGTCTAAGTCGCTGTCACGGGCAGTCCCACCTTGTACCTTTCAGCGGGTTTGTCGGTAGGTGAGAAGGTGGTGACAGGCTGTGGTCAACGATCCATGTTATGCCACGCCTTTCGTGGATCTGCACATGGGCGCTGTTTTGTGATCCAGTCTTCGTAGACTTTGACGGACAAAGGTCTTGTTCGGGGCACAGGACGGTCGTCCTAGGTCGGGCACCAGAGTCGATCGCTAGGTGTCAAAGGCGATCGCCTTGAGAATCGATCGCTAGATACTCGAAGGTAGACTGTTATCTCCATTTAGGCAAGCTCGCTGTAGCTCCTTTGGTCGTGGACTCGGTCGCTCGGCCTTGGATCCGATCGCCGTCGAGGCGTACAAATCGCCGCACAACAATTGCCCCCCAGCTCGCTCCGATGTTTGGAAACGTGGGGTGAGGTGGTTCTGTAGGCGATCATTGAATTGTGACGAGTGACTCTGCATTTTACGGAACTGGCGATCGTCTTTGAGCGGATTGGTTTGGACTCGGACGACCTGGTCGGTCGTGAAATGAGCGGGAAATGACATCGGTCATGGAAAAGTCTCCGGGGAATGTGTCGGGTTCCCGTTGGGGGAGACCGATGGTTAGTTATGACTCCGCGTCTGGCGTGCCCTTGAAACGACGCGTCGCGGGTTTCAAGGGAGTCATTAATTGTGACGGTTGCACTCCAACCCCTGAGATTCTCCATATTTGCACGGAAGTCCCTGCCATGTCCTATAAAAAGGCGCAGGGTTGTAGGCTTAAGACCCTTATGCGCTTTTACCGGAGAAGAAGAATTTTGCTGAAGATTTTTTCTGAAGATCTGACTGTCGATCGTCGATCTATTCAATCCTTGGTAAGAAAACACTCATTTTCTCCTCTTCTTGTTTCGAGAATATCTGGAACATCTTCTTCGCACGGCATGGGCACCACCTCCGCCGCTGGGGCTTCGACTGCCCGGGGAGGATCCTCCGTAGAATTCCATTTGGAGACAGCCTCCGAGGCTATCCGGGCCGGTATTGACCCCGCGGAAGTCGAGGCGCTGTTCAATGAAGCCGACGTTGCCAGGGAGGCGGCGGTTGAGCAAAGACGCTCGTAGATGGAGAGAGACTTGGCAGTGAAGGCCTACTAGGAGCAGCATAGTGCCTTTGGCCAGGCCTATTTGACCTTCGCTGAAATCATGGAGAGGTTGTCCGGTCCGTCTCCTAAATTCAATTACCGGGAGTACTCGATCGCCCATCCTTATCAACCTGCTAAGCGGTCGCTGTTTCGGGCGCTGCGCAGCGATTTCCATGGTCCGTTGGCCAGATAAGGAGCTCGGCGACTAGGAAGGACCTGGCCGTCTGTAGGACGAGGTTTCATATCCCTTCAGATATGGATCTTTTTGTGCCGGCCGAGAATGAATGAGTCGATCAGCCTCCGGAGGGCATGGTCGCCGTGAACGAAGCAATCATGGAGGCTGGGCTGCGGTTTCCTTTGTCTTTTTCTGTCTCCCATTTGCTAGCGGCTTGGAACGTGGTGCCGATCGAGTTGACGCCGAATGCCTGGCTCCAGATCATTTGCGCTCTCACCTTGTTCGGCGGTCACCGACTTTACCGCCTTCCTTCGCCGTTGGAGATGAACCACCTGTTCAAGCTGACGGCTCAGAAAGGGTCGGTCAGAGGCTATCATATTCAAGGCCGATCCGGTCGGGTGATCCTTGGGGTCCCGAACAAGGTGCGGGGCGACCCGGCGAAGTGGTTCTGGGTCGGCGGTTCATGGAAGGCATTAGCGAGCGACAATCCTACCGACGAGCTGAATATTTCCACTAGCTTTCGGGAGAGGAATCCGGGTAAGGGTTCTGATTCTCCCCTTGTTCGGATATGTTCTGAACTGATCTAATTTGGTTTTCCTTTTGCAGGCTTCCATATTCCGACAATCGACGAGCTTTCTTTCGACTTTTTGGTCGTCTGGGAGCAGATATGAAGTTTGCCGGACGACGACTTAGACGCTCGCCGGATCAACAAAGAGAGCCGTTGGCTGTCAGCTCGGCTATTCTGTTTTCCACGTCATCTCTCGGTTCCAGGTATGAGTTTATGCGATCTCCAATAGCTTGGAGATCGTCCTGTTTGGAGAGTGTGTCTGACCGTTGTTTGATTGTTCTTTATTGCAGAAGTCCGCTTTCCTCGCTTCTCGGAGCCTCCATCGGAGATAGCCATGTCGAACCCCAGAGTTCTGAGCCGCCTTCGCCAGAAGAAGTCATCTCGAGCTCCTCCTGTGGCGTTACCTCTCATCCTGGAGGTGAGGCCCAACGTGGAGCCGATGATAGCGGAGGAGAAAACTCGGGAGGAGTGGCTCCGGACGAATCGCAAATGGCATAGGTTGGGAGAACCTCCAGTTTCTGCCCCAGCCAGTGAGGTGCCGATCGCCGCGCCTCTGATCACTGCTGTTCCTCCGGTGAATGAGCCTACGCCCTCTGCGGCCTTCTTGCGAGAGATGGCGATCGACGAGGCTGAGACCCCTCACGAGAAACCATACTTTGGTCGCGACCCCGAGAGAGCCGAGAGGTAGACCTTGCTCGTTTGTTGAGTTTCGTCACTTGTGTGGGAGCTGTGCTAACTTTTTGTTGTTTGATGCAGGATCCGTAGCACTAACCCATCTTGCCCACCGATGGTGCTGGATTTCCTAGCGAGCCGATCTCCTCGCGCGGCCTGCGATGTCCCACTGTACGTCAACCGGGCCGTTTCTGTTTTGCTGAAGGCCTGGACGACGGATTTAGATGCGATCGCTCGCCAGCGATCCGAGAATACAATGCAAGCTGCTTTCGCTCTCTCCCTCCAGGCGGCGACGATGGCTGCCCAGGCTGTGCAGGAGTTCGAGGGGCATCCTTCTACTACTCGTCTGCAGGCGGACCTCGAGGCCGCTCGGAAAGAGAACGCCGAGTTCACCGACAGGATTGTGTCTATGGAGAAGGACTCCCTGGATGCAGCTAAGCGGGCGACTCATGACCTTGAGCTTATGAGAGAGAATTATGAGCGAGCTCGGGCGACGGTCGACCGATTTCAGGACCAAATGACCGATTTTAGGCAAGCTCGTCGTAGCTCCTTTGGTCGTGGACTCGGTAGCTCGGCCTTGGATCCGATCGACGTCGAGGCGTACAAATCACCGCACAACAGATATAATCCGATCGAAGCAGGTTACGGACCCATTCTTATCTCGGGTTCGGAATGAAGTAACTCAAGAAAAAGCCCCTGGATTTGTGATCCACAAGGATGGAATGATACGCTTCAGGAATTGAGTATGTGTATCGGCAGATGAAGAGTTGAGGAACTCTATCCTGAGGGAGGCTCATGCTACCCTATACTCCATTCACCCGGGGTTTAGCAAGATGTATAAAGATTTGAAGCAATGTTATTGGTGGGGAATATGAAACGAGAAGTTGCATAATTCGTTTCGCGATGTTTGACCTATCAGCAGGTTAAAGGTTAAGATTGAGCATCAGCGACCAGCAGGTATGCTGAAACCACTCCCGATTCCCGAATGGAAATGGGAGGACATATCAATGGATTTTATCACTAACTTGCCGATGAGTCGTCGAGGTATGAATACGATTTGGGTGATTGTGGATCGTCTGACCAAATCATCCCACTTTTTGGAGATTAAAGACATGTGGGGTCCCGAGAGATTGGCCCAGCTGTTTATCAAAGAAATTGTAAGGTTACATGGTACCCCTAAGAGTATCGTATCGGACCGTGATAGGCGGTTCGTGACACATTTTTGGAAAGCAGTTCATAGTGCGATGGGTACATAGTTGAACTTTAGTACTGCATTTTATCCTCAGACTTATGGCCAGTCAGAGAGGACTATCCAGACTCTAGAAGATATGTTGAGGGCGTGTGCTCTCGATTGAAAAGACGATTGGGAAGCCCAACTACTTTTGGTGGAATTCACCTATAATAACAGTTGACATGCTTCGATTCAGATGACACCTTATGTTTTTAAATTATATTCTACTATTTGTTTTGATTATATTTTGTTCAATTATTCTGTTCATTTTGTGGATTTTCAATTATTTTTAGATTTTTAGCATTTTATTGCAACGTGGTCGTCTAATTTTATTTCGAAATTAAAATAACTGCATGCTGGTCCCATGTCCTTCAATCCATGTGATGTTTGTGTATCAGACATGTGTTTGTCATGTAAACATCACATAAATATCTTATGTAATAATTTGATACTAAACGCTGATGCTAAGAGAACACCGATCAAATTGCTAATCAATCTAGAATTATAAAAAGTAATAACTTTATCAGTTCCTAATAGCATCTCTTATAATGGAAGTTTAGGTGGATTTGCAAACTCAAACCTCCTCATATATTTATTAGCAACATAAGAGTTGAGTTTGAGTTTGTAAATATGAGTCTATAAATTCAAACTAAATTCGCTCGAAGAAAACATTTGAAGAGGAGAGTGGCGTCCGTTAAACACGCCTCCATAAAGTTACTTTTAGCGTGTGCACGCGCCAGTAACCGCGTGAATTAAAAGAGTTTCTCATGGCCTTCTCGTTTTTCTCTTTTTTTTTCTTGTTTTTCAGCAATGTTGGTCCCCTTTTCAATGATAAGTATACTCGATACAGTCTGGGAAAAGTTTAAGCAACAGGCTGTATTGATTTTCGAATCTGAGTACGTAGCGGAAGTCTTTTAAAACAGTAAGTTGCCGTCGATACAGCAACTTGGTCTAACCTCCTGTTAGCTTGGTGCGTACAGGGTTTTGCAGTGTATACTTATATAAATCACGAGAATGAAAGCGATGGCAGGCGAAAGGTAAATAACACGGTATTTAAGTAGTTCGAGGTAAACCCCTCTACGTCCACCTGGTCCTCCACACAGAGTAAAGCGTTTATTATAAATCTGCGTACACAACTACGTATTTATAATCAAACCTATCCTCGTATCGTTCACACAGATTGATACAAAGAATGTCGCTTTCAACCGCTCACACATTGGTTAAAGCTTCCTTCTTGACTAGCTTCTTCACACACAGCCCAAAGCTTCGTCCTTATTCGTCCCACACAGTCGAATAACTTGTTGAGTTCACACAGAGCTCGGTTTTACACAGAGGTAAAAGGTAGGTAGCAGGGTAAGAGCAATGACTTTGAATATGAAGTTCTTGGTGATGATGGCTGTTCTTGATGTTGAGCACTGTATATCTCTTTGATCTGATTTGCAGAAATATTCTGGAGATATGTTTTGCTCTGATGTATATAATAATAGCTTCTTCACTTGATGATTGATTTCGTTGTAGTTGCTCTCTTTTGATCTTCAATTTCTGGGGATATAAATAGCATTCTTTGGATATATCCGTTGATATAGATCCGTTGGGCAAGATTCGATAGTTGACTTGAATAGACCAGGATCCGGATATTACGGGATTTGAAGATCTCTGACATCTTCAGTATTTAAATACTTTATCCTTTCAGTATTTAAATACTTCTTTATCGAACGGTACTTGACTTTAGTGAGTACCAAGGATTCCTTCTCAAACGGTCTTCAGTCCTATTCCGATAAGACTGTTGTATCCACTTGTGCTGTAGGCATAAATGGACAAGTCTGATGCTGTATGGAAGGGTGCTGTATTGAGGTTTCGAGACAGCTTCCATACTTGGCGTTTAACATAAACTGTGTTGCTGTATCTTGGTAGCGCGAGAACTTGCTATATGCTGGTGCTATCTGAAGGTCTTCGATACAGGATTGCAACTTCAACCGTCTTTCGATACAGGGCTTGCTGTATCAAGCTTTTGTTGTTTGGCAATTATCAAAACAACATTATTTTTCCCAACAATTTCCCCCTTTTTGATAATTTCCAAGACTTCTTTCCAAAAAGAAATCTAAGACTTCTTGTTGATGCCAAAACAATTTCCTTTCTTTTTCCATAACCATTTGATGGCAACTTCGATACAGGAAATATTTATTCCCACTGATAATGTCTTGAATATACTTCTTGATCTTCTGTCAAATGATCTGGTCTTCAGCACTTATTCTAAAAGAAATGTGAACTGCTCGCAGGCAAGTTCTAAAATGATAGCATCTAATAGGGAAGAGTATTACATCTTAAACTTATGATTGGCGCGTAGGCACAATCTTACATTTGATCTACTTAACCTATGAACTGTTCGCAGACGAGTTCTTACAGTAATAATACGATAAAATTTGTTTTAAAACAACAAACTGTATCCTCAGATAATATAGCGTTCCTTCTCAAAAGGTATATATAGGATTCAATTAATGTTCGGATTAACACTGTATTCATGGGTCGTACTGTATTCCCCCTTAATTATTGCACACGTCAGCTGTAGGATACATAGTTCTTTGTTCACTACAGTGCTGTATTGACGGTTCTGAGTGTACAGATAATTAACGTTGGATACTGTATTCTTGGTTCTTACAGCATTCCCCCTCACTTAATGAGTAAAAGCATAGAAAACTTACAGGGATTTCTGGCTGTAGCGTTTTCGATTCATGTCGATGCATAGGTATCAAGTAAATTTGGGTCCTGGTGTGATAGTGCCTTTCGGTACCCAAATTTGCCGGGCAACAATTTGTTTGTTGTAGGCTACTTTTGGTCCATTATATCGATATCTACGTGGGGCAGGCACGTAGTCGTTGTAATCATAATGCATGAAAAATCGAGAATTATAGTTATTATTCCAGTACGATTGTCGTCTCGGAGGAGGAGCCATTTTCCTTGGCCTAACAGCTTGCCTTCTCGGTATCCAGTTGGATTCCCAACGCTGTTGTTGATACTGAACGGGCACTTGCTGTCTCGAGGGATAACGGGGCTCTTGTATCCAATGTCTAGGCACGCTGTGCTGAGAGTACTGTTGTACGGGTTTTTGGTGGTTGGATACAGCCTTCCTCCTGAATGACTGCTGGCGCTTAGAATATGCTAATGGAGCATCTTTGTGGAGTACGCCTTACAGTCCGAGTGGTTGTTGATTCCACTGTCTCGAATAGTAGAGTTGCGGGGCGGAATGGCGGCTTTTGCATTTCGCGGTGCAACGGGTTCCTTCACGGGACTCGGAATATCTTTCGATACAGGGATGGATTCCTCACTCTGACGAATACCGTACTAGATTTTTCTTTGTTGGAGAACGAGTTGTACCTAAGCCACGTTTATCATGAGCATGTTGCCCAGTGCTCAGGATCTCTTCCATTCTTTTAGAGGATTTCTCGAAAGATTTCAAGATTGTCTCTAATTCTCCTTCACGTTTCTCGAGTGATTTTACTTTGGTTTCGAGTAGAGCCAAATCATTTGTCTTGCTTTCAAGATGAGACTTAGTCTCATTTAGATTTTGAGCAAGTTGATGATTGCTCTCCATGAGTTTTTCTAACTTGACTTTCTTTGTTTTCGCAATCAACCGACATATTTTCGTAATTTTCCTTGACAGAAGTCGTTTTCTTCCTTCAGCTCTAAGTTGGAAATTTCAAGCTGGGTGTTTTCTCTTTTTAATATCTCATGGGCCTTTTGAATGTTATTAAATTCATTCAACATATTTTCAAAAGTATGAGATGCATTTATAGGAATAGTTGAGGTGGAGCTTACCTCATCATCATCGCCGTCTTCATTTTCTTCTTTAACTTCGGCCATAGAGCATACGTAGGCTCTATCCTCTAGCTCATCATCAGACGAGTCACTATCAGTGACCACCTGAAGATATTCTTCGGTCTTTGTTGATGCGGGCGGAGCTTTTGATTCTCCAATGAAGGCTTTGAGTTTGTTCTTCATCCTGTTTCTCCAGTCATCAAACTCGTTAATGTGAAACATAGATATCTTTTTAGACATGAAGGTGTCCATACTAGGAGATGTGAAACACAAAAACTGTTTTCGAAGATAAGTGTTTTTAAGGATCTGATTCAGTTAAAAATGCGACTGATTCTTTTTAGAATCAACCGTTCCGATACCAATTGTTGGTCCCCTTTTCAATGATAAGTATACTCGATACAGTCTGGGAAAAGTTTAAGCAACAGGCTGTATTGATTTTCGAATCTGAGTACGTAGCGGAAGTCTTTTAAAACAGTAAGTTGCCGTCGTCTGAGAACTTGGTCTAACCTCCTGTTAGCTTGGTGCGTACAGGGTTTTGCAGTGTATACTTATATAAATCACAGATATGAAAACAGTAACGGCGAAAGGTAAATAACACAGTATTTAAGTGGTTCGAGGTAAAACCCTCTACGTCCATTGGTCCTCCACACAGGAGTAAAACGTTTATTATAAATACTGCGTACACAACTACGTATTTATAATCAAACCTATCCTTGTATCGTTCACACAGATTGATACAAAGAATGTCGCTTTCAACCGTTCACACAGATTGGTTAAAGCTTCCTTCTTGACTAGCTTCTTCACACACAGTTCCAAAGCTTCGTCCTTATTCGTCCCACACAGGTCAGAATAACTTGTTGAGTTCACACAGAGCTCAGTTTTTACACAGAGGTAAAAGGTAGGTAACCGGGTAAGAACAGCAGCTTTGAATATGAAGTTCTTGAGCTGATGATGGCTGTTCTTGATGTTGAGCACTGTATATCTCTTTGATCTGATTTGCAGAAATATTCTGGAGATATGTTTTGCTCTGATGTATATAATAATAGCTTCTTCACTTGATGATTGATTTCGTTGTAGTTGCTCTCTTTTGATCTTCAATTTCTGGGGATATAAATAGCATTCTTTGGATATATCCGTTGATATAGATCCGTTGGGCAAGATTCGATAGTTGACTTGAATAGACCAGGATCCGGATATTATGGGATTTGAAGATCTCTGACATCTTCAGTATTTAAATACTTTATCCTTTCAGTATTTAAATACTTCTTTATCGAACGGTACTTGACTTTAGTGAGTACCAAGGATTCCTTCTCAAACGGTCTTCAGTCCTGTTCCGATAAGACTGCTGTATCCACTTGTGCTTTAGGCATAAATGGACAAGTCTGACGCTGTATGGAAGGGTGCTGTATTGAGGTTTCGAGACAGCTTCCATACTTGGCGTTTAACATAAACTGTGTTGCTGTATCTTGGTAGCGCGAGAACTTGCTATATGCTGGTGCTATCTGAAGGCCTTCGATACAGGATTGCAACTTCAACCGTCTTTCGATACAGGGCTTGCTGTATCAAGCTTTTGTTGTTTGCCAATTATAAAAACAACATTATTTTTCCCAACAATTTCCCTCTTTTTGATAATTTCCAAGACTTCTTTCCAAAAAGAAATCTAAGACTTCTTGTTGATGCCAAAACAATTTCCTTTCTTTTTCCATAACCATTTGATGGCAACTTCGATATAGGAAATATTTATTCCCACTGATAATGTCTTGAACATACTTCTTGATCTTCTGTCAAATGATCTGGTCTTCAGCACTTATTCTAAAAGAAATGTGAACTACTCGCATGCAAGTTCTAAAATGATAGCATCTAATAGGGAAGAGTATTACATCTTAAACTTATGATTGGCGCGCAGGCACAATCTTACATTTGATCTACTTAACCTATGAACTGTTCGCAGACGAGTTCTTACAGTAATAATACGATAAAATTTGTTTTAAAACAACAAACTGTATCCTCAGATAATATAGCGTTCCTTCTCAAAAGGTATATATAGGATTCAATTAATGTTCGGATTAACACTGTATTCATGGGTCGTACTGTATTCCCCCTTAATTATTTCACACGTCAGCTGTAGGATACATAGTTCTTTGTTCACTACAAAGGTCAGATTGATTGCTACGAGTGCATGATAATTAACGTTGATACCGTATTCTTGGTTCTTACTGACATTCCCCCTCACTTAATGAGTAAAAGCATAGAAAACTTACAGGATTTACATTGTGGCTTTCGATTCATGTCGATGCATAGGTATCAAGTAAATTTGGGTCTGTGTGATAGTGCCTTTCGGTACCCAAATTTGCCGCAACAATTTGTTTGTTGTAGGCTACTTTTGGTCCATTATATCGATATCTACGTAAGGTGCACGTAGTCGTTGTAATCATAATGCATGAAAAATCGAGAATTATAGTTATTATTCCAAAGACGATTGTCGTCTCGGAGGAGGAGCCATTTTCCTTGGCCTATGACTTGCCTTCTCGGTCTCGGTTGGATTCCCAACGCCGTTGTTGATACCGAACAGGCACTTGCCGTCTCGAGGATAACGGGGCTCTTGTATCCAATGTCTAGGCACCGTGGCCTTGGAAATCTTGTTGTACGGGTTTTTGGTGGTTGAATCTGACCTTCCTCCCGAATGATCTTGGCGCTTATAATATGCTAATGGAGCATCTGTGGAGTATGCCTTACAGTGTCCGAGTGGTCATGATTCCACTGCCTCGAATAGTAGAGTTGCGGGGCGGAATGGCGGCTTTTGCATTTCGGTGCAACGGGTTCCTTCACAGACTCGGAATATCTTTCGATACAGGGATGGATTCCTCACTCCTGACGAATACCGTACTAGATTTTTCTTTGTTGGAGAACGAGTTGTACCCTAAGCCACGTTTATCATGAGCATGTTGCCCAGTGCTCAGGATCTCTTCCATTCTTTTAGAGGATTTCTCGAAAGATTTCAAGATTGTCTCTAATTCTCCTTCACGTTTCTCGAGTGATTTTACTTTGGTTTCGAGTAGAGCCAAATCATTTGTCTTGCTTTCAAGATGAGACTTAGTCTCATTTAGATTTTGAGCAAGTTGATGATTGCTCTCCATGAGTTTTTCTAAATTGACTTTGCTGTTTTCGCAATCAACTGACATATTTTCGTAATTTTCCTTCAGCAAGTCGTTTTCTTCCTTCAGCTCTAAGTTGGAAATTTCAAGCTGGGTGTTTTCTCTTTTTAATATCTCATGGGCCTTTTGAATGTTATTAAATTCATTCAACATATTTTCAAAAGTATGAGATGCATTTATAGGAATAGTTGAGGTGGAGCTTACCTCATCATCATCGCCGTCTTCATTTTCTTCTTTAACTTCGGCCATAGAGCATACGTAGGCTCTATCCTCTAGCTCATCATCAGACGAGTCACTATCAGTGACCACCTGAAGATATTCTTCGGTCTTTGTTGATGCGGGCGGAGCTTTTGATTCTCCAATGAAGGCTTTGAGTTTGTTCTTCATCCTGTTTCTCCAGTCATCAAACTCGTTAATGTGAAACATAGATATCTTTTTAGACATGAAGGTGTCCATACTAGGAGATGTGAAACACAAAAACTGTTTTCGAAGATAAGTGTTTTTAAGGATCTGATTCAGTTAAAAATGCGACTGATTCTTTTTAGAATCAACCGTTCCGATACCAATTGTTGGTCCCCTTTTCAATGATAAGTATACTCGATACAGTCTGGGAAAAGTTTAAGCAACAGGCTGTATTGATTTTCGAATCTGAGTACGTAGCGGAAGTCTTTTAAAACAGTAAGTTGCCGTCGATACAGCAACTTGGTCTAACCTCCTGTTAGCTTGGTGCGTATAGGGTTTTGCAGTGTATACTTATATAAATCACAGATATGAAAACAGTAACGGCGAAAGGTAAATAACACAGTATTCAAGTGGTTCGAGGTAAACCCCTCTACGTCCGCTGGTCCTCCACACAGGAGTAAAACGATTATTATAAATACTGCGTACACAACTACGTATTTATAATCAAACCTATCCTTGTATCGTTCACACAGATTGATACAAAGAATGTCGCTTTCAACCGTTCACACAGATTGGTTAAAGCTTCCTTCTTGACTAGCTTCTTCACACACAGTTCCAAAGCTTCGTCCTTATTCGTCCCACACAGGTCAGAATAACTTGTTGAGTTCACACAGAGCTCAGTTTTTACACAGAGGTAAAAGGTAGGTAACCGAGTAAGAACAGCAGCTTTGAATATGAAGTTCTTGAGCTGATGATGGTTGTTCTTGATGTTGAGCACTGTATATCTCTTTGATCTGATTTGCAGAAAGATTCTGGAGATATGTTTTGCTCTGATGTTATAATAATAGCTTCTTCACTTGATGATTGATTTCGTTGTAGTTGCTCTCTTTTGATCTTCAATTTCTGGGGATATAAATAGCATTCTTTGGATATATCCGTTGATATAGATCCGTTGGGCAAGATTCGATAGTTGACTTGAATAGACCAGGATCCGGATATTACGGGATTTGAAGATCTCTGACATCTTCAGTATTTAAATACTTTATCCTTTCAGTATTTAAATACTTCTTTATCGAACGGTACTTGACTTTAGTGAGTACCAAGGATTCCTTCTCAAACGGTCTTCAGTCCTGTTCCGATAAGACTGCTGTATCCACTTGTGCTGTAGGCATAAATGGACAAGTCTGACGCTGTATGGAAGGGTGCTGTATTGAGGTTTCGAGACAGCTTCCATACTTGGCGTTTAACATAAATTGTGTTGCTGTATCTTGGTAGCGCGAGAACTTGCTATATGCTGGTGCTATCTGAAGGTCTTCGATACAGGATTGCAACTTCAACCGTCTTTCGATACATGGCTTGCTGTATCAAGCTTTTGTTGTTTGGCAATTATCAAAACAACATTATTTTTCCCAACAATTTCCCCCTTTTTGATAATTTCCAAGACTTCTTTCCAAAAAGAAATCTAAGACTTCTTGTTGATGCCAAAACAATTTCCTTTCTTTTTCCATAACCATTTGATGGCAACTTCGATACAGGAAATATTTATTCCCACTGATAATGTCTTGAACATACTTCTTAATCTTCTGTCAAATGATCTGGTCTTCAGCACTTATTCTAAAAGAAATGTGAACTGCTCGCAGGCAAGTTCTAAAATGATAGCATCTAATAGGGAAGAGTATTACATCTTAAACTTATGATTGGCGCGCAGGCACAATCTTACATTTGATCTACTTAACCTATGAACTGTTCGCAGACGAGTTCTTACAGTAATAATACGATAAAATTTGTTTTAAAACAACAAACTGTATCCTCAGATAATATAGCGTTCCTTCTCAAAAGGTATATATAGGATTCAATTAATGTTCGGATTAACACTGTATTCATGGGTCGTACTGTATTCCCCCTTAATTATTGCACACGTCAGCTGTAGGATACATAGTTCTTTGTTCACTACAGTGCTGTATTGACGGTTCTGAGTATACAGATAATTAACGTTGGATACTGTATTCTTGGTTCTTACAGCATCTTTCCCCCTCATCTTTCTCTTACAGCTGTAGGATACATAGTTCTTACAGACGTTTTAAAACAACATTATTTTTCCCAACAAGCAACTTTCTCTACGACCTCATTCTCTGCTCTTTTTTTCTCAGCAACTTTTTATTTTTTTATTATTATTTCCCTTACCTTTATTTTGTATTTGATTTTCTTTTTTTTATACCGATGTTTCAAGCTTACACCTGACTAGTTCTTGGGATAATAGTCCCGATCCCACAGAACTGCTACCAACTAAATCGCAAGATGTATATCCGGATCTCAGGTTCTTAAATATCCTCAACTACCGCGCACAAGGAGTCGTTCCCCAAGTGATTGTTCCATACTGGACCCCCTCAAATCCAATCGCAGGGTCCCACCGAGATCTGGCCTCCCACACTGCCACATGAAACCCTCAATATTTAATTGTTCCATCAACGTACTCCAAAAGATTATGGTCTATCCCGTTTTTGTTCCTAATATATAATGTTATTCTTTTTTATTTAATTTGTAACACATAAATGCAGGAAAAAAATTAATCAAGAAGATTAGGATTTTAATAATGTATTATTAGAATATAAATAAGTATAGTATAGATACAAATATTTACTGATAATGCTTAAATTAATGAAACTTATCAGATGGATGATCCGAATGAATGATCATGCTAAAACTCTCACCACGTGCAGACAAGACGTTTACCTAACCCTTAGCTTGTCCATCTGTTAGGGTGGTGGCGATGGTGCCTCATCTACCCAATCTACCCCCACTTCCCACTAATAACATTCTTCCAACTCATCCAACCTCCACTCTATCCCTACTCACCATTTTTTAGTGGCAACCATGCCTCACCAACCCTCACCACTTTTAAAAAAAAAATTTACCTTTTTATATTTAAAATTATATCAAACAATTTAATAAAAACACATAATATTTTATTATTACTTAAAAGAAAATTACATAATACTAAAAAAAAATAATACTTAAAAATAAGAAAAAACTAGTCGTCAAGGTATGGTAAGTCTTGAGCCGCTAGATGCGGAAGGCAAGTCCGATGATGAAGATGAAGATGAAGATGAAGACATGATTTTGGTGGTATGTTTGAGTAAAAGGTTTGATGCTTTTTGGGTTGTAAAATAAGGTAAAGAGGTATTGTTTATATAGAAAAAAAAAAGTTTAAAAATTAATTTTTTTTTTTATTTGAATTGGCGCCTCCCCCAACGGTCAAAAAAGTGACCGTTCAACGGTCACCACCTCCTACCTTCACTCGGCTACCTTACCCCCACTCTCTCTAGCCGCATGGTACCCCCATGGCTAGCCGCGGTCGAACACCGCATCGTTGCCACCACCCTTATGACTGTCGCGGGTTAACTTAAATGGGAATAGCTTGTCCTGCCTTTTATATATAGTATTATTTTTTTGCCTTAAATTTAGCAACAATTCTTTTGATGTCTAAATTGTTGGAATTGACATTTACTCGAATATATTCGAATCATATATTGTATTTTTGAGTAACACAATTTCGAGTCAACTTCAAAAAAATATACAATATTGAGTATACCGATTAAGAAAACCCATTACTCGAACTATCTCGAGTTACACGAATAGGAATTCGAGTTACCCGAGTCGGATTCGGGTTACCCGAAATGTCAAAATGTGTTACTCGATTTCTAATACGGGTAACTCGAATTCTAATTCGGGTAACTCGAATTCTGTTTTCTTAATCGGTTAACTCAATATTGTATATTTTTTGAAGTTTACTCGAAATTATGTTACTCGAAAATACAATATATGACTCGAATGTATTCGAATAAAGGTCGATTCCGACAATTTGAATATCAAAAGAGTTGTTGCTAAACTTGGGACAAAAAAATAATAATATATGTAAAAAAAATAAGGCAAAACATATTTTCTCTACTTTTTTTTTTTTTGATACCGAGGTTCCAAGCTTACACCTGACTAGTCCTCGGGATAACAGCTCCAGCCCCACAGTATTGCTACCAGTTAAATCGCGAGATGTGTATCTGGCTCTCAAGTTCTTAAATATCCTCAACTACCGCGCACAAGGAGTCGTCCCCCAAGTGATTGCTCCATGCTGGACCCCCCAAATCCAACCGGAGGTTCCCACCGAGATCTGACCTCCCACACTGCCGCTTGAAACCCTCAATATTTAATTGTTCCACCAGCGTACCCCAGATGGCTAGGCCCTAACCCTTAGTCAAAGACTAAGGAATTATTGGGCCTTGAGAAATTCAATTCCAAAGTGTTGCCACTAGGAATTGAACCCCTGACCTCCAATTAAATTGAAGGTCAGATTGCCAACTGCGGCAAGTCAGTTGGTTAAATTTTCTCTACTTAACTTAATTAGAAGTCGTTGCAAGAAGTTGATTAAACTACATACAGATCGAGCTGCAGAATATAGGGTTTCTTAAAATATTTTAAAATCACATGACAGATGCACTTTCTCTTACTACTTTATTCCATGCTTATACTACTCTAATATATTCAAAGACAATCATGATCTGTTTAATTTTGATCAAGCTCGCATGCATGCATACATACATTTGATTAATTGATCGAAGAATAATTGAAGTATGTATCGATGTAAATTTACCGGTTGGATTTGGAAACCTTGCAGTTGCGTAAAAAATTGACACTGAGTTAGGTAGTCCAACAATATCTGACCACACCCAAACATTAAGTTCTTTCTTCTCTACAGCAGGAGTGAGTTTGATGTGATGGAGTTTATTGAGATAATTAGAAGTGAGACCATAAAGCCATGTTCTCCAACCCCTCATTATCTCAGAACCTTCAAGCTTTTCCTTCTGGACCAACTCAGTGGTCCTGTTGCATATAAGCCTCTCTCTAGTCCTCTTTTACCCGAGAAATGATGATACCTCACCGGCCAAGAAATCCATCAGGATGAAGACAACTCAATCGAATGCAATGACCATGGAGTTGAGGCCTCGTCGCCGTTACCCTGATCTCATGAGAACTAAGCTCTCTTTTATTCGCATTAGTCAGCAAAAAAAAAACACATTTTTCTCGTCAAAGTCATAGTATCTATCATATGCTTCATGAATGTAGTTCATCCATTTCAAGATTGTGAATGTTAGCATCGTGTTGCATAGGATAAACTGCATCACGAAAATGATCAAAAAAGCAGTATAAATAAAGACACACTACTAGAAAAAATACTTTTTAAATCGGGTAAAAAAAACTTTCTAAATCGATTGTTTAACCGATATAGATCCAGCCGATATAGAAAGTGGATTTTCTAGATCGGCTCTGAACAACCAATCTAGAAAGTCCACTTTCTACATCGGTTATTTAACCGATCTAGAAAGTCCTTATTTAACCGATCTAGAAAGTCTTACTTTAAAAAAAGTAACCGGACCCAGCCCAGACCCGACCCAACCCGGGTCAGGCCACGACCGGCCCGACCCACGCCCCAATCCAGGCCCGAGATCGGGCCCAACTCAGACCGATCTAGAAAGTCCTTATTTAACCGATCTAGAAAGTCTTACTTTAAAAAAAGTAACCAGACCCAGCCCAGACCCGACCCAACTCGGGTCAGGCCACGACCGACCCGACCCACGCCCGGCCACGGCCCAATCCAGGCCCGAGATCGGGCCCAACTCGGTCCTGAAATATCAATATATTGTAATTTGTCACCATGACGGTTTGAACATTTGACCTTGTGGTTGAGGAGTCAAGTCCCAACCACTAGGCTATAGTGATTTGTTTGAATAAATTATATTTTTATTAAATTTAAATATAATTTTTTGAGTGGCTTTTAGATCGGTTCTAAAATAACCGATCTAGAAAGTCCACTTTCTAGATTGGTTCTAAAACAATCGATCTAAAAGATGGTCATGTCACTTTCTAGATCGGTTATTTTAGAACCGATTTAGAAACTGTACTTTCTAGATCGGTTATTTTAGAACCGATCTAGAAAATGGCCGTATCACTTTCTATATCGGTTCCAACATAACCAATATTAAAAGTCCAATGTGAAATTGTGTTTTTCTACCAGTGACAGAAAAAGGAAAATTATTACCCAACAGAAAAATATAGTAAAATACAAATTGAAATAATGAAAAAAAAAAGTATACATTACCACATATATTCCCCCGCTGCACTTCGAAAAATATGTCCCACAGAAGATAGATTTTGAACCAACTCAATAGCTTCCGCAATAGACATTTCATAACTATACCTAGAAGAAGAAACTTCCTACTTTCAAAAATGTATTATTTCAAAATTTCAGATAATTCTGTAGGAGTAATTTTCGAAATATAAGTTTTTTCGGAGTCGATCGGACTCCGGGCCACGGTACAAACCCTCCGGTTCGTGGCATCCTTCAGAATTGGCCTATTCTGTACTCTGGGCCGCGGCCCCTGCCAAGCACCCCCCTGCCGGGTCCTGCCGAGCGGCCCCTGTCGAGACCTGCCGATCACCCTGGGCCACGGCACATCCCTGCCGAGCCGCGGCCCCCATCGTTTTGTCTGTGCTCGCCAAGTTGCCTGTACTATGGGCCGCGGCACACTCCTGCTGGGCCGCGGCTCCCGCCGAAGACCTAGGCGCAATTTTGCGCTGTGTGCCGCGGCACACTTGGGCTGGGCCGCGACACACAAGTCAACCTTGCACAGGTTGTGTATTTCTATCATGTTTGTTGCGGGAATCATTATTATCCATCCTCTACACACAAGAACAAGAGAGAGAGAGATATAGAGAGAGAAATACAAATTTTCATTTTTCCGGAGATTTATCGGTCGGATCATCGTGATTTTTTGACAAGAGCTTGGTAGTTATTGGGCAAATCTTTTCACCGGTGTAGATCGAGTTTTTGAGTCCGGAAGTACGGGTATTTCGTTAGCTCTTTGTGTCAGCCATTTACGGTTGTTTTCTTACTCGATCTTGTTGTTGTTGATTCTAAATACTTGAAGAACATTTATTACCAAGTATTTGACGATTGGTATATACCCCTAGTTTGTATTAGGGAAGATTGTGTATTTGTGTGTATTGGTGATAGTGAATTTTAAGCGGCTTCGATCCCGTGGTTTTTACACTCGTCTTGAGGGGTTTTCCACGCTAAAATTGTGTCTGGTTGTTTATTGCTTTCGAATATCATTTGTATTATTTTATCGAGTTGTAATTGGTGCTCTACTCGTCGGTAACCACGAAGTTACGATTGAAGAGTGAGAATTTGTCAAACGAGGTTCCGCTTTATTCGTTGTGACGTGAAGTTAGTCGGTATTTTTCCCAACAAAGTGGTATCGGAGCCACGGGATTTGTTGTTTCGTGGTTGTTTAGTATCTCAATCGTAAGATGGAAGCCAACACGAGTAGAATGGTTAACTTGAACGGTTCAAACTACCACGTATGGAAGAGGAAGATGGAAGACCTTCTATACGTGAAGGATTATTATATGCCGGTTTTTAACAAAGATAAAACGGAAGGAAAGTCCGATGCGGAGTGGACTATTTTGCATCGCCAAGTTTGCGGATATATTCGACAATGGGTGGATGACAACGTTTTGACCATATTAGTGGAGAGAAAGATGCTCGAGAGTTGTGGCACAAGCTCGAGCAATTCTCGGAAGACGGGGAATAATAAGTTATTCCTCATTAAAAAAATGATGAATTTGAAGTTTCGAGACGGGGCTCCTCTATCGGATCATTTAAATACATTCCAAGGCATCATTAATCAACTTGCCGGAATGGGAATTAAATTCGAAGAGGAGGTACAAGCTTTGTGGTTGTTAGGCACATTGCCGGATTCTTGGGAGATGCTTCAAACGTCGTTGTCTAATTCCGCCCCCGATGGAGTCATTTCAATGGAACTAGCAAAAGGGAACATGTTGAATGAGGAGGTCCGAAGAAAAGCACAAGGATCTTCGTCACAGTCGGATGTTCTAGTTACCGAAAGACGGGGGAGAGGTCCAAGTAGAGGTCCGAGTAATAGAGGGCCACAAAGGAGTAGTTCTCGGGGGAAGTATGCCAACATCGAATGTTACCATTGTGGTAAGAAAGGGCATACTAAGAATTTTTGCCGAAAGTTGAAGAAGGAGAAACGCCAAGGCCGAGAAAATTCAGAGAAGAAGGAAGGCGGTAGTAATGATAAAGCCGAAGTTAATACTACTAACGAAGAATTCTTTGTTTGTTGCGACAATGATATGGTCAACCTTGCTAGAGATGATTCGAGTTGGGTGGTCGATAGTGGTGCTACGTGTCATGTTACATCACGTAGAGATTTTTATTCCTCTTATACTCCGGGCGATTTTGGTATAGTCAAGATGGGTAACGATGGGTTATCCAAGATTGTTGGAGTGAGAGATGTGCATTTGAGATTCGACACCAGAATGGAACTTGTTTTACGAAATGTAAAACATGTTACGGACATGAGGCTTAATGTTATGTCCGTTGGTTTACTCGATGATGACGGCTATCATAGCGGTTTTGGCAAGGGGTTGTGGAAACTCACGAGAGGTTCCTTGATTGTCGGGAGAGGACAAAAGGAAGGAAAATTGTACGTGACACTTCCGAAGGTCACGACTAATTTTGTGAACGCAATCGACAATAATGACATGGCCGAGCTATGGCATAAGAGGCTCGGTCATATGAGTGAAAAAAGAATGGCACTATTGTCGAAGAAAGAGGTTTTGTCCGGAGTTCAAAAAGTACACCTTAAAAGATGCTCTCATTGTCTAGCCGGGAAGCAAAGGAGAGTTACTTTTAAGAGTCATACTCCTTCAAGGAAGGAAAATTTTCTTGATCTTGTTCATTCCGATGTTTGTGGTCCTATGAAGATGAGGACGCTCGGTGGTTGCCGATATTTTGTCACATTCATCGACGATCAGTCTAGGAAGGTGTGGGCATACACCTTGAAGACCAAAGATCAAGTATTAGACACTTTCAAGTAATTTCATGCCTCGGTGGAAAGAGAGACCGGGAAGAAACTTAAGTGTATCCGGACGGACAATGGTGGAGAGTACACCGGACCCTTTGATGAATATTGCCGAGAGCAAGGGATCCGACATCAAAAGACGCCCCCGAAGACTCCGCAACTCAATGGTTTAGCGGAGAGAATGAACCGGACTTTGGTCGAGAGAGCTCGTTGTATGCTCTCACATGCCGGATTGCCAAAGTCGTTTTGGGGAGAAGCTTTGAACACGGCGGTTCATGTTATTAATTTGACGCCTTGTGTTCCTTTGGAATTTGATGTGCCAGATAAGGTGTGGAGCGGTAAAGAGATCTCGTGCCGCCACTTGAGGGTCTTTGGATGTAAAGCTTTTGTTCACATTCCGAATGATGAGAGATCAAAGCTTGATTCCAAGACGAAGCCGTGTATTTTTATTGGCTACGGGCTTGATGAGTTCGGGTATAGATTATATGACCCGGTTACTAAGAGGCTTGTTCGGTCGAGAGATGTTGTTTTCGTAGAAGATCAAGCGATGAAAGATGTTGATAATGGAGAGTCGGCTCCGCAACATGACTATGATCTTATTGATTTGGACCCCGTTCCTCCACAAAATATTGAGACACCCATTGGAGATGACGTCCAAAATGATGAACAACAAGATGCCGGTGACAACGATGAATTGAGGCAAGATGACACAGATGGATCTCATCCCGAGCTACCCGTGACGAACATGCCATCTTTTGTTCCACATAGGCGGTCGACAAGGGACCGTTATTCCTCCACCCGTTATTCGGCCGATGAGTACGTTTTACTCACCGACGAGGGAGAGCTCGAATATTTTGCGGAGGCCATGGAGGATGAAAAGAAGAAGGAATGGATGGATGCCATGCAAGACGAGATGAGTTCCTTGCATGAGAATAACACTTACGAGTTGGTGAAGTTGCCGAAAGGCAAGAGGGCTTTGAGAAACAAATGGGTGTATCGGGTGAAGTCGGAGGAGCATACCTCGTTGCCCTGATATAAAGCTAGACTCGTGGTGAAAGGATTTAGTCAAAAGAAGGGCATTGATTTTGACGAGATTTTTTCTTCGGTTGTGAAGATAGGATCGATTCGATTGGTCCTTCGTATTGCGGCTAGCATCGATCTTGAGGTCGAGAAAATGGATGTCAAGACGGCTTTTCTTCACAGAGACCTTGACAAAGAAATATATATGAAGCAACCGGAAGGATTTGAGGTCGAAGGAAAAGAGGACTATGTGTGTAAACTTTGAAAGAGTTTATACGGGTTGAAACAAGCACCAAGGCAATGGTACAAGAAGTTTGAGTCGGTTATGGGGGAGCAAGGCTACCGGAAGACGACTCTCGACCATTGCGTATTTTTTAAGAAATTCGGAGATGATGACTTTATCATCTTATTTCTCTATGTGGACGACATGTTGATCGTTGGCAAAAATGCCGAGAGGATTGCCGACTTGAAGAAAGAATTGAGTAAGTCCTTTGCCATGAAAGACTTGGGAGCGGCTAAACAAATTCTTGGGATAAGAATTACTCGGGATAGAGCAGCCCAAAAATTGCACATGTCGCAAGAGCAATACATTGAGAAGGTGCTTAAACGTTTCAACATGGATAAAGCTAAAGTTGTTAGTTCGCCTCTTACTAACAATTTTAAATTGACGAGCCAAGATTGCCCTAAGACGAAGGAGGAGATTGAGGATATGGATAAAATTCCATATGCCTCGGCGGTCGGGAGTTTGATGTACGCTATGGTATGTACTAGACCCCACATTGCTCATGTCGTGGGAGTGGTGAGCCGGTTTCTATCGAATCCGGGTAAAAAGCATTGGGAAGCCGTAAAATGGATATTTAGATATTTACGGGGTACTTCCAAATTGGGGATTACGTTTGGAAACGGAAAAGCAATGCTTGTTGGATATTCCGATTCGGATATGGCCGGTAATGAAGATAACCGAAAATCCACTTCCGGTTATTTGATGATGTTTGCAGGGGGAGCCGTGTCATGGCAATCAAGATTGCAAAAGTGCGTTGCCTTGTCAACTACGGAGGCCGAGTATATTGCGGCGGTGGAAGCGAGTAAAGAGCTCTTATGGTTAAAAATGTTTTTACGAGAGCTAGGCTTCCGACAACGACGTTACGTAGTTCTTTGTGATAGTCAAAGTGCGATTCATTTGGCTAAGAATGCGACTTTTCACAAGAGAACGAAGCATATCGATGTGAGGTATCATTGGATCCGAGATGCTTTGGAGGATGGTTTGTTTGAACTTGATAAAGTTCATACCCATGATAATGGTTCCGATATGTTAACGAAAGCGTTAAGTAGAGATAAGGTGAAAGTGTCTTGCTCGATCGCCGGGATGGCGAACTCTTCCTATATTCCGGAAAGGGGGAAATTTGTAGGAGTAATTTCCGAAATATAGGCTTTTTCGGAGTCGACTGGACTCCGGGCCACTGTCTGACCTCCTCCGTGGCATGGCATCTGCATCCTTCTACTGGCCTCTGGCCGCTGCGGCCTCGGATGGGCCGGCCCTCGCTAAGCACCCCCTGCGGTCTGCTGAGCGGCCCCTGCCGAGACCTGCCGATCACCCTGGGCCGCGGCACATCTCTGCCGAGCCGCGGCCCCCATCGTTTTGTCTGTGTTCGCCAAGTCGCCTGTACTATGGGCCGCGGCACACTCCTGCTGGGCCGCGGCCCCGCCGAAGACATGGGCGCAATTTTGCACTGTGTGCCGCGGCACACTTGGGCTGGGCCGCGGCACACAAGTCAACCTTGCACAGGTTGTGTATTTCTATCATGTTTGCTGCGGGAATCATTATTATCCATCCTCTACACACAAGAACAAGAGAGAGAGAGATATAGAGAGAGAAATACAAATTTTCATTTTCCCGGAGATTTATCGGTCGGATCATCGTGATTTTTTGACAAGAGCTTGGTAGCTATTGGGCAAATCTTTTCACCGGTGTAGATCGAGTTTTTGAGTCCGGAAGTATGGGTATTTCGTTAGCTCTTTGTGTAAGCCATTTACGGTTGTTTTCTTACTCGATCTTGTTGTTGTTGTTGATTCCAAATACTTGAAGAACATTTATTACCAAGTATTTGACGATTGGTGTATAACCCTAGTTTGTATTAGGGAAGATTGTGTATTTGTGTGTATTGGTGATAGTGAATTTTAAGCGGCTTCGGTTCCATGGTTTTTACTCTCGTCTTGAGGGGTTTTCCACGCTAAAATTGTGTCTCGTTGTTTATTGCTTTCGAATATCATTTGTATTATTTTATCGAGTTGTAATTGGTGCTCTCTCGTAACCAATGTAAGAGATTCACGATTGAAGAGTGGGAATTTGTCAAACGGGGTTCCGCTTTATTCGTTGTGACGTGACTTTAGTCGGTATTTTTCCCAACAAATTCAACAATAAAAGATAAAATAAGAGAGTTGTGCATTTCTTTCAAAATTTCTATAGCTGGTTTCTGCCCACTTCCGGTTGCAATCCAACTCTTGATTGTCTCTTCAATCGATGTTCCCGCATCATCCAACCTAACAAATAGTTGGTAACCCTGCAAATAGAACCAAAAATGAGTATTTTAAAAGAAAAAACAAAGCAAAACTACAGAAAAAGTGAAAGAAATTCTTGACCCCCTTGTCATATCCTGCAATTAGTAATCCATAACTGACTTCCTCATTAGGATTAATCTCGATATACTGTTTCGCTATTTGATCAGCTTTTCTGACTAAATCGGGTGTAGTTAACCTTGACTTAACCTGTGATGTGCACAGAATCAGTACACTGTTTTTCTAACATTAAATGTGGAAAAGATAGGGTTTTATAAGGCGGTGTTACCTGCTCCTCCACAAAACGCAAAAGGACGTTAGCAGTAACTGAATCTCCCAGCATTATGCAGACTAAATGTTTGGTTAGTGCCCTACCTTTGTAATTGTGATCGGTAATTGAAAACATCAAAAAAAAAATTAAAAAGTGTTAAAGGAATAATACGTATGCACAAGTCATTTGGTTATAGAACTTTCTGGTTAGGATTTGGTAGGCGCTTGTTTGTATGTATTTCTCCCTATTTAAAGGGATGTTATCAATGGAATAATACAACAACCTTTGTGCCGTACTTTCTGTCTCAATTATTTTCCCTTCAACACGTTATCAGCACGTGTTCAACCACTGAGAGAAAAAATCCCGGCCGAAAATTCTGAAAAAAAAAAATCGAAAAAAAACCCTAGCGACTCTGCACATCCGCCGCCGTCGTCCAACCCTGCACAACCACCGCGACCGGTCATCTTCCCCACCGCGACCGTCGCCTGCTCGTCCTCCGTCCAAGACCAAACCAGATCGGACGCGACTCCCTCCCGGCTCCTGCTCGTTTTTTCCCCGTCGCCTGCTCGTCCTCCGTCCAAGACCAAACCAGATCGGACGCGACCCGCCCACTTGCATCTTCTTCCCCGACGTCCGACCTCCGCCGTCTGCAAACCTTCGACTCGTCGTCGTCGTCTTCTGCAATCGAAGCTCGTGACTCGTCGTCGTCTTCTGCAATCGGCCTCGCCGGTTCCGTGTCGCCGCCGTCTTCTGCAATCAGCCCGTGACGTCATCCCCCAAATCTCCGAGACCGATTCTTGACTCAACGATTCTGAGACCCGACCCGATTCCGAACGAACCAGATCCGACATCGACCCGACCCTTGATCTTGTTTTATTGTTTTCACTGCTCCTATTCACATAACAAAGTACACAAATACGAACCCTACTATCTGCAATGTGCGAATTTACATTTTTTTTTAATTACTATTAACTGCATATTATACTCCGAATTTATTTATGCTTAATTAAACCAAAAGCATAATGCATCCATAATTTTAATTAAATTAAAATAAATTGCTTAAGCAACTTGAATTAAAATAAATTCACGTTGAATTAATAATTATTGCGGCATAAGACACCTCTTTGACTGCATATATACGTGTATAGATATATTTCTAGGACTATGTGATTATATATATAATTATATATATACTTTGCATGCATCGTTAGTTATGGCATGTGTATTAGGTTCATCATTATTAGAACCTAGAGGACTTATTTATACTACCTATATCAACTCGAACCGTGATAAAGTAATTTCATTGGTAATCCTCAATAGCATCGAAAGTAATTTTGACCATATCTTGGTTCCGAAAAATAATAACGCTCTCATTATTGAAAATTTTATCATGGAAAGTACTCATGGTAAACTGTGAGAAATCATTTTCCTTTTTCTTGTATAAGATAGCTTATCCAACTCGCCTCAAATTTGATATCTTAGACTCAAAAGAGCTTGAGTACCATAGATGGGTCTCCTACGTCGAGACCACATTTATCACTAAAGAATATAGTGGTACGCTTCTTAATACCCCAGACCAAGTACCGTCTGATAAGATAAAAGCGAGTGCACTTATATTCCTTAGGTGACGCATCGAACCCAGCTTGAGATGGAAATATCTATAGTTGAAAATCCCGCAAAGAACTGTGGAATGCCCTTAAGGGCCAATTTGGGAACATTGACAAACTTTGCTCCCAGAGTTGACCGTGTAGTGGAATGAAATCCGCTTGCTTGAATATAAACGGATCAACGATTTCAACAAAGATATTCTCCGCCTGAAGGCACGCCTAAATTTCTGTGGGAAGGACATCACAGAAGATGACATGATCCATAAAGCTTTTTCCACCTTCCCTACTTCCGCTCATATACTAACGAACCAGTATAGGCTGGAGTATGATAATAAACGCATCACTACCTTCAGTAAGCTAATCAATCTACTGCAAGTAGCTGAGAGGCATAACGAATTGTTAGTGAGCAGTAATGTCAGGTCGATTGGGACAAAGAAAATTCCCAAGGCCAATTATGGCAAAGTGAAGGATGGAAACTACCCCAATGAATAGGGGACTGGACATGATAGGCTTTGTGGTCAAGGACGTGGGGGTTCTTCCAATGTAATGCGAAGACTTGGTGCTCCCGGCTCTACTAGCCAAATGAACCAAAAAGCACCTACCCATCTTATCGCCTCTAAGGCTCGAGTTGGCAATGAACTGTGCTATCATTGTGGAGATGCTGGACATGGTACAAGAACTGCCATGCAAGCAAGCAAGTCGCATCTCACTATAAGAAATATAGAGAGTCCAAAGAAAATAGAACTCACTATATGGAGGAATATGATCTAGACAAGTCACCCTATGTCAATTTCACAGTCACCAATCGTCGAATTGAGTCATACGAGCCACAGTCTATAGACTGAATCTTAGTATTATGTTTACTTTCTCGTTTACATTTGGTATAGTTGCCTCAAGACGATTGTGTTGGTGTTTTCTTTTCAATAATGGCGTGATGCAATGTTGTTTCACGAACAAGATATTAATATTGCTTACGTTGGATTATTAGCTTTATTTCGAAGTACTGAATAATGCTTGAATGCTAATGGTTCGAAATTTCTCTCTGTTCTAAGGAATGAATCGAGTAGAATTTGAATGTTCTTAGAATAAGGCTTCTATTCATCGAATAAGTCGTATGCCAAACCTCGGTAGCTACGATGATTGGGTCCTCCCAACTCATCAAAGGGCGAGGTAATGCCCAATTCTTGATGCCTAAACAGCAGTCTTCTAAGTTACCAATGCTCTGTATGCATCTAGAGCCCTTCGAACCTTGCTTAGCTTCAACAATATACGTAACAATGGTTTCCAGATTGAAACCCACTGTGAGAATGGAATAGAGTTTCTTTTATTCTAATGAATGTGAACGTATACGCATTTTAGAATAACTGATGAGTCGATCTAGTGGATGTACCTCACTATTATTAGGTTTTTAAAATCCTATATTGTCACCAACAATGTACTTTGGGACATAGACTCATATAAGCTTTGGCAAGATAGACTAGGTCATCCTGGTCGAAGTATGATGATATGTATACTAAAGAACCTGTACGAACATCATTACATTTCGAGCGAAAAGGTGGCATCAACTCGATATAAAGAACAATGTTGATGTTAATCGTTTTATGTCATCCAAAGAACCAGATGCATATCAAATGCCTACCACTTAGTGTTGCAAAGCCTGCTCTTTAGCCAAAGTAGGAGCGAAACCTTCCTACGCTAAAGAAACAAAAGCAAACATTCCATTCTTACGCTGAATATAAGGAGATATTTGTGGATCCATCCACCTAATATGCGGACCATTTATGTATTGATGGTTTTGATGGATTCTCCGACATGTTGGTCACATGTCGCTCTCCTGTCCACTCAAACTGCTGCAGAACTTCCAAAATAATTTATAAGGACTCACCTCCCTTATCACATCTAAAGGACTCGATGATGTTGGAGAGTTCACATCAAAAAGTACTTGATGTTTATTGCATGATAGAGATTAATGAATAATATCTAGTCCCATGTGCATATGCAAACGGTCTCACATAAACCACCGTCGAACGAATATGTATGGTGATTATGTCATTGGTTATGCGCACCAATTAGCATATTTTTGCATGGGATTATGCAATATTGCACGCAACTTTACTTAAATCGTTCTTCTTAGACCTTTTGCTAACCAATTAGTTTATGCGTACCAGTTGGTAACTGGATAGCCTGATTTTTGTATTTTGGACCCAGACGGACTTGAGTGCCAATTGCGCATATTTGGTTACGCATTATATGTGCCTTCTGCGCCCCACAGCGCAGTGGTCTTTAGATACGATTAAGTATTCACGTTGGATAAGAATCTCCAGACGTTTATCTGCTATTTAGAACCTTCACAGTGATCTCTTTACCGCACGATTTGCGGATTGTCACTTTTATGAGACAACCTTCCCGTCGTTAGGGGGAGGATAGAAAATGTAATTTCTCGGGGAACGACAGGAATTGTCATGGTGTCTCCATCTTGTCTCATTATGATCCCCGAACTTCACAATGTTACAGTGAAGCACAAAGCATACTCGATCTTCAGGATGTAGCAGATTCGATGCCTGATGCATTTACTGATAACGTTCAAGTGACAAGATCTCACATTACAGCTGCAAATGTGCCTGTAAGGTTAGAAGTCCCCTCCAAGGGGCACATCACCAATGAACCGGGTGATGCAACCGCACTTGGTGGAGGTGTGGTTGAGGCCGTGGCTCCCTGCGAATGAAGGGGTGGAAGCCACATGGTTCGACTAAATACTCACCCAAGTAAGAGGTAAAGTATGGCACAAATTCACAAATTAACCATCAATGAACTCGTTTCATGAGATCATGCTTGATTTTATTATGTCCATGAATCATGACGAGGGGGACGCCCCGAAGATATGATTCAGAAAATCAAGAATCTCGATGAAATTATGAGGGTGTGGCCTGATCAACCACCCACTTTGATGACATGTCATGAATCATAAAGTACGATGATGTCGAACCTCGCTCAGTTGGATGAAATCAACATAGAGCTGATTGGCCTATAAGAAAAACATTCCAGGTAGAACTAGATTCTCCGACAAAGAGACAGGTATTTGGTGTAGGTAGTGCTAACCTAACCAAGTGTAAAGCCTGAAGGACATAAACGAACCTTTGTCGTAAATCATAGTGAGAATAGTAGAGTCCTAATGTACAAGGTTCACGAAGTAATGCTTCTCACAATGCCCTGGAATTGATTACGATGAAATGTACTTCCACGTATAGGTTCCGCTATTTGATTAGCATAGTAATTTTCGAGGGACTGGAAATGCAGCCAATAGATGTGGTTACTACGTATCTCTATGGGGATCTAGATACGGAGATATATACGGAAGTGCCCTATGGCATTTCACTACCCAAATCAAGTAACTCCAGACCACGGAGTGCGTATTCAGTTCGTTTGAAACGCTCACTTTACGGTTTGAAACAATCCGGAAGGATGTGGTATAACCGTCTCTAAGTGAATACTAGATTGGAAAAGGGATACAAGAACGACGAACTGTGTCCTTGCGTCTTCGCAAAGAAAACAAGTTCCGGATTTGCGATCATCGCAATGTATGTCGATGACATGAACATAATCGGTCTTGATGAAATAAGAGAAACCACCGGATACTTGAAAATTGAGTTTGAGATGAAAGATTTTGGGAAAACTCGGTTCTGTCGAGGCATTGACATAGACATCGAGTTTGTGGAATTCATTCCACCGGTCTTCCTATGTCCAGAAGTTTCTCAGGCACTTTAACATGGACAAGGTAAACCCGACTAGCACCCCATGATAGGTCGGACATTTGGATGCAAAGGAAAGATCCATTTCGTCTAAACAAAAGTGACGAAGAGCTTTGGGAGCTGAAATTCCCTACTTGAGTGCAATAGCGCATTATTGTACTTAGCTCAATGTACACGACTTGCTATCACTCCTCAGTTAATTCGCTGACTAGATTTAGTTCAGCATCGACGCAACATCAATGGAATGGTATCAAGGATATCTTCTGATACTTAAAAGAAACCATTGACTTGGGACTATTCTTTCCCTACAAGCAGGCAAAGGAAGCTGCTTACGAAAAGGCAAATGCTAAAGTAAATGTTGGTGCTGAAGCAACTACCACAAATTATGTGTTGGTATGAATTGCTTATGTCTTGGAAATCGACTAAGCAAACCCCTTTTGGCTACCTCCTCGAATCACGACAAGATTATTGCTTTGCATGAATCAGTCCGTGAGTGTACATGATTAAGAACTATCATTCTACACTTGTGAGGAACTAGCGGTTAAGTACTGCCACTGATGAGCATACTTACATTTATGAACATGATGTAACTTGTAAATCCCCTTGATTGATGGAATGATCATAACGGGAAATATGTGAGATATAACGTAACATACTCACATAGGTTGCACTCTTTTCCTTAGACCAAGGTTTATTTTTCCCACTGGGTTTTGTTACTTGGAAAGGTTTTTAACGAGGCAACGATATATGAATGTAAGCATTAGGGGGAGCTGTAGAGTTTTCCAACTTCCGAGATTGATGTAAAGATCACAAGGAAATGGTGGTTTATAAAGAAACTTAATCACATGTGTTGTACTCTTTTCTTTGACCAAGGTTCATTTTCTCCCATTGGGTTTTGTTACTTGGCGAAGCTTTTAATGAGGCAACAACTACTTGATTGATGTACAAATCAGGGGGAGATGTAGACTTGAGGGGGAGTCTTACATCCACAATGTACGTTATACTCTTTTCCTTCCAAGGATCATTTTTCCCACAGGGTTTTTATCACTTGGAAAGGTTTTTAACGAGGTAACAAGATGTACGATTTTAGGGATCGATGGAATGGTCACCTTAGTAGCGCTATGATCAAATGTAATGATCATATGAGAGGATAGATTTAAAGGACGAAGTCTAAACTTGATGTGTCTAGATGCTGTACTCTTTTCCCTACGATCAAGACATTTTTCCCACTGGGTTTTTGCTTGACGAGGTTTTAACGAGGCAACATGACATGCGCTTGTAGACTTGGCACAAGGGGGAGTGTTAAAGGAATAATACCCATTGTGTGCCTAAGTCTGTTAGTTTATGGGCTTTCCTAGTTAGGATTTGGCTAAGGCCTGTTTGTATGTATTTCTCCCTATTTAAAGGGATGTTATCAATGGAATAATACAACAACCTTTGTGCCGTACTTTCTGTCTCAATTATTTTCCCTTCAACAAAAAGTGAATTGTCGTGTATTATCTCCATGTTTAATTACTTGAATTGGGACATAATTTGTTTGCAATGGTTTTCATAGACAGCACAAATTTGCGCAGATTTCTAACTCCGGGAGTTATATATATACTGGGTTCCAAACCAGCTTTCAGATTATCTAACAAATACAAAATCAAACGACTTACTCTTAGGCTTCCATGACGTAATTACTTGAATTGGGACATAATTTGTTTGCAGTGGTTTCCATTTGTGCAGATTTCTAACTCCTAAAGTTATATATATACTGGGTTCCAAACCAGCTTTCAGATTATCTACCAAATACAAAATCAAACGACTTACTCTTAGGCTTCCATGACGTATTCCTTTTCACTCTCGAAGACTCATTAGATGATCTTTTCTCGCAACCAGCAACACAACACCGCCGACAAATAACACCAGAAGCAGTTGTCCCCTTAAGCTTAAGCAAGGTCGTGATTATGCAATTCACCAGCACACAACTACATGATAACTCAGAAAAGGATATACTCGGATCAACCCTAAATTAGCAGGAAAAATCCCCATGTTTGACTTGATAAATTGCAGTACCACATTACCTTTCTTCCATCGTTCTCCCCAATCCTTTATCTCCTCCTTCTTCATCCTTTCCCCCATCCATGACATATCAGATCCGCAATTGGCTACATGAAAATTGAATCATTATTAACACATATCCACATAATCACTACAGGAAAAACGCAATCAGACAACACTAGTCAGACAACCGTCGGTTGAAAAAGTGTTGGCTGAAATTAACAGATAACGGTTTATTTTTATCCTCGAAAAAAGTATTGTATAATCCAAGTACATTACAACGGTTTAAAAACCATTGCCTAGAAAAAACAATCAAACAATGTTTTTTGTCGGTGGTGTTGTGCAAACTTGGAGGATTAGACAACGGTTTTAAAAATATATTGTGGGAATTAGCTTAAGACAATGCCACGTTAAACCGTTGTTGAGATAAGACAATCTTTTTTAACTATGCTTGTTTTATTACATTTCACACAACGTATCATAAAAGCGTTGTGTGACTCAGACAAGTGCCCTACTAAGAACTCAAACCAAATTAATTTTTAATTTTTTGAAAATTTCGAAACATCACTCAATTCGATATATATTGACATCCGTACGGTTGGATCGTTGAGAAATATTTAGAAAAATAGAAAAAAAAATCCGGGACAAAGCACTAGTTACGAGTACTAGTCAATTTAGTAGTGCCCTACTAAGATCTCAAACCAAATTAAGTTTAATTTTTTGAAAATTTAGAAACATCACTCAATTAGATATATCTTGACATTCGTACGTTTGGATCATCGATAAATATAATAAAAACAACAACCCGGGACAAAGCACTAGTTACTAGTACTAGTCAATTTAGTAGTGGTTTGCTAAGATCTAACCAAATTAAGTTTTTATTTTTTGAAAATTTGAGAACATCACTCAATTAGATATATCTTGACATCTGTATGGTTGGATTATAAAAAAAATACTTTATAAAAAATATTAGCTGTTAGATTAAAGAAAAAATATATATATATATATATATATATGTGTGTTTACACAATGGGTTTGTATATTAAACTGCTGTCTTCAACACTTTCATACAAGCTTTTGTAAGTTTAAATTATTGTCGTAAACTGATTTATACAAGCGTTTTACGAATAAACTGTTGTCTGCTGTGACAGCACGTGATTGGTGGAAAAGCTTTCACCTGGATTGTTGAGGTGGCGAAATAAGAGCCCTTGATTGAAATAAAATTAGATATTAGCCGTTAGATTAAGAAAAAAAATATATGTTTAGACAATGGGTTTGTATATTAAACTGTTGTCTTCAAAATATCCATACAAGCTTTTTAGTTTTAAATTGTTGTCATAAACATATATATACAAGTGTTGTAGAAATAAACCGTTGTCTTTCTAGTTTTCTTGAAAAATCTAGAAGTTTCTTATTTTTACCCTACTAAGATCTCAAACCAAATTAATTTTTTATTTTTTGAAAATTTGAAAACATCAATATATAAGATATATATTGACATCCGTACGGTTGGATCGTCGAGAAATATTTTTAAAAAAATATAGAAACAATAATTTGTGAAAAGCACTAGTTACGACTATGAGTCAATTTAGTAGTTTCCTACTAAAATATCAAACCAAATTAATTTTTCATTTTTTGAAAATTTTGGAACATCACTCAATTAGATATATATTGACATCCGTATGGTTGGGTCGTTGATAAATATTTTTAAAAAAATAGAAACAATAGTCCAGGACAAAGAACTAGTTACGAGTAATAGTCAATTTAGTAGTGCCCTACTAAGAAGTCACACCAAATTAATATTTTATTTTTTAAAAATTTGAAAACTTCACTCAATTAGATATATCTTGACATTCGTGCGGTTGGATCGTCGATAAATATTTTTTTAAAAAAAATAGAAATAATAATCCGTGAAAAGCACTATTACCGGTACTAGTCAATTTAGTAGTGATTTGCTAAGATCTCAAATCAAATTAATTTTTTATTTTTTGAAAATTTGGGAACATCACTCAATTAGATATGTGTTGATATCCATCTAGTTGGATCGTCGATAAATATTCTTGAAAAAATAGAAACAATAATCCATGACACATCATTAGTTATTATTGGTCAATTTAGCAGTGGTTTGCTAAGATCTCAAACCAAATTAATTTTCTATTTTTTGAAAATTTGGGAACATCACTGAATTATATATATCTTGACATCCGTACGGTCGTATCGTTGATAAATATTTAAAAAAAATAGAAACAATAATCCAAGACAAAGCACTAGTTACTAGTACTAGTCAATTTAGTAGTGATTTACTAAGATCTCAAACCAAATTAATTTTTTATTTTTTGAAAATTTGGGAACATCACTCAGTTAGATATATATTGACATCCGTACGGTTGTATCGTCGACATATATTTTTGAAAAAAAAGAAACAATAATCCATGACACATCATTAGTTATTACTAGACAATTTAGTAGTGGTTTGCTAAGATTTCAAACCAATCCGTATGATTGGATCGTCGATAAATAATTTTAAAAAAATAGAAACAATAATCGAGGACATCACTAGTTACTAGTACTAGTCAATTTAGTAGTGGTTTGCTAAGATCTCAAACCAAATTAATTTTTATTTTTTTAAAGATTTGGGAACATCACTCAATTAGATATATGTTGACATATGTACGGTTGGATCGTCGATAAATATTTTTGAAAAAATAGAAACAATAATCTATGACACATCATTGGTTATTACTAGCCAATTAAGTAGTGGTTTGCTAAGATCTCAAACCAAATTAATTTTCTATTTTTTGAAAATTTGGGAACATCACTGAATTAGATATATTTTGACATCCGTACGGTTGGATCGTCGATAAATATTTTTTAAAAAATAGAATCCATGACAAAGCACTAGTTACTAGTACTAGTCAATTTGGTAGTGGTTTGCTAAGATCTCAAACCAAATTAATTTTTTATTTTTCGAAAATTTGGGAATATCACTGAATTAGATATATGTTGACATCCGTACGGTTGGATCGTCAATAAATATTTTCAAAAAAATAGAAACAATAATTCAGGACAGCACTAGTTAGAGGTACTAGTCAATTTAGTAGTGGTTTGCTAAGATCTCAAACCAAATTAATTTTTTATTTTTTGGAAATTTGAGAACATCACTCAATTAGATATAAGTTGACATCCGTACGGTTGGATCATCGATAAATATTTTTTAAAAAATAGAAACAATAATCCATGACACATCATTAGTTATTACTAGTAAGTTTAGTAGTAGTTTGCTAAGATCTCAAACCAAATTAATTTTTTATTTACTGAAAATTTGGGAATATCACTCAGTTAGATATATCTTGACATCCGTACGGTTGGATCGTCGATAAATATTTTTGGAAAAATAGAAACAATAATCCATGACACATCATTAGTTATTACTAGACAATTTAGTAGTGGTTTGCTAAGATTTCAAACCAAATTAATATTCTATTTTTTGAAAGTTTAGGAAAATCACTGAATTAGATATATCTTGACATCCATATGGTTGGATCGTCAATAAATACTTTTAAAAAAATAGAAATAATAATCCGTGAAAAGCACTATTTATTAGTACTTACTTTAGTAGTGGTTTGCTAAGATCTCAAACCAAATTAATTTTTTATTTTTTGAAAATTGGGGAACATTACTCAATTTGATATAAGTTGACATCCGTACGGTTGGATCATCGATAAATATTTTTGAAAAAACAAAAACAATAATCTATGACACATCATTAGTTATTACTAGCTAGTTTAGAATTGGTTTGCTATGATCTCAAACCAAATTAATTTTTTATTTTTTAAAAATTTGGAAACATCACTCAATTATATATATGTTGACATCCGTACGGTTGGATCATCGATAAATATTTTTGAAAAAATAGAAACAATAATCCATGACACATCATTAGTTATTACTAGTAAGTTTAGTAGTGATTTGCAAAGATCTCAAACCAAATTAATTTTATATTTTTTGAAAATTTGGGAAAATCACTCAGTTAGATATATCTTGACATCCATACGGTTGGATCATCGATAAATATTTTTTTAAAAAAAAATATACATAATAATCCGTGAAAAGCACTAGTTACTAGTACTAGTCAATTTAGTAGTGGTTTGCTAAGATCTCAAACCAAATTAATTTTTTATTTTTTTGAAATTTGGGAATATCACTCAATTAGATATGTGTTGACATCTGTACGGTTGGATCATCATTAAATATTTTTTGAAAAATAGAAACAATCATCAAGGACAAAGCATTAGTTATTACTAGTCAATTTAGTAGTGGTTTGCTAAGAACTCAAACCAAATTTTTTATTTTTTCAAATTTGGGAACATCACTCAATTAGATATATCTTGACATCCGTATGGTTGGATCGTCGATAAATATTTTTAAAAAAATAGAAATAATAATCCAGGACAAAGCACTAGTTACTAGTACTAGTCAATTTAGTAGTGGTTTGCTAAGATTTCAAACCAAATTAATTTTTTATTTTTTGAAAATTTGGGAACATCACTCAATTAGATATATGTTGACATCCGTACGGTTAGATCATTGATAGAAACAACAATCTGACTCTAATATATAGTATATAATATAATACAAATTTTAAAATATATTATACATATAATCCGAGCCTATTTATAATTCCTTTTAATTTCAGTTCACTTAGTCTTCAATTCTATCAAATCAACCCCAGCTTACTTATAGTTCTTCAATTTCAGTGCTCAGATGTTTAGTTCTTTCACTTTTGTAACACCCCTAAGATATTCGAGGTATATTACAGCGCCGTGAATCCCTACATGGGACCCACCAGGCTTAACCAACATCATACTGCTCGACTCACGGAAATAACAAAAATAACATCTCATCATAACGACGCAAAACAAAATAATCCACCCGGTTCAACCGGTCAAACATAACACCATCATCTGACACAACATAATAGACAACAATACAATCCGGACGAACAATGACCCTTAAGTACTCGAGTACTTCTATTAGTTTAAAAATCACAACAAATAAAAAGGTAGAAGACAATAAGACATCATTCGTGCACAATCATCACGCACGGCCATCATCCGCATACTGGTCCAACGCCCGCTCGTCTCGATGAACCTGACCTGAAATTCATAAAACGAATTTCCCCAAAACGGGTCCCCCAGAGGGGTTAGCAATTACGCTAGTACAAATAACCAAATGAACAACTTGCATCTTACACATATAGTAAATGCATGCAATCAAGAAAACGTAGTTCCAAAACACTCATTTCCGAAAATGCCATAATCAAATCACATTTGTAAAATGCACCACAATTAACCGTCGATCCACACCTCCGTGGACCCCTACCGAGACCCCGTCGGATCTAACCCGTAGTGGTTAAAAGCAAAGCTCGTCGATCCACACCTCCGTGGACCCCTACCGAGACCCAATCGGATCTAACCCGTAGTGAGCATACACACACACACACAATTCCTCATACACTACTACTATGTCAAGATCGTAAGATCATAAGGATACTTGCCTCGATCAAATAGACGGTGACACGAACGGGAATGAAGGATCAAACACGACCGCGAGAAACCGACAGAAATGAACCTAACGATTTGAATAACACAATCACAACCACTTCTAAACGATTACGGAAATGGAATACACCCGGAAACCCGCCTACGATTCATGTATATTCTTGTAAAAAGTAACAACGAGGGCGGACCACAACCAAACCCTCCCGATTTCGCAAAACTATGAAATATACCATGAATCCGTAGGAAAACCAATAATACCAATAAGATTAATCCTACTACTCATGAATTAATCTATCATACGGAACGAATCGGACGAAAAGGTGAAAATCCCCAAATTTTCCCAAAAACAAGGTTCTAGGAGTTTACCTCGAATTAAGGACGAAGAACACGATTAGATGTTGATAATATACTCCAAAAACTCGAAGAATATGATGGCTCGGAGTTGCTAAGCTTCAAATCGCCGAAAGTGCCAAGAAAATCGCCTAGGAGTCGGGTGGGGAGGAGGAGTGAAAATGGCCGAAATCGGTCAACTCCCGGGTTTATAAACCCAGGCCTCGTTACGTACGTTAGCCACCACATGCTAACGTACATAAGTGGTATTACGTACGTAAGCCATAAGGGCCTTACATACGTAACCAAAAAGGCAGAAATGCCTGTACCGAAATACACTAGGACGTTACGTACGTAACCAAAAGGGTGTAACGTTCGTAACATTCCTTTTGGTGGAGTACAGGCCAGAATGAATGATGGAGGTACCGAAAAAGAATCGAAATACAACGGTGAACAATTCACGATGGTACAGACGTAAGGGACCTGAAACGACGAACTTAAGTGCCGACGGAAAGCATATTCCCGACTACTCAAAGGTTCAGAAAAACGACAACAAACGTAATTTTCCCAAAAGTTTGGGAAATTTACAAAACGGCCCAAAATATCCGAAATGTACGATACATAACCGAGACATCAAGCAAAGCTCACAACACGCGTAATAACATGAGACGGATCCTCGGCAACCTCGAAACGGCGGTTCCGAAAGACGATTTACGAGAATACACGAAATAGCGACGAAAACGACGTAAAACACATAAATCGAGTAAAATGAGTCCGAAACAAGCTCGAACGACAAAAAGTCCAATATTAAATATCCTCAAAACGTCGATACGGTTACAAGCGAGTTGCCAAAAACGAAAATACACTAGAATGAGAATATCAAGAAAAAGGGAAAATGCGGATATTAGATTCTACCCGTCTAAAAACAAGTTTCGTCCTGAAGCTTAAGAAACAAACAACTCAGGGTAACTAGCACGCATGCTATCCTCGGTTTTCTAAGTTGCCTCTTCGACACCGTGTCTCGACCACTGCACCTTGACCAAAGGGATGGTCTTATGCCTCAGTCGTTTCTCACGATGCTCCAAAATCTTCAAAGGGCGCTCTTCAAAAGTAATATCCTCGGCAACATCAATCTCACCATAATCGATGACGTGACTAGGATCCGGGACATATTTTTTCAGTTGGGAAACATGAAAAACGCTATGAACATGACTCAAGGCCGGAGGTAACGCCAAACGGTATGCCAACCCACCGACTCGCTCGAGAATCTCAAAGGGTCCAATAAATCTCGGACTCAACTTCCCTTTCTTCCCGAAACGAAAGACTCCCTTTGTCGGCGACACCTTTAGCAAAACGTGGTCTCCCACCTCGAATTCCAAAGGTCGACAACGGACGTCGGCATACGACTTTTGTCGATTCTGGGCAGTCAACATCCGTTCCCGAATTAATTCTATCTTCCGCCTCGTCTCTAAAACGACATCCGGCTCGGTCCCGACCAAATCGGACGCCTCATTTGAACAAATCGGTGATCGACATCGCCGCCCATAAAGTGCCTCATACGGTGCCATCCGAATCGACGCGTGCCAACTATTGTTGTACGTGAATTCGATCAATGGCAAATGCTCCTCCCAGTCACTGCTCCAATCGAGAGCACAAGCACGCAACAAATCCTCGAACGTCTGGATAGTGCATTCCGACTGTCCATCTGACTGGGGATGAAAAGAGGTACTCAAACGCAAATGGGTACCCAACGCCTTATGCACCGCCTGGCAGAAGTGCGATACAAAACGGCCATCACGATCCGAAACAATAGACTTCGGAGTACTGTGAAGCCTCACAATATGCGCGATAAACACACGAGCTAACTTCTCTGGGCCCCAAGTGTCCTTGATGCCCAGAAAATGTGCCGACTTGGTCAGACGATCAACAATCACCCATACCATATTCATGCCCGAACTCGATCTCGGCAAACTCGTAATGAAATCCATCGATATGTCTTCCCATTTCCATTCCGGGACGGGAAGTGATTGCAATAACCCGGCTGGTCGCTGATGCTCGATTTTGACCTGCTGGCAAGTCAAACATCTCGCTACAAACTGTGCGACCTCCTCCTTCATATCATTCCACCAGAAATTTCTCCTCAGGTCCTTGTACATCTTACTAGAACTAGGGTGAATGGAGTAAGGCGTAGCATGGGCCTCACGCAAAATACTCTGTCTCAAATCTGAGTCGTTCGGCATACAAAGCCGACTCTGGAATCTCAAAACACCATCCTCGTGAATCACAAACCCAGGAGACTTCCCCTTAAGAACGTTCTCTCGGATTTGAATAATCATCGGATCATCTAACTGCTTCAGCTTAATTTCATCGATCAAAGACAACGAAATCTCTAAAGCACAAAGTTGTCCGACGGCTCCCGGCAACAAAACCTCAACATCTAACTCGATCAAAGCCCGCCGAAGCTAAGACTGAAACGTAAGGATCTCAAGCGTTCGCAATGCAATCGGTTTCCGACTCAAGGCGTCGGCCACGACGTTCACCTTGCCCGGATGATAAAGGATTTCAAGGTCATAATCCTTAATCAGTTCTAACCACCTCCTCTGCCTCATATTCAACTCCCGCTGAGTGAATATGTATTTCAGACTTTTATGATCGGTAAAAATCTGACATGCAGAGCCGAAAAGATAGTGGCGCCAAATCTTGAGCGCGAAAACGACTGCCGCTAACTCCAAATCATGAGTAGGGTAGTTCAGCTCATACGACCTCAACTGTCTAGACGCATAGGTAATGGTCTTGCCGTGCTGCATCAATACGCACCCAAGACCCTGACCCGAAGCATCGCTATAAACGGCAAAACCCTCGTTGCCACATGGCAACGCCAAAACCGGGGCTGAAGTCAAACGCTTCTTCAGCTCCTCAAAACTCGACTGCCTCTCGTCATTCCAGACGAACTTCTCGGACTTCTGGAGCAACTGCGTGAGTGGTCGAGCTAGTTTCGAGAAACCCTCGACGAACCTACGATAGTAGCCGGCCAAACCCAAAAAGCTATGGACCTCATTCACATTCTTAGGCGGTGCCCAATCTAGCACTGCCTCGACCTTCTGCGGATCCACACGAACCCCCTCGGCTGAAATCACGTGACCTAAAAACATTACTTCTTTCAGCCAGAACTCGCATTTCGAGAACTTTGCATAGAGTTGCTTAGTCCTCAAAATGTCTAACACTACCCGTAAATGATGGGCATGCTCTTCCTCATTCCTCTAATAAATAAGAATATCGTCAATGAAGACGACGACACACTTATCCAAATACTCGATAAAGACTTTGTTCATCATCTGCATGAACACCGCCGGCGCATTAGTTAACCCGAAAGGCATAACTACGAACTCATAATGTCCGTATCTCGTCCGAAAAGCTGTTTTCGGCACATCGGACTCTCTCACCTAGAGCTGATAGTACCCCGATTTCAAATCAATCTTCGAAAACACCGCCGCTCCCTGCAACTGATCCAACAAGTCATCAATTCTCGGCAACGGATGTAATATCCGGTTGTAATTCAGTCATTATCATTCAGTAATTTCATTCGGTGATTGTCACTCAGTGGATTTTCACTCATTTATAATCTTTCATCAATCATGTTCATTCACCCGTGTTCACCGTTCGGAAAAACTTCGAGTTGTGTATCGTTATTGTTCATCGTTTCAACTTTCCTCTTATGAGTTCGACTTTATTAGATCACCATTAATTTTTTTGGTAACTCCAAAAATTCTAAATCTTTGCAATATTATAGAGCATCGAGTTAGCTTTCCAATGGTTCAAACGGTGAGTCAATCGGAGTCCGGACGAGAGAGTTATGGTCGTTTTAGCTCACCCGCTCGTTATTGGCCGATCATCACGGCCGGACCCGACCGTGTCGTCCGACACGCCCGCGTGCACTTCGCCCGGAAATGCCGAAGTTTCTGCCGGCCGAACTCGGCCGTGTCGTCCGACACGGCCCGTGTCGAACCCTTCCGGATAAGCGAGAATCGTCTGCCGAGCACGCCCGACCGTGCCGTGCACGGCCGAGTCATGCCGAGTCGCCGCTTGACGGGTCATTGTCGGAAGGCCCTCCGCGCCGCGACCGTGTCAAGCCGGACACGGTCGAGTCCTGTCGCCGGTATGCGACACGACCGCGTCGGCCGGCACGGGCCGTGTCCGGCAGCACCAACCCCTATAAAAGGCCCTACAGACGCTTTTTCTTGCCATTTTTCACCTTCTTCTCCTCCTCTTCCGCACTGGCGTGTTCTAAGCTTGAAGCCATGTTGTTTAACAACACATCCATGGATTTCTTGAGGTTATATCATCAATAATCCGTCCGATATCATCCCTTGATCCAGCGAATCAAGGTTAGATTTCTAGAACCCTACTTTTGGTAAAATTGGGGTTTTTCGTGTTTTTGTCCGATTCGTTCCGTTTTGTTGATTAATTCATGATGAATATGATTAATCTTGTTGGTATTCTTAGTTTCCCTACGGATTCATGGTATATTTCGTGATTTTTACGGAATCGAGAGGGTTTGGTTGTGGTCCGCCCTCGTTGTTGTTTATATACGAATATACATGAATCGTAGGCGGGTTTTCGGGGGTTTCTTCGTGTAATTTGGATATGGATAATCGATTATCATATTCCTTGCAAATCGTTTAGGTGCCGGAAGCGCGTTCTCGGACCTACCGAACTCATACCTTTGCTCCGTTCAATTTCACGATGTCTCAAAGGCAAGTATACATTTATGATTGTACGTTCTCGACTTTGAAAGTAAGAAATATTGATGGCATATCATGAACGAACCGTTTTTACGGCATTCATAGATATATTGATTGGCATGTAATGAACGAACCGTTTTGACGGCATTCCTACATGTATCGGCGTATGAGGTGAACGAACCGTTTTGACGGCATTCACATACGTAACGGCGTATGAGGTGAACGAACCGTTTCTACGGCATTCACATACGTCTTATGAGATTTAGTTATTCCGGAATACTAGTCTTAAATTGATGAATTGACGGATATTGATGAATTGACGGATATTGATGAATTGACGGATATTGATGAATTGACGGATTACATTTACTTTATTGTCGAGAAGTATTATGTTTCATATTGTTATACTTGCACTAGCTATTCGACGGCTAACCCCTTTATGGGGGAAATACGTTTCATGTATTTCAGGTTCCAGGAGAGCGGACGGGCAGGTATCGGGTCGGCATAAAGATGGTGGGCAAGTGTGATACTGTGTCTTTCTTCCAGTTTTATTTCTTTGGGAATTCCCGTTCAGTGTTGTTGTACTGGATTGGCTATTGAATACTCGAGTATTGTTTTCCTTTTTCCTTGATGTTCGGCTGTGTTTGCCGAAGTATTGAATTGAGTTGTGATGTTTGTAAGTACATTGGTTATTTTTCGAATACCTTTGTATTGTTTTTCATCCCAATATGTGTAGACCTTATCGGTCAAAAATTATGGTTCCGCGTATGTTTAGCCTTGTGGGTCCCACGGCGGGGCTTACTGTGTAATATCCTGAATAACTTGGGGTGTTACGAATATGGTATCGAGCCTAGGTCTACATGGATACCAGGCATCGGTCTTTTGGGTCGATCAGTCGTTAATTGTCCACAGATCACTACTCGCCATCATCACCGTGCGGCCGGTACTTGTAAGACCTCTCACTCTTCCGGTGTTTCCTTATTCGTTTTGCTTCCTTTTATCGGTATTCTTGAGAATCGGACACTTTGTTGATGCGTGATTGAATTGTGCTTACGTGACTTGTGTGTTCTTCAAGATGTCACCGGTAGGGCCGTGGCCGTGGTCGTGGCCGTGGGCGAGGAAGAGGTCGTGGCGCGGCCGTTTCCATCGATTGATTCGGGGTCGACCAACCCCGGTTTGTCGAACTCGGTGCATCCCGATACCGAGAGTCGGACGACTACCGATGGTCGTGGGAACAACGCAGACGTTGGAGTGGCGAATGCACTTCAACAATTGGCTACTCGATGACTATTTTGGCCCAAACTGCTCAAATTGAATAACCCGAACCCAAACACGGATGCTCGCTGAGAATGTAATCCGTATGCACCTCCACGGTTTGGCGGTGCCACGGGCCCGTTAAGCCGGGAGGATCTAGCGAATTGGAAAAGATTTTCGAGGCAGTTGATTGCCCCGAGGTGAGGAAAGTACCGATTGCCCAGTATTTTCTCACTAAGGAGGCCGCTACCTGGTGGAAGGTCATCAAGCCACAGGATCGTATTGCCTCATGGGATGAATTTAAGGAGCTCTTGGAGGCCGAGTTTTGTCCTTGGCCGGTACGAGAGAGCCGAATCCGAGCCTTCTTCGAGGCTAAACCACAAGATATTCCCGTTTCGCAGGCGATTGTGGAGTATAACCAACAATTAATCCATGTGAAGGATCAAGTACGTAACGAGCGCGATAAGATCCGTTATTTTGATATGCGGATGAATTTGGACTTACGGCGGTACATGGCCGGATTTGCTTGCACCACACTGAAAGAATATCAGGACAGAGCTTTAGCCCATGATATGTTGAGCCCCGACAATGATACCGTAGAAGAACCGAAGAAGCAGAAAGTCGGGGGAAATTTTTCTGGCTCTAAGGGTGGCAACTTTCAGAAGTCACAGACGACTAACCGTTTTACCGGACAGTCGTCACGTTCTAATAAAGGGAAGAGGGGTTACCGTCCCACTACGGGTACCTCAAATCGTACAGTGACTTGCTATAATTGTGGCCGTCCAGGCCACTTTAGTTCGGAATGCTACTTCCCACTATTAAAGTGTCACACGTGTGGTCAGATGGGGTATAGAGCGGTTTATTGTTCCGAGCCGAACCAGACTTTGGACACTCGGGCCGCCCCAACACCCCTTGATCAAGGTGTTAATCGGCGGCAATCTTTCGGTCAACCTCGGCAGAATTTTGGCAGGGCCGGGACGGGTCGAACGGCTGGAGGGGGAACTCTAGCATCGGTTCGGTACAACCACGAGTTTATGAGATGCGTCGAGCACGAACCCGATGCGGCTGGCGGTTGCTTGAGTACCATTCATATTCTATCCTATCCAGTGTACTTTTTGATTCGGGTGCTACACATTCTTTTATTTCTTTGGAGTGTGTACGCCGTTTGAATATAACTTGTTTAATCGCTTGCGATCCCTTTATCGTGAGATCGCTTAGCGGGGATAGGATTGTGGGGAATCGGGAGATTAGAGAATTTCCGGTGGTTATATCCGGTATGGAATGGTTATCAAATTTAATTGTAGTTGATATGGAAGGCGAGACGTAATCCTCGGCGAGATCGCTTAATAATCACCAAAGCGATTATGAATTACCGTACCAAAGTTATCACTATGATGACTAAGGACGGATCCGAGTACTCATTTTGGGACGTAAGTTGGGCCAATCCAAGTTACTTATCGGTTCCATGAAGGCCGTAAAACTTTTGAATAAAGGTTATGCGGGCTATTGGTGTTATGCGTTGAAAGCGGAAGTAATTGAAGTCGATTTCTCTTCAATTGGGTTGTTAATGAGTATCCCGACAGTTTCGGACGATCTTAGGGATTACCGCCAGATCGAGAGATAAATTTTTCCGTGGATTTAGAGCCGGATGCGGCCCCGATTTCTAAAGCACCCTATCGGATGGCACCTTCCGAGATGCAGGAATTGAAGACTCAGTTGGGAGAACTTTTGGAAAAAGGGTACATCAGACCGAGCGCTTCGCCTTGGGGCGCGCCCGTTCTTTTCGTCGGGAAGAAGGATGGTTCACTACGTTTGTGCATTGACTACCGTGAGTGAATAAAGTAACCATCAAGAATAAATATCCTTTGCCTCGTATAGACGATCTATTTGATCAATTGCAAGGAGCTGCGGTTTTCTCGAAGATTGATTTAAGATCCGGGTATTATCAACTCGGGTAAGGAGTCCGACGTTCAAGACGGCGTTTGGACGAGATATGGACATTACGAACTTGTAGTTATGCCTTTTGGGTTGACGAATGCGCCGGCGGTATTCATGCAATTAATGAATAAAATATTCATCGAGTACCTCGACAGTGTGTAGTCGTCTTTATTGACGACATCTTGATCTATTCTCGAGATAAGGAGGAACATGCCCGCACTTGCGTTTGGTCTTAGACATTTTGAGAATCGAGCACCTCTATGCAAAATTCTCGAAATGTGAGTTTTGGTTGGAAGAAGTTATGTTTCTCGGCCATGTGATTTCTAGAAGGGGTTCGTGTAGACCCGCATGAAGATCGAGGCGGTGTTAGCCGGGCACCGCCTAAAAATGTTAAGGAGGTTCGTAGCTTTTTGGGCCTTCTTTGGGTATTACCGTCGGTTTGTCGAGGGTTCTCGAAACTCGCTCGACCACTTACGAAATTACTCCGTAAGACCGAAAAGTTTATTCGACGGATGAGAGACAACGAGCTTGATGAATCGAAGAGACGATTAACTTCAGGCGCCGATTCTAACTTTACCACATGGTAGCGAAGGCTTTACTTTATAGTGACGCTTGGTCAAGGCTGGGCTGTGTTCTTATGCAGCATGATAAGACAATAGCTTTTGCGTCACGACAATTAAAACCGTATGAGATGAATTATCCTACTCACGATTTAGAGTTGGCCGCAATTGTCTTCGCACTCAAGATTTGGCGGCATTATTTGTACGGTTCACCGTGTCGGATTTATACCGATCACAAGAGCACGAAATATATTTTCATCGAAGGAGCTAAATATGAGGCGAGACGTTGGTTAGAATTGATAAAGGATTATGATTTGGAGATTCTTTACCACCGGAAAAGCCAATGTCGTGCGGATGCTTTGAGCCGCAAATCGGCATCTCTTCAAATGCTTGAGGTTCTTACGTCTCGCATTTAAGATTCGTCAAGATTTAATTGAACAAGGGATCGAAGTTTGGCTTCAATGAGTACGGGGACAGGATTGTACTCTCGAATTACTTCGCCCTGGTTGACGATATCAAAGGGAAACAGTGAGTGACCCGATGATTTCTCAACTAAAGGAAGATGTAATTAAAGGAAAAGCTCCAGCTTTATGGTACACGAGGATAGTATTTTGAGATTTCGTATGTGCTTTGCGTCCGAATGATTTGGAATTGAGACAGAGGATTCTCCGAGAAGCTCATGCTACGCCTTACTCAATCCACCGAACGAGTAAGATGTACAAAGATTTGAAGCGCAATTTTTGGTGGAATAACATGAAGAAGGATGTTACGGAGTTTGTACTACGGTGCTTGACGTGTCAACAAGTCAAGATCGAACATCAACGACCAGCGGGATTGTTGAAACCACTCCCCATTCCTGAGTGGAAGTGGGAAGACATCTCGATGGATTTTATCACTGGCATGCCGAGAACTCGGACTGGAATGAATATGATTTGGGTAATTGTCGATCGATTGACCAAGTCTGCACACTTCTTGGGTATTAAGGATACTTGGGGACCGGATAGACTGGCTCGAACCTTTATTGCTAAGATCGTGAGATTACACGGTAGCCCCAAGACCATTGTTTCCGATCGAGACGGTCGTTTCATATCGCATTTTTGGCAGGCCGTTCATCAGGCTCTGGGTACGGAGTTGAGATTGAGCACTTCCTTTCATCCTCAGTCGGACGGTCAGACAGAGAGGACGATTCAGACATTGGAAGATATGTTACGGGCTTGTGCCTTGGATTGGAGTAATGATTGGGAGCTTCACTTGTCGTTGATCGAGTTTGCTTACAATAATAGTTGGCATGCGTCGATCAAAATGGCACCCTTCGAGGCACTCTATGGTAGGCGATGTAGGTCGCCATTATGTTGGGACGAGGCTTCTGAGCTAGTTGGGACGGAACCGGATATGTTATTGGAGACCAAGGAAAAGATTTCTATTATCCGAGATCGACTCGACCGCCTGCAGTCGTCGAAATCTTACGCCGATACTCGTCGTCGACCCTTGGAGTTTGAAGTGGGGATCACGTTTTGCTCAAAGTATCACCGACTGCAGGAGTTTTCCGCTTCGGGAAAAAGGGAAAACTTCCCAAGGTATATCGGACCTTTCGAGATTTTGGGCGAGTTGGAGATTTAGCTTATCGCTTGGCGTTGCCTCCACTTTGAGTCACGTCCATAGTGTTTTTCATGTGTCCCGATTAAGGAAGTATGCACGGATCCGAGCCACATTATCGACTACGGTGAGATTGACGTAGCCGAGGATATTACCTTCCTGAGAAACCCGTGAAGATTCTTGAGCGCCGTGAGAAACAACTTCGGCATAAGACCATTCCACTGGTTAAAGTACAATGGTCGAGGCATGGAGTCGAAGAGGCGACTTGGGAGACGGAAGAGAAGATGCGAGTTGAATACCCCGAACTATTTATTTCTTAAGTTTCGGGACGAAACTTTTTTTTTAGAAGGGGAGAATGTAATATCCGGTTGTAATTCAGTCATTATCATTCAGTAATTTCATTCGGTGATTGTCACTCAGTGGATTTTCACTCATTTATAATCATTCATCAATCATGTTCATTCACCCGTGTTCACCGTTCGGAAAAACTTCGAGTTGTGTATCGTTATTGTTCATCGTTTCAACTTTCCTCTTATGAGTTCGACTTTATTAGATCACCATTAATTTTTTGGTAACTCCAAAAATTCTAAATCTTTGCAATATTATAGAGCATCGAGTTATCTTTCCAATGGTTCAAACGGTGAGTCAATCGGAGTCGGACGAGAGAGTTATGGTCGTTTAGCTCACCCGCTCGTTATTGGCGATCACCGGCCGGACCCGACCGTGTCGTCCGACACGGCCCGGCCGTACTCGCCCGAAATGCCGAAGTTTCGCCGGCCGAACTGCCGTGTCGTCCGACACGGCCCGTGTCGAACCCTTCCGGATAAGCTGAATCGTCGCCGAGCACGCCCGACCGTGTCGCCCGCACGGCCGAGTCATGCCGAAGTCGCCGTCGGACGGTCATTTGTCGGAAGGCCCTCCGCGCCGCGACCGTGTCAAGCCGGACACGGTCGAGTCCTGTCGGCGCCACCAGATGCGACACGACCGCGTGCCGGCACGGCCGTGTCCGGCAGCACCAACCCCTATAAAAGGCCCTACAGACGTTTTCTTGCCATTTTTCACCTTCTTCTCCTCCTCTTCCGCACTGGGCGAGTTCTAAGCTAGAAGCCATGTTGTTTAACAACAAATCCATGGATTTCTCGAGGTTATATCATCAATAATCCGTCCGATATCATCCCTTGATCCAAATAATCAAGGTTAGATTTCTAGAACCCTACTTTTGGTAAAATTGGGGGTTTTCGTGTTTTTGTCCGATTCGTTCCGCTTTTGTTGTTTAATCCATGATGATTATGATTTATCTTGTTGGTATTCTTAGTTTCCCTACGGATTCATGGTATATTTCGTGATTTTTACGGAATCGAGAGGGTTTGGTTGTGGTACGCCCTCTTTGTTGTTTATATACGAATATACATGAATCGTAGGCGGGTTTTCGGTGGTTTCTTCGTGTAATTTTAATATGGATAATCGATTATCATATTCCTTGCAAATCGCTTAGGTGCCTAAGCGTTCTCGGACCTACCGAACTCATACCTTTCCTCCGTTCAATTTCACGATGTCTCAAAGGCAAGTATACATTTATGATTGTACGTTCTCGACTTTGAAAGTAAGAAATATTGATGGCATATCATGAACGAACCGTTTTTACGGCATTCATAGATATATTGATTGGCATGTAATGAACGAACCGTTTTGACGGCATTCCTACATGTATCGGCGTATGAGGTGAACGAACCGTTTTGACGGCATTCACATACGTAACGGCGTATGAGGTGAACGAACCGTTTCTACGGCATTCACATACGTCTTATGAGATTTAGTTATTCCGGAATACTAGTCTTAAATTGATGAATTGACGGATATTGATGAATTGACGGATATTGATGAATTGACGGATATTGATGAATTGACGGATATTGATGAATTGACGGATTACATTTACTTTATTGTCGAGAATTATTATGTTTCATATTGTTATACTTGCACTAGCTATTCGACGGCTAACCCCTTTATGGGGGAAATACGTTTCATGTATTTCAGGTTCCAGGAGAGCGGACGGGCAGGTATCGGGTCGGCATAAAGATGGTGGGCAATTGTGATCCGTGTCTTTCTTCCAGTTTTATTTCTTTGGGAATTCCGTTCGGTTGTTGTTATCTTGGATCGCTATTGAATACTCGAGTATTGTTTTCCTTTTTCCTTGATGTTCCGGCCTGTGTTTGCCGAAGTATTGAATTGAGTTGTGATGTTTGTAAGTACATTGGTTATTTTTCGAATACCTTTGTATTGTTTTTCATCCCAATATGTGTAGACCTTATCGGTCAAAAATTATGGTTCCGCGTATGTTTAGCCTTGTGGGTCCCACGGCGGGGCTTACGGCGCTGTAATATCCCTGAATAACTTGGGGGTGTTACAACGGATACTTGTTCTTGATGGTCACCTTGTTTAGTTCGCGATAGTCGATACACAAACGTAGTGAACCATCCTTCTTCCGCACAAACAGTACCGGTGCGCCCCAAGGCGAGGCGCTCGGTCGGACATACCCCGACTCAAGAAGCTCACTCAACTGCTTCTTCAACTCGGACATCTCTGAAGGTGCCATGCGATATGGCGCCTTCGAAATAGGAGCCCCGCCCGGCTCTAATTCTATAGCAAACTCGACCTCACGATCCGGTGGTAATCCCGGTAACTCGTCAGGAAATACATCAGGAAACTCACTAACAACTGGAATTGATGAAAGCTCGACCCCACCGTTCTCCGCCTTCAAGGAGTAACACCAATAACCAGTACACCCCTTCCGCAGGAGTCTCATCGCCTTCAAAGCGTTAATAACAAGTTTCTGGTTTCCCCTCTTTCGCCCCGCGAAAGAGTGCTTGGTGCCGTCCTCGGCTAACATAGTGATGATCCTCATGCGGTAGTTCATGATTGCACCGTGCCGCTCGAGCCAATCATTCCCGGGAATCAAATCCTCACCCTCAATACCCACAACAATAAGATTAGAGGGCCAAACCCTCTCACAAATAACAACAGAACAGTCTCGAACCTCCTGATCACCCACGATCTTATCACCGCTAGGAAGCTTAACGATGAAGGGTTCACAAGGCGTCAAACAGTCGAGACTCAAACGGCGCACACACTCTAGAGATATGAACGAATGCGTAGCACCAGAATCGAAAAGCACACTGACAGGATGAGAAAGAATATGAACGGTACCTGTCGCCACAGTAGCTGCTGGGTCATCGGCTCTCCGCATCTCATAGACACGCGGGTGGGCTGAGCCGACACTGGAAGCTCCCCCCTTAGAGGGCTGACCCCGGCCTCTCCCCCGACTAGCACTCGGCGGAGATTGAGAAGCAAATGATCCTTGATTCACACTTGGTTCCCTAGGCGCTGGAATGGAAGCCCGGGCACCAAGGATTTTCTCTCTCTCAGCACAAAAAGCAGCTTTGTGGCCTGGCTGGCCACACCGATTACACTTCAGCAAAGGACTCAGACATGTACGACTAATGTGGCCCGTTCGACCACAGTTGAAACACTTTGTATCCCAAGAAGGAGTATTGGTAGTTCCGCGAAAACCTCCAGTAGAACGGGCGGGACCACCGCCAGCGGAAAAGTTAGCAGACTGGGACTTCTGCTGACCCCCACCTTTGTGGCCCGAAAAATTTTCGGTGGACTTCTGCTTCTTGCTCTCGCGGGCCGCTTCACTCGCCGTCACAGACATATCGTAAGCAAGGGCCCTGCTCTAGTAATCTTTCAAGGTAGTACAGACGAGCCCCGACATATAGTCCCGGATAGACAATTTCATCTGCCTGGAAAAATGGAAAATTTTGTCGCTTTCCTCGACAACTTGGGTCTTCACATAACCCAACTCCCTGTTAAAATCGGCAATAGCTTGAGATACGGGAATATCCCGTGGTTGAGCATCATAGAAAGCATGTACCCGAGCCTGTCTGACCGGCCACGGGCAATATTCGGTTCCCATCAATTCTTGAAACTAGGCCCACGAAGCAACATGATCTTTGGGCCCAACGGCCTCCCACCAGTCTGTAGCATCCCCAGTGAGAAAGTACTGGGCAATAGGGACCTTACGGTCCTCGGGACAGTTGGTAGCAGTGAAGACTTTAGATATCTCCTTGATCCACCCCTCCCAGCCGATCGGGTCCGAAGCTCCCGAAAACTGAGGAGGATGCATCTTGATGACATCCTGAAGCCAGCGGTCCGCTCCGCCCCGATTAGCGTGGGCCGGGTCCGGGTTCTGAACTGCCTGAGCTATCGCCGCCATTTGATTCACCATTTGCTGCATAACGGCCGCAATGCCAAGGTCGGCGCGCTCCTGAGAAGAGGCATGACTGTGACGGTCGCCGGTACTGCCGGCTCCAGAAGACTGCGACGTGGCCGCCCCACCGGCTGCCCCACGTCCTCGACCGCGTCCACGACCACGTCCACGGCCTCTTCCAGCATCCATACTGATGTTAAATAAATAGCAAAAGCCATATCGATGGTGAGTACGAGAAGAGAAACAATCACAATCGAGAATCAAAGGTGCGATACAAGGAAACAAAGAACAGAGTAAGGAAAAACTTACGGACACTGGTAGTACCGGAATCATGGCAGCGTGACGATGATGTGCAAAATGAAAACACAACAAGACCCAGTAAACCGACAAGTCTAGGTATCCATAAACCTATTGCTCCGATACCATTTTCTGTAACACCCCCAAGATATTTGAGGTATATTACAGCGCCGTGAATCCCTAACCCACCAGGATTAACCAACATCATACTGCTCGACTCACGGAAATAACAAAAATAACATCTCATCATAAAGACGCAAAATAAAATAATCCACCCAGTTCAACCGGTCAAACATAACACCATCATCTGACACAACATAATAGACAACAATACAATCCGGACGAACAATGACCCTTAAATACTCGAGTACTTCTATTAGTTTAAAAATCACAACAGATAAAAAGGTAGAAGACAATAGGACATTATTCGTGCACAATCATCACGCACGGCCATCATCCGCATACTGGTCCAGCGCCCGCTCGTCTCGATGAACCTGACCTGAAATTCATAAAACGAATTTCCCCAAAACGGGTCCCCAAAGGGGTTAGCAATTACGCTAGTACAAGTAACCAAATGAACAATTTACATCTTACACATATAGTAAATGCATGCAATCAAGAAAACGTAGTTCCAAAACACTCATTTCCGGAAATGCCATAATCAAATCACATTTGTAAAATGCACCACAATTAACCGTCGATCCACACCTCCGTGGACCCCTACCGAGACCCCGTCGGATCTAACCCGTAGTGGTTAAAAGCAAAGCTCGTCGATCCACACCTCCGTGGACCCCTACCGATACCCCGTCGGATCTAACCCGTAGTGAGCATACATACACACACAATTTCTCATACACTACTACTATGTCAAGATCGTAAGATCATAAGGATACTTGCCTCGATCAAATAGACGGTGACACGAACGGGAATGAAGGATCAAACACGACCGCGAGAAACCGGCGGAAATGAACATAACGATTTGAATAACACAATCACAACCACTTCTAAACGATTACGGAAATGGAATACACCCGGAAACCCGCCTACGATTCATGTATATTCTTATAGAAAGTAACAACGAGGGCGGACCACAACCAAACCCTCCCGATTTCGCAAAACTGTGAAATATACCATGAATCCGTAGGAAAACCAATAATACCAATAAGATTAATCCTATTCATCATGAATTAATCTATCATACGGAACGAATCGGACGAAAAGGTAAAAATCCCCAAATTTTCCCAAAAACAAGGTTCTAGGAGTTTACCTCGAATTAAGGACGAAGAACATGATTAGATGTTGATAATATACTCCAAAAACTCGAAAAAAGATGATGGCTCCGAGTTGCTAAGCTTCAAATCGCCGAAAGTGCCAAGAAAATCGCCTAGGAGTCGGATGGGGAGGAGGAGGAGTGAAAATGGCCGAAATCGGTCAACTCCTGGGTTTATAAACTCAGGCCTCGTTACGTACGTTAGCCACCACATGATAACGTACGTAAGTGGTATTACGTACGTAAGCCATAAGGGCCTTACGTACGTAACCAAAAAGGCAGAAATGCCTGTACCGAAATACACTAGGACGTTACGTACATAACCAGAAGGGTGTTACGTACGTAACATTCCTTTTGGTGGAGTACAGGCCAGAATGAATGAGGGAGGTACCGAAAAAGAATCGAAATACAACGGTGAACAATTCACGATGGTACAGACGTAAGGGACACAAACGATTTAACTTAAGTGCCGACGGAAAGCATATTCCCGACTACTCAAAGGTTCAGAAAAACGACAACAAACGTAATTTTCCCAAAAGTTTGGGAAATTTACAAAACGGCCCAAAATATTCGAAATGTACGATACATAACCGAGACATCAAGCAAAGCTCACAACACACGTAATAACATGAGACGGATCCTCGGCAACCTCGAAACGGCGGTTCCGAACGACGATTTACGAGAATACACGAAATAACGACGAAAACAACGTAAAACACATAAATCGAGTAAAACGAGTCCGAAACAAGCTCGAACGACAAAAAGTCCAATATTAAATATCCTCAAAACGTCGATACGGTTACAAGCGAGTTGCCAAAAATGAAAATACACCAGAATGAGAATATCAAGAAAAAGGAAAAATGCGGATATTACAACTTTTACTCCAATCATATTTTAAATAATTACAATCCAACCTTATTTGACCAAGTCTTTAAAATATTGACTTTTTAGTTAAAATACAGAATTTGAACTTGAATGCCGAATAAGATTTTAATATAGAACTTGAACTTTTCAATTAATAGTAATATAAATTTATTATTAAAATTTATCATATATATATATATATATATATATATATATATATATATAACCACTGAAAATAAAGTGGTAGACATAAATTAAAATCGATTATTAATATTAACTAAAAAGTCAATATTTTAAAGACTTGGTCAAATTAGGCTGAATTGTAGTTATTGAAAATATGGTTGGAGTAGAATTGAAAGAACTAAACATATGAGGACTGAAATTGATGAATTATAAGTAGGTTGGGTTGATTTGAGAGAATTAAAGACTCTGTGAACTGAAATTAAAAGAAATTATAAACATACTGGGATTAAATTGAGAGGTTGTAGGAATTAGGGGCTCAATTGATAATACTGGAAAGTTTTTGGTATAAATACCCTAACCTAATCAATCGGCTGCATGATTTACTTCTTTCTCTCCGGATTCTCACCTCTGTCGACTCTCTCTCTCAAACACATACACACACACACACCACTACAAAGAGTACACACGAGCGGCTCCAACCCACCACGAACTGGACGACCACGACACCATGGCCATGAAGACGGGACGAAGATCGGTGAAAGTGGTGCGGAGCAGAGGTGGTGTGCGGCGGATGCAGGGCGGAGGTCCAAGTCGCGGTGGCGATGTAGGGTTTCGACTTCGGGTGGCTTGAGCTGACCCGGAATCGGCCAGATTCAAGCTTATAATTTAGGTAAGAATCGAACTCCGACTCCTACTGCCCCGCCTCACCCAGCCGCACCCAGCACCGGACCCCGACCCCGCCTCACCATTCACGACCTGTGACCAACGCCGGCAGCCGCTCCTCCTCCCCCACCGAAAATCGCGCATCCAAGCGCAATAGTTTCGTCTCTATTCCAGTCGGCCGAAGCTTTCCTCCAGCCGCTACATCCCTCCCTCAGTTTCGTAATTTATTTTTTGGCTATTTCGTGTAATGTTTAGTTTTTATTTTGATGTATGAGGTTTGGGGTTACTTATGTTCATTTCTTTTGTTGAGTTTGTGTTAAAATTATGGTTAAATTGTTGTGTTCGTAGAATCAAATTTCAAGAATTATTTTAGCTCCGAGTTTAGTGTTTTTCTTGGAAATATTTCAATAAATTATGTAACGTGTCAGTAACATAGAGATATTTCAATTTCTGGCAGTGGTCTGAGTTCTGAGCTTGTTTAGTGCTTTTGGGTTCCGATATGGGTTTTGAAGGGTTGAGCATCTAGTTTGGGTGATTCCTGAGGGTGCGGAACGGCGGTGCCAAAAAGGGCAGCAACCCAACTGTGGTTTTGGGTTTTGAATTTGGGTCATGTTTTTCTATGATATTTCTATAGTGATTCGCAGCTGGGGTGGGAATTAGGGTTTTTATAAAACCTGACTATCGAATTACACCTCCGGTATGATTTTTTTGTTTTTTTGGATCTATGCATACTTACTGAGTTTGGTTCATTTCACTTTTATTTTAACAAATTTGGATTGTTTGATGTGATACTAGCCTTGGAGGATGCACGGCATAAGGGTATTGTAGGATTTTGATCGATGAGATATTGGTGGCTGGGTTTGGAGAGAGTCTCGATGTTGGACTTGGGGTTCTACATTTGGCATTTGAGGGAACCTTAAATGATAAAATGAAAGGCTTTTAGAGAAGGTGTTTCTTTTACCTATATTTGTTCTCATGTGTTTTACTCATTTTTTGTTACTCTTTCAAGTCAGCCATTGCCTAAAAAATGATAAATATGAAATGGTTATTGTTCTTTCGGTTCCTTCTTAGACTCCTCACATCTGCAGTCTGATATTGAACTCGAGCTTTGTGTATTATAAGTTGTGGATGTGGATAATGTGCGACAACGAGTCATCGTCAAATTAATACCTAGGATTGATTGGATGACTCTTCAATGTATCAATATGCCATAATGGGTTTGTTTCTAAATATTTTTAACGCATATGTTTGTTCTTTTTATATATATATATTGGATTAATGATATGTTTATGTGGTTTTTGATTGTGATTTGCAGTTGGGTTCGACTGCTATTGGGTTGAAGACTAAGGAAGGCGTTGTACTTGAGTATCGTATCTATTTCAGGACTGGTATCGTGTCTATTTCAGTTTTCTTTTGTGTCCCTTTAATAAACTCTAAATTACTTGTTGATCACGTTCTTGAGCTTTTGTGTAGCCTCAAAGGTGCCGAAAGAATCTGCCGATGCAGAAAATGAAGATGAAGCTACAAGCGAAAATGAAGGCAATATTGAAAATAAAGGTGTGCTGAAGTTGACCGAAACTATAAGGCGGGCAAAGTTAAAGAGATTGAAGAAAGAAACACAGAAATGAGGGCTCTAGTGATAGGATTTATTTTTATTTTTTTAATATCAATTATTGTTGTTGTAATAAAATGAACGGTTGATTGTTATTGTTGAATGAAATGTTTTTATAGTTCATATTAATTTTTACTTATTTTGATTTCTTGGCTATAATTCATATTATCTGAAATAGGTGCAGCATGAAAAAAATAAAAATAAAATACAATTGTCTAAATGAGTAGTTTTTATGCAAATAAAATTATTGTCTAATCTGTCATTAGGTAATTAGGTAATTTTAAGAAACCATTGTGTTTATGAAATCTTAACAACATATACAAAATAAAAAACAATTGCGTTTGATAAATTCTAACAACATGTTTTAAATGAGCAACACTTGAGTTATAAGCAGACAGATAATGGACAAATTCTATAAAAATATTGTGTAATTTCCTTTCTGACAAGTGTGTATTGTTCTAAAACTATTGTGTAGTATCCCAAACAACAATGGTTTCTAAGTGAAGTGTTGTTGTTTCTGGCTATTACACAACGGTGTCTAGAGATGAAGTCGTTGTCTCTCACTCTTTCACACAACAGATTATGTACCGTTGTCTGAAGCAGGTAAGAGACGGCGTCTCAATAGATAACGAGAAAACATGGAGTTAGACAACGGGCAAAAACCGTTGTCTGGTGTAGTTTTTGTTACAGTGAATATCAAAAGGCACAAAAGGTAAGTGTATGATGCAGTTGCAATCACATCAGATGCAATCTCTGAACATAAACAAAAAACCTAATGCCCATATTGCACGTATGAAACTGACATGTCTTCTTCATTTGTTAATCAAAATCAAAATGAACTGAACTGTCTTCTTCTTTTGTTAGTTTTCTTTGTTCATTGTTTTCTTAACTTTTCCTACTCCACAAATTTAAACCTAGGTCTAGGTAGGAGGGCTGTTTGATTTAACATAAGTCATCCAACAGATGATAGACTAGGTCAGCAAACTGATATCATGGTTCATGAACAAACAAAACTAAGGACAAGTAATCAAAAATGAAAGTTTTGAACACTATGAAAGTAAGCTATCTTCTACCAAATAGAATAACAAACCAATTAGATTACAGCTCCAAGGCTTCAATTCGATTAGGCTACTAGTTATTCTAGTTTAATTAATCTACGAAATATTCATCCAAACCAAGCTACCGAATTTCATTCATTTGCCTGTTGTCTAACTCCCTGTTTTCCCGTCGTCTATTCAGACGCCGTCTCTTACCTGCCTCAAACAACGGTACAAAATCTATTGTGTGAAAAGTGAGAGACAACGACTTCATCTCTAGACACCGTTGTGTAATAGCCAGAAACAACAACACTCCACTTAGAAACCATTGTTGTTTGGGATGCTTCACAATAGTTTTAGAATAATACACACTTGTCAGAAACGAAATTACACAACATTTTTGTAGAATTTATCCATTACCTGTTTGCTTATAACTCAAGTGTTGTTCATTTAAAACATGTTGTTAGAATTTATCAAACACAATTGTTTTTTATTTTGAATATGTTGTTAGGATTTCAAACACAATGGTTTCTTAAATTACCTAATTGCCTAATGACGGACCAGACAATAATTTTATTTGCATTAGATAATTGTATTTTATTTTTATTTTTTTTCATGCTGCACCTATTTCAAAATCTATGAATTATAACCAAGAAATCAAATAAATAAAATTTAATATGAAGTAAAAAAATATTTCATTCAACAATAACAATCAACCGTTCATTTATTACAACAACAATAATTGATATTAAAAAAATAAAAATAAATCCTATCACTAGAGTCCTCATTTCTTTGTTTCTTTCTTCAATCTCTTTAACTTTTCCCGCCTTATAGCTTTGGTCAACTTTAGCACACCTTTATCTTCAGCATTGCCTTCATTTTCGCTTGTAGCTTCATCTTCATTTTCTGCAGCGGCAGATTCTTTCGGCATCTTTGAGGCTACACAAAAGCTCAAGAGCATGATCAACAAGTAATTTGGAGTTTATTAAAGGGCCACAAAAGAAAATTGAAATATTAATTATACATTTTTAATCACGGTGAACTTCGCATATGTCAGTAATTACTGATACATTTTTTGAAAGTGCCAAAATTTAAGTATCACTAATTCCCAGTTTTCTAGTAGTGATTGTATGTACCCCTTCGCTATAAGCTGTTTTCTTATGATGTTATGTATGTCTTATGATTGTCTATATGATGAAGACTTAAACTGGAGTAGCAGACCACACGAAATAACCATCAGGCCGCAGAACACGGTTAAGCTGCTCTAAAGAAGTTTTCCACTTGTAACAAATGATAATGTGCATGTTAGACACCAAAAGAGTCCATAGAGAAGCAACACTAATATCCAGGTCAGATACAAATACTACCCTCAATGTGCCAGGTCAGAAGCAACACACTTACTTGTTGAATGAAATCAATGTAATGAAGAGCACCATGAATAAACTGAGTTACTCCACCAGGGAAAGTAAGGTGATCACCAGTAACTTTTACCCAATTTTGATGCCCTTTAACCTCTGCCAACTTGGTGTGGGGAACATTATAATACCAAGTCTGCAAATGAGCTGTCAATTTATATAAGTAAACATCAATAGAGGACTAAGTACTTAACAAAAAAAACAGAGGACTAAGTATGATCTAGAATCAAAAGATATACCTGCTTCGGGCTTGTAGGCCACTTTACTGATTATTTGTAACCTTCAGGATGAGGGCTTCATCTGGGCAATGCCTTTCACGATGATGATAGTTGCCAGTACAAAAAATAGAACATATTTACAAAAATATAGACACATATTAACAAGTTGTAATCTAAAAGCAGATAATACCTACAAATTGAAGCATAACTCATGTTGGAATATTTATTCCACACATTATTTAATTTGTGTTTTGATGATTAAAGTTGCTAAACAACAAAACAATATTGAGGCGAAGCAAAACGATGAAGCAGACGAAGACGCGAAAAGCTGAGCAAAATGCATGTCTAGCGCACGCTAAGACATATATGTTAGCGCACGCTAACGGGGAGTTCTCTGCATATCAGCCAAGTTCGAAGTTACCTGAAGTGAGGATAGCTGATTAGGTAGCGCACGCTACACCTTATATCTAGCGCACGCTATCGAGCCTTGTTACCGTTGGGAAGATATTCAAACACAGAATGTCGTATGCAATGAAGTCAGTATTAGCGCACGCAAGGAAAGATATTTAGCGCACGCTAAATATCAGTTTGAATTCTAGTTAATCAGAACGTTGGGAAAAGCAGGTCAAAGTCAGCATATCGAACGGATACTTTGACAAATGAAGGCAACAGATATATTGCTTAGCGCACGCTACATCATATTATTAACGCATGCTAAAGCAAGATGGTAACATACGTAAGGAAGAAGTCATAACGTACGTTAAAGAAGAAACGAAGGTACTGGACTGAAACTGGGCACAGTCTAACGCACGCTAATGATACTAGCGCACGCTAAAGAAGGCTAGCGCACGCTAGCAAGTCAAAACAGCCAGCAACGGCTAGTTTGAGGAAAATGCCTATAAATACCATTCCTATGGTATTGTTTGAGCACAACAACTCCAAGCATTCAAGACATTGATCTTATATTCATATACTTACATTGTTGTTGTAATATTGAGCTTATATTGTTAGTTTGAGTGTTTATACATTCAACATTATACACGAGAGGTAAAAGAAAAGATATGATTGGATTCGGTGTTATTAGGATCAAGTATCCGACATTGTTAGAATCGCAATCGATATCTAAGTGAGGTTTACCTAGTACCCATAGAAAGCTAGAGTGGTTGATTCCTTATCCAATAGAAAAGGAAAACGGTTTTACTCGGACCGATAGAAGACGAGCTTATAACGGTAATCCCTCGACCGATAGAAGAGAGGCGTAGAGGTTTTGATCTTAATCCTAAAGAAAAAGATACATCGAGAGAGGACGTAGGCTTCGTTAATAGCCAAACCTCTATAAATCCTTGTGTGATTTATTTTCCGCAATTTATTTACGCTTCCGCACAAAATGGCGCAAATATCCGATTTTATACCAACAACTCAAAGCCTGAATTCAATCAAAGAAGCTAACTCAGGGCTAAATTTTGAACTCAAATCAGGCTTGAAATTAAAACCAATTAAACATGAGATTTCATTTAAACAAATTTTGAACTAGTAGCTTAATAACACTGGCTCAACCCTATTGGCTACTTTAGTCTAATCTATCATATTCTTCGATTTCGCCATTTAGTCTGATCTATCATATTCCTTTTACGATCATTATCATCAACAATTCAACACCATATGATATATAACAATACAATATCACCATTTGTATGCCATCTTTAAAAGAGATCAGCATTGCTCTTGTACAACAAGGATTTAATAGCCCTTAAACACACCACCATTAATATGCATCTCCTTTCACCGCAAGTACCTTCTTATTCCATTCTTCTGTAACAGTACATGGTGAATTTTGAAGGCATGAATAATGACATAAGACTCCATCAAATAACCAGATGGACGATTTAAATAGCTTTAGTTGAAGAACTGGTGAAGTTATAACTATATTTGTAACCTTCTATGACATAGAAATAGAGCACATGAATGAACAATAGAACACATATGAATATATTGATTGACAGACGAGAAAGGGAGAGAAAAAAGGAGTATTCACCTTCTTATTTTAATGTTTCCTATATTCAATGAACTGTATCTAATTTAGTTAGTTTTCATTTTTGAAAGTATTTCCCCTCTGCAATAGCTATCAATAAATCCAAGAACGTCGAGAGCTTAAGAAACTCACAATTACAAAAGACGGCTTGGAGCTTTTCGGGTCTGCCTCAAAGAAATTAGACTTCTCCCACCATTCATACCAACTGGATCAGAAATTTGAAGCAAAATGATCAAAAGGAAGCACTCATATATTTCAATGAAACATAGAACACGTAATTTGAGATTACGAGTTCTCAACAGCACTGGGATTATAAGTCTTTGCCATTTGACGAGAGAGCATTTTCTTCTCACCCATGGGTGTTATAGGATCAACATAATCATCAGACTTCTCCTGCTCGATTTCTTTTCTCGCATTCTTTTTCTTCTCTGACTTTGAAGTAGAGGGTTGTTGCGCCTATTTTGCCTGTTTTCTCATGAGTAAAGAATTATTAGCGTAAACAAGATAGCATAAATTTTCCATGTTTTAGTCCTTTAAGAATACCTGAAGTTTCGCTACTGCTGCCTTTTGTGCAGCCTTATGTTTCTTCAACTCCTTCTCTCTAGCCTACATTGCAAGTTTGTCAACACAAATTCACAATACAAGTAAATAAATATTATAAAAAGCATGAGTTTAAACACAACAAAACATAAAAAGAACTAGGGTTTAAAGTGTATCTGCTCACTGAAACATAGAGAGGGACAAAAGAACAAAATCAGGTCCCCTAGGAGACCTGATAGATTGGTCTCACCATGAGACCAGTCACCTACAACTAATTTTTAAGATTTCAAAAATAGTTAAAAATACCAAAAAAAAAAAGAAAATAGAAAAACTCAAAAAAAAAGTTAAAATAACTGAAACCCTAAAAATAAATTCTAAAACACTGAAAACGAACCCTAGAAACTGACAAAAAAAAAGTAAAAAACTAGAAAAAAACCCAAAAAATAAAATTAAAAAACTAAAAACTGAATCAAACTAGGATCAATTAAAAGAACTAAGAAGATTTGCAAAAATCAACCCTAAAAGGAAAAAAACAACTAAATATCTAAAATATATGTCCTGTCTATGAATAAACGACAATACATGTCGGCAATAAATGGTGTAGGGTGATATAAGTTCTTGAAAACCAATTCAAGCAAAAATGCAGGTTCCTAATTTCAAATCAGATGCCCTAAATCGCACTAACATTAACGAACAGGAATACCTTGATTCATACCTTTTCTTCTTTCTTCTTTTCCAGTTCTTCTGGCGTCAGCTCTCACGAATCCATGATCGTTCCACTGTTCAATATCACAAGCCAAACCAAACTAAATGATTAATTTCACTTGCCCTACTGTGTGATTCTTCGATTTCGCCATTTCTCGTCTAGCGGCGGCGGGCGGCGACAATAGGAATGTAAGAGCTTTAGGTGAGACTGAAGGGGATCTCAGGTTTTTTGTTTGATTGTGTGCGGGTTTTGCTTTTCTTCACTGTGAAAGGGAGAACGAAATTTTATTGAAGGGGAAAATGAAAATGAGACTAAAGCGGGCAAATGAAATATTGGGCAAGCGGAGAATGAAAGGAAATGAAATTTGGGGGAAATGAAATATTTGGTAGGGGAATTAAAGGAAATGAAATTTGGTTATTTTTTAAAAAAGATTATATTTAAACATGTATTAATTTTATTATTTTTTAAATTATTTGGAATATTGCTAAAATAGATAGATCCTGACATCCGTACGGTTAGATCATTGATAAATATTTTTAAAAAAAATCGAAAAGACAATCTAGGATAAAACACAAGTGGTAAGTACTAGTTGACTATTAAAATCTCATACAAAATATATTTATTGTTTTCTGAATTTTTTGAGTATCACTCAAATAGATAGATTTTGGCATCCGTACGGTTGAATTGTCGATAAATATTTTTAAAAAAATCAAAACACCATTATGGGATGAAACACTAGTTAGAATTACTAGTCAAAGTACTAGTTGACTGTTAAAATTTCAAACCAAATAAATTTATTTTTGAAAATTTTGAAATATCACTAAAATAGATATATCTTGACATCTGTACGGTTGGATCTACGTTAAATGCTTTTAAAAAAATCGAAACATCAATTTAGAATGAAACACTAGTTAGAAGTACTAGTCAAAGTATTAGTTGATGTTAAAAAAATATCAAACTAAATAAATATATTTATTTTTGAAAATTTTTAAATATCACTAAAATAGATAGATCTTGGCATCTGTTTGGTTGGATCATCATTAAATATTTTTAAAAAAAATCGAAACATAAATCTAGGATGAAACATTAGTTAGAAGTACTAGTCAAAGTACTAGTTGACTATTAAAATCTCGAATCAAATAAATTTACTTTTTTCTAAAATTTGTGGAATATCACTAAAATAGATAGATCTTGATATCCGTACGGTTGGATTATCGATAGATATTTTTAAAAAAATCGAAACACCAAAGCGGGATGAGTCATAGAATAAACTGATATTGAACTCTTGTGGATTCCTAATCCTAGTGCTTTGTCTTGGATTATTGTTTCTATTTTTCTAAAAATATTTATCGACGATCCAACCGTGTCAAGATATATCTAATTGAGTGATGTTCCCAAATTTTCAAAAAATAAAAACTTAATTTGGTTAGAAATCTTAGCAAACCACTACTAAATTAAGTAGTACTAGTAACTAGTGCTTTTCACGGATTATTGTTTCTATTATTTAAAAAATAGTTCTCGATGATCCAACTGTACGAATGTCAACATATATATAGTTGAGTGATATTCCCAAATTTCCAAAAAATAAAAAATTATATTGGTTTGAGATCATAACAAACCACTACTAAATTGACTAGTAACTAGTGCTTTTCACGAATTATTGTTTCTATATTTTTAAAATATTTATCGACGATCCAACCATACAGATGTCAAGATATATCTAATTGAGTGATGTTTCCAAATTTTCCAAAAATAAAAAATTAATTTGGTTTGAGATCTTAGCAAACCACTACTAAATTGACTAGTACATAAGTAGTGTGTTGTCCCAGATTTTTGTTTCTATTTTTCTTAAAATAGTTCTCGACGATCCAACTGTACGGATGTCAACATATATCTAATTGAGTGATGTTCCCAAATTTCCAAAAAATAAAAAATTATATTGGTTTGAGATCTTAGCAAACCACTACTAAATTGACTAGTAACTAGTGCTTTTCACGAATTATTGTTTCAATTTTTTTTCGAATATTTATCATTGATCCAACCGTACAGATATCAAGATATATCTAATTGAGTGATATTCCCATATTTTCAAAAAATAAAAAATTAATTTGGTTTGAGATCTTAGCAAAACACTCCTAAATTGACTAGTACAATAACTAGTGTTTTGCCCCGAATTTTTGTTTCTATTTTTCTTAAAATAGTTCTCGATGATCCAACTGTACGGATGTCAACATATATCTAATTGAGTGATGTTTCCAAATTTCCAAAAAATAAAAAATTATATTGATTTGAGATCTTAGCAAACCACTACTAAATTGATTAGTAACTAGTGTTTTTCACGAATTATTGTTTCTATTTTTTTAAAATATTTACCAACGATTCAACCGTACAAATGTCAATATATATCTAATTGAGCGATGATCCCAAAGTTTCAAAATATAAAAAATTAATTTGGTTTGAGATCTTAGCAAACCACCACTAAATTGACTAGTACAATAACTAGTGCTTTGTCCCGGATCTTTGTTTCTATTTTTCTTAAAATAGTTCTCGACGATCCAACCGTACGGATGTCAACATATATCTAATTGAGTGATGTTCCTAAATTTTCAAAAATAAAAAATTATATTGGTTTGAAATCTTAGCAAACCACTGCTAAATTGACTACTATATAGTGCTTTTCACGAATTATTGTTTCTATTTTTTTAAATATTTATCAACGATCCAACCGTACAGATGTTCAGATATACCTAACTGAGTGATGTTCCCAGATTTTCAAAAAAATAAAAAATTAATTTGGTTTGAGATCTTAACAAACCACTACTAAATTGACTAAAACAATAACTAGTGTTTTGTCCCGGATTTTTGTTTCTATTTTTCTTAAAATAGTTCTCGATGATCCAACCGTACGAATGTCAGCATATATTTAATTGAGTGATGTTCCCAAATTTCCAAAAAATAAAAAATTATATTGGTTTGAGATCTTAGCAAACCACTAATAAATTAACTAGTAATTAATGCTTTTCATGAATTATTGTTTCTATTTTTTCTAAAATATTTATCAACAATCCAACCGTACATATGTCAACGTATATCTAATTGAGTCTTGATTCTGTTAAGGGCCTGTTCTCGATGATGTTCCCAAATTTTCAAAAAATAAAAAATTAATTTAGTTTGAGATCTTAGCAAATCTCTACTAAATTGACTAGTACAATAACTAGTGCTTTGTCCCGAATTTTTGTTTCTATTTTTCTTAAAATAGTTCTCGACGATCGAACCGTACAAATATCAACATATATCTAATTGAGTGATATTCCCAAAATTTCCAAAAAATAAAAAAATAATTTGGTTTGAGATCTTAGCAAACCGCTAATAAATTGACTAGTAACTAGTGATTTTCACGGATTATTGTTTCTATTTTTTTAAAAAAAATTATCGATGATCCAACCGTACAGATGTCAAGATATATCTAATTGAGTGATGTTCCCAAATTTCCAAAAAATAAAAAATTATTTTGGTTTGAGATTTTAGCAAACTACTACGTGTTCTAGATAAAGTACGTGCTTTAGATAATGGTTTTAATATTCCGTTGTTTGAAGCATGATTAAATATAAAATATTAAAAAACACTTGTCTGAGTCACACAACGATTTTATGACACATTGTGTGAAATGTAATAAAACAAGCATAGTTAAAAACGCTTCTCTTATTTTAACAACAGTTTAACGTGCCATTGTCTTAAGCTAATTCCCACAATATATTTTTAAAACGGTTGTCTAATCCTCCAAGTTTGCACAACACCAAAGACAAAAAATCTTGTCTAATTGTTTTTTCTAGACAACGGTTTTTAAACCGTTGTAATGTACTTGGATTACACAATATTTTTTCGAGGATAAAAATAAACCGTTGTCTGTTAATTTCAGCCAACACTTTTTCGGCCGACTGTTGTCTGATTAGTGTTGTCTGATTGCGTTTTCCTGTAGTGTTTATAAGGCGGTGTTACCTGCTCCTCCACAAAACGCAAAAGGACGTTAGCAGTAACTGAATCTCCCAGCATTATGCAGACTAAATGTTTGGTTAGTGCCCTACCTTTGTAATTGTGATCGGTAATTGAAAACATGAAAAAAAATTAAAAAGTGAATTTTCGTGTATTATCTCCATGTTTAATTACTTGAATTGGGAATTTGGAACATAATTTGTTTGCAATGGTTTTCATAGACAGCACAAATGTGTGCAGATTTCTAACTCCGGGAGTTATATATATACTGGGTTCCAAACAAGCTTTCAGATTATCTAACAAATACAAAATCAAGCGACTTACTCTTAGGCTTCCATGACGTAATTACTTGAATTGGGACATAATTTGTTTGCCGTGGTTTTCATAGATAGTACAAATGTGTGCAGATTTCTAACTCCTAAAGTTATATATACACTGGGTTCCAAACCAGCTTTCAGATTATCTATCAAATACAAAATCAAACGCCTTACTCTTAGGCTTCCATGACGTATTCCTTTTCACTCTTGAAGACTCATTAGATGATCTTTTCTCGCAACCAGCAACACAATACCGCCAAAAAATAACACCAGAAGCAGTTGTCCCCTTAAGCTTAAGCAAGGTCGTAATTATGCAATTCACCAGCACACAACTACATGATAACTCAGAAAAGGATATACTCGCATCAACCCTAAATTAGCAGGAAAAATCCCCATGTTTGACTTGATAAATTACAGTACCACATTACCTTTCTTCCATCCTTCTCCCAAATCCTTTATCTTCTCCTTCATCCTTTCCCCCATCCATGACATATCACAGCCGCAATTGACTACATGAAAATTGAATCATTAATAACACATATCCACATAATATCAAAAGGCACAAAAGGTAAGTGTATGATGCAAACAGATGAAGTTGCAATCACATCAGATGCAATCTCTGAACATAAACAAAACCTAATGCCCATATTGCACGTATGAAACTGACATGTCTTTTTCATTTGTTACTCAAAATCAAAATGAACTGAACTGTCTTCTTCTTTTGTTAGTTTTTTTTGTTCATTGTTTTCTTAACTTTTCCTATTCCACAAATTTAAACCTAGGTCTAGGTAGGAGGGCTGTTTGATTTAACATAAGTCATCCAACAGATGATAGACTAGGTCAGCAAACTGACATCATGAATCAGGAACAAACAAAACCAAGGACAAGTAATCAAAAATGAAAGTTTGGAACACTATGAAAGTAAGCTATCTTCTACCAAATAGAATAACAAACCAATTAGATTACAGCTCCAAGGCTTCAATTCGATTAGGCTACTAGTTATTCTAATTTAATTAATCTACGAAATATTCATCCAAACCAAGCTACCGAATTTCATTCGTTTCAAATTTCAGATTAAACCCTCGATTTTGATTTATAAATCATTGAAGATCATAAAATCCCTAGAAACATAAATCAATCAAAATCAAACATACCAGTAGTACTAGAAGTTGGGGACGCTACAATGGCGAAGGCTCGAGGAGAAATTGAAGGTTCAAGAGGTCGGCGAAACCCACGGCGGGCTCTGCGGATGGGCGAGTTTAGGGCTTAGTGTTTCATTGGAGGTTTTATTGCCGTCGAGTCTTTCTATATGAAGGTTTTAGGGTCATACAGATACTATATACGACGAAGGGTTTAAGGGTTTTGGTAATAGTAGCCACGAGTCAGTAATCGAACCCCGACAAAATGGGTTAAATAAATTGAACTCGTAACCGAATTTTCTGGCCCGCATGTTTTTAGCCCGTCTCGGGTAACTTACAGATCCGGGTTTAATATTTTATATTTGGGGAAATGCACGATAAGTCCCGAAAAAAGTAGCTTTAATTCACTAGTAAAAATGGGCAAGGTGAATATACAAGCGGTTTCGTCCACTAGCAAGAAGCATCGTGTAGCTACCAACTGTAACACCTCGAAAACGGTGGTCATTACAGTGCCGTGGATCTCATACTGGGATCCATCAGACGATATCAAGACACAACTTTAAACATAACATCATTGCGATACCGAATCACAAAACAAGAATTATTACTCCGATCACGAGTCTACGAATGGTACGGCTGTTAGCCTAAAATACACAGGATCCAAATACTAGTATAAACCATATGAAGATAGAATATGTAACACCCCAAAATCCTATTGGGTTATTACAGTGCCGTGGACCCCACGCCAGGAGATCCACCAGGCGAACATGACTAAAATACATTAAATTAAACAATAAGGGAAAATCATAGTCCCTACCATGATATCCGACACAATATTCCGATAAGGAATTTCAACGACAACGATGGGCCTACATGGCCAAGAGTAAAAATACAACATCCACGAGCATCTACTCGGGTAATACAAAATGACAATGACTGACAACTGAAGAACACTCCAACCGACTGACCAACATGAATAACTTGGACTAGTATCGCTCGAATGCCTCGTCGCCATCATCATGCCCCTGTGTCTCAACTCTCTCCTCGCAAGCACCTAAAACATGAAAAACATGTTCCGCCCCCACGGGGTCAGTCATCCAGACAATGAACATCAAATACATGTATAACATGATATGCATCCAAAGGCAGAACGAAACGGTACAATGATGATAATAATACGAGATGCTCACAAACCAAGGTAAGAACCGAGCATTCGTGAAATACTATGCCCACGGAATACTATTAATACCGCTCGAGTGTTAGAACATAAATGCCCAACGGCGAATCATAATCACGAATACCACAATGAATTAAACGACATGAACCAAACCAATCAATTTAATATGAATCATAATGCCCAAAGGCTCCAATGAAAATACCAAGACATTACAAAAGGCACGAAAGTCGTTCAAATAAAAATTAACAAATATCACAAACACTGAAGTCAAAACAAGCCCATTTGTATCAATGAGGGCGGGCCACGCACGCCGTATCACAATAAGGGCGAAGCCACGATCCACCGTATCACAATTAGGGCGAACCCACGGCACGGCCGTATCACAATAAGGGCCGGCCACGATCCACCGTATCACAATTAGGGCGAAGCCACGTGACAAAGCCGTATCACAATTAATGATAGTGTGCCGCCTTGAGTCACCAACACAATGACAAGAACACACGGATAGACACCGCCCTTGATCCCCCCAATTTAACACCTCGATTGCCTTAGGATGGCCAACCGATAACAATGATGCAATGGATGAATCCATGAATGAGTAAGCACTTCGATTGGCTTAGAATGGCCAATCGCTACGAATGATACGATGAATGATTAGAATACCTCGATTGCCTTAGAACGGCCAATCGATAACAATGAGATGGTGAATAATTGAACATTTCGATTTGCACGAGAACGACCAATCGATGACAATGATACGAAGGATGCCTCGGCACCTTTAATCGGTGACCAACGGCGAAGATGAGAAATGAATAAGCCAATGCCTTAATTCGCCAATATGGTTTTAATAACAACCCCAACATGAATAACGATGATCCGAACGATGTCTTAGATCGACATCAATATTAACAACAATCGATACATCGATGCCGCGAGCCGCTATCGACAATGACATTAATAACGAGTATCACAATGCCTTGAATCGGCCGTTAATGAACAACAATAAACATTTGGCATAATTGCGAAAGGTATCGTATCGAGCGATCTCTTGATATCAATGAATTCATGAAGAGACTAAGTCTCGGAATGATACACACATTCATACACATATATGATGACATTAATCTCACTAGTACAAGTATAAAACTTGCCTCAAACCGAAGGCGAGAAGGTACTTCCACGATCAACGTCCTTAATGAAATTATCGGCCGCTCGAACAACCTTGAACAACATAAATACCAACAATTCTCTTAATACACGAATCAAGCATGATCACAACCAACTCAAAAGTCGATACAACAATACCCGAAACTCATTGGGGCATTAAAACAAACGCGTTGTAAACAATCTCCAATTGTTTACAACCAATACTCAATTACATCCGAAACCAACTTCCAATGAATGATTCAAACCCACAAAACCTCATGAATACTATCAATAATCCAAAATGAATATCCGAAAACGTGATTATAACGACAATTAATCGAAAACCCCCAATTTCAACCCGATATTCAAGGTGTTCTTGAATAATTCCTCAATAATCCAATGAATCCTTATACAAACTCATAATCATATACATATCCCTTCATATAACATGATTATAATGTCCAAAACATCATGTCTCAACACAAAATCGAAGTCCAAGGTGTTGAAGAAATTACCTCTTGAAGATCCAACCACTTCGATCCGAAGAATACGAGTTTAATCGAGTATCCAAGCTTCCCAAATGATTGAAGATGATGAAAAATACACACTCAAATGATAGATGATTGTAAAATCTCTCCCTCAAGCCTCTCTCTCTCTCATATGAAGGTGAAAGAATGAAGAAATGAGCTGAAATGCTCAAAAAAAAAACGAAATTATAGGGGTTGACTGTCTGTCGGACACGGCCCGTGCCGATCGGCACGGCGCGCTGGCGGCCGCGAGGACTCGACCGTGTCCTGCTTGACATGGTCGCGGCGCGAAGGGGCCTACCGATAGTGACCTGTCCGACAGCGACTCGGCATGACTCGACCGTGTCCTGGAACACGGTCGGGCGGGCAAGCGATTGGTTACGCTTATCCGGAAGAGTTCGACTCGGCCGTGCGACGACACGGTCGAGTCACGTGGCGAGACTTCGGCATTTCCGGACGAGTACAGCACGGGCCGTGTCGGACGACACGGCCGAGTTCGTTCGGCAGTGATCGACCAATAACTGAAAAATGAGCGGTTGAGCTAAAACGACCATAACTCTCTCGTCCGGACTCCGATTGACCATTGGAAAGATAACTCGATGCTCTATAATATTGCAAAGATTCAGAATTCTTGGAGTTACCAAAAATTAATGGTGATCTAACAAAGTCGAACTCATATGTGGAAAGTTGAAACAATGGACAATAACGATACACAACTCGAAGTTTTTCCGAACGGTGAACACGGGTGAATGAACATGATTGATGAATGATTATAAATGAGTGAAAATCCACTGAGTGACAACACCGAATGAAATTATGAATGATAATGACTGAATTACAACCGGGTATTACATACTCCCCTTAAAAGAGGTTCGTCCTCTAAAATAAGGGAAAACGACACTGGATATGAACTATCCATCTTGAACAGCAAACAATAATGCACATCTAGTCCTCGGGACCAAATCAACCGCAAGCCCAAGTCCCCAAGACTTGACGTCTCGAAACACAGTGAACGATTTCCTAAATTATCATGAAATCTTGAGCACAACGCCGAAAGGATGAACTCCCAACAAATGACCCAAATCTCAAGATTCTCGAATATGATCATAATAAGACAGATCAACCATAAGTGATCCACAATCACGATACATTAATACGGATAGATTTACACAGTCATCCAAAAACAAGGTTACATCTCAAATGTACCCAACATCGATATCCTTTATCTCAACGATTTAAGGTATATCCGAAGATCAACTCGCCGCTGCATATGATCTCAGAAGGTCACGAGAATGAAAGTGACTAAAATGAATGATGAATGATAATTGACTATAAATCCGACCAGGATTAAGAATGGCTCACCAAGGTGAATTAATAACGTCATGAGTGATAGTTCAAGTGAAATTATTGGAACCGTTGTTCCTCGTGAAATAAATGATTAATTTCATGATGACAAGTCTCAACATGATTGATGTATGATGAATGAATTATATGAATGAATGAACAACAACGAAATGAATGATTATACTATTAACGAACAAGAATTAACTTGTTCAAACCGGTGATGAATGTCCTTACCTCTGGCCCTCGAGGCCTGATAGGGTCCCTTGGATGATGCACGGGCTGGAGTAACGAAGTCTCTCGAGGCCCTTGAGCTCTCTTGAGATTTCTGGCGCTAGAACCCTGCAGATTTCGCGGTGTCCCCGCCTCCCACACGTAAAACAAACAATAGCCGGCACCGTACACCGGTACTAACGTGACTCGCCGAATCACGATTAAAGCAAACAACAGTCGAACTCGTCGCCTGAGAGGAAGATGCTATCCCAGCACGAAGACGACTAGAAAACGACCCCTTGGACGTCGGAGCCCGATGTCCCTCTAAACGAGCTGGCATTCTAGTCCTCTCACCTGAAGAAACTGAAGGATGCTTCTGAGTAAGCTCCTTGATCAAAAGCTCTGCTCCAAGAGCCTTCCCGATGAACTCACTAAGTGAATTACAATTGTGATTGAACAACTGCATCCTCAACTGCGGATTTAGCCTCTTGCTAAAATACTTAATTTTATCCGCCTCAGTACGGATAATTGACGAAGCGAACTGAAGTAGTCCCTGAAACTTCTCAGCAATGACAATAACACCCTCGTCCTCGACGGATTCGGGGTTCAAAACTTCTGACAATTTGGCTTCACGAAGTGGAGCCGGGTAATACCTCTCTAACATGAGAGTCTTGAACTCACTCCAAAAACAATCACGATCGATGGGTTTCACAGAAAGCCACCACGAATAAGCGCCCTTACTCAAGTAATAAGCCGCTACTGCCACTTTACTCTCTTCCGGACACTGAACCATGTCGAAGAGTTTATCAAAATGCTCGAGCCAATGAACAATATCAGCTGGTTTCGACGAACCCTCAAAAGTAGGCGGCATCTGATGAGAGATATCGCCAACAATCTGATTCACTCCTCCAGTCTGTCCATGAAATGGCACTGCATCCACATTGCGGTGGACCACGAACCATCGAGGTCTGCATGGTCTCCACTATCCGCGTCATCTGAGTCATCTGGGCCATCATGCCCTGCATAAATATGAATGGGTCAACCCGAACACCTTCCGAGTGAGCTGCTTCTCGGGTACGACTCCCTAACGGTGAATGGTTATCTGACAGTGAATGCGTAGCCTCGCTATTTGATGAATTAATGATATCCCTCGCGTTCGTGTGGGCATGCACACGAGATCCCGGGTTCCGGCCCGCACCGCGGCCTCTTCCCTTGCGTCCTCTGACAGCTCTATCCATACTGAAGTAGGAAAGTCACATGATGATTACAGATTTCGCATGAATATCGCATTATGATTACGTTACAGAGTGACAATAGTGAGCATACACGCTCTCGCACAATGAATGCATTAATGATTTAATGAAATGATCGTCGACATTACGTCAGAGTATGATAAGATCGTATGAAACATCAAATGAGGTAACATGAGTGCCTGATGAAATTCCTGAAATGATTACCTTGAACAAGTTAACAAGGTTGAAAATTCGATCCTCAAGATCAACAACTGAACCGTGAGATGGGCTGAATGATTAATGAATTAACTGAACAATGAGATCGACTGAGTGATGAATGAATTAAGCGAGCGATGATATTGGTGAGTGATGAATGAATTAACTGACTGATGAATGAATTATCTGAGTAATGATATTGACTGAGTGAGGAATGAATTAACTGAGTGATGGATGAATTATCTGAGTGATGATATTGACTGAGTGAGGAATGAATTAACTGACTGATGATATTGATTGAGTGATGAATGAATTAACTGACTGATGATATTGACTGAGTGATGAATGAATTAACTGAGTGATGAATGAATTATCTGAGTGATATTATTGACTGAGTGATGAATGAATTAACTGAGTGATGAATGAATTATCTGAGTGATGAGATCAAAATGATGATTGAGAATTATTAACTGATAAATGAGTTGATCCTTAATGCTTACACAAGTCACACATGCTCCAAAACAATTAGTCATGAATCAATCATAACACTAATATCACATATAGGTTTCCGCAAAGCATGAACAATTTATGACATGATGAATGTATGAACACAAAGAGAATCGAGTCCTTACACAGGTCATACGAAGCTTCGAGGTCTCGCGATACTAGTCTTCACTGACGATGACTCGATGAATGAATGACTCGTGCAGTCGCACTAATATTACGACTCACAAAACCTGACTGACTAGATTGTCATAACCTGACAATCCCACTACTACCGCATCGGTAGGACCACATAACTCACATCTCAGGGTATTTCACAACCCAAGGGCTCTGATACCATTTCTGTAACACCCCCAAATCCTATTGGGTTATTACAGTGCCGTGGACCCCACGCCAGGAGATCCACCAGGCGAACATGACTAAAATACATTAAATTAAACAACAAGGGAAAATCATAGTCCCTACCATGATATCCGACACAATATTCCGATAAGGAATTTCAACGACAACGATGGGCCTACATGGCCAAGAGTAAAAATACAACATCCACGAGCATCTGCTCGGGTAATACAAAATGACAATGACTGACAACTGAAGAACACTCCAACCGACTGACCAACATGAACAACTCGGACTAGTATCGCTCGAATGCCTCGTCGCCATCATCATGCCCCTGTGTCTCAACTCTCTCCTCGCAAGCACCTAAAACATGAAAAACATGTTCCGCCCCCACGGGGTCTGTCATCCAGATAATGAACATCAAATACATGTATAACATGATATGCATCCAAAGGCAGAACGAAACGGTACAATGATGATAATAATACGAGATGCTCACAAACCAAGGTAAGAACCGAGCATTCGTGAAATACTATGCCCACGGCATACTATTAATACCTGTTCGACAGGTTAGAACATAAATGCCCAACGGCGAATCATAATCACAGAATACCACAATGAATTAAACGACATGAACCAAACCAATCGAATTTAATATGAATCATAATGCCCAAAGGCTCCAATGAAAATACCAAGACATTACAAAAGGCACGAAAGTCGTTCGTGAAATTAACAAATATCACAAACACTGAAGTCAAAACCCAAAGTCAGATCAATGAGGGCGAAGCCACGGCACGAAGCCGTATCACAATAAGGGCGGGCCACGGCATCCACCGTATCACAATTAGGGCGAAGCCACGGCACGGCCGTATCACAATAAGGGCGAAGCCACGGCATCCGGCCGTATCACAATTAGGGCCGAAGCCACGGAACGAAGCCGTATCACAATTAATGATAGTGTGCCGCCTTGAGTCGGCCAACACGATGACAAGATAACACGGATAGACACCGTCCTTGTGATCCCAATTTAACACCTCGATTGCCTTAGGATGGCCAACCGATAACAATGATGCGGATGAATCCATGAATGAGTAAGCACTTCGATTGGCTTAGAATGGCCAATCGCTACGAATGATACGATGAATGATTAGAATACCTCGATTGCCTTAGAACGGTCAATCGATAACAATGAGATGGTGAATAATTGAACATTTCGATTTGCCTGAGAACAGCCAATCGATGACAATGATCTGAAGGATGCCTCGGCACCTTTAATCGGTGACCAACGACGAAGATGAGAAATGAATAAGCCAATGCCTTAATTCGGCCAATATGGTTTTAATAACAACCCCAACATGAATAACGATGATCTGAACGATGTCTTAGATCGACATCAATATTAACAACAATCGATACATCGATGCCGCGAGCCAGCTATCGACAATGACATTAATAACGAGTATCACAATGCCTTGAATCGGCCGTTAATGAACAACAATAAACATTTGGCATAATTGCCGAAAGGTATCGTATCGAACGATCTCTTGATATCAATGAATTCATGAAGAGACTAAGTCTCGGAATGATACACACATTCATACACATATATGATGACATTAATCTCATTGACTAGTACAAGTATAAAACTTGCCTCAAACCAAAGGCGAGAAGGTACTTCCACGATCAACGTCCTTAATGAAATTATCGGCCGCTCGAACAACCTTGAACAACACAAATACCAACAATTCTCTTAATACACGAATCAAGCATGATCACAACCAACTCAAAAGTCGATACAACAATACCCGAAACTCATTGGGGCATTAAAACAAACGCGTTGTAAACAATCTCCAATTGTTTACAACCAATACTCAATTACATCCGAAACCAACTTCCAATGAATGATTCAAACCCACAAAACCTCATGAATACTATCAATAATCCAAAATGAATATCCGAAAACGTGATTATAACGACAATTAATCGAAAACCCCCAATTTCAACCCGATATTCAAGGTGTTCTTGAATAATTCCTCAATAATCCAATGAATCCTTATACAAACTCATAATCATATACATATCCCTTCATATAACATGATTATAACGTCCAAAACATCATGTCTCAACACAAAATCGAAGTCCAAGGTGTTGAAGAAATTACCTCTTGAAGATCCAACCACTTCGATCCGAAGAACACGAGTTTAATCGAGTATCCAAGCTTCCCAAATGATTGAAGATGATGAAAAATACACACTCAAATGATAGATGATTGTAAAATCTCTCCCTCAAGCCTCTCTCTCTCTCGTATGAAGGTGAAAGAATGAAGAAATGAGCTGAAATGCTCAAAAAAAACGAAATTATAGGGTTGGTATGCATCGGACACGGCCGTGCCAATCGGCACGCAGTCGCGGCCAATGGCGGCGCGAGGACTTGACCGTGTCTCGCTTGACACGGTCGCGGCGCGAAGGCCTACCAATAGTGACTGTCCGACAAATGACTTCGGCATGACTCGGCCGTGTCTGGAACACGGTCGGGCGTCTGGGCGATTGGTTACGCTTATCCGGAAGAGTTCGACTCGGCCGTGCCAGACGGTCGAGTCCTATGGCGAGACTTCGGCATTTCCGGACGAAAGACGGGCCGTGTCGGACGACGGCCGAAGTTCGTTCAGCGATGATCGCCAATAACTGAAAAATGAGCGGTTGAGCTAAAGCGACCATAACTCTCTCGTCCGGACTCCGATTGACTCACCGTTTGAACCATTGGAAAGCTAACTCGATGCTCTATAATATTGCAAAGATTCAGAATTCTTGGAGTTACCAAAAATTAATGGTGATCTAACAAAGTCGAACTCATATGTGGAAAGTTGAAACAATGGACAATAACGATACACAACTCGAAGTTTTTCCGAACGGTGAACACGGGTGAATGAACATGATTGATGAATGATTATAAATGAGTGAAAATCCACTGAGTGACAGTCACCGAATGAAATTACTGAATGATAATGACTGAATTACAACTGGGTATTACAGAATATACCTAAAATAATAGTACAATTGACAATAGTTCAAATGAAACGAAAAGTAACATTACACGGTTTAAGCATAACCGGACAACAAAAGACTCGGGGCCCCCAAACTAGTATCCTTCAAACCCTTCGCCGTCATCGTGCTCTTCCCGTGCCTTGCCTTTTCCTCGACCTAAAATACAACACAAGTATTTCGCCCAAACCACAGGGTCAGATATACATGATAATAAATTCTCAAGAGGTTATACAATTCACATATATTGGATCACAAAGAGACAACACGACTGTTGAACATACCCCTCGGCGTATGAACAACCAATCACAAACCATCAATCATAACCAATCAAACATGGAATATGAATGACCAATCAGTATGGCTCAAGATGGATATCACAGTACGCCCGATCCGGTAATGTGTCAGTGCACATGTCCACCCGGTATATGGAATCCAGAATACACGTGGGACAATGTACCTAATTAGCCTCACGAGCTACGTCTCCTGTGCACAGTCCAATGCGAAAACATCCACGCGTGACTATATGTGCCTGGCTAAAATCCTACACAATAACCAATCGGAACGCAGATATGATTCCAGATATGCCACGATACAACATGACAACGAAACTCAATGAATCACACGACCAACCAAAGTCAAGAAAGGCTCACCGAAGTGACAACAATAATCAATGAGCTAATGGTACGAAGGTAGTGAAACTTGAGAATACAATCTCATAACAAAACGATGAGCACGATCAAGAGTAATAGCACGTTATGAATCATAGATTCATAAAACATTACATATACACGAAAGGTATAACGTACAAGAATTCAATCATCATTATAACCAAGCAAGATAACTTGCCTCAATTCCGTAGACGAAAGACAATCATTCTCCAAATGATTGAACGGACGGTACCTCGACTAAATACTCACTCGAACAAGCAACCTTGAATGAAACATAATTCATTCAACAATACTTTCACACAATATTGATATCAATTCGTAGGAAACGACACCCGAAACCTACCCGAATAATTCAATATATCCCAATGAGCATTCTACCGACTATCGATGAATTTCAATACTCCTAATTCGTCTTTCACAATTGGTTTATTGTATCAGAATGTCCTTTTAATATTCTTGTTATCATTATGAACAAGCTTATGCATTAAACATCTTCAATTCACCATTAACAATCGGTTTAACCAAATTCTTAATGTTCTTCAACATCTACTTCATCTAAACACAAGGATTTATCATCAATAATCGCTGAAATATTCCTAAGAACATTATCAGCTTATGAATACAGTTATTAATACATCTTAAGGTCATCAAGTATCCGATTAACTTGAATATATAAAGGTTACATTTGTGTTCTTCATAATCCATTATTATCTCCTAAAGAATTTGTCAGTCCATATCAAAAACATAGTTATAACATTTAGGGTTTTCTGAATCATAAGAACACCATCCATATCTTCATCATTCATCAATTCATTCCCAAGAAATTGGTTAAAATCTAGCATGATGTTCTAACACATCCCATGTTAACAATCCATCGGTAACTCAAATATATCGAATTATGATCATCATCTCTCAATAATGTTAATCAATCCAACAAGTTGAGTATGATTTTAATAAACATGATTATTATCATTTAAACATCAAGAACATCTTCATTTTAAACCTTAATCACTATATTCTTTAATGAGTGTTTAACATCTTAACCACAATCATGTTTTACTTGATTAATTCGACATTATGAGCAGTATTCTATATCAATATCATAATTACTACAAAGGATAGAGTAGGATTGAACAACATACCTTAACAAATGAAGAACAAACCACCAAAACTACAAGAATGCACTCCAACTTCCAAACACTAAGCTCCAATCCAAGATGTAAGACTCAAAGACAAGGTGGAAGAGGGTAGTATCGATCTAGGGAGGCAGAGGGATGACAACTTGGAGAAGAAGTCGAGTTTGGATCATGCAAAATGAAAGACTAACCTGTCTTTTTATAAACTGCACAACCCATTACGTACGTTATAGCACAAGGCTAACATATGTTAGTCTCTTTACGTACGCTACACACAAGGTGTTACGTACGTAATAAGACTCCAGAGGATACTGCCTCACAATATCTATCTCACTACGTACGTTATAGCATGACCATTTACGTACTGGCTGCCTCGAAAGACCTCATTATCCGAATCTTGCATGGTCCCCCATGCTGAAAGTTGAGATCGGATCAGATTCTCGGCATTACGTATGTAATATATACTCCATTACGTACGTAAGGCCGCGGTTACATCATACGTTAGACTGGAATCTTGACGTACGTTAAACATAGAAAACCTAGCCAAAAATGTAACAATCTACAAAACATCTAGAAATCAACCACAATGCGAATGACAATATATTTAATTCTATTATGATGTATCCTAATATTAATAATCATTAAACTAAATATAACATGATTACAATGATACTCAAATTATCCGAATAATACAACAGTAGATAAGAAATTACTGCCGGATATTACATACTTCCCCCCTTAAAAGGAGTTTCGTCCTTGAAACTAAGGGTTAAACAACTCAGGATACCTCTCTCGCATGCTGCTCTCGGTCTCCCATTTAGCCTCCTCGACTCCGAGTCGTGACCACTGAACCTTTAGTAGGGGAATCGTCTTGTTCCTCAATTGTTTGACCCTCCTCCCGAGTATCTGCACGGGATGTTCCTCGTAAGAATGATCATCGGCTAACTCGATCTCTTCGAACTGAAGTATGTGGCTCGGATCAGCAACATACTTCCTCAATTGGGAGGCATAAAACACGTTATGAATCCGACTCAAAGCTGGTGGTAACGCCAGGCGATAGGCTAGATCGACTACACGTTCCAATATCTCAGACGGTCCAATATACCTCGGGCTCAGCTTGCCCCTCTTCCCAAAACGAAAAACACTTCTTGTAGGAGACACTTTCATTAGCACATGGTCACCAACCTCGAACTCGAGCGGTCGTTGACGGTTGTCTGTATAAGATTTCTGCCGACTCAGCCGTTAATAAACGACTCCTAATCAGGGCGATCTTCTCACGGGCTGCTAACAACATATCAGGTTTCATACCCAGAGATTCAGACATGTCGCCCCAACACAAAGGAGACCTACAACGACGATGGAAGAGTGCAAAAAGAGATAATAATTGTTCACTATAAGTAATAATTTTTTAATTCGTAATTTGTAAGCAATTGAAAAAAAAATCATAAAATGAATCCGAAAAATACAAAAAATAAAGACCTATAATAACCCGAATGCGTATGTCTTATAATTAACACATGTCCACTATATAGGAGCCACATAGCCGTCTGATTAATATCACAATTTAGTACAAGACGCTGGTGCTTGAAGACAGGGCCGGTCATGAAGGCAACGGCTCAAGGCCTCCAATTTTATGTTCTTCAAATTGTAGAGTTTTGCATATAACACATATGGGTGCAATACGTTGCAAATATAATTATAGATCAATGATTAAGGATAATTGCTCTAAGTTAAATAAATATTTTTGTCGATATATATACATTATGTGACACTTGATATGTGTTTACATGCGGTTAGTTGATTAAGTATTCTCTTTGAAGTTCTAATGGAAATGTACTCGGTATTTTTCTTCTTGTAAATATATAATTATTTTTCCATATTATATAAGGTTTGTTTATTGTGTTTGTACAACTATTTTACTTGTATATTTGTATATATATCAATATGACTTTATTATGTGATACTTTTAACGATTTGTGATCATTGCAATATTTGATTTTTAATTTATAATGCCTTTTTATGTGAATAAGTGTATAGATGTTTGGGAGAAGTTGAAGTTGAAGAATAATAATTCTGGACACTTAGTTCTTTAATCTTATTATATTATTTTAATTATTAACTCAATTTTGTCTTTGTTTAAGTATTGCCCCTGACACCACCCCCATTTTCTCCTGTGCTGCCATTGATATTTTATTGTTTGTTTCTGTTTTTAATTTCTTTTTATTTTAGTACAGTTAACCTTAATAGTAATTTCTTTACTTTGTTCTTATTGAAATTAGTAATTTTTGTATTTTTATCTATTATATTTGTTGCTACCCAAAATATTATCCGGAGATAGATATTGCTGGAATGGATGGGATAGCAAACAAACGCAAGAGCACTTCCGTGAGAAAGATAAATAACACTAGATTTGCCGGGGTTGTTAGTCCCGGGCTTGAATGCTCTCGCGAGATATTATTAATACCGATATTCGGGGATACAAGTACTAATGTAAGAATACAATTACAATGAGTGTAAAGTTCCTTGTTATCTTAGCTAGTGAGCGTGTAGATTGCCGGAAGAACCATATTTGATGCTCTGTGAGTTCTTGTAACAAAGGTGATGAACAGTCGCGGCGGTGAGAGATCGACCGCCTCTCACGGCGAGTATTTAGCTGGATGTTTGGGCTTCTGGCCTTATGAATCCCTTGGAATCTGTCTAGTGGAGACTTGCCGCTTCTGCCGATCGTCTTCTGGACGAGAGATTTGGAGAGAGAAGTACTGAGATTGATTCCTGTGAGATAGCCGGGAGCTTGATGATATGTGTGTTCTTCAGTATTTCCGTGGATGTATCGGAATGTGAGAGAATGTGAACTTTTGGTGGAATGTATTTCGGACGTAAGTCAAATGAATTCCGAACCGTATATCCAGTGAACTGGGAACCGTAGGTTGAGTCAATTCCGAACCGTAAGTTGTGCGAAGTCGGAACCTTTTTCCTGTAGGAGGAGGTTCTCTATTTATAGAGCTTGGATACGCCGGGCGATCGCCTTTCGCATTATAATAATCGGGCGATCGTCTTTTAGCACATGGGCTGTCCCCTCAAAGCTGCGGGAGTTCTTTGGCGATCAACTATGCGGTCGATGGGGAGCTTACACGCGTCTGAGTTCTTTCGCGGGTGGTCCCACGACAACTTTCGGCGCGCATCTTTGGTAGGTGAGGTAGATGACGGTGTGGTCAAATGTCTTGCATCGGCAAAGATCTTATCTGTGGCGAAGATCTCGTCGGCGCCTTTGGTGGATCTGCACGTGGGTGCTTTCACGAGATCCAGTCCTTGATGGTTTTGACGGGCGATCGTCTCTGCTCGGGCGCAGTCGATTGCCCTTAGCCGGTTAGTAGAGTAGATCGCCCGGTGCCAAAGGCGATCGCCTTGGGGTCGATCATTTGGGTAGCAGATGGGGTCGATATCTTTGATTTGGCGAGCTAGCCATAGTTTGGTGATGTTGACTTGGTCGCTCGGCCTTATAGTCGATCGCTGTCGGGATGAATAAATCGTGACACAACAATTGCCCCGGCTCGCTCATACGTTGGAAGCGTGGGGTGAGGTGGCTCTCTTAGCGATCATTGAACTATTGTGGCGACTTCGTGTTTAATGGGCGCGATCGTCTTTGGTGATATACTCTGGATTTGGACGACTGGTTGGCCGAAGCTGTGGGAAAAACAATGGGTGTTGAAAAGTCTCCTCGCACGTGTCGGGCTTCTATTGGAGGACGCCAACGGTCCTAATGACTCCTCGGTTGACGCGTCCTCGAAAAGACGCGTACGCGGGTCTCGAGGAGTCAACCAGTGCGCCGTTTGAGATTCGACCCCCGAGGTTTTCTCTTATTGCAAGCGGGTCCCCGCCTTCTCTTATAAAAGGGCGCGGCTGTGATCTCACTCACGCGTGCTTTTTGGAGAAAGAAGGACTGCTGCCGAATTTTACGAAGATCTAAGAGCCGATCGTCGATCGATTTCACTTTAGGGTAAGAAAAATCCTTCTCTTCCTTTCTAACTCTGAAAATGGCGGAACCTCATCATCGTTTGGAGCGGGAACCGGTTACGCCGCGGGACATCGGTGCCGGGAGAAACTTCTTCCGTCTTCCACAGGAGGCGGTGAAGCAATTCGAGCGAGAATCGGCCGAGTGAGGTTGAGGCTTTGTTCAATGAGGCCGATATTGCTAGGAGTCGGAGCTGCGAGGAGAGACGATCGCAGATCGAGAGATCCGCGATCGGGGCTTCTTGGGAGCAACATAGTGATTTTGGACGGGCTATAGGGCCTTTCTTTGAAATAATGGAGAGATTGGCGGTCTACTCGCGATTCGATTTCGAGGGATATTCGGTCGCTTATCCACATGTGCTCCCCAAGCGGTCGCGATGTCGTGCAGCGGCGTGTCGTTGTGGTCGCTCGGCCAAATCTGAGCTCGGCGACCGGGAGAGATCGGCCGTCTGAGGACAAGATTCCATGTTCCTTGAGATGTGGACATGTTCGCGCCGCGGAGAATGAGCAGGCCGACCCGGCCTCCGATGGGTATGGTCGCGGTGAGTGAGGCCGTTATGGAGGCCGGGTTGCGCTTCCCTCATCGCTGCGGTCTCCCATCTGCGGCCGCTTGGAATGTGGCGCCACTTCGGTGACGCCGACGCCCGGCTCCAAATCATTTGCACCCTCACCCTTTTCGGCGGTCACTTTGTACAATCTCCGTCGCCGTTGGAGATGAACTATTTGTTTAAGCGGCACATAGAGGGTTGGTCGGCGGTTACCATATTCAAGGCCGATCTGGCGGGTGATTCATGGAGTTCGAATAAGATACGGGCGATCGAGACGAAGTGGTTCAGGTCGGTGGCAAGTGGAGAGCTTCGGCGACGACAATCCCACGAGCGGGTGGAGATCCCCACCGAATTTCGGGAGAGGAATCCGGTAAGGGTTTAGACTCTCCCTTCGCTTGGATGCGTTTTGGGTGATCTAATTTGATTTACATTTTGCAGGCTTTCATATTCCGGCGATCGAGGAGCGCCTTTCGACTTCCTCGTTGTTTGGGAGCGAATTAGGAGCTTGTCGGACGGCGACCTAGACGCCACTCGGATCAACAAGGAGAGTCGGGTTGTCGGCTCGACTATTCCGCTTCCCGAGACATCTCGCGGTGCAGTATGTGGTCTGCGATCTTCACTTACTAGGCGATCGCCTTATTTTAGAGCAGTGTCGGCCGTTAGTCGATCGTCTTTAGCTGCAGAGGTTCGTTTCCCTCGCTTTTGGAGCCTCGTGGAGATCGCTATGTCGAACCCAGGAGTTCTAGGCCGTCTTCACGCGAAGAGGTCGACTCGGGTTCCACCGTCGCATTGCCTATAGTTCGGAGGCGGAGCCTCGTGCGGAGCCGGAGCCTCGCGTAGAGCAGGTCGTGTTTGAGGAGGAAATTCCGGAGGAGGGTCTTGGGCGAATCGCAAGAGGCCGAGGCCGCAAGAAACCGTTTCTGCCCGGGCTATGGAGTGCCGATCGCCGCGCCTCCGATCACCATCGTTGCTCGGAGCGCGAGCCGCCCTCTGCGGCTTTTCTGCGGGAGGCGGCGATCGCGGATGCAGAGATTCCTCGAGGGAAGCCGTTTTTGGTCGGGATCCCGAGAAGGCCGAGAGGTAGATAGCATTTACGTGTTTGACAATTGCATCTGCGTAGGAGTTGTACTAACTTTGTTTTGATGCGGGATCCGTCGCGCAGATCCTTCTTGTCCACCGATGGTCGTGGATTTCTGGCGAGCCGATCTCCTCGCCATTCTGTGATATTCCTCCCTATGTTAGCAAGGCTTCCGCCCGAAGGCGTGGACAATCGATCTGGATGCGATCGCTCGCGGCGATCGTCGAGTTCGATGCATCTTTGTTGTCGCCCTTTCTCTTCGAGACGGCGACCATGGCCTTCCAGTGCTCGGGAGTTTGAGGAGGCCCTCCACTATTCGCCTTCGGGAGGATCTCGAGGCGGCTCGGAAAGAGAACGCCAAGTTTGCGACAAGATCGTGGCGATGGAGAAGGACTCCTTGGAGGCGGCCAAGCGGGCGAGCCATGAGCTTGAGTGGAGAAGAAGGAGGCGAGAAATTCGAATGGCGGTCGACCGATTTCGGGACCGGATGCGAGTGCCGTCCGGGCGGAATGTTCTTGAGGAGGAGGCCGATCGCGAGAAGGTGACGATCGCTCGGTGACAATGTGGCGGAGGCGAAAGAGAAGGTTGCTGCGAGGAGGCCGAGCTCCGTGGATCGCAACGAGGCGATGGCCGAGATGAGAGGAGAGGTTGAGGCGACCAAGGCCGATCCCTTCCAAAATTTGGAGTATGTCGGAGTTCGCCTATTACTTGGCGTTCGCCGACTCGATCCGAGCGGCTAAGAAGGAGGCTTGGAGGTCGGTCCTCTAGCCGAGAAGTTCAAGTCATATGCATTGGAGCATCCTCTCCATTCGGCTTTCTCGTGCCGATCTTGGACACAGCGGACATCGGCGTGGATTTGGTAGTATCCGTCTCAGCAGTCTTGCTCATCCCGATGCTCCGGAAGATGAGGGGACGCGCCGAATGCGATGGCGAAGGCCGCGAGGCTGAGGCGCTTCCTTTACGCTTTTAGCTTACTTTCTTTGTAGTTTGTAGCTTTCTTTTGTAGTACTTAGGCCTTGGGCGACGTGTACTCTATTTTTCAAGTAATAAAATGAGCATTTGGATTTCGACTTATCACTTGAATGAATGGTTATTTTTGAGTCTTTGTTTGACTTTGTACAAATGCGTGAGGAGAGATCGTTGCGAGGTAGTTCCAAATGAATTGATAAACTCATAAGACAACTTTTTACAACAAGTTCGGTCATTGCACTACATCGAAAAAATGACGATCTCCGTATGTGGTTGAATAGCGACGATAAATCGTGTAGGTAGTCCGCACTCTTCTTGCCCCATGTTTTTATTCACTTAGTGGAAGTAAGGGGATGAAAATAATTCCTTGAGTGAGCGGTCTTTAACTTTGTCGAATCCTCGGGGACGGTCGTCCATCTTGAGGAACCGTGCACGATCGCGGAGTTCAATGGGCCGACTCCTTGATCATGTCTTGATGCGCGAAGACATTGAGTGTCTCGTGACTCACTTTATTATGAGGGTCCTCCGTTAGGCTGCGCCTCGCCTCGTATTTAAACGAAAGGCGTGCGGTCTTGGTCTAGAGGAGTCCTTGCGCGGGGCAGCGTCGGATGAATCAACTCCACGCCCGCGGCTTGTTAGCTCTGCTTCCACCTCGGCCAGCCATGGAGATGGCCGACCTCGACGGTGTACGTTGAGACGGGGTTGTGGCACGTCGCATTATCCGGGTTCACCATGTCAGATGATGAACCTTTGAGGGCGAGCGATCGTGTCCACTGATTCGTTTTGGAGGGCCCTCAGACTACGCCGGCCTCGTATTTAAACGAAGGGCGGGCGATCTTGGCCTAAAGGGACCTTGCATGGCCTAAGCAGTCGGAATTATCGACCACCAGGACCATGGCTGCACTCTTCCACCTTGGATCGTCATGTAGATGCCGACCTTCGACGGTGTACGTTGCGCGGGGGAGGCGATCTCGTGCCTTAGTCCATCGTGTTAGACGGTGAACTGCAGATGGCGATCGAGTCCTCCGGTTTCTTAAATAAGGAGGGAGATCGGGATGACTTCCGTGGTCTCCTTCTCTTGATTGAAGCATATAGAGACGGTCGCCGAGGTTGATCCAGGGTCGGCTCGTATGAGCTTCCCGGCTGTTTGCGTTCGACTCGGACGATCGTCTATAGAGATAGGCGGGGCTTTGGCTAAACCAATAAGGCATCAACTTGCCCTCCTCGAGCAGTCTCAGAGCTGTTTGAGGAGGTCGCGGCAATTGTTGGTCTTGTGGCGGGACTCTTGTGGTAGGCACAATATTGATTGTTGTCCAGTGACCGTGGTCCCTTATCGCCTTTGGCTTTTGAGCTCTTCGTGCCCCTTGATGGCATAGAAAATATGTGCCGAGTTCTTGAACGTATGGAGGAGATGGGCTTCCATGTCCTCGAAAGCCTTGAGATCTCCGGGTGTCTTGGCGATCGCCTTCTTTGCTTTGGCGATCGCTATCTTCTGGGCAAGAGGTGGCGTTTCCTCGTCTAAGCGGAGGGTGAGTAGCCTTTGCCTGGCCAGGAAGTTGGCAGCTTTAGCGCGGAAGATCGTGTAAGTTTGGGGAATATCCTTGGAGAGATGTCTGAACATGGGAGAGTGACCGTGGAATCCCCCCATGACCGAATAGAGAGCGAGCTCATCACTGACGGGTTCGCCGGTGAGGATGATTTCGTCTACCCGGTCGATGTAATCTGTGTCAGTTTCGTCCTTCCCCTGCTTGATTTTTATCATGCGCTGGGGGCCTTCTGGTCTGGCGACCTTGCTGGCGAAGTATGACGTGAAGTCATCCGCCAGTTTCTTAAAAGAGGTGACCGATCGTGGTGGTAGTGAGACGTACCACTTATGGGCCAGCTCGCCCAATGTCAGCGGGTAGATCCGGCACTTGGTTGCATCAGATGCCCCACACCCAGTCATGTAAATTCGGAATTTACTCAGGTGGGTTTCTGGGTCCGATCTCCCCTTATACAGAGGTGTTTTAGGAGGAGCGATCGTTGGTTGTATGGGGGCAAGCTCGATGTGGACCGCGAGTGGCTCGGTCGGCCCGGCGATCTTTTTGCTGGTGCTTGCCCCAGTGTCCAAGAGTGCTCTCATCTCGTCGAGCTGGCGTTGCATGGCGGCCATCGCCGTGGCTCGATCATAGCGGCTCGGCGATCGGAGCGGAGCCGAGGCGATTGAGTACCGAGTCCCCGGCGATCGGGGTGGGAGTCGGATGGCCGACATGCGTTCGGTGTGAGGTGAGTAGGCCGAACTCCCGGTGACGGATTCGGATTCCGTCTTTTCAAGGTTGGAAACAGAGTGCCCGATCGCCGGGATGGGTCGCGTCCCAAGCGATCGAATATGGATCCGTCCGGTCGTGCGAGAGCCTTTCTCGCGACCGGGGCTTTTGACGATCGCTCGTTCAGTAGCCCATTGAATTTTCGTTTTCCCATGCGGCGGATGATCGAGGGAGTTATCGCGGGTGGCGCGCATGCTCTCCGTCGCTCCTCCAGGATGGCCATAGCCTCCTCGATCTGTTCCTCGGTTTGGAATTGATCGAGTGAGAGGTTGGGGCCATCTCTCGGATGCGGGATCGAGAGTCTCGCGTTGCCGCGGCTTCCCCCTGTCGTCGGCTGGGGTTCGGATTGAGCCGGGATATGGTGTCCGGCGGTTCGGAGAGCAGCTTGCTTCGATGTACCGGCGGATGTCATGATTCTGAAGGTTTTCTTTGAAGCGCAGTGAGTGTCACTTCAAGTATATGCCCCGAGAACAGTGAGTGTTCTTCGGGACGGTAGAAGTAAAAGTTTGAGGGTTAGATCCCCTTCCTCTAGCGCCAATTGTTGCTACCCAAAATATTATCCGGAGATAGATATTGCTGGAATGGATGGGATAGCAAACAAATGCAAGAGCACTTCCGTGAGAAAGATAAATAACACTAGATTTGCCGGGGTTGTTAGTCCCGGGCTTGAATGCTCTCGCGAGATATTATTAATACCGATATTCGGGGATACAAGTACTAATGTAAGAATACAATTACAATGAGTGTAAAGTTCCTTGTTATCTTAGCTAGTGAGCGTGTAGATTGCCTAAGAACCAGATTTGATGCTCGTGAGTTCTTGTAACAAAGGTGATGAGCAGTCGCGGCGGTGAGAGATCGACCGCCTCTCACGGCGAGTATTTAGTGGATGTTTGGGCTTCGGGCTTATGAATCCCTTGGAATCATCTAGTGGAGACTTGCCGCTTCGCCGATCGTCTTACGGACGAGAGATTTGGAGAGAGAAGTCACGAGATGGATTAGGTGAGATAGCCGGAGCTTGATGATATGTGTGTTCTTCAAGATTTAGTGGATGTATCGGAATGTGAGAGAATGTGAACTTTTGGTGGAATGTATTTCGGACGTAAGTCAAATGAATTCCGAACCGTATATCCAGTGAACTGGGAACCGTAGGTTGAGTCAATTCCGAACCGTAAGTTGTGCGAAGTCGGAACCTTTTTCCTGTAGGAGGAGGTTCTCTATTTATAGAGCTTGGATACGCCGGGCGATCGCATTTTCTGCATTATAATAATTGGGCGATCGTCTTTTAGCACATGGGCCTGTCCCCTCAAAGCCTGCAGGAGTTGCTGGCAGTCAACTATGCGGTCCAATGGGGAGCTTACACGCGTCCTGAGTTGCTGTCGCGGGTGGTCCCACTGACAACTTTCGGCGCGCATGCTGGTAGGTGAGGTAGGTGACAGGCTGTGGTCAAATGTCTTGTCTGTCAGCAAAAGATCTTATCTGCTGGCGAAGATCTCGTCAGCGCCTTTGGTGGATCTGCACGTGGGTGCTTTCCTGAGATCCAGTCCTTGATGGTTTTGACGGGCGATCGTCTCTGCTCGGGGCGCAGGTCGATTGCCCTTAGCCGGTTAGTAGAGTAGATCGCCAGCTGCCAAAGGGCGATCGCCTTGGGGGGTCGATCGCTGGGTAACCGATGGGGGTCTGATATCTTTGATTTGGCGAGCTAGCCATAGTTTGACTGATGTTGACTTGGTCGCTCGGCCTTATAGTCGATCGCCTGTCGGGATGAATAAATCGTGACACAACAATATTTTAAACAATCAATAGGAAAAAGGATAAACAAAGAGCATAATATAAAAACTATCAACAAGTACAAATAATGCAAGAAACATTGTTAAATGCCAACACTATTTAATTATATTTATATGTTAACAACACACCCTAACCCACTTTTTCTATTTTTAATTATATTTATAAGTATATTTTATTATTTAAAATTAAAAATGAGTTTAATAGAAAAGTAGGTTGGGGGTGTATTATTAACAAATAAAGGCGTGCTAATGATACAATCCTATATTAATTGCCAATTAAATCTAATGATTCTTTTATCCTTGGATCAGCCCATCATTTACAATCTCCAGTTATATTATTCCAGCATGATAATATGATCGGTGATACATGATAGTCAGATATAAAAAAACTGAATAAGTTAATTATCGTTAACCAATGTAATTGCTATATGTTAACATTGGCGAAATAGAATGGAGCGGACCTAAAGGGCGAGTATGTAAAGCAATTGTACTACGATCAGTAAATATATGCACCACAATATTATATCGTATTGCGCTAACAACCCCATATAATATTCATCCAACTCCACTGTGGTCTCGGAGATTCAAAGAAATTTAGTGCAGAAAATACATTGTTGGCAGTACCTGGTTCAAGAAAAACACGATCACATAATTCCTTATTCTGTTCAACCTCATAGTAAAGGTCTATCCGGACCTGCTTCCAACTGTCTCATGAATTATAGACCTATATCCACAATTACCATTCCCAAGAAAATAAATTTCATGGCTAACATGATCCGATAAGCTCTGGGCGATTTCAAGATACATGTATTAGAGTTTCACCGAGTGTTAATTGACTGATGGAAAAAATGCATCCTTTCTTGACTCTTTTCGAATTGGTCGACCTTTGCATTTGTAGGGGGTTCATGATATGTGCAGATAGATTAGGGATCAGTTAAATGGATATACCATGTCGATCATTCTATCTATATGGCATCTGATGGTTGTATTCATCATATCTAACATTGTATTTAACATTGTCATTCTATCGGGAGATGAATTCTCCTCAAATGACAAATCTGGGTTCATAGATAACTTTGTGCAATGACAGTGTATCCCATCCATTAGAATTGAAAAGAATTCTGATTGAAAATATGGTTTAACGGTGCTTACATTGCAAACCACATGTAAATTTTAAATTACAGTGATAATCGCCGAGCTATTATCCGTCAACCTTTTTGAACTCATCTTCAATTAAGTGGAGTGACTCCATGAATATTTGGCCTTGTAAATTTCTATAGATTCCATTATTGAAATGTGAAACCTTATAATTTGCGATCTATCAGTCGATGTGGTGATATCCTCGAATTCCAAAATAACATCTTATGGATTTTTTCAACAAATGTATCGACCGAAGACATCGTAGCACTCAAATACTTTTCAGTCATGAATGAGCTGGTCTACCCTAAAATTTTATAATATTGTGTTAGCACATGAGACATCATGCATAAATGTTATTATTTTAGTAAAGAAAGTGCCACATAATACTTTAACTTGATCACATCCAAGGTGCATATAATTATCCGTTCACGCAAAGGCGAATCGCTCACTATATGGCGATGACCATGTTGTAATATCCAGAATTTCTACTACTGTTGTTTGATATTATTTTATCCGAGTTATATTGTACAACGTGGAATCTGTACAGTAGGGATAAAATAAATAAAGGACTGAGATGTCAGTATCGGTATAATTGTCGTATCTGGTCGACAGTTGCATTTGAGGATATCGTGTATCAGGTTATCGTACTTTCGATATAGAGTATATCGTATAAGAATATTATTGGATTCAGTGTTTGTGTTCAGTGTGTCTTATGTTCGTTTTTGGTATGTTGAGACGTTGGACAAGAATAGCTGAAAATGGCTAAGTGTAACATTATTAGCGCACGCTAATAATCATGAGTAGCGCACGCTATCGTGCAGGTTTAGCGCACGCTACGGATATAAGATAACACACGCTAATGCAATCCGATCGGAAGGAATCTACGCGTGGACCAGGCCACTTTCGGCGCACGTTCTGATAAGTCAACGGATGTTGTAATGTAGTGTTAGCGCACGCTAATGCATGTTGATTAGCGCACGCTAACTGTATATCGGTCAACAGGAAATCTTGGCTTTATTGGTTGCTTTCGGCATGTGGGGTCACGAGCATCTTCGTGGTAGGTGTAGACTGTAGCAAGTCAACTGGTATTAGCGCACGCTAAATGTAAGGACTTGCGTACGCTAGACAATGTAAGTTACGCACGCTAATGCATGGGCATTACGTACGTAAGCACATGTACGAAGCCAGACAGTAGCCTCTGGACTGCGATAGAGCACACTAACAAAGTCAGTTAGCGAACGCTAAGGCTGTTGCGCACGCTAAACATAAGGTTTAGCGCACGCTAGTAATATACTTTATAAAAAGGGACAGAAGGGTGTTATGAAGCATTTCGTCCATTCCTTCCTTGCAACCGAGAGAGAGAGTTTTTAGAGAGAAGTTTGAGGTCCCAAACACTGAGATATGATAATCTTTAACAAAGATTAATATGAGGAACATGGATTAAAGTCTTGTTCTTGAAATTATTGATGATTCTTGGAATGAAGTTGATTGTTCTCCTTCATGGTTCGTCTATACAAGGTAATCACTCTTTGGATTTCGCTTGGATTGATTATTGATGTTCTTGAGTTGATGATTATCATATATTCGAGTTGATGAGCATGATAACGAGTTGGATTACCGAACTAAGTTAGTGTTGTTATCAATATATGAGTATTGATATGTTTCGTATGATTTTGGATGGAATTCAAGAGATATGTTGATGTAATTCCCTTCTTCAATTCGGATTTTTGATGTTTTGTCGTTAGTTACTTAGTATGGTAACGATTATGGTGGTGCTATTGTGATTCTTGAAGTCATATGAATTGTATGTCGAAGAACATGATGAATAAGGATTTTTAGATGTTAGAACACATCGGATTATGTCATTTTATGGATTATGAACATGAATTTGGATAATTCATATTCTTGAAGAACTATTGAATTATATATGTCATGATTGTTATGAAATCCTTAATATTGAGATGAGTTGATCATTGAGATGATGGAAGTGTTAGACAATGCTTGGAAAACATGCATCTGTACAGCATTAGTGCACGCTAAGCTTACTGGCTAGCGCACGCTAACGGGAGCGACTTAGCGCACGCTACGTTATGCGTTTAACGTGCGCTAAGTAGGCAGTCAGTGCAGTATTTTTGTGTTGTGATTATGAATTCGTGATGGTTTGATTTGGTTTGTTCAGATTGCGTTGATTCGAGGTTTTTGTTGAACCTTTGAGTTCGATTGGTTGATTTTGTCGGTTGTTGATTATTATCGGATGTGTTGTCATTTGATTATTGCATTAGGTTGCGATAATTAATCGTGGATTACGATCATTGTGTTGCTTTTGATCGGGGCTGAGGAGCTCGTAGACAAAGGCAATGGGTCCAGTAACAGCTTCGTGGTATCGGTATCGAGGCAAGTTATTACTTGCTCAGTTATAATATTTAATGAATGGTTTCAGTTTCATTTCGTTTATAATGCATATAGAGATGGTGATTATTGTAAACTCGGGGTAATTGGATTGTATATCGTTCCTCCGATTCTGGGAGGTAGATCATGATATATATGTTTTATCTCAGTTATTGATATGTTCAGGTATCGAGGTTACGTTTCGATAAAGACGAGGATATGAGTATCTATAGTTCATTGTACGCTTGGATTGCCTAGCATCGAGGATAATCGCCAGTGATGATTTGACATTGAGATTTCTCCTGAAGGATTCGGGACAGTATCTTAGTTTGATTTGGTTTAGTACTGATGATGTTGATCATGCAGGTTGTCATTTATGTTGCCGAACATGAGGTCGTCCTAGTTGTTTATCATAGTGCCGTTTCATGTTTTGATTCATATGTTGTTCATGTTGATGAACATATTGATTTGTATATGTGTATGCATAATTGCATTGTTTATGTTGTAAATGATCCGAAGGGATCATGAGGATCTATGCTGAGGGCGCTGGATCAAACGTCCACCTGATTTTGATCTTGTAGGATCATCACGGGGATCTATGCTGAGGGCGCTGGATCGTTGGACAGGTCATCCACCTGATTTTGATCTTGTAGGATCATCACGGGGATCTATGCTGAGGGCGCTGGATCGTTGGACAGGTTTTCCACCTGATGTTGATCTTGTAGGATCATCACGGGGATCTATGCTCAGGGCGCTGGATCATGGATTTACATTGAGTACATGATTGTTATTGTTTTTGAGCATATTGACGTGGTCATATGAGTATGCATTTGTAGGTCTTGTGTTAGGAACGTGTCCGTATTGCATTGATATGATCTCGGATTAGACTGATATGATTGTCATGGCACATCATATCTCGAGGTATGTTCCGTATTTCCTTGGTATTTGTCTTTGATGGACAATCGATTATCGTCTTGGGATTTGATGATGTTATTCAATGGATCGTATTGGTCAGAAATGGTATATTTCCGTATTGTGAGTTGATGATGATAGTTTGATAATCTTGAGTATTGTTTGAGGTACAATACAGATATTATGTTCGAGTTTATTCCGAGATGCGAACTGTGATAATGATTATTCTGATGAGAATTACTCGAGTAAGTAAAGTTATGACGGTAAGATTACGTTGGTCGTATTCTTATGTTGTATTATCATTGGTATGTAATTATTAATGTATTGTGACGGTTATCATTGTTGGATATTATGGCTGACCCCGTCGTGGGATTTCTTTTTAGGTTCTTGGAGTATCGAGCTTGTAGCGGTCGTGAAGAGATGAGCTTCCCGGAGGATACTGGCTAGGACGTGTTTTGTGCTTTGAGTTTCTTGATTGGTTATTGTATTCCGCTGCTAGAGTATCTTTATGGTTGGTCTTTTTTCGCTGCGTGAGTATTTTGAAGTGCTCTTTCGGTATCTGGTAACTGAGATTACTTTGGAAATCGTTTTCTAAACTTTTGTGTGTCGGCTGTTTGGCCTTGCGATTTCAAATGAGTTTTTACGACGGTTTTTGTTAAATGGATTTTATAAACCTTCGTGCATTTTTAAAGATAGTACCGTTGTTGGCCTCTTGGGCATTTGTAAATATTTGCGAAAAATTCTTTTAGCCTTGTGGGTTCCATCTCGGGGCCCACGACGCTGTAATATTTCCGGTTAAATCTGGGGGTGTTACAGAATATGGTATCAGAGCTTAGGTTGAGAAAACCTAGGCAATCGGGTCGAGTTGGGTCGTGTTTTTGTCGCGTCATTAGAGTTATCGATTGACAAATATTAGAGCTGTGAGTTTTTGTTGTTTACTCGAGCTTATGGGTTATGTGATTTATTAGTGTGGTATTGGGATTGTTATAAAGTTTTCCAAATGGTACTAACGTATTTCTTCGGATAGAAATGTGTCGTGTTCTCGAGTTGAACTGAGTTTGCAAAATGTGTACTTTGTAAATCTCCGTGTCGAGTATTTTCTAGAGTCGAGACATGTGCCAGTATCACGGGGAATCGTCGGCTTCACGATCTGTAAGTATTTGTATTTTTGAATTTCGTTGAGATTTATTGCCGTTCTAAGTTTATACGTTTTGAGATTCAGTAGATATCATGCGTTACAGTATGAGATGTCAGAGTAGGACAGGATTGATGATTTGAGAAACTATGATTTTGGAAGTCAGTATGTTGGTTAGATTTTGAAACGGAATTGTGCATTTGGGAGAAATATTGTGCATGGTTGAGAAGAACATGTAGTCATGATAGATCATTTTGTGATACATGAAACTGCTTTTGAGCATTTGAAAATGATACTTTTCAGAATGAATGTTTTATGGATGTTTTACGGAAAATGATTTTTGGGCCGAGACCCAATCGATTTTGAAATGGTTTTATAACTCAGGACTTGGGGTCCGAAAAGAGTTTTCTACTTTTTAAACTTTTTGTAATGTGGAACGAGAAACGGGCTGAGACCCTAATGTTTCAAAAGGCTTTTTCTTGTTTTCTAAAACTCCCGAGATTTGTAAAACACTTTACCAATCGCTTACCTATGTTATTTCCGCCTTTCGAGGCTTTGGTTTACTTGTTCAAATGAAACTTCTCGGGAAGTCTTTCGCTGTGTTTGATTTATTGATTTGTTTCAATGTTTTGTCATATCATATTTGAGGTGATCCAGGATGGATTAAGGATTGACGTTGCGAGTAGTATGTGGAGGAGGAGTTTTTATCAGAGTCTATATATTGAGATTTTGGAATTTCATCGTGTGGTTTTCCGATGGAATATCAGTGAATTTGGTGACGAGCCGAATTGGTATACAGGAGTATGGATATGGACAAGCATTTGCATAAATTCTATTTTATTTAATCGTGTGTATTCAAATAGAATTTTTATCGAGAACTTGGCACCAACGAGCCGATTTAATTTTTAAAATTGATTTCGTGGTCTTATGAAAATTTATGTTTTGAGTTTTCAAACTCTTGAAAGAATTTTCGAAAATTTGTCTTTTGACAAGACTATGTGATTTCAAACTAGTTTTGAAAATGTGATTGATAACCATATGCATTTTGTGCATAATGCATATCGTGGTAAAGTTGTGAGTGTGACTCGCGAACTGGTTATGACATTCCTATGGTACGATGAATAGAGATCCGAACTTTGGTATGGCATTTTGGTTATCTAGAGATGACCGGTTGGTTGATCAGATAAGGAAAATATGTCGTGTGTTGTAGAATCATGCACATAATATGACCTTGGAACTTCGGGTTTGGTGAAACTGGAGCATATTGTGCTATGTGAGTTCATTGGTATGATTGGTTATTTTCGTCGGCTTGATTGGGTGTTCGTATACCGAGGGGTATGTTCACCAACCGGATGTGTTTCGTTGAAATCCACTGTATGTGATTTGTATAGCGTTTCGAGAATGTTATTCTTCCGTATATCTGTCTCTGTGGTTCTGTATTTATCGTGTTGGAATTTACCATGTGAAGGTATTCTCGATTATTGTTGCTCCTTCGTTGGTAATAATAGAGTTTGTCATGTTGATGATATTCTCGACTGTGATTTGACCTCTGGTCGGTCATATTGGAATTTATTGTGTCGATGATAAATTCGGTTGACTTATTGGTTGATCATTGTTGGTGATCATCTGAGCGTTCGGATTTTGTGTCGGTCTCTCGGGATTCGTGTCATTTTGGGCAGTTGTTTCGCAGATGTATTGTGTATTATTCGTCTTATCGGATTTGGGACTTGATTATGTAATCATGCAGACAGAATTTGATTCGGGCAGATTGCTTCATCCGAAGACGATATATTTTGTTGAGACTCAAGGAATTGTGATTGTAAAGTGTATTGAGACTTTACAGTGAGGTCACTAGCTAGTATCTCAGGAGATCCTCGACTTTGCGCATTGGTAAGTATGCTGTGGTGGTTATTCTATAGTGATGATGATTGATCATTGTCGTGATGGTTTTGGGATATTTTGGGTTGAACAGTATGTTTGTTTGTTTTATGACGGATTGCAAGTTTCGAGGACGAAACTTATTTTAAGTGGTGTAGAATGTAATATCCGGAATTTCTACTACTGTTGTTTGATATTATTTTATCCGAGTTATATTGTACAGCGTGGAATCTGTACAGTAGGGATAAAATAAATAAAGGACTAAGATGTCAGTATCGGTATAATTGTCGTATCTAGTCGACAGTTGCATTTGAGGATATCGTGTATCAGTTTATCGTACTTTCGATATAGAGTATATCGTATAAGAATATTATTGGATTCAGTGTTTGTGTTCAGTGTGTCTTATGTTCGTTTTTGGTATGTCGAGACGTTGGACAAGAATAGCTGAAAATGGCTAAGTGTAACATTATTAGCGCACGCTAATAATCATGAGTAGCGCACGCTATCGTGCAGGTTTAGCACACGCTACGGATATAAGATAACGCACGCTAATGCAGTCCGATCGGAAGGAATCTACGCGTTGACCAGGCCACTTTCGGCGCACGTTCTGATAAGTCAACGGATGTTGTAATGTAGTGTTAGCGCACGCTAACTGTATATCGGTCAACAGGAAATCTTGGCTTTATTGGTTTCTTTCGGCATGTGGGGTCACGAGCATCTTCGTGGTAGGTGTAGACTGTAGCAAGTCAACTGGTATTAGCGCACGCTAAATGTAAGGACCTGCGTATGCTAGACAATGTAAGTTACGTACGCTAATGCATGGGCATAAGCACATGTACGAAGCCAGACAGTAGCCTCTGGACTGCGATAGCGCACGCTAACAAAGTCAGTTAGCGCACGCTAAGGCTGTTGCGCACGCTAAATATAAGGTTTAGCGCACGCTAGTAATATACTTTATAAAAAGGGACAGAAGGGTGTTATGAAGCATTTCGTCCATTAATTCCTTGCAACCGAGAGAGAGAGTCTTTAGAGAGAAGTTTGAGGTCCCAAACAATGAGAGATGATAATCTTTAACAAAGATTAATCTGAGGAACATGGATTAAAGTCTTGTTCTTGAAATTATTGATGATTCTTGGAATGAAGTTGATTGTTCTCCTTCATGGTTCGTCTATACAAGGTAATCACTCTTTGGATTTCACTTGGATTGATTATTGATATTCTTGAGTTGATGATTATCGTATATTCGAGTTGATGAGCATGATAACGAGTTGGATTACCGAACTAAGTTAGTGTTGTTATCAATATATGAGTATTGATATGTTTCGTATGATTTTGGATAGAATTCAAGAGATATGTTGATGTAATTCCCTTCTTCAATTCGTATTTTTGATGTTTTGTCGTTGGTTACTTAGTATGGTAACGATTATGGTGGTGCTATTGTGATTCTTGAAGTTATATGAATTGTATGTCGAAGAACATAATGAATAAGGATTTTTAGATGTTAGAACACATCGGATTATGTCATTTTATGGATTATGAACATGAATTCGGATAATTCATGTTCTTGAAGAACTATTGAATTATATATGTCATGATTGTTATGAAATCCTTAATATTGAGATGAGTTGATCATTGAGATGATGGAAGTGTTAGACGATGCTTGGAAAACATGCATCTGTACAGCATTAGCGCACGCTAACGGGAGCGACTTAGCGCACGCTACGTTATGCGTTTAACGTGCGCTAAGTAGGCAGTCAGTGCAGTATTTTTGTGTTGTGATTATGAATTCGTGATGGTTTGATTTAGTTTGTTCAGATTGCGTTGATTCAAGGTTTTTGTTGAACCGTTGAGTTCGATTGGTTGGTTTTGTCGGTTGTTGATAATTATCGGATGTGTTGTCATTTGATTATTGCATTAGGTTGCGATAATTAATCGTGGATTATGATCATTGTGTTGCTTTTGATCGGGGCGGAGGAGCTCGTAGACAAAGGCAATGGGTCCAGTAACAGCTTCGTGGTATCAGTATTGAGGCAAGTTATTACTTGCTCAGTTATAATATTTAATGAATGGTTTCGGTTTCATTTCATTTATAATGCATATAGCGATGATTATTATTGTAAACTCTGGGTAATTGGATTGTATATCGTTCCTCCAATTCTGGGAGGTAGACCATAATATATATGTTTTATCTCAGTTATTGATATGTTCGGGTATCGAGGTTACTTTGCGATAAAGACGAGGATATGAGTATCTATAGTTCATTGTACGCTTGGATTGCCAAGCATCGAGGATAATCGCCGGTGATGATTTGACATTGAGATTTCTCCTGAAGGATTCGGGATAGTATCTTAGTTTGATTCGGTTTAGTACTGATGATGTTAATCATGCAGGTTGTCATTTATGTTGCCGAACATGAGGTCGTCCTAGTTGTTTATCATAGTGTCGTTTCATGTTTTGATTCATATGTTGTTCATGTTGATGAACATATTGATTTGCATATGTGTATGCATAATTGCATTGTTTATGTTGTAAATGATCCGAAGGGATCATGAGGATCTATGCTGAGGGCGCTGGATCGAACGTCCACCTGATTTTGATCTTGTAGGATCATCACGGGGATCTATGCTGAGGGTGCTGGATCGTTGGACAGGTCATCCACCTGATTTTGATCTTCTAGGATCATCATGGGGATCTATGCTGAGGGCGCTGGATCGTTGGACAGGTTTTCCACCTGATGTTGATCTTGTAGGATCATCACGGGGATCTATGCTCAGGGCGCTGGATCATGGATTTACATTGAGTACATGATTGTTATTGTTTTTGAGCATATTGACGTGGTCATATGAGTATGCATTTGTAGGTCTTGTGTTAGGACCGTGTCCGTATTGCATTGATCTGATCTCGGATTAGACTGATATGATTGTCATGGCACATCATATCTCGAGGTATGTTCCGTATTTCCTTGGTATTTGTCTTTGATGGACAATCGATTATCGTCTTAGGATTTGATGATGTTATTCGATGAATCGTATTGGTCAGAAATGGTATATTTCCGTATCGTGAGTTGATGATGATAGTTTGAGAATCTTGAGTATTGTTTGAGGTACAATACAGATATTATGTTCGAGTTTATTGGTTAATCGATTCCGAAATGCGAACTGTGATAATGATTATTCTGATGAGAATTACTCGAGTAAGTAAAATTATGACGGTAAGATTACGTTGGTCGTATTCTTATGTTGTATTCTCATTGGTATGTAATTATTAATGTATTGTGACGGTTATCATTGTTGGATATTATGGCTGACCTCATCGTGGGATTTCTTTTTAGGTTCTTAGAGTATCGAGCTTGTAGCGGTCGTGAAGAGATGAGCTTCCCGGAGGATACTGGCTAGGACGTGTTTTTTGTTTTGAGTTTCTTGATTGGTTCTTGTATTCCATTGCTAGAGTATCTTTATGGTTGGTCTTTTTCCGCTGCGTGAGTATTTTGAAGTGCTCTTTCGGTATCTGGTAACTGAGATTACTTTGGAAATCGTTTTCTAAACTTTTGTGTGTCGGCTGTTTGGCCTTGCGATTTCAAATGAGTTTTTACGACGGTTTTTGTTAAATGGATTTTATAAACCTTCGTGCATTTTTAAAGATAGTACCGTTGTTGGCCTCTTGGGCATTTGTAAATGTTTGCGAAAAATTCTTTTAGCCTTGTGGGTTCCATCTCGGGGCCCACGGCGCTGTAATATTTCCGGTTAAATCTGGGGGTGTTACACATGTTGACCATATATATTCCATCACTTACAACTCTAATTTATATTTCTCTAATAACAGCTCACATGCATCCAAAAGAGAATCCTAGGTTGATGCACTCTAAACTTCATACCATGAATTAGTAAAGTTCAGCCATTAAGCACCAACTCTTTTACTTTGTTTTTCAAGACATTTTGATTTATGTGCCGTATGCATAGAATGTGATGTGAATTTGAAAAATTTTCTTATTGCACTCATTAGTGCCAAATCTCTATCAGTAACAATCATATATGACATTAATACTCTTTTTTCAAAAATATTTTTTTTGAGGCAATTTAAATGCCAAGTATAATGTTATATCATTTCTGTCACCTATATATGCACATATAAGTGAGTAGGTAAGCTCACTGGATGTAATATCCATAATCTCCACGAATGAAACCTAATATTCATTCATCTTGTGAGTAACATTAGTGACAAGTACAGTAGGAAATTGAACATGTAACTCGATATTATCTTTATGAATCCAAAATATACCTGTAATTTCTCGGGTGTTTGGATTCCTAAGATACCTATGAAAAAAGACATGTGTTGGTCATAATATAATTGAAGGACATCTCAGAGGGGGATGAATAAGTTGTATTCCTCTTTAAGAATGCTCGTGCACTGTGAAGTCTTGTAAAGGTGATGCTGTAGATATAGCAATTAAGTGTGCTTTTGTAAGCTTGATGCGCACATAGTTTTTAGATTAAGTATATAGTATAAAACCACAAGCTGTATGATGTATGCATGTAAATCAGTAAATGACATAGATTTATTGTGGTTCTAGAAAACTTCCCCTACATCTAAGGGGTCTCCACACAAGAGTTTCGTTTATTAAAATCAAGGTAGTGCACAACAGTTGTGATTTTAACTAAAACGTTTGTTGAGCTGCCTTTCACACATAATTATACACTAAGCTTGGCAGCTTTGGCCGTTTATACAGATTGGCGTAGGCTGGTTTTGAACTTCATCTTCTTCTCACAAAGTTCAAAAGCTTGGTTTGTCTAAGTAGCTTCATCCCACACACCGAAAATTGCCTGCTTCATGAAGCCGCACGGGATAAACTTCTCAACTTCAAGTAGGGCAGAAAAGTATCAAACATCAACTGTATCTTCGAAATACTTCACTACAGTTTACTGTTTACAAGTTGAGGACTTGCCTTATCTGTTTACTGTATGATATTGATGTTGGTTAAAGAGAGTTCTTTCTTAAGTTCATAAGATTATACTTTGACACCTTTTCAGTTGTTGATCAAGTCCCCTGAATTGCTATTTATAACCTTGGAAATGTGCATTATAAATGTAGTCGTTGTCGGGTAGGTGAGATGTGGATTGCTTCAGATAGGCTGCTTGTTTAATGTTTGAATTAAGTAATCCATCTTGTCCAGCATTAAATGCTTCAGACATTCTTTGGGCCTTCATTAAATGCTCTGCACACATCAGTCTTAGACCACATTAGATATTGTCTTTGTCAGCATTAAATACTCTCAAAATTGTGAATACTTTGTAAATATTAAATTAATTTACTTACAATGGTTTATATCCAAGTTTCATATTGTTGGATTTACACTTTACTTTTTCCAAGTAAAATGCCTATAGTAAATATGTTGTAACTAACTAGGATATTTTGCTATAGACTGGAAACCTTTAAATGATGTGTCTTCCTTCATATTAGATGCCACTATATGAACCCGCTGTAGGATGAATCTTGTGGTTTTGTTTCAATTATTGAAATCCAGAGGGAATTCTTCCAATAATTTCCCTCCTTTTTGATAATATCAAAATCATAGTGCTAAAATCGTAGCAAATGGTAGGACTTCTTTTCCATCTGCGTAGGGTGGAATGGTAGTCATCATTTAGTACCTACAAATTAAGTGTATAGATATTTTTCATATGTCTTAGTCTAAAAACTAAACAACTCACAGACATGTTCTAAAATCAAGAATGTTTCATCCTAACTTTCTAAGTTCCACAACTTGAACTATGATTGGATAGACGACACATAGTAAGTTCCTTATAACTTAGAACTTAGTCTACAAATTGCTCATAGGGAAGTTCGTACATTATGGTCTATATCAAGAATCACACTTAATTTTTTTTGAATAATTTCAATAAGACAGTACTGAAAGTAAATAGATTATGAGTTGTAATCATTATGGGGAAAAAATATTTCTTTACTATTCAATTCCAAGAGTTATAATATATAGGCTGAAATGATAAAAACAAAGTAAAAGATAGCAAAAACAAAGTACATGCAATAAGGAAGTACAACTATAAGAATCAACATCGATGGGGATAGTGTCGCCTGACCTTCTGTAGATGTGGGGATCATGATGCGTTCCCTTAAACCAGTTAACCAGTTGGTCCTTAGACCAATCTCTATAATATTTTGCCTTTAGGAGTAACATCATATTCGAGCATCCAATCCTCTGAGTTGGACGTTATCACCTTATATACCTGCTCCGTTAATAGCTTAGAGAATTCATTGCATGCTGCTCCAACATCTTCCAATGAGGATAAGGGAGTCTTTGTCCAAGGTACAACAATACATATTTAGCTCTATTTTCTTACACTTGTTCAATTAATCTATTGTAGGTTGCCTATCTGTAGGCATAAATATTTCTGTAGGTTTCTTGATGGTCTGTCTATAATGGATGCTTGGATCCTCAAACTCCGCTATAGATCCTTAAACCTTATATCTTGTATTTCACCACCATAATGAGATCTGCGACTGTTGTGTTAAGTTATCAGGTTCCTTGGTCGTGCTGAGTCACTCGGTCTCTCATATTTTAAGGGTGGCTACAGTTGTTGCTTGAGCAACACCAGCTTCCTCCTGTTCTTTCTGGAGAATTAATTCCTAGGCGGAGGTGAATTGAGAGAAGGCTCTCCTAAAAGCTTCAGGGGTTAGGATAAATGCTTCATAGACACCGTTCAAAGACTTGTAGAGGTTAACGACTTCGTCCTGGACAGTCTCCCATAGCCAGTCGAGTTCCTTGCAAACCTTATAGAGTGCTTGTACTGCATCCTCAATGAAAATAATCTGTATGACAAAGGCTCACAGATGGGATTGGAGTTGCGCATCTCTGGGAGCTTTAAGTTGGGGAGATAGAGAAGAAGCACCTTGTTTAGAGATGACTAAAGTACCCCATGGGGGAGCTGTATCATCCTACGTAGGATCAGATGTATGCACTTTGGTACTTATAGGGAGATGAGGAGCTTTTACCTTCTCTTACTTTTTAGTTGGCTGGACATGAGGGACTGATTCCTCTTATTAGGTTTTAACCTGTTTGGTGGGCGAATGATTTGTTATTGGTTGATTGAGGGTCTTGGACTGATTTCGGGATGGCCCGGATGTCCGAATGATGACTCAGAGTTTGGATGACAAGCAAACTTGGTTTCTTTTCCTTACCGCGAGCTTTCGCCTGCTCATTTAAGTTTTAGATGATGAGATCATGGCAGAAAGTAACGTCATACTAGATCAGGGCCTATACATTTTGCGCTCCAGTGGCGTGCAGAACAAATTCTTTCTCTTGTTGCCATTTGACCCATTGTAATAGATCTTTGTATTCCATAAGCATGCATCCCTTCCAAACATTTAAACGCTCCATTTCTGCATCTATTTCCACTTGCAACAGGGTATCATTCATCAGTTATGTGGGAAGGGACTCCTTACAGGAATTGGGTTCCTCATAGGGATTGGATCCTCAATAGGTGTGTAGTACTAAGGAACAAAGAGGTTCCATACAGGGATGAGTTTCTTGTAGGGAGAGACACTCTTATTAGGGCCGGTTTCCCTATGAGAAGAGGCATTCGGTTTCCCTGTGAGGAGAGGCAGCTATCGGCTCCCAAAGGGCAATCGATTATTCAGTTTCTTTAAGCTTGAGAAACACATGCTCATCCGTCGTGGACGGCTCAGGATTCACTATGCCCACGGCATGAGAGGCATATGTAAGAATAGCCTAGGTTGGGTTGGACTCTGTAGGGATGGCCTTGTTCAGTTGTCTCCTGGCAAGACTTATATTTCTTTTTTTTTTCTCGACCGCTATAGGAGAGGTGCTGTCGAGACAACCTTATTCTTGCTTTGTGCCATCTTTGTCTTCTTCTATCCTACACTAATCTTTATAGCTTGGTTACTGACATCGCTAGGATCACTCGATTGGGGCATGGAGGCAGGATCTGGCCTGCTTTCAGTAGGGGTCTTCTTATTTTATAGGGTTGGTATAATTCCTCCCCGGAACTCGCCAACCTATATTTTTTAGCAGATGGAGACTGTTGCACACCATATTGGGTCAAGATTAGTTCAAAACAAGTCCAAATGACTTCCCAGAGGTTTTAGGTTTAATAATCTCTTCATGCAGTCATTGCAGCGAGTTCTTATTTCAGTTCACTTTTCGAACAACTCATGATCGCCATCATCATTCAGAATCAAAGCCCAGTTTACATTTCGAATGAACCAACCCGATTCTCTAGGACCTTGCAGCAAAACTCATGAAGATAAAAATAAGGAAGAGCAGAGTTTTATTGTGGCATGACAAGTGAGGATTATCGATCATTGGGTTTCCTATGAAGACTTTCTAGAATGGATCCACTATTTCTTCAATGTAAGTTTTCATGTTCTCGATGGTAAGACCATTGATTGGCAGTTTGTATAGCCATTAAAGTATCACTGCATCTATGTTTATCTCCTTCCCTTGCACACTACTAGAAATCTAGGTTATTGCTATATTGCTCTTCACATTTTCATAATTGAATGTCATATCCAGATACAATTCCTCAATTATGGTTTCATCATAGTTGGCCGTAAAGCCTATAGAGGCCTTTTTGATTTACCGTATTGACGATAACAACCATGGAAGATTCATTCTTCGACTCATTCCTAATCTTCTCATGAAGGACTTCCCAAGCAAATATCGGCCATCAACAATTAGGAAGAAGGAAATCAAACAATGAGAAAATCTATTTCATACATGTTGCTTTGTTAAAAATAAAGATTATAATGTGATTACAGATAATGGAGTTGCACTAATGTGACTGGCCCATGTTGGTAGATGAGATATAACTACCAAGGAGAAGACACCCTAAACCATATTGTGTACATTGGTTGAACGAATGTGGGGAACTAATGTAACACCCCCAAGATATTTAGGACATGTTACAGCTGGGAGCCCATACCATAGGACCCACAAGGCCATACACATACATATTCATAAAACTCGATCGGCAAGGTCTAAACATAACAAGACAATAAAAGTCAACATCTATGACAATAATCAAAATCAAAGAACAAGAGTCAACAAGAATTCAACACATTAAAGGAAATACTACGACATCAGTAACAGATTTTGTAGTACTCGAGTACTAAAGACTATTCAAAGTATGACATCATAAATGAAGGACATAAATAATAAAGATAAGGTAATAAATCATCACTCTTGCCAATCATCTTCAATCTCGCCTGGTACTCGCTCGTCTGGTCGCCGGGTACTTGAAATACATTAAACATATTTACCCCAAATGGAGTTAGCCGTGGAATAGCTAGTGTAAATTTATCGGTTATGAAATAATATCTCTTGAACAATAAAGTAAGCATATCATCATTTCTCAAAACCCAAGACTAGTATTCTGGAATATCTAAATGTAACACCCCCGATATATTTAGGAATATTACAGCGTCGTAAATCCTTTACATAAGGATTTACAAGGCTGAAGAATTTAACAGACATTAAGAAATACTACGAATGGAAATATCGGAATTAAGACACAACATTACTGACCAAATACTGAAAGTACAATTGTTCAACAGGAACTTAATAATACATCACTGAATTCAAATTCAACATAAATGACTTCGTACTCGAGTACTTATTGAAATAACCAATAAACAACAGACAAATGAACCCGGCCAAAACATCACTCTGCACCCTTGTCGTCATGCAGCTCTAGTGGTTGTTTTCCCGCTCTCCTGGATCCTGAACATAAACAAAATGTTCACCCCCGAAGGGGTTAGCACAACGATGCTAGTACAAGTACCACAACATATTATTCATATCTCACGAAGAATAATAACGTAAACGACAAAATACCAACGAGCCTTCTCCTACGAGAAACTCATAAATGACATACACAACTGATAATCACAACATGATATCATAACATACACATGGTAATTCCGTCGATCCAGCTGCTTCGCCTAGAACCCACGATGATCCCGTCAGACCAACCCGTGGTGGAAAAACCCGTCCGATGATCCAGCGCACGCTAGCATAGATCCCCCGATGATCCCGTCGGACCAACACGAGGTGGACACACAATAACGACATACATGCACGACAATATGTATAACAACAATACATAAAACAAATAAGGTACTTGCCTCGATTTGAAGACAAGAACAATACTTCCACGAAAACGAACACTCGAAGGTCGTCCTTCTCAATCAATCACGCAACAAGATCAAACCTTAACAAAAGAAATGATATAGGATTTATCTCACGTCGTACGAATGTTTAACAATTCGATTTACGGCCAAAAGTTCATAAAATGTAATCTGCCTGAACTCCTTCGCGCACGCTAAGTACTCTGTGTAGCGTGCGTTAAGTCTGCTCGATAGCGCACGCAACCAACAAAGCCTAGCGTACGCTAACTATGCATGGTCAGCACTTCACTGATCAGCTGACTGACTCGCCTGATGGTCTAGCGTACGTTACGTACCAAACGTAGCGTACGCTAACTCGTGCTCGATAGCGCACGTTAATCTATATAGCTTAGCGTGCGCTATCTGTGCATGGCAGTTTACTGCTGAGCAGTAAACTGTTCTCGTCATGATCAAAACAATGAAATCTTCCGTGATACTTCATGTTACCTCCATGAATATCATGTACATATGATTATGAATGATCTTACGGATAACAATAACTTCGGATTCAAGGATATGCATACCATTATAAAACCATATTCCTACAAATCTTCATACGATAATTCGAAAGGCTTAACGGTTGATATCGACACCTTTATATCAATAAAAGTTATCATACTGAAGTGGTTTAACATTCCATATATACTAGATAAATCCTTCCATGATCAATCCCTTAGATTCATCTAACAACAATGATGTTAAAGTCAAGTCCATGATTGCTATGAAGTCATCTACTAGATTCGGATTATTAATGATAGAAGCTTCCTTTACTTGTTCAATGTAATAAGATTCGAATCATGATGATCATAATCAAGGTACTTAAGGCTTATTCATCTCAATATTCCAAACATGATGTACTTTGTATAATTCACTTATGAAAATCAATATCCGTTAATATGATCATCCAATTCTTTAGAATCCAACTCTAAGTCTGGAGATAGGTTGAACATACCTTAATATGACGAAAATCACTGAACCGTAAGGTAGAATCCAACTCCGATTGGTCGTATGCCACTCCAAGGTGCTATTCCGCTTCAATGATTATTCCCAAGTGATAACCAATATACAAACATCAACAAGATGTGTTCTAAGTGTGTAGGAGGATTATATCAGCTCTCTAGCCTCTCAAGAATGTAGAATGGACGAGTAAAATGTAAGCCAAAATGGGTTGTTGTCCCATTTATAATATTCTGCATTTCAACTGATTAGCGCACGCTACTAATCTATCCTTAGCGCGCGTTAATAAGAGTTGACTTCAAAACTGTCCAGGTTCGTCCGCGGGAATCTTATCCGGACCCATGTCCCGGCTGGCGCATGTGTTAACCACCTACCTCAATAATTGAGTTCTTAGCGCACGCAACTCATACATTCATAGCGTGCGCTACTAATAACCCAATAGCGCGCGTTAAGCTACATTCTTAGCGTGCGCTATCACGAGTTTGCATGAGACATTTTGCATGTTGCTATACTTATGTACAAAGATAACAATGCAAGAAACATCATACTCCAATAATCAAAACCACAAATCCGTATAATACAGGGTTTGAATACAGATGAAATACACCGTAATAAATCCGGATATTACATACTCTCCTACTAAAAAGGAGTTTTGTCCCGAAACTCAAGCGAATATAACTCGGGATATCTAGACTTCATATCAGCTTCCGTTTCCCAGGTGGCTTCTTCCATTCCGTGACGTGACCATTGAACTTTGACCAAAACGATTGGTTTGTTCCTCAGCTGCTTAACTCGACTCTCGAGTATCTTGACCGGTCTTTCTTCAAACGTCCCATCCTGCGCGACTTCGATCTCACCGAAATCAATGATATGACTGGGATCTGGTATATACCTCCATAACTGGGATACGTGGAACACGTTATGAACATGGCACAATGACGGCGGCAATGCCAATCTGTATGCCAACTCCCCAACTCTCTCAAGGATCTCAAATGGTCCGATGTATCTCGGACTCAGCTTTCCTTTCCTTCCGAAACGAAAGATTCCCCGAGTAGGAGAAACCTTCAAAAGTACGTGGTCTCCAGTATTGAACTCCAATGGGCGACGACGTACGTCTGCGTAAGATTTCTGGCGACTCTGGGTGGTCAACAGCCTTTCACAATTCAAGGTTAACTTCTCTCGAGTCTGCACGATCAACTCTGGTTCTGTTCCGATCAAGTTTGATGAATCGTCCCAGCATAGGGGCGATCTGCATCTCCTCCCGTATAATGCCTCAAACGGTGCCATCTTAATGGAAGCATGCCAACTATTGTTGTAGGTAAATTCAATCAACGGTAGATGAACTTCCCAATCGTTAGACCAATCTAAGGCACAAGCCCTTAGCATGTCTTCCACCGTTTGTATAGTCCTCTCGGATTGTCCGTCAGTCTGCGGGTGGTAAGCTGTGCTGAAGTTCAATTCGGTCCCCAAGGCCTTATGAACTGCTTTCCAGAAGTGAGACACAAAACGACCGTCTCGATCAGAAACAATAGTCTTCGGCGTACCATGCAATCGAACTATTTCCGAAATAAATACTCGTGCCAACCTCTCTGGTCCCCACGTATCCTTAATGCCTAGAAAATGAGATGATTTGGTTAAACGATCAACTATCACCCAAATCATGTTCATTCCTGTCCTGGTTCTCGGCATATTAGTGATAAAATCCATCGATATGTCCTCCCACTTCCATTCAGGAATTGGGAGCGGCTTCAACATTCCAGCAGGCCGTTGATGCTCGATCTTAACCTGCTGACAAGTCAAGCATTTAGAAACATAGTCCGCTACATCTTTCTTCATGTTGCCCCACCAGAAATTCTGCTTCAAGTCTTTATACATTCTACTGGTGCTCGGGTGGATAGAATAGGGCGAACTGTGAGCTTCCTTCATAATCGTCTGTTTCAGAACATCTTCATCGAGGACGCAGAGTCGGTTCTGAAATCTCAAAACTCCATCATCATGAATTATGAATCCGGGGGCCTTTCCTTTGATCACTTCATCACGTAACCGAATCATCAGAGGGTCATCTGCCTGTCTAGATTTGATTCCTTCGGTTAATGATGAAGTTATCTCCATCACGCACAGTTGTCCTTGGACTCTTTGTAACCACACTTCAATTCCTTCACGAATCATCTCCCGTTGAAGGCTAAGTTGGGAGGTCAGCGTCTCCAGCATCTGAATAGAAACAGGCTTGCGGCTAAGTGCATCGGCCACTACATTTGCTTTGCCTGGATGATACAAAATCTCTAAGTCATAGTCCTTGATCAGCTCTAACCATCTTGTTTGTCGCATGTTCAACTCTTTCTGGCTCATTATATACTTGAGACTCTTATGATCCGTAAAGATCTGACAGTGAGTCCCGTACAGATAATGCCTCCAGATTTCAAAGCAAATACTACTGCTGCTAGCTCCAAATCATGTGTTGGGTAATTCACTTCATAAGGTTTCAGCTGTCGCGACGCATAAGCGATCACCTTATCATTCTGCATCAATACGCACCCAAGTCCTTGGTTCGAAGCATCACTGTAAACTATAAATCCTCCAGTTCCCTGTGGAAGTGATAGAATTGGTGCCGTCGTCAATCTCTTCTTCAATTCATCAAAGCTAACCTGACACAATTCATTCCACTCAAACTTTTGAGTTTTCTGCAGGAGTCGAGTAAGTGGGCGGGAGATTTTAGAAAACCCTTCCACGAATCGACGATAATATCCAGCAAGCCCTAAGAAGCTTCGGACTTCGTTCACGTTCTTTGGAGGCTCCCAATCCATAATTGCTTCGATCTTCTGAGGATCTACTCGGACTCCTTCAGCTGACACCACATGGCCGAGGAACATTACTTCTTTTAGCCAGAATTCACACTTAGAGAGTTTGGCGTACAGTTGCTCGCTTCTCAAAAGCTCTAATACAATCCGCAAATGCTGTGCATGCTCTTTCGGGTTCTTAGAATACACCAGGATGTCATCAATAAACACGACCACAAATTTATCCAAATATTCGATGAACACTCGGTTCATCAACTGCATGAATACAGCAGGTGCATTAGTGAGACCAAATGGCATCACTACAAACTCATAGTGTCCGTAGCGAGTTCTAAATGCTGACTTTGGAACATCAGATTCCTTAATCCTCAGCTGATGGTATCCTGATCTCAGATCGATTTTAGAAAATACTGTTGCCCCTTGTAACTGGTCAAACAAATCGTCAATACGTGGCAACGGATACTTGTTCTTAATCGTCATCTTGTTCAGCTCTCGATAATCAATACACAATCGAAGCGATCCATCCTTCTTTCGGACAAAAAGAACTGGCGCTCCCCAGGGTGAAACGCTTGGCTGAATATAGCCCTTGTCCAGTAACTCCTCCAGCTGCTTCTTCAGTTCGTACATCTCAGTAGGTGCCATACGATACGGCGCCTTAGAAATTGGCGTAGCTCCGGGTTCCAGCTCAATAGTGAATTCTACATCCCGTCGTGGAGGTAGTCCAGGTAATTCGTCAGGAAATACATCTGGAAATTCATTCACAACAGGAATGGATGAAAGTTTCATAATTTCATCTTCTTCCTTCATTGCATAACACCAATACCCGGTACAGCCCTGCTTCAACAATTTGACAGCTTTCATTGCTTTGATCAACTTTCCTGAGCTTCCCGGTTTCCACCCCTCGAACAATATTTCGGAACCATCATCAGCGATCAGCGAGATATTCCTCCTTCGGTAGTTTAAAATTGCTCCATATCGATTAAGCCAATCGTCTCCGAGTATCAGGTCGTCTCCTTGCATTTCTATCATGATCATATTTGAGAGCCACTCTCTGCCTCCAAATGATACAGGGAAATTTCTAGTTTCTAAGTTTCCAACAATCCTCTCTCCACTCGGTAAACCAACAACATAAGGTTCACAAGTATGAAAACCGGAAATATTCAAACGATTTACACAAGACAAGGATATAAAAGAATGTGTAGCTCCTGTATCGAATAAAACGCTAATCGGCCGGGAAAGGATCTCGACAAGACTGATGCGACAAGAAGATCTCGATCGTCTGTCCTCCTCATCTCGCATGCACGTGGCGGAGCAGATCCGGCACTCGATGTCCCCTTTCGGTCCCATGGTCCTCTGCCTCGTCCGCGGCCAAAATTCGAGGCATCCGAACACTTTGCTGTGTCTGTTGGATACTGGCTTCCTTCGACGGGCTGTGGTGTACGGGCTCTAAAAGACTTTGCAGCCTCTTCACAAAACACCGCCCGATGTCCTCTCGTCCACAATCAAAACAAGTCACGGCAGGTAGGGGCGCCTGCTCGATAGTGCCTGCCCGGGCGCAGTTAAAGCATTTCCTGTTAACATCAGTAATAGTTGATGTCGCTCCGAAGTTCTTTCCGCTCCTAGCTGGGTGCGGAGGTTTCTTTAAAGAGTGAAAGGATGACTGTGCCTTACGGGGCCCGCTGTTCTTGTGCTCTGTAAAAGTACCAGAGACTTTCTATTTCTTGGACTCCGAAAATTTTTCCATAGCTGCTTCCTTGATCTCATACGCCAACGCCTTATCCTGGTATTGACGGAGTGTGGTACATTCAAATCTGGACATGTACCTCTGGATTTCTGGTTTCATCCTCATATCTAAATGGATCATCATTTCTGCATCTGTTCTGACCAGATGTCGAACAAATGCCAGCTGCTGGTTAAACGTCTTAATTGCCTAGGATACTGGCACATCTGAAGGTTGAGCGGAGAAAAACTCCCGAACTTTGCCTTCCCTCACAGGACGAGGGCAATACTGGGCTTCCATCATCAATCTAAACTCTGTCCAATCAGCATCATGGTCTACAGGCCGGATGGCTTCCCACCATTCGGATGCTTCCCCTATCAGAAAGTATTGCGCGATAGAGGCTCTCCGGTCATCCGGCGATTAATTCACAAATATTTTCTCCAGTTCCTTCAACCAATGGTCCCAGGTGGGAGTCTCAGAAATACCGTCGAATTTGGGTGGTTGCATCTTCACCACCTCTTGCAGCCACCGGTCACCTCGATTTCCCATGTCTGGGATCCCTTGTTGTCCCTCTCCCAGCTATAGTCCCACCGCCACTTGCATTCGGTCTACGACTTGGGCGAACTGAGTCATCTGGTTCACCACTTGACGAAGGATCTCTGGTACAGCAGGATCTGGTTCGTTATTAATAGATTGTTGCGGCTCGCCTGAGCTATGACTGGCCTGGTTAGAAGGCGACGCTTCCCTTTCAGCATTTCTTCGTCCGCGTCCACGACCGCGACCACGTACACGTCCGCCTCTCAAAATACTGTAAGCATAAATACTCAATATACAGAAAACAACATCGTTCTAATATTCGAGTATAAAGAGACACAACATGTAAAGAACGAGATAGAGTTTAGGAACTTACAACCACCGTTCGCATGAAGACGTAGGCAGTGCAGTGATGTCATCATTTCTCAAAACCCAAGACTAGTATTCTGGAATATCTAAATGTAACACCCCCGATATATTCAGGAATATTACAGCGCCGTAAATCCTTTACATAAGGATTTACAAGGCTGAAGAATTTAACAGACATTAAGAAATACTACGAATGGAAATATCGGAATTAAGACACAACATTACTGACCAAATACTGAAAGTACAATTGTTCAACAGGAACTTAATAATACATCACTGAATTCAAATTCAACATAAATGACTTCGTACTCGAGTACTTATTGAAATAACCAATACACAACAGACAAATGAACCCGGCCAAAACATCACTCTGCACCCTCGTCGTCATGCAGCTCTAGTGGTTGTTTTCCCGCTCTCCTGGATCCTGAACATAAACAAAATGTTCACCCCCGAAGGGGTTAGCACAACGATGCTAGTACAAGTACCACAACATATTAATCATATCTCACGAAGAATAATAACGTAAACGACAAAATACCAACGAGTCTTCTCCTACGAGAAACTCATAAATGACATACACAACTGATAATCACAACATGATATCATAACATACACATGGTAATTCCGTCGATCCAGCGTTCACTGCCTAGAACCCACGATGATCCCGTCAGACCAACCCGTGGTGGAAAAACCCATCCGATGATCCAGCGCACGCTAGCATAGATCCCCCGATGATCCCGTCGGACCAACACGAGGTGGACACACAATAACGACATACATGCACGACAATATGTATAACAACAATACATAAAACAAATAAGGTACTTGCCTCGATTTGAAGACAAGAACAATACTTCCACGAAAACGAACACTCGAAGGTCGTCCTTCTCAATCAATCACGCAACAAGATCAAACCTTAACAAAAGAAATGATATAGGATTTATCTCACGTCGTACGAATGTTTAACAATTCGATTTACGGCCAAAAGTTCATAAAATGTAATCTGCCTGAACTCCTTCGCGCACGCTAAGTACTCTGTGTAGCGTGCGTTAAGTCTGCTCGATAGCGCACGCAACCAACAAAGCCTAGCGTACGCTAACTATGCATGGTCAGCACTTCACTGATCAGCTGACTGACTCGCCTGATGGTCTAGCGTACGTTACGTACCAAACGTAGCGTACGCTAACTCGTGCTCGATAGCGCACGTTAATCTATATAGCTTAGCGTGCGCTATCTGTGCATGGCGCCATCACGAGCAAGAAATCGCTTCGTCATGATCAAAACAATGAAATCTTCCGTGATACTTCATGTTACCTCCATGAATATCATGTACATATGATTATGAATGATCTTACGGATAACAATAACTTCGGATTCAAGGATATGCATACCATTATAAAACCATATTCCATTACAACTACAAATCTTCATACGACAATTCGAAAGGCTTAACGGTTGATATCGACACCTTTATATCAATGAAAGTTATCATACTGAAGTGGTTTAACATTCCATATATACTAGATAAATCCTTCCATGATTAATCCCTTAGATTCATCTAACAACAATGATGTTAAAGTCAAGTCCATGATTGCTATGAAGTCATCTACTAGATTCGGATTATTAATGATAGAAGCTTCCTTTACTTGTTCAATGTAATAAGATTCGAATCATGATGATCATAATCAAGGTACTTAAGGCTTATTCATCTCAATATTCCAAACATGATGTACTTTGGATAATTCACTTATGAAAATCAATATGTCGTTAATATGATCATCCAATTCTTTAGAATCCAACTCTAAGTCTGGAGATAGGTTGAACATACCTTAATATGACGAAAATCACTGAACCGTAAGGTAGAATCCAACTCCGATTGGTCGTATGCCACTCCAAGGTGCTATTCCGCTTCAATGATTATTCCCAAGTGATAACCAATATACAAACATCAACAAGATGTGTTCTAAGTGTGTAGGAGGATTATATCAGCTCTCTGGCCTCTCAAGAATGTAGAATGGACGAGTAAAATGTAAGCCAAAACGGGTTGTTGTCCTATTTATAATATTCTGCATTTCAACTGATTAGCGCACGCTACTAAGCTATCCTTAGCGCGCGCTAATAAGAGTTGACTTCAAAACTGTCCAGGTTCGTCCGCGGGAATCTTATCCGGACCCATGTCCCGGCTGGCGCATGTGTTAACCACCTACCTCAATAATTGAGTTCTTAGCGCACGCAACTCATACATTCATAGCGTGCGCTACTAATAACCCGATAGCGCGCGTTAAGCTACATTCTTAGCGTGCGCTATCACGAGTTTGCATGAGACATTTTGCATGTTGCTATACTTATGTACAAAGATAACAATGCAAGAAACATCATACTCCAATAATCAAAACCACAAATCCGTATAATACAGGGTTTGAATACAGTTGAAATACACCGTAATAAACCCGGATATTACACTAAATCTCATATCGTATTACATTTCAAAACATATGCATGATTAATCGTGGACTGCACCAGAAACAACAACACCTCAGAGGCCCCATCGGATTGTATAAGAGTGTTTAACCCAAGAATATTCGTGATCTACACCAAATGCAACGAAACCCTCAGAGGACCTGTTGGCCCATCCGTGAGTGAACATATACTCACACACAACACATACACTTTCTTTTCAAAGTCAAGTATACAATCATAAATATATACTTGCCTTCATGGCATATTTGAGTGGAAGGGAAATGGTATTCAAGATCGGTCGATCCAAGAATGCCCTCCCAACCCTAAACAATTCATAAAGAATATTGATAATCAACAATTAATTCTCAATTCACAAAAAGGAACTCCTTGGACCCCGCTTACGATTTATACTAATTCAAGAATATTCATATAGATGTTGAAAATGATCTGAACCCTCTCAAACCCGAATAATACATGAAAATGTTTATAAGTTCATAGGGGAAACATGGGTACAGGGTACATATTCCATAGTCTCAAGGGTTCCAAGCTTCAAAATAGATCAGACGGATAAATCTAAGAAAAATCCCCAAACTCCTAGGATAGGTAACTAAGGAATTTACCTCGATCCGGACGATAAAAGAAGATCAAGAGATGTTTAATCTATGATAGGAACTTAAATATATGGATATACGATGTTATATGAATCGAATTTTGCCACTCCTATGCTAAAATTTCGATGGTCGCTCGAGGAGAAGGAAAATGGAGAAATGAGGTATGCAACCTGCTTATATAGTCTGCAGCCTCATTGCGTACGCAAGGAATCTTGCTTTACGTACGTTACGATGCTAACATATGTTAAGCCAAGAATGTGGCGTACATAATAGACTTCACAGGGCTACTGCCTCGATTCAGCAGGTATAGTAACATATGTTACCGTGACTGGCTAGAGTACGTAAGAAAAGATTATGTATGTTATCTCATATGGCTAGCCACATGAGAATTCCCAGAGTTCACTGCCTTAAACTAGCATGTATCTTTCCGTACGTTGCATGATGATTATCGCATACGTAAGGGCATATATCTGTAACACCCTGAGATATTCAGGGTATGTCACAGCGCCGTGAATCCTATATTGAACTCACAAGGCTAAGTTCATACAAATTCCATTACAAAAAGAACATCAATAATTTTCTAACAACATCAAAAATCACCAATCATTAATCGGATTAACTAATGAAACTCTAAAGACCATACTCAAATCCACAATGGACAACAAGTCCAACAGAATTAACAAGAAGAAAACAACCCCTATAGTACTCGAGTACCAACTAATAATTCATGACTAAACAAAATCTCAAAAGACAAGACTCGAATAAAGACAACATGAATCTTCACAGTATCACGCCTGGACGTCACCGGCGTACTGCTCTGGTACTCGTCCAGTCGCAATCTTCGTACCTGGAATACATAAAACGTATTTCTCCTAAATGGGATTAACCGTGGAATAGCTAGTACAAGTAATACAAATGAATTCTTACATCTTACAATTTCAAAGTACATGCATCAATAATTTCAAGTATTATGATAATGATTTCCGGAAATGCAATATCCCAAAATGTACCAAAGTAATATAAATCCTTCCGATTAACCATGGACCCAACCATGCGCGGATCTCTCTGAGGCCTCGTCAGACCCTCCCGGAGTGGTTAACCCCAATGTTCGTGGATCCGACCAAATGTGGATCCCTCCGAGGCTCCGTCGGACCCTCCCGTAGTGAGTGTATACGCTCTAACACTCATATACATCACTTTGCACATTTAAGAATGTAAGTTCGTAAGAATTACTTGCCTTTGAGACATGTTGGGATGTTTCGAGGCGGTAAACAACCACCATTGAAAGAACTCGGAGATTCTGAACATAGAAGATTTGTAAAATGACTATCAACAACAATACGACTGGAATAGAAACTGAAATGCGCTCGAAAACCTTATCTATCATTCATGTAGTCCGGAAACATAACACATAGAGGGAGGATTACAACCAAACCCTCTTGATTTCACAAAAACTCATAAACTAAACCATGATTTCGTAGGGGAAATTTTAATCTGGGGTAGTTAAATCATACACATCATGATTCTCCGAACAATTCAGAAAGAAATAGAGGAATTAGCCAAAACCCCTAAAATCCTGAAAGTTAGGGTTCTACGAAGTATTACCTCGATTCGAGGGAGAAATAAGGTGGAACGATGATCAAAACACGTTATGAACCCAGAAATGATGTTGGGTGATGATGTTCTAACAATATCTCGTCAATGGTGTCGCCCAAATCGCCGCTTGGAGGAGAAGAAAAGAAAAATAGAAGAAACCCGCAGAGAAAATGCTGGACCAGGTATATAAATCGGTCCGCTATAACGTACGTAAGTCAGGGAAACTTAACGTACGTTATGCACTTAGCGTACGCTACGCACTATCAGTTACGTACGTAATGGCCTGACAGAAGTCTTTGCCCGATTCTATGTAGGCTATAACGTACGCTATTGAAGCAATTACATATGTAAGCAAGATGGGACTAACGTACGTTATATGTCACCGATAACGTACATAAGCCTCAAGCAGTTCAGAACTGTTGAGAGCCGATTATTCTAGAAAAGAATATCACCGAGTCGAAACGTGACGATTGATGAAACTTGAGGACACGCTTACGAAGGATTCAGAATAACGAACTTAAGCGCTACAAGAAAATACGGACTACCCGAAGGTTCGGCAAACCATAACGAATGTAATTACCCTAACTTTTAGAAAATTACAAAACGGCCCAAAACGTTCGAAAAACAAGATACGAGGTCGAACAATCAAACTAAAGCTCACAACATGACTACCAATGTTAAATAAACTTGTGGAAAACACGAAACAGCAATTTCGAACCATGATTACGCCAAACAAACCAAAAAGTGGAAAGATTGCTAATAAACACGGAATTGAGTAAAACAACTCCAAAACATGCTCGGATGTCAAAATATGCAGAATTCAACATTCTTAAAATGTCAAAACAGTTAAAAGCGAGTCGCTGAAAATGGAAAATACACCAAAATAGAAATCACTAAGAATAGAAAAATGCGGATATTACATTCTCCCCCTCTAAAAACAAGTTTCGTCCCAAAACTTAGGAGATAAATAATTCAGGGTATTTAGCACGCATGTTATCCTTGGTTTCCTAAGTCACTTCTTCGACTCCATGCCTCGACCATTGCACTTTAACTAATGGAACAGTTTTGTGCCGAAGTTGTTTTTCACGATGCTCAGGGATTTTCACCGGCCTTTCTTCGAACGTGACATCATTTGTTATCTCAATATCCCCATAATATATGATATGACTCGGGTTCGGAACATACTTTCTCAGCTGATAAACATGTAACAAATTATGAACATGACTAAGGGCTGGAGGTAATGCCAACCGACAAGCCAACTCACCTACTCTGTCTAGAATCTCAAATGGCCCAATATACCTCGGGCTAAGCTTTCCCTTCTTCCCGAAATGGTAAAATCCTTTCGTCGGCGATACTTTGAGCAGAACATGATCCCCCACCTCAAACTCCAAGGGTCGACGACGAATATCAGCATAAGATTTTTGTCGACTCTGAGCAGTCAACAATCTGTCTCGAATGGTAGAAATTTTCTCCTTGGTTTCCATCAACATATCTGACTCCATCCCAACAAACTCCGAGGCCTCATCCCAACAAAGTGGAGATCTACACCATTTACCATAAAATGCTTTGAAAGGTGCCATTTTGATCGATGCGTGCAAACTATTATTGTAAGTAAACTCAATCAACGGTAGATGTAATTCCCAGTCACTACTCCAGTTTAGGGCACACGCCCGCAACATATCCTCTATTGTCTGAATCGTCCGCTCAGTCTGATCGTCTGACTGCGGATGAAAAGATGTACTCAACCTCAACTCGGTACCCAAAGCTGATGGACCGATTGCCAAAAATGCGATATAAAACAGCCATCCTGATTCGAAACAATAGTCTTAGGCATACCGCGCAACCTTACTATGTCCGCTATAAATGTCCGAGCCAGCCTCTCCAGTCCCCAAGTGTCCTTAATTCCAAGGAAGTGTGTTGACTTGGTTAATCAATCAACGATCACCCAAATCATATTCAACCCAGTTTTTGTCCTCGGAATTCCACTGATAAAGTCCATGGAAATATCTTCCCACTTCCACTCGGTAATAGGAAGTGATTTCAGTAGCCCGACTGGTTGCTGATGCTCGATTTTGACTTGTTGGCCCATCAAACACCGTGATACGAACTCCATGACATCCTTTTCATATTATTCTAGCAAAAATTCCTCTTAAGGTCTTTATACATATTACTCGTTCCGGGATGAGATGGACTAAGGAGTAGCATGGGCTTCTCGAAGTATTCTCTACCTCAATTCTAAATTATTCGGGACTCAGTCTTCCCTGGAATCTCAAAATATTGTCCTCATGGACCATAAAGCCGGGGGCTTTCCTTTTTTCCATATCCGCCTTCAGTTGACTGATCATAGGGTTATTCATCTGCTCCCCTTTGATGTCATCAACTAAGGACGAAGTAATCTCGAGGCCACTCAACTAACCCTACACATGCTGTATCCATACCTCGATTCCCTGCTCAATAATCTCCTGTCGAATGTTCGCTTGTGGTGTGAGAACCTCAAGCATCTGAAGCGATAACGGCTTCCGGCTCAACGCGTCCGCCACAACATTGACTTTTCCCGGATGGTAAAGAATTTCCAAGTCGTAATCCTTAATCAATTCTAACCAATGACGCTGTCTCATATTTAGTTCCTCCTGGCTGAAAATGTATTTTAAACTCTTATGGTCGGTATAAATTCGGAACAGAGAACCGTATAGATAGTGGCGCCAAATCTTCAGTGTAAACAAAACTGCAGCCAACTCCAGATCGTGAGTAGGATAATTCATTTCGTACGGTTTCAACTATCACGACGCAAACGCTATAGTCCTTTCATGTTGCATGAGTACGCACCCGAGTCCCTGGCCTGAAGCATCACTATAAACCGGAAAATTATTCCCTTGAGGCAAGGCTAGAACCGGCGCCGTAGTCAAATGCCTTTTCAGTTCCTCGAAACTCTATTTCCTCTCATCGTTCCATTCGAACTTTTCGGACTTCTGGAGTAATTGAGTAAGTGGTCGAGCAAGGTTGGAGAACCCCTCGACGAACCGTCGATAGTACCCAGCAAGACCCAAAAAGCTACGAACTTCTTTCACGTTTTTAGGTGGTGCCCAATCTAACACTACCTCGACCTTCTGTGGATCTACACGAACCCCTTCAGCCGAAATTACGTGACCAAGAAACATAACATCTTTCAACCAAAATTCACACTTCGAAAACTTCGCGTAAAGTCGCTGGGCTATCAAAATTTCCAACACTAATCGTAAATGATAAGCGTGCTCTTCGTCATCACGAGAATATACTAACATATCGTCTATGAAGATGACTACACACTTATCAAGATGTTCGATAAAGACTTTATTCACTAGCTGCATAAATACTGCCGGCGCGTTGGTTAGCCCAAATGGCATAACCACAAACTCGTAATGTCCGTACCTCGTCCTAAAAGCGATCTTAGGAATATCAGACTCCCTCACTCGGAGCTGGTAGTATCCAGATCTCAAGTCAATCTTCGAGAATATTGTAGCTCCCTGTAACTGGTCAAACAAATCATCTATGCGAGGCAAGGGATATTTATTCTTAATGGTCACTTTGTTCAGTTCCTGGTGATCGATACATAAGCGTTGAACCATCTTTCTTCCTCACGAACAATACTGGCGCACCCCAAGGTGAGGCACTAGGTCTGATATATCCCTTCTCCAACAATTCCCCCAACTAACTCTTCAGCTCCTGCATTTCCGAAGGTTCCATGCGATACGGCGCCTTAGAAATCGTGGCTGCGTTTAGTTCTAAATTGACTGTGAACTCGATCTCACGCTCCGATGGTAGTCCTGGCAAATTATCTGGAAAAACATCTGAAAACTCGTTCACCACTGGAATCGAGGAAAGTTCAACCCTCCCGTCCTATGCTCTCGCAGCATAACACCGGTACCCCAGGCAACCTTCTCTAATAAGTTTTGCACCCTCATGGCACTGATTATAAGTTTTTGACCCCTCCTCTTGTGTCCTGTAAATGAATGCTCGCTACTGTCCTCAGCCAACATCGATATAACCCTCATGCGATAATTTATTATCGCTCCGTGTCTATCAAGCCAGTCATCACCTAGGATCAAATCCTCATCAATGATATTCACGACGATCAAATTCGAAGGCCACACTCTCTCTGTGATTATCACCGGACAATCTCTAACTTCCCTATCCCCGACAATTTTATCCCCACTAGGAAATTTAACCACAAAATGTTTACAAACAGACAAGCATTGAATATTCAATCGACGCACACAATCCAAAGAGATGAACGAATGTGAAGCGTCGGAATCGAAAAGCACTCTAATTGGATGAGAGATAACATAAACGGTACATGTAGCCGCGATAGCCTCTGGATCATTAGCTCTCCTCATCTCGTAAACACGCAGTTTTGCTGAACCAGCACTGGAGGCTCCCCCTCTAATGGACTGACCCTCTCCTCTTCCGGGACCGAAACTCTGAGACGACTGACTCACTGAAGACTTCTGATTAACACTTGGTTCTCCAGGCATAGGAACGGATGCCTGAACCCCAAGTGTCTTTTCTCCTTCAGTATAAAATGTGGCTTTGTGGCCCGCCTGGACACAACTATAACATTTCAAAGGAGGTAGGTTGCAATCATGGATGATATGGCCCTATTGGCCGTAGTTAAAACACGTCACGACCCGATTGGTAACACTAGGTCCGGTTCTCAAATTTTGATTGGCTCCAGATGTTCGGAATCCCGATGAGTCGTCCGCCGACTGAGATTTATTTTGGTTGTTAATCTTACTATCAGAAAAGTTACCGGAGGTCTTCTGCTTCTTACCTTCACTAGCCGTCTCTGTAGCCGCGAAGGACATATCATAGGCCAGTGATTTGCCATGATACTCCTTCTGTGTAGTATAAGTAAATTCTGCCCTGTAGTGTCGAACTTTCAACTTCATCCGCATATCAAAGTGTCGGATTTTATCTCTCTCCTCTCTCACTTGACCCTTCATGTGGTTGAGCTGCTGATTGTACTCGATTATTGCCTGTGATACCGGAATGTCCTGGGGTTTAGCCTTGAAGAAGGCTCGGATTCTGGCCTCTTGGACAGGCCACGGGCAATACTCAGCTTCTATCAATTCTTTAAATTCGTCCCAAATAACCGCATGGTCTTGGGGTTCGACTGCCTGCCACCAGTTAGTAGCCTCTCTCGTTAGAAAATATTAAGCAATCGGCACTTTACGTGCCTCTGGACAGTTCACCACCACAAAAACCTTATTCATCTCTTTAATCAAGTTTTCCCAACCAGCTGGATCTGTAGAACCAATGAACTGAGGATGGTGCATTCGGATCACATCATGTAACCATTTATCTACCCTGGTATCCGCTACAGGAGGTGGGTTGTTGAGTTGAACCGCCTGGCTCAGAAGAACCATCAGATTACCTACTTGCTGCAATATAGTGGCCACAACTATACCCGCATTATTCCCTGTAGAATTCCCTTGACTGGCTGACTGGTCCTGCTGACCATCAGTGGTAGGATGAACTGAATTCGATAAGGTAGGAGTAGTCGAACCAGCATCCGAACTGAGAGACATGGCCACCCCACCGGCTGCGCCACGCCCTCTACCACGTCCGCAACCACGTCCGCGTCCTCTACCAGCTGACATTCTAAAGGATAGAAAAAGAGGAAAAAACATAAGTACAGTTCAGAATATAACCGTCATGGTGACTGGTTTCTCACATTACGAAGTCGAAATACATGACAGTAAAGACGATAAGAAGGATAAGGGAAATTACGAGTATGGTCGTACTAAGATGATGGAAGCGCGATAATACTGTGTTTAAAAAAACATGACTAGACCCAAAAGACCAACAACCTAGATATCCATAAACCTAGGCTCTGATACCATAATCTGTAGCACCCCCCAAGATATTCAGGGTATGTCACAGCGTTGTGAATCCCATCTTGAACTCACAAGGCTAAGTTTATATAAAATCCATTACAAAAAGAACATCAATAATTTTCTAACAACATCAAAACCACCAATCATTAATCGGATAAACCGATGAAACTCCAAAGACCATACTCAAATCCACAATGGACAACAAGTCCAACATAATTAACAAGAGGAAAACAACCCTATAGTACTCGAGTACCAACTAACAATTCATGACAAAACAAAATCTCAAAAGACAAGACTCGAATAAAAAGACAACATGAATCTTCACAGTATCACGCCTGGTCCTCACCATCGTACTGCCCCGGTACTCGTCCAGTCGCATTCTTCGTACCTGAAATACATGAAATGTATTTTCCCCAAATTGGGTTAGCCGTGGAATAGCTAGTACAAGTAATACAAACGAACTCTTACATCTTACAATTTCAAAGTACATGCATCAATAATTTCAAGTATTTAGATAATGGTTTCTGGTAATGCAATATCCCAAAGGGAGAAATAAGATGGAACGATGATCAAAACACGTTAGGAACCCAGAAATGATGTTGGATGATGATGTTCTAACAATATCTCGTCAATGGTGTCGCCCAAATCGCCGCTCGGAGGAGAAGAAAAGAAAATGGAAGAAACCCACAGAGAAGACGATGAACCAGGTTTATAAATCGGTCCGCTATAACGTACATAAGTCAGGGAAACTTAACGTACGTTATGCCCTTAGCGTACGCTACGCACTATCTGTTACATACGTAATGGCCTGGCAGAAGTCTCTGCCCGATCCTCTGTAGGATATAACGTACGCTACTAAAGCACTTACATACATAATCAATATGAGATTAATGTACGTTATATATCACCAATAACGTACGTAAGCCTCAAGCAGTTCAGAACTGTTGAGAGCCGATTATTTTGGGAAAGAATATCACTGAGTCGAAACGTAATGGTTGACGAAACCTGAGGACACACTTACGAAGGGTTCAAGACGACGAACTTAAGTGCTACAAGAAAATACGATTCCGATTACGCGAAGGTTCGGCAAACGATAACGAAAGTAATTACCCTAACTTTTAGGAAATTACAAAACAGCCCAAAACTTTCGAAAAACATGATACGAGGTAGAACAATCAAACCGAAGCTCACAACACGACTCCCACTGTTAAATGAACTTGTGGGAAACAAGAAACAACAATTTCGAACCACGATTATGCCAAACGAACCAAAAAGCGGAAAGATTGCTAATAAACACGAAATTGTGTAAAACAACTCCGAAACATGCTCGTATCTCAAAATATGCAGAATTAAACATTCTCAAAATATCAAAACAGTTACAAGTAAGTCCATGAAAACAGAAAATACACCAAAATAGAAATCACTAAGAATAGAAAAATGCGGATATTACAATGTCATATGTTGATGTCCCAATTATCGTGCATAAAGATATTCGCAGAGGCTACTGCCTCGAACCTCACAGGCATTTTTGTTGGAACAATTTTTTTTAGATCATTTTATACATTTTGATGATGTGTTATTAACCAAAATTTACTTAAACATATTTTTCCTTCAGCTAACGTACGTAAACCAAACCTTTATAACGTACGTAACATTCATAGTTTTTGTAAGATTTTCTGTACAGGTAACGTACGTAACCCATTCAATCTAACGTACGTAATGTTTGAAATATTCTAACCATTGCAAAAGTCATTAGCCATTACAACAAGTCGTCACACTCAATGGATCTCTGACTGGAAGATAACGTACGTAAGCATACCTTGCGTAACGTACGTAACACATTTTATCAGATCTCTCTGGACCATTTTTCCCTATTCGTTACGGCCGCTACTCAAATCATATAACGTACGTAGCAATGATAACGTACGTAATTCAGAGTGCCTAAAGTACGTAAGTAGTGAAACTGCTCCAACGGGAAAATCAACTCAAGAAGGCTATAAATAGCTCACTTCAAGGAGATGGAAAACACACAAGTATTCTGAGCTTACAAGCATACTCAAGCAATTCCAAGCAAATAATTTGAGAGTTATACTTATTCTATATTGTGATACGAGAAGATTTGCTCTATTATTTCCAATCTTTATTCTTGTATCAAAGAGCGATATATCGTGTAAAGTCGAGTTCCTACTCGCATTTATTTTTGTAAAGGTTATCTTGTACCCTGAAAAACAAGAGAGTTTTAGTGAGGTTGTTCTTGAGCCCGGAAATCAAGAAATTGTAAGAGTTGGCACTAAACTAGAAAGTGCATTCTAAGTTCTAAGAAAAGTCCTAGTCGATAAAACTAGGTAGGGGACGCATGCTTCGTTAATAGCCGAACCTCTCGAACAATTTCTTGTGTTCTTTCTTTTCCGCATTTTATTTACTCTGATATTTTTGCTTACGCACAAAAAGAGTTCAATACTCTTATCCGCACTATTCAAACCCCCTTCTAGTGGCGGTACCAAATCTAACAATTGGTATCGGAGCCGTCTCTTTATCACCGGATTAACACCTGCTAGAGAAAAGATCCAGAAATGGCCTTTATCTATTCCTCCGTTGAAGGCAACGCTCTCAATCGCCCTCCCTTCTTCGATGGTTCAAACTTTATGACATGGAAGAAGAAAATGTCCATCTTAATCCGAGCTCACGACATTAAAATATGTAAGGTCATTGCCCTTGGACCTACCATTCCTAAGAAGACGGATGGCTCTCTCAAAAGTTTTGAAGAGTACGACGATGCCGACTGGAAGAACGATCACTTCAATAGTAAAGCCACTCAATTGCTTTACTGTGCTCTCAATCCAGAAGATCACAATAGAATTTCTTCTTGCGAGACGGCAAAAGAGATCTGGAAAATGTAAGAGATCACCCATGAAGGTACGAGTCAAGTTAAGGAAACCAAAATCAATATGCTTCTTCACGATTATGAACTCTTCACTATGAAAGAAGAAGAAAGCATTACCACTATGCTTGACCATTTCTCGGCAATCACTAATGGGCTAGCTTCATTCGGGAAACCGATATCAAGTAGTGATAAAGCCAAGAAAATCCTTTGGTCTCTACCAAGAGAATGGGATGCTACTGTTACGGCCATCATGGAGTCGAAAGACCTCAACACCATAGAATTCAGCGCTCTCATTGGATCTCTCATTAATTACGAGATTGTAATTAAATCTCGAGGTTCGAAACCATAACCCGATAGAGAAAGGAAAATCACCTTCAAAGCCAAAGAAGAAAGCGATCTAGAGGATGAACCTGTCGAAGAAGAGGACGAAGAAACTGCCTTTTATGCCAAAAACATAAAGAAATTCAAAAATCTTCTGCAAAGGCGCCGGAGAGACATCAAACAAGAATCAATGGATGAATCCAAAAAGACTCACTTCCCTCAAAACAAAAAGTTCAACAATACTTGTCGAAGGTGCGGCGTTCCAGGCCATTTTGCAAAAGATTGTCGTGCTGCTGCTCCTATAAGTTCATCAAAACCACCTCACGAAAAGTTCAAAAAGAAGAAAGTTTATGTCGCCACATGGAGCGATGATGATGAGGATAATGAACCACAAGTCCAAACCAATCTTGCTCTAATGTCCCGTGCATCCGAAGATAGTGACGATGAAGTCGAGGTTAGTGATTCTTCTCATGAAGAACTACTTGATGCTTTTGAATCCTTAAATAATGAATACGAAAAGGCTTGCAATAGTAATAAAGATTTGAAAAAGAAAATAAAATTCCTTGAAAATGAAAATGCAAAATTATTGAAAAACAAGGAAGTGTCGATTGATCATACGAATTGTTTGGAAATCGAGAAAATTCTGAGAGATGATTTGCACAAGACTCAGAAAGAATTGAAACTTTATGTTAGAAAATTCTCATGTGGTAATGACAAATTCGAGCAACTATTATTTGGTCAAAAAATTTCTCTTTCAAAACAAGGACTTGGGTATAATTCATTTCCAATGAAAAAGTCCTTAGAAATTACCACGAAAGATTCGGACACTTTAAAAACGGGAATTCCATCAGGTCCAAAATGTTTAAAACCAGGACATACTGAAACATACTGTAGAAGTTCTAGACGAACTATAAGAGTCAAACAAATTTGGGTACCAAAAGGGACCGTTGTTAAAAATCAAGTTTTTGTATCTAACTCCTCAGGACCCAAATTAGCCTGGGTACCTATAAAACAGAAGAAAATTGTTTTTGTAGGTACAAGCAAGGAAGACAACATTATCAAATAAATGGTATGTTGATAGTGGATGTTCAAATCACATGAGTGGAAATGAACATCTCTTCACGGAGCTGAAAAAGGAAGATTGTGGCTATGTTACCTTTGGTGATAATAAAAAGGGCCAAATAAAAGGGACAGGTAAAATCGGTAAGAAACCTTTACCTACTATTGAAAATGTTCTATTTGTTTATGGACTTTGCTATAATCTTCTAAGTGTTTCCCAACTTTGTGACACCGGTCTTAAATTAATTTTTGAAATTACACATTGCACTGCAATGAGAAAAGACCAAATCGTTTTTATTGGATTGCGTTATGGAAATATTTACATTGTTGATCTCCAAGATGAATCTTCTTTCAACGAAAAATGTCTACTTTCATACGATGAAAATGCCGTTATTTGGCACCGAAAATTGGGACATGCCTCTTTACCACTTCTTTCAAAATTGACCAAAAACGATATTGTCCGTGGTCTACCAAAATTAAATTTCAGAAAAGACCACATTTGTGAGGCCTGTATTAAAGGTAAACATGCAAGAGGCTCGTTTAAACCGAAAATAAAAATTTCCACTAGTCACATTCTTGAATTAATTCATATGGATTTAATTGGTCCGTCTCGACATGCCAGTCTAACAGGTAAACTTTATACTTTAGTTCTTGTCGATGATTTTTCGAGATTTACTTGGGTAAAATTCTTAGCAAATAAAGATGATGCTTTTAACGAGTTTGTTAAGTGGTGTAAGGTTACCCAGAAGGAAAAAGAATTACCAATTATCGCCATTCGAACCGATCATGGTGGTGAATTTGATTCTAATCTCTTTGAAGATTGGTGCGATAAATATGGTATTGGGCACAACTTTTCGGCACCTCGGACACCTCAACAAAATGGAGTTGTCGAGAGGAAGAATCGCTCTCTAGAAGAAATGAGCTGGACAATGCTCAATGAGTATGGTCTTCCTAAATATTTATGGGCCGAAGCCGTTAACACCGCTTGTTATGTTATTAATCGTGTCCATCTCAGAAGGAACAAAATGATTACTCCCTATGTGATTTTTCAAGGTAAAAAGCCCAATTTATCTTATTTTCATCCATTTGGTTGTAAAGTGTTTATTCATAATAATGGTAAGGATAATTTGGGTAAATTTGATTCAAAATCAGATATTGGAATATTTCTTGGCTATTCTACTAACAGTAAAGCGTATCATGTATTTAATTGTATAAGAGGCTCGGTAGAAGAGTATATTTATGTAAAATTCGATGATACAGTTTTACCCCCGGGAAAGGTTGTTTTTGATGATGATGCAGGTATGGTTCCAGCTAAAGAAGTATCCGAAGTATCAAAGGAGTTGTAGAAGCTCGACGTAAGCTCGGACAAGCAGGAGGAAAATACTTACAACCTTCCTAAAGATTGGGCAAATGTGAAAGATCATCCGATGGATCAAATTCTCGGAAAAATCGATGAAGGTGTACGAACTAGGAGAAATATAAATGATTGTATTAACAATATTGCGTTTATTTCTCTTACAGAACCAAAGAATATCGATGAGGCCATAAATGATGAGAATTGGGCTATTGCTATGCAAGAAGAGCTAAACCAATTCGAAAGAAATAATGTTTGGGAATTAGTTTCGGCACCGGTAGACAAATCAATCATTGGCACCAAATGAGTTCATAAAATTAAAACCGATGATGATGGTCTCCCAATTAAAAATAAATCGAGGTTGGTCGCCCATGGTTATAATCAAGAAGAAGGCTTGGATTATGAAGAAACGTTTGCTCCTGTTGCTCGTCTTGAAGCTATTCGTCTTCTCTGTGCCTTTGCCGCATACAAGAAGATCAAACTCCATCAAATGGATGTAAAAAGTGCGTTCCTAAATGGAATCATCCAGGAGGAAGTGTATGTCAAGCAACCACCGGGTTTTGAAGATTATGATCATCCCGATCATGTGTACAAGCTCCATAAAGCTCTCTATGGATTAAAACAAGCTCCGAGAGCATGGTATGATCGTTTTAAGCACTTTTCTTATTTCAAATGGGTATAAAAGAGGTAATGTTGATAATACCCTATTCATTAAGATTTTAGGTGATGATATGCTTATTTGTCAAATTTATGTGGACGACATTGTTTTTGGTGCAACTAACGAATCTCTGTCCCAAGAATTTTCAAATCTTATGAAGGGAGAGTTCGAAATGAGCATGATGGGAGAGTTGAAAAACTTTCTCGGACCCCAAATTAGGCAACTCAATGACGGAATATTCATTCACCAATCCAAGTACGTCAATGAGCTCCTAAAGAAATTTAAGATGGAAGATTGCAAAGAAATATCCACTCCTATGTCTTCCACTCTTAAACTCGACAAAGATGAAAAAGGTAAGTATGTTGACCAAAAACAGTATCGAGGTATGATCGGCTCTTTACTTTATTTAACTGCATCTAGACCCGATATAATGTTTGCTACGATCATCATCCTTGAGGTAAGCAAAGTATATCCACCCTCGGTTTCTCGTGCGGAGATACCTCATAGTCCGAATAGTCCCCTCGGTGACTAAGCTCTTCCCTCGAATAAGACTCCCCCTGAAATGAGCAAGGGTTATTTAAAAAACGATACATATTTTCTCCCCCTTTTGTCATTAACAAAAAGTCGAGAGATCCTGTAAAAATCAGCGAAACACAGAATAATCAACAAAATCCAAGAAAATGAATAACCATATTACTGCATAGGAACAAGGATAGTCAAGACAATCAAAACACATTCAAAATAAAAACCAATAGTAGTTCATGCATGAAAATGAAATGAAATGTTTGGTCTTAATAAAAAGGAAACATCATCATAAGAAAGATAATACGACTAATCAAGGTCCGCATCCGGAGGTGTCGGCGGTATCCCAAAGTGAGTGCAGATACTTTTGACCATGATTTTTATCCCACTCATCTCTTTCTCCAGTCTATCCATCCGAGTAACCATCTGAGATGAAGAGCTTTCCTGACGCGGGCGAGAGGTACCAAGCTGAGACGAAGGGCGAGGTTTAGTATGATCAATCCCTCTAGACGTGATCCTCTCCTCTGGTCTCGGAAGAACACCATCCACAAGGCGATCATCATCCTTGAGGTAAGCAAAGAAATATCCACTCCTATGTCTTCCACTCTTAAACTCGACAAAGATGAAAAAGGTAAGTCTGTTGACCAAAAATAGTATTGAGGTATGATCGGCTCTTTACTTTATTTAACTGCATCTAGACCCGATATAATGTTTGCTACTTGATTATGTACTCGTTTTCAAGCTAATCCTAAAGAATCTCATCTCATTGCATGCAAAAGGATTTTTCGGTATTTAAAATATACTGCTGGCTTAGGTCTGTGGTATCCTTCTAGCATTGATTTTCAACTTTTTGCATATAGTGATGCCGATTTCGATGGATGTAAAATTGATAGAAAAAGGACCACCGGAACTTGTCACTTCATGACTTCATGTTTGATTTCACGGGGGAGTAAGAAACAGACTAGTGTCGCTACTTCCACAGCTGAAGCAGAATATGTGGTTGCGGAAAGTGCATGTGCACAAGTCCTTTGGATCAAAAATCAATTACTTGATTATGGCATTGAGCTTAAAAATACTCCTATTTTTTGTGACAATACAAGTGCCATCAATTTAAGCAAAAACCCCATTTTGCATAGTAGGACAAAACATATAGAACTTCGTCACCATTTTATTCGTGACCATGTCCAAAACGGGAATGTTCGTCTCCAATTTGTTGGTACAAATGAACAATTGGCGGATATTTTTACAAAACCATTACCCGAAGAGGCTTTCAATTTTATTCGCATAAATTTAGGAATGGGACATGTTGGTCATTTTTAAATGTTGCATATTCATCATAGTTACATTAAATGGTCATTTAAATTGGAACATCATCGAAAGGACAACACTATTCATTTGGTCATGATTACGGACGTTAAGGACGGTTCATTACGTACATAATAGGACCTTACGTACGTTACAGGCTTTCATGTTACGTACGTAACAAAATGCAGGTTTTTGTCCAGGGATTTCAGGATTTCTCGCTACGTACGTTACAAAAAGAGTATAACGTACGTAATCAGCTTTTAACCCTGATACTTATAAACCCATTTCGTCAGACCCTGTTCATTTCACCCTCAATCCCTAAAAACGACTGCGACGAACTCAACCCTCCACACAAATCTGACCAAAACTCTAAATTCGTCCGATATCTCCATATGTCCGACCGATTCATTCAGATGGCATCCAGAACCGGCAAGAAACGAAGAGGCGAAACCTCTCAACAATTGGTATCGAAGAGCTTGCAGAACCGTCTTCCTCACCTTCCAGAGAACCTACTTTTCGGAACGCTCAAGCTTGCAAAATATTCAACGAAATTCTTATTGATGAAGAGGTAACTCCAAGTCATCATTTTGATTTCGAATCCTTAAATTCTATCGGAATTGCTATCGAAGAATTTTTCGATATGCTTGGAATTAATCGGTTTGTTAGTCTTGCCCGTCTGATCTTTGTGGATTGTGTGAAAGAGTTCTATGCCAATTTCTTTGTCACTTGTGATTCCGATGGATTAGCCGTAGTTAATTCGCTTGTCCGTGGTAAGCCTATCTCTTTTGATGTCGCAAAGCTATCGGAACTTTTTGGTCTCCCAACGAGGGATTTTGTTGTAAAGGAGTGTTTGCGGCTCCTGATGAAGTTGTTGATTATTCCCTCTATAGTGATGAAAATCATGATGTCCATGAAACTGAAGTGCGAGATTTTTTATCAAGTAAAGCCGTTCTCGATGTCCATTCGGGACATTTCGAGAATAATGATTTTGGGATAAATATATGTTTGCTTCATGATGCTATTACTCGCTGTCTAATGCCGAAAGTGAACGCTCAACATCGGTTGGTGAACATCGATATGGAAATCATCTATCACGTCTGGAAAGATCATCAAGTCAGCTTTGCCTTTATCGTGCTTAAATGGTTTGTGGAAAATTTTCCACAAAAAGAGTTATGCCAAAGTTGATCGCCCAAGAAAATCCGGAATGCCATTTGGGTCAATCTTGACGGAAATCTTTGAGAATGCCGGAGTTGATCTAATAGGGCTTCATGGGGTTCCTATTCCGAGGGGGAGCTTAGTCACCGAGGGGACTATTCGGACTATGAGGAATCTCCGCACGAGAAACCGAGGGTGGATATACTTTGCTTACCTCAAGGATGATGATCGCCTTGTGGATGGTGGTGCTCTTCCGAGACCAGAGGAGAGGATCACGTCTAGAGGGATTGATCATACTAGACCTCGCCCTTCGTCTCAGCTTGGCACCTCTCGCCCGCGTCAGGAAAGCTCTTCATCTCAGATGGTTACTCGGATGGATAGACTGGAGAAAGAGAAGAGTGAGATAAAAATCATGGTCAAAAGTATCTGCACTCACTTTGGGATACCGCCGACACCTCCGGATGCGGACCTTGATTAGTTGTGTTATCTTTCTTATGATGATGTTTCCTTTTTATTAAGACCAAACATTTCATTTCATTTTCATGCATGAACTACTATTGGTTTTTATTTTGAATGTGTTTTGATTGTCTTGACTATCCTTGTTCCTATGCAGTAATATGGTTATTCATTGTCTTGGATTTTGTTGATTATTCTGTGTTTCGCTGATTTTTACAGGATCTCTCGACTTTTTGTTAATGACAAAAAGGGGGAGAAAATATGTATCGTTTTTGAAATAACCCTTGCTCGTTTTAGGGGGAGTCTTATTCAATGAAAGAGTTTATTAAATTGTTTGAATCTTCCTAAACTCATATTCTTTTCAAAAACTCCCATACTTAAATTTTGTCATCATCAAAAAGGGGGAGATTGTTGGAACAATTTTTTTAGATCATTTTATACATTTTGATGATGTGTTATTAACCAAAATTTACTTAAACATAATTTTCCTTCAGCTAACGTACGTAAACCAAACCTTTATAACGTACGTAACATTCATAGTTTTTGTAAGATTTTCTGTACAGGTAACGTACGTAACCCGTTCAATATAACGTACGTAATGTTTGAAATATTCTGATCGTTGCAAAAGTCATTAGCCATTACAACAAGTCGTCACACTCAACGGATCTCTGACTCGAAGATAACGTACGTAAGCATACCTTGCGTAACGTACGTAACGCATTTTATCAGGTCTCTCTGGACCATTTTCCCTGTTCATTACGGCCGCTACTCAAATCATATAACGTGTGTAGCAATGATAACGTACATAATTCAGAGTGCCTAACGTATGTAAGCAGTGAAACTGCTCCAACTGGAAAATCAACTCAAGAAGGTTATAGATATCTCACTTCAAGGAGATGGAAAACACACAAGTATTCTGAGCTTACAAGCATACTCAAGCAATTCCAAGCAAATAATTTGAGAGTTATACTTATTCTATATTGTGATACGAGAAGATTTGCTCTATTATTTCTAATCTTTATTCTTGTATCAAAGAGCGATATATCGTGTAAAGTCGAGTTCCTACTCGCATTTGTTTTTGTAAAGGTTATCTTGTACCCTGAAAAACAAGAGAGTTTTAGTGAGGTTGTTCTTGAGCCCGGAAATCAAGAAATTGTAAGAGTTGGCACTAAACTAGAAAGTGCATTCTAAGTTCTAAGAAATGTCCTAGTCGATAAAACTAGGTAGGGGACGTAGGCTTCGTTAATAGTCGAACCTCTCGAACAATTTCTTGTGTTCTTTCTTTTCCGGATTTTATTTACTCCGATATTTTTGCTTCCGCACAAAAAGAGTTCAATACTCTTATCCGCACTATTCAACCCCCCTTCTAGTGGCGGTACCAAATCTAACAATTTTCACGTACACTACCTACCATGTGAACGCATGCTAAGCCTTAAGATTAACGTATATTGTGAACATTGCTAACGTACATAAGTGCAGAATAGCCGCACTGCCCAATAGTTCGATGCAAAGACAACTATATGATGGATTACAACAACTACGCAACCCACAACAAAATGTTTAGGCAAAGATACAACAAACGAACTCAAGCGCTAACAAAACCCAAAAAAACATCAAATTGAGGTACACAAAATGAACACGGATGATAATCCACGAAATTAAAAGAAAGACACGAATCCTGCTATACACAAAAATCATCAGGATGCAAAATAAACATAATAGAATATAATATGATGTTGCACCGAGTACAAGCGAGTCACAAAATCATAAAATTATGAAAAACAAAAAAATACGGATATTATAAGTAAGGGTTAAAAAGTAGGTATTTTGGCTATCACCATTAGGAGGTATCAAGATGAAATCCTTTGTGATGTCTTTCCGATGCATGCTTGCCATATTTTGCTAGGGAGACCGTGGCACTTTGGTCGAGATAGAACTTTGAGCGGTGATGAGTCGATTCTTGATCGACTCATTCTATTCTAACTAGTCGTGTTTTCGTTTGCTTTTTAGTATTTTTGTTCTCTTTTATGCGTGGTATTTTGTGTTTTTAATTTATAGGTAACCAAGCGAAGATTGTGGTGAAATACGCGTTTTCATAGCTAATATTGGAGTTTATGACGATCAAGAGCTAAAACGGGGCCTAAAACGACGATAGATTGAAGCAGTATCGGTCGAATCTTCTAAATTCCAGAATCTCCACTCCGAATTGAGATGTGTTCTCCTTTGATATAAATTCCTCGTGAAATTATCTTCGAAACGGTATATCATATGCTAAAATCCGAGGTGTATTGATACAAGAACGAGGAATCAAGCCGAAGAAGACCAAAAACCGGACTCGGCTGCACCAGGCGACTCGGCCGCACCAGGCAACTCGGCCGTGTCACAGAACACGGCCGTGTCTCGTTCCAGTAAAAAAGCCCTTTTCCTGTGTAGTACGACACGACCGTGTCTTTTGGGACACGGCCGAGTCTCGATCAGTCTATTCCGCATTTCTGGCGCAGTACAACACGGCCGTGTCATGGGACACGGCCGAGTCTCAATACAGAACACTTTTTCTTCTTTTCAGGATAGTGAGACACAGCCGTGTCCCAGGACATGGGCCGTGTCACTTTTCGGTGCATATCACTTTCCTTGACATTTTTGCACAACTTTAAGCCTTTTCTTGATATTTTTGGCTATAAAAAAGGGGAGGTGGAGACCATTTGAAGATATGCTTATCTTGTGGAAGATACTCTTGGGTGAAAAACACAAGATTGAGGGAGAAAACACCAAAAAGTGAGGAAAAAGTGAGATTGTTTTATCATCTTCTTTGTATGTTCTTGGAGTGAAAAAATACATTTGTGAGATATAATAATTCCTTGTATCATTTTGTTGTGAGTTCTTGAAAGAAGATCATCAAACCTTCATCGGGAATTCGATTTCGGCATTTACAAGGGAAGTTTCTACCATGTTTTGTTTTACAATTTCCATTATTGTTGTTGAAATAATCATGTGTAGCTAATCTTTTCATATGGGTTTTTAGAAATAGCCACACACATGTTTTCGATTGATAGTTCCTTTTGATTTTCCGGGTAAAGTTTGGGATTGTTCCTCTTGTTCGTTCTTCGTATAAGAACTTTTGAATTAGATCATCAAACCTTTTTCATTGCTGTTATTATTATTCAAATCGAGGGTTTTTGTCGGTGTTCGCCATCAAACGACCCGAAAGAAATGATTGTGAATGTTCTCGAGCTTTTTCGCGCGATCTTTTAATGATTTACCTCATCAAAAGTAGTCGGTTAATTGATTGATTAGTTAGGGATTCGTCCCCATAAAAAGAGTATCCCTTATTTTCGTTGAGAACAATCGTGATTTTTAGAATTACCGCCATCAAACGGATTTTTTTTAATCGTGAGCAATCGATAATTCCAAACCTTATTTATTTGAGTATCGGAACTAATAATTGATTACTTGTGTGTCGGTGACTCTAAATTCCCATATCAATCTCATTATTGTTATCTCTCATTTATCCGACTATCAATTGGTGTTGTTATCACTTAGTTTATTTTAAATTTTATGCGTTAGTAATTGTATTCCTATCAAACCAATGATGTATTTTAATTTATTTTACTTTTGTTCATTCGACTATTTGCCAAACATTATCGAATTTTAAACCGTTTCCAATTCCTCGAGAGATCGACCTCGGAGTTACTTGCCGCTTCCTACAAAAGCGATTCGTACACTTGCGAGTATTTAATTTGAACCATCAAGTTTTTGGCGCCGTTGCCGGGGAATTGGCGTTTAATTTTTGTTCTTGTTTTAATAATAGTTGAATTGTCTTGATCATTTCTCCGTTTTCATTATTTTCGATAAAAGTCTAAAAATTTGCTCTAACTTCTTTTGTTTATGCTTGGTCGGAGATCGTTGGGTAACCCGATTCTTCCGCCCATAGACGAAGTTCAAAGGATTAGAGCACCAAAAATAATGGCCACATCATCAATGGCAAATGACGAGGTGAATCCGGATCTTGAAGAGCGACTTTTGATCCAAGAAGAAAACACTCGTCAACCGAGGGTTGAGAATGTTGCACAAAATATAGATGAGGAAGAAATTCGTCAACCAAGGTTTCTGAGATATGATAATGTTGGGCGCAATCAAGGGATGCCCGAAGCTCAACAAGGGAGATACTTCTATCTGAGACAACCACCAGTTGGAGTGCAATATGGAGCGAATTATTATCCCGGACCTCAATATGGGATGGAAGCAAACTACAACATTCCGCAACAACCTTTGGTCGAACATCTAATGCGGGACTATGCAAAACCCGTGTTGAACACCGCCATTTCATGCATCCAATTAGCACCGTCCGCAAGGAACTACCACATAAGCGGATTTCACATCGAGCAATTGCCCTCATTTCACGGATTAGCATGAGAGGATCCGTTATCATTCATCAGAGATTTCTATGTGGCGATTGACAACTTCCCATTAAATGGGTTGAGCGAGGATCAACTAAGGATGAAGTGCTTCCCTTATACACTCAAGGATGGGGCGAAACAATGGTTGATGACTTTGGCGCCCGGCTCACTAAGAACATGGGATGAAGTTTACGATAAATTCATTACTAAGTACTTCTCTCATTCAAAGACTACGCAATTGAGAACTCAAATCTCAACTTTCGGACAACAAGACGGAGAGGCATTTCACGAAGCATAGGATCGATTCAAAATGCTACTCATTCGATGCCCACACCATCACTATCCGCTTCAACTACTTAATCAATTCTTCTATGACAGATTGACTCAATATTGCCAAGGAGCGGTAGATAATGCAGCCGGTGGTTCGTTTTGGGGTTTGACGGAGAGACAAGCGTATGATGTGTATGAAACATTGGGAGCCAATTCTCAATAAAAAAGTGTACGTGTTCGTAGGGGAGCCGTGCACCAAGTGAGCGAGAAGGACGAGATGCAATCTAAAATCGATGAGTTGACAAATGAACTAAGACAACTCAAGACTCAAAATAAATCTTCTAGCTCATGAGTTTGCGAGATTTGCGGAGCATCCAGACATGATGCCAATTCATGCCCTCATACTTTTCCGGGAGAACAAACCGAACAAGTTAATTGGGCTATGGGACAAAGCACGGGAAGGCCCGAATGGGAAGAGAGGAGAAATAATTATGGCGGAAACGCAAGAAATGCACCTCTCCCAAATACTTATCATCCTGGGCTAAGAAACCATCCGAATTTCTCATGGAGAAACAACAACCCGATGCCATACGACACAAATGTCCAAACTCAATACAATGAAGGAAACCGAGCCCAACAACCAACGCGAAGTGAACCACCTCCACAAAAAAGGAACTCTCTTGAGGAGAGTATTGCGGAATTCATTAAGGAGAGCAAGGAAAACTGAGAGGAGAACAATAAAAGGTTCGAATCTTTAGAAGCTTCGATGAAGAAAATGGAGATTCAAATTGGGCAACTTGCTACCGAGGCACGTAGACAAGAAAGGGGTAAACTACCAAGTCAACCCGAGCAAGCTCAAGCCATTACCACTCTCCGAAGTGGTAAAGTGATTAATAAAGAAGTTAATTCCGAAGTAAAATAAAGAGGCGATGAGAAAGAAGACGAGTCGGGAAATCAAGAGGAGAAAATAGACGAAGCAACTTCGACTTCCAAGCTTCACAAATCTTCTCAACCATATAAGCCACCAATTCCTTTTCTGAGCCGACTTAGAAAAGCAAAACAAGATGAGCAATTTTCCGAAATCTACGACATGCTTTCGAAGGTCCATGTCAACTTACCTCTTTTGGATGTTGTGAAGAACATTCCCGCTTATACAAAATTTTTCAAAGAGTTGACCTCCAACAAAAGAATATATAATGGGAATGAGAAAGTGGTGCTCTACGAGGTAGAAGCAAGGGGTCAAAAGAAAGGCGATCCCGGAAGTTTTATGATCGACATCACTATGGGGGATAAGAAAGTTGCTCGTGGGATGTTAGATTTGGGAGCAAGTGTGAATCTCATGCCTTACTCGACCTATTTGAGGCTTGGACTCGGGGGAATCAAACCGACAAGAATGACTCTTAAAATGGCGGATAGGTCGATGAAATACCCCAAGGGAGTCATTGAAGACCTATTAGTGTAAGTGGACAAGTTGGTGATTCCGGCCGATTTTGTTATTTTGGAGATGAGCGATTTCGGAACAAGCGAAAATGAATGGACAATACTTCTAGGACGACCATTCATGCGTACAACAAAAACAATCATCGATGTTGATGAAGGAAAGGTCACCATGACCGTCTTGGGCGAAACCGTGGAAATCAGCGTGTTCGGTTCATTTCCTATCCATTCTCATATTTATGCTTCCCATGATGTGAATTTTATTGATTGCAATGATTCTTTGGTTAATGATACGTATTTTCATGATGATGTAGGGGACACGTTGCATGATGCTCTAACCGTTGAGCATGATATGGGGCTTAATAATCTAGAAATTGAAGAATATATTGCATTGTTAGATAATTCCGAAACAATTGATGAAGTTGACGGTTTTAAGATACCATTGGAATTAAAATTTGAGGAACCCGTTGAAATCACCCCACCCCAACTTGAATTGAAAGAACTTCCGGCACATCTTAAATATGTTTTCTTAGGCAAAAGTGACACTTAACCTGTAATTGTCTCTTCCGAATTAACTCCCTTGCAAGAAAACAAATTAGTAGAAGTTCTAACTAAGTTAAAGGAAGCGATTGGGTGGAGTATTTCCGATATCAAGGGAATAAGTCCTGTTAGGTGCATGCATAAAATAATTCTTGAGGATAATGTTAAACTGGTTAGGCAACCTCAAAGGCGTTTGAATCCGAACATGCAGGAAGTTGTGAAAAAAGAAGTTTTGAAATTGCTAGATGTCGGAGTCATCTACCCGATATCCGACAGTAAGTGGGTGAGTCCTGTGCATGTAGTGCCTAAGAAATCTGGAATAACGGTGGTTCATAATGATAAAAATGAATTGGTGCCCACTAGAACAGTAACCGGTTGGAGAATGTGCATTGATTACCGGAAATTAAATGCCGTAACAAAAAAGGATCATTTTCCCCTTCCTTTAATTGATCAAATGTTGGAACGTTTAGCTGGGCATGATTATTACTGTTTTCTAGATGGTCTTTCATGTTTCTATCAAATTCTCATTGCTCCGGAGGATCAAGAGAATACCACTTTCACTTGCCCTTTTGGCACTTTTGCCTTTAGGAGGATGCCGTTTGGTCTTTGCAATGCTCCCGCTACTTTTCAAAGGTGCATGCTATCCATATTCTCTGACTTGTTAGAAAAATCCATCGAGGTATTCATGGACGACTTTTCTGTGTTTGGAACCACTTTCGATGATTGTTTAAATAATTTGACTATTGTGCTAGAACGATGTATTGAGTGTAATCTTACACTTAGTTGGGAAAAGCGTCATTTTATGGTAAAACAAGGTCTTGTTCTAGGTCACGTGGTTTCCAATAAAGGAATGGAGGTTGATAAGGCTAAAGTCGATTTAATTGTTAAATTACCTCCGCCTTCATGTGTCAAAGAGGTTCGAAGCTTTTTAGGGCATGCAGGGTTTTATAGGCGTTTCATTAAAGATTTTTCGAAAATTGTCCGCCCTTTGAGTAACCTTTTGTGCAAAGATGCCAAATTTGATTTTACCGAGGAATGTTTAGTCGGTTTTAATGCTTTGAAAGAAAAGTTAACTTCCACACCTATTGTTGTTGCTCCCGATTGGTCTCTCCAGTTTGAAATTATGTGTGATGCGTCCGAATTTTCTATAGGTGCTGTTTTGGGGCAAAGAGTGAATAAATTTTTCCACGTGATTTACTATGCGAGCAAAACGCTCGATGAAGCTCAGGCTAATTACACCACCACCGAAAAAGAATTTTTAGCCGTTGTGTTTTCTTTAGACAAATTTCGATCCTACTTGGTTGGCTCAAAAGTAGTTTTGCATACGGATCATGCCGCATTGAAATATTTATTAAAAAACCCGATGCAAAACCAAGATTAATTCGGTGGGTTCTTCTGCTGCAAGAATTTGATTTGGAATTTAAAGATAAAAAGGGGTCGAAAAACGTAGTTTCCGACCATCTATCTAGGCTAACCGAGGGAGAAAATTTTAAGCTTGATAATCCTTTGCCAATTGTTGAAACTTTCCCTGACGAGCAATTATTCGATGTAAAAAGGACACCTTGGTATGCTGATATTGTCAATTACATTGTTAGTGGTGTTTTGCAGCCCGACTTAACCTATCAAGGGAAGAAGAGGTTTGTTTCCATGTGCAGGCATTACTTTTGGGATGAGCCCTACTTGTTCAGGTTGGGGCCTGATCAGATATTCCGACGTTGCGTCCCGGAGGAAGAGCACGAGAGCATATTGTTATTTTGCCATGAGTTGCACTGTGGGGGACATTTTAGCGCAAAGAAAACGGCACACAAGGTCCTTCAATCGGGATTCTACTGGCCAACATTATTTAAGGATGCCTATTCCCATTGCAAGAGTTGCGATCGTTGTCAACGAACGAGGAATATAAGCAAAAGGAATGAGATGCCGTTGGCAAACAATCTTGTTGTGGAACTTTTCAATGTTTGGGGAGTGGATTTTATGGGTCCTTCTCCAATTTTCCATGGTTTTGAGTATATTCTAGTTGCTGTAGACTACGTATCTAAGTGGGTGGAAGCAATTCCAACACGAACTAACGATGCTAACGTGGTTTGTAATTTTTTTAGGGATGTGATTTTCTGCAGGTTCGGGACGCCTAGAGCTGTAATAAGCGACAGAGGCACGCATTTTTGCAATAAACAACTTGCAGGCTTGCTTAAGAAGTACAATGTGATGCATAAGGTCGCAACGGCATACCATCCACAAACTTCCGGGCAAGTACAAGTAAGCAATCGGCAAATAAAGACAGTGCTCGAAAAGACGGTGAAACCGACAAGAAAAGATTGGGCATTGAAGTTGAATGACGCTTTATGGGCATACCGCACGGCCTACAAAACTCCAATTGGAATGAGCCCGTATCGCCTAGTATTTGGGAAAGCATGTCACCTACCCGTTGAATTAAAACACAAGGCGTATTGGGCAATCAAAGCACTCAATTTAGATCAAGAAAAGGCGAGCGAGGAATGACTTTTACATTTAAATGAGCTCGATGAGATGCGATATGAGGCGTACGAAAATGCTAAAATCTACAAAGAACGGACGAAACGGTATCATGATAAGCGTATCGTTCGTAAATCTCTCGAACCCGGGATGGATGTTTTGCTACATAACTCCCGTCTTAAGCTCATTCCCGAAAAATTGGTATCGCGATGGGGCGGACCGTTTAAGGTCGTTAATGTATGGCCGCACGGAGCAGTAGAACTTCTTGATCCGCGGAAGAACGAGCACTTTAAGGTAAACGGGCATAGAGTGAAGCAGTATTTTGGATGAATCGAAGAAATCAATGCGTTTGAGTGCATAGAGGTGCACGATGTTGAAGCTTGAGCAAAACGGGAAAAAGTGGAGCTAATGACTATAAAAAAGCGCTACTTGGGAGGCAACCCAACAGTTTAATTAGATTTTTTTTTGTCTTTTGTTTTTTGCATTTATTTTCCTTATATGTTTTTACTCGATTCAAAACTGACCGGTTCAACTGTGGGTGTTAAAATTGCAGGAAACGAGTGCGTTTTCAGAAACTAATAATCTGGGCAGGCAGGGCACGACCGAGTTGCACCTGACACGACCGAGCCTCAAAACAGGGGGAATTTCATTTTCCAGAACAGCACGACTCGACCGTGTCACAGAACACGGCCGAGTGTCAAGACAGTCAATTTGTGCTTATTTTGAATACAAGGACACGGCCGAGTGTCAGGACACGGCCGATTCTAAGAACAGTGAAATTTTGATATTCTGGGCTAGTACGACACGGCCGTGTCACAGGACACGGCCGGGCCTCAATACAGTGAAAATTCGTTTTCTGAGGGAGTAAGACACGACCATGTCATAGGACACGACCGAGTCGGTCGACAGTGGGATTTGGGTTATTTAGAACAGTTCGACACGACCGTGTCATATGCAACACGGCCGTGTCAGTCAGTCTTATATAAAAGGCAATACAAAAAAAACAGTTTTTACCGACGCCAAAATGGCGTTGGTAAAACAGAAAATGGCGTTTGTAAAAAAATTACCGACGCCATTACCGACGGCAACCCGCCGTTGGAAAAACGCTCGACGGTAATTTTTTACTGACGCCATTTACGCCATTACCGACGTTGGTAAATTTTTTTTTTTTTTTAATTTACCGACGCCGTTTACGCCATTTACCGACGCCATTTTTGGCGTCGTTAAATTAAAAAAAAAATTAAAAAAGTCAGGTCAGGACTCAGGCGGGGCTCAGGCGGGTTAGGTCCGGGCTCAGGCGGGTGGGTTCGGTCAGGTCCAGGTCGGGGTCCGGGCGGGTCGGGTGCGGGTCCGGGCGGATCAGGTTCGGGCTCCATTCAATTTCAAATGGTTGAGAAGGATTTTGGTTTATAAACCACCAAAAACATTGATGTTTTTTCGATGTGGGATTGTGTTAAAAAATTACCGACGCCGAAATGGCGTCGGTAATGGCGTAAACGGCGTCGGTAAATTTAAAAAAAAAAAAAAAAATTTACCAACGCCAAAATGGCGTCGGTAATGGCGTAAACGGCGTCGGTAAATTAAAAAAAAAAAAAAAATTTACCAACGCCAAAATGGCGTCGGTAAACGGCGTCGTTAATTGTAAAAAAATAAGTCTGCGAACCGGTCGTCGGCAATGGCGTCGGTAAATCGGGCTTCGGTAAATGGCGTCGGTAAATTATAAGTTTAACAACGGCGGTACGGGCGTCGGTAAATGGCGTCGGTAAATTATAAGTTTAACAACGGCGGTGCTGGCGTCGGTAAATGGCGTCGGTAAAAACTGTTTTTTTTTGTAGTGAGGGAGCACGGTCGATTCCCCATTATCATCTTATCCAGCATTTTTTTTTCTTCCCTGCGAACCCTAGCTTCTACAATATCGATTTTTCTCTTCGTTTTTAAAGAAATTTTGTGCAAAATCAAAGGGGGATACAAGAATCTACTACGTAATCATCATTTTTCAACCAATTTCACTATTCAAAGGAGCAAATCGGACGAATTTGGACCGGGCTTTAATTTTTTTTTTTCTCTTCAATATCTCCGAAATCAAGGTATGTTTCTCATGTTTTTTATGATTATTCTTGGTTATGAACATGCTATGATGATTTGAATCGCTAGTCTTTAATTATCTAGGGTTCTTGAATAAATTGAAGGTGATGAAATTTGGGGATTTTCGATAATTCTTCATGCTTGATGATTAAATTTTCTCGATTGGAAATTCTTGTAATTAAGGGATGTTTTCCATAATGAAGTTGATGAATTCAAACGATAAATTTTGCTTGGGAGTTGTTTTGATCGATAATGTTTATATTGGGGGAATTTTATTGTTTGCTATAAGTTTGGGGGAGGAATACGTTCTCAAGTCCTTAGATAATTGACAAATTGAAATTTTTGCAGAAAATGGCACGAGGAAGAGGACGAGGAAATGCTCAGCGCGGAAGGGGTAGGAATGGCGGGGAACAAGTGCAGCCGGCAAGAATGGCTATTCAAAGGGCTGTGGAAACTCCGGAGTCTTATGGAATCAATCTCCCTGAAACACAATATGAAAGGTGGGAAATGCTGGGTCAGAAAAAAATGCTCCCTATGAGGTGGCACGATGACAAATGCATGAACGCAATGGGGATAAGAGAAGATGTGATGAAATTCCTTGAAAGAGCGCATTGGGCGTGGATGATGACTCAACAATGGCCGACTTATAGGTGTCTGACGATGGAGTTTCTCAGCACTCTCACTTTAAGAAGAGATCCGGTGACTCGAGAACCGACCGAAATGATATTCCGGATCAACAACAACGAAGAGAGACTGACTATCGTCCACTTGGAGGAAATTTATCATGCAAGACACAACGGCCATTACCCGATAAACCGGTTCGCTTGTGAAACATATTGGAGGGCCATGGTAGAATACCCAGGGAGTGAGGTGCGATATTATATTGCAAGATCGGCTAAAGGATCGAACATTCGCAATCCCATACTCCGATACCTACACAAGGTGATTGCGAATACTATATATGGCCGAAAGGAAACCAGGCCCATTTCACTTCGGGAGTTATATATCCTCACTCACATGCTCAACAACTCAATTCCGGCAACCGGGGCTATGGTAGCGGAACATTTTGAGGATATCGCGACAAAGCCTAAGGGGGAGATATGGATAGGGGGTTTGATTACCCCTATCGCACTACACTTCGGTATTTCCTTATCTCAGAGGACTCCCCTTCCTGGAAATAAGCTACTCTCGATCTCCGTGATGACGGTGATGAATATCCTGGACTTTGAACAGCGCATAGTCTTCCTCTAGACAGACAACGACCACTTCCTCCTCCCGAATCCGCCTTTGACAACTATAAATAATATTCGGGACATGAGAAATCTACAAATGGCTACGGAGGCACATAGACGAGCACGGATATCAGCTGGATTGGCTCCACCGGGTCACAGCCCCCTCGACCAAAATGTTCGACCTCGGCGCATTACGGATGAAGAGGAAGAAGAAGAGAGCGAAGAAGAAGAAGAAGAAAGCACGAGAGATCGGCCCGAGACGTCAAGGCGGGCCGAAATTGGACGTGCCCCCTCGCGCCCAACGTTAAGGGAGGAGTTCGAGGCCTACCGAGAGGAGGCGAGATGGGAGCGACGCAAGATATTGTCTCTTGTGAGACAAATGCACGAGTGGCTCGTCCAGCAAGGCCACTTCTGTAACACCCCCAAAACCGTATGGGAATATTACACGCCGTAAACCCTTTCCGCAAGGATCTACCAGGCTAAACGTCCATAAACAACCAAATGCTTGCCCGGCCAGGGTCAAACAATATAATAATACAGACCGTTAAGGTCACTTACACATAAACACACAGACCGATGAGGTCACACAACTCTATCAACAGGACTGACTAACAACATTACCCACACAGGGGTCGAAATACAATACAGCGGAAGACTGAATCAACTCTAACAATACAACTAAACTCTACCAACTTTCAACTCTTGATTAGTATCGCAGCTCGTCATCCCCTTGTGCCAATCCTGTGACTGCTCCCCTGAACCTGCATGTACCTGGACGCAGAACAGACATCCACCCCCCGAATACTCGGGGGTTAGTAAAACTCCACTGTTTTACTAGTGCAAGTATCAAACCATACGAAATGTAACAAGCAAATAGCAACTACGAATTTAATACGCAAATCAATTATCAAAATGTTCCCGAGAAGTTTTAGACTTTCGAACTCAAGTAAGAGATATTTGAAAAGGAACACATCATCTCGGGGATTTTTAAAGCAGAAATTCTTTTGGACCTCGAGTCCTAATTTACAAATCCTTTTCGTAAACATTAGGGCCTTAGCCCGATTCTCGTTTCAAAGCATACTAAATAATATATCATTATGAGTCCGAGATCCATATTTAAAATGTTACCCGAACAATCACTGCTACACGATCATTGTTCGTACACATCATGTACCGAACTCCGGAGGCCTCAACGGACCCTACCCGAACCACACACACTGTTCGTACACATCATGTACCGAACTCCGGAGGCCTCAACGGACCCTACCCGGCTACAACATCGTTCGTACACATCATGTACCGAACTCCGGAGGCCTCGTCAGACCCTACCTGGATCACATACCTTGTCCGTACACGTCATGTACCGGACTCCAGAGGCCTCGTCAGACCCTACCTGGTTCACACACTTTGTTCGTACACGTCATGTACCGGACTCCAGAGGCCTCGTCAGACCCTACCTGGTTCACACACTTTGTTCGTACACATCATGTACCGAACTCCAGAGGCCTCGTCAGACCCTACCTGGATCACACACACATCGACTCGACACAATTCATAATCATTAAATGTCAAGTCATTCCACATTACACCGAAAAGTACAATCAAGTATGTAAACCAAAACAACACAAACATCATGATCATCACAGCGACTCTTAACCAACACAACACACATTCGGTACACAATACATTGAACAAACACGTGTACAACCATCTCATATGTACATCGCAATCCTGCACAAATGGCACAACGCCTAACACGTATACCAATATATCACTATTATCACAAAGCCTTCAAATTTCGGAAACCACAACCAACTCAACGGAACATATTTACGGAGGCAAGCAAAATCGTCACACAAATCATACGTAATTACTATTCACAAGATACAAGTCGTATAATAAGATACTTGCCTCGATAACCGCTACCGAACGCTCCGAAGAACACGGTTCGACCGGAAAGCTCGGACCCCGAAGAAGACAACGAACGGAAGGGTTCCGACTCGAGTTCTTCACAAGAATTCGACCCTTGATTCGCTGGATTGAAGGATGTTACGTGATGATCAATTGATGTTATGAACCTCAAAACTTCATGGATTCATTGTATAACAACATGCCTCCATGATTGAGCAAGTTCCAGCCGCGGAAGGGAAGAAAACGAGTGATAAAATGGGTGAAAAACCCGTCACATTACATCATATTTATAGGCTGCCGGACACGCGACAAGAACGGCCCGACAGCGCCGTGTGTCTCGGCCGTGTCTCGGAGGCTACCCGATCTGGCCGACCCGGCGCAGACACGGCGCCGCAGCAGGCCGTTTCGGGGCCGTGTTGCACGAGCTGGGCAGGCCCCTCCGACGGCCGAAAATTACGTCCGAACGACCCCAAACCCGAACACGAATACGAATCGGGATTACGGTTACGAAGTACTCGCAAAGACGAATCTAAGAGCTAATAGAACACACGATTCCGACCACCCGAAGGCTCGGAATTCGACAACGGAAGTAATTACCCAAAACTTTGGGAAATTACGAAAATGGCCCAAAACGTCCGAAACTCACGATACGCAATCGAAACACCAAACCAAAGCTCGCAACATGAATAATAACATTAAATGAACTTACGAGAAACTCGAAACAACAGTTTCGGACGAGATTCGCAAGAATCGAACTCAAGTGCGGAAAAGTCGCTAAAAAGCTCGGAACTCAACAAAACGATACCGAAACGAACTCGGATGACAAAAAGTGCAGAATTAATCATTCTCGAAATGACGAAATGGTCATGAGCGAGTCGTCAAAACGGACTCCGGCCGAAAATGAAATTTACCGAAAATCGAAAATTGCGGATATTACATTCTACCCTCCTTAAAAGAAGTTTTGTCCCGAAACTTTAAACAAGTAGGGAGGAGCAATATCCCGCCAGGAAAACTCAACAAGATACACAAGAAATGCATAACTTTCGTCCATTGGCGAAACGTTACAAGCAACGCGAAAGAATATACAGCGTGACAACACGCCACATGACAACCATAACAACGCCACCGACAATGATTCAAAACAATAACGATCAATTAACGACGCATCACATACGACATCATATGCACACATTTAATCAAGGACAAGTACGCGACAACAAGTCGCACCCGACTAAAACGGCTATGCGATAGAAACAAATAGAGTATTACGATAGAAATCATTCCGATTCTCATCAACAAGAAAATGTCCGACGTCAAAACACAAACAATTCAAGATAACAGAAAATGAGAATACCGGATATTACATTCTATCATACAAAAAATAAGTTTCGTCCCGAAACTTAAACTAAGGTTATCACAGTGATACAAAACAAAATATAGCGACACATAATAAAATACCATGCTCATGACCTCGTGGTCCACTGACACGCCTCCGTAGGTTCAACAACTAAACGAGAACTTACACAAAACAAAATATCATTCAACAAGTTCCAAATGTAAAAGCGTCACAAAAAAACATCTCTACACGCGAAACAATTCGTGTAGCGAGTACCAAAAACACCATCACTAGACATCACTGGGCCCTCCTAAGTAGGAATGGAATTAGGTCCCTTATCATCTCGGCAACAATCTCGCGATCGAACTCGATGCCCTCGTGTCCACAATTATAACAAGTCACTGGCGGTTTCTTACAATGCGCGCGTTCATGGCCTAGAACGTTACAGTTGAAACACCTAGGAGCATTACCAGAACTCAAAGACACCGACTTGGGTCTTTTGGGTTCTCTAACTGACCGAGAAGGTCCCATACTCGGCTGATACGAGGGTTGAGGTGTGGGAATCCCAATTCCCTTACTTCCGTCGTCATCGGAAATCTTACTTTTTCGCCACCGTCTGAGACTCGGTAGACATTATAGCCATCTCAAACGCCAAGGCTCGATCCTGATAGTCCTTCAAGGTTGTACACATAAAAGGAGCCATACACTGCCGAATCTGAGGTTTCATACGCATATCGAAATAACGAACCTTATCTGCCTCACTTTTCACCTGATCCCGAACATAACACAGCTGTCGATTATAATCGACTATCGCCTGGGATATCGACATGTCTCGGGGCGTAGCCGAGAAAAACTCGACAATCCTACGCTCTTTAACAGGTGGCGGACAATACTCGGCCTCCATGGCAGTTTTAAATTCAGCCCAAGTAGCGGTACGATCACTAGGCGCTACGGCCTCCCACCAGTCTGCAGCTTCCCTGTCGAGTAGGTATTGAGCAATAGGCACTCTTCTCTCATCGGGGCAAGCTACAACATCAAATGTTCTGTCCAACTGGAAGAGCCAATTCTCCCAGCCTAACGAGTCCGAAGAACCTACAAAACGGGGCGGGTGCATTCTCATCACATCTCGTAACCACTTACTAGCTCCGTTATCCTCATCCGGAATCCCGTCTCGGTGTACGGTCTGATTCATATGCGCCAACTGGTCAGTCACCTGACGAAGGATGGTGGCGGCGCCAATATCAACATTACCTCTCGATGATTGCTGCTGATCACGACCACGACTACGACCACGTCCTCGGCCACGGCCTCTCGGCATACTGGATGGACGACCAATAAGAATAACACATCCAAACAAATATCACAACGTCAAGATAAGACAATAATTAGCAGCACGCTAAAACATCAACTCCAAGTCATCACACAAGTGCACGAACTAACACTGCAATTTTAGAACTTCATTCAAAAATAATCCACACGGTCACATCAACAGAGATGTTTGGATTTTACCAAATCAAACACGGTCAAAACCACACACGTATCGCAGGGATCAAACACTAACAACAAAAATAAAATGCTTCCGGAGTATTATTCAAATGATAAAATTTTAAAATACTCAAGTTTGAAAAAAAAAATTAGTGAAATGAAATTTTTTGAAAACACTTATAATACCTCGGTCGTTTAATCAAAACTATGTATCTCATTATCAAAACTGTTTTGATTGAAGCTATTTGCAAAACAACACGTTGAGGCTTCAATCTTTTCGCTAGATGATATCGTCAAAATGACCTAATCAATATATCATTATCTTTACTAGCGTTATACGGGGTAACAACGTGTTACCACGCCATCCATCACTAATACATCAACAGAGATTAAATAATCAAGGGGCATGGGTACAACTGTAATAACAAATTTCTACCGGGTCAGTCAAAAGTTTACGGCCGTAACAACATGTAGTTTACGGCCGTAACAACTCTGAGCTTACGGCCGTAACGGAAAACATCTTACGGCCGTACCATCTAGCTGCAGGACTGCAGAATTGTCACAGTAGCCCCCAACACACAAACACGTAACATTTAAATTCCGAAAATTAAGGTCGTTTTGCAAAACAAGATTTTTCCAAAAATTTTGATTTCCACAAAAATGCTCAAATCAGTAGTCTTTAAGGAAAAACGTTTTCAAAGCTACCCGTAGCGGGTATAATTACAACAATCCAAAATAGTCGATATTAAAACCACATGCCCAAATGTCAAACAGGGTCGCCAATTCAATCACATACATCTCATGGCATCACGTTTAAATATGCAACAAAGCCATTTATCGGAGTCTCTCGCGAACTCTACCGTGAAACCCATCAAGGTTCACAACTTTCACACCATACCAACCCACATGGTGGTTCAAGGGCCAAACATCAATACATCCAGTTCTATACACATACAGCGTATCTAAGTATCAAATACAACTTCATTACACAACACTGTGTAAATAAAATTATGCACCACAAATATCACACATAAATGAAGTCATGAACACAAATATTACGCATAAAAGAGGAGACTTACGTCCACAGGCCGCACGGAGACGACGGTCGCCCACGATACTAATCTCATCCGACAACATATCCAACGCGTTGTGACTACGCACAACTCAACTTGTCACCTGACGACTCGAACGACAAGACAACACATTACTCGACAAATCACAACTCGACTCGACCCGACAGCCTAGGTTTCCGCAACCTAAGCTCCGATACCATAAATGTAACACCCCCAAAACCGTATGGGAATATTACACGCCGTAAACCCTTTCCGCAAGGATCTACCAGGCTAAACGTCCATAAACAACCAAATGCTTGCCCGGCCAGGGTCAAACAATATAATAATACAGACTGTTAAGGTCACTTACACATAAACACACAGACCGATGAGGTCACACAACTCTATCAACAGGACTGACTAACAACATTACCCACACAGGGGTCGAAATACAATACAGCGGAAGACTGAATCAACTCTAACAATACAACTAAACTCTACCAACTTTCAACTCTTGATTAGTATCGCAGCTCGTCATCCCCTTGTGCCAATCCTGTGTGCTCCCGAACCTGCATGTACCTGGACGCAGAACAGACATCCACCCCCCGAATACTCGGGGGTTAGTAAAACTCCACTGTTTTACTAGTGCAAGTATCAAACCATACGAAATGTAACAAGCAAATAGCAACTACGAATTTAATACGCAAATCGATTATCAAAATGTTCCCGAGAAGTTTTAGACTTTCGGACTCAAGTAAGAGATATTTGAAAAGGAACACATCATCTCGGGGATTTTTAAAGCAGAAATTCTTTTGGACCTCGAGTCCTAATTTACAAATCCTTTTCGTAAACATTAGGGCCTTAGCCCGATTCTCGTTTCAAAGCATACTAAATAATATATCATTATGAGTCCGAGATCCATATTTAAAATGTTACCCGAACAATCACTGCTACACGATCATTGTTCGTACACATCATGTACCGAACTCCGGAGGCCTCAACGGACCCTACCCGAACCACACACACTGTTCGTACACATCATGTACCGAACTCCGGAGGCCTCAACGGACCCTACCCGAACCACACACACTGTTCGTACACATCATGTACCGAACTCCGGAGGCCTCAACGGACCCTACCCGGCTACAACATCGTTCGTACACATCATGTACCGAACTCCAGAGGCCTCGTCAGACCCTACCTGGATCACATACCTTGTCCGTACACGTCATGTACCGGACTCCAGAGGCCTCGTCAGACCCTACCTGGTTCACACACTTTGTTCGTACACATCATGTACCGAACTCCAGAGGCCTCGTCAGACCCTACCTGGATCACACACACATCGACTCGACACAATTCATAATCATTAAATGTCAAGTCATTCCACATTACACCGAAAAGTACAATCAAGTATGTAAACCAAAACAACACAAACATCATGATCATCACAGCGACTCTTAACCAACACAACACACATTCGGTACACAATACATTGAACAAACACGTGTACAACCATCTCATATGTACATCGCAATCCTGCACAAATGGCACAACGCCTAACACGTATACCAATATATCACTATTATCACAAAGCCTTCAAATTTCGGAAACGACAACCAACTCAACGGAACATATTTACGGAGGCAAGCAAAATCGTCATACAAATCATACGTAATTACTATTCACAAGACACAAGTCGTATAATAAGATACTTGCCTCGATAACCGCTACCGAACGCTCCGAAGAACACGGTTCGACCGGAAAGCTCGGACCCCGAAGAAGACAACGAACGGAAGGGTTCCGACTCGAGTTCTTCACAAGAATTCGACCCTTGATTCGCTGGATTGAAGGATGTTACGTGATGATCAATTGATGTTATGAACCTCAAAACTTCATGGATTCATTGTATAACAACATGCCTCCATGATTGAGCAAGTTCCAGCCGCGGAAGGGAAGAAAACGAGTGATAAAATGGGTGAAAAACCCGTCTGTTCTGTCATATTTATAGGCCTGCCGGACACGGCGCAGCAAACGGCCCAGACAGCGCCGTGTGTCTCGGCCGTGTCTCGGCAGCTGCGATCTGGCCGACCGGCGCGAGACACGGTGCACGCAGGGCCGTTTCGGGGCCGTGTTGCACAGCACTGGCGAGCCCCTCCCGACGGCCGAAAATTACGTCCGAACGACCCGAAACCCGAACACGAATACGAATCGAAGTTACGGTTACGAAGTACTCGCAAAGACGAATCTAAGAGCTAATAGAACACACGATTCCGACCACCCAAGGCTCGAATTCGACAACTAAGTAATTACCCAAAACTTTGGGAAATTACGAAAATGGCCCAAAACGTCCGAAACTCACGATACGCAATCGAAACACCAAACCAAAGCTCGCAACATGAATAATAACATTAAATGAACTTACGAGAAACTCGAAACAACAGTTTCGGACGAGATTCGCAAGAATCGAACTCAAGTGCGGAAAAGTCGCTAAAAAGCTCGGAACTCAACAAAACGATACCGAAACGAACTCGGATGACAAAAAGTGCAGAATTAATCATTCTCGAAATGACGAAATGGTCATGAGCGAGTCGTCAAAACGGACTCCGGACGAAAATGAAATTTACCGAAAATCGAAAATTGCGGATATTACATTCTACCCTCCTTAAAAGAAGTTTCGTCCCGAAACTTTAAACAAGTAGGGAGGAGCAATATCCCGCCAGGAAAACTCAACAAGATACACAAGAAATGCATAACTTTCGTCCATTGGCGAAACGTTACAAGCAACGCGAAAGAATATACAGCGTGACAACACGCCACATGACAACCATAACAACGCCACCGACAATGATTCAAAACAATAACGATCAATTAACGACGCATCACATACGACATCATATGCACACATTTAATCAAGGACAAGTACGCGACAACAAGTCGCACCCGACTAAAACGGCTATGCGATAGAAACAAATAGAGTATTACGATAGAAATCATTCCGATTCTCATCAACAAGAAAATGTCCGACGTCAAAACACAAACAATTCAAGATAACAGAAAATGAGAATACCGGATATTACAACTTCCCTCCGCCCCACCAGTAAACCGGTCGTAAGTATTTCTTGACCAATGAAATTCTTTTGTTTAAATACTATACCCCCTTCGTTCGTATATTCTTTAATTCAAGTTTGGGGGGAATTGGTCAAGAAATACTTCTTTACTCTTGTTTTTATTTGTTTTCGGATACTATTTTGCTTGTTTGCTTATTTTTGGTTGTTTTGAGCATTTTGCACTTTTTGTGGTGTGTTTTTATTTGGTGTGTTTTTATTTTGCAAACTTGATAGAAACTTTGAAGTATGAATCTTTGGAATGACTCGGGATTTATTTCGTTGTTTTGATATACAAATCAAGGATAATTTGTTGAGGAAAAATTGTGGATAATCGAAACGGGTGTGAAATTGAATAAGTAGTTTTAATATCTTGGAGGTATGAACAAACCTCGAGCCTTCGCGCATTTTCTAAAATGCAAGTTTCATTGTCGAGTGTTTCATTCTTGATTTAAGACTCTAGAACTTGCCTTGGTTTCTTGTTCAAAACTACTAGCGTGTGTGTGGAATTGAGTGAAAATGATTTTTGGCACCTTTGATCCTTACCCTTTGATTTTGGCCAACCCAACATTTGATCATTCCTTAAATAAACCCAATTGAGGTCATTACCTATTTCATTTTTAAACCACATATCAAGCTTTCCATTACTATAATCCTTCGATCCATACTTGAGCAATTAGAAATTATTTTTGACGAGGATACTATGATTGTGGTGACATTGGTTGATATACTTATTGTTGGGAGTGTTGAATTGGTGAAAATAATTACTCCGCTATTTTTGGGAACTTAGTAACCGGGTGTATTCATGTGACCCATGTTTATATTCGCATAAAACGGATCCCTTAGATATGAGTATGCTTGGAAGCAGTTGTGTATGTTTTGATCCTAGTAACCGGGTGTATTCATGTGACCCATCGTTTACATTCGCGTAAAACGGATCCGAAAACAACCCAAGCCAAAAAAAAAAATCGGAGCAATAAGGAGGGTTTGACGCTGCGTTTTTCACTTTCGATAAGTGCTTGTTACAAGTGGTTCATAATTAAGGGGATGAAAGAAGGAAACTTCAAAAATCTTGAGCTTCTATAGCGAAAATGTGATATAGTTCTAAAATTGCTCAAGTCAAGTCACTTTAGCCATATTTATCCCACCTCGACCCAAGCCTACATTACAAGCCGAGTAAAGCCCTTTTTGATTCACGAAAATATTGCATGCACTAAACAGTGGTAGAGATAAAGACGATTGGCAAGCCTATGGGGTTCCTTATTTCATTGAATGAGTTCCGAGCGTTTGCTTACCCCTATCACTTTGAGAGTGAGTGAATACACTTGACCGGTGAGGTTTATATTGCCAAGTATTGACTATGATGTTAAGGAAGCACCCCGGAGGTTTGAAAACTTTGTAGAACTCGACTTATTTTACTTGTGAGTATTGATGAAATTTTCGAAGAGGTCCTTTGAGGTATTTTGACAATTGAGTTCCCCTTTGTGAGTGATTACTTTAAAATGCATTGCTCGGGACGATCAAAGTTCAAGTTTGGGGGGGGGGGGGGGGGTTGATGAGTCGATTCTTGATCAACTCATTCTGTTCTAACTAGTCGTGTTTTCGTTTGCTTTTTAGTATTTTTGTTCTCTTTTATGCGTGGTATTTTGTGTTTTTAATTTATAGGTAACCAAGCGAAGATTGTGGTGAAATACGCGTTTTCATAGCTAATATTGGAGTTTATGACGATCAAGAGCTAAAACGGGGCCTAAAACGACGATAGATTGAAGCAGTATCGGTCGAATCTTCTAAATTCCAGAATCTCCACTCCGAATTGAGATGTGTTCTCCTTTGATATAAATTCCTCGTGAAATTAGCTTCGAAACGGTATATCATATGCTAAAATCCGAGGTGTATTAATACAAGAACGAGGAATCAAGCCGAAGAAGACCAAAAACCGGACTCGGCTGCACCAGGCGACTCGGCCGCACCAGGCGACTCGGCTGCACCAGGCAACTCGGCCGTGTCACAGAACACGGCCGGGTCTCGTTCCAGTAAAAAAGCCCTTTTCCTGTGTAGTACGACACGACCGTGTCTTTTGGGACACGACCGAGTCTCGATCAGTCTATTCCGCATTTATGGCGCAGTACAATACGGCCGTGTCATGGGACACGGCCGAGTCTCAATACAGAACACTTTTTCTTCTTTTCAGGATAGCGCGACACGACCGTGTCCCAGGACACGCGCCGTGTCACTTTTCGGTGCATATCACATTTCTTGACATTTTTGCACAACTTTAAGCCTTTTCTTGATATTTTTGGCTATAAAAAAGGGGAGGTGGAGACCATTTGAAGATATGCTTATCTTGTGGAAGATACTCTTGGGTGAAAAACACAAGATTGAGGGAGAAAACACCAAAAAGTGAGGAAAAAGTGAGATTGTTTCATCATCTTCTTTGTATGTTCTTGGAGTGAAAAAATACATTTGTGAGATATAATAATTCCTTGTATCATTTTGTTGTGAGTTCTTGAAAGAAGATCATCAAACCTTCATCGGGAATTCGATTTCGGCATTTACAAGGGAAGTTTCTACCATGTTTTGTTTTACAATTTCCATTATTGTTGTTGAAATAATCATGTGTAGCTAATCTTTTCATATGGGTTTTTAGAAATAGCCACACATATGTTTTCGATTGATAGTTCCTTTTGATTTTCCGGGTAAAGTTTGGGATTGTTCCTCTTGTTCGTTCTTCGTATAAGAACTTTTGAATTAGATCATCAAACCTTTTTCATTGTTGTTATTATTATTCAAATCGAGGTTTTTGTCGGTGTTCGCCATCAAACGACCCGAAAGAAATGATTGTGAATGTTCTCGAGCTTTTTCGCGCGATCTTTTAACGATTTACCTCATCAAAAGTAGTCGGTTAATTGATTGATTAGTTCGGGATTCGTCCCCATCAAAAGAGTATCCCTTATTTTCGTTGAGAACAATCATGATTTTTAGAATTACCGCCATCAAACGGATTTCTTTTAATCGTGAGCAATCGATAATTCCAAACCTTATTTATTTGAGTATCGGAACTAATAATTGATTACGTGTGTGTCGGTGACTCTAAATTCCCATATCAATCTTATTATTGTTATCTCTCATTTATCCGACTATCAATTGGTGTTGTTATCACTTAGTTTATTTTAAATTTTATGCGTTAGTAATTGTATTCCTATCGAACCAATGATGTATTTTAATTTATTTTACTTTTGTTCATTCGACTATTTGCCAAACATTATCGAATTTTAAACCGTTTCCAATTTCTCGAGAGATCGACCTCGGAGTTACTTGCCGCTTCCTACAAAAGTGATTCGTACACTTGCGAGTATTTACTTTGAACCATCAAGCGGAAAGAAAAATCGTTACTCATTCTAAAATTATGGGAGAAGAATCACATTAACTCCCATGATGCCGATACACATCCAAGATGATCAACATCATATACATAAACAAGCTGAATAAAATTTGAGGAGAGCAAAAGAAAAGAAAAATGAAAAAAATGAAAACTGACAAAAATGAAAATGGAGAGATGAGAGAAAAGAAAATAAAGAAAAAGGAGAGAGAAAAATAAAAAGAGGAAAAAAAGAAAATGCTTGTTAGTAAGTGCAAGAGAAATATAAAAATAGATGAAAAAAATGCACCAATGCATTAGATCGTTTTTCAAATATTTGCACTATCGTTAATCACAAAAACTAGATGATTTTGAGTTCCAACAAATCTCTGTTACAGGAATTTATGACATATTTCCTGAAGAGCTACCTGCAGGATTACCACTGATTCGAGGGACAGAGCATCAAATTAACTTCGTACCCCATGCGGTCTTTTCAAATAGACCAGCATACCTACACAATTCTGAGGAAACCAAGGAGATTCAGCAACAAGTCGAGGAGTTGTTAAGTATGAGTACATCCGAGAAAGTTAGAATCCTTGTGTTGTTCCGGTAATTTTCGTATCAAAGAAAGATTGGACTTGGGGAATGTGTATGTGACTGCCGAATAGTGAATAATATCACGATAAAGTATCACCATCCAATTCCAAGGTTAGATAATATGTTGGATGAATTACAAAGTTCGCGTGTATTTAGTAAAATTGACTTAATGAAAGGTTATTAGTTCGTATGATAGGGGATGAGAGGAAAATAACATTTAAAACTAAATACATATCATTTGAACGGTTGGTAATGTCTTTTGGTCTTACAAATGCACCGAGTACTTTTATGCGTCTAATGAATCATGTTTCGTGTGCTTATATCGGACAATTAATTGTTGTATACTTTGATGATATTCTCATTTATAGCAAGGTTCGAGGACGAATCCTTTTGAGAAACGAGAGAATAATGTGAATCAAGATACAATAGGATACCCGGAACATGATTCGAAAATCAGCAACGGACCGATGACGAGGTCACAAGCGAAGAAACTTAAAAACGGGCTATCAACACTCGTCGTCAACATGTTTAAAAATGATGATATTATCAAAGATCATAAATTTATGTGTATTATTAAAGTTGTCGAACAATATTTTTTTAATTTGTTGAGTTGTATTTTATTGAGTCAAGTAGTAATAAATTTGAACAGGAGTAGACAACACAGAAACGACGAGTTAATATACAAATTATCCCGAGTAAGGCGAATGCACAATAGTTTTATACTTTAGTAATAATTTTCTCATTCGAAGTCCAAATGAGGTGCTTCAAGCGGCTACAAAAAGATAAGAAATATAACTACATCATACGAAGACACTAGGATATCATTCTGAAGTTTTGGACCTCATAAGTGATTGGACAGACAACAACATATTTATTCTCACTTCCAATCCTTGTTTTCACACCTTAAGGTCTTGGTCTTCAATATCTTGTTCCCTGAAAATGTATTTACTAATGTTTTATCATATTTTAGGATATTTGAATGTTGATATTTCTATTTTGTAAATTTTTAGTTATTTTCTTGTTCACATTGAAGTTCTGTGTAAGATTTGAGCTATAAATAGTCTTGATCTCATTTGTAAAAGACATCCAAGATATATGAACTTTAAGTGTGTTTGTCTTAACAAACCTTTGTGAGTTCCTTCTTGTTTTGTTGAGTATGTCTCTAAAACACCCTTTATGTGATTCGGTTACTTATCAAGTTTCAAACCAGTATTACTATTTGAATTCTACCCCTTCCGGGTTGCCACGATAGGTTGCATAGAGGTTCAGAAGTAACTTTTGCTTATTTTGGAAACATTTTGTGACCTTATTCACCTTATGGTGTCAGGTATCATGGCATCTCGTGTGGGGGTCACGTCAATTCTAAATCTAACATTGATAAGATACAATGACATAGTCGCATACCATCCTATTGGTGCCTGCTTAAGTCCGTATATGGCTTTTGTTAGCCTGTAGACTTGGTCACCATTCTATGAATTGACAAACCATGACGGTTGCTCGACATAAACTTCTTCGGCTAGGTCTCCATTTAAAAATGCACTCTTAACATTCATTTGATAGATTATAAAATTATTATAAGCTGCAAATACAAGGAACATCCTTATAGCTTCTAGTATTTCTACTGTTTGTAGCCTTTTACGACTAGTCTAGACTTATTCCTTTTAACTAGTCTATTTTCGTCCTTCTTAATTCTAAATACCAATGTTATCCCAATGACAGTTTTGATGGGTCAGTCTAGAAACTGAGTACTGGACATTGTTCCTTTCAAAATCATTTAGCTCTTCCTCCATAGAGGTTATCTAGTGAGAATTATCAAGAGCTTCATTTATTGATATTAGTGTAGAATGCACTAGGAATACAGCTATGGTGCACATAGCAAGTCTCCGCCATTCTGTTGTAGTATTCCATACAAGGAACTGTATTGTATATGCTTCTGGCTCTGTATTCTCCTGAACATACAGTATATTTACTAGTGTACTACTATGTTCTCTCATTCTAATGGTAACTGCTGTATCTACATTACTGAACACAAGTTCCTGCGGGTGACCTCTGAACCATTTCCTTTCGGGTTTCATCTCCATATTTCTTATTGTGTCTTGTTGGTCTGTAGGCTTAGTCTCTGGTTCTACATCTATTTTTTCGATTCTTACAACTGCAGGATTTATATCCAATGAAGTGAGAGGTTCCCTCTAGGTCCATGTGATATCTTCCAGGGTCAGGGTTTGAATGACTTGAGTTACTCCATTTATTCTCGTGGGATCACATTGCTACTCATTGCATACTACATGGACTGACTACTTAATGGTCAGTTTCCTCTTATTAAATACCCTGTAGGCCTTGCTAACGAACACTCCTTTATCAGACTTCTCACCAAAGGTTTTGAGTTGATCCTTCCCATTGTTGAACATATAACACTTGCAACCAATAATATGGAAACATACAATAGTATGAGTTCTGTTGTTCCATACCTCATAGAGAGTTTTGTTCAGGTGCTTGTTGATGATTCAACGATTTTGTGTATAGCACGCTATATTTGTTTTTCCACCCCAGAGTTATTGTGGTAACTTGATCTCGGCAATCATCATCTTGGTGGCTTCTTTCAGCATCCTGTTCTTTTGCTCGACAACACTATTTTGGTGTGGGGTCACGTACCGAATACTCATGTTGTATTCCATTATCTGCACAGTACTGCTCTGTGAAGCGATTTGGGAATTCTTTTCCTAGATTGGATATAATGGAGACTATGCTCAACTATTTTTCATTATGTAGTTTTCTCAAGTTTTCCGGTAACTTTGGCATTGTCTCCTTCTTCTTCTTCAAGAATATCGTCCAAGTGTACCTAGAAAAATCGTTAGTAATAATTATGCATGGTCTAGTGTGGCAGGCACGTACTCGCGGTATGCATATTAGTTATGCATGAAAAACTGAGAGTTATGGTCCCTGTATGTTTGTTGTCCCGGGGGGGAGCCATTTTTACTGCAGTTTCTTAGGAGAGTAATGGTCTATACAAGTTGGAGAATGAGTTGTATCCTAGGTCATATTTGTCATGAATGTGTTGGCCTGAACTTAGGATATCTCCCATCCTTTTAGAAGATTTCTCAAATGAGTTGAGGATGGTGTCTAGCTCTCCTTCTAGTTTCTCGAGGATCTGTATCTTTGTTTCCAGTAGAGCATAATCATTTATCTTACTCCGATCATGAGATTTTATCTTATTTACTGTAGCAGTAATTTGAAGATTGCTCTCCATGAGTTTTTCGATCTCAATTTTTCTATTTTTACAATCGAAATATTTTTGTAGTTATTTTTGTTAGGATTGTATACTGCAAAGCATACTTTATTCTTGTATTACCTTATTTCCCTGTAACTACCTATGAGAATATTAATTACATTTAATCACATGTTTTGCATATTTATTCACGTTATGGTTATGCAAATGAAATGTCTAAATATTTTATATTGTATAATGTGGTGTGTTGGTGTCACACGGAAGATCACATTATCGATGCCTTATAAAATAATATAATAGTTCATAACCTTTATAATTATTAGACAAATTATATAAAAAGTTGTAGTGTATGCTTGAGATTAGTTGGTCTTGACTATTAGCATACATTAGCGTATTTGCATACATTGAACTGGATCGAGGTGAGATAATGTCTTCTGTACTGACTGTAAGAAGAACGTAAATCTTGGATAATTATTATATCTTAATTCTAAGTATATAATATTTAATTGTGTATTTATAATACTTATTGCTCTGATTTACCATGGGTGAGAGTCAAAATGATCGACTCAATAAGCCTCGTATCTTGGGCAATAATATTATTTATATGACAGTTATTATTATTACTAGAAATCGTGTCCCGACTCGTGCGGGTTGATGATGTCCCCTTGAGGAGCTCGATAATGATTATTATATTAAACCCTGCAGGTGGATTTAATTCTGATATAATAATAAGGTTCGAGTGGTACTACTCTTGAATAAGATATTAATTAATTAAAACTGTCAGTAGCTTATAATTAATTAATGGACATTCTATATCTTAAATACGGGAAATAATATTAATAAGGAGCTCGATTTCGTAAATTGGGATTTGGATTGGAAGTGCAATATTAATTCTTTAGTGGATTGAATTGATTTTAATGGACTCAATATATTAGGAAAGGTCCTAATAAGGAAATTTGAGGTCTATTGGGAGTCATTCTCTAATCCTCCTTAAGATCCCTAGTAGTAGTCCAAAAGCCTATAAATAGGACTATATGGGCTGGCCGATTTTTCTATGCACTCTCAAGGTTGTGAGATCAAATTTTTCTTCTTGTGTTTAATTGTAGATCTAGACTTGTGTCTTTGATTATACAATTTAGATAACACATCAATTTTTTTAAGAGTGTTCATGCAATACTAGAAAATAAAGAAAAATCGAGTGACCACATACAAAAAGGGTTGGGCCGATCCATAGAAGTCCAAGCAAGGTCCGGTAGTTCGTTGCCCACACAACGTCCGGGTTAAGGCGGATCATACTCTAGAAGGTATAAAGGTAGAAATACAAGGGGATCAAGACGAAAGCAACCACTTCACTTCAAATGTAAGATCCTATGATCTTTTAGATCTAGATTAGGATATCTCAACTCCAGCATATTTATTTAATAAATTTAAATTACTTATTAATCTTAGTAATTAATTAATTGGCATGTCTAAATAGATCTTATGCTCGTGGATGCGTAAAACGCGTTTATCAAACTTTCTCAAACCTCGCTTCCGCTGCGTTTTATATTCCAACAACTGGTATCGGAGCCGGAATTTTAGGTTTTTGCTATTTTAATTAATTTTGGTGATTAATTGATAGCAATTTAAATATTCATGTAATTTGATGTTGGTGTATTTTGCTAGATGTGTTCTTGTAGGGAATCTGATCCAATTATCATGGTTTATGTGAATGATTTATTTATTTATTTTTATTATTTATGCAATTGTTGGTTTTGGCCCGGTTTGAGGCATGCAATGGTTTTTCCCGTGAGAAAATCTGCGGGTAGATCTAGGTGTTTTATTTTTTTTTGTGTAATCTTGCTGTAATTTCGATGTATTTTATTTTGTGTAAAATTGTAATCGAATTCGGAAAAGACGGGATCGCGAAGAAATAGAGCAGAACCGGGACTGCCGGGACTGCTGGGCAGCCGCGGCCGACAGCAGCGAGCAGGCGCTGCCGAGCAGCACACGGCTGCCTGCCGAGCAGCGCCGAGCGGCTGCCAGTGCCGCGGGCAGCCTGGTCCGGGCCGGTTCGCTGGTTCGGGCCGGGTCGTCCAGTTTTGGTCCGGTCCGTTTTCGCCGTCGTTCGTTGCGTCCGCTGGAGAGTCGGGATTTAGAATTAAATTTTTTTATGTAATTAATTTGCATAAAAGTGAAATTTTAATTTTGGAAATCCACGACCCGGTCGGGGAGGACTGACGAGATGCTTGATTCAGTGGGAGAGATCGAGTTGAAGACTTTCTCGGATTCAACTCAAGGAAGAAGACTATGATAATTAGATAATTTAATTATCCATTATTTATTTTGGTTTATATTATTTGATGTATGGCATGTATGAATGTATGCGTGATATGTTTTCTACATGTTTGGACGAGAAAATTAAAAACCTTTAGGCTAAAATAACTAAGTGATTAAATTGATTTAATTTTATCATATTGGCCTCCATAATTAATTTAAATTGTGAAGTAATTAGCATGCGCGTTGACATTAGGGTCTTCCTCCATATCGAATGTGCTAATTATAGGTTCACTAGTTTTAAATTTCACATAATAACATAAGGTAAATATTATTTTTATGATAGGACCTCTCCATATGTAGGACTATTATTTAAAAGATAATATTTTAAAGATGTTAAATTATGGTATTCACTTAGGTGTATAAATTAATAAGCTCTCCATCGAAATATATGTTAATTAATACATGGCCAAGAGGAACCAATTATTAATTTTACTTGTCATAACGTAAGTTGACCAGATAGTAAAATTAAAGACGTAAAACTCTACTTGAAAAATGTGTGTGTAGACGTCCACACAATCGTGGCTTGCATATGCGGGTTTTTCGAGGTGTTGGTTGCTAGCATATATATTGTGTTTTGGGATTTTTCGATATATTTTGCTATGCATTATGTTATGTATGTTTTTAATTTTATCTCAGATGTCTTTCAGTCTGCTTGCTGTTATTCTCAAAGAAAATAATCTTGATGGCACTAACTTTGCCGACTGTAAAAGAAATCTTAACATTGTCCTGACTGCCAAGGGGCATAAATTTGTGTTAACTGAGGAGAGCCCTCTGGATCCAGAATCGTATGCCACTCCTGGAGAGTTAGATGAATTCTGAAAATGGAAGAAGTCTGATGAGATGGCTCGCTGTTACATTTTGGCTTCACTGACAAATGTATTGCAGCATCAGCATCAGACGATGGGCTCAGCCGCGGAGATGATGAAAAATATCACCGAGATGTTTGGTCATCAGAACCGGGCGGCTAGGCAAAATGCAATGAGGGTATTGATGACAACTCAAATGTCTGAAGGGACCCCACTGAAGGATCATATTCTGAAAATGATGTCTAATTTGAACGAACTGAGCATATTGGGTGCTACTATCGATGCGGAGTCGCAGGTCGATATTATCTTGGGCAGCTTACCAAGAAGCTTTGAGCAGTTCCGCCTTAACTACAATATGAACCGTAGGACATATACTTTGGCGGAACTTCTGACAGAGCTTCAATATGCTGAAGGTCTCTTCAAACAAGGTTATCATTAGATTCTTGCGGCAACCGGTGCTACTTCTTTCAAACCCAAATGGGGAAAGAAGAAAAATCAGGTTGGCCTGAAGTAAGTGGCAACTCTCAAAGTGAAAAGAAAGGCTCCTCACCCCGAGGCAAATAAAAATCCAAAGGGAAGTGCTACAAGTGCGGTCAGAATGGACATTTTAAAGCGGACTGCCCTGCTCTTAAGAAAGGTATGTCTCGTGCACTAGTAGTCAAACATGTTTAGCATCTTGTTCTTACACTTCATGGATAGTTGATTCAGGTTCCACTGATCATGTTTGATTTGACTCGCATGGTTTTCAGGTAACCAAGCAGCTTAGTGCGGGCAAGATTACCATCAACTGGGGCGATTATTCCAGGCTTATAGTTATTGCAGTGGGAGTCTTGCAGTCGAAGATTAATGATAAATTATTTGTCCTCAATAATGTATTATTAGTACCAGATTTTAGAATGAATTTAATTTCGGTTTCTAAATTAAAATGCGATGGTTATTCAGTTTCTTTTGATGATGATGCTATTATTAGGAAAAGAAACGGTGAATATATTTGCAAAGATATTTTTAATAATGGACTGTATGTTATTAATACTGCACAAATTCCCATGCACAAATCACTTAACTCTTTGTCTAAACCTAAAAAGAGAAAATAACCTTCAAGCATAAACCAAACATATCTGTGGCATTTACGGTTAGGACATGTAAACCTTGGGAGAATTCAAAGATTGGTAGACGATGGCCCATTGGATGATCTCCAAGTTGAGTCATTTCCAATTTGCGAATCCTGTCTCGAGGTAATATGACCAAAAGGATTTTTAAAACCAAGGGAAACCGTGCTCAGAATGTGTTAGAATTGGTTCATACGGATGTATGTGGTTCAATGAATATCCAGGCTAGGGGTGGTTTTGAATACTTCATCATATTTATAGATGATTATTCGAGATATGGATATATCTATTTGATGTTATGTAAGTCTGAAGCCTTTGACAAGTTCAAAGACTTCAAGGCTGAAATGGAGAAGCATCGTGGGGAGAGTATCAAGTCACTATGATCTGATCATGGTGGCGAATACCTTAGTGGAGATTTTTTGGATTTCTTGGCGAATGAGGGGATTTTGTCCCAGCTCACTGCGCCGGGAACTCCACAACAAAATGGTGTTGCTGAAAGAAGGAATATAACTCTTTTAGAAATGGTTAGATCAATGATGAGTTATTCAGATTTACCTATTTCGTTTTGGGGATACGCCTTAGATATAGCGGCGTACATTCTAAACCTGGTGCCTTCGAAATCAGTTCCAAAAACACCCACAGAGCTGTTGAGTGGGCAAAATCCCAGTCTAGGACATGTTCGGATTTGGAGTACTCCAGCACATGTGCTGAATAAGGAAGCTGATAAGTTGGCATCTCGTACAGAAGTATGAGTGTTTGTAGGATATCCTAAGGGAACGAAGGGTGACTTGTTCTATAGTCCTCAGGATTAGAAGGTCATTGTTAGCACCAATGCCCAGTTCCTGGAAGAGGATTATATGATTAGTCACAAGCCCATGAGCGAGATAATTCTGGAAGAGTTGAGGAGCGAGACTCCGTCTATACCAACCGTACAAGCACCAACTAACACTGCACCACGTATCAATTCTGAGACTTCTACACCAACTCAGGATTTGCCTTGTCGTAGTGGAAGGGTTGTTCGTCAACTGAAACGATTCATAGGCATGGGAAAGTCTTCGGACTCAATCCCAGGCGAAGATGAATCAGATCCCTGGACCTACAAGGAGGCAATCCAAGATAAAGATGCTGACTCCTGGCAAGTAGCAACGGAATCAGAAATGGGATCTATGTATTTCAATCACGTGTGGGAACTAGTAGAGCTACCTAATGGGGTACAAGCCATTGGGAGTAAATGGGTCTACAAGCGAAACAAAGGATGTGACAGTAAGGTTGAAACCTTCAAATCGAGGCTTGTTGCGAAAGGTTACACTCAGAAAGAGGGTATCGATTATGATGAAACTTTACGCCGGTAGCCATGCTTAAGTCAATCCGGATTCTTTTAGATATAGCTGCGCATTTGGATCTGGAGATTTGGCAAATGGATGTCAAGACTGCATTCTTGAATGGGAGTATAGACAAGGAAATCTATATGCGCCAACCAGAGGGATTCATTGCTGATGGAGAAGAGCTCTTGGTGTGCAAGCTTAAGAGATCCATTTATGGACTTAAGCAAGCATCTAGATCTTGGAACATCGTTTTGATGAGGTTGTCCAGTCATATGGATTCGTCTAATGGAGTGAGAGTTGTGTGTATAAGAAATACAATGGAAACGTGTTGGTATTTCTTATACTGTATGTAGACGATATCCTTCTGATTGGAAACAACGAGAAGGAATTGTCGGACGTACGGGTATGGATATCTGAGCAGTTCGATATGAAGGATCTGGGAGAAGCAGGACACATCCTTGGAATTAGGATCTTTCGTTATCGGAAGAAAAGGATGATGTGCTTATCCCATGCATCCTATATCGATATAGTGCTAAAGTGGTTTAGCATGGAGAATTCCAAGAAAAGTTTTCTACCTTACAGATATGGAATTCAACTATCTAAGGATATGTGTCCCAAGACACAAAAGGAGATATATGACACGAAGATGGTCTCTTATGCGTTAGCTGTGGGAAGCCTCTTGTATGTTATGCTTTGCACTAGACCAGATATCTGTTATGCCGTAGGCATGGCTGCTAGATATCAGTCAAACCCAGGACTAGGACACTGGATTGCTGTCAAGCACATACTCAAGTACCTGAGAAGGACTAGAGAGTATATGCTTGTATATCAATCAGACGACCTGTGTCTGGTAGCTTACACTGACTCGGATTTTTCATCAGACAAAGAAAAGTCCAAGTCTACTTCGGGTTATGTGTTTAGCCTGGGAGGTGAAGCCATTAGTTGGAGGAGTGTGAAGCATAAATGCATCTCGGACTCTACCATGGAAGCCGAGTACGTGGCAGCCTTTAAGGCAGCCAAGGAGGCGGTGTGGCTCAAGTACTTCCTGCAGGACTTAGATGTGATTCCCGATTTGCTAAGGGGTATTACACTTTATTGTGATAATACTGATGCAGACGCAAATTCGAGGGAACCATGAGCCCACAAGGCAAGTAAACATATCAACCGCATGTACCACATCATACGACACTTCGTAAAGGAAGGAGACGTAGTTGTAGCCAGAGTTGCATCGGAAGATAATCTTGCTGATCCTTTCACAAAAGGCTTACCTTCAAAAGTTTTTGAAAGGCATGTGGAAGGAATGGGATTACGGTGTATGGCAGCATTGCTTTAAGTATAAGTGGGAGAAATGAGAGACTATGTAATAGAGTAGTATACTTAAAAGCATGTTTTGAGTATAAGTGGAAGATTGTTAGGATTGTATACTGCAAAGCATACTTTATGCTTGTATTACTTTATTTCCTTGTAACTACCTATGAGAATATTAATTACATTTAATCACATGTTTTGCATATTTATTCACGTTATGGTTATGCAAATGAAATGTCTAAATATTTTATATTGTAGATAATGTGGTGTGTTGGTGTCACACGAAAGATCACATTATCGGTGCCTTATAAACTAATATAATAGTTCACAACCTATATAATTATTAGACAAATTATATGAAAGGTTGTAGTGTATGCTTGAGATTAGTTGGTCTTAACTATTAGCATACATTAGCGTATTTGCATACGTTGAACTGGATCGAGGTGAGATAGTGTCTTCTGTACTGATTGTAAGAAGAACATAAATATCGGATTATTATTATTTCTTAATTCTAACTATATAATATTTAATTATGTATTTATAATACTTATTGCTTTGATTTACTATGGGTGAGAGTCAAATTGATCGACTCAATAAGCCTCGTATCTTGGGCAATAATATTATTTATATGACAGTTATTATTATTACTAGAAATCGTGTCCCAACTCGTGCGGGTTGATGATGTCCCCTTGAGGAGCTCGATAATGATTATTATATTAAACCATGCAGGTGGATTTAATTCCGATATAATAATAAGGTTCGAATGGTACTACTTTTGGATAAGATATTAATTAATTAAAGCTGTCAGTAGCTTATAATTAATTAATGGACATTCGAGCTCGATTTCGTAAATTGGGATTTGGGTTGGAAGTGCAATATTAATTCTTTAATGGATTGAATTGATATTAATAGACTCAATATATTAGGAAATGTCCTAATAAGGAAATTTGAGGTCTATTGGGAGTCCTTCCTTAATCCTCCTTAAGATCCCTAGTAGTAGTCCAAAAGCCTATAAATAGGACTATATGGGTTGGCCGATTTTTCTATGCATTCTCAAGGTTGTGAGATCAAATTTTTATTCTTTTGTTTAATTGTAGATTCTACAATTTAGATAACACATCAAATTTTATAAGAGTGTTCATGCAATATTAGAAAATAAAAAAAATCGAGTGACTACATACAAAAAGGTTTCGGCCGATCCATAGAAGTCCAAGCATGGTCCGGTAGTTCGTTGCCCACACAACGTCCGGGTTAAGGCAGATCATACTCTAGAAGGTCTAAAGGTAGAAATACAAGGTAATCAAGACGAAAGCAACCACTTCACTTCAAATGTAATATCCTATGATCTTTAGATCTAGATTATGATATCTCAACTCCAACATATTTATTTAATAAATTTAAATAATATTAAATTGCTTATTAATCTTAGTAATTAATTAATTAGCATGACAAAATTGACCTTATGCTCGTGGATGCGTAAAACGCGTTTATCAAACTTTCTCAAACTTCGCTTCCGCTGCGTTTTATATTCCAACAATTTTTTAGCAAGTCGTTTTCATTTTAATCTCTAGATTTGAAAGTGAAAGCTATATGTTTTTTATTTTATATCCCATCGGCTTTCTGAAAGGTTTTTAACTATCAGTAGATGAAGTTGAGATTAACTCATAATCACTGGTGTCATCTTCTTCCTCATTGGTCATCATGCACATGTATGAATTTTCCTCTTACTCATCAGAGAAATCGCTGTCAGTATAGCATGTAGGCATTCTTCTATTTTTTTTGCTGTTTGGCATTGACTCATATTCTCCTATGATGCTTCAGCTTACTTCGCCAGATCTTTCATTTCTCATCGCTTTCATGTCGCTCAGCTTCAGGTCGCTTGTGAACTTTGGGATGTGGACACCTGTTGCGTAGTGTCCTGACTTCCTATAGTTATAACACAAATTGGTATATCCTGTAGGTGTTGACTCTGTACTCACCTTGTTTGAGAATTTCGGCTTGTAGGGAGCCTTTTTAGGTCTTCTTGATCTTCTGTGGTTTTGGATGTGCTGGGTCGGAGCGTGTTTTATGTCGGATACAACAGTCAGTGCTGTAGTCCGGGCGGGTGATTCTTCTTCTTTTTCTCTCATGTCGCTATCATACTTGAGAGATTTTGCATCAAATAAGAGATAAGAAGTAAATATATCATTAAGATTATAGGATACACGTATAGCCATGGTCTTACTATCCCACCGAGCAAGGAGTGATCTAAAGATTATTAAATTTTTCTTCTTTTGGGAGTACACTTTGCCCAATGCTTCAAGTTCACTGACAATGCCAGTGAATCTGAGCTCAAGGTCCTCAAGAGTTTCAGGTGATTTCATTTCAAATGACTCAAATTCTTGAGTTAATTTAGCAAATTTGTTTTCTTTTGAAAGCTCAATGCCTTCACATATCAATGATATCATTTTGAGTTTATCTAGATTTCTTTGGCTGTTTTACAACTCTTTGCCTTCTAGAATATGCCGTTACTGAGAGTGAAAAAGATCGCATTCTTGGCTATATTGTCCATGTTACTCGCTTCATATCGTCTGTCGTCCATTGCTCTTGAGGCTTCTCCATCATCTCCGCGAATAGTTGGCCTCCCATGCTGGCAACTATGTTGACCTTTATTATTTTGATAGGTCTTTCCTGTATCACGAAGATTATATCTTCATTTCATGGGCTGCAAGGTGGCTTCCATCCTAATTCTCCATTAATAAAACTTATTAATAGAAAACATAGTAACTTTGTTTATCATAGATGAATCGATGATGTATGGATGACATGATTTTTTAAAAATGAAAGAATGGAGTTTTTAAAACTTGGTAATTTTTTGATATGGTCCAAGTTAAAAATCAAATCAATTGGTTCTTGGTAGAACCAACCCCACTAATTTCACTTGTTGGTCATAATATACTTGAAGGACAACTTAGATGGGTGGAGTGGGGTGAATAAGTTTTATCCTCTTTTTTTGAAAAATTCATTCAATGTGGAAGTCTTGTAAAGGCACTGTAGATACAAGTACAACAACTAAGTGTGCTCTTGTAGACTTGATGCTTACATTATTTTTAGAGTAAGCATATAGTATAAAACCACAAGTTATATGATGTATGAATATAAGTAGTAAATGATACAAATTTAATGTGGTATGAGTAAACTTCGCCTACGTCCACGGGGTCTCCACACACGTTTCGTTTATTAAAATCAAGGTAGTACACAACAGTTATGATTTTAACTACACATTTCTCGAGCTGTATCTTTCATACGGATTGATACACTCAGTTTTGCATCTTTGACTATTCATACAGATTGGCGTAGGATCATATTGAACTTCATCTTCTTTCACACAAATCGATGGCTTAGTTCGTCTAAACATCTTCGTTCCACATAGGTCTAAAAGTGCTTGCTCCGTTAATCCACACATTATATACTTCCCAACTTCCAAGAAAGATATAATAGTATCAAACAACAATTGTATCTCTGAATTACTTCATTTTAGTTTGTCGTTCATAAGTTTAGGGCTCATATTATCTCTTTGCTATATGATATCGATGTAGGCTGGAAAGATTTCTTTCTTAAGTTCATAAGAATATACTTTGACAAGTTTTTCAGCTGTTGATCAAGTCATCTAAATGGCTATTTATAATCTTAAAATATATCCATATAAATATAGCGTTTGCGAGGTAGGTTAGATGTGAACTCTTCCGATAGGCGGCTTGATGATCATTTAAATTAAAGTGATCTATATTGTCCAACATCAAACATTTCAGATATTCTTTTGATCTTCATTAAATGCTCAACACACCGTAGTCTTTGGTCGCATTAAATATTGTCTCGATCAGCTTTAAATGATTAGAAAATTGTTAATACTTTGTGTGTAATATCCGGATTTTCAGTATAAATTTTTTGCGTTATTTTATCTGAGATATACTGCATAGCTTGGTGTATATACAGTATGGATAAAATAATTTTAGAACCGAGACAGTTATACTTGCGTAATTGATGTGTTTGATTGACAGTTATATTGAGGATATGGTGTATCAGGTTGAACTGATTTGGACATCAGGTGTATCGTATGAGAATATTTTTGGGATGAGTATATGTATTCAGTATGTGAGTATACATATCCAGTATGTCGAGACGGACAGGGACAGTTGGATTTTGGCCAAGTATAGAAGGCCATTACGTACGCTAAGGGTAAGGACTTACATACGCTAAATTCTATGTTTTACGTACGTTATGCGTAAGACATTACGTACGTAACAGAGGGAATCGGACAGGACCGAGCTGTGGTCGGCAAGTGGGGCCCTGTGTCGGTAGATTTCGGCGGAGAACGTGCATGAGCGAGTTAACCCTTGGTTAACATACGTTATGAGTGGTAAGTTACATACGTTAACTATGTATTTTACTGTAGCAAGTCAACGTACGTATTACGTACGTTACGGAGTAAGGATTACGTATGTAAGGCTTGGAACAAAACGAGTCAGTGACCTCTGGACTGTCATTATGTATGCTACCAAGGTCAGATAGCGTACGTAAGAGGGTGTTACGTACGTTAACTATGGAATGTTACATACGTAACGAGCTGGAATGTTATATAAGTGAGATGGCCGTCACTTCATTTTTTCAGAACTTCATTTTCTTTTTTTCGCCTTCAACACTGAGAGAGGGAGTTTCAGCTCTTCTAAGTCGATTATGAGCTTGGAAACATGGGACTGGAGCTTGAGATATGGAGCTATTGTTGATTCTTGAAGTGTTTGCTTGTCTATTTCATCTTCTAAGAGGTATGTTGGATAATCCTCTCCTTGAATTCGAATTTTGATGTTATTGTTGATGAATGATTCGTATGAAGATGATTATGATCTTGTTGTTACGATTCTTGAGGCTATATGAACTATATGTTTAAGGATACGATGGTTTATGTCTTGACTATGATGGTTATGGTATTATAGTTGTACTTCTTGATGATATTTGAGGTGTATATTAAAGAAGATGATGATTATGATGAGTATATGTTTCAAGTGTATATGTTTTAGATATGAACATGGAATGTTGATATTTAGAACAAGTGATGGTGATTATGGATGTTAAGGGACAAGTTATATAAATGGTGATTTGATCTTTCGTATGGTCTTGATGATATACGAATCGTGATTATGAATTTGACAAGAATATTATCTTTCTTTGTGGATATGTGTTCATATGAGTCAAAGGATCCTAAGTGTAGTTGGCATGAGATTGATATATATGAACAAGGGATAATCATATCATGTTGAATTTAAGTTTGAATTCGGAATTGAATATGTTGATTAAACGTGCTTCGTGCCTGAATCAACTGTTATTGAGATCACCGGATTATAAGATTGAATTGAAGGTATGAATTCAGATTTGTTTGGCATAAGAACATTTGATCCGTACATAATACTATCGAGTCGTATGAGGTGGTCGGATAATTATAAAGTTTACGGTTAATTTTGGAATACGATTATTCATGATAATAATCGGTATTTGTTTCTATGAATTTACGAATATGAACAAGGAGTCTTGTTGATTCATATTTGGAATTGAAGTTGGAATCAAGTATGTTATGAAATCCTTAATATCTATATGAATTGATCATTGATATGATGAACGCGTTTAAGAGGTGTTGGTGTTTTGGATATGAATATGGAATATTCATATCTAGAACTAAGTTATGTGTTTTGGTACAATATTCATATAGGAATACGAATATGATTCCGAAGTTGATAAGATTATTATTCATCTTTGAATTTGGAAATTCATACGTATTGAACAATTGTTCAAATCGAATGATTGAGTTATTTGAAACTCTTGGAATATGAACATCTATAATGTTGAACTAATCGGATTGTCCGGATTGATGATGAAAATCGGTAATTAGGTTTTATTATTGTAACACCCCGAGATATTCGGAATAATTACAGTGTCGTAAAACCTTTATATAAGAATTTACAAAGCTAATTTGAAAAATATAGAAATAATGCAATAGTACCATTAAAGTTTAAAATACAAAACCAGTTCAAATGAGTCCATTATTACAAGTGTTTCAAAATATCACAAGACACGCGTACTCGAGTACTGAAAAGTAAGACAGAAAGACAAGACGACAACAATTAACATCACTGATCCCCTTCGTCGTCATGTTGGTACTGTGGCTGATTCCCCGCTCCTCAGCTACCTGAACATCAAAACAAATGTCTACCCCCGAAGGGGTTAGCAAAACGCTGCTATTACAAGTATCATAATACACAAATCGAATATGCAACAACAATTCATAATAAAATACACAATACGGATTTCCACTACCGGAATCCAACAATGCGAATCCACACGATTCTATCAACACAACATGGGTATTCCAACGATCCAGCGCCCTCAGCATAGATCCCAAGATGATCCCATCGGACCAACACGAGGTGGAAAAACCCGTCCAATGATCCAGCGCCCTCAGTATAGATCCCAATATGATCATGTCGGACCAACACGAGGTGGACATCCGATCCAGCGCCCTCAGCATAGATCGCTCGATCCCTTCGGATCAACACAACATACAAACACAACTACGCATACATATATGCAAAAATCGCTATGTCCATCAACATGAACATACGAGTAATCGATAACGAATATCATGACAATTCAATGAAAATAATCTCATGTTCAACCACATGAACAAATAGTATACATGATCAAAATTACCAATAATAACAATTTCAAAATACGATACTTGCCTCAAAGATGGCAGGAATTAAATCTCCAACGAATGTTAACGCGTCCGAAGGTCACCGCCCCTCGATCGATCACCTTGTACAAGGGAATAACAAGGAATTCAACAACCTCTCCAAACTAACGCACGAGCACCGAACGCCCTAAGTTATTATCGAGTTATCATTAATGAACGATCGGGTCTCGGTCCTACTTCCCGACGAACACTAAGTTTGGAAAAAGGCATGCAAATTCACGAGATCACAATGGGGTACAATGTCGTTTTCTAAAATTCCAAAGATATTTATCATACCATTAAACTCCATACTTTAATTCCGATTATCAACTCAAATGCTCGGTTCAGTTGTTTCAACGATACATAACGAGATAATCATGTTCAATCTAGTTCTAGGTTAATTCACCCCTATGATTCTTGTTCTTCTGCGAGTAGTTCTTCTTATCAAGTTCCACAATCAAAGTGATTGTCTCAAAAATCCTACCTAGTGCTAATCATCTAGATGTAGATTGTAATATCTGTGTTCTCTATTTTCAGTAATTTCTATTTTTGGTGTATGTTCGTTTCGGACAACTCGCTTAGCACTGTTTTGGATTTCTGAATCTATTTTGTTCTTGGAGTTTTTCCGTCTGGATGAGTTTCGAGGATGTTTTCGCATAATTTCATCTTAAATTTATATCTTGCCGTATGTACGTTCGATTCTCGTAAAACTTGTTTGTTTTCGTTGTTTCTCGATTCGTATAAGTTTGTATGGTTGAGTTGGTCGTGTTGGAACTTTCGGTTTGTTAATCCGACGTCGTATCGTGAATTCCGGATGTTTGGGTCATTTTTATAAATTCTGATTTATTTGAGCATTGTGGTTGTTATTCGTTTATCCCGACCTTGGACAATCGGAGCCACGTGTTGATTATGGTAATCATCCCATCGGTAGGAAATCTTCGTATACTCGTTAAGTATCTATTCTATCCGGTTGTCGTTGAGCTTTATTTTCTCACAACTCATGTGCATGTAGAGTTACGGCCGTAAACCCCTATGTTACGGCCGTAATGTTCGAGAGATACGGCCGTAAGTCCTTCACCGTACGGCCGTAAGCGGCCGTTTTCTTCCTGCATGAGACTCCAGTAGCCACTTACGGGCGTATAATGTACCGATTACGGCCGTAAGAAATGTTACGGCCGTATCTCTTAGATCATACGGCCGTAAGTGCGCTTCGTCGGTTTTGCCCAGACCTATCCGTAGAACTCGTTACGGCCGTAAATGCATGTAATTACGGCCGTAATATCCACTAGTTACGGCCGTATGAATGAGGTGTTACGGCCGTAACACCAGTCGGTTTATAAACTGGCAGGAGTTATTTTTTTTTCGTCATTTTCTCATTCCTCTTCTCTTCTTCGCGTCGGGGCGACTTCCAAGGCAAGGGTTCGTCAGATTTTCATTCAAACACCGGTTGGAAAGTTTAACTTAGCATCATATCATCACCACAACACCAAATCATCTATTGTTCGGCTTCGAATCAAGGTAAAATCTCCTAGAACCCTAGTATGAATTTGGGGAGGGTTTGGTGGTGATCTTGTCTTTTAATCCGATTTTACCGATGTTGTTGTTAGATTTCGATAGTATACTCGTGATTCTTGATTTCCTTGTTATCGGATGGGATGAAATCCCGTTATTACATCGTTGACCGATTTCAATTCCCTATGCCCTCTTGATGTTCGATGAATTGTCCCAACGGGTAGGAATAGGATGAATTTCTTCGTATTCGTATTGCTGAGATTGGTTGTATATCATTATTGTGTTAGGGACGGGTTTGGGAAGATTGTTCGGACCGAAACCTTTCCTTTCGCCGTTTTCTTCACGTTGTGTCATCCAAGGCAAGTACATGTATTACATTTCGTTATGTATATTGTGACTTTCGAATTGAATGATGAATGGTGATTTTTTTGGGTGCGTGAGTTGTGTTCCTTCCACCGGAGTGTCCGACGGGATGTCCGGGGTCGATACTAAGGGGTACGGCCGCGGAAGTGGACTTGGGTGCGTGTGTGATTGAACTTCCACCGGAGTGTCCGACGGGATGTCCGGGTCGATACTAAGGGTACGGCCGAGGAAGTGGTATCCCACGGAGTGTTCGACGGGATGTCTAGGGTCGATACTAAGGGGTACGGCCACGGGATACCAGTCGTGATTTTGTGATATCGTGATGATTGGAAATTGATGTGATTGCCAATGTAGTATTAGGAATATATATATGGCAAATGAATTGATTGAGATGATTGTGCTAAAAACCGTATTTTGTATATAATGTTGTGTAATTGTGTACTTGCACTAGCCATTCGAATGCTAACCCCTTAAATGGGGAAATGCGTCTTATGCATTTAGTGCAGGAGAGCTGAGGAGCAGGCATGGGGCACGCACGCAAAGGATGGGATGGCTTGATGATGTGGCTCGAGTCTGTATTTTTATGTCGTGTCATTTTAATTGTCGAGTACCGGAGTTTAACTGGTTACTTTGAAACTTGGTTTATGTCCCCTGCGTGGGCAATGAATTGGTATTTATCTTATATTCATGTACTCCGTTAAAATGTTTTGGCCGAGGCCACGGCCTTACTTACTTTTTTGAATGCATCATGTGGGATTATATTGTGGTTTATATGTCAAGTGTCAGCCTGGTAGACCTCACGAGGGCTCTACGGCGTGTAATGTCCCATTTGTGAATTGGGGTGTTACATTTATGGTATCAGAGCCTAGGTTTTGGATACCTGGGCTGTCGGTGAATGTTGGGTCTGTCAGTTGCGTCATTAGAGTCAGTCGTTGAGCCTATATCATCATGCTACCGTCTTTTCGTGCGACCCGTGGCTGTAAGTCTCCTCGAACTCTTATATTCTGTAATTTGTTTTCTTGCGTTGTTCGGAATTGTGACTTGTGTTACCAACTTCGTGAATTGTGAATCTTTCTGATCTAGTTCTTTTCTTATTTTCCTTCAGTATGTTGAGAGGTCGTGGTAGACCAGCTAGGGGACGCGGCCGAGGCCGTGGTCGTGGGGCTGATAATGAGGAGGGCTCACTTTCTCAGTCCTCAGCGGACTCAGCCTCTCACTCAGTGCCGTCGGGTAATAATGCCGGCCAGGAGCTCTTGCCGTACTTGGCGATTAGTAGCCCAACTCACTCGAATAGCTCGGGGTGGACGCGAATCCGCCCCGACAGGAAGAGGAAGCTAGTAAGTGGCTTGACGGTGACTAAGATGCACCCTCCCGTTTCTCGGATCGTCGACTCCCTACCGGGAGAATTGGCTATTTCGATTGTCGAGGACCTTTGACGCCGTAGCTTGTCACGAAGACGGGGAGGTACATATTGCCCGTACCTCCTGGATAAGGAAGCTGCGGAATGGTGGGAGGCCGTTGCGCCCAGGGACCGTCGGGCCACTTGGGATGAGTTCAGGGCTGCTATGGAAGCAGAATATTGTCCACCGCCAGTTAAGGAGCGCAGAATTGTGGAATTCTTCACTGCTACACCTCAGGATGTGCCTATCTCTCAGGCCATCATTACTTACAATCAGCAGTTGGGTTTCGTGAGAGATCAAGTGAGAACGGAGGCTGATAAAATACGTTACTTCAATATGCGCATGAAACCGCATATCAGGCAGAGTATGGCACCGCTCATGTGTGCCACTTTGAGGGAGTATCAGGATCGCGCCCTAGCGATCGAGATGGCCGCACCGGAATCAGAGTTGGGTACCGAGGCCAAGAAACAGAAAACGGCTGGCAACTTCTCAGCCGGCAAGAGTGGCCGGTTTTCGAGAGCACAGTCTGCCCCTACGCCGGGGAAGAGGCCATTTCATCAGGCTGGGGGATCTCACGGTAACCGTTCGGTTCAGTCCGTTGCTTCTGGTGGCAGGGTTTGTTTTAACTGCAACCAATATGAGCATTTGATGAAGGATTGCTCTTTTCCTCCAGTTACTTGCTTCACTTGCGGGCAGACCGGGCATCGGGCGACTCATTGTGAGAGGGCCACCAGGGCTGTTCGAGTTCCGGCTACCACTACCGATCGAGGGATCACGGCCTCCGGCCACTCATAATCCGCAGAGTTCGCGTCCAGGTAGGGGACGGTCACCGGATCGCCGTGCGACCTCGAGTTCGGGTTGATTCACCCCCGATTGTATCAGATGAGGCGTACAGAGGAGACAGATGTTCCAGTGGCGTCAGGTACTACTCATATCCTTACTCATCCAGTGTCAGTGCTTTTTGATTCGGGTGCTACCCATTCCTTTATTCCTTCGGATTGTGTGAGTCGTATTGGTTTTGACTGCTTGTTTGAGTGTGAGCCATTTGTAGTGAGTACGCCCAGCGGGGATCGTATGGTTGGGGACCGGGAAGTTAGGGATTGCCCAGTGAGGATCGGGAGCCGAGATTGGCCCTCGAATCTCATTGTTTTAGACCTTAAGGGTGAGGATTTGATCCTCGGGGACGATTGGTTGGATCGTCACGGTGCTATCATGAACTATCGGACTCGTACTATCTCGATCGTGGCCGAGGACGGCACTGAGCATACTCTAGTCGGTTGTAAGCCGGGTAGATCGGGGAGTGTGATTAGCGCCTTGAAGGCGATGAAACTTTTGAATCAGGGTTGTGTCGGCTACTGGTGTTTCGCTCTGCAGGCGGAAGATGGTGGGGTTGACATATCGTCGATTCTAGTTGTTAGCAAGTATCCTGATGTATTTCCGGATGACTTGCCGGGACTACCACCACATCGAGAGGTGGAGTTTCCTATTTATCTTGAGCCGAATGCGGCCCCTATTTCTCGAGCGCCGTACCGTATGGCACCGTCGGAGATGTTAGAATTGAAGAATCAGTTGGGAGAGTTGTTAGATAAAGGGTATATTCGACCGAGCGCATCACCTTGGGGTGCGCCTGTACTTTTTGTTAAGAAGAAGGATGGATCGCTTCGTTTATGCATCGACTATCGAGAATTAAACAAGCTAACCATCAAAAATAAATACCCTTTGCCCAGGATTGACGATTTATTTGATCAGCTTCAGGGGGCGACAGTCTTTTCGAAGATTGATTTGCGATCGGGCTACTACCAGTTGAGGATTCGGGACGTCGATATTCCGAAAGCTGCCTTTCGGACGAGATATGGCCATTATGAGTTTGTGGTTATGCCTTTCGGGCTAACCAATGCCCCAGCAGTGTTCATGCAATTGATGAACAAAGTTTTTATTGAGTATCTGGACAAATTCGTAGTCGTTTTTATCGACGATATTCTTATCTATTCACGGAGTCGGGAGGAGCATGCCTTACATCTCCGGATTGTATTAGACACTTAGAGGGCCGAGCAGTTGTACGCGAAGTTCTCTAAGTGTGAGTTTTGGCTCGAGGAAGTGATGTTCCTTGGGCATGTTATTTCAGCAGAGGGAGTTCGGGTAGATCCGCAGAAGATAGAGGCAGTGATGGCTTGGGAACCGCCTAAGAATGTGAAGGAGGTGAGGAGTTTTCTGGGTATTGCCGGCTATTACCGTAGATTCGTTGAGGGATTTTCTAAGATCGCCAGACCACTCACTCAATTGCTCCAGAAAACTCAGAAGTTCGAGTGGACTGCAGACAGGCAGGACAGTTTTGACGAGTTAAAGAGACGTTTGACCACCGCACCCGTCTTAGCATTGCCTCAGGGGAGCGAGGATTTCGTAGTGTATAGTGATGCTTCGGGCCTTGGGCTTGGATGTGTTTTGATGCAGAGAGACAGAGTGATTGCTTATGCGTCCCGCCAATTGAAACCTTATGAGGTAAATTATCCCACGCACGATTTGGAGTTAGCTGCGGTCGTTTTCGCCTTAAAGATATGGAGGCATTATCTCTATGGGTCATCGTGTAAGATTTTTACGGATCACAAGAGTCTGAAGTACATCTTCAGCCAGAAAGAGTTGAATATGAGGCAGCGTAGGTGGTTAGAGCTAATTAAAGACTACGACCTCGAGATACTTTACCATCCGGGTAAGGCCAACGTAGTGGCTGATGCGTTGAGTCGAAAGCCGATGGCGTTACAAATGTTAGAGGTACTTACGCCACAGAGTAGGATCCAGCGAGATCTTATTTGCCAGAATATCGAGGTTTGGGTTCAGAGAATTCAGGGTCAGTTATGTGCGTTAGAGATCACCTCGTCCTTAACCGATGATATCAAGGCGAAGCAGTATGACGATCCGTTTTTGGCCCAGTTGAGGGAGGATGTGAAGAAGGGGAAAGCCCCTGGATTTGTGGTTCACGATGATGGAGTTTTGAGATTTCGCGGCAGACTATGTGTACCGAATGTTATTGAGCTGAGACAGAAGATCTTGAGCGAAGCTCATACCACGCCTTACTCCATACACCCTGGTACGAGTAAAATGTACAAGGACGTGAGAAGTAACTACTGGTGGAGTAATTTGAAGACAGATGTTAGCGAGTTTGTGTCGAGATGTTTGACCAGTCAACAGGTTAAGATCGAGCATCAGCGACCCGCGGGGTTTTTGCGACCACTTCCCATCCCGGAGTGGAAATGGGAGAATATTTCTATGGATTTCATTACCAGTATGCCTAGGACTCGGACTGGAATGAACATGATTTGGGTTATTGTCGATCGACTGACCAAATCAGCTCATTTCCTGGGTATTAAAGACACTTGGGGTCCAGAGAGACTGGCACGAGTGTTTATTGCAGAGATCGTGAGATTACATGGGACTCCTAAGAGTATTGTTTCGGATCGTGATGGCCGGTTTGTATCACATTTTTGGCAGTTGTTCATCGAGCTTTGGGACCGAGTTGAGACTCGGTCGTCTTACCACCCTCGGTGCGGGCGGTCGGGCGAACAATCCAGACGTTGGAGGATATGTTGAGAGCCTGTGCCCTAGATTGGAAGGATGATTGGGAGTCGCACTTGCCGTTGATCGAGTTTACGTACAACAATAGTTGGCACGCCTCGATCAAAATGGCACCATTTGAGGCATTGTATGGGAGGAGGTGCAGATCGCCGTTGTGTTGGGACGATGCGTCCGAGCTGATTGGTACCGAGCCCGATATGGTAGTTGAGACAAGGGAGAAGATTACTCTGATTCGTGATAGATTGTTGACGCCCAGTCGGCAAAGTCTTATGCCGACACGCGTCGTCGGCCGTTGGAGTTTGAGGTGGGAGATCATGTTTTGCTTAAGGTGTCGCCGACACGGGAGTTTACCGCTTAGTAGGAAGGGTAAACTTAGTCCGAGATTTATTGGGCCGTTTGAGATTTTAGAGAGAATGGGAGAGCTTGCCTATCGGTTAGGCTTGCCGCCGTCTTTGAGTCGCGTTCATAACGTATTTCATATTTCCCAGCTTAGGAAGTACGTATCGGACCCTAGCCATATTCTTGATTTTGGAGAGATCGGGTGGGACCCGACATTACCATTGAGGAGAGGCCGATTCAGATTTTAGAGCGTCGGGTAAAGCAACTTCGTCATAAAACCATTCCTCCGGTTAAAGTTCAATGGTCGAGACATGGGTCCGAGGAAGCCACATGGGAGACGGAAGAGAGCATGCGGTCGAGATACCCCGAGTTGTTCGCGTTGTAAGTTTCGGACGAAACTTATTTTTAGTGGGAGATAATGTAATATCATGTTCTCTATTTTGATAATTTCTATTTTTGGTGTATGTTCGTTTAGGACAACTCGCTTAGCTTATTTTGGATTTCGAATCTATTTTGTTCTTGGAGTTTTTCCGTCTGGATGAGTTTCGAGGATGTTTTCGCATAATTTCATCTTAAATTTATATCTTGCCGTATGTACGTTCGATTCTCGTAAAACTTGTTTGTTTTCGTTGTTTCTCGATTCGTATAAGTTTGTATGGTTGAGTTGGTCGTGTTGGAACTTTCGGTTTGTTAATCCGACGTCGTATCGTGAATTAGGATGTTTGGGTCATTTTTATAAATTGATTTATTTGAGCATTGTGGTTGTTATTCGTTTATCCCGACCTCGGACGATGAGAGCCACGTGTTGATTATGGTAATCATCCCATCGGTAGGAAATCTTCGTATACTCGTTAAGTATCTATTCTATCCGGTTGTCGTTGAGCTTTATTTTCTCACAACTCATATACATGGCGAGTTACGGCCGTAAACCCCTATGTTACGGCCGTAATGTTCGAGAGATACGGCCGTAAGTCCTTCACCGTAATGCGTAAGCCGCCTTCGTTTTCTTCTGCATGAGACTCCGGTAGCCACTTACGGGCGTATAATGTACCGATTACGGCCGTAAGAAATGTTACGGTCGTATCTCTTAGATCATACGGCCGTAAGTGCGCTTCGTCGGTTTGCCTGGACCTATCCGTAGAACTCGTTACGGCCGTAAATGCATGTAATTACGGCCGTAATATCCACTAGTTCTGGCCGTATGAATGAGGTGTTACGGCCGTAACACCGATCGGTTTATAAACCTGGCAGGAGTTATTTTTTTTCGTCATTTTCTCATTTCTCTTCTCTTCTTGGCGTCAGGCGACTTCCAAGGCAAGGGTTCGTCGATTTTCATTCAAACACCGTTGGAAAGTTTAACTTAGCATCATATCATCACCACAACACCAAATCATCTATTGTTCGGCTTGAATCAAGGTAAAATCTCCTAGAACCCTAGTATGAATTTGGGGAGGGTTTGGTGGTGATCTTGTCTTTTAATCCGATTTTACCGATGTTGTTGTTAGATTTCGATAGTATACTCGTGATTCTTGATTTCCTTGTTATCGGATGGGATGAAATCCCGTTATTACATCGTTGACCGATTTCAATTCCCTATGCCCTCTTGATGTTCGATGAATTGTCCCAACGGGTAGGAATATGATGAATTTCTTCGTATTCGTATTGCTGAGATTGGTTGTATATCATTATTGTGTTAGGGACGGGTTTGGGAAGATTGTTCGGACCGAAACCTTTCCTTTCGCCGTTTTCTTCACGTTGTGTCATCCAAGGCAAGTACATGTATTACATTTCGTTATGTATATTGTGACTTTCGAATTGAATGATGAATGGTGATTTTTTTTGGGTGCGTGAGTTGTGTTCCTTCCACCCGGAGTGTCCGACGGGATGTCTGGGGGTCGATACTAAGGGGTACGGCCGCGGAAGTGGACTTGGGTGCGTGTGTGATTGAACTTCCACCCGGAGTGTCCGACGGGATGTCTGGGGGTCGATACTAAGGGGTACGGCCGAGGAAGTGGTATCCCACCCGGAGTGTTCGACAGGATGTCTGGGGGTCGATACTAAGGGGTACGGCCATGGGATACCAGTCGTGATTTTGTGATATCGTGATGATTGGAAATTGATGTGATTGCCAATGTAGTATTCCGGAATATATATATGGCAAATGAATTCTGATTGAGATGATTGTGCTAAAAACCGTATTTTGTATATAATGTTGTGTAATTGTGTACTTGCACTAGCCATTCGAATGCTAACCCCTTAAATGGGGGAAATGCGTCTTATGCATTTCAGGTACCGGGAGAGCTGAGGAGCAGGCATGGGGCACGCACGCAAAGGATGGGATGGCTTGATGATGTGGCTCGAGTCTGTATTTTTATGTCGTGTCATTTTAATTGTCGAGTACCGGAGTTTAACTGGTTACTTTGAAACTTGGTTTAAGTCCCCTGCGTGGGCAATGAATTGGTATTTATCTTATATTCATGTACTCCGTTAAAATGTTTTGGCCGAGGCCACGACCTTACTTACTTTTTTGAATGCATCATGTGGGATTATATTGTGGTTTATATGTCAAGTGTCAGCCTGGTAGACCTCACGAGGGCTCTACGGCGTGTAATGTCCCATTTGTGAATTGGGGTGTTACATAGATTAACAAAGAATTCTTTTAAAGGCAAGAATTATAATTGAACTCCCTCCACAATCACCTTCTTGAATTCATCTTACATAGGGGTAAGCCTTAACAAGTTGTTCATCAAAAGAGTGTTTCGAAAGAATCATCAAGGTATGTTCATCTTAGAAAATTGGTAAAGATCATGGCTCAACTAGTAACAATGGAAACCTTAATTCACCCAATATAATCCTCCTAAACATGGTGCTAGATTCACTACGACATAACGAGTTCAATAATCTATGTGAAAAGCTCATAATATAACTAAGAACATAATCTCCATCTTGGTGTAGAGTTAACATACCTCAAAGAAGAGAAGAACAATGAAAAACTTGAAGAAACTCTTCACCCAAAGCTTGAACACCAATCCACAAGGTGTATGCTTCTCAAAAATCAGCTAAGATGATGATATGAGGGATAAATGGTGATGGATAGTCTCCAGATTACAAAAATCGGCCAAGGTGTGAGGAAGAAATGAAATGGGGGTTAAGGTCTATAAATAGATTTTTAACTATTACGTACGTTACCATTACACCATTACGTACGTAATGTCCTTAGCGTACGCTATACTCAAATATTAGTGTATGTTAACGTCTGGCCAGATCTCACTGACTTGATTCTGGTATTAGCTTACGTACGTTATCTCTATGGTTTACGTACGTAACACCATGCACTTAGCATGTGTTAACACTGTAACACCCCACCGTAGACCCCCAACTGGGACCCACCAGGCGAATGAAAGTTAATGAATTAAATAATATAATTGTAGTACCGAACCACATTATATCATTAATCACTCCGATGAGGATTTTCAAGTACAACACACCCAGGGAATATAGAATACATGTATATTTTATATGAAGATAAAATATACAACACTGAATGAAAATGAATATCTCAACGGAAATCTGCAGCGGAAATAAAAATGAAGAAAACATGAATGACTGAAACAGACTGGGGCCCCCTACTAGTATCACTGGGACTCCTCGTCGTCAACGTTCTGTCCCCGTGCCTTAGCCTTGCCATGACCTGAAAACAGCATCCCCCAACGGGTTCAGTTACACAGAACAGCAATCCTCATCAGTTGAATAAACACAATCATGATATATCTTAATTATGAAATTAAGCTGAAGAGGGTCATCATAGTACGCCCGTAATGGTATGTGCAAGTGCACAAGATGAGTGTCCCGACACACCCACCCTTGTACCTAATTAGTCTCACGGAGGTACGTTACCGTGTGCACAGTCCAATGTGTCGGTGAACCCAATCACATGACTATACGCTTAATATACGTATCAAGCATGAATCATGACCAACTCAAAGGTCGACACAACAATATCCAAACTCATTGAGGCATTCAAACAAACACTTAGCGAACATCATCATTTGATTAAAACCAATCCCAAATATATCGAAACCAAACTCTAAAATGAGTAGTTCAATCCAATAAAACACCTTCAATGATATCAATAATCCAATAGGAATCCACAAATCGAGTTAACGACAACATCTAATCGAAAACCCCCAATTATCAAAGTCAACTCTAAAGTGTTCTTGATTAATTCTCCAAATATTCACCAAATCCGAAAAACACATCAATAAATCCGTAGCAATACATGTATCCAAGGTAGATAATCTATATCTAACATATTCCAACATAATATCAAGCTTACACGAAGAGATCGGAAGGAAAAATCCAAAATCCAAAATTCTAGATCCAATAAGTTATTACCTTGATTTGATGTGTTGGAGAGGATGAAATGATGATTAATCCAACTCAGAAGCTTGAAGATGATGATAGGTGAGTGCAGCTCGAAGAGATTCTTCCAAATCGCCCGAAATCGCCCAAAAACGAAGTGAGAAGTGAGAAATGACGAAACCTGGGCTGACTGTCCTATTTATACTGTTCCAGCTTAGTGCACGCTAAGCCCTCATATTTAGCGTGAGCTAGCGAGTTAATCGGACAGTCCAGTGAGCTATGACTGACTCGTTAGCGTATACTATGAACTTGGTAGCGTGCGCTAACTCCTCCCGATAGCGTGCGTTAACCCAAAAAGTTAGCGTGCGCTAACTGATATCTGATGCCCAATGACTGGAGTCCAGAACCTCATGTTCTCTAATCTGTCCGCGATAGCGTACGCTACACCCAAAATTCAGTGTGCGCTACTACACCATTAGCGTACGCTAATACCTATTCATAGCGTACGCTATGAATTATTCCAAATCAGTCCAGTACCCACTGGACTCTGCCTGATCGACCTTAGCGCGCGCTATACTGCTAGCATAGCGTGCGCTATCCGAACTCACTAGCGCGCGCTACTTACCATTCGTAGCATGCGCTGAACCACGCTAATGTGCGCTAATGATGAGAGGTAGCGTGCGCTACCCGTACTCAATTAGCGCGCGCTAAAGAGAGTACGTAGCGTGCGCTACTCCTCACACACAGCTCATTACGATGAAGACAATGATGATAACCACGGTTCGATCATCCAACCAGGTAGAAAGACGAATAATAACGGATGTACGATACAAAAACTCTGATCGGTGAATACAACGAATGAATATGAACGATGAATGATCATTAATGAGTGAATAATTACTGAATGATAATGACTGAATTACAACCGGGTATTACATACAGCCCCTTAAAAGAGTTTCGTCCCCGAAACTAAGGGTCAAACAACTCGGGATAACTCTCCCGCATACTATCCTCGGTTTCCCAAGTAGCCTCTTCGACCCCATGTCTATACCACTGAATTTTAACCAAAGGAATCGTCTTGTTCCTCAACTGTTTGATTCGCGCTCTAAGACTCATACGGGACGCTCCTCATACGAATGATCATCCGCTATCTCGATTCTGTCGAACTGAAGTATGTGACTCGGGTCAGCAACATACTTCCACAACTGAGAGACGTGAAACACATTATGAATTCGGCTCAATGCCGGAGGTAAGGCCAATCGATAAGCTAGCTCGCCTACTAGATCCAAAATATCAAACGGTCTAATGAATCTCGGACTCAACTTTCCCCTCTTCCCAAAATGGAAGATACCTCGACTCAGGGATACCTTGACCAAAACATGGTCACCCTCCTCGAACTCTAATGGCCGACGACGGTTATCTGCGTATGATTTATGTCGACTCTGAGCGGTTAACGAACGACTCCTGAGCAAAGCTACCTTCTCACGGGCGGCTATAAGCATATCGGGCTCGATGCCGATTGATTCTGATAAGTCATCCCAACATAAAGGAGATCGACAACGACGACCGTACAAGGCCTCGTAAGGTGCCATTGTAATCGAAGCATGCCAACTGTTATTGTACGTGAACTCGATCAACGATAGTTGGGATTCCCAATCATCTTTTCAATCGAGGACACATGCTCTGAACATGTCCTCCAATGTCTGAATAGTCCTCTCTGATTGTCCGTCGGACTGAGGATGAAAACCTGTGCTGAGATTAAGCTGAGTTCCCATAGAACGATGAACTGATTTCCAAAAATGTGACACGAATCGCCCGTCACGATCAGAAATGATACTCTGAGGAGTACCGTGCAATCTCACTATCTCTTTGATGAACAAATGGGCAAGTCCTAAGGACCCCACGTATCCTCAATCTCAAGGAAATGGGCTGACTTAGTTAGACGATCCACAATTACCCAAATTGTATTCATGCCACGACGACTCGTCGGCAAACTCGTGATGAAGTCCATTGAAATATCCTCCCACTTCCACTCTGGAATAGGGAGAGGTTTCAACAAACCCGCTGGTCGTTGATGTTCTATCTTGACTTGCTGACAGGTTAAACATCTCGAAACAAATTCTGCGACTTCTCGCTTCATGTTACTCTACCAGTAATTTTGTTTCAAGTCTTTGTACATCTTGCTAGACCTCGGATGAATGGATAAGGGGTAGCATGAGCTTCTCTCAAAATTGAGTTTTTCAACTCGTCATTCGCCAGTACGCATAACCGATTCTTAAATCGCAAAAGTCCATCCTCGTGGACCACAAATCCAGGGGCTTTCCCTTGAGTCACATCACCTCGAATGCGCAACAAAAATGGGTCCGAACCCTAATTCTCCCTGATCGCCTCCTCAAGTGGCGATGAAATCTCTAACGTACAAAGTTGCCCTTGTACTAGCTGTAACCAGACCTCGATCTCGGGTCTCAGAAATTCCTGCTGAAGTTTCTTCTGAACTGTTAATCGAGCAAGCATCTGCTCCTGAACGGACTTACGACTCAAGGTGTCGGCGACAACGTTCGCCTTTCCCGGGTGGTAAAGTATCTCAATATCATAATCTTTGATTAGTTCCAACCACCGCATCTGTCGCATATTTAACTCCTTCTGAGTAAATATATACTTCAAACTCTTATGATAGGTGAATATCTGATAGGTAACGCCATAAAGATAATGACGCCAAATCTTCAATGCGAACACCACGGCTGCTAGCTCCAGGTCGTGGGTCGGATAATTAACCTCGTAAGGTCTTAATTGCCGTGAAGTATAAGCAATAACTTTCCCGTTCTGCATTAGCACACATTCGAGACCCTGTCCAGACGCATCACTATAAACCACAAATCCTTCCGTCCCTTGCGGTAAAGAAAGGACAGGTGCTGAAATTAACCGGCTCTTTAGTTCCTCAAAACTCTGTTGACACACGTTGGAGCATGTGTATTTCTTATCCTTCCGTAAAAGGTTCGTCATGGGTTGAGAAATTTTAGAAAATCCTTCCACAAATCGCAGATAATAATCAGCTAATCCGAGGAAACTTCGGATTTCCTTGACATTCTTCGGAGGTTTCCAATCTCGGATCGCCTCCATCTTCTGATGGTCGACACGAACTCCATCTGATAAAATTACATGTCCGAGAAATGTCACTTCGGACATCCAGAACTCACATTTGGAAAAATTTACATAAAGTTGCTCTCGTCTCAACACGTCGAGCACTTGATGAAGGTGAAACTCGTGCTCCTCCCGGTCACGAGAATAAATTAAAATGTCATCAATGAAGACAACCACGAACTGATCCAAATAGTCAATGAAAACCCAATTCATTAACTCCATGAATACCACAGGTGCATTAGTTAACCCAAACGACATTACCACAAACTCATAATGACCATAGCGTGTTCGGAATGTCGTCCTTGCGATATCCGACTCTCGAATTCCCAACTGATGATATCTAGATCTTAAGTCGATCTTGGAAAATACTGAAGCTCCCTGAAGTTGATCCAAAAGATCATCAATACAGGGTAGAGGATATTTATTCTTGATCGTCACCCGATTCAATTCCCGGTAATCAATACACAAGCGAAACGAACCATCCTTCTTCTTGACAAATAACACTGGTGCTCCCCACGGGGACGCACTCAGTCGAGTATAACCCTTCTCGGTCAAATCCTCTAATTGATTCTTCAATTCCTGCATTTCGGTCGGGGCCATCCGGTACGGTGCCTTCGATATTGGGGACGTACCAGGCACAAACTCAATCGTGAATTCCACATATCTCTGTGGAGGTAAACCAGGTAACTCGTCTGGAAATACATCGGCATATTCTCTCACTATAGGAATATCCGTCAACATTACTGATGGTTTCTCGGTCTTGGTCATATAGCACCAATAACCGACACACCCCTGATTGAGTAATTTCACTGCTTTCATCAAGTTAATGACTCTCCCGGAACAGCTGGGATTACCTCCCTGAAATACACATTCGACCCCATCGTCTGAAATGATAGTGACCATACGCTTACGGACACTAATGACGGCATCGTGACGATCCATCCAATCAATACCCAAGATGATGTCGTCTCTCGGTAAATCTACCACGATTAGGTCTGCTAACCAATCACGGCCATGAAGCTGAATCGGACAATCCTTAATCTCACGATTTCCGATGATTCTTCTACCACCAGGTAGACCAATGACATAAGGCTCACAACTAGTAGCACTACCCAGACGTAGTCTACTCAAACATGACTAAAAAATGAATGAATGCGATGCACCAGTATCAAAAAGGGTACACACAGGTTGAGATAGAATTTCGAGTGTACCTGAGATCATTCGGGCCTCCGTATCATCTGCCTTCTTCATCTCATAAATTCGGGGCTTGCCGGCCCCTGAACCGGACGCTTCCGTCTGATAGCTTTTGGCTCCGCCTTTGTTTGCTCCTGTCGTCTCGAACGACGTGGACTGAGTGGCCTGATTCTGCACCGCTGACTGTCTCGGGGCCTGAGATGACGCTGGAGTAGTTTTAAAGTCTCTTCGGCAAAAACGGGCCTTATGCCCAGCAATTCCACAGTTATGGCATGTGATAGTCTACCTCGGACACTTGGTGCTGAAATGACACTGTTCTTCACAGTTGAAATAGGTGATGGCCGAACTGGCCGCATCGGACTGAGATTCCGCGGGTCTAGGTGCCATAGGAGGTCGCTCAGAAAAAGTAGAGCACGTACGAGGCTTCTTGAAAGTGGCCTGATTGCCTTCAGACTGATTACGATTCTTTGACTTCTTGCTAGCAGATGAAGGTTGTTGCTTAGCAATCTCCTTAGCAATAAGCTCATAAGTAAGAGCTTTCTCGATGAATTCGGCCAGAGTGGTGCAATTGTGATTAAGCAACTGCATCCGCATACGAGGTTTCAACCTCTTGCTGAAATACTTGATCTTGTCCGCCTCGGAGTGAATAATAGACGAGGCGAAAGGAAGAAGCTCCTGAAATTTCTCGGCGATGGCGAGAACATCATCGTCCGCTGAGAGGTCGGGAGTGAGTAATTCTGATTACTTGGCCTCTCTGAGTGGTCCATCATGAGAGTCTTAAATTGATCCCAAGTACAAGATCCGTCGGTGGGCTTCAACGATAACCACAATGAATGAGCGCTCTTACCCAGATAGTAGGCCGCGACTGAAACTTTGTGCCCTTCGGGACACTCCACCATAGCAAACAACTTCTCGAAATGCTCAAGACAGTGAACAATATCCTCCGGCTCAGATGAGCCCTCAAAAGTAGGTGGCCTCTGGTGATAGATGTCGCCAATGATACTGTTTACACCCCTCTCTTGCCCCTGAGGTGGCGACGGAGGAGCCTGTTGATTGTGAGTAGCTGAGTTCTACATCGTCTCCATGAGGCATGCCATTTGAGTCATCTGGGCCATGATGCCCTGCATAAAAGCGAGTGGATCAACCCGAACACCTTCTGATTGAGCTGTGTCCCGGGTACGACTCCCTGACAGTGAATGATCATTTCCGGGTGAATTAGTGGCAGCGTCGCTGCTCGATGAATTAACATTATTCTTCGCGTTTGCGCGTGTATTCACACGAGCTCTCAGGTTTCGGCCCACACCGCGGCCGCTTCCCCCGCGTCCTCTGCCAGCTCTTTCCATACTGAAGTGGGAAAGTCACATGATAATTATATATCTCGAATGGATATCATATTATGATTACGTTATGAAATGATGAAAATGAGCATACGCGCTCAAACACAATGATTACATGAGTGATCAACTGAAGTGACGTGATTATATGATGAAATTCTTGAAATGATTATCTTGAACAAGTTAACAAGATTAATGATACGATCCTCAATATCGACAACTGAATAGTGAAATGAACTGAGTGATTAATGAGTTAACATGATCGACATGATCAAAAATAAAAATGATGAATGAGTGATTCTTATTGCCAGAAATTATACCATGGCGTCAGAAGTCTTACTGTTCTTTGGTCTGAGGGTCTCGGCTCTTGCACAGGTCACACGTGACGCGAAAGTCCAATGATACTAGTCTGATGAACAATGATTTCAAATGAGACATGACTCGGAAGGTAGTATTCAAAACCACGCTCCGATACCAACTCTGTAACACCCCAAACTTCGGATATTATAGTGCCGTGGACCCCCAACTGGGACCCACCAGGCGAATGAAAGTTAATTAATTAAATAATATAGTTGTAGTACCAAACCACATTATATCATTAATCACTCCGATGAGGAGTTTCAAGTACAACACACCCAGGGAATATAGAATACATGTATATTTTATATAAAGATAAAATATACAACACTGAATGAAAATGAATATCTCAACGGAAATCTGCAGCGGAAATAAAAATGAAGAAAACATGAATGACTGAAACGGACTGGGGGCGCCCTACTATTATCACTGGGACTCCTCGCCGTCAACATTCTCTTCCCGTGCCTTAGCCTTGCCATGACCTGAAAACAACATCCCCTAACGGGGTCAGTTACACAGAATAACAATCCTCAAGAGTTGAATAAACACAATCATGATATATCTTAATTATGAAATTAAGCTGAAGAGGGGCATCATAGTACGCCCGTAATGGTATGTGCAAGTGCACAAGACGAGTGTCCGGACACACCCGCCCTTGTACCTAATTAGTCTCACGGAGGTACGTTACCATGTGCACAGTCCAATGTGTCGGTGAACCCAATCACATGACTATCACGTTCCCGACTAAAAATTCCACACATCCCCACCCGACCACGCAATATGAACCCAGAAGGTCATATGGACAAGAATGACCATGAAGAATATTAATGAAACAATCCGGCAAAGTCAAGAATGACTCACCTAGATGAAATGATAGTGTAATGAATGAGAGCTTAATAGAATGATTGGAACCGTCGTTCCTCGTGAATGAAGTGATTATTTGACAATTACAAGTCTCAATACGGTTAATACATTATGAATGAATTATGATTATGAATGAAAAACAACGAAAAGAATGAGTATCCTTTTAACCGAGTAAGAATTAACTTACACAACACTGGTGAAGAATGTCCTTCCTCGAACAACGTCCTAAAATGAGATGTCGGTCGCTCGAACAACCTTGAATAACATAATTTCTAATAATCCGCTTAATATACGTATCAAGCATGAATCATGACCAACTCAAAGGTCGACACAACAATATCCAAACTCATTGAGACATTCAAACAAACACTTAGCGAACATCATCCTTTGATTAAAACCAATCCCAAATATATCGAAACCAAACTCCAAAATGAGTAGTTCAATCCAACAAAACACCTTCAATGATATCAATAATCCAATAGGAATCCACAAATCGAGTTAACGACAACATCTAATCAAAAACCCCCCAATTATCAAAGTCAACTCTAAAGTGTTCTTGATTAATTCTCCAAATATTCACCAAATCCAAAAAACACATCAATAAATCCATAGGAATACATGTATCCAAGGTAGATAATCCATATCTAACATATTCCAACATAATATCAAGCTTACACGAAGAGATCGGAAGGAAAAACGCAAAATCTGAAATTCTAGATCCAAGAAGTTATTACCTTGATTTGATGTGTTGGAGAGGATGAAATGATGATTAATCCAACTCAAAAGCTTGAAGATGATGATAGGTGAGTGCAGCTCAAAGCGATACTTCCAAATCTCCCGAAATCGCCCGGAATCGCCCAAAAACGAAGTGAAAAGTGAGAAATGACGAAACCTGGGCTGACTGTCCTATTTATACTGTTGCAGCTTAGCGCACGCTAAGCCCTCATATTTAGCGTGCACTAGCGAGTTAACCGGATAGTCCAGTGAGCTATGACTGCCTCGTTAGCATACGCTACGAACTTGGTAGCGTGCGCTAACTCCTCCCGATAGCGTGCGTTAACCCAAAAAGTTAGCGTGCGCTAACTGATATCTGATGCCCAGTGACTAGAGTCCAGAACCTCCTGTTCTCTGATCTGCTCGTGATAGCGTATGCTATACTCAAAATTCAGTGTGCGCTACTGCACTATTAGCGTACGCTAATATCCATTCATAGCGTACGCTATGAATTATTCCAAATCAGTCCAGTGCCCACTGGACTCTGCCTGATCGACCTTAGCGCGTGCTATACTACTAGCATAGCGTGCGCTATCCGAACTCACTAGCACACGCAACTTACCATTCGTAGAGTACGCTACTACAACTCAACTTCAGTCCAGTACCTTCTGGACTGTCTGCCTGAACCACGCTAGCGTGCGCTAATGATGAGAGGTAGCGTGCGCTACCCGTACTCAATTAGCGCGCGCTAAAGAGAGTACTTAGCGTGCGCTACTCCTCACACACATCCCATTATGACGAAGACAATGATGATAATCACGGTTCGATCCTCCAACCAGGTAGAAATACGAATAATAACTGATGTACGATACAAAAACTCTGATCGATGAATACAATGAATGAATATGAACGATGAATGATCATTAATGAGTGAATAATTACTGAATGATAATTACTGAATGATAATGACTGAATTACAATTGGGTATTACAAACAATTCACCTTAACGTACGCTAATCCTAGTTGACTTGATTAGCTGGAAAGCCGTCCAGGTTCATGCGAGCAATCTCCACAAATCTTCGTCGGGTCCCCACACGCCGACCCTTGTCTGATCTCGAATTGACTGAGCCTTATGTACGTAACACACCAACTCTAACATATGTTATATTAAACACGTAACGTACGTTATGCATATGTTATAGCGTGCGTAATGACGTGCAGAGTTATGCATGCATGAATGTTTGGGAATGCAAAAATGTAGAGATACGAATACGGGAAACCAATCATCGATTAATATGTCACAAAGTAGAAACTTACAAGATCGAATACAGGATAAACACACATTAATTATCCGGGTATTACAATTATGAATTTACAAGGAGAAAACTCGTATTCGTATTTAAGATCGAATTTGGAATCGGTAATGTTTGGACCCTTGTTATTGGTTTAATTTGATTATTGATATGATTATCGGATTGTGAATCATGTTGTGGTTTTGAATTCGTGATTGATTGGTTTGGGTTGTTTGGATTTGTATTTAATCAGGATAATGTGGAACCGTTGGGTTTATTGATCGGTTATATTGATTATCGAGTTGCGGCTTGTATTCTGGATATGAGTTCGTGTTTGTTGAGTTGGATTATTTGGTTTTGTGTATATGATCGATGTATTGTTGAGCCGTTGGGTTTGATTGATTGGCTATGTCGGTTTTTTGATTGTTATCGAACTTGTTGTTATCGATTATTGCAATAGGTTGAGATATTTGATCGTGGATTATGATCATTGTGTTGCGGTTGATGCTGAAGAGTTCGTAGATTGCTTTTGGTCGGGGTTGAGGAGCTCATGACGAAGGCAATGGAATTGGTAACAACTTTGTCGTATCGGTATCGAGGCAAGTTTATACTTGTTCAGTTTATAATATTTGATGAATGGTTTCGCTTTCATTCATTTATAATTCATATAGCAATGCTATTATAGATGTAAAGTGTCGAGATGATGATTTGTTTATCATGTTGTGGTTTGGGATAAATCATAATGTATATGATTTAATTATGTTTGATTGAAGACAGAGATGGGAGTTATTTTTGATCTATGATATGGAATGTCGGATATTGATGGTAGTTATCGTGATGACATGAGTATCGGTATAAAGGTTTATTAGTATTGAATGGACGGTAACTTATTTGAGATTATTCGTATAACTGTGTATTCGTTCAGGGATGTTTGTTCGTGGGAAGGACATTGTCTCCGACTTTGAGGTAATGTAAGTATTGTTCAGTTATGAGGATAATTATTCTGATGAATTGTTGTATGTTGATGTTTCGTATAATGTGATTCATATTTGATTGTTTCGTTGGGGGATGTTGATCCAGGACAGGTTGTATTGAGATTGTTGATCATGTTGATCATTCATTGGGGATGATGATCCCAGGATTGTTGTTTTGGATATTGATTAGTCATGTCGACTTTTCATTGTTAGTCTGTTGTTGTTCATTTTGGTGAGTCTTTTTGATCCTTATTGGATACGTGATTCTTTGAGTTTCGTTGTCATGTTCCATTGTGACATATCGGGAGTCATATCTGCGTTTCAGTTGGTTATTGTGTAGGATTTTTAGCTGGGCACACTATGGTTATGTGTTGATATTTCCACATTGAACCGTGCACACGAGACGTAGTTCGTGAGGCTAATTAGGTACATGTCCCACGTATATCCTGGATTCCGTATACGGGGTGGACATGTGCACGGACACATTTCCGGATCGGGCGTACTATGACGTCTATCTTTGAGCCATATTGTTTGGTCGTTCATCCTACATTTATGGTTGGGTATGTTCGACGGTTTGCGACTGGTTGTTCATACGCCCGAGGGGTATGTTCGACAGTCGGGGTTATTTCTTTGAGATCCATTATTGTTGATCGTTTGGAGTTTACCTTGTTGATGGTATTCTCGATCGTTGATTGATCCTTTGTTGATCATGTTTGGAGTTTACCTTGTTGATGGTATTCTCGGTTATTGTTGATCCTTTGTTGATCGTGTTGGAGTTTATCATGTTGATGGTATTCTCGATTATTGTCGATTCTTTGTTGGTAGTATCGGAGTTATCATGTCAGTGATATTCTCGGTTGATTTATTGGTTGATCATTGTTATTGATCGTATGAGCATTCAAACTGTACGTTGATGTTTCGGGACTTGTTATCATTGTTTTGTTGTAGTTGATCTACAGATATATCGTGTACATTTGGTTTTATCCAGATTGAGATTTGACGGTGAAATCCGACAGACAGGATTTCGCATAGATGGTTCATTCCACGCTTATGAGTTATAATGATGTTTTGAGGATTATTGGTATTTTTGGAATACAGTACAAATGATTGTTGTTGAGTTCATTTCGTCATTTGAGAATGCGAAATGTGGATCATGGTAAGGATTGATTTGTTATGGATTGCTATGGATTGGTAAGGTTATGACGGTAAGATTACGTTGGTAGTATTCTTACTTTGTTATTACATTGGTATGTAATTATTTATGATTATGTGACCGCTATCATTATTGAGTATTGTGGCTGACCCCGTCGTGGTCTTTATTTTTAGGTACTTGGAGATCGAGCTAGTAGCGGTCGTGAAGGGGTGAGCTTCCCGAGTGATACTGGATGTGGCATGTATTTGAGAATGGAAAATTCCTTTTTGGTTGTTTTATTTCCGTTGCAAATATGTATTTTGAACTGTATTTTTATCCGCTGCGTGTGTATTTTCAAATGCCTTTTCAATATCTTTACCAACTCGTGTGTGCTTTCAAAATAGCCTTTTTGGGTATTTCGTAAATATGGGTTATTTGATTAAACCCTTTTTCCCTAAATTATTTTATCGGTACGTATAAGTGGTGGCTTAACGTACGTTTTGAAACTATTTAATTTTGGCATTTTTGGCCCTTTTGTTTTCAAATGTAATTTAATGATGATATTTGGAAAATAGATTTTCTGAGACTATTTGAGTATTTGTAAAATATTACCGTCATCGGCCTTTTGACATTTTTAAATATTTTTGAAATAGTTTTTAGCCTGGTGGGTTCCGGCGTGGGGCCCACGGCGTTGTAATATCCTGAATGGTTTTGGGGGTGTTACAGAAGATGGTATCGGAGCTTGGGTTTTGTGAGGCCCAGGCATGTGTGTTATGTGGCTCTACCAGTACGGTAGTAGTGTGGATTTTGAAAATGATTTTTCTGACTTTTGAGTCAAATCGATTTTTGGAGGTTACAAAATTTTTGAGATTCTTTTCAAATTGTTAATTATGATATTAGTGTGTGTTGTTGTTGTGTTGAGACCTTGTGTGGGAGTCGTGTGCTAGTATCATGGGAGATAATCGGCTTCACGCACCTGTAAGTATATCGTTTTGGTTATTCGCTTGTGGCGACGATTGATTGCATTTGTGATAAGTTTGGAAATTTTTGGATTGATCTGTTGTTGGTGACAGGTTGCAAGTTTCGAGGACGAAACTTATTTTAAGGGGGGTAGTATGTAATACCCCGATTTTCAGTATAAATTTTTCATGCTATTTTATTTGAGATATACTGCATAGCTTGGTGTCTATACAGTATGGATAAAATAAATTTAGAACCGAGACAGTGGTACTTGCGTAATTGATGTGTTTGATTGACAGTTATATTGAGGATATGGTGCATCAGGTTGAACTGATTTGGACATCAGGTGTATCGTATGAGAATATTTTTGGGATGAGTATATGTATTCAGTATGTTAGTATACGTATCCAGTATGTCGAGACGGACAAGAACAGTTGGATTTTGGCCAAGTATAGAAGGCCATTACGTACGCTAAGGGTAAGGACTTACGTACGCTAAATTCTATGTTTTACGTACGTTATGCGTAAGGCATTACGTACGTAACAGAGGGAATCGGACAGGACCGAGCTGTGGTCAGCAAGTGGGGCCTTGTGTCGGTAGCTTTCGGCGGAGAACGTGCATGGGCGAGTCAACCCTTGGTTAACGTACGTTATGAGTGGTAAGTTACGTACGTTAACTATGTATTTTACTGCAGCAAGTCAACGTACATATTACGTACTCTACGGAGTAAGGATTACGTACGTAAGGCCTGGAACGAAATGACTCAGTGACCTCTGGACTGTCTGTTGGGAAAAACAGACACCCTGTATCGAATCAGCCGGGATACCCGATCCCTGTATCGTTTGTTATTTGTTATTGAGAAGGTTTTGACATATATGCCAAATACAGTAAAGGAAAACTGTATCGAGGTTTCAAAGCTTTATCCTATATCGAAGACCTGCCTCGAATCAGCATAAGTGAAGCTCGTCAGTACAGCAAGAAGATTTGTAAAAGATCAAGTATGGAAACTGTCTCGATGCCCTAAATACAGTCATCTTCCATACAGTTCGCAAAAGGACAAAAAGGAACACAAGTCAAGTCCCGTTGAACAAAGAAGTATTTAAATACTCAAGGATAAAGTATTTAAATACTGCCAGTCTTCAGATCTTCAGAATCCCGCGAAATCCGGATCATGTCTTAATCCCGTTGAAACGGAATCTCTTTCAAACGGATATCTCAACGGATACTTTCCTCTGAGACTATATATATCCTATGAAGACATTGAAGATCAGTAACCAAAAACCAATCGAAGTAACCTAACTCTCAAAGCTATCAAAGTTATCATCTGAGCAAACATATCTCCAAAGCATATCGCAAGTTAGAACGAAAGAGATATACAGTGCTCAACATCAAGAACAGCCATCATCAGCTCAAGATCTTGATATTCAAAGCTGCTGTTCTTACCTGGTTACCTACCTTTTACCTCTGTGTAAAAACCGAGCTCTGTGTGAACTCAACAAGTTATTCTGACCTGTGTGGGACGAATAAGGACGAAGCTTTGGAACTGTGTGTGAAGAAGCTAGTCAAGAAGGAAGCTTTAACCAATCAATGTGAACGGTTGAAAGTGATATTCTTTGTATCAATCTGTGTGAACGATACAAGGATAGGTTTGTTTATAATTACGTAGTTGTGTACGCAGTAATTATAATAAACTTTTTACTCCTGTGTGGAGGACCAGTGGACGTAGAGGGGTTTACCTCGAACCACTTAAATTACTATGTCATTTACCTTCATCTTTTACTGTTTGAAATTACTGTGATATATATTAAGTATACACCAAATACTTCGTTGCTGTATCCACGGCAACTAACTGTATCCAAGACTTCCGCTACGCACTCAGATTTAGATTCCGTACAGTTTGTTGTTTAAACTACTTTTCCAAACTGTATCCAGTATACTTAAGTGGCCAACAAGTGGTATCGGAGCGGTTGATTCTAAAAAGAATCAGTCGTATTTCTTTTTAACCGAATCAGATTCAAATCACTTATTTTCAAAACAGTCTCTTTCATTCCTATATTATCAGTATGGATACTTCTATGATTAACAAAGTTCCTATGTTCTCTATTAACGAATTTGACGACTGGAGAATTAGAATGGAAGCTCATCTTGTAGCAATGCACGAAAAGATGATTTTTGTTATACAGGATGGTCCGATCAAGATCATGAAGGTCAATCCAGCCGCAAGGATTGAGGGCCAAGCCCATGCTGAAATGCTCGAGAAGGAACGCGAGCAATGGACAACCGATGAAAGGAAGCGAGCCAATCTTGACAACGTGTCTAAGAACGCGTTATTTGTCACTCTTGACAAAGGCACGTTCTCAAAGGTAAAGAGCTGCAAAACAGCCAAAGAAATCTGGGATAAACTCAAGTTAATTTGTGAGGGCCAGGCTCTCAAAAGAAAACAAGATTTCAAAACTTACTCGGCAATTCGAATCTTTTGAAATGAAACCAACGGAAACACTTGAGGAACTTGACCTCATTTCTTGGTATTGTTGGTGAACTTGAAGCGTTGGGCAAGATTTACACCCAAAAGGAGAAGAACTTAAAAATTTTCAGATCTCTCGGCCCGATGGGACATTAAGACCACAGCTATGCGTGTATCCTGTAATCTTAATGAAATATCCACTTTTGATCTCTTCTCGACCTAAAGCTTTTGAGTATGACATTGTGAGAAGAGAGAAAGTGAAGAATCTCCTTCAAAGGTCACGACTCTCGCCGCTGTATCAAACCGTCGACACGGCATGCCTAGCTCGCCGAAACCCGGTCACAAGAATCTTGTGATGGCAACGACATCCTGTCCCAAGATGAAATGGCGCTTCTAATGCATAAATTCAAAAGTTCATCAAACAGTCTGGAAAGACTCCCTACTGTGCCCAAACCTGTCAACAAGGTAAGTACCGAAACATCATCCGGTGATGCTAACTCGTGCTATAACTGCAGGAAACCAGGCCATTATGCGAACAAATGTCCTCATCCAAAAGTCCAAAGATTGCAAGAGGCCGATCAACAAGAGAGAGATGAAAGAAGACGTGCTTGGAAAGACAAGCTCAAGGCCCCGATTGGAGAATCGAAGCCTCCCCACACCATCCAAATCAGCAGAATGTCTTCGGTGGTCATCGAAAGTGATTCATCCGACGATGAGTTCGATGATAAAGCATACATGTGCTTTATTGCCAAAGATGTTACAGAAGGTGAAGATAGCGAAGATGAGGTAATTTAAAACTCAGTTATTCCATCAATTGAATCTCATACTTTCGAAAATATGATGAATGAATTCAAAAACATTAAAAAGGCCCATGAGACTCTAAAATCGAGAATATACGACTTCAATTAACAAATCTAGAGCTGAAAGATGAAAATGACTTGCTGAAAATAAACTATGAAAATATGTCTCTTGATTGTGAAACCAGCAAGGTCGATTTTGAAAAACTCATGGAGAGCAATCATCAACTTGCTCGTGATCTAAATGTGTTTAAAACCCACAATGAAAGCAAGACAAATGATTTGGTTCTATTACAAACCAAAATCACAACTCTCGAAAAGCGAGAAACTGAACTTGAGACCATTCTGAAGTCTTTTGAAAAATCGTCCAAAAGAATGGAAGAAATTCTAAGCACTGGGCAACATGCTCATGATAAAAGTGGCTTAGGATACAGCTCATGTTCGAACAAAGGGAAATCTAGTACTGTGTTCATCAAGAGTGTGGAACACATTCCAGAATCGGAAGATACTCCTAGTCCCATAAAGGAACCTGCTGTACCGAGAAGACCGAAGGCTGCAATTCCGCCCCCACAACTCTACTATTCGAGAGAGTGGAACCAACAACCACTCAGAAGGCGTAATCTACAGCATGCTCCAGAAGCATATCATCCAAGCCGACAGTCATTCAGAAAGAAAGCGGTAGCCAACCACCAAAGGCCCGCACGGCAGTACCCTCAGTACAGTGCGCCTAGGTATTGGATACAGGAGCCCCGTTATCCCTCAAGACAGCAGATGCCAGTTCAGTATCATCAACAGCATTGGGAATCCAACTGGAGACCCAGAAGACAAGCTGTTAGGCCTAGGAAAATGGCTCCACCTCCTAGACGGCACTCGTACTGGAATAATAATAATAACCCTAAATTTTTCATGCATAGTAATTATCATGATTATAACAACTACGGATATGCCCCGTAGATATCGCAATCTTGTCTGAGTACATCCTACGATAAACCAATTCTTTGTCGGGAAAGTTTGGGTACCTAAAGGAACTAACACATATGGACCCAAAATCAAAGGGGACCTAAATCTACCTAAATTCTTTGTTACGGGACATTCTAGAGGAGGATACGGTACTTTGATAGTGGATGCTCTCGTCACATGACCGGAGATAGGAGCAAGCTATCGATTTTGTAGAAGGTCGTGGTCCAAAAGTTCGCTTGGTGATAAGTCTAAAGGAAGAACAAGAGGAAAGGAAACCTACTTGTCGGGAAATTCAAGGTCACCGATGTTGCATATGTTGAAGGCTTACAGTATAATCTACTTAGTATTAGCTTGATTACTGATAAACAGTTCTCGGTGAAGTTCTATATAGATCGCTGTAGAGTCAAGAACGTCCAAACCAAGGAAGTTGTGCTTACAGGAAGCAGATCAGGTAATATGTACATTGCTGACTGGAAGCCTATGAGCTCCTCAATTCCATGTTTTGTTGCCAAAGGCACTGCAGATATTAGCTGGCTATGGCACAAGAGGATGTCTCACGTCAACTTCAAGACGATCAACAAGCTTTCAAGACAGGGTATGGTTAGAGGTTTGCCAGATGTGTCATTCAAGAAAGACAGCGTCTGCGGACCATGCCAGAAAGGCAAGCAAATCAAGTCAACCCTGAAAAGCAAATCCTACCTTTCAACCCAAAGAGTGTTGGAAATGCTACACATGGATCTCTACGGTCCTGTAGACCCAGTAAGTTTGGGAGGTAAGAAATATTGCATGGTTGTTGTTGATGATTATTCCAGGTATGCTTGGACGATCTTTCTTAGCAAGAAAAAGGAAACAACATCAAGGCTGCCCGAGCTCCTGAGGAAATTGCAGAATGAAAAAGCATCGAGTATCGTGTGCATTCGTTCCGACAGAGGTACTGAATTTACTAACCGCTTTATAGAGCAATACTGTTCGGAGAATGGAATACAGCACGAATACTCAGCTGCCCGTACACCTCAACAAAATGGTGTTGCCGAGCGAAAGAATAGGACGTTGAAAGAAGCAACAAGGACAATGATTGCCGCAAGCAAATTGCCACAGCGTTTCTGGGGTGAAGCAACCAATACAGCGTGCTACACTCAAAACCGCTGTATCGTCAACAAGCACCACAACAAAACAGCTTATGAGGTATGGAATAACAAAACTCCATTAGTTTCGTATTTTCATATTTTTGGATGCAGGTGTTATGTATTGAACAATGGGAAGGACCAACTTAGAACCTTTGATGAAAAATCAGATGAAGGAATATTCGTAGGATACTCCTCTGTCAGCAAAGCTTTCAGAATCTTTAATAAAAGGAAGCTGACGATCAAGGAATCAGTTCATGTAGTGTTCGACGAAACACACCATGACCCTACAGGAGTAGATGATATCACTCAGGAGATTCACCATCTATCTATCTTGGATCCACCTACACCCATAGAACCTGTAGTTGATTTAGAAATCAACCCCGCAGCTGTAAGAATCGATGTGGATGAAGCTGACGCTGTACAAGCTGAAGCTGTACCCACAGAAACTTTCGATACAGTACGGGATCCTGAACTAGAACCCGACCGAAGATGGTTGAGAGATCACCCACAAGAGCTAATCATTGGAAACATTAATGCCGCTGTTTCTACTCGTAGGAGAATACAGAGTACACAAGGAAATGTACTTTGTGCACAAGAAGAATCTAATGCTGAAGTTTCACAGTTTCCTGAATGGAAATCTCAATCCGAACTTAGGAGACTCAATATGTGCACTATCGCTGTATTCTTAGCCCAGTCCGAACCTGTTTCGACCATAGACGCTCTTAACAACTCTCATTGGATCACATCTATGGAAGAAGAGCTTAACGGTTTCGAAAGAAACAATGTATGGTATCTCATACCCAGACCGACACACCAATCGGTTATAGGAACCAAATGGGTATTTCGCAACAAAAAGGATCGAAATGGACTTATCATAAGGAACAAATCCAGACTAGTAGCACAAGGCTATTGTCAGGAAGAAGGAATCGACTATGATGAAACCTTCGCCCCTGTTGCGAGACTAGAAGCCATTAGGATATTTTTAGCCTTTGCCGCCCATAAGAGTTTTATCGTATACCAAATGGACGTCAAGAGTGCTTTCCTGAATGGAGAACTTGCAGAAGAAGTTTATGTTGAACAACCACCAGGGTTTGCCAACACAGACGGTATCGATCTAGTTTACAGGCTAAGGAAAGCTCTGTACGGACTTAAACAAGCCCCTAGAGCCTGGTACGAAACCCTATCCCAATATCTAACCAACAACGGATTTGAGAAAGGTGCTGTGGACAAAACCTTGTTCAAGATACAGGAAGGTGATGACCTTCTAATGGTACAAATCTATGTCGATGATATTATTTTTGGTTCAACTAACCTTGCTCTATGTCAAAGGTTCTCACATCTCATGCAAAGCAAATTTGAAATGAGTATGATGGAGGAACTTAGTTATTTCCTAGGTTTGCAGGTAAAGCAGTTGCCTACAGGTATATTCATCAACCAGGAGAAATACAGCAAGGAGCTTCTCAACAAATTTGGAATGAACACTTCCAAATCCTCGCCAACCCCTATGAGCACTTCCGTGCAAATTAGTGCTGATGAAGCCGGAAAGCCGTTTGACCAATCACTCTACAGGAAGCTGATTGGTTCGCTCCTGTACCTAACGGCTAGCAGGCCCGATATCCAGTTTGCTGTTGGAGTGTGTGCGAGATATCAAGTTGCACCTAAGGAATCACACTTCAATACAGCTAAACGAATCCTGAAGTACATTAAAGGAACAGTCGATGCAGGACTGTGGTATCCTAAGGAAGGCGGATTCGATTTAGTTGGATACAGCGACTCGGATCTCGGAGGCTGCAAGCTAGATAGGAAGAGTACAAGTGGAACTTGTCACTTTCTCGGACCTAGACTAGTTTCTTGGTTCAGTAAAGCAATTGGCTAACTCTCTTTCCACGGCTGAATCAGAGTACTATGCTGCTGGTAGCTGCTGTATGCAGATTCTCTGGATGCAGCAACAACTGTCAGACTATGGAATCGATGCTAGAGAGACTCCAATCATGTGTGATAGCACGAGTGCAATTGCAATCACGCACAATCCTGTTCTGCACTCGCGCACTAAGCATATCAACATGAAGCATCATTTTATCAGGAATCATGTCGAGAACAAGGATGTTCGCCTGGAAAAAGTTCATACAGACGTTCAGCTGGCCGACATCTTCACCAAGCCTCTCGACACAGCAAGATTCAACATGCTCAGACAAGAATTGGGAATACTACAGCCAGACTCCCTGTAAGTAAATTTACTGTTTTTACTCAACAATTGAGGGGGAATGCTGTAAGACCCGTGAATACAGTATCCAACATTAATTATCTGTACACTCAGAATCATCAATACAGTACTGTAGCGAGCGAACGCATATGAATCCTACAGCTGGTGTGTGCAATAATTAAGGGGGAATACTGTAGGACCCATGAATACAGCATTAATCCAAATATTGCTGTATGGAATTCAAAACCTATTAGTATCTTTTTTAAGGGAGAACGCTGTATCGACGCGGAGAACAGCACATACTATAGGATTTCGATTCAGTATATAATATAATATTATTTCCTCTTTAAAATAATTTTTGTCCACGTGCCCTGTTTTTATGTCAAACGTCATGTTCATTAAATGCCTTACGACATCGGACAATTTGAATCTCAAAAGCCGCGATGTTTTCAAATTGTTTATTATTTTTAAACCGCCGTTTTAGGCATTTAGGGTATCAACCTATGTCAGAAGTGGGACCCGCTGTATTTTAAAAACCTTTTAATGGATTAGCGTACCAGTTACACTCAATCCATCTTGACCGTTAATTTCAAAACCGGTTCCCATCCCTTAAAATCTGACCATTCGTACTCTGCAAAACCCTATTTCGCCGCCCAAGTATAAAAGGACTGTATCTGCCATTAGAGACTCTTTACGCTTTCTGCAATTACAAGAGATCTCAAGCAAACAGCCTACATATTTTCTGCATATTCACTGCTTAATTCCATCGTTTTCTTGCACCCTTATCTCTTAAGAAAACTTCAATGGCTGGACAATCTTCTTCCCCTGTTTTGAAGAAATCCGCCAACATCATTGATGGCCGGATCTTCTCCAAACCCGTCATCATGGAACGTATTATCTCTGAAACCAACGACACCGAACCGATGGAGTATATCATTACTCGTCTTCAACAACAAGGCCTCTATCGCCTTGGGAGCAAAACCGCCGACAAATTCGACCCCCATCTGGTTGAGGAATTCTACCTCAACGCCGCCGTTCGTTTTCTGTCACTAGCCCAGGGAGGACATGTTGCTGACATCATTGCAACAGTCCAAGGAGTGACAATCTGTATCAATCGCGATCTACTTCAAAAAATCTACAGGCTGCCCGCCGATGGTCTCACCATGGACCAACTTGAGACGTTCGGGTCTCACGAGCTTATTACCAAGTTTTATGGACTATTTACCGGGTCCAAAGTGGTTGATATGGTGACAACCACTTGTCACAAGAAAAATTTTCTTCTTCATTTCGTTTATTTGCATGACTTTTGCTCCAGGATCATCGAAAATCGAACTGGTGCGTTCGAGATGTGCACGAACCTAAGGTTCAGAATGATGGTAGCTATTTTGACCTGTGAAAAGGTCAATTGGTGCCAAATCATTCTGAAACGTCTTCAAGAAGAGGTGTGCAAGCATGCCACCCAAAAGAAATCCTTTGGTTTAATGCTGAACTACATCCTGACGAAGTGCGGACTGACGCAATCCGCCGATGCCAAGAAAAATAGCTCAAGGATATATTTAGGAGGCGTCAAGCCCACTGCTTATAACCAGAGCACCATGCACGCCAATCATCCGAGAACCAGGCACATGCCTATTTCTGACAACCCAAGAGATGAAACCGTAAAGGTCCCAGAAATGGAATCTTCAAAGAAGCGAAAGCGATCTCACAGCAAGAAACACTCTGCTGGTGAGAAGCCCAAGAAGAGACTTAGGAGGCTTTCAAAAATCAAATCTGCCAAGTGTAACACCCCCAAATCCTATTGGGTTATTACAGTGCCGTGGACCCCACGCCAGGAGATCCACCAGGCGAACATGACTAAAATACGTTAAATTAAACAACAAGGGAAAATCATAGTCCCTCCCATGATATCCAACACAATATTCCGATAGGGAATTTCAACGACAAAAGTGGCCTACATGGCCAAAATGAAATACAACAGCATCCACGAACATCTGTTCGGGTAATACAACACGACAACAACTGACAAGACTGGAGTACACTCCAACTGACTGACCAACAATGAACAACTCGGACTAGTATCGCTCGAATGCCTCGTCGCCATCATCATGCCCCTGTGTCTCAACTCTCTCCTCGCAAGCTCCTAAAACATGAAAACCTGTTCAGGGGCCTAGGGGTCTGTCATCCAGATAATGAATATCAAATACATGTATAACATGATATGCATCCAAAGGCAGAATGAAACGGTACAATGATAATAATAATACGAGATGCTCACAAACCAATGTAAGAACCGAGCATTCGTGAAATACTATGCCCACGGCATACTATTAATACCTGCTCGACAGGTTAGAACATAAGTGCCCAACGGCGAATCATAATCACAGAATACCACAATGAATTACACAACATGAACCAAACCAGAATGAATTAATTATTAACCACAATGCCCGAAGGCTCCAATGAAATTACCAAGACAATCACAAAGGCCTTAAAGACACTCGGCCAAGTGTCAAATATCACAATCACAAGAAGTCGAAACGGCCCAAGTGTTATTGATTAGGGCGAAGCCACGGCATCCAGTAGTATCACAATTAGGGCGAAGCCATGGCATCCAAGTATCACAATTAGGGCGAAGCCACGGCATCCACCGTATCACAATTAGCCACGAGCCACGGCATCGGCCGTATCACAATTAGGGCGAAGCCACGGCATCGGCCGTATCACAATTAGGGCGAAGCCACGGCATCGGCCGTATCACAATTAGGGCGAAGCCGGCATCGGCCGTATCACAATTAGGGCGGCCACGGCATGAAGCCGTATCACAATGAATGATAGTGTCGCCTTGAGTCGGCCAACACGATGATAGTAACACACGGATAGACACCGTCCTTGTGATCCCAAATTAACACCTCGATTGCCTTAGAACGGCGGCCGACAACAATGATGCAATGGATGATTCAATACCTCGATTGCCTAAAGCGGTCAATCGACAACAATGATACCATAAATGATTGAACACTTGATTTGCCTTAGACGGCAAATCGATAACAATGACACGATGAATTAGTGAATACCTCGATTGCCTTAGAAAGGTCAATCGATAACAATGATTTAGTGAATGATTGAACATTTCGATTTGCTTGAGAACGGCAATTCGATAACAATGATATGAAGGATGCCCGGCACCTTTAATCGATTCGGCACGAAGGCGAAATGAATAAGCCAATGCCTTTAATCGGCCATGCGGTTTTAATGACAATCCAAACAGGAATAACAATGATCTCAACGATGTCTTTAATTGACATCTATATTACAACAATCGATACATCGATACCGCGAACCGGCTATCGACAATGACATTAATAATGAGTATCACAATGCCTTGAACCGGCCATTAACGAACAATGAAATATTTGGCATAATTGCGAAAGGTATCGTATCGAACGATCTCTTAATATCAATGAATTCATGAAGAGACTAAGTCTCGGAATGATACAACACATTCATACACATATATGATAACATTAATCTCATTGACTAGTACAAGTATAAAACTTGCCTCAACCGAAGGCGATGGAATCCCTCCACGAACAACGAACGGCGTCCTCCGGTAAACACAAGTACTCGAACCACCTTGAATGAAATACAATTCATTCAATAACACAATATCAATCGAAATCAACATAACGACCGAAAGAAACTCTTTGAGGCATTTAATCGAACACTAAATGTTCAAAGTTCCTCAAGACCCTAAAAATCATCAATCGGGTTGAACGAATCGAAAATATGGATATACAATCCATAGAACATGATTAATAATGTTTACTAACATCAACCGATTCATCAAAATCGGATTAGAAACGAAATCAAGAACAATTCTCCAAAAAGTCAACTTGAAAGAAAATCAAGAAATATACCTTGATTCGACGAAATACTCGGATTAGATGATGATATAATCAACAAGGATCTTCCAAAATGCCTTGGAAATGATTAGAATCGGCCAAGAACTCGATTTCCCGAGCCTCCCGTCGCCAGACGCCGAAAAAGGAAAAAAAATCGTGTTGAAATGAAATCTGGCCGAGCCAGGCTATATATAGCCGGCAGGGTTACGGCCATAACCGGCAGGCCTTATGGCCGTAACTCGGACACCTTACGGCCGTACTCGGCAGGCCTTACGGCCGTAACTGGCATTCGTCAAAAATCTGCCCAGCACCAGCCGGACACTTACGGCCGTAACTCGCACACCTTACGGCCGTAACCGGCCTTCGTCAAAATCCGCCCAGCGCTCGTACGGCCGTACCCGATCACGCTTACGGCCGTAACTCGGGCACCTTACGGCCGTAACCGGCACCTTACGGCCGTAACTCGGCCAGGCCAGGCCCTGCTCCGGCCGTGACTCGGCCGTGGCCACTCCGACGGCCCGGACGACCCCGAAACCCGAACCTGAGTAAAAATCGAAGATACGGTTACGAAGTACTTGCAAAGACGAATCCAAGCACTAAGAGAACACTCGATTCCGACTATCCGAAGTGTCGGAATTCGACAACCGAAATAATTACCCCAAACTTTGGGAAATTACAAAAATGGCCCAAAACGTCCGAAAATCACGATACGTGATCGAAACACCGAACCAAAGCTCGCAACATGAATAATAACATTAAATGAACTTGTGAGAAACTCGAAACAACAGTTTCGGACGAGATTCGCAAGAATCGAGCTCAAGTGCGGAAAAGTCGCTAAAAAGCACGGAACTCAACAAAACGATACCGAAACGAACTCGGATGACAAAAAGTGCAGAATTAATTATTCTCGAAATGACGAAACGGTCATGAGCGAGTCGTCAAAACGGACTTCCGCCGAAAAAAGAAAATTACCGAAAAATCGAAATTGCGGATATTACATACTACCCCCCTTAAAAGAAGTTTCGTCCCAAAACTTAAAACAAGTAGAGAGAAGCAATATCCCGCCATGAAAAATCAACGAAATACACACGAACAAGAATGATCACAATGAATGATAATGAATCGAAATCTAACAAGGATCAAGAATGGCTCACCGGGGTGAAATGATAACGTAATGAGTGATAGCTCAAATGAAATGATTGGAAACATAGTTTCCCGTGAAGTGAATGATTAGTTTGATAATTATAAGTCTCAACGTGATTGATATATTATGAATGAATTATTTGAATGAATGAACGACAAATGAAATGAATGATTATACTATTACCGAGCAAGAATTAACTTGTTCAAAACCGGTGATGAATGTCCTTACCTATGGCTCTCGAAGCCTGGTAGGACCCCGTGGATGAAGCACGAGCTGGAGTAACAAAGTCCCCCGAGGCCCTTGAGCTCTCTCGAGATCTCTAGGAACTAGGACCCTGCAATATTTCCGTAGGTGTCCTGGGTTCCCACACAGAAAACAGACAATAGCCGGCACCGTACACCGAGTATTCACGTGCCTGCCGAATCACGATTAAAGAAAACAACGGTCGAACTCGTCGTCGAGAGGAAGATGCTTTCTCAGACGAAGACGACCGGAAAACGACCTTTTTGGACGTCGTAGCCCGATGTCCCTCAGAACGAACCGGCATCCTAGTCCTCTCACCCGAAGAAGCTGAAGGATGCTTCTGAGTAAGCTCCTTGATCAAAAACTCTGCTCCAAGAGCCTTCTCGATGAACTCGCTAAGTGAATTACAATTGTGATTTAACAATCGCATCCTCAATCGCGGATTTAACCTCTTGCAAAAATACTTAATTTTATCCGCCTCGATACGGATAATTGTGAAGCAAATCAAGTAGTCCCCGAAACTTCTCGGAATGACAATAACACCCTCGTCCTCGGCCAGTTCGGGGTTCAAAACTTCGACAACTTGGCTTCACGAAGTGGAGCCGGATAATACCTCTCTAACATGAGAGTCTTGAACTCGCACCAAATACAATCACGATCGAAGGGTTTCACAGAAAGCCACCACGAATAAGCGCCCTTACTCAAGTAATAAGCCGCTACTGCCACTTTACTCTCTTAGGACCGAACCATGTCGAAGAGTTTATCAAAATGCTCGAGCCAATGAACAATATCGGTGGTTCCGACGAACCCTCAAAAGTAGGTGGCATCGGCGAGAGATATCGCCCACAATCGATTCACTCCTCCATCTGTCCATGAAATGGCACCTGGCATCCCTGTTGCGGTGGACCACGAACTATCGAGGTCTGCATGGTCTCCACTATACGCGTCATCTGAGTCATCTGGGCCATCATGCCCTGCATAAATATGAATGGATCAACCCGAACACCTTCCGAGTGAGATGCCTCTCGGGTACGACTCCCTGACAGTGAATGATTATCTGCTGATGAATGAGTAGCCTCGCTATTTGATGAATTAATGATATCCCTCATGTTCGTGTGGGCATGCACACGAGATCCCGGTTTCTGGCCCGCACCGCGGCCTCTTCCCCTGTGTCCTCTGACAGCTCTATCCATACTGAAGTAGGAAAGTCACATGATGATTATAGATTCCGCATGAATATCGCATTATGATTACATTACAGAGTGACAATAATGAGCATACACGCCCTCGCACAATGAATGCATTAATGATTTAATGAAATGATCGTCGAAATTACGTCAGAGTATGATAAGATCGTATGAGACATCAAATGAGGTAACATGATTGCCTGATGAAATTCCTGAAATGATTACCTTGAACAAGTTAACAAGGTTGAAAATTCGATCCTCAAGATCAACAACTGAACCGTGAGATGGGCTGAACGATTAATGAATTAACTGAACAATGAGATTGACTGAGTGACGAGTGAATTAGCTAAACGATGAGATTAATTGAGTGATGAATGAATTAGCTGAACGATGAGGTTAATTGAGTGATGAACGAAGCAACTGAGCCATGATATTGACTGAATGATGAATGAATTAACTGAGTGATGAATGAGTTAACTAAGTGATGAATTAACTGACTAATGATATTGGCTGAGTGATGAATGAATTATCTGAGTGATGAATTAATTAACTGAATAATGAGATTGACTGAGTAATGAATGAATTGACGGAACAATGAGATTGACTGAGTGATTAATGAATTAATATGAACAATGAGATTGACTAAGTGATGAAGGAATTAACTGAGTGATGAATGAATTAATCGAGTGATGAATGAATTAACCGAGTGATGAAGGAATTAACTGACTGATGAATGAATTATCTGAGTGATGATATTGACTGAGTGAGGAATGAATTAACTGAGTGATAGATGAATTATCTGAGTGATGATATTGACTGAGTGATGAATGAATTAACTGAGTGATGAATGAATTAATCGAGTGATGAATGAATTAACCGAGTGATGAATGATATTGACTGAGTGATGAAGGAATTAATCGGTGATGAATGAATTATCCGAGTGATGATATTGGTGAGTGAGGAATGAATTAACCGAGTGATAGATGAATTATCGAGTGATGAATGAATTAAGCGAGTGATGAGATCAAAATGATGATTGAAAATTATTAATCGATAAATGAGTTGATCCTTAATGCTTACACAAGTCACACGTGCTCCAAAACAATTAATCATGAATCAATCATAGCACTAATATCACATATAGGTTTGAAAGCATGAACGATTAATGACATGATGGATGTATGAACACAAAGAGAATTGAGTCCTTACACAGTCATACGAAGCTTGAGGTCTCGCGATACTAGTCTTCACCGACGACTCGATGAATGAATGACTCGTGCGGTCGCACTAATATTACGACTCACAAAACTCGATCGACTAGATTGTCATAACCTGACAATCCCACTACTACCGCGTCGGTAGGACCACATAACTCACATCTCAGGGTATTTCACAACCCAACTCTCTGATACCATTTCTGTAACACCCCCAAATCCTATTGGGTTATTACAGTGCCGTGGACCCCACGCCAGGAGATCCACCAGGCGAACATGACTAAAATACGTTAAATTAAACAACAAGGGAAAATCATAGTCCCTCCCATGATATCCAACACAATATTCCGATAGGGAATTTCAACGACAAAAGTGGCCTACATGGCCAAAATGAAATACAACAGCATCCACGAACATCTGTTCGGGTAATACAACACGACAACAACTGACAAGACTGGAGTATACTCCAACTGACTGACCAACAATGAACAACTCGGACTAGTATCGCTCGAATGCCTCGTCGCCATCATCATGCCCCTGTGTCTCAACTCTCTCCTCGCAAGCACCTAAAACATGAAAACATGTTCCGCCCCCACGGGGTCAGTCATCCAGATAATGAATATCAAATACATGTATAACATGATATGCATCCAAAGGCAGAATGAAACGGTACAATGATAATAATAATACGAGATGCTCACAAACCAATGTAAGAACCGAGCATTCGTGAAATACTATGCCCACGGCATACTATTAATACCTGTTCAACAGGTTAGAACATAAGTGCCCAACGGCGAATCATAATCACAGAGTACCACAATGAATTACACGACATGAACCAAACCAGAACTGAATTAATTATGAATCACAATGCCCGAAGGCTCCAATGAAATTACCAAGACAATCACAAAGGCCTTAAAGACACTCAGCCGAAGCTGTCAAATATCACAATCACAAGAAGTCGAAACCGCCAATTGTTATTGATTAGGGCCGAAGCCACGGCATCCAGCCGTATCACAATTAGGGCCGAAGCCACGGCATCCAGCCGTATCACAATTAGGGCCGAAGCCACGGCATCCAGCCGTATCACAATTAGGGCCGAAGCCACGGCATCCAGCCGTATCACAATTAGGGCCGAAGCCACGGCATCGGCCGTATCACAATTAGGTGAAGCCACGGCATGTAGCCGTTTCACAATGAATGATAGTGTCCGCCTTGAGTCGCCAACACGATGATAGTAAGTCTGGGATAGACACCGTCCTTGTGAGTCCCAATTTAACACCTCGATTGGATTATATCGGCCAACCGACATCAATGATGCTGCGGATGATTCAATACCTCGTTTGCCTAATACGGTCAATCGTGAACAATGTTACCATAAATGATTGAACACTTGATTTGCCTTAGAACGCCAATCGATAACAATGACACGATGAATGAGTGAATACCTCGATTGCCGTAGAAAGGTCAATCGTTAACAATGCTTTAGGGAATGAGTGAACATTTCGATTTGCGTGAGACCGGCCATTCGCTAACAATGATATGAAGGATGCCCGGCACCTTTAATCGATTCTCGGCAGCGAAGGCGAGAAATGAATAAGCCAATGCCTTTAATCAGCACATGCGGTTTTAATGACAATCCAAACAGAATAACAATGATCTCAACGATGTCTTTAATTGACATCTATATTACAACAATCGATACATCGATACCGCGAACCGGCTATCGACAATGACATTAATAATGAGTATCACAATGCCTTGAACCGGCCATTAACGAACAATGAAATATTTGGCATAATTGCCGAAAGGTATCGTATCGAACGATCTCTTAATATCAATGAATTCATGAAGAGACTAAGTCTCGGAATGATACAACACATTCATACACATATATGATAACATTAATCTCATTGACTAGTACAAGTATAAAACTTGCCTCAACCGAAGGCGATGGAATCCCTCCACGAACAACGAACGGCGTCCTCCGGTAAACACAAGTACTCGAACCACCTTGAATGAAATACAATTCATTCAATAACACAATATCAATCGAAATCAACATAACGACCGAAAGAAACTCTTTGAGGCATTTAATCGAACACTAAATGTTCAAAGTTCCTCAAGATCCTAAAATCATCAATCGGGTTGAGCAGATCGAATATATGGATATACAATCCATAGAACATGATTAATAATGTTTACTAACATCAACCGATTCATCAAAATCGGATTAGAAACGAAATCAAGAACAATTCTCCAAAAAGTCAACTTGAAAGAAAATCAAGAAATATACCTTGATTCGACGAAATACTCGGATTAGATGATGATATAATCAACAAGGATCTTCCAAAATGCCTTGGAAATGATTAGAATCGGCCAAGAACTCGAATTCGAGCCTCCGTCGCGAGCGCCGAAAAAGGAAAAAAATCGCGTTGAAATGAAATCGCGAGCGAGGCTATATAGCCGGAGGTTCTGGCCGTAATCGGCAGGCCTTACGGCCGTAACTCGGACACCTTACGGCCGTACTCGGCAGCCTTACGGCCGTAATCGCTTTCGTCAAAAATCGCGGCACGGCCGGTTCACTTACGGCGTAACTCGCACACCTTACGGCCGTAATGGCCTTCGTCAAATCCGCCCGGCGCTGCGGCCGTACCCGATCACGCTTACGGCCGTAACTCGGGCACCTTACGGCCGTAACCGGCACCTTACGGCCGCACTCGGCGAGCAGCCCTCGGCCGTGACTTCGGTCGTGCCACTCGGCGGCGGACGACCGAAACCCGAACCTGAGTAAAAATCGAAGATACGGTTACGAAGTACTTGCAAAGACGAATCCAAGCACTAAGAGAACACACGATTCCGACTATCCGAAGTGTCGGAATTCGACAACCGAAATAATTACCCCAAACTTTGGGAAATTACAAAAATGGCCCAAAACGTCCGAAAATCACGATACGTGATCGAAACACCGAACCAAAGCTCGCAACATGAATAATAACATTAAATGAACTTTTGAGAAACTCGAAACAACAGTTTCGGACGAGATTCGCAAGAATCGAGCTCAAGTGCGGAAAAGTCGCTAAAAAGCACGGAACTCAACAAAACGACACCGAAACGAACTCGGATGACAAAAAGTGCAGAATTAATTATTCTCGAAATGACGAAACGGTCATGAGCGAGTCGTCAAAACGGACTTCCGCCGAAAAAAGAAAATTACCGAAAAATCGAAATTGCGGATATTACATACTACCCCCCTTAAAAGAAGTTTCATCCCGAAACTTAAAACAAGTAGAGAGAAGAAATATCCCGCCATGAAAAATCAACGAAATACACACGAACAAGAATGATCACAATGAATGATAATGAATCGAAATCTAACAAGGATCAAGAATGGCTCACCGGGGTGAAATGATAACGTAATGAGTGATAGCTCAAATGAAATGATTGGAAACATAGTTTCCCGTGAAGTGAATGATTAGTTTGATAATTATAAGTCTCAACGTGATTGATATATGATGAATGAATTATTTGAATGAATGAACGACAAATGAAATGAATGATTATACTATTACCGAGCAAGAATTAACTTGTTCAAAACCGGTGATGAATGTCCTTACCTATGGCTCTCGAAGCCTGGTAGGACCCCTTGGATGAAGCACGAGCTGGAGTAACAAAGTCCCCCGAGGCCCTTGAGCTCTCTCGAGATCTACCGGAACTAGGACCCCTGCAATATTTCCGTAGGTGTCCGGGTTCCCACACGAAGCATGCATAATGGCGCACCGTACACCGAGTATTCACGTGCCTGCCGAATCACGATTAAAGCAAACAACGGTCGAACTCGTCGCCCGAGAGGAAGATGCTTTCTCGGCACGAAGACGATCGGAAAACGACCTTTTGGACGTCGTAGCCCGATGTCCCTCGAACGAACCGGCATCCTAGTCCTCTCACCCGAAGAAGTGAAGGATGCTTCGAGTAAGCTCCTTGATCAAAAACTCTGCTCCAAGAGCCTTCTCGATGAACTCGCTAAGTGAATTACAATTGTGATTTAACAACTGCATCCTCAACTGCGGATTTAACCTCTTGCAAAAATACTTAATTTTATCCGCCTCAATACGGATAATTGACGAAGCAAACTGAAGTAGTCCCTGAAACTTCTCAGCAATGACAATAACACCCTCGTCCTCGACGGATTCGGGGTTCAAAACTTCTGACAACTTGGCTTCACGAAGTGGAGCCGGATAATACCTCTCTAACATGAGAGTCTTGAACTCGCACCAAATACAATCACGATCGAAGGGTTTCACAGAAAGCCACCACGAATAAGCGCCCTTACTCAAGTAATAAGCCGCTCGCCACTTTACTCTCTTAGGACCGAACCATGTCGAAGAGTTTATCAAAATGCTCGAGCCAATGAACAATATCGGTGGTTCCGACGAACCCTCAAAAGTAGGTGGCATCGGCGAGAGATATCGCCTGATCTGATTCACTCCTCCGGTCTGTCCATGAAATGGCACTGCATCCTGTTGCGGTGGACCACGAACTATCGAGGTGCATGGTCTCCACTATCCGCGTCATCTCGAGTCATCGGGCCATCATGCCTGCATAAATATGAATGGATCAACCCGAACACCTTCCGAGTGAGATGCCTCTCGGGTACGACTCCTGACAGTGAATGATTATCTGGCGATGAATGAGTAGCCTCGCTATTTGATGAATTAATGATATCCCTCATGTTCGTGTGGGCATGCACACGAGATCGGTTTACGGCCCGCACCGCTTCTCTTCCTGCGTCCTCGGACTCTATCCATCTTGAAGTAGGAAAGTCACATGATGATTATAGATTCCGCATGAATATTGCATTATGATTACATTACAGAGTGACAATAATGAGCATACACGCCTCGCACAATGAATGCATTAATGATTTAATGAAATGATCGTCGAAATTACGTCGAGTATGATAAGATCGTATGAGACATCAAATGAGGTAACATGATTGCTGATGAAATTCTGAAATGATTACCTTGAACAAGTTAACAAGGTTGAAAATTCGATCCTCAAGATCAACAACTGAACCGTGAGATGGGCTGAACGATTAATGAATTAACTGAACAATGAGATTGGTGAGTGACGAGTGAATTAGCTAAACGATGAGATTAATTGAGTGATGAATGAATTAGCTGAACGATGAGGTTAATTGAGTGATGAACGAAGCAACCGAGCCATGATATTGATGAATGATGAATGAATTAAGCGAGTGATGAATGAGTTAACTAAGTGATGAATTAATCGACTAATGATATTGGTGAGTGATGAATGAATTATCCGAGTGATGAATTAATTAATGAATAATGAGATTGGTGAGTAATGAATGAATTGACGGAACAATGAGATTGGTCGAGTGATTAATGAATTAATATGAACAATGAGATTGACTAAGTGATGAAGGAATTAACTGAGTGATGAATGAATTAATCGAGTGATGAATGAATTAACCGAGTGATGAAGGAATTAACTGACTGATGAATGAATTATCTGAGTGATGATATTGACTGAGTGAGGAATGAATTAACTGAGTGATAGATGAATTATCTGAGTGATGATATTGGTGAGTGATGAATGAATTAGCGAGTGATGAATGAATTAATCGAGTGATGAATGAATTAACCGAGTGATGAATGAAATTGAATCAGTGATGAAGGAATTAAGCGATGATGAATGAATTATCCGAGTGATGATATTGGTAGTGAGGAATGAATTAACGAGTGATAGATGAATTATCGAGTGATGATATTGATGAGTGATGAATGAATTAAGCGAGTGATGAGATCAAAATGATGATTGAAAATTATTAAGCGATAAATGAGTTGATCCTTAATGCTTACACAAGTCACATGTGCTCCAAAACAATTAAACAAGAATCAATCATAGCACTAATATCACATATAGGTTTCAGAAAAGCATGAACGATAAATGAAATGATGGATGTATGAACACAAAGAGAATCGAGTCCTTACACAGGTCATACGAAGCTTCGAGGTCTCGCGATACTAGTCTTCACTGACGACGACTCGATGAATGAATGACTCGTGCAGTCGCACTAATATTACGACGCACAAAACTGATCGACTAGATTGTCATAACCCGACAATCCCACTACTACCGCGTCGGTAGGACCACATAACTCACATCTCGGGGTATTTCACAACCCAACTCTCGATACCATTTACGTAACACCCCAAATCCTATTGGGTTATTACAGTGCCGTGGACCCCACGCCAGGAGATCCACCAGGCGAACATGACTAAAATACGTTAAATTAAACAACAAGGGAAAATCATAGTCCCTCCCATGATATCCAACACAATATTCCGATAGGGAATTTCAACGACAAAAGTGGCCTACATGGCCAAAATGAAATACAACGGCATCCACGAACATCTGTTCGGGTAATACAACACGACAACAATCGACAAGTGAGTACACTCCAAGTCGTGACCAACAATGAACAACTCGGACTAGTATCGCTCGAATGCCTCGTCGCCATCATCATGCCCTGTGTCTCAACTCTCTCCTCGCAAGCACCTAAAACATGAAAACATGTTCCGCCCCACGAGTCGATCATCAGATAATGAATATCAAATACATGTATAACATGATATGCATCCAAAGGCAGAATGAAACGGTACAATGATAATAATAATACGAGATGCTCACAAACCAATGTAAGAACCGAGCATTCGTGAAATACTATGCCCACGGCATACTATTAATACCTGTTCAACAGGTTAGAACATAAGTGCCCAACGGCGAATCATAATCACAGAGTACCACAATGAATTACACGACATGAACCAAACCAGAACTGAATTAATTATGAATCACAATGCCCGAAGGCTCCAATGAAATTACCAAGACAATCACAAAGGCCTTAAAGACACTCAGCCGAAGCTGTCAAATATCACAATCACAAGAAGTCGAAACAGCCCGAAGCTGTTATTGATTAGGGCCGAAGCCACGGCATCCAGCCGTATCACAATTAGGGCCGAAGCCACGGCATCCAGCCGTATCACAATTAGGGCCGAAGCCACGGCATCCAGCCGTATCACAATTAGGGCCGAAGCCACGGCATCCAGCCGTATCACAATTAGGGCCGAAGCCACGGCATCGGCCCGTATCACAATTAGGGCGAAGCCTCGGCACGAAGCCGTATCACAATGAATGATAGTGTGCTGCCTTGAGTCGGCCAACACGATGATAGTAACACACGGATAGACACCGTCCTTGACAGTCCCAAATTAACACCTCGATTGCCTTAGAACGGCCAACCGACAACAATGATGCAGCGGATGATTCAATACCTCGATTGCCTAAAACGGTCAATCGACAACAATGATACCATAAATGATTGAACACTTCGATTTGCCTTAGAACGACCAATCGATAACAATGACACGATGAATGAGTGAATACCTCGATTGCCTTAGAAAGGTCAATCGATAACAATGATTTAGTGAATGATTGAACATTTCGATTTGCTTGAGAACGGCAATTCGATAACAATGATATGAAGGATGCCCGGCACCTTTAATCGATTCTGAAGCGGCGAAGGCGAGAAATGAATAAGCCAATGCCTTTAATCGGCTGCATGCGGTTTTAATGACAATCCAAACAGAATAACAATGATCTCAACGATGTCTTTAATTGACATCTATATTACAACAATCGATACATCGATACCGAACCCGGCTATCGACAATGACATTAATAATGAGTATCACAATGCCTTGAACCGGCCATTAACGAACAATGAAATATTTGGCATAATTGCCGAAAGGTATCGTATCAAACGATCTCTTAATATCAATGAATTCATGAAGAGACTAAGTCTCGGAATGATACAACACATTCATACACATATATGATAACATTAATCTCATTGACTAGTACAAGTATAAAACTTGCCTCAACCGAGGCGATGGAATCCCTCCACGAACAACGAACGGCGTCCTCCGGTAAACACAAGTACTCGAACCACCTTGAATGAAATACAATTCATTCAATAACACAATATCAATCGAAATCAACATAACGACCGAAAGAAACTCTTTGAGGCATTTAATCGAACACTAAATGTTCAAAGTTCCTCAAGACCCTAAAAATCATCAATCGGGTTGAACGAATCGAAAATATGGATATACAATTCATAGAACATGATTAATAATGTTTACTAACATCAACCGATTCATCAAAATCGGATTAGAAACGAAATCAAGAACAATTCTCCAAAAAGTCAACTTGAAAGAAAATCAAGAAATATACCTTGATTCGACGAAATACTCGGATTAGATGATGATATAATCAACAAGGATCTTCCAAAATGCCTTGTAAATGATTAGAATCGGCCAAGAACTCGATTTCCCGAGCCTCCCGTCGCCAGACGCCGAAAAAGGAAAAAAAATCGCGTTGAAATGAAATGCCGAGCCGAGCTATATATAGCCGCGGGGTTCTGGCCGTAACGGAGCCTTACGGACGTAACTCGGACACCTTACGGCCGTACTCGGCAGGCCTTACGGCCGTAACCGGCATTCGTCAAAAATCTGCCCAGCACCAGCCGGACACTTACGGCCGTAACTCGCACACCTTACGGCCGTAACCGGCCTTCGTCAAAATCCGCCCAGCGCTCGTACGGCCGTACCCGATCACGCTTACGGCCGTAACTCGGGCACCTTACGGCCGTAACCGGCACCTTACGGCCGTAACTCGGCCAGGCCAGGCCCTCCCGGCCGTGACTCGGCCGTGGCCACTCCGACGGCCCGGTCGACTCCGAAACCCGAACCTGAGTAAAAATCGAAGATACGGTTACGAAGTACTTGCAAAGACGAATCCAAGCACTAAGAGAACACACGATTCCGACCATCCGAAGTGTCGGAATTCGACAACCGAAATAATTACCCCAAACTTTGGGAAATTACAAAAATGGCCCAAAACGTCCGAAAATCACGATACGTGATCGAAACACCGAACCAAAGCTCGCAACATGAATAATAACATTAAATGAACTTGTGAGAAACTCGAAACAACAGTTTCGGACGAGATTCGCAAGAATCGAGCTCAAGTGCGGAAAAGTCGCTACAAAGCACGGAACTCAACAAAACGACACCGAAACGAACTCGGATGACAAAAAGTGCAGAATTAATTATTCTCGAAATGACGAAACGGTCATGAGCGAGTCGTCAAAACGGACTTCCGCCGAAAAAAGAAAATTACCGAAAAATCGAAATTGCGGATATTACACCAAGCACTCCAAGGATGTCTCGCCCGTGGCGCAACCCACTAATGAAGAACCCCAGGGCCCAACCCCTGTGGAAGAGGTGTCTCCTACTGCATCGACAGTAGATCCCGAGCCTTTGGCGGCTACGACGGATATAGAGACATTTGCCAATGCTCAAGACGTTAGCACGTCGGCTGCCCATTCGGAGCCAAAAGCTACTTCTCCTCTGCGGGATCCCACACCCGTACAGGATCCAATTTCCTTAAGGGCACCATCCCCTACAAGGAGTCCATCTTCCGTACAGGATCCCATACCTGTACCGGAATCCCTCGAAACAGCGTCTCCAGACGTTATTCGAAGTCCCTCCCCTGACTCCATCATAAATCAAACACTTCTTTCGGTTCAAATCGAACACGCGTACGAAAGATTCCTGCAATGGAAAGGCTATAGGTTAGCTCCGTACGACACACTGTACAACTGGAGCGAGTGGAACCACGAAGAGCGATTCGTCTCCGAAATGAGACTCAGGCGAAATTGAGGCCCCGCCCGATGGGACAACGCCTCTTGCAAGGATCTAATTGAAAGCCACTGCGCACAAATCGCGCGAGAAGAAAAGGTAAGAAGAAGTCATAGGACTCTACCATTAATCCAAAGATGGCAGCGATCATGACTCGAGGCAGCGGCAGCGGCGCTTTACAAGCAGGTCTGAGAATGAGCCGTCAAGAGGCTGAAGCTCGAGACACCTCTCCACCCAGAAATGACGAAGGGCCTTCTACCCAAGCCAATCCCCCTTCGCCACTGCCGGAGAACATTCCCGACCAGGAGGAATCAGTCCCTCCAGTCGAGGAAGATCAAGCAATTTTGGAACAGGCACCCGAGCCTGCTGCGACCGAACAAGAAGCCGTTCCTGATAGCCAACAGGAGGATTCAGTCCCTCCTGCATCCATATTTGCCGAAGAACCTTCGACACAGGACGCTTCTGAACCATCTGTCGCCGAACCACAAGAAGCTGGCCCCGCCCCTGCAACCTTGGAATCCGAGGACGGTAACGAACCTGAGGATGTCCAACTTACTTCACGTCCATCTGTGAATGTAAAGAGGTTGAACGGTGCTGAAGACTTCGCCCAGCCTGACTCTCCTATCTCTGCTGCACGTAAAGAGCGCCTGCGAGCTCTTGGCCTTCAGACTGTATTTATCCAAGATGCAGTAAACGCTCTATCTTCCGTTAAAAAGGCACTGAATTGGATGCACACCTCTGTCGTAGAAGAAATGACCACTCTTCAACACGAAGTATCTCGAGTTGTCGACGCATTCATCCTTTTGCCAGAAGTGTTCAAGCAAGCCTTGAAGATCATGGAAGAGAAGCAGGAGCAACTGCTGAAAGAGGAAGCTACAAAGACAAGGATATCTGAAGCCAAGACAGCTTGTGCAATGATTGAGAACAGCTCTCAACTGCGTGCTCACGACAAATGCATTCAAGAAATGTCGCAGACTCTTTCCTCCCTTGTTGAAAGAATAACCAGCATCGAGACCAAACAGGACGCCGCTCTTGAAATACTGCAAAGTCTTGATGAAGCCAAAAAGGGGGAAGAGGCACGAGAAGCTGCAAGGAGAATAAGACTGCAACAGGAAAGGGAATTTGAGGCTGCTCAGAGCAGTATCGCTGCCGAATTGAACAAGCTAGCACCTCAATCCCAAAGCTTTAGAATTTCAGGCTCCAGACCGGAATTCCATGACCCAAATGTCCCTTGGCAAACTCTTATCCAAAGACCTTCGGAAATACGTCTGCCGACCAACCGCAACCCAACTGCCGACGAAGTGAAGCAATGGAGGAAAAATGAACTGATGAGATATTTTGTCAGACTCATCAGGGAATCCGCCATCTTTAAAAATTATAAAACGTTAGCGGAAGCGGCAGATAAATTTTCAAAGATGCTAGAAGAAGGTAAACTCCCTCTCCAAATCGAAATGAAATCAAAACATAGAAGAGGAGATCGGGTCACCCATCCAGAAGATTGGATACTTGCCTTTGATCGTTCATATGAAGGAAGAGCAATTTACCAGGAACGAGGCAATGATTCACTTCAAAACTGGTGGCGCGGCACCGAGTTCGAGCAAGGAAAGAGACCATGGAGGCATGCGTATTATAAATAAGGAGATGAAATTTATGTATATTACTTTTGTTTTTGTAATTTCCTTTCGAAACAGCAAACTTGTACTCAATCATTTTGAATATCAATAAAATAGTTTGTTTGTCTTGAAAGATTACAACTCGTAATCTACTGTGTTAATGTATGATTACTTAAAATTGTTTAATAGGAATCTCAAGTTAGATAAACTTGATTGAAAAATTAAGCTGTACGAACTAGTCTACGAACAGTTCATAGTTTCAGTTGTAAACTTAGAATACATTGTAAGATTGTGCCTGCGCGCCAATCATAGGCTTAAGTTGTAAACTGTATCGAACGTGCCTGCGAGCAGTTCATTATAGTAGACTAAGTCACTAAGTCAGACCTATTGACAAAAGACCAAGAAATCTGCCAGAAGTCATCGAAGAAGAATGCTTCATAAAGAAGGTTTTGGCATCATCAAGAAGACTCGAAAAGTTAAGTAAGAAGGTCTTGGCAAATTTTCAAAAAGGGGGAAATTGTTGGGAAAAACAAACACCCTGTATCGAATCAGCCGGGATACCCGATCCCTGTATCGTTTGTTATTTGTTATTGAGAAGGTTTTGACATATATGCCAAATACAGTAAAGGAAAACTGTATCGAGGTTTCAAAGCTTTATCCTATATCGAAGACCTGCCTCGAATCAGCATAAGTGAAGCTCGTCAGTACAGCAAGAAGACTTGTAAAAGATCAAGTATGGAAACTGTCTCGATGCCCTAAATACAGTCATCTTCCATACAGTTCGCAAAAGGAACACAAGTCAAGTCCCGTTGAACAAAGAAGTATTTAAATACTCAAGGATAAAGTATTTAAATACTGCCAGTCTTCAGATCTTCAGAATCCCGCGAAATCCGGATCATGTCTTAATCCCGTTGAAACGGAATCTCTTTCAAACGGATATCTCAACGGATACTTTCCTCTGAGACTATATATATCCTATGAAGACATTGAAGATCAGTAACCAAAAACCAATCGAAGTAACCTAACTCTCAAAGCTATCAAAGTTATCATCTCAGCAAAAATATCTCCAAAGCATATCGCAAGTTAGAACGAAAGAGATATACAGTGCTCAACATCAAGAACAGCCATCATCAGCTCAAGTCTTGATATTCAAAGCTGCTGTTCTTACCCGGTTACCTACCTTTTACCTCTGTGTAAAAACCGAGCTCTGTGTGAACTCAACAAGTTATTCTGACCTGTGTGGGACGAATAAGGACGAAGCTTTGGAACTGTGTGTGAAGAAGCTAGTCAAGAAGGAAGCTTTAACCAATCTGTGTGAACGGTTGAAAGTGATATTCTTTGTATCAATCTGTGTGAATGATACAAGGATAGGTTTGTTTATAATTACGTAGTTGTGTACGCAGTAATTATAATAAACTTTTTACTCCTGTGTGGAGGACCAGTGGACGTAAAGGGGTTTACCTCGAACCACTTAAATTACTGTGTCATTTACCTTCATCTTTTACTGTTTGAAATTACTGTGATATATATTAAGTATACACCAAATACTTCGTTGCTGTATCCACGGCAACTAACTGTATCCAAGACTTCCGCTACGCACTCAGATTTAGATTCCGTACAGTTTGTTGTTTAAACTACTTTTCCAAACTGTATCCAGTATACTTAAGTGGCCAACACTGTCATTACGTACGCTACCAAGGTCAGATAGCTTACGTAAAAGGGTGTTACGTACGTTAACTGTGGAATGTTACGTACGTAACGAGCTGGAAAGTTATATAAGTGAGATGCCCGTCACTTCGTTTTTTCAGAACTTCATTTCGTTTTTTCGCCTTCAACACTGAGAGAGGGAGTTTCAGCTCTTCTAAGTCGATTATGATCTTGGAAATATGGGATTAGATCTTGATATATGGAGCAATTGTTGATTCTTGAAGTGTTTGCTTGTGTATTACATCTTCTAAGAGGTATGTTGGATAATCCTCTCCTTGAATTCGGATTTTAATGTTATTGTTGATGAATGATTCGTATGAAGATGATTATGATCTTGTTGTTACGATTCTTGAGGCTATATGAACTATATGTTGAAGGATACGATGGGTTCTGTCTTGACTATGATGGTTATGGTATTATAGTTGTACTTCTTGATGATATATGAGGTGTATATTGAAGAAGATGATGTTTATGATGAGTATATGTTTCAAGTGTTTATGTTTTAGATATGAACATGAAATGTTGATATTTATAACAAGTGATGGTGATTATGGATGTTAAGGGACATGTTATGTAAATGGTGATTTGATCTTTCGTATGGTCTGGATGATATACGAATCGTGATTATGAATTTGACAAGAATATTATCTTTCTTTGAGGATATGTGTTCATATGAGTCGAAGGATCCTAAGTGTAGTTGGCATGAGATTGATATATATGAACAAGGGATAATCATATCATGTTGAATTTAAGTTTGAATTTGGAATTGAATATGTTGATTAAACGTGATTCTTGCCCGAATCAACTGTTATTGAGATCACCAGATTATGAGATTGAGTTGAAGGTATGAATTCAGATTAATTTGGCATAAGAACATTTGATCCGTACATAATTGTAATACTATCGAGTCGTATGAGGTGGTCGGATAATTATAAAGTTTACGGTTAATTTTGGAATACGATTATCATGATAATAACCGGTATTTGTTTCTATGAATTTACGAATATGAACAAGAAGGAGTCTTTTTTATTCATATTTGGAATTGAAGTTGGAATCGAGTATGTTATGAAATCCTTAATATCGATATGAATTGATCATTGATATGATGAACGCGTTTAAGAGGTGTTGGTGTTTTGGATATGAATATGGAATATTCATATCTAGAACTAAGTTATGTGTTTTGGTACAATATTCATATAGTACGAATATGATTCCGAAGTTGATAAGATTATTATTCATCTTTTAATTTGGAAATTCATACGTATTGAACAAGTGTTCAAATCGAATGATTGAGTTATTTGAAACTCTTGGAATATGAACTTCTATAATGTTGAACTAATCGGATTATCCGAATTGATGATGAAAATCGGTAATTGGGTTTTATTATGAATTTACAAGGAGAAAACTCGTATTCGTATTTAAGATCGAATTTGGAATCAGTAATGTTTGGACCCTTGTTATTGGTTTAATTTGATTATTGATATGATTATCGGATTGTGAATCGTGTTGTGGTTTTGCATTCGTGATTGATTGGTTTGGGTTGTTTGGATTTGTATTTAATCGGGATATTGTGGAACCGTTGGGTGTATTGATCGGTTATATTGATTATCGAGTTGCGGCTTGTATTGTGGATATGAGTTCGTATTTGTTGAGTTTGATTATTTGGTTTTGTGTATATGATCGAGGTATTATTGAGCCGTTGAGTTTGATTGGTTGGCTATGTCGGTTTGTTAATTGTTATTGAACTTGTTGTTATCGATTATTGTAATAGGTTGAGATATTTAATCGTGGATTATGATCGTTGTGTTGCGGTTGAGGCTGAAGAGTTCGTAGATTGCTTTTGGTTGGGGTTGAGGAGCTCGTATACGAAGGCAATGGAATTGGTAACAACTTTGTCGTATCGGTATCGAGGCAAGTTTATACTTGTTCAGTTTATAATATTTGATGAATGGTTTCGCTTTCATTCATTTATAATTCATATAGCAATGTTATTATAGATGTAAACTATCGAGATGATGATTTGTTTATCATGCTGTGGTTTGGGATAAATCATAATGTATATGATTTAATTATGTTTGATTGAAGACAAAGATGGGAGTTATTTTTGATCTATGATATGGAATGTCGGATATTGAGGGTAGTTATCGTGATGACATGAGTATCAGGATAAAAGTTTATTGGTATTGAATGGACGGTAACTTATTTGAGATCATTCGTATAACTATGTATTCATTCAGGGATGTTTGTTCGTGGGAAGGACATTGTCTCCGGCTTTGAGGTAATGTAAGTATTGTTCAGTTATGAGGATAATTATTTTGATGAATTGTTGTATGCTGATGTTTTGTATAATGAGATTCATATTTGATTGTTTCGTTGGGGGATGTTGATCCCAGGACAGGTTGTATTGAGATCGTTGATCATGTTGATCATTCATTGGGGATGATGATCCCAGGATTGTTGTTTTGGATATTGATTAGTGATGTCGACTTTTCATTGTCAGTCTGTTGTTATTCACTTCGGTGAGTCTTTTTGATCCTTATTGGATATGTGATTCTTTGAGTTTCGTTGTCATGTTGCATCGTGACATATCTGGGGTCATATCTGCGTTCCGATTGGTTATTGTGTAGGATTTTTACCTGGGCATACTATGGTTATGTGTTGATATTTCCACATTGAACTGTGCACACGAGACATAGTTCGTGAGGCTAATTATGTACATGTCCCACGGATATCCTGGATTCCGTATACGGGGTGGACATGTGCACGGACACATTTCCGGATCGGGCATACTATGATGTCCATCTTTGAGCCATATTGTTTGGTCGTTCATCCTCCATTTATGGTTGGGTATGTTCGACGGTTTGCGACTGGTTGTTCATACGCCCGAGGGGTATGTTCGACAATCGGGGTTATTTCTTTGAGATCCATTATTGTTGATCATTTGGAGTTTACCTTGTTGATGGTATTCTCGGTCGTTGATTGATCCTTTGTTGATCGTGTTTGGAGTTTACCTTATTGATGGTATTCTCGGTTATTGTTGATCTTTTGTTGATCGTGTGGAGTTTATCATGTTGATGGTATTCTCGATTATTGTCGATTCTTCGTTGGTAGTATCGGAGTTATCATGTCAGTGATATTCTCGGTCGATTTATTGGTTGATCATTGTTATTGATCGTATGAGCATTCGGACTGTACGTTGATGTTTCGGGACTTGTTTATCATTGTTTTGTAGTAGTTGATCTACAGATATATCGTGTATATTTGGTTTTATCCAGATTGAGATTTGACGGTGAAATCCGATGGACAGGATTTCGCACAGATAGTTTATTTCACGCTTAAGAGTTATAATGATATTTTGAGGATTATTGGTATTTTTGGAATACAGTACAGATGATTGTTGTTGAGTCCATGGTAAGGATTCATTTGTTATGGATTGCTATGGATTGGTAAGGTTATGACGGTACGATTACGTTGGTAGTATTCTTACTTTGTTATTACATTGGTATGTAATTATTTATGATGATGTGACCGATATCATTATTGAGTATTGTGGCTGACCCCATCGTGGGCTTTATTTTTAGGTACTCGGAGATCGATCTGGAAGCGGTCGTGAAGGGTGAGCTTCCCGGGTGATACTGGCTGTGGCATGTATTTGAGAATGGAATATTCTTTTCTGGTTGTTTTATTTTCGCTGCAAATATGTATTTTGAACTGTGTTTTTATCCGCTGCGTCTGTATTTTAAAATGGCTTTTCGGTATCTTTACCAACTCGTGTGTACTTTCAAAATAGCCTTTTTGGGTATTTCGTAAATATGGGTTATTTGATTAAACCCTTTTTCCCTAAATTATTTTATCGGTACGTATAAGTGTTGGCTTAACGTACGTTTTGAAACTATTGAATTTTGGCATTTTTGGCCCTTTTGCTTTCAAATGTAATTTAATGACGATATTTGGAAAATAAATTTTTTGAGACTATTTGAGTATTTGTAAAATATTACCGTCATCGGCCTTTTGGCATTTTTAAACGTTTTTTAAATAGTTTTTAGCCTGGTGGGTTCCGGTGCGGGGCCCACGGCGCTGTAATATCCCGGATGGTTTTGGGGGTGTTACATTGTGAATCTTAATTTGCTTTACTCACAACACTTTCAGATCCATGTTCCATACTATTGGATTTACACTTTATTTTTCTAAAGTAAAATGCGTACATCAAATATCATGTTGCCAACCAAGATCTTTTGTTGTAAACTGGAAATCTTTAAATGTTGTGGCTCGTTCTTGTTGGATGCCACCGTACGAACTCCATGTAAGATGAATATTGTGGTTTTGTTGCACTTATTAAAATCTAGAGAGAATTTTCCCAACAACATGCATTAATGAAATTTAGTTAGTTGATGAATAGAGAAATATACTAAAATTTAATGAAAAATAAATTACCTTTACTAATTAGTTGTGACAAATCATAATGAACATTGTTTGGCAAACATAACGAAGCGCATTATAAATATTTCTAATACTCGTAGTGTCTGAAATAAACCGTGGAACAGTAATCTCGGATATTTGCTGACGGTGTGTTTTTATTCTTGTGTTAGTCTTGGAAGTTACACATGGCCAGCTAAATGTTATGATGGGGCATGATTATGCTCTTCGCACACAACATTAACACCCACATGCTACCATCTGAAGGAATTGGTACACCTCGTAGAAAGAATGGACAACCAATTTTTTGGTAACAATACATCTTTTTAATTTCTCTCCGGGTTTAAGATATTGGGATGGTTGGTATTCTTTTTTTACAAATAAGTGTGCATTCTAGGAGATTGTTACCTACTTTATTTGCTGATTTGTCAATAAATATTAAAAACTATTTTTCGTCCAACTAACCTCATCCACTCTAACATATCATCTCTAGTTTGAAATATCTATACAAAAAAGATACATAAAAGAAAGTTACTCGCATAAAAATAAAAATAATTGAAAAATAAAAAAATAAAATGAAAAGAAAAAAAAGTCCCCCAAAAAAAACGAAATGAAAAAAGGAAAACATAAGAAAAATTGAAAAACAGAAGAAATAAAAAATTGAAAAAATATATTATACAAGATCAAATGATGTATTTGAATTTTTTATTGAATATATTCTGCTCCGTGTTATGAGTTATATTTCCAGACAAAATTATATCTGTTATAAAATCGAAATATTATAGATAGAGAATAAAGAGAATGATTCTCGGGTATGATTTTCATTAATAACTGAAGTCTTATTTATAGGAAAACCTCATATGGCACAAACATAATTACATAATTTCATCAGGAGCATAATAGTCATTCACATGTTATAATATATTATCTCATTACGCACTTCGAGAAGTGCGCATTTCAACACTCCCCCTTGAATGACTATTTACATAAATATCTAGTGAACTAGTTTGAAGAAAAACCCAATAGGAGAAAAACTTTCAAACTGTTTGTAGTCGAGCTTCTAACGATCATTAATAACTGAAGCCCTATTTATAGGAAAACCTCAGATGGCACAAACATAATTATATTTCATCAGGGGCATAATAGTTATTCACATATTATAATATATTATCTTATTACGCACTTCGAGAAGTGCGTATTTCAACACTTCTCTTTGAATGACTATTTACATAAATGTCTAGTGAACTAGTTTGGAGAAAAAACCAATAGGAGAAAAACTTTCAAACTGTTTGTAGTCGAGCTTCTAACGATCATTAATAATTGAAGCCCTATTTATAGGAAAACCTCAGAGGCACAAATATAATTACATAATTTCATCAGGGGCATAATAGTCATTCACATGTTATAATATATTATTTATTACGCACTTCGAGAAGTGAGCATTTCAACACTCCCCCTTGAATGACTATTTACATAAATGTCTAGTGAACTAGTTTGAAGAAAAACCCAACAGGAGAAAAACTTTCAAACTGTTTGTAGTTGAGCTTCTAACGATCATATCTTGAGGCATCATAATATTGCTAAGAAGACTCTGTGGGATAAAACCTCAGCAATCTTTAATCTCGTATATCTCTCCACCTTATCTCGATAGTTCTTGTATGGGTATTCTTGTATCGTCTCAGTAAAACCTCATCGGACAAAAACTGAGTGAATCTGTCTATATATCATTCGTTGTTGGAGTATCCACATGTTGCCTCATTAAAACCTTTGTCAAGAAAACCCAGTGGAAAAAAACTTGATCGAAGGAAAAAGAGTACAACTCCTCCTTCTGTTTTCAAATCTTTGAGGAATAATCTTGATCTCTGCAGTTTTCCTCATTATGCCATGAATATGCCTCGTTACAACCTTATTAGGAAAAAACCAATGGAAAAAATCCTAATGAAGGGAAAAGATTTTATATATTATGTTCTCGATATTGGCTGGAGGACTTCGAATAGTATGCCAGTTAATATCCCACTTGTATGCGCATATCTTGATCTTTTCTGGGATCTATTCAAGTTTATTTGGGATATAATACTAGTGTAATCTGATCTGGAATATGTGCTCAAACCGTGAGCAAATCATCTCGTAATTTCTAATTACGAGTCATATACACATGTGACTATCTAGTGGATCCATAATATCTAGTAGTTCACATGTAGAAGGAGTGGGTCCATATTTCTCTCTTAATATATTCCAAATTTACCAGATTCATTCATAATATTGGCTAGTAGTGATATTATTTATCGAGAACAAATATTTGAAGAATGATGTGTCTATATCACCGCATAGATATCTTACCAACATATCACATTATCTTTTTGTGACATTATTGCATATCATTATCAATATGGAGTCCTCGCTCCCACATGTCATATTATGTTCATTATTCAAATATAGAACCGTAGTTCATACGCTTCAGGATATGAACTATTCAAACACGGAGTCAAATCTCATACGCGTAACTCCAATATATAAATATATTATCATTGTATTCACAATCACCCATACCGAGGATTTGATTATCATAATGGATTTAAAGCTTTTGAATCTTCGTAAATATTACCCATCTCTTCCAGTAAATATCATAAAAAGAATTTATCGAGCTCGACTCGAAAGATTAAGGGTGCTAATAAGAAATGGCATCCCAGAAGATGTTCGATGGTTGATCGAAGCACAAGTTCGATTATTTGGCGAATTCTCAAATTCATTTAAGTATATGCTAGGTACACGTAGGAGTAGTTTTGCAAAGAAATGGAGAGCAAAAAGATTAGATGGATGCTATAAATGTGCTCGATGGACATGTGACACACGATGCAAATCTGTGGAGTTTGTATCCAAAAATCGAGAAGATAAATAGCATTTATCAAGAATGGATTGAGTAAGAAATCTATGGATTATGATATCCAACAGATTCTTGATACACATCCCAGTGGATATGTTCATCGTGAACTATTGGCTCTGTGGACATAATTTAAGGATGAACTGGAACGCTATAGTCATGAAAAATTAGTCTCAAAAGATCCAGTTTGTAAGTCCGTTCTGTCAAAATTGGCATAAGGTAAATAGCAAAATAATGCAAGTTGATGAATATTGTTTTCCATTTCTCAGCTGCCGATCGATAACGTCATTTTTATTGAAAAATATAATATCATATCTTTCGTTTTCTTATGCAATTTTGTCAAAAGAAAATAGTCAAAGTAGTGACGTATCTGATGCTCACTTTTCAATGAAAATAGTGAAGTCATTTGTCTTCTAGTAAGAAGTTTGTTCTTTAAATTTGGGATCCACAAATCAGAAACTGTATATCTCATAAAAGTATTTTGAAAATCTAGTGCAGAGAGATGGAGTTCTCAGAATCCTCATATAGATCTCATTCAATTAAAACCATATGTATTTTAGATGGATCCAAACTGATAGGTCATATCCAGCATATAGACATGTCATATCAATTCGTAAAAGAGTTAGAAAAGCACAAAATCGATATATTGTATGGTGGGAGTAATCATAGATTTTTGGGTTATCTTTTAGAGGATGCACAAAATGGGAGAATAAGAGTAACAAGTGCCTTACACTTTCCCACAGTTAGAACCAGTAGTATAGGAAGTTCAACTGGGTTGATGCATCAAGCACAGTCTGTTCATGATAGTTTGATATATATGGTGAATAATAGTGATGCCTTTATTGTTCTTCCAGGTGGCTATGGCACACTCAATGAGATATTCAATATCACGTCATGGACTGGGCGGGACTTCCATACCAAGCCTATAGGTTTGTTGAATATTAATAATTTCTTCATTAATTTGGTTGCCTTTTTGGATCAAGGAGTAGATCACAAGTTTATCTCTCAGCCATCAAGAGAAATTTATATGTGCTGATACAGTTGTTGATCTACTTATAAAGTTTCAAGCGTATATTTTAGTTAAGAATTTGGAAGTTAAAGCTCATCAGCCACAAAGTATTGGCGCCAAACGAAAAAGAAGTTAGATCCATTAGATCTTTCATTATAAACCCTGATGCCATGGGTGGCAGAGTTACGGAGTTTTATACTCTCGAGACGCACCCTCCTTATGGGTTTCATATGTATTTTCTTTTTCGCATATCGTCGAGTGTTTATTACCTTTTCGGCTAGTTTCAATATTTTTCACTTCGACTGTTGTGTGCTTCTTCCAACAATAATAAGATCATCTTTTGCCTTTATGCAAATATATTATTCTCATGAATATGTGACATATGCTTCTCCATAAATATTGTCATATCAATATAATTTCGATGATCCCACCATGTGATATAATCAACATGAGATTTATTGAGCAATTATTTTTCAGTGATAGTTTTTCATATTACTCGTCATATGATCCCACCATGCGATGTATTTGCGTGGGATTTTATTTAATTTATAGATTATAACTTTTGTTATCATTTGCTCAATTTTCTCCATTCGTATTTAATAATCATGGAGATCGGATAATATTTCTATCAACTGCTTCTTTCGAGAACAGTATTTGAATCATTGATCAATAACTTCTCCAGAGTGGGATTTCTTTCTTTCAACTCTCTCTTCAAGAGTAGGCTTTAGATAATCGATCAACTACCTCTTCTGGAATAAATATGCACTTCTTCTAGAGTACATAACTGTTTGTGCAAGAACATTATTTATCAAATCTTTTTATTTCAATCATCTAATTCATCTCATAATACTGATGATATTATTTTCACGTTAGTCATATCAGTGCTATCATGTGATATTATCTTAGCATACATCAATATTTTTCTTGTTGGATAATTTATTTTCATCTATCCTTTTAATAAGGATAACGGTAACTTCTGGTACCGTTTGATAAATTATTTTTTATCAACATCCAACCATCTTTTGGTAGTGATAACTTTTAGTATCATATTATCACTTTAGTAGCGGTAACTTCTGGTACCATTTAATGAAATATCAAATAATAATATATACGGTACATAGCTTAAGGTCATCCCACTCAAGCATAATAATATATATAGCTTGGGGTCATACCACTCAAGCATAATAATAGTATATAATATATAGCTTGGGGATCCTACCACTCAAGCATAATAATAGTATATAATATATATAGCTTGGGGTCATACCACTCAAGCATAATAATAGTATATATAATATATATAGCTTGGGGTCATACCACTCAAGCATAATAATAGTATATAATATATCTAGCTTGGGGTCATACCACTCAAGCATAATAAACTCAACAAATTGATGGTTTTAACTACTACTTGGAGATAATTATAATAAATTCAGGAATTAGATTACTAAATATTTAACTGCCTCTTCCGGAGCAATTTCGTCTAACTATTTTCTCAAAGTATAATCATATGGTAGTAGGTTGAATAATTCAAAGTCATCATCGATGCCAGTTGCCGGCATCAATGCCGTCTGGCCATCCCGTAATATTACACATACTACTTTGTAAATTTTCATAGTACAAGGATATATATACACAAGTCCTTTTAATATTTCTGAATGAATCCAGGTACTAATTCATATATTTTTAATGAATTTTGAAAAAAATATTATTACCATATCAATACTAATGTCAAATTGAAGCTCTCGTAAAACGGATCATGATGGTATTAAGAAAAAATAATTTCGATAATATATGCTTATTATAGGTGAGGAAAACAAAATTCATAATTTAATAAATTATAAGATTATTTTATTCTTTATATTCTATTCTATTTTATAATATAAATGTGTTTGATTCAGTTTTGCTTCGTTTTGCCAAATCTTTTCATTTTTTTTTGTTTGCCAAGTTCGTGACTCCCATTTTTTTTTCAACCTTACTTCTTTTCTTTAATATTCAATTTTGTCTTCTGTTGATTAATATGGCCCCTTTCTAATTGTTTGTCAAGTATGAACACAAACGTATACAGTACCTCGTAGATAACTCATCCTTTGTTGGTATGCCGTTACTGTCAAATATGGATCGACGATGAGAGGACTGCGACGAGGAGTTCAACAGCAATGGAGGGCTTGGAAGATGGGTTTTAACAATGCGATCCTGGGCCACAAGAGTCCTACTAGTGATGCGGGTTGGTTCACGATGGGGGTCGTCTGTGATGTGACGGACGCTTCATGGGAGGGGAAGGAGGAAGGAGACATGATAAGAGGTCGGAGGTCACTCTATCAGCGGCAGTTTGGGCGGCTAGGATTGCCTGAAAAACAGATCTGTAAGCAATACACAAGTTGTGTTGATGAATATGTCCTCTTCCTCCTAGACCCAGCGTTTTGCTCCTTCAACAATTAGAAAGAGATGGAGTTTTGTTGATTTAATCATGACCAAGAAGTGATCATGGTTGAAGACAGTGGCGGAAGCAGATCATTTACTCGGGAGGGTCCGGAGCTATAAAAATTACGGAAATCGGACAATTATATATATACACTTATTTTATAAAGGCTTGAATAGAAGTCAGTGGGCCATGGACCCCCTCCTCCGCCCCTGGTTGAAGAGATTATGAAGAAAGTCTTGGGATGCTTTTCATTCTGCTTCCCTTGGACTAGGCCTCAAGAAAATTTTCTCCTCTCGTTTTTTTTCATTGTATGTATTATTTTTCTGATTGTTCGGTCAGATAGAGACTCGTGCTGATAACGTGTTATAAAATCAAAATATTATAGAGAGAAAATAGAGAGAATGATTTTCAGGTATGATTTTCATTAATAACTGAAGCCCTATTTATAGGAAAACCTCAGATGGCACAAACATAATTACATAATTTTGTCAGGGACATAATAATCATTCACATATTATAATATATTATCTTATTACGCACTTCGAGAAGTACATATTTCAACAATATCCTCCTTTTTCTTCCGAATATTTTTCTTCATTAGGGCTCTTTCTTTTTGTCTCCGCCAGGGCCCCATCAAGTAAGGGTTGACCATGAAGGGTACTGAAAATTCGAGTGGACTTATATTAATACAAAAATATTGAAATGGTTAATTACAAAGGAGGAGTGAATTACTGATAGTTAATCCATTCATCCGCTGTGAATTACTTCAGGACTCTGCTTACATCCGATGGTGATGTTCTCGCACCCCCAGATGACACTTGTTTCCCTTTTATCCCCCCTTCTTTTGATTCTTATAGTTTATGTGTCCCCCCATCTCCCCAGGATTTTCGTGCTGCGGTTTTTGATATTGATCCTCACAGCACTTCTGGGCCTAGCGGGTTTTCGTCTTTGTTTTTTCAGCATTGTTGGGAGATTGTATCTTCCGATGTGGGAGTTATTTAATGGTCATCCCATGCCTCCGGCCTTCACGGTGACCACGGTCGTCTTGATCCCGAAGAAGCCTGTTTCGAGCGGTTGGTCATATTACCGGCCTATTAGTATGTTTAATGTGACCAATAAGATTATCACGAAAATCCTTAACGCTCGGCTCGCTTCTGTCCTCCCTCTTGTCAACTCTTCGAACCAGAGTGGATTCATTCAGGGGCGGGTTAATACGGATAATATACTTTTAACACAAGAACTGATTCATGACCTCCACGTCTCGGACATTCATGGTGTACCGAACCTTGCGCTGAAGCTTGATATGGCTAAGGCGTATGATAGGGTTCACTGGCATTTTTACGTGAGGTCCTGGTGAGGATGGGATTCCCGGCTAGATGGATTCTATTCATCCGTCACTGTGTCGAGAGTTGCATGCTCTCCATTCTGTAAACGACAGTCTGGCCAGCTATTTTGCCTCTAGACGGGGTTTGCGTCAGGGCGACCCCATCTCTCCATCGCTCTTCGTGCTTGCCGCCGATTATTTATTGCGTTGCTTGGATCGATTCATTCGTGACCATCATTTGATGGGGTATAGGACTGCCGGACGGCCTTGCCCCATCTCGCACCTCTCCTATACCGATGACATCATTATTTTCACACGGGCTGATGGTCTTGATGACCTTATGCGACTCCTGGATCACTATTCCATGGCCTCCGGGCAGATGGTTAGCATCCAGAAGAGCACTTTTATCCTCGCTCCGAAGCACGCACCTCGTTGGCATCAGCGAGTTCATGATCTTATTGGTTTCCGCCAGGGTGATCTCCCCATCACCTATCTTGGTGCACCCCTTTACAAACGCTTTATGAAACGAAAGCTCTTTGCTGGGGTGAAGCAACAGCTGTTGGATAGGATCTATGGTTGGTCCCATCGCCACCTTTATTTTGGGGGTCGCTTGGCTCTTATTAAGAGCACTCTCTACACGATTCCTCTGCACATTCTTCAGGTGTTGGACCCAGCCCAGTATGTTATCCAGGAGCTCGAGCAGATTATGGCGAGATACTTCTGGGGTACTATCGGTCCTAAGAGGAAGACGCATTGGGTCCATTGGCGGCATATCTGTTGCCCGGTCTCCGAGGGAGGCCTTGGGATTCGGAGCCTCTTGGATATGGCGAGAGCTTTTAGTTATAAGCTCTGGTGGTGTCTTCGCGCGGGCACGTCTTTGTGGGCGCAGTTTATGCTCCGCAAATACCACTTCGCTAGCCCTTCTATGCCTATGCGTACCGCTCTTAAAGCTCATTCCAGCCGCCCTTGACGCCGTCTCCTCCACGTGGGTATCGAGGCTCAGGAGTTCATTTCTTAGACTCTCGGTAGTGGCAGCGAGGAGGTCAGTTTTTGGGACGACACTTGAATTAGGGATAGGCCTATTTCGTCCTATTGTCAGATTACTGGTAGACCCCATCTTAGGATTAATAATCTCTGGATTGATGGGAGTTGGGATAGGAGTATACTCGAGTCCATTGTGGGTGAGGAGCTAGGATTTACCCCTCAGTTCATACAGGATATTCTCGCGACTCCCATTGCCGAGGAGGATTAGGATAACATGTGCTGAAATCTTACATCTTCGGGTGCCTTCTCATTGTCGTCAGCTTGGTCTCACATCAGGGTGAGGGATCAGGCTAATATCATTTTCGGGGCCATTTGGACTACCATACTCACACCTACGATATCGGTGTTCATTTGGCGACTTCTACTGCGACGGATCCCGACTGATGATGTCTTACAGAGGAGGGGCGTTTCCTTGGCCTCCAGATATTCTTGTTGTACCCTTACCCCTACCTATACCTACCATACCGAGACCCTTGCCCACCTTTTCTTTGAGAGTGACGTGGCTCGTGACGTGTGGAAGTTTTTTGGCGCTTAGACTCATTTATCCTTACCCCATACAGATAATATCTTTGAGCTCCTGAGTTTTTTCTCACATGGCACACACTTTAGGCACGCAACTTTCATTATTCCTTGTCTGACCCTTTGGTTCATCTGGACGGAGAGGAATAGTGTAAAGCATAGGGCGGTTACTTTTCTTGCTTCTCATGTTATTGTGCATGTGGAGCGCCATGTTTCATTACTAGCTGCTGCGGGGCTTATTTCTTCAGAGTTCTGGGCGGGGTGCTCGCCTCCTGACCGTTTCTAGCGAACTACTCCCTCTCCCGCTCAGACCCATCGCACCGTTCCGGTGGTTTGGCTTCGACCCGAGTCCCCTTGGATCAAGATGAACACGGATGACTCCTTTGATAGAGATACTCAGATTGCTGGTGGTGGGGGTCTGATTAGAGATCATCACGGAGAGCTACTCCTTGCTTTCCACTCCTCTTTCAGGCCTCTTCGAGCTTTGATGCAGAGATCCATGCGCTTGCTGTTGGACTGATTTTGGCTCCCCAGAGATCGAGACATGTTTGGATTGAGCTTGATGATGCTGCTGTGGTGACCCTGCTTTCATCTGGCCGTCGGGGCTCTTGGCAGGTTCGTCACACCCTTATGCGTATCCGACACATTCTCCGAGACATTCAGTACAGAGTCACTCACATTTTCTGGGAGGGTAACAGGCCGACTGATTATCTCTTTGAACTCGGCATGTCGTCCCTCGCTATTCAGACTTATACATATGATACTGCACATCCATTTCTCCTCTCTCTTATATAGATGGACCAGCTTGGATACCCTTCTTTTAGATTTAGGTAGTATTTTATCACTTGATTTATTGCTATGAGCCCGCACATTAGCCAACTTTTTTTAGTGGTGCACCTTGTATTTCTCTAGCGGCTTGCTGGCATTTTAGTTTCTACATCCGGTTTATGGCCCATTTTTGGTCATAATTCGGATGTGATTTTTTACAAATCGGTCCGCACATTAGCCCGCGCCTTTAGTGGTGCACCTTCTATTTCTTTAGCGGGCCGTAGGCACTTCGTTTTTTAGATCTAGGATCCGGATTATGGCCCATTTTTGGTCATAATTCGGGACTGATTGCTTGTACTCTCGATATTTTCTTTATCTCACAGTTTGGTGGGTCCCGCCTCTAACCCCGTCCAAAAAAAAAGAAAAAAAGGAGGAGTTTTGTTTCTTACGCAACCGCATCACGATGAGACGAGCATCAAGAAATTATTCTTTTTCTAAACATGTAAATATCAATGTAATAAGTTTACTGGTATTACATGATACTTTTTCACTACAATCAAATAAAATTTGTGCTTATGTTTAGAAAATATTACTCTCTGCGTCCCACCGATCTTGATTCATATTTTTTTTTGAGCCGTCCCAAGATACTTGGTCATTTTCTTTTTAAGACACATTTATCTCTCACAATTTTAAATAATATATATTCATATCATCACTTTATACACTACTTTTCAGCTTTTCTTAAATCGCGTGTCGAAAAGCAAATGCTCAAGATGGGTGGGCTGGAGAGAGTACAATTAAACGATTTCACTCAAGCTTTAATAATCATAAAACTTGTATCAGACTCGCCTGATTATATTAGACTGTCTTTTATATATAATTTTCAGTTCAGAAATATTACCGTTGAAGTAGTGGTACTTTATAATTAATAGAATGGCAAATAGTATTTATTGTATCGAAAAAATCGTTTCTTATACTGAAAAATATATATGTCAAACCGTCAGACGGGTTGATAGGCATGTGTATCCTAAATCGGATTGGGCAAAAAAACTCTCTCATCCCGCACCCCACAAAATAGAGAGATAGAATGGTTTAAAATATCAATTTCAACCTGCTACGTAGAAAATCCGCCAAGCAGCAAAATTGTGGGACGAGTGCATTTTCATTATTTCCCCCCGCCCATCCAGTCCCACAAAACTGTAGTGCTCTAAATACCCATCTGAAAAAACACAATTTATATAATTTTTGGAGTGGGTACAATTTTATCTTTAACCCGCCCCAGCCCACCGCCACCCTTCTCTTTAGTGATTCATTGTCTTTTGGGCTAGGGTTTAGACCGGACCCTCCAGGTCACGGATTGACCAGACCTAGACCCGAACCCAAACTATACATATGATATACATGGGTCCGGGGCCGACCTGGATGGGCTGCGGGTCCGGGTCAAACCATGTCCATTTTTTAAGGAATTATTATTTTTAAATTTTTATTGAACCAATGAAGTGAAAATCCTATTTTATTTTATTTTATGTAATTCTCTCTCTATAGACCACAAATACAAATAAAATTGAACTCATAAACGAAAAGAAAAAGAAAAAAAAGTAAACTTGTATTACTTTTAAATTTTCACTTAAAATTAAATTACTTACGTATACTCGTGAGGAATCAAATTCCTACGCAGCTTTTACTTACCTAACTTACCTTTAGTCAAAATAGATGTCCTCGTATTCTTGGTCGTCAGTTTGGCTTCTTTGACTAGACTCTGTTTCGTTGGTGCCGTCTTGATAGACGTCTTGGTCACCTAAGAGGTTATTCCACCTATTTTCTTGATCTTGTAGCCGTAGCAATACAGTTTCTCTTGTTAGAGCTCGACATAATAATGAGAGGAAAAAATTAAAGCTTAGCTTGAATGAGAATTCAGAGAGATATAGATAAATCTTATAGATTGACGGGTATGAGAAATAGGGGAGGCAGAGGGTATTTATAGGTTTTAATTTTGATTCTCTTTTGAATTTTAGTCGGCAGATCCGTCGGGTTACGGGTCCATTCTGTCGGGTCCGAATCGACGGCAGGTCTGATTAATCTGGATCGTTGAACTTAACAACTACTTTCTTCAAACCATTGATTTCTAATGGTTAGATTTTCAAAAAAATAAAAAAAATGCATCCACCCGCCGGGTCACGGGTTGACAAATCCCTGACATAAATCGAACACATGTATACCTAGGCTCCGGGTTGGACACATGACCCGAATTATAAGGGTTGGGTCCGGGTTAGCTGGTTCCGGTTCGACGGCTCGACCCATCGGGACCGTGATAAAGTTATTTTTTTCCCAAAGATTTGTTTTCCTTCTTTATTCAGATTTACCTTTTTGATCCAATTTGTAATAATGTACTCTGCTTCCTAGTGTTAAATATCAAATCTCATCTTTCATTATGATGCTCGACTTGATAATTCATTAATTTTAGTATTGTCATATATAGTAGCAGGAATACTACGAACCCGAAGAGCACCTAGAAAGATGCTTATCTTACCACATATGGAGATCGTGATATATACTTTTTTTAGATAGTGATATATACTTGTGCATATTGAGATTAAGTATAAGCATATGTCATTCTCAATATGGCAATATGAGCACATTGCTAGGTGCTCATAGGTACAAGTTGCCCGTATACATTGTACGATTACAAAAGTAAATGATAGCAGTTCAGAATTTGGTAATCTCTAAACAATTTTATTAAAAAAATTAGAGCATCTTTTAAGAAAATGCAACCGGTGGTTGCTCATGCTCATTCATTTTCGAGAGTTTTGGGAAAATAAAGCCAAAGTGGTAACCTTGACTAGGCTTTCGGTAATTGGTGCATTGTCAAAATTGAGAATGTGCATCAAATTCGGAATCTATGTTCCAGGTACATAAGCATGGTGTATTTAATTCACAAATCCAAGATGAGATGAGTGAGAAATTAATGTTTAAAGGTTGAGCCTTGGATTTGGAATTATAAGGAAAGTCTACTTCTTCGGAAGGAGCGGAAGTCATACTACATTAAGAAACATTACCTTATATTAGGAAAGAGGATCGACCAGAGTATAAAAACTCTTGCACGATTGTCTAGGTGAAAGGATCCACATACATACGCATGTGTTTGCCGGTCCCGGCCTGGACCAATTTTGCTCTGAATTGAATTATACTCTGTATTAGTTAAGTTTGCGATTTCTCCTATTCTAGAGCCTTCCAGATTGCTTGAGAAATAAGTCAAAAGTCCTAATTTAATAAGCATTCTCCTCTCTTTGACCTAATCTATCCCTATAAATACAACCGATGCATAGAGGAAAACTGCACTGTATAAAACGACTTTGGCACCTCATTGCACTATATTTTCATGCATCACTCTCTCTCTCTCTCTCTCTTACTCGAAATTTCTACATCTTCATACTAGAACTTTAGGTACGTTGATGAGTTATCCGGTCAGGACTCGTTCCCCAGGGTCAATGGTTTCTGAGCTATGATCCAATACCAAGTTATTTTATTGTGGGAGGTTCACTGCTATAGACAGTGAGCTACTCTATGGGGCAATAAGAATCTTAAGGATAGAGTTCGCTTATCTCGAATATTTCTTCCATTGGTTTCTTGTTTGCTTGATTCAAATTTTCATTCGTGTATCCAATTATTTTGTTGTATCCCCAATAAATTTATTATTTGTAACTTGAACTAATGGCAACCAAGGAAATCATTATCGACTCATCAATTGTTGCCTCTGCCACTGCTGCTGTCGCTGCCGCCAGTTGCCGCCACCATCGTGAAGCTGTTGGAACCACCACCAATGTCAGAATAATTGCCGACGCTTCTGCTGCCGCCACCAAACATGCGACTGCCTTGATTGGGACGGTCTCAACCGGTCAATATTCTAGATCAATTTATGGGACTGGTTCATTGACTATGAGACTTTCTTTCTGTGCTCTTATTTCGGCATCCGTTGTTGCACATGCTGAGCTCCCAGAAAATTTTTCAAGGGTGAACTTTGGCATGTGGCAGCAAAAGATGACTTTTATTTGACCACTTGGGGTCTAGCACATTATTTGAGGGATGATTCCCCTGTTGTGCCCGAGGACAATAGAAATATAGATCGTGGGGCTGTAATTGACGCACGAGGTCAAGAGGACTATCCCTGGAGGCATTATATCCTTAATAAACTTGATAGTTCTATGTATAGTATGTATGCATCAATGAATGGTACTCAAAGAGTTTGTGGACCTCTTTGGAAAGAAATTACAATTTTTAGGATGCCGGCACTGTAACAACCACAAGGCTAAAAGAAATTTTCGCAAACATTTACAAATGCCCAAGAGGCTAATGACGGTATTATCTATTTAAAATATTCGAAGACTTAATAAAATTCATTTATCAAACCGTCATAAAATCTCATTTGAAACCACAAGGCCCGAAATGCCAAAGCTCAACAGTTTAAAAACATACGTTAAGCTATCGCTTACACGTACCGATAGAATAGATATAGAGAATGATTGTTAAAGTAACCTAAGTTACCAGATACCAAAAGACCATTAAAATACTCACGCAGCGGATAAAGACAAACAATTAAAAATACTCTAGCAGCGGAATACAAGAACTGATCAGGAAACTCAAAACACACATATATGCCCTAGCCAGTATCCTCCAGGAAGCTCATTTCTTCACGACCGCTACAAGCTTTATAATCCAAGAACCTGAAAAGAAAGCCCACGACGGGTTCTGCCATACCAACAATGATAACCATCACATCACGTCAATAATTATATACTAATGAAAAACACTAAGTAAGAATACGACCAATGTAATCTTACCACCATAACTTTACCAACTCGTGATAATAATTACCAAAGTTCACATCTCGTATCCTTTCGACAACACAATAAGCTCATACAGAAATATCTGTATTGTATCTCAACAATACCCAAGGTTCTCAAAACATTATCATAACTCACTGTTACGAAATCTACTAACTCTGTCCAACCCAATCCATCGGGTAACATCATCACATCTCAACACGATAATTGATTGTCCATCAAAGACAAATACCAAAGGAAATACGGAACATACCTCAAGATATGAAATGCCACGACGAAATCATGTCAGTCTAATCCAAGATCAGATCAACACAACATACGGACACGGTCCTAACACAAGACCTACAAATGCATACTCATATGACAACGTCAATATGCTCACATCAATAACAACATTGTATACTTATGGCAACCCATAATATACATATGCACAATAACAACAACACATATGGTAATCCAACGATCCAGCGCATACAGCTATAGATCCCCATGATGATCCCGTCGGATCAACGCATGGTGGCATTACCTATCCAGCGATCCATTGCGCACAGCTATAGATATCCCATGTTGATCCCGTCGGGCCAACGCATGGTGGACATATGACAACAATGCACAACTGCACAAAACGACAGTACACAATGCACGACAACAACCGTGCACAAATGCATGACAACAACGATACACGAATGTATCACAACATGATCGACACAAAATGACAAATATGATTAGAGTACTTGTCCCGAGTCCTTCGAGATCAATCTCAATGTCCAAACCATCACGAACAATTATTCTCAATACTCGACGATACAAAATACCACGGACGGTAAATAATTTGTGTCTTCATCTATACCACAATGTATCCTCGATACCAAGTATACCAATAATAAATGTAAATCATATACCTTATGATTTAATTCCCAAAACTCGAATACAACCTGTTGCTACCCAAAATATTATCCAGAGATAGATATTGCTGGAATGGATGGATAGCAAACATAGTGCGAGAGCACTTCCATGGGAAAAGTAAATAACACAAGATTTGCCGGGGTCGTTAGTCCCGGGCTCGAATGCTCTCGCGAGATGTTATTAATACAAATATTCTGGGGTAAAAGTATTAATGTTAGAGTACAATTACAATGAGTGTAAAGACCCTAGTTATCTTAGCCATTGAGCGTGAAGATTGCCGGAAGAACCAGATATGATGCTCTGTGAGTTCTTGTAACAACGTTGATGAGTTGTGAAGACCGTGAGAAATCGACAGTCTCTCACGGTGTGTATTATATGTATGTTTGAGCTCCTGGGCTCGTGAGTCTCGTTGAATTTGTACTGCAAGGAGTTCTTGCCTCTGCCGACCGTCTTCTAGATGACAGGTGCTGAGAGAGAAATCCTGAGGTAGATCCAAGAGGGGGAGCCGAGAGCCTGAAAGAGTGTATGTATTCTGAATGTGATTGTCCACTGAGAGGAAATCAGAAGAGGAACCTTTTTCCAGTTGGTGGAGGTTCTCTATTTATAGGACTGGGATATGCTGGGCGATCGCCTCTGCTGTATTATAATAAGCGGGCGATCGTTTTTAGCACATGGGCTGGTCTTCTTAAAGTCAGCAGGAGTTGCTGGCATTCAGTTGTGCGGTCCAATGAGAATTCTGCATGCGTCTGAGTCGCTGTCACGGGCGGTCCCACCTTGTACCTTTCAGCGGGTCTGTCGGTAGGTGATAAGGTGGTGACAGGCTGTGGTCAACGATCCATGTTATGCGTCACCTTTCGCGGATCTGCACATGGGTGCTGCTTTGAGATCCAGTCTTCGTAGACTTTGACGGACGAAGGTCTTGCTCGTGGCACAGGACGGTCGTCCTAGGTCGGGCACCAGAGTCGATCGCTAGGTGCCAAAGGGCGATCTCCTTGGGAGTCGATCACTGGACACTCGAAGGTAGACTGCTGCCTTCATTTCGATAAGTTCGCCGTAGCATGTTTGGTTATGGACTCGGTCGCTCGGCCCTTATACCGATCGCCGTCGAGGCGTACAAATCTCCGCACAACAATTGCCCCCCAGCTCGCTCCGATGTTGGAAACGTGGGGTGAGGTGGTTCTGCTGGCGATCGCTGAATCTTGACGAGTGGCTCTGCATTTTACGGAACTGGCGATCGTCTTTGAGTGGTTTGGTTTTGGACTTGGATGACCTGGTCGGTCGCTGAAATGAGCGAGAGATGACAGCGGATGTGGAAAAGTCTCCGGGGCACATGTCGGATTCCTGTTGGGGGAGACCGACGGTTAGTTATGACTCCTCGTCTGGCGTGTCCTAGAAACGACGCGTCGCGGGTTTCAAGGGAGTCATTAATTGCGACGGTTGCACTTTGACCCCTGAGATTCTATTTAATTGCATAGAAGTCCCTGCCATCTCCTATAAAAAGGTGTCGGGTTGCAGTGTTAGGACCCTTATGCGCTTTTATCGGAGAAGAAGGATAATATCGCCGAAGAATTTTCTGAAGATCTGACTGCCGATCGTCGATCGATTCAATCCTTGGTAAGAAAACACTCCTTTTCTCCTCTTCTTGTTTTGAGAATGTCTGGAACCTCTTCTTCGCACGGAATGGGCACCACCTCCGCCGCCGGGGCTTCGACTGCCCGGGGAGACCCTCTGCAGAATTCCATTTGGAGACGGCCGTCGAGACTATACGGGCCGGTATTGACCCCGCGGAAGTCGAGGCGCTGTTCAATGAAGCCGACATTGCCAGGGAGGCAGCGGTTGAGCAAAGACACTTGCAGATGGAGAGAGACTTGGCAGTGAAGGCCTACTGGGAGCAGCATAGTGCCTTTGGCCAGGCCTATCTGGCCTTCGCTGAAATCATGGAGAGGTTGGCTGGTCCGTCTCCTAAATTCAATTACCGGGAGTACTCGATCGCTCATCCTTATCAACCTCCTAAGTGGTCGCTGTTTCGGGTTGCGCAGCGATCTCCATGGTCCCTTGTCCAGATAAGGAGCTCGGCGACCAGGAAGGACCTGGCCGTCTGTAGGACGAGGTTTCATGTCCCTTCAGATGTGGATCTTTTTGTGCCGGCCGAGAATGAACGAGCCGATCAGCCTCCGGAGGCATGGTCGCCGTGAACGAAGCAATTATGGAGGCTGGGCTGCGGTTCCCTCTGTCTTTTTCTGTCTCCCATTTGCTGGTGGCTTGGAACGTGGCGCCTATTCAGTTGACGCCGAATGCTTGGCTCCAGATCATTTGCGCTCTCACCTTGTTCGGCGGTCACCGACTGTACCACCTTCCTTCGCCGTTGGAGATGAACCACCTGTTCAAGCTGACGGCTCAGAAAGGGTCGGTCGGAGGCTATCATATTCAAGGCCGATCTGGTCGGGTGATCCTTGGAGTCCCGAACAAGGTGCGGGGCGACCCGGCGAAGTGGTTCTGGGTCGGCGGCTCATGGAAGGCATTAGCGAGCGACAATCCCACCGACGAGCTGAATATTCCCACTAGCTTTTGTGAGAGGAATCCGGGTAAGGGTTCTGACTCTCCCTTTATTCGGATATGTTCTGAACTGATCTAATTTGCTTTTCCTTTTGTAGGTTTCCATATTCCGACGATCGACGAGCTTCCTTTCGACTTTTTGGTCATCTGGGAGCGAATATGAAGTTTGCTGGACGACGACTTAGACGCTGGTCGGATCAACAAAGAGAGCCGCTGGCTGTAAGCTCGGCTATTCTGTTTTCCACGTCATCTCTCGGTCTTAGGTATGCGTTTCTGTGATCTCCAATTGCTTGGCGATCGTCCTGTTTGGAGAGTGCGTCGGACCGTTGTTTGATTGTTCTTTATTGCAGAAGTCCGCTTTCCTCATTTCTCGGAGCCTCCAACAGAGATAGCCATGTCCAACCCCAGAGTTCTTAGCCACCTTCGCCAGAAGAAGTCATCCCGAGCTCCTCCTGTGGCGTTACCTCTCATCCCAGAGGTGAGGCCCAACGCGGAGCCGATGATAGCAGAGGAGGAAGTTCGGGAGGAGGGGATCCGGACGAACCGCAAACGGCAGAGGTCAGGAGAAACTCCAGTTTCTGCCCCTGACGGTGAGGTACCGATTGCCGCGCCTCCGATCACCGCGGTCCCCCCGGTGGATGAGCCTACCCCCTCTGCGGCTTTCTTGCGAGAGATGGCGATCGCCGAGGCTGAGACCCCTCGCGGGAAACCATACTTTGGTCGCGACCCCGAGAGAGTCGAGAGGTAGACTTTGTTTGTTTGTTGAGTTTCATCACTTGCGTGGGAGATGTGCTAACTTTTTGTTGTTTGATGCAAGATCCGTAGCACTAACCCATCTTGCCAGTCGATGGTGATGGATTTCCTCGCGAGCCAATCTCCTCGCGCGGCCTGCAATGTCCCACTGTACGTCAACTGGGCCGTTTCTGCTTTGCCGAAGGCCTGGACAATAGATTTAGATGCGATCGCTCTCCAGCGATCTGGGAATGCAATGCAAGCTGCTTTCGCTCTCTCTCTCTCCAGACGACGACGATGGCTGCCCAGGCTGTGCAGGAGTTCGAGGGGTTCTACTATACATCTACAGGCAGATCTCGAGGCCGCTCGGAAAGAGAACACTGAGTTCGCCGACAGGATTGTGGCAATGGAGAAGGACTCCCTGGATGCAGCTAAGCGGGCGAGTCATGACCTTGAGCTGATGAGAGAGAATTAGGAGTGAGCTCGGGCGACGGGCGACCGATTTCGGGACTAAATGACAGATGCCCGATGGTTGCACGCGGCCGCTGAGAAGGAGGCCGATTAGCTGAAGGTGACTGTCGCTCGGCTGACTAGCGAGCTGGCGGCGTCGAGGGGAGAGATGGCTGCAAAGGAGGCCGAGCTCCAGGGTGAGCAACAGGCGGTTGCGGAGTTGAAAGGGAAGCTAGAGGCGACCGAGGCCGACCCCTTTCTTAACGTGGAGTTTGTCAGTGAGTTTGCCTATTATATGGCATTCGCTGACTCGCTCCGAGCTGCTAAGAAGGGAGGGTTGGAGGTCGGCCCTCTAGCCGTAAACTTCAAGGCGTATGCGTTGGAGCATCATCTCTATCCTGCTTTCTCCGTGCCGATCTTGGATCTCGCGGACATCGGCGTAGACCTGAGCTGGTACCCGACTCCGGCGAACCTTGTTCATCCTGACACTCCGGAGGACGGGGAGGCCGCTCCGGAAGCTGACGAAGGGTCGCGGGCCGATCCGGTGGTTGAAGGTGAAGGCCAGGCAGGGGCCTGGGGCTCTTCATTCTTATTGTTTTAGCTTTTCGCTTTGTAATTTTGTAGCTTTCTCTTGTAGTACTTTTAGGCCTTCGGGCGAACGTGCATGTACTTCTGAAATTTCAAGTAATGAAATGAATGTTTGCTTCTTCGATTTATTACTTGAATGATTGCTTTTCTGAGTCTTTGCATGACTTTGTACAAATGTGTGAGGAGAGATTGTTGTGAGTGTAGCTCCAAGTGAATTGATAAACTCATATAGATAACTTTTACAACAAATTCGATCGCTGCACAAACATCTGAAAAATGCCGATCTCCATATCTAATTGAATAGGGACGATTGTGGTATATATGGCTCCGCACTTCCCCCTTGTTTTTGATCACTTAGTGAAAGTAAGGGGATGAAAATAAATCGTTGAGTGAGCAGTCTTCAATTTTGTCGATCCCTCGAGGAAGTCTGTCCATCTCGGTCTTGAGGAACCGTGCACGATCGCGGAGTTCGATAGACCGACCTCCACGACCGTGTCTTATGTGCGAGCGACATTCCGTCTGATGGCTAAGTTCTCGCGACTCACTTACATGGTAGGGTCCTCCGAAGGCTGCGCCTCGCCTCATATTTGAACGAAGGGCGTGCGGTCTCGGTCTGGAGGATTCCTTGCACGGGGCGTCGTCGGATTAATCAACTCCACGTCCACGGCTTGTTAGCTCTTCTTCTACCTCGGGCCACCATTAAGATGGTGACCTTCGACGGTATACGTTGAGACGGGGGAGGGACGCGTCGCATTGTCCGAGAAGGACCCACCACGTTAAGTGATGGACCTTTGAGGGCGGGCAAACGTGTCCATAGATTAGTTTTGGAGGGCCCTCAGACTACGCCGGCCTCGTATTTAAACGAAGGGCGGGCGATCGTGGCCCAAAGGGACCTTGCATGGGCACAGAGAACGGTTCCATCATCCTCCACGACCATGGCAACACTCTTCTACCTCAGACCATCAAGACAGATGACGATCCTCGACGGTATACGTTATGTAAGGGGAGGAGATCGCCTGTCTAGGTTCTTCATGTAGATTACGAACTTTAGAGGGCGAGCGAGTAATCCTCTGATTTGTTTTGGAGAGACCTTCGGCTACGCCCGCCTCGTATTTAAACGAAGGGCGAGCGATCGAAGCCCAAAAGAACCTTGCATGGACGGATCGTCAGTTTAATCGATTTTCGCAACCATGGCGGCACTCTTCTACCTCGGACCATCATGTCAGATGATGGTCCTCGACGGTATACATTGTGCTAGGGGAGGCGATCGCTGCCTAGGTCCATCATGTTGATGACGAACTTTAGAGGGCGAGCGAGTCATCCTCTTTTTAGAAGCATTTGCTCAGGCAGTAGCCTTTGGTTTGATGAGGTGGGAAAGAGGGGAGAGACTTCCGAAGTTCCCTTCTCTTGATTGAAGCATGTAGATATGGTCGCCGAGGTTGATCGAGGGGTTGGCTCGTATGAGCTTTCCGGCCTATTCGCTTTCGACTTGGGCGACCGTGTTGGGAGATTGGAGGGGCTCCAGCTAAGCCAATAAGCTGTCCAACTTGCCTTCTTCGAACAATCTCCAGAGTTATCTGAGGAGGTCGCGGCATTGGTTGGTGTTGTGGCCGGGACTCTTGTGGTAGGCACAATATTGATTGTGGTCCAGATGACCGTGGTCTTATATTGCCTTTAGCTTGTTCAGCGGTTTGCGCCCTTTGATGGCATAGAAAATATGGGCTGGAGTTCGGTTGAATGTGTGCAGGAGATGGGTTTCCACATCCTCGTAGGCCTTGAGATCGCCGGATGGATTGGCGACCGTCTTTTTAGTTTTAGCGATCGTCGTCTTTCGTACAGGAGGCGGCGTTCCCTCGCCTAACCGGAGGGTGAGTAGCCTTTGCCTGGCCAGAATGTCGGCAGCTTTAGCGTGGAAGATCGCGTAGGTTGGGGGGATGTACTTCGTCAGATGTCTAAACATGGGTGAGTGACCGTAGAATCCCCCAGGACTGAGTAGAGAGCGAGATCATCGCTGATGGGCTCGCCGCTGAGGACTACTTCATCCACCCGGTCGATGTAATCTGCGTCGGATTCATCTTTCCCCTGCCTGATTTTCATCATGCGGTGGGGGACTTCTGGTCTGGCGACCTTGGCGGCGAAGTATGACGTGAAGTCACTCGCCAGTTTCTCAAAGGAGATGATCGATCGCGGTGGTAGCGAGACGTACCACCTATGGTCCAGCTCGCCCAATGTTAATGGGAAGATTCGGCATTTGGTCGCGTCTGATGCCCCACACCCAGTCATGTATATCCGGAACTTTCTTAGGTGGGTTTCGGGGTCCGATCTCCCTTAGTACAGAGGTGTTTTGGGAGGAGCGATCCTTCGTTGCATGGGGGCAAGCTCGATGTGGACCGCGAGTGGCTCGATCGGTCCGATGATCTTTCTACTGGTGCTTGCCCTAGTATCCAAGAGTGCTTTCATCTCGTCGAGCTGGCGTTGCATAGCGGCCATCGCCGCGGCCTGGCTGCATGCGGCTAGGCGCTCGGAGCGGGAACCGAGGCGATCAAGTACTGAACCCCTGGCGTTCGGAGCAGGAGCCAGACGGCTGACCTAAATTTGACTGGGAGTTGGGTAGTCCGAACTCCTGGTGACGGACTCGGATTCTAGTGTCTCGTGGTTGGGGCCAGAATACCCCGGTCGCCATGATGGATCACTTCCCAAGCGATTGAATACGGAACCATCCGACCTTGCGAGAGCCTTTTCTCGCGAATCGGGGCTTTCTGACGATCGCTCGCCCAGTAGCCCCTTGAACTTCCATTTGCCCACGCGGCGGATGGCCGAGGGAGTTATAGCGGGCGCCGCGCATGCTCTCCGTCGCTCCTTTAGGATGGCCATAGCCTCCTCGATCTGTTCCGCAGTTTGGAACTGGTCGAGTGAGAGGCTGGGGCCACCCTTCAGGTGCGGGATCGAGAGTCTCGCGTTGCCGCGACTTCCCTCTGCCATTGGCTGGGGCTCGGATCGAGCCGGGATATGATGTTCGGCGGTTCGGAGAGTAGCCCTCTTCGATGTAGTGGCGGACGTCATGATTCTGAAGGCTTTCTTTGAAGAGCAGTGAGTGTCACTTCAAGTATATGTCCCGAGAACAGTTAGTGTTCTTCGGGACGGTAGGAATAAAAATGAAGGTTTAGATCCCCTTCCTCTAGCGCCAATTGTTGCTACCCAAAATATTATCCAGAGATAGATATTGCTGGAATGGATGGATAGCAAACAAAGTGCGAGAGCACTTCCGTGGGGAAAGTAAATAACACAAGATTTTCTGGGGTTGTTAGTCCCGGGCTCGAATGCTCTCGCGAGATGTTATTAATACAAATATTCTGGGGTACAAGTATTAATGTTAGAGTACAATTGAGAGTGAAGATTGCCAGAAGAACCAGATATGATGCTCTGTGAGTTCTTGTAACAACGTTGATGAGCTGTGACGACCGTGAGAAATCGACAGTCTCTCACGGTGTGTATTAGCTGTATGTTTGAGCTCCTGGGCTCGTGAGTCTCGTTGAATTTGTACTGCAAGGAGTTCTTGCCTCTGCCGACCGTCTTCTAGATGACAGGTGCTGAGAGAGAAATCCTGAGGTAGATCCAAGAGGGAGAGCCGAGAGCCTGAAAGAGTGTATGTATTCTGAATGTGATTGTCCACTGAAAGGGAATCAGAAGAGGAACCTTTTTCCAGTTGCTGGAGGTTCTCTATTTATAGGACTGGTTGATGCTGGGCGATCGCCTCTGCTGTATTATAATAAGCGGGCGATCGTTTTTAGCACATGGGCTGGTCTCCTTAAAGTCCGTAGGAGTTGCTGGCAGTTAGCTGTGCGGTCCAATGAGAAGTCTGCACATGTCTGAGTCGCTGTCACGGGTGGTCCCACCTTGTACCTTTCGGGGGGTCTGTCGGTAGGTGATAAGGTGGTGACAGGCTGTGGTCAATGATCCATGTTATGCGGCGCCTTTCGCGGATCTGCACATGGGCGCTGCTTTGAGATCCAGTCTTCGTAGACTTTGACGGACGAAGGTCTTGCTCGTGGCATAGGACGGTCGTCCTAGGTCGGGCACCAGATTCGATCGCTAGGTGCCAAAGGGTGATCGCCTTGGGAGTCGATCGCTGGAAACTCAAAGGTGGACTGCTACCTTCATTTCGACAAGTTCGTCGTAGCATGTTTGATCGTGGACTCGGTCGCTCGGCCCTTATACCGATCGCCGTCGAGGCGTACAAATCACCACACATCACAACCTATAATCCCAAATCTCCTGTGATTACGATTATAAACATTGCTATATGAATTATAAACGAATGAAACTGAAACCATTCATTAAATATTATAAACTGAGCAAGTAATAACTTGCCTCGATACCGATGAAGCCGTTACCAATTCCATTGCCGTCATCTACAAGTCCCTCGGCCCCAATCAATGCAATTCACGAACATTCTCGAATATGACCGCAACGCATAGTTCTAATCACCGATCAATAATCTCAACCTATTACAATAATCGATAAAAAACAAGTTCAACAACAATCAACAATCGATAAAACCAATTTACAAAACCAACGGCTCAACAATATCTCGGTTAACCACAAGTCTGATCAAACCAACTTAAACGATCACGAATTCATAACCGAAACAGAATATACTACCCTGCCTGTTGACTTAGCGCACGTTAATTACTTATCGTAGTGTGCGCTAAGTTGCTCCCGTTAGCGTGCGCTAGCCAGTAGGCTTAGCGTGCGCTAATGACATACAGTTGCATGTATTTCGGATACCGATCAACATATGGCGATTATCAAGAACACTAAGTGATTCTGAACCATGTTCAAAGATATCAAAGCAACAAAATCCGATATCCTTTAACATACAAACAATCATTCAACTTATAATCCAAGTCGTATATCCATATATCATCTTCCTCAATATCAACATCATGAAACATTAAGAACGTAACAACACTTCCATAATCTATCATTATGGAGATTAGTCATCAACAATGACATCAACATCCGCAAAGGAGAAGAAGGATTAACCAACTTATCTCAAGAAAACGAACTACACGATTCAAATCACACGAATCATATTAATATCATCACACTCCGGTAATCCATCTCATAATCATGCTTGTCAACTTGTTTATATGATAATCATTAACTCAAGAACACCAATCTTCATTCCAAAACGAAATCCAAAGGTGAAGAGTGATTACCTTGTATAGACGAATCATGAAGGAGAACAATCAACTTCATTCCAAGAATCATCAATAACTTCAAGAACAAGACTTTAATCCATGTTCCTCAGCTTAATCTTGTTAAAGATCATCATCTCTCAGTGTTTGGAACCTCAAACTTCTCTCTAAACTCTCTCTCTCTCTCTAAATAAAGGAAGGAATGGCCGAATGAACATAATTCACATATTCAATCATATATATACTGACTATTATTAGCGTACGCTACTTTTCCTTAGTAGCGTGCGTTATCGTGGTCCAGAGGCGACTGTTTTGCTTCGCACATCAGCTTACGTACGTAATGCCTATGCAATAACGTACGTAAATTACACTGTCTAGCGCACGTAATTTCTTAGACCTTAGCATGCGCTAATCGTAGTTGACTTGCTACAGTCCGCACCTACCCCCGTGTCCCCACATGTCGAAAGCACTGACGAGGATAAGATTCCTTTTTGCCGATCTGCAATTAGCGTGCGCTAGTCCTTAGGTTTTAGCGTGCGTTAGTACTACATTACAACATCCATTGACTCGTCGGCACATGCGCCGAAAGTGGTCGGGTCCACACGTAGATTCCCTCTGAGCTGTTCTGCACCAGCGTACGCTAACCTATGCCCGTAGCGTGCGCTATACCTGCACGATAGCGTGCGCTATACATGAATATTAGCGTGCGCTAACAAGGCTATATTTAGCCATTTTAAGCTACTCTTGTCCAACGTCTCGACATGCAGAATACGAACATACGACATACTGAATACATATACATCTTCCAACAACATTCTCATACGATAAGCCCGACACACAATGACTTCGAATACAACTGTCAACCAAGTGCGGTAATAATACTAATACAGATGTCTTAGTCCTTCATTTATTTTATCCATACTGTACAGATTCCACGCTATACAACATAACTCGGATAAAATAATATTAAACCACAGTAGTAGAAATTCCGGATATTACATACTACACCACTTAAAATAAGTTTCGTCCTCGAAACTTGCAATCCGTCATAGAAAAACCAACAAACCGTTTAACCAAAATATTCCAAAACCATCACAACAACGATCAATCATCATCATTAACGAATATCCAAAACAGTACACTTACATATGCGTCAAGTCGACGATCTCCTGAGGTACTAGCAAGTGACTTCACTGTAAAGCCTCAATACGCTTACAATAACAGTTCCATGAGTCCCAATCAAATATATCATTGTCGGATGAAATAATCTATCCGTGTCAAATCCTGTCTGCCTGATTACACAATCAAGTCCCAATCTGCTAAAAACCAATAGTGCACGATACATCTGTGGAACAACTGCCCAACAGGATGGCAACAAATCCCGAAACATCGACACAAAATCCGAACGCTCAGATGATCACCAACAATGATCAACCAATAAATTAACCGAGAATATCATCGACATGATAAGCTCTAGTACGACCATCCAAAGGTCAAAACACAACTGAGAATATCATCAACATGATAACCTCCAATATGACCAACCAGAGGTCAAAACACAATCGAGAATATCATATTCATGCTAAACTCCAATATGACCAACGAACGATCAATGATAATCGAGAATACCTTCACACGGTAAGCTCCAACACGATGAACACAGAACCACATAGACAGATATACGGACGAATAAAATTCTCAAAATGTTACACAAATCACATACATTGGATCTTAAAGAAACACACCCGACTGTTGAACATACCCCTCGGCATACGAACAACAAGTCATAAACTGGCGAACATACCCAAACATACATGGACTGGGAACGACCAATCATTACCCAAAACAACCATCCTGGGGTCACCATACCCAAATCCACACTTACAAAGGAATCATTCAAAAATCACTATGGAAAAATCGCGCTACTACCATACCAATGGAATCACATAGCACATGTCCCGATTTCACAAAACCCGACGTTCCAAAATCACATCCTGTGCATGAATTCTACATCACGCAGCATATTCTTCTTATCCGATCAATCAATCGATCATCCCTGGATAACCAGCTACCATATTGAAGTTCAAATCTTCTTTTGTCGTACCATACTGATGTATTATCTAGTTCATGAGTCACACTCATAGCTTCACCATGATATGCACTATGCACTAAATACGTATGTACATCAATCAAATTTTCAAAACCAGTATGAAATCATATAGTCTTGTCAAGAAGACAAATTTTCGAAAGTCCTTTCAAAAATTTCAAAACTCAAAACATATTCTGTAAGACCACGAAATCAATTTTCGAAAAATTAAATCGGCTTGCTTATGCCAAGTTCTCGATGACAATCTTTTCGAATACCTAAGATTAAATAAAATGAAATTATGCAAATGCTTAACTACATCCATACTTCTGTATACCAATTCGGTTCGTCACCAATATCCACTGATATTCCATCGGAAAACCACACGATAGAGTTCCAAAATCTCAGTATATAAATTCCGACCAAAAACTCCTATTTCACATATGACTTGCAACGTCAACCATTAACCCATCCTGGATCACCTCAAATATGCTATGACAAAACATTGAAACAAATCAACACAGTGAAAGACTTCCCGAGAAGTTTCATTTGAACAAGTAACCCAAAACCGTGAAAGGCAGTAGGAAAATAGATAAATGATTGATGAAGCATTTTACAAATCTCGGGAGTTTTAGAAAACATGAAAAAGCCTTCTTTTGAAACATTAGGGTCTCAGCCCATATCTTGTTCCGCATTATAAGAAGTCTAACAAGTATAAAACTCTTTAGGACTCCAAGCCCTGAGCTACAAAACTATTTCAAAATCGATTGGGTCTCGGCCCAAAAATCATTTTCCGTAAAACATCCGTAAAACATTCATTTTGAAAAGTATCATTTTCAAATGTTCAAAAACAGTTTCATATATCTCAAAATGAATTAATCTGACTACATGTTCTACTCAACCATCCACAACATTTCTGCCAAATGCACAATTCCGTTCCAAAATTTAACCAACATACTGATTTCCAAATTCATAGCGTCTCAAGATTATCTATCCTGTCCCAACTCTGTGATCTCATACTGTAACGCATAATATTCTACTGAATCTCAAAGCATATCAACTTAGAACGGCAATAAATCTCAATGCAATTCAAAAATCCAAATACTTACAGATTGTGAAGCCGACGATTTCCCGTGATACTGGCACATGTCTCAACTCTAGAAAATACACGACACAGATATTTTCAAGAACCACATTTTGCAACTCTTTCAACTCGAGAACACAATACATCTCTGTCCGAAGAAACACGTTAATACGATTTGGAAAAGTTTATAACTGTAATACCCGTGATTTTCTTTTTCGGTAATTTTTCGTTTTTGGCATTTTTCTAGTTTCCAGAACTCGCTTGCGACCGTTTTGACATTTTGACAATGTTTTGTTCTTCGTGTTTGGTCATCCGAGTTCGTTTCGGTATCGTTTTGTCGAGTTCCGTGCTTTTTGGCGACTTTTCCGCACTTGAGTTCGATTCTTGCGAATCTCGTCCAAAACTGTTGTTTCGACTTTCTCGTAAGTTCATTTAATGTTATTATTCATGTTGCGAGCTTTGTCTTGGTGTTTCGATCACGTATCGTGATTTTCGGGCGTTTTGGGCCATTTTCGTAATTTCCCAAAGTTTGGGGTAATTACTTTCCGTTGTCGAATTTCGAGCCTTCGGGTGGTCGGAATCGTGTGTTCTCTTAGTGCTCGGATTCGTCTTTGCGAGTACTTCGTAACCGTATCTTCTATTCGTACTCAGGTTCGGGCTTCGGGGTCGTTCGGGCCGTCGGAGTTGGTCCCGGCCGAGTCATGGCCAGGCATGCTCGGGCCAGGCCAGCCCTGGCCGAGTAACGTGCGGTAGTGACCGGCGACGACGTAAGGCCGATTACGCACGTAAGGCCCCGGCCGTAACGCACGTAACGCTTCCGAATTTCAGTGCGGTGCGTTCGCCATGGCGATTCACGTAAGCGTGGCCGATTCGACGTAACCCGGCCGCAATGATCGGCTTATAAAAGGCTCGGCGGCGTTTTTCTTGACCATTTCTCATTCTTTTTCTTCCCGTACGCGGTGTGGTGTGTGAATCGTCTAGAGATGTTGTTGGACAATGAATCCATGAATTGTAGAGGATCATATCATAAATCATCCTTCCTAAAACATCCTCCGATCTACTGACCGAATCGATTTCCTAGAAATCTAGTTTTGGGGAATTTGGGTATTTTGGTTGTTTTCGTCCGATTAATCCGATTTAACTTAGTATTATGATGGATTGATGATTATTTAGATATATTATATCATTTCCCTTGTTATTCCATGGTTGGATCGTATCGATTCGTTATTTGGATCGAGTTCTTGACCGACGCCTTGAAGATGTCCGATAAAATGTCATAGAGGGGTTTTCGGGCGTTCTACGAATATCCTTCCTCGTATGATTGTTGATTTATGGATTATATATTGTTAGGGTCGAATTCTTGTGAAGAACTCGAGTCGGAACCCTCCCGTTCGTTGTCTTCTTCGGGGTCCGAGCTTCCCGGTTGAATCGTGTTCTTTGGAGTGTTCGGTAGCGGTCATTAAGTCGAGCTTTCCCGTTGCTCCGCGCGCGTTGGACTTGAGGCGAGTATCTCGTCTATATTCTTTATACTTTGAGAATGTGATGTGTCGTGAATTTAACGTGGACTCGTTAGTGACGGTATATTTAACCGTAACTTACTTTAAATGAAGATGTGATTTTATGAAGGTAATTACCAACGTAAACTTTAGTTTCAAGAATAATGATAACTACCTCATCATGTTATTTTGTGATTAAAATAAATACTAGAAATGAGTAGTTAACTGAAGAATTGTGGAATCGCGTAATACTTGTATTATTTGCTCGTTGGCCTTTTTCCTGAATGATGGTTTGCTGTGGATGTTGTGACCTTGTTGAAGTTATGATGCGTTAACCTATGTGTTACGTGGTTGAAGTTGTGGTGAATATTATACCTTTGTTATTGTGTATAGTAGAGAGTTGAGATGTTATCCGGGTAGGGGTCCCGTCGAGGCCTCCGGAGGCGCGTGCTTGCGAGTACGGCCAGACGTACGTTGTGACCATAAGGTTATCAATTCGGGTAGGAGTGGGGAGGGCTCCGAGAATCGACACTTGCGAGTGCGATGTCATGATAACTTATGGGCGTATTTGAATGATGTTATCCGGGTAGGGTCCGTCGAGGCCTCCGGAGGCGCGTGCTTGCGAGTACGGCCAGATGTTACGATTTGACCATAAGGTTATCTAATCGGGTAGGTCTGGAGAGGGCTCCGAGAATCGTCACTTGCGAGTGCGATGTTAAGATAACTTATGGGTGTGTTCGAGTTTATTCTTGATGACTAATCCGGGTGGGACCCTTCGGGCCACGGAGACGTTGATTTGTTGATTTGATATTTCTGAATTGTTTATATTTTGAATCTTGAATCCCGATTATGTTGGTGAATATGGTTTTGGTCTTGAGGTTTGAGTTGAGAATAAAATCATTTGTATGATTTTGAAAGAAAACCTTTTGAAAAGGAAAAACATTCATATTTCAGGATTTTACACTGAGACCCCCGAAGTCTCTAAATAATCTCTTACAATGATTTTTGGAGTAATCCCCATGGTTTGTTTTAAAGAAATAAATTTTCAAAAGACTTTAGACTCGGGGATCGTGTTACTACCTTGTCGAAATGTTATTTTCATAACGGTTGTATTCTTGATGTATAATTGTATAGCTTGGTTACTTGCTAGCGATTCCATCGCTAACCCCTCGTTGGGGATTTTGTTATTTATTCCAGGTGTTCTGACTGGAGAGTGAGCAACCACAGGATTGGCTCGGAGGATGATGCAATGCAGCGATACTAGTCACAATTGTAGTCTGTCGTTTGTCAGTGATATGTCAGTTTGAGTTCTTGTCATCCTTGAGGGGATGGACATTTTATGTACTATGTGATCGAGTTGTATTTTAGTTTCATCAGATGTATGGTTATGCTGTGTTTTGAGAGACCTAATCGGTCTACGGTATTATGTTTTGGTCAAGTTGACCGCATGTGGGTTTGATTTGTAGTCTCCCGCCTGGTAGCTCCTTGTGAAAAGGGGTCTACGGCGTGTAATATCCCTGAGCGGATTGGGGGTGTTACATAAATGGTATCGGAGCTTAGGTTTGCGAAAACCTAGGCAGTTGGGTCTAGTTGGGTCTTGTCGAGTCGTGTCTTGTCGGAGTCGTGTCTTGTCGTGTCACCCGGGTGAGCAGTTGTGAACAAGCGAGATCATTGCGATCCGTTGTGATCAATTGTGGTTCGTTGTGATTAGTATCGTGTTGTAGCCATTATCTCCGTGCGGCCTGTGGACGTAAGTCTCCTCCTTTATGTGAGGTACCTGTATTTCATGTTTTTACGTGTGCGAATTAAATGTGATGTGTGTCCTTATTTACACGGTGTTGTGTAAGGGAGTTGTATTCGATGCTTGTGACGCACGGTATACGGATATGACTGGACGTATTGATGTTTTGACCTTGAACCGCCGTGTGGGGTGGTATGTTGTGAAATTTGTGAACCTTGATGGGTTTCGAAAGTGTGCCGACAGTTGATTCGGTGAAAATCTCAAATGATAGTCTGGATATATGTTTTAACTTGATGCGACCGAAATGTGTTTGGTTGAATTTGTGATTTTGTTTGTCGTTTGAGCAGGTGGTTTTTAGTTCGATCAGTTTGTTTGGACTATCGTAATTATTCCGCTGCGGGTAGATTTGAGAATATATTTTTGAGGGGCCATAAGGGTCGGAACATTTTTGTGAAAGTTGATTTTGAAAATATATTTATGGTTCGATTAAACCAGCAGCCCGTATGAATTTTGAAATCGGTCGAGTTTTGACAGAGTTAATCCTGTATTTTCAAATGACACCATCAGGCGATATGAGGAAAAATGTATATTAATGTATTTCGGGCACTGCAAAATATTACCGTCACCTTCGGTTGAGACCAAAAGAATTTTGAAAAATTTCTGTTATATGTTTGTTATGTTGTTTTGCCCGTCGGAATTTTTTTTTTTTACAGTACCTTTGCTGTTACAATTCTATAGGTGATCATTTTCTGTTGCTCAATCTCTATCGACCTAATCATATGGTCCATCTGTGACGATCGTGAACCCTAACTGCGATATCGATTGCACTTAGTTGCTTCACCTGTGTGGATATTATTGACGTATTATATATTGTCACAATTCTTGTTAGCAAGTTATGGGTGTACGCCCAGATACGATGATTTCATAGTTCGGTTTAATTGTGTTGTTTCTTTGACGTTATCCGGATGTGGTAATTCAGAATGTCTTGTACATGGTTTTCAAAACGAGACAGAGATGATAATAGATTCGTAGTTTTGATCAAACTTTTCTTTTCTAAAATTCGCTTCAGCAAATTTTTCAAATTCAGGAATTTTAAAATGCTATCATTTGGACAAGCACCTTGAAAAAAAAAAATTGTTTTTAAAATATTACCCATATTCGACCCTGATGATATGTTTGTGGTTTTGACCGTGATAAACTTGGTAAAGGTCGTACATTATGTTAACATGGCTAAGTGAATGATTTATGAATTTGAATTCTGTCGTTGCAGTGATGGTTCATGTATTCGTGTTACAACTCGGAATGAGTATTTTATTGTGTTATTGTTGGTTGCTCTATATTGATTATGTGGTGGTTGTTTTGGTTGTTTTGATCGGTTGCCCATTCAGTATGCCGAGAGGTCGAGGTCGTGGTAACCCTCCGCGCGACCAGGATCGTACTACCGGTAATGGAATTAGTACTGGTGTTGCTACTGTGCTCCAACAGGTGCACTGATGACACATTTAGCTCGTGTGGTTCGGTAACCATACTGCGAATGAGGATGTTGGATCGACTCGGTGGCTTAGAGAAGTGCTTCAGATGCGTCCCCCTCGCTGCGGGAGCGGGTGATACTTTGGGTCGGGACGGTTGGCTTATCCAATTGGAGAAGATTTTCAAGGCGATTGGTTGTCCCGAGGAGCGGAGGATTCCTATCGCTCAGTTCCTTCTCGTTGATGACGCCGCTAACTGGTGGGAGTCCGTTGAGCCTCAAGATCATGCGGTTACTTGGGAAGAGTTCAAGAAGTTGATGGAAGCGGAAGTTTGCCCGAGGCCGATTCGAGAGCAGGATCCGAGATTTTTACCTAGCCGAGCCACAGGATGTACCGTGTCACAAGGCTATTGTCGATTATAGTCGACAGATCGCCTTTGTGAAGAATCGTGTGAGGACCGAGGAGGACAAGATCCGTCATTTTGATATGGATGAGACCGAGATTCGACAAGACATGTCGGGTTTCACTTGTGCTACTTTGAGAGAGTATCGAATCGAGCCATGGCGTACGAGATGGCATCGTTATCACCGGGCCTTCGCATGAGTCGAAGAGACAGAGGACGCCGGAGATTTTTCGACGGTGCAAGAGACGGAAATTCTTCTCATCGAGTTTCGCGTAGTCGCACGGCGAAACCTTCAATTTCTTCGTTCGGTGGAACCAAGAGTTCCAAGTTGTCTTCTTTGACTCCTAGTCAGACTGGGAGGTGCTTTAACTGCAATGTTGTCGGTCATGTGCAAGCTAATTGTCCTTCGCAACGGATTACTTGTTATAATTGTGGACTCGAGGGCCACGAGTTGATATTGTGAATTATTCCATGAAGTTCCCGAATCGTGTTTCGCATCGGTATCGGATCGGTTCGTCGGGACCGTTGAGATTTTTTCGGTCGTGCTTTGTTGTTTGTGACTTCACTTTTTTTTTAGTTTAAGTTTCGGGATGAAACTTTTTTTTAGAGGGGTAGAATGTAATACCCGTGATTTTCTTTTTCGGTAATTTTTCGTTTTTGGCATTTTTCTAGTTTCGAACTCGCTATGCACGCTTTGACATTTTGACAATGTGTTGATCTACGTGTTAGGTCATCCGAGTTCGATTCGGAATCGATTTGTCGAGTTCCGTGCTTTTGGCGACTTTTCCGCACTTGAGTTCGATTCTTGCGAATCTCGTCAAATCATTGTTTCGACTTTCTCGTAAGTTCATTTAATGTTATTATTCATGTTTCGAGCTTTGTCTTGGTGTTTCGATCACGTATCGTGATTTTCGGGCGTTTTGGGCCATTTTCGTAATTTCCCAAAGTTTGGGGTAATTACTTTCCGTTGTCGAATTTCGAGCCTTCGGGTGGTCGGAATCGTGTGTTCTCTTAGTGCTCGGATTCGTCTTTGCGAGTACTTCGTAACCGTATCTTCTATTCGTATTCAGGTTCGGGTTTCGGGGTCGTTCGGGCCGTCGGAGTTGGCCCGGCCGAGTCATGGCCGGGCATGCTCGGGCGAGCCACCGGCCGAGTAACGTGCGGTAGTGACCGGCGATTACGTACGTAAGGCCGCCGTAACGCACGTAACGCTTGGCATTTCCAGCGATGCGTTCGGCCATGGCGATTACGTCGTAAGCCATGGCCGATTACGTCGTAACGGCCGCGATCGGCTTATAAAAGGCACAGCGGCGTTTTTCTTGACCATTTCTCATTCTTTTTCTTCCCGTCTGCAGTGTGGGTGTGTGAATCGTCTAGAGATGTTGTTGGACAATGAATCCATGAAGTGTTGAGGTTCATATCATCAATCATCCGTCCTATAACATCCTCCGATCTACCGAATCAGGTCAGATTTCCTAGAAATCTAGTTTTGGGGAATTTGGGTATTTTGGTTGTTTTCGTCCGATTAATCCGATTTAACTTAGTATTATGATGGATTGATGATTATTTAGATATATTATATCATTTCCCTTGTTATTCCATGGTTGGATCGTATCGATTCGTTATTTGGGTCGAGTTCTTGACCGACGCCTTGAAGATGTCCGGTAAAATGTCATAGAGGGGTTTTCGGGCGTTCTACGAATATCCTTCCTCGTATGATTGTTGATTTATGGATTATATATTGTTTGTAATATCCGTATTTTTTCTTTCCCTTGTATTTTCGTTTTTGGTGTGTTTCTCGATTGTAGTGACCCTCGTGTACTTTTCAGCGTGTCCTTCCTGTCAAACTGTTGAATTGTATTCTCGTTATTGTTCATTGTTTCAACTTTTCTCATATGAATTCGACTTTGTTAGATCACCATTAATTTTTGGTGACTCCAAAAATTATAAATCTTTGCAATATTATAGAACATCGAGTTAGCTTTCCAATGGTTCAAGCGGTGAGTCAATCGGAGTCCGGACGAGAGAGTTATGGTCGTTTTAGTGGAAGACTGTCAGCTGTCGGGCACCGTCCAGGAGCCTTTCGGCCGATAGGGTGGGCCGATAGACTCTACTGCCGGCATTTCTGTATGGGTATCGGCCGATCACTTCCAGGAGCCTTTCGGCCGATAGGGTGGGCCGATAGACTCTACTGCCGGCATTTCTGTATGGGTATCGGTTGGGCCTATCGGCCAGCCTATCGGCCGATAGGTTCTGCTGAGTTACATATTAAATGTGTCGTTTTGAGCGTGAACAGCTCATTTCTTCTTTTTTCTTCCACTGCATCGCGAGAGGGGATATAGAGGGGGAGAGTTCTTCATCCGGGGGTCGATTTTTCATCATTTCTTTTCGGTTGTGAGGCTCGGATAATCAATCTAACGCGAGTTCTACGGATCTTAGTTCTTGAATCTCCAAAGGTAATGTTCTAAAACCCTACTTTTTTGGATAATTGGGGGTTTTGGGGTTTTGTCCGATTCTTTCCGTTTCGTTGATGGATTCATGATGAATATGATTATTCTTGTTGGTATTCTTAGTTTCCCTACGGATTCATGGTATATTTTCATGGTTTTGCGAAATCGAGAGGGTTTGGTTGTGGTCCGCCCTCGTTGTTATTTTTGTATGAATATACATGAATCGTAGGCGGGTTTCCGGGTGTATTCCATTTCCGTAATCGTTTAGAAGTGGTTGTGATTGTGCTATTCGAATCGTTAGGTTCATTCTCGTCGGTTCCTCGTGGTTGTGCTTGATCCTTCGTTTAGGAACCGTCGCTTTCCACCCGGACCGTTCGTAGTCGTGTTTCATCTCTGTTTCTTCAAGAATGTCTCAAAGGCAAGTACTTTACATTTGTTTACATGTTCTAGTATTTGAATTATGGCTATACGTGGTTGTTGTGGGAGGATATGTGTATGTTCACCTAGGGACGGTCCGACGGGGCCTCTAGGGATACGTATTGCCGTGTGTGTGCGTATCACGAACTGTGGTTGACCACCCAGGGATGTCCGACGGGGCTCTGCGGGGTACGGTGGCCGTGAGTCACGTACCAAGGTTAACTTTGAATTGTTTTGGTTGGAGGAAAATGTGTTTTGTGCTTGTGCATCGTAAATATTCCGGAATATAAAATGTCTTCTAAAATGATTTTTTGGCGCATTATTCATTTGATTAGAATGTAGTTCAAATGGATTGTACTTGCACTAGCAGTTGTCGCTAACCCCTTAAATGGGGGAAATACTTTTTTGTATTTCAGGTATTGATCGTGGGGACAAGCGAGCACTCGAGCCGTATGAGGATGATGGGCAAGCATGATATTGTCCAGTAAATGATTTTCGGTGTCATGTCTGTCGGTTATTGTTATTGATGTCTGATTTTGGGATTTATGTATTATAAAAATTGGTTTAAGTACTCGAGTACTTCTTTTGTAAAATTGTTAATGTTGTGTTCCCGTTTTGGGAAATGGATTGTTGTTGGATCCTATTGGTCGGATTGTAGTCTTTTATTTTGAGTCGTCATTTTATTGATGATTGTTGTCGTTGGCAAAGGTCTTGTTGGTATGTTAGCCGGGTGGATCCCACAGTGTGGGGTCCACGGCGCTGTAATATGCCCTGAATGTCTTGGGGGTGTTACAGAATATGGTATCGGAGCTTAGGTTTATGGATACCTAGGCTGTCGGTTATTTGGGTCTAGTTAAGTGTCGTTTTTGGGACAGTATCACTGCTATGCCATCATCTCAGTACGCCGGTGCTCGTAAGTTTCTCTAACTTGACTCGTTTCCCCATTCTGTTCTATTTCTGTCTTAGTATCTTTTGCGTTTTGAGTTTGAATAGTACTTACCCGTTGCTCCTTCAGAATTCCTGCTGGTAGAGGACGCGGACGCGGTCGCGGGCCTTGTTAGGGGACGTGGCGCGGCCGGTGGGGCGGCCATGTCCGATCACTCGGGAACCGATTCGGCGATGCCCTCTTTGTCGAGCAGTGTTCCCCTAGTTCGGAGGTCACAGACCACCGCTAGCTCGTAATGCTCATGAGAATGTTGGAGTGGCTAACATATTGCGGCAAGTAGCGAACCGATGACGCTACCGACTCAGCCGCTCAGTCGGCCATGCTAATGCCAACCCGGTTCCGCCACCGGGTCCGGCAATGATAAGCTACTTCAGACGTGATTCGTATGCGTCCTCCGCAGCTTGATGGTGCTTCCGACCCTTCCGGTTGGGAGAGTTGGTTGTTTGAGATGGAGAAAGTGTTTGAGGTGCTAATTGCCCGAGGAGAGGAAAGTACCCATTGCTCGGTACTTCCTCGCCAAGGAGCGGCTGACGTGGTGGCAAGCGGTGAAACCGCGTGACACAGCGACCACGTGGGCGAGTTCGGGATCGATGGAAGACGAAGTGCATCCGTGGCCGGTGAAAGAGGAGGATCCGAGCCTTCTTTGAGGCTAAGCCCCAAGATGTACCTATATCTCAAGCCATCAAAGACTACAATCAACAATTACATTACGTGAGAAACCAAGTCCGCGATGAGCTCGATAAGATCCGCCACTTTGACATGCGGATGAAACCGAGAGTGCGCCACTACATGTCCAGTCAGGGTGCACGACTTTGAAGGAATATCGAGAATAAAGCTATGGCTTATGAGATGTCGTTTTACTGCGGCAGAGGCAACCGAAGGAAAGAAGCGAGAAAACCACCGGTCGGTTTGGAGGCAAGTCGGGAGGATATCCGAGGACTCGGCTGGTTCGCGAGTCTTCGGAGTCGATTGCCATCGGTTGGTCGAGAAACGGTTCTAGATCTGCTCTGCTGGTTCGTTCGTGGTCCTACGTGCTTCAACTGCGATCGTCAAGGGCCACATGATGAGTGAGTGTGATAGGCCTCCGATCCAGTGTCTTGCTTGTGGTCGTATGGGTCACCGTGCTAAGTTTTGTACGGATGCGGCTCGGGCTCCGATTACTCGGATATCTGCTCCAGTGCAGGAGAGCCGAGTGTGAATCGAGGCAAGCAGTTCCTCGGCCAGCAGAGTTTTGGTAGAGGTCGAGGTCGTGGTCGGCCTTCTAGAGGAGCTTCTAGTGCGGGTGCATTCCGCCCGTGTGTATGAGATGAGACGAGCGGGAGATCCCGACGCGACGGTGGCCACAGTACCGTCCACATCCTTGATCATCTGTTTCCGTATTGTTCGATTACGTGCTACGCATTCTTTTATATCTATGGATTGTGTGCGTTGCTGCATGTTGATTGCCTTGTTACTTGTGAGCCTTTTGTTGTTAAACTTCCTAGTGGGGATAGCATCGTGGGGGATCGTGAGGTTAGAGATTTTCCGGTGAGTATCGCGGGGAGGGTTTGGCCTTCTAATCGATTGCGGTAGATATTAGAGATGAGGATTTGATTACGGGTGAGGATTTTTGGACCGTCATGGGGCGATCATGAATTATAGAACGAGGACTGTTTCGATGTTAGCCTCGATGGTACCGAGCATTCTTTTGTGGGGCGTAAGCGGGGTAGCGAGATTGCCGATCAGCGCTTTGAGGGCGGTGAGACTTCTTCGAGGAGGTTGCACGGGTTATTGGTGTTACGCTTTGAGATCGGAAGAAGAGGGAGTCGAACTCGTCTATTCCGGTAGTATGTGAGTATCCCGACGTTTTTCCAAATGAGTTGCCGGGTTTGCCGCCGGGCCGAGAGGTTGAGTTTACCGTCGATTTAGAGCCGGGTGCGGCACCTATCTCTAAGACGCCATACCGTATGGCGCTGCCGAGATGCTTGAGTTGAAGAAACAGTTGGGAGAGTTGCTAGACATGGGATATATTCGACCGAGCGCTTCGCCTTGGGGCGCACCGGTCCTATTCGTAAAGAAGAAGGATGGGTCACTTCGTTTGTGTATCGACTACCGAGAGTTGAACAAAGTGACCATCAAAAACAAGTATCCGCTCCCGAGGATTGATGACTTGTTTGATCGATTGCAGGGGGCAACCGTGTTTTGAAGATTGATTTGAGATCGGGGTATTATCGGCTCAGTGAAGGATACCGATATTAGAAGACGGCCTTTCGGACGAGATACGGTCACTACGAGTTTGTGGTTATGCCTTTTGGGCTAACCAACGCACCCGGCCGTGTTCATGCGGCTTATGAACAAAGTCTTTATCAGTACCTCGATAAGTGTGTAGTCGTTTTTATCGACGACATCCCGATTTACTCGAGGAGCGAGGAGGAGCATGCCCGTCATTTACATATTGTGTTAGACATTTTGAGAACTCAGCATCTTTTTGCTAAGTTCTCGAAATGTAATTTTGGCTACGGGAGGTGATGTTTCTCGGTCATGTGATCTCGGCCGAGGGTGTTCGTGTGGACCCACATAAGGTAGAGGCGGTGTTAAATTGGCGCCGCCCAAGAACGTGAAAGAGGTCCGATTTTCGGGATTAGCCGGGTATTACCGTAGATTCGTCGAGGGTTCTCTAAGCTCGCTCGACCCGACTCGGTTGTTCTGAGAGGTCGGAGAAGTTTGTGTGGACCGATGAGAAGCGAGAATAGTTTTGAGGAGTTGAAGAAGCGGTTGACGACCGCTCCGTGTTGGCTTTACCGAGTGGTAATGATGGTTTCTCCGTTTATAGTGATGCTTCGGGCCAAGGGCTCGGATGCGTACTTATGCAAGACGGGAGGACGATTGCCTATGCTTCCGTCGGTTGAAACCGTATGAATTGAATTACCCTACGCACGATCTTGAGTTGGCGCATGATTGTGTTTGCGTTGAAAATCGGCGTCATTACTTGTATGGCTCGTCGTGTCGATTTTCACCGACCATAAGAGCTCAAGTACATCTTCACGCAGAAGGAGCTTAATATGAGACAGAGGAGATGGTTGGAACTGATTAAGGATTACGATCTTGAGATCCTTTATCATCCGGGCAAGGCTAATGTGGTGGCAGATGCCTTGAGCCGGAAATCGATCGCTTCGGACGCTTGAGTTACTTACGGCCCGATCGGGACTTCGGCGAGTTTATGAGGTTGAGCATTGAGATTATGCCAGAGAGTTCGGGCGATTGCGTACTCTTGAGATTTCTTCATCTCTCGGTCGAAGACATTAAGTCGGGACAGTTAGAGGATCCGATGTTTATTCGGCTTCGAGAGAGTGTAGGAAAGGGAAAGCCCGGGATTCGTTATTCATGAGGACGGCGTGTTGAGATTCCGAGGTCGGTTGTGTGTTCCGAACGACTCGGAACCGAGACAGAGCATTATGCGAGAGGCTCATGCGTCACCATACTCGATCCATCCGGGCTCGAGTAAGATGTATAAAGACACGAGGAAGAATTTACGGTGGAGCGATATGAAGAAGGAGGTAGTTCGGTTTGTAGCTAAGTGTTTGACTTGTCGGCAAGTCAAGATTGAGCATCGTGGCCGGCCGGATTATTGAAACCGCTTCCGTCCCGGAATGGAAGTGGGAGGACATCTCTATGGATTTTGTTACGAGATTACCGAGGACGAAGACCGGTATGAATATGGTATGGGTGATTGTAGACCGATCGACTAAGTCGGCACATTTTCTGGGCATCAAGGATACTTGGGGTCCGTAAAAGCCGGCTCGTATATTCATCGCACAGATTGTGAGGCTTCACGGTACTCAAGTCTATTGTTTCGGATCGTGACGGCCGTTTTGTATCGCACTTCGGCAGGCGGTGCATAAGGCGTTGGGTACCGGTTGCGTTTGAGTACCTCTTTTCATCCCGATCGGATGGACGGTCGGAACGCACTATCCAAACGTTCGAGGACTTGTTACGTGCTTGTGCTCTCGATCGAGTAGTGACTGGGAGGAACATTTACCGTGATTGAATTCACGTACAACAACAGTTGGCACGCGTCGATTCGGATGGCACCGTATGAGGCACTTTATGGGCGACGATGTCGATCGCCGATTTGTTGGGATGAGGCGTCCGATTTAGTCGGGACCGAGCCGGATGTCGTTTTAGAGACGAGGCGGAAGATAGAGTTAATTCGAGAACGGATGTTGATCGCCTGAGTCGGCAGAAGTCGTATGCCGACATCCGTCGTCGACCCTTGGAATTCGAGGTGGGAGACCACGTTTTTTGAAGGTGTCGCCGACGAAGGGAGTTTTCCGTTTCGGGAAGAAGGGAAGTTGAGTCCGAGATTTATTGGACCCTTCGAGATTCTCGAGCGAGTCGGTGGATTAGCATACCGTTTGGCGTTACCCGGCCTTGAGTCATGTTCATAGCGTTTTCATGTTTCCCGGTGAGGAAATATGTTCCAGATCCTAGTCACGTCATCGATTATGGCGAGATTGATATTGTCAAGATATTACTTTTGAAGAGCGTCCTCGAAAATTTTGGAGCATCGTGAGAAACGACCGAGGCATAAGACCATCCCTTTGGTCAAAGTTCGGTGGTCGAGACACGGTGTCGAGGAGGCAACTTGGGAAACCGAGGATAGCATGCGTGCTAAGTACCGGAGTTGTTTGTTTCTTAAGTTTCGGGACTAAACTTATTTTTAGAGGGTAGAATGTAATATCCGTATTTTTCTTTCCCTTGTATTTTCGTTTTTGGTGTATGTCTCGATTGTAGTGACCCGCGTGTACTTTTCAGCGTGTCCTTCCTGTCAAACTGTTGAATTGTATTCTCGTTATTGTTCATTGTTTCAACTTTCCTCATATGAATTCGACTTTGTTAGATCACCATTAATTTTTGGTGACTCCAAAAATTATAAATCTTTGCAATATTATAGAACATCGAGTTAGCTTTCCAATGGTTCAAGCGGTGAGTCAATCGGAGTCCGGACGAGAGAGTTATGGTCGTTTTAGTGGAAGACTGTCAGCTGTCGGGCACCGTCCAGGAGCCTTTCGGCCGATAGGGTGGGCCGATAGACTCTACTGCCGGCATTTCTGTATGGGTATCGGCCGATCACTTCCAGGAGCCTTTCGGCCGATAGGGTGGGCCGATAGACTCTACTGCCGGCATTTCTGTATGGGTATCGGTTGGGCTATCGGCACTATCGGGATAGGTTCTGTGAGTTACATATTAAATGTGTCGTTTTGAGCGTGAAATGCCTCATTTCTTCTTTTTCTTCCACCGCATCGCGAGAGGATATAGAGGGGGAGAGTTCTTCATCCGGGGGTCGATTTTTCATCATTTCTTTTCGGTTGTGAGGCTCGGATAATCAATCTAACGCGAGTTCTACGGATCTTAGTTCTTGAATCTCCAAAGGTAATGTTCTAAAACCCTACTTTTTTTGGATAATTGGGGGTTTTGGGGTTTTGTCCGATTCTTTCCGTTTCGTTGATGGATTCATGATGAATATGATTATTCTTGTTGGTATTCTTAGTTTCCCTACGGATTCATGGTATATTTTCATGGTTTTGCGAAATCGAGAGGGTTTGGTTGTGGTCCGCCCTCGTTGTTATTTTTGTATGAATATACATGAATCGTAGGCGGGTTTCCGGGTGTATTCCATTTCCGTAATCGTTTAGAAGTGGTTGTGATTGTGCTATTCGAATCGTTAGGTTCATTCTCGTCGGTTCCTCGTGGTTGTGCTTGATCCTTCGTTTAGGAACCGTCGCTTTCCACCCGGACCGTTCGTAGTCGTGTTTCATCTCTGTTTCTTCAAGAATGTCTCAAAGGCAAGTACTTTACATTTGTTTACATGTTCTAGTATTTGAATTATGGCTATACGTGGTTGTTGTGGGAGGATATGTGTATGTTCACCTAGGGACGGTCCGACGGGGCCTCTAGGGATACGTATTGCCGTGTGTGTGCGTATCACGACGTGGTTGACCACCCGGGGATGTCCGACGGGGCTCTGCGGTACGGTGGCCGTGAGTCACGTACCAAGGTTAACTTTGAATTGTTTTGGTTGGAGGAAAATGTGTTTTGTGCTTGTGCATCGTAAATATTAGAATATAAAATGTCTTCTAAAATGATTTTGGCGCATTATTCATCCGATTAGAATGTAGTTCAAATGGATTGTACTTGCACTAGCGTTGTCGCTAACCCCTTAAATGGGGAAATACTTTTTGTATTTCGGTATTGATCGTGGGGACAAGCGAGCACTCGAGCCGTATGAGGATGATGGGCAAGCATGATATTGTCCAGTAAATGATTTTCGGTGTCATGTCTGTCGGTTATTGTTATTGATGTCTGATTTTGGGATTTATGTATTATAAAAATTGGTTTAAGTACTCGAGTACTTCTTTTGTAAAATTGTTAATGTTGTGTTCCCGTTTTGGGAAATGGATTGTTGTTGGATCCTATTGGTCGGATTGTAGTCTTTTATTTTGAGTCGTCATTTTATTGATGATTGTTGTCGTTGGCAAAGGTCTTGTTGGTATGTTAGCCGGGTGGATCCCACAGTGTGGGGTCCACGGCGCTGTAATATGCCCTGAATGTCTTGGGGGTGTTACATTGTTAGGGTCGAATTCTTGTGAAGAACTCGAGTCGGAACCCTCCCGTTCGTTGTCTTCTTCGGGGTCCGAGCTTCCCGGTTGAATCGTGTTCTTTGGAGTGTTCGGTAGCGGTCATTAAGTCGAGCTTTCCCGTTGCTCCGCGTGCGTTGGACTTGAGGCGAGTATCTCGTCTATATTCTTTATACTTTGAGAATGTGATGTGTCGTGAATTTAACGTGGACTCGTTAGTGACGGTATATTTAACCGTAACTTACTTTAAATGAAGATGTGATTTTATGAAGGTAATTACCAACGTAAACTTTAGTTTCAAGAATAATGATAACTACCTCATCATGTTATTTTGTGATTAAAATAAATACTAGAAATGAGTAGTTAACTGAAGAATTGTGGAATCGCGTAATACTTGTATTATTTGCTCGTTGGCCTTTTTCCTGAATGATGGTTTGATGTGGATGTTGTGACCTTGTTGAAGTTATGATGCGTTAACCTATGTGTTACGTGGTTGAGGTTGTGGTGAATATTATACCTTTGTTATTGTGTATAGTAGAGAGTTGAGATGTTATCCGGGTAGGGGTCCCGTCGAGGCCTCCGGAGGCGCGTGCTTGCGAGTACGGCCAGACGTACGTTGTGACCATAAGGTTATCAATTCGGGTAGGTCTGGGGAGGGCTCCGAGAATCGACACTTGCGAGTGCGATGTCATGATAACTTATGGGCGTATTTGAATGATGTTATCCGGGTAGGGTCCGTCGAGGCCTCCGGAGGCGCGTGCTTGCGAGTACGGCCAGATGTTACGATTTGATCATAAGGTTATCTAATCGGGTAGGTCTGGAGAGGGCTCCGAGAATCGTCACTTGCGAGTGCGATGTCAAGATAACTTATGGGTGTGTTCGAGTTTATTCTTGATGACTAATCCGGGTGGGACCCTTCGGGGCCACGGAGACGTTTTGACTGTTGATTTGATATTTCTGAATTGTTTATATTTTGAATCTTGAATCCCGATTATGTTGGTGATGGTTTTGGTCTTGAGGTTTGAGTTGAGAATAAAATCATTTGTATGATTTTGAAAGAAAACCTTTTGAAAAGGAAAAACATTCATATTTCAGGATTTTACACTGAGACCCCCGAAGTCTCTAAATAATCTCTTACAATGATTTTTGGAGTAATCCCCATGGTTTGTTTTAAAGAAATAAATTTTCAAAAGACTTTAGACTCGGGGATCGTGTTACTACCTTGTCGAAATGTTATTTTCATAACGGTTGTATTCTTGATGTATAATTGTATAGCTTGGTTACTTGCTAGCGATTCCATCGCTAACCCCTCGTTGGGGATTTTGTTATTTATTCCGGTGTTCTCGATGGAGAGTGAGCAACCACAGGATTGGCTCGGAGGATGATGCAATGCAGCGATACTAGTCACAATTGTAGTCTGTCGTTTGTCAGTGATATGTCAGTTTGAGTTCTTGTCATCCTTGAGGGGATGGACATTTTATGTACTATGTGATCGAGTTGTATTTTAGTTTCATCAGATGTATGGTTATGCTGTGTTTTGAGAGACCTAATCGGTCTACGGTATTATGTTTTGGTCAAGTTGACCGCATGTGGGTTTGATTTGTAGTCTCCCGCCTGGTAGCTCCTTGTGGAAAGGGGTCTACGGCGTGTAATATCCCTGAGCGGATTGGGGGTGTTACAATAACAAGCCCAGTACTACACTGACAAATCACATAACGCACAAGCCCGAGCGAACAACAAAAATCTAGGGCTCAAACACTTGTCAACCAACAACTCGAATGACACGACAAAAGCACGACCCAACTCGGCCTGACTGCCTAGGTTTTCTCAACCTAAGCTCCAATATATATTCTGTAACACCCCCAGATCCGACCGGGAATATTACAGTGCCGTGGGCCCCGAGATGGAACCCACAAGTCTAAAAGAAATTTTCGCAAACATTTACAAACGCCCAAGAGGATAACGACGGTATTATCTATTTAAAATATTCGAAGACTTAATTAAATTCGTTTATCAAACCGTCGTAAAATCTCATTTGAAACCACAAGGCTCGAAATGCCAAAGCTCAACAGTTTAAAAACATACTTTTAGCTATCGCTTACACATACCGACAGAATAGATTTAGAGAACGATTGCTAAAGTAACCTAAGTTACCAGATACCAAAAGACCATTAAAATAATCACGCAGCGGATAAACACAAACAATTAAAAATACTCTAGCAGCGTAATACAAGAACTAATCAAGAAACTCAAAACACAAATATATGCCCTAGCCAGTATCCTCCAGGAAGCTCATCTCTTCACGACCGCTACAAGCTTGATAATCCAAGAACTTAAAAATAAAGCCCACGGCGGCGTCAGCCATAATATCCCATAATGATAACCATCACATCACGTCAATAATTACATACCAATGAAAAACACTAAGTAAGAATACGACCAATGTAATCTTACCGCCATAACTTTACCAACTCGTGATAATAATTACCAAAGTTCACATCTCGTATCCTTTCGACAACACAATAAGCTCATACGGAAATATCTGTATTGTATCTCAACAATACCCAAGGTTCTCAAAACATTATCATAACTAAGTGTTACGAAATCTACTAACTCTGTCCAACCCAATCCGTCGGGTAACATCATCACATATCAACACGATAATTGATTGTCCATCAAAGACAAATACCAAAGGAAATTCGGAACATACCTCAAGAAATGCCACGACGAAATCACGTCAGTATAATCTAAGATCAGATCAACACAACATACGGACACAGTCTTAACACAAGACCTACAAATGCATACTCATATGGCAACATCAATAACAACATTGTATACTTATGGCAACCCATAATATACATATGCACAATAAGAACAACACATATGGTAATCCAACGATCCAGCACACACAGCTATAGATCCCCATGATGATCCCGTCGTACCGACGCATGGTGTCATTACCTATCCAGCGATCCAGCGCATACAGCTATAGATATCCCATGTTGATCCCGTCGGGCCAACGCATGGTGGACATATGACAACAATGCACAACTGCACAAAACAACAGTACACAATGCATGACAACAATCGTGCACAAATGCATGACAACAACGATATACGAATGTATCACAACATGATTGACACAAAATGACAAATATAATTAGAGTACTTGTCCCGAGTCCTTCGAGAGCAACCTCGATGTCCAAACCATCACGAACAATTATCCTCAATACTCGACGGTACAAAATACCATGGATGGTAAATAATTTGCGTGTTCGTCTATACCACAATGTATCCTCGATACCAAGTATACCAACAATAAATGTAAATCATATACCTTATGAATTAATTCCCAAAACTCGAATACAACCTATAATCCCAACTCTCATGTGATTACGATTATTAACATTGCTATACGAATTATAAACGAATGAAACTGAAACCATTCATTAAATATTATAAACTGAGCAAGTAATAACTTGCCTTTATACCGATGAAGCCGTTACCAATTCCATTTCCGTCATCTACAAGTCCCTCGGCCCCAATCAATGCAATTCACGAACATTCTCGAACATGACCGCAATGCGTAGTTCTAATCACCGATCAATAATCTCAACCTATTACAATAATCGATAAACAACAAGTTCGACAACAATCAACAATCGATAAAACTAATTTACAAACCCAACAACTCAACAATATCTCGGTTAACCACAAGTCTGATCAAACCAACTTAAACGATCACGAATTCATAACCGAAACAGAATATACTACCTTACCTGTTGACTTAGCGCACGTTAATTACTTATCGTAGCGTGCGCTAAGTTGCTCCCGTTAGCGTGCGCTAGCCAGTAGGCTTAGCGTGCGCTAATGACATGCAGTTGCATGTATTTCAGATACCGATCAACATATGGCGATTATCAAGAACACTAAGTGATTCTGAACCATGTTCAAAGCTATCAAAGCAACAAAATCCGATATCCTTTAACATACAAACAATCATTCAACTTATAATCCAAGTCCTATATCCATATATCATCTTCCTCAATATCAATATCATGAAACATTAAGAACGTAACAACACTTCCATAATATATCATTACAGAGATTAATCATCAACAATGACATCAACATCGGCAAAGGAGAAGAAGGATTAACCAACTTATCTCAAGAAAACGAACTACACGATTCAAATCACACGAATCATATTAATATCATCATACTCCGGTAATCCATCTCATAATCATGCTTGTCGACTTGTTTATATGATAATCATTAACTCAAGAACATCAATCTTCATTCCAAAACGAAATCCAAAGGTGAAGAGTGATTACCTTGTATAGACGAACCATGAAGGAGAACAATCAACTTCATTCCAAGAATCATCAATAACTTCAAGAACAAGACTTTAATCCATGTTCCTCAGCTTAATCTTGTTAAAGATCATTATCTCTCAGTGTTTGGAACCTAAAACTTCTCTCTAAAAACTCTCTCTCTCAAAATAAAGGAAGGAATGGCCGAATGAACATAATTCACATCTGCAATAATATATACTTACTGTTATTAGCGTGTGCTACTTTTCCTTAGTAAAGTGCGCTATCATGGTCCAGAGGCGACTATTTTGCTTTGCACATTAGCTTACATACGTAATACCCATGCAATAACATACGTAAATTATACTGTCTAGCGCACGTAATTTCTTAGACCTTAGAGTGCGCTAATCGTAGTTGACTTGCTACAGTCTGCACCTACCCCCGTGTCCCCACATGACCAAAGCACTGACGAGGATAAGATTTCTTTTTGTCCGATCTGCAATTAGCGTGCGCTAGTCCTTAGGTTTTAGCGTGCGTTAGTACTACATTACAACATCCGTTGACTCGTCGGCACATGCGCCGAAAGTGGCCGGGTCCACACGTAGATTCCCTCTGAGCTGTTCTGCACTAGCGTACGCTAACCTATGCCCGTAGCGTGCGCTATACCTGCACGATAGCGTGCGCTATACATGAATATTAGCGTGCGCTAACAAGGCTATATTTAGCCATTTTCAGCTACTCTTGTACAACGTCTCGACATGCAGAATACGAACATACGACATACTGAATACATATACATCTTCCAACAACATTCTCATACGATAAGCCCGACACTCAATGTCTTCCAATACAACTGTCAACCAAGTGCGGTAATAATACTAATACAGATGTCTTAGTCCTTCATTTATTTTGTCCATACTGTACAGATTCCACGCTGTACAACATAACTCGTATAAAATAATATTAAACCACAGTAGTAGAAATTCCGGATATTACAGGCACCAAGAAGATCATTGTCGGGCGATTTTTGGAAATTGTGATGATTGGTCGTAAGATAGTCATGGGTCAACTCCAAGAGCTGTAATTGATCTTGCATAATATCAATGTCGAGGGCATGCAGCTATGTGAAAATTTTCAAGTGGCTATTATCATTGAGAAACTGCCATCAAGTTATAGAGACTTCAAAAACTATCTCAAGCACAAACAAATGCGAATTAGCTTAGGGGGCTTGATTGTGAAGCTTCATATTTAAGAAGGTAACCGATAGTCTGCTACCAAATATGTCGAGACCAGTGTAAAGGCAAAAATGAATTTGGACGAGAATGGTTCAAGCAACAAATGCAAGCACCATGCTAGCAACCACAAAGGCAAGTTCACTCAAAATAAACACAAAAGTTTTGAAGGTAGTTGTCACAACTGCACAAAACTAGGCACATGAAGAAGGATTTCTAACTCCTTTGAAAGGTAATAGAGGTAATCTCTGATTGATGAGATGTCCAATTTGGACTTCTACATGATGGTTTCTGAAACTAGTCTCGTACATTTAGAAAATGGTTCATTGACACCAGTGCAATTTTTCATGTTTGCTCTGATCAATAGGCTTTCTCGAATATACTCCAGTGGTCGATCAAACCTTTTATATGGAAAACTCATCAACCACTAATATTTCAGGAGTTGAAAGAGTGGTACTCAAGATGACATTTGAGAAAGTTTACTTTGATGAAAGTGTTGAATGTTCCAAATATAAGGACAAACCTGTGTGGGGTCCCTACTTGTTCAACATGGGCTTGTTGGGATAATTCCCATTGGATTTTAATAAATGCAAGAAAATTACAACTATCCTACAATAGTAGCCTACAACAGCATCTGATAGCAAGTTAAGCTACAACATTTGAAGTCATCCACAACATTAAGAACTTCTAAGGTTACAATATATTTGCCGTAGCACTTCACTTGAAAAAGAGACTTATACTTCCACATTATAACACTTGAAGTAATAAATGTTGTGATTGGATGAATATAATACTCAGAAAGCATTCACAATTTGAACCCATTTAATGTAGATGAAGACCGTATTTAATGTAGCCGCAGACTGAGATGTCCAGGAGCATTTATGACGGTTGTGAATGTTATAAGCATTTAATACTGGAAAAGATGTATTAATTAAATTTGAAATTTCAGGAGTCTATAAGAGATACATTACAAATGTTATAAATAGCCATCAAGAGGTATTGAAGAATTACTTGTGAAATTGTAAAGGCTCGAACTTAATATCTGACTCCCTGCAACCTACAACGCTTTCATACAGCAAAGAGAAATACAATTCATCAACTATGAACAATCCTAATTACAATGGGCAATTCAAAGCCTACAATAATTGTTCAAACATCATACTATTTTACTTCGTTGAGAAGTTAACCCTATGTGGATTAATGAAAAAAGCATCCCTATGATCTGTGTGGGATGAAGTTGCTTAGACATATCAAGCTCCCGATCTATGTGATAAGAAGAGAGGTTCAAGAATAGCCCGTGCTAATTTGTGGGAATGATATAGCTGCGAAGACGAGTATGTCAATCTATGTGAACATTGTAGCTTTGAGGTATTTGGCTAGATTCATAACTATTGCGTACTACCTTGATGGGATTGGTTACTAAGATTCAAAACCTGGGTATTTTGCAAAAAGCTAACCAATCTAATGTAATTTGGTTCGGTTTTGCATTTAACAAATTAAAATTGATATCAAACCAAAACTGAACCAGAATATTTAAATGAATAAAATAAATATTATCAATGTTGTGCTTTTTTCTTATTTAGGAAGCTCTTTTATACCGCCTCATTAATATACAATGAAAGTCCTCATCCACTTCATCCATAATATGATATGTTATATAAGAATTCATATTTGGATACACTTTTTGTTTTTTCTGGTGATTAGTGACTAAAGAATTTTAAAGTGCTTGTGTTTCTGCATCTGGTATTTTGTGTAGAACATATTTTGGACTATTTATCTAAGTACATAACTTATTTTAAATATGTTATTTAGATACATCACTATCAGCTCAGATCCAAAATATCTGTGTTTATTTTTTAAAATATAGATAATTATTCGTATGGAATATATTCTAGATAATTTATCCAAGTACATTGTTTGTTTTAAGTACATTATAAAAGCTCATCGTTATCAATTCATATTCAAAGTGTGTTTCGTTTTTTAAACCATATTCTGGATAATATTGTGGATTTTGATACGATCTATCTATTGCCAAGCAGTTTGCATTTTCTTCTATTAAATTTAATTTTATGATTATTTTATTTAAAAGAAAAAATTTGGCCAACCGCCCGAACCGAATAGTTAAATCTACTGAACCGAATTTTCAGAAACCGATTAATTTTCCATTAGGTCTGTGTTACTATATTTGAATATCAATTTAAATAGATTCATTTTGCATTTTTATTGATGCAGTTTAATTTACGAACCGATACCAGCCCTACCTGTAAGTACTAAGCCTACAGAAACACATTGTTGCTGTGACTACAACAACATCTTAAGACTTCCATGATGCACATTTTTGAAAATGAGGGTACAACTTATTCCCCCCAAGTGCCCTTTAAGTATAATGTGACCAATAATTGGTATCAGAGCAGTTGATTTTACCAAGAACCAATGAATTTAACTTTTAACTTGGAGCAAATCCACAAATCACAAGTTTTCAAAACCTGGATACTTTCATTTTTCATAAAATCATTCATACATGGACTCATAAATGATCAACAATATCCCTATGTTTTATAGTAATGAATTTGATGATTGGAGAATTAGGATGGAAACTTATCTAGCTGCAATGGACGAAGAAATGATCTTCTTCATACACAAAGTACCCATCTGAATCATGAAGGTAATTGCATCTTCTCTGATAGATGGATAGCCATTTGCTGAAATATTAGAGGAACCCACGAGGCTAGTGGATGATAGATGACATGAATATAGCAAACTCGAAAAACGTCTCCAAGAATGCGCTATTTTTCACTCTCGACCAAGACACATTCTCAAAGGTAAAACATTGTTAAACTACCAAGGACATAATTCAAGATGATTTTCAAAGGCGGTGAGCTTTTAAAAGAGAAAAAAAATTCTAAACTGACCCGGGAGTTCGATCCATTTAAATTGAAAGCAAATGAAACTCTTAAGGAACTCGATCTAAGACTTACTGGCATTATCTGTTAACTTGAATCATTGGGTAAAGTATACTCCTAAAAGGAGAAAAATGTAAAAAAAATTAGATCACTCTCTGCCCATTGTACATAAAAATCATAAGTATGTGTGTTTCATGTAATCATAATGATATATCTACATTTGATTTTCGATGATCTAAAGTGTTAGAACACGACAGAGACAAAAGAGAGAAGGCGAAAGAATTGCCCATCAGGACTACAACACTAGCTGTTGTATCCGACAGGAAGCACAACTCTGACCCCAACACATTCAAGTCCACAGGAGATGCTAAGGAGTTGTCACAAGATGTAATGGCCCTCATAGTGAAAATGTTTTGAAAATTCATGAAGAAATCCGGGAAGGATCCCTACAAGCCAAAATCTTCAAAAAAGGTGAGCACAGAAGAATCACCTACATGAGACTCTAACCTTTGCTACTGTAGGAAGTGTGGACATAATGCAAACAAGTGTCCCCATCCTAGAGTCTACAAACTCCAAGAAGGGGAATGATGGAAAATAGATGAAAAATGAAGGATATGGCGCAACAAGCTGAAGCACCTACATCAAACAACTCGGGGGGCATGCCTACAAGCTGTAACAGATAACAATACCTATGAGCAAGAGGAAGAAGCATACCTATATATGATGGCAAAGGAAGAATAAGATGACAACAACAATGATGAGGTAACCTCAACCTCATCTGATAACAATCATCCATCTCCCATGTCATTTACATTGAGAAAATGATGAATGAGTTTAGAACAATTCAGCAAGCACACAAGGATTTAAAATTGGTAGGTTGATCTTAGAGTAGAAAAAAACTTGCTAAAAGAAAATTTTGGAAACATGTCTTTAGATTGTGAAAACAGCAAAGTCGTAAATGAAAAACACATGGAAAGCAATCTTGAACTTGCTGCTAAAGTGAATGAGATAAAGTATCAAGATCGGAGCCATATAACTGTTATGCTGAAATTGAAACCAAAATTCAGCATCTCAAAAAACGAGAAGGAGAATAGGAGAACGTCCTCAAATCTTCTGGAAAATCTTCTAAGAGGATGTAAGATATCCTTAGTAAAGGCCAACACATCCATGAAAAATGAGGCATAAGATAGAACTTGTTCTCCAACTAGAATGGTCAATTCAGTACGGTCTTTGTGAAATGAGTTGAACCGGCAGTGAGCCCCCAGACAGAGGAGATGCAGAAAAGTGTCCGTGTAACAAAGGACAAGGGAAAAGCAACAACTATATCAACAGTACAACGTATAAAGGCTATTGTAGCACTACCAAGATCATATCATAAACAACAGACAACAAAGCAAAATATATGGCCAAGACCTGCTAAGAAACAGAATAGTGCTCGAGATTATGCACCATGCTAGAGAATACAACATGAAAGATAGGTTGTATCTCATCAAGGAGCACAAAGACAACATGATCCTCCTGCAAACACACAACACCAAAGATAACATCAGAGGAATGTTATACCCAACCTCGATGGAAAAATCAACACAGGCGTACACCTCAGCAAAGAGTACAACACCCCCACGCACTCCACACGCAGAAAGACTGTAGTAGGAGTGGGCATGGCATGTAATAGGACGAGATTGTGGTCATCCCATGTTCCATCCTGAGTAAGTACACGCGGGATGGGATGGGTCGAGATTGACGATTTTAAGAATTTCATCTCATCTAGACCTTATCTCGGTTAGGATGGGAAGAGACGGGACGTGATGTGTCTAACTCCCCCTAAATTTACTGATTTTTTTAAATTCATAAATTTACTCACTTTTGATCTAAAACGCATCTCATCATTCAAAATAATATTAATATAACGTTTAATCTCTCACACACACACACATATATATATATATATTATGTGTGTGTGTGTGAGAAAATTACATATGTGAAGTATGACTCAGACCCAAATTAATGTATTTGGCTTGAAATATATAGATATACGATGATTGTATTTCGAACTATTTTGATCATAATCTTCCCATTATTCTGGTGTATTATAATAGTGCTGTCAAGACAACTCATGTGGGAATATATAGTTTTGGTCGGAGTTGCGTTCTTGAGAATAGTCATCTCTCACCGTGCCTTTGAGATGTTAAGTTGTCTCATCTCATAAAGACAATAGTTTTCTAGTCGCGTCACTTTATCAAGTACTTTTTATATATTTTCCCATTGAGTATATGAGCAATGTAAAGAAAAAAGGCTTTGTACCCAATAATTTAATTATCAAAAAAAATATACATAAAATTAATTTACAATTTCGAAGCGGTCTAAAGTGTCCCTCGGATTTTAGTGCATCATATTAGAAAGTTAATAAAATTCAAATAATAAAAAATTAATGAAAATGAGCAGGACGGGACGGGCCTAGCGCGATTAATATATCTCGTCCTATATCCCATCCCATCCCACCAAATTTTGGGACAGAACAGGGATGGGATTGGGATTCATGACTTTTCGCCCACCCCTAGACTAAACCAAACCAAACCAAACATACCCAGTATATCCCGCTCAGAGCAGGGTCTGGGGAGGGTAAGATGTACGCAGACCATGCCCCTACCTATTACGGTAGGAAGGCTGTTTGCGTGAAGACCCTCAGCTTAGTGCACAACAACATATTGAGTGAAAAATACAAAGGGAAGCATATGATACGAAAAAACTCACTATCATACCTGAGCTCATGGCTTAATCCACATGGGACTTACCTATGAGGAATTTGGCTACATCACTCCCGATGAACGCTGCTCAAACAGAAGAGATGTTGACCCCGCGCACAGCTCCCTGTCAAAAATATACCACACGCAAAAGGCAATATGATAAAATATACAATAAATGTAAAAATGCAATGCTCTAGGTCAAAGCTAACCGAGACAACCCAACCCTGAGGCTCTCAACTACAGCACCACTCCCAACTAAAGAATTCACAACTCTGATCTGGCGCCTCCAAGCGCACCTATTAACAGTCATGGTCTCGGAAAGGTTTAAGGCCTTCAAATCTAATCTCAGCTGCTCCTCCCACGTCCTCCTCGGTCTGCTTCTCCTCCTCTCCCCGACAACTACTAAACTCTCGACCCTCCTCACCGGAGCAGATGCCTGCCTCCTGCGGACATGGCCAAACCATCTCAATCTCCCTTCCCTAACTTTCGCTGAAATGGGCGCCACTTCTAGCGCATTCCTGAAGACCCCGTTTGAGATTCTATCTAACATTGTGCGACCACACGACCAGCGTAACATTCTCATTTCAGCCGCTTCCAACTTGTTCTCAAGCGACTTCTTCATCGCCCAACATTCAGAGCCATACAACATTGCAGGTCGGATTGCCGCTCTATAGAATTTATCCTTCAACTTTAGAGGGACTTTCTTGTCGCACAGGACCCCTGTCGCTGCTCTCCACCTTAGCCACCCACCTTGATGCGATGAGTGACATCATCTTCACACTCACCTTCCTTATAAATGATCGAACCCAAATAGTTGAACTTATCCATACGGAGAATGATATGATCCGCAATCATTACCTCTACATCATCCTCGTTGGCCTCACCACTAAAGTTACACCAGAGATACTCTGTCTTAGACCGGCTCACACGCAAGCCCTGGGATTCTAACTTAGACCTCCATAGCTCCAACTTCGTGTTCACCTCCCTCCTCGACTCCGCCACTAACACAATGTCGTCAGCAAAAAGCATGCACCACGGGATGCCATCTTGTATCCCCCGCGAAATGACGTCAAGGATCAGAGCGAAGAGAAGAGGGCTTAGCGTCGACCCCTGGTGTAGCCCTATCTCAACCGGAAAATACTGGGTGTCACCAGCTGGGGTCCTAACGCACGTCCTAGCTTGGGAATACATGTCTTGGATTGCCCTAACGAATGGCAACGACACCCTCCTCTCTACTAGGCTCCTCCAAATAACATCGCGCGGAATGCTATCATAAGCTTTCTCTAGATCTATGAACACCATATGGAGGTCCTTACGCCGCTCTCTAAACTTCTCCATAAGGCGTCTGACGAGATGAATGGCCTCAATCGTGGACCTCCCCGGCATGAAGCCAAATTGGTTCTCTGAGATATCAACTTCTCTTATAACCCTGCATTCCACCACTCTTTCCCAAAGTTTCATAGTATGACTGAGGAGTTTAATACCCCTATAGTTACTACAACTCTGGGCATCGCCTTTGTTCTTGAAAAACGGCACGACAATACTATGCCTCCACTCCGTCGGCATCTTAGAACCTCTGAGGAGGATGTTGAACAGCTCTGCTAGCCACTGAACTCTGACATATAATGGAAAACAACACTCGAAAGTTAACTGGAGACCCAAAAGGCCAACTCAGAAGCAACCATACAATAGGAATATGGTTCCTACCTCAAAACAACAACCAAACATGAACTATAACTCTCACTACCATGTGCATAATTACTATGCATATAGTGAATACGTCCTTGTCACACGTAAATCCCGCTAAAAAGGGCTAAGAAAACCTACAGTAAATATATTATTGTGAGAAAATCTGGGTACCAAAAGTCACAACTCACACAGTGTAACACCCTGAGATATTCACGATTATTACGGCGCCGTAAATCCTTGATATAAGGATTTACTAGACTAAGAATTTAAAAACAATATTATTAAATACCACCGTAAAATTTATTATTACATCATAAGTCTGAAAAGTAGAAATCGGACAACACCCAAAAGTAACCCTCAAAAGACAAACAAAACGACAACGTACTCGAGTACTTTATTAAAACAAAACACAACTGACAAGTCATCCCGACCGTAACATCACTCTGCACCCTCGTCATCATGCAGCTCTAGTGGTTGTTTCCCCGTCCTCCTGTATCCCGAACATAAAACTAATGTCCACCCCCGAAGGGGTTAGCACAACGATGCTAGCACAAGTACGATAATTATACAACAACAGATTATTCAACATCTCACGAAGAATAAAGACGACATCATCAACGACAACAATAACAATAACCACAACATGACATCACAACATACACATGGTAATTCCAATGATCCAGCGTTCACTGCATAGATCCAAGATGATCCCGTCGGACCAAGACGAGGTGGAAAAACCTGTTCAATGATCCAGCGCACACTAGCATAAATCCCAAGATGATCCCGTCGGACCAACACGAGGTAGAAATACAACAACGACACATATGCACGACAACATATATAACACTAATACATAAAACATAATTAAAGTACTTGCCTTTGAAAGATGACAAGAAATAAATACTTCAATGACTTCAACAAACTCGAAGGCCGCCCCCTTCGATCAACTGTTCGCAAACCTCGAATCTTACAAAAGAAAATAACGACAACCCAACTTACATAATAAGACTATCACATGAACATTCTAAACGTTCCAATAGTGACCGAGTACAATCATTATTGTCTGACCGATTCCCAGTTAACTACTCAAAGAACACGACATCGAATGAATACCATATAACATGCGAAACGAAAGGTCATAACGAGGATAGCACATTGATGTCTATGGATTTCCAGCATATTCAAATCGTCACAATTCACTTTCAAATATGTCCAACTATTTCTAATGCATGTGTTGGTTTTCTAAACGAATTCATAATCATGAAAGTATGTTCATCCGAATTCTAAGTTAATCCCACTTATGATTTTCATTCTTCCGTAAGTAAATTCATCTAATCCAAGTTCTATGTTCACCGCAATTGTTACAACATGATTATATTGTTCTAACCATTGATATGAAGATTATCAATCCAAACGATCTTTACAAATCCTGGATCATACTTGAAGAACAATCCCTACATTCATCATCTAGAATTCACCTAGTCTAGGTGATAACATAATCGATTCGTTCATCATATAATTATCACGAAATCATCCTCAAGGCAGGTTAAAATCTTCGAAAATCACAACTTTATGATAGGCATAATCAAGGTTCAACTATTACCAATGAAAAGCCTACATACATCCAGTCCAATCTTCCTAAACTTGTTGTTTGTTTCATAATGTTCATAACAAACTCTATAATCTCAGTAGCATGTTCATAATCGACACTAAGGATATGAATTTCAGGTGGTTAAAGTATCACATACCTTACTACGGAAGGAAACGACGAAACACTTGATGAAACTCAACGTCGGATGCTTGAACACTAATTCCCGATGCTCCTCGTCTTCAACAATCACATTCAGAGGCTGATATGAAGGGTTAATGTCGTGAGGGTAACTCTCCAAGTCGAAGAAGTTAGATAATGGATGAAGGGTAAAGTGAAAAACGAAATGAAGGTAATGTCCTATTTATAGGAAATGACCCTTAGCGTGCACTATTGCTACTTAGCGTGCTCTAACGGGCTCACAACCCACTGTCTCTTTTTGACATCGGCCTTACGTACATTATACAGCCATTACGTACATTAAATACCATGATTAGCATACGCTAACCCTTATTGTTGTGCATGTTAATGGCCTCGCAGAGCTTACTGCCTCTACTGTCCATGGCTTTAGCGTGCGTTAACTATAATATCTAGTGCACGCTAAACACCGTTGACTTAACTTTTTCCAAAAGCCGTCCAAGTTCATTCCGACACATCCTTATCCAAATTCGTGATCCGATCTCATCTACCAACATTTGTCTCAATCATGTTGACTGCACATAGCGCGTGCTACCATAACTACATAACGTACGCTAATGCTCAAAGCATAGCGTACGCTAAGCCTGTATTTTAGCGTGCGCATGCATGAATTAACATCCTTTGAAACACACATTCCTGAACAATAGATTACAGATACGGAAAATCATACTTTGATTAATTGTACGACAAAATCAAATACCACCAGATTCAAATACGGGCGAAAATACATGACAAATATTCGAGTATTACATACTCCCTCTCTAAAAAGAAGTTCCGTCCCGAAACTTAAGATGAAAATAATTCTGGGTATCTCGACTTCATACTATCTTCAGTCTCCCAAGTTGCTTCTTCGACTCCATGTCGTGACCATTGAACTTTAACCAAGGAGATGGGTTTATTCCTCAATTGCTTGACTCGAATCTCGAGTATATTAATTGGCTTCTCCTTGAACCTGCCATTATTAGCTACTTCGATCTCGCCGAAATCGATGACATGATTGGGATCCGGTACATACTTCCACAACTGGGATACATGTAACATATTATGAACACGACTCAGCGATGGCGGCAAGGCCAACGTATACGCCAACTCCCCAACTCTTTCAAGAATCTCGAATGGCCAATATATCTCGGATTCAGCTTTCCTTTCCTCCCAAAAAGAAATTCCTCGGGTAGGAGAAACTTTCAGAAGTACATGATCCCCAATTTCAGATTCTAACGGGCGATAGCGCATGTCGGCATAAGACTTCTATCAACTCTGGGTAGTCAACAACCTTTCACGAATCAGAACTACCTTCTCTTGAGTCTGCACTATCAATTGTGGTTCCGTCCCGATTAAGTCAGACGAATTGTCCCAACATAAGGGTGATCTGCATCTTCTTCCGTATAATGCTTCGAAAGGTGCCATCTTGATAGAAGCATGCCAACTATTATTGTAGGTGAATTCAATCAACGGTAGATGAATTTTCCAATCCGTCGACCAATCTCAGGCACAAGCCCTCAACATGTCTTCTACTGTCTGAATAGTCCTCTCAGACTGTCCATCAGTCTGAGGATGATAAGTTGTGCTAAAGTTCAGCTCGGTTCCCAAGTCTCGATGAACCGCTTTCCAAAAATGTGACACGAAGCGACCATCTCGGTCTGAAATAATGGTCTTCGGTGTACCATGCAATCGGACTATCTCCGCAATAAACACTCGTGCTATCCTCTCTGGTCCGCAAGTATCCTTAATGCCCAGAAAATGAGCCGACTTGGTTAGACGATCAACTATCACCCAAATCATATTCATCTTTGTTCTAGTCTTCGGCATATTGGTGATAAAGTTTATCGATATATCTTCCCACTTCCATTCAGTAATCGTAAGTGGCTTCAACATTCCGGCAGGTCGTTGATGTTCAATCTTAACCTGCTGACAAGTTAAACACTTCGATACATATTCTGCCAAATCTTTCTTCATGTTGCCCCACCAAAAATTCTGCTTCAGATCTTTATACATCTTACTGGTGCCCGGGTGAATAGAATAGGGTGTACTGTGAGCTTCCTTCGTGATTGTCTGCTTCAAAACATCAATATCAGGAACACAAAGTCGAATTTAAAATTTCAAAACTCCATCTTCATGGATTACAAAGCCTGGGGCCTTTCCCTTTCCCACTTCATCACATAACTGAATCATCAAAAGATCATCCAATTGCTTAGATTTGATTTCTTCGATCAACGATGAAGTTAATTCCATCACACATAATTGTCCTTGAACACCTTGTAACCATACTTCAATTCCTTCACGAATCAACTCTTGTTGAATGCTGGACTGGGATGTGAGCGTCTCCAGCATTCGAATATAAACAGGTTTGTGGCTTAGTGCATCAACCACTACGTTCGCTTTACCTGGATGATAAAGAATTTCCAAATCATAATCCTTAATCAATTCCAGCCATCTCCTCTGCCGCATGTTTAACTCTTTCTGACTGAAGATGCATTTAAAACTCTTATGATCTGTGAAGATCTGACAGTGAGTCATGTACAAATAGTGTCTCCATATCTTCAAGGCGAAAACAACAGCTGCCAGTTCCAAATCATGAATTGTATAATTTACTTCATATGGTTTCAACTGTCGTGAAGCGTAGGCGATCACCTTCTTATTTTGCATCAGTACACAACCGAGGCCTTGATTTTAAGTGTCACTGTAAACTATGAATCCTTCAGTTCCTTATGGTAGTGTTAGAATTGGAGCCGCCGTCAATCTCTTCTTTAGTTCATCAAAACTGGCCTGACACATCTCGTTCAAACTTTTGGGTTTTCTGCAGTAATCAAGTAAGTGGATGGGTAATTTTGGAAAACCCTTCCACGAACCGGCGATAATACCCAACAAGTCTTAAGAAACTTCTAACTTCCTTCACATTCTTAGGAGACTTCCATTCCAAAATTGCCTCGACTTTCTGGGGATCTACTCGGACTCCTTCCGCTGATACCACGTGACCAAGGAACATCACTTTCTTTAGCCAGAATTCACATTTAGGAAGTTTGACATATAACTATTCGCTCCTCAAGAGGTTCAAAACGATACATAAGTGCTGCACATGCTCTTTTGGACTCTTAGAGTAGACCAATATATCATCGATAAATATAACTACGAATTTGTACAAGTACTCTATGAATACTCGATTCATTAACTGCATAAACACCATAGGCGCATTAGTGAGACCAAACGGCATCACTACAAACTCAAAGTGCCCGTAATAAGTTCTGAATGCTGACTTCGGGACATCGGATTCTTTAATCCTCAACTGATGGTATCCCGATCTCAAATCAATCTTCGAAAACATTGTCGCTCCTTGCAACTGGTTGAAAAAATCATCAATCCGTAGCAACGGGTACTTACTCTTGATCGTCATCCTGTTTAGATCTCGGTAGTCGATGTACAATCGATGCGATCTATCTTTCTTTTGAACAAGTAGAACTGGTGCACCCCAGGGCAAAATACTTGGTTGAATATAACCTTTGTCCAGCAATTCTTCCAGTTGCTTCTTCAATTCATACATCTAGGTAGGTGCCATACGATACGTGTAATACCTGGGATTTTCGTTTCTGGTGGATTGAATTTTTTTCTACTGTTTATGGATTGTATGTTGTTTGTGTCTGTTTGATCGGGTGTCATGCATTGACACGTGTCGGTTGCGATTGAGATTGTAGTGTGTTTGTCGTTCCGTTGGCAGGAACCGTTGTTGTGATGAGTTTTGGTGCGAGCCTATTGTCTGTTCAGCAGGAATAACGCACGCTAAGTACTTGAGTAGCGCGCGCTATTAAGCGTCGTTAGCGCACGCTAAGTATTGTAGTTAGCGCATGCTAACGGGGGTTCCAGGATTGAGGCAGAAGCTACTGCCCTGGACTGGGCAGTCAATAGCGCACGTTATGTGGAGCGTATCGCACGCTATGGTGCGACAGTAGCACATGCTATCGGAAGGGTTGCGCATGCTACCTGGTAATTTGGGTTCAGTCCAAAAGTTACTGGACTGGGTTGGTGTTTTGTCTAGCGCACGCTACGAGGTAGTGTAGCGCGCGTTAATGTCAGGAGTTAGCGCACGTTATTAGAGACATAGCGCACGCTAACTGTTGGTTGGGTTCAGTCCAGAAGTCATTGGACTGAGATATTGGGCGATATATACCCCGATAGCGCATGCTAATTTGTGTCAAGTATAAATACTAGACACCAGTCTAGAATCTTCATTTTTTTCAATTTCTTCTTCTTCCTCCGCGAGTTTGAGACGTGGTGACTAGTGTTCACGATCTGGGCCGATTTTCTTGTATTCCGAGGTGCTTTGGAGGTCTCTAAGTGATTGTAACAACATCTAATCTGTTGTTCTTCATCAGATCGAGGTAATTTCTTGATTTTTCTTCTTGATATCGATCCTAGTCCGATTTTGATGAATCGGTTGGTGCAATATAATGTTATCAATCATATTCTATGGATTGTACATCCATATTTTGAGTTTGTTTAACTCAATTGACAGTTTGAGTGTCCTGGGGAATTATTGAACATTTAATGTTCGATTAAATGTTTCAATGAGTTTCCTTCGCCGTTTTGAGGTGATTTCTATTGTTGTTGGTCTTGAACCTCGTTGTGATCGTGTTTTCATTGTGTCTTGTGGAAGTTGTAGGTTTCGAGGCATTGTGGTCGAGCCATGTCCGTAGGAGTATTCTCGTGTTGATTCGAGGCAAGTATCTTGTTATACAACTTGTGTCTTGTGATTAGAAATCGTGTGTTAGGTTGTGATGATTTGTTTGCCTTCTAAATGTGGTTCGTGTGAGTTAGTCATGTGTTGTGCATTATGAAGGCTTGGTGATGATTGTGTTATTTTTGTATGTGTATCGTGATGTGTTATGTGTGCAGGATTATGATAATTGTGCTGATTTGGTTGTACACATGGTTGTGCAATGTATTTTGTATTGATCGTAAGTTATGTTGGTTGTGTGTCATTGATTGATGACGGTTGTTACGATTGTTGGTATTGTATTATGTACGCGTGATGCGTGACTTTGTGGTGATCAATGTGATTGATTGATGTGTTCGTGGCTAATGGAATGTGAACGTGAATAGTGTGTGTTGTGGTGCTAAGTTCACTCGTGCGGGTTCGACAGGGCCTATGAGGATTCATGGCAAGGGTCCATCGGATCAAAACTTAGTATGTGGTGCTGAGGTCCAGTCGTGCGGGTCTGACGGGGCCTACGATGACACATGGCAGTCGATCATGGGTTCAGGACACAGTACGTCCAACCGTGTGGGTTCGACGGGGCCTACGATGACTCGTGAAAAGAGATCATGGAGTCGGGACTGGATGTTGTGATTGTTGTGGTTTGGCATAGTCCGTGTGGGTTGATAAACCTACGGAGCCACGTGACAAGGGATCACGAGTGTTGTGTTTGTTGTGTTTGACACGTGACATGAGTTCACGGTGTTATGGTTATTGTACTTGGCATAGTCTGTAACACCCTCAAGATATTCGAGGTATATTACAGCGCCGTGAATCCCTATATGGGACCCACCAGGCTGAACAGCATCATACTTATCGACTCACATAAACGACAGAACAATACCATGTCATAAAGACGCAAAACAGAACAATCCACCCGGTTCAACCGGTCAATATAACATCATCATCCAACACAACATAATAAGCAACAATACAATCCAAACGAACAAGAACCCCTTAAGTACTCGAGTACAATTATTAGTTCAAAACCACAAAAGACGAAAAGGTAAAAGACACTAAAACGTCACTCGTGCACAATCATCACGCATGGCCATCATTCGTGTACTGGTCCAGCGCCCGCTCGTCTCGATGAACGACTGAAATTCATAAAACGAATTTCCCCGAAACGGGTCCCCAGAGGGGTTAGCAATTACGCTAGTACAAGTATTCAAGTCAAACCAATCGCTTACACATTTCATAGTATATGCACCAATATCATTTTCAAAAAAAACCAAAACAAGACGTGTCTTTTCCGGAAAATAAACAGTCAAACAATTAGCCTTGAGAACAGGGCGGCAGCATACATTCTCACTCGGGGCCTCACAGGGACCCTAACGAGTTGGCTACAATTACAGAAAAACAAAACCACGCACACGCTATGCCGTGAGAACAGGGCGGCAGCATACATTCTCACTCGGGGCCTTGCAAGGACCCTAACGAGTTGGCTAGCGGTGCGAAACTCGTGAAATCCAGGGCGGCAGCATAGATTTCCCTCCTTGACCCCGTCGGGCCAACACAAGGTGAGTTACAAACAAGTAATATACATAACCATTTCATGTTAAGCTTAAAGGTTTCCAAAAATACTTGCCTCGATTAATAGACGGTGACGCGAACGGAACGGAAGAATCAAGCACGACCGTGAGGAACCGACGAATGAACCTAACGATTCGAATAACACAATCACAACCAACTCTAGACGATTACGGAAATGGAATACACCCGGAAACCCGCCTACGATTCTTGTATATTCGAATAAAAATAACAACGAGGGCGGACCACAACCAAACCCTCTCGATTCCGTAAAAATCCACAAAATATCCATGAATCCGTAGGAAAACTAAAGATACTAACAATATCAATCGTATACATCATGAATCCACCAACAAAACGGAACGAATCGGAAGAAAAACCTAAAACCCCCAAATTAAATCGAAAATAGGGTTTTAGAATATTACCTTAGGAGATTCAAGTACCAAGATCCGTAGAACACGCGTTAGATTGATTGCCCGGGCTTCACTACCGAAGAAAAATGGTGAAAATCAACCCCCAAATGTATAAGGATGAAGAACTCTCCCCCTCTCTATCTCTCTCTCTCGCGATGCAGGTGAGAAATGGGGGAGGAGACGACCGATCTCGTCTAATAAGGACGAGTCTGCGCAATTACCGCTTCGTGTGCCGCGGCACAGGCCGAAAATTTACTCCCAGGTTTTAGCATTGTGCCGCGGCACAGCCTGCGTGTGCCGCGGCACACGGTACAGTTGGGTTTTGGTCGCGGAAGATACACGAGTGTGCCGCGGCACCGGACAGGTGTGCCGCGGCTGCCTCGGCGCCGTGCCGCGCACGGATGGGTGTGCCGCGGCACACAGTACAGATTGCCCGACCAACATTTGGAGAAATTTGTGTGCCGCGGCGCACGCACCTTGTGCCGTGGCCCACACCCCTTTTTGGGTCCCAAAATGATAAAGACGATCCGGAAAAAGAATAAAACGATAGGAATCAATATTTGGGGACTAATAACACGAAATGGATCCACGGCAACCCCGAAACGGCGGTTTCGCACAACAATAACAAGAATATAGTTCAACAGTTTGACAGGAAGGACACGCTGAAAAGTACACGAGGGTCACTACGATCGAGAAATACACCAAAAACGAAAATACAAGGGAAAGAAAAATACGGATATTACATTCTACCCCTCTAAAAATAAGTTTCGTCCCGAAACTTAAGAAACAAACAACTCCGGGTACCTAGCACGCATGCTATCCTCGGTTTCCCAAGTTGCTTCCTCGACACCGTGTCTCGACCACTGCACCTTGACCAAAGGTATGGTCTTATGCCTCAATCGTTTCTCACGATGCTCCAAAATCTTCAAAGGACGCTCCTCAAAAGTAATATCTTCAGCAATATCAATCTCGCCATAATCGATGACGTGACTAGGATCCGGGACATATTTCCTCAACTGGGAAACATGGAAAATGGTATGAACATGACTCAAGGCCGGAGGTAACGCCAAACGGTACGCCAATTCACCTACTCGCTCGAGGATCTCAAAGGGCCCGATAAATCTCGGACTCAACTTTCCTTTCTTCCCGAAACGAAAAACTCCCTTCGTCGGCGACACCTTTAGCAAAACGTGGTCTCCCACCTCGAATTCCAAAGGTCGACGACGGACGTCGGCATATGACTTCGCCGACTGGGCAGTCAACATCCGTTCTCGAATTAACTCTATCTTCCGCCTCGTCTCTAAAACGACATCCGGCTCGGTCCCGACCAAATCGGACGCCTCATTCCAACAAATAGGTGATCGACATCGCCGCCCGTAAAGTGCCTCATACGGTGCCATCCGAATCGACGTGTGCCAACTGTTGTTGTACGTGAATTCAATCAGCGGCAAATGTTCCTCCCAGTCACTACTCCAATCGAGAGCACAGGCACGCAACAAGTCCTCGAACGTCTGGATAGTGCGCTCCGATTGTCCATCTGACTGGGGATGGAAAGAGGTACTCAAATGTAAACGGGTACCCAACGCCTTATGCACCGCCTGCCAGAAGTGCGATATAAAACGACCGTCACGATCCGAAACAATAGACTTCGGGGTACCGTGAAGTCTCACAATCTGCGCGATAAACACACGAGCTAACTTCTCCGGGCCCCAAGTGTCCTTGATGCCCAGAAAATGTGCCGACTTGGTCAGACGATCGACAATCACCCACACCATATTCATGCCCGACCTCGATCTCGGCAGACTCGTAATGAAATCCATCGATATATCTTCCCATTTCCATTCGAACGGAAGTGATCGCAATAACCCAATGCGGTCCGATGCTCGATCTTGACCTGCTGACAAGTCAAACATCTCGCTACAAACATTGCTACCTCATCCGTCATATCATTCCACCAGAAATTCCTTCTTAAGTCCTTGTACATCTTACTCGAACCAGGATGAACGGAGTAAGGTGTAGCATGGGCCTCCCGTAAAATATTCTGTCTCAACTCTGAGTCGTTCGGCACACAAAGCCGACTCTGGAATCTCAAAACACCATCCTCGTGAATCACAAATCCAGGAGACTTTCCTTTAAGAACGTTCTCTCGGATTTGAGTAATCATCGGATCCCCTAATCGCTTGACTTAATTTCATCGATCAAAGACGACGAAACCTCCAAAGCACGAAGTTGCCCGACGGCTCGTGCAACAAAACTTCAACATCTAACTCGATTAAAGATCGCCGAAGCTCGAACCGAGACGTAAGGATCTCAAGCGATCGCAATGCAATCGGTTTCCGACTCAAGGCGTCGGCCACGACGTTCGCCTTGCCCGGATGATAAAGGATTTCGAGGTCATAATCCTTAATCAACTCTAACCACCTCCTCTGCCTCATATTCAACTCCCATTGAGTAAATATGTATTTGAGACTTTTATGATCGGTAAAAATCTGACATGTAGAGCCGAAAAGATAGTGACGCCAAATCTTGAGCGCAAAAGCATCGCCGCTAATTCCAAATCATGAGTAGGTAGTTCACTCATACGGCCTCAAGCTGTCTCGATGCATAGGCAATGGTCTTGCCGTCTTGCATTAATACACACCCAAGACCACGACCAAGCATCGCTATAAACGGCAAAACCCTCGTTGCCACATGGCAACGCCAAAGCTGGGCTGAAGTCAAACGCTTCTTGATTCTTCAAAACTCGATCGCCTCTCGTCATTCCGCATTTAACCTCTCGGATTTACGGAGCAAGCTGCGTAAGTGGTCGAGCTAGTTTCGAAAACCTCGACGAACCTACGATAGTAGCCACTAAACCCAAGAAACTACGGAGCTCCTTCACATTCTTGGGCGGTGCCCAATCCAACACGGCCTCAATCTTCTCGGATCCACACGAACCCCCTACCGAAATCACGTGACCTAAAAACATCACTTCCTTCAAATTAACTCACATTTCGAGAACTTTGCATAGAGTTGCTCGGTCCTCAAAATGTTTAATACTACCCGCAAATGATGGGCATGCTCTTCCTCATTCTTCGAATAAATAAGAATATCATCAATAAAGACGACGACGCACTTATCCAAATACTCGATAAAAACTCTTCATCAAGCATGAACACCGCGCGCATTAGTTAACCCGAAAGGCATAACTACAAACTCATAATGTCCGTATCTCGACCGAAAAGTCAGTTTCTTGGCACATCGGACTCTCTCACCCGGAGCTGATAGTACCCCGATTTCAAATCAATTTTCGAGAATACCGTAGCTCCCTGCAACTGATCGAACAAGTCATCAATTCTCGGCAAAGGATACTTGTTCTTGAGGGTCACCTTGTTTAGTTCGCGATAGTCGATACACAAACGTAGTGAACCATCCTTCTTCCGCACAAACAGGACCGGTGCACCCCAAGGCGAGGCGCTCGGTCGAACATACCCCGACTCAAGAAGCTCGCTCAACTGCTTCTTCAACCCTGCCATCTCTGAAGGTGCCATGCGATACGGCGCCTTCGAAATAGGAGCCGCGCCCGGCTCTAACTCTATAGCAAACTCAACCTCACGATCCGGTGGCAATCCCGGTAACTCGTCAGGAAATACATCAGGAAACTCATTAACGACTGGAATCGATGAAAGCTCGACTCCACCATCCCCCGCCTTCAAGGCATAGCACCAATAACCAGTACATCCCTTTCGCAGGAGACTCATCGCCTTCAAGGCGTTAATGATGAATTTCTGGTTCCCCCTCTTTCGCCCGGCGAAAGAGTGCTCGGTGCCATCCTCGGCTAACATGGTGATGATCCTCGTACGGTAGTTCATGATTGCGCCATGCCGCTCGAGCTAATCATCCCCGAGAATCAAATCCTCACCCTCAATATCCACAACAATAAGATTAGAGGGCCAAGTCCTCTCACAAATGATCACAGAACAGTCCCGGACTTCTCGATCACCGATAATTCTATCACCGCTAGGAAGTTTAACGATGAAAGGCTCGCAAGGTGACAAGCAGTCGAGACTCAAACGGCGTACACACTCTAGAGAAATGAATGAATGCGTAGCACCCGAATCAAAAAGCACACTGACAGGATGAAAATGAACATGAACGGTACCTGTCGCCACAGTAGCTGCTGGATCATCGGCTCTCCTCATCTCATAGATACGCGGCTGAGCAGAGCCGACACTGGAAACTCCACCCCTAGCGGGCTGACCCCGACCCTTACCTCGGCCGGCACTCGGTGGAGGCGGCGGAGCAAATGATCCCTGGTTCACACTCGGCTCTAACGGGGCTGGTTGAGAAGAACGGGCGCCGCGAAGCTGTTTGATCTGCTCACAAAAAGGGGCCTTGTGGCCTAGCTGTCCACAAGTATGATAGGTAAGCTTCGGACGAGAACATTGTCGGCTCCTATGGCCTTGCACACCACAGTTAAAACATGTGGGTTCATGAGCGGAGGTTCCGGCGGCACCCCGAAAGCTCCCAGAGAAACGAGCCGAACCGCCCGTTGAAATATTTGCAGCTTGAGATTTCTGCTGGCCTCCACTCTTGGGACCAGAAAAATTTCCGACCGACTTCTGCTTCTTACTCTCGCGGGCCGCCTCACTCGCCGTCACAGACATATCATAAGCAAGGGCCCTGCTCTGGTAATCTTTCAATGTAGTGCATACGAGCCCCGACATATAGTCCCGAATCGACAACTTCATCCGTCTGGAGAAATGGAAAATCTTGTCACTCTCCTCGACAACTTGGGTCTTCACATAACCCAACTCCTTATTAAAATCAGCAATGGCTTGAGATACGGGGATATCCCGCGGTTGAGCATCATAAAAAGCATGTACCCGAGCCTGTCCGACGCCACGGCAATATTCGCCTCCATCAACTCCCGAAACTCGGCCCACGAAGCAAAGATGGTCTTTGGGCCCAACGGCCTCCCACCAATCCGTAGGCCCCCCGTGAGAAAATATTGAGCAATAGGGACTTTACGTTCCTCGACGCTTAGTGGCAACGAAGACCTTAGATATCTCCTTGATCCACCCTTCCCACCCAATCGGGTCCAAGCTCCCAAAACCGAGGAGGATGCATCTTGATAACATCTTGGAGCCAACGATCCGCTCCGCCCGATTAGCGTGGGCACGATCCGGGTTGAATCGCCCGAGCTATCGCCGCCATTTGATTCACCATTTGCCGCATAACGGCCGCAATACCGAGGTCGGAACGCTCCCGAGAAGAAGCATGGCTATGGCGGTCGCCATCGCCGGCCTCGAAGACTGTGACGTGGCCGCCCCACCGGCTGCCCCACGTCCCTGGCCGCGTCCACGACCACGACCGCGACCACGACCTCTTCCAGCATCCATACTGGAGTTAAATAAGTAGCAAAAACCATACGAGGGTAAGCACGAGAAAAGAACAATCACAAGTCGAGAATCAAAGGTACGATACAAGGAAATAATGAACAGAGGAAGGAAAACTTACGGACACTGGTAGTACCGGAATCATGGCAGCGTGACGATGATGTGCAAAACAAAACACCACAAGACCCAATAAACCGACAAGCCTAGGTATCCATAAACCTAGAGCTCTGATACCATTTTCTGTAACACCCTCAAGATATTCGAGGTATATTACAGCGCCGTGAATCCCTATATGGGACCCACCAGGCTGAACATCATCATACTTATCGACTCACATAAACGACAGAACAATACCATGTCATAAAGACGCAAAACAGAACAATCCACCCGGTTCAACCGGTCAATATAACATCATCATCCAACACAACATAATAAGCAACAATACAATCCAAACGAACAAGAACCCCTTAAGTACTCGAGTACAATTATTAGTTCAAAACCACAAAAGACGAAAAGGTAAAAGACACTAAAACGTCACTCGTGCACAATCATCACGCATGGCCATCATTCGTATCGGTCCAGCCGCTCATTGCCTCGATGAACTCCGACTGAAATTTATAAAACGAATTTCCCCGAAACGGGTCCCCAGAGGGGTTAGCAATTACGCTAGTACAAGTATTCAAGTCAAACCAATCGCTTACACATTTCATAGTATATGCACCAATATCATTTTCAAAAAAAACCAAAACAAGACGTGTCTTTTCCGGAAAATAAACAGTAAACAATTAGCCTTGAGAACAGTGGCGAAGATACATTCTCACTCGGGGCCTCACAGGACCCTAACGAGTTGGCTACAATTACGTAAAAACAAAACCACGCACACGCTATGCCGTGAGAACAGGGCGGCAAAGATACATTCTCACTCGGGGCCTTGCAAGGACCCTAACGAGTCAAGCGGTGCGAAACTCGTGAAATCCAGGCGGCGGATAGATTTCCCTCCTTGACACCGTCGGGCCAACACAAGGTGAGTTACAAACAAGTAATATACATAACCATTTCATGTTAAGCTTAAAGGTTTCCAAAAATACTTGCCTCGATTAATAGACGGTGACGCGAACGGAACGGAAGAATCAAGCACGACCGTGAGGAACCGACGAATGAACCTAACGATTCGAATAACACAATCACAACCAACTCTAGACGATTACGGAAATGGAATACACCCGGAAACCCGCCTACGATTCATGTATATTCGAATAAAAATAACAACGAGGGCGGACCACAACCAAACCCTCTCGATTCCGTAAAAATCCACAAAATATCCATGAATCCGTAGGAAAACTAAAGATACTAACAATATCAATCGTATACATCATGAATCCACCAACAAAACGGAACGAATCGGAAGAAAAACCCAAAACCCCCAAATTAAATCGAAAATAGGGTTTTAGAATATTACCTTAGGAGATTCAAGTACCAAGATCCGTAGAACACGCGTTAGATTGATTGCCCGGGCTTCACTACCGAAGAAAAATGGTGAAAATCAACCCCCAAATATATAAGGATGAAGAACTCTCCCCCTCTTTATCTCTCTCTCTCGCGATGCAGGTGAGAAATGGGGGAGGAGACGACCGATCTCGTCTAATAAGGACGAGTCTACGCAATTACCGCTTCGTGTGCCGCGGCACAGGCCGAAAATTTACTCCCAGGTTTTAGCATTGTGCCGCGGCACAGCCTGCATGTGCCGCGGCACACGGTACAGTTGGGTTTTGGTCGCGGAAGATACACGAGTGTGCCGCGGCACCGGACAGGTGTGCCGCGGCACTGCCTCGGCGCCGTGCCGCGCACCGGATGGGTGTGCCGCGGCACACAGTACAGATTGACCGACCAACATTTGGAGAAATTTGTGTGCCGCGGCGCACGCACCTTGTGCCGCGGCCCACACCCCTTTTTGGGTCCCAAAATGATAAAGATGATCCGGAAAAAGAATAAAACGATAGGAATCAATATTTGGGGACTAATAACACGAAATGGATCCACGGCAACCCCGAAACGGCGGTTTCGCACAACAATAACAAGAATATAGTTCAACAGTTTGACAGGAAGGACACGCTGAAAAGTACACGAGGGTCACTACGATCGAGAAATACACCAAAAACGAAAATACAAGGGAAAGAAAAATACGGATATTACATAGTCCGTGCGGGTTGATGAACCTATGGAGTCACATGATAAGGGATCACGAGTGTTATGATTGTTGTATGTGGTATATGTGACAAGATTTCACAAATGTTTTGATTGACCGTTGGGCATGTTTTTAATGTAAAGGATTTTGACAAACCTAGGACGTGAGCTCCTAGAGGCTTTTGACAAACCTAGGATATGAGTTCCTAGAGGCTTTTGACAAACCTAGGACATGAGTTCCTAGAGGCTTTTGACAAATTTTTGGACATGAGTTCCGATTTGCGCTTTCTAAGATTCCTTAGATGGTATTTCATTTTATAAAGACTCCACTTGTGTTGGTTTCTAAATTCATAAAACTTCTAGGGAATACATGAATGGTTATTCATTGTAATTGGCAGAGTGTGGTTGTCTGATTTATGATTGATAATTGTTTATCACATTTTGTATGGTTTGATACTTACACTAGTAAAACAGTGGAGTTTTACTAACCACCGAGTAATCGAGGGGTGTGTTGGTCCCCAGAAAATGATGAAGACTATCCTCACTGTACCAACACGAGTCTTTTCTAGCGCGCTTTGTCCTCACTCACGCGCACCCTGAGAAACATCCCAGGGGGTCACCCATCCCATAACTACTCCAGGCCAAGCACGCTTAACTTTGGAGTTTTTATGAGATGGCTACCAGAAAAGAAGATGCATCTTGTTGGTATGAGTAGTCCAAATCAATTCATTTAACCACTTTCTAGTGCAGATCTCATAGGTCGAATCGCAAGCCACGCCTCGCGCATTTTTAAGCTCATGCAGGCAGGATGCTGGACCGAAGCCCAACAGGGTGGATATCTATTTTGTGTCCAGGTTCATGCTGGAGCATGGAGCAGTCACAGGATCGGTGCGAAAGATGATGGACAGCAATACTAATCGAGAGATATGGAATGCAATTGTAGTTGTTGTGTTGTTGTATTATTTTTCAGTCTTCCGCTGTGTTGTATTGTCTTGTATTTTAGAACACGGTGTGAGGATGAGTTGTAACAAATTGTTACTATTTGGTTTTGTTGTGTGACCTTATCGGTCCGTGTCTTAATGTTGTTTGATCCCGGCCGGTCAAACATTTGGTTGTATGTTTGTGTTCAGCCTGGTGGACCTCCGGTGTGGGGTCCACGACGTGTAATATTCCCGGTTACATTCTGGGGCTGTTACAATTATGGTATCGGAGCTTAGGTTGTGGAAACCTAGGATGTCGGGTCGAGTCGAGTTATGTATTGTGCTGTCATTCGAGGTGTCGATTGACAAGTTGAGTTGAGTTGAGTTGTATTTTATTCCATCACTTGAGTTGTCGGATGGTGAGAGAAGATTAGTATCGTGGGCGACTATCATCTTCGTGCGATCTATGATGTAAGTCTCCTCCGTTGTATTTTGTGCTTACTGATTTTGTCACGACTTGTTATGAAATGAAGTTGTATTTGGTGCTTGTGATGCATTATGTGTGTACTGATTAGGGATGCTCAGGGGAAGCATTGATGATTCGACACGTGTTCGAAGACAATGTTCATTAGTTATGTCGTTAAACTTGGATGGATGGTTTGACATGTGTTTGAACTCGATGAGTTGTTTGTGGAATTTGTGAGTCCGTATGCCGAGTGGGCATACATTTTAAGATTGGTATTATCTAGATAGTTGTTGTAATTATATCTGCCGTGTGTATGCTTGAATATGATTTTCTTGTGGATGCCATGGCTTGAGTACGCTGGTGGAAAAACAAATTTTGGAAATGGTTTTGACGATACGGTCAAATAGTAGGTTGATGTTGATTTTGAAAATTTTTTAATTTCGACGATCTAACTTGTATTTTAAGAAACTCTATGACAACATTTCTGAAGGAGGTGTTTTGAAGTATTTTGGGTGCTTGGTAAAATATTACCATTGACGGCATCTTGTCGTGTTTGAAAAGATTTCAAGAAAATGATTTTCGTGTATTGGTTCTATTTTCAAATGATCGAGTAAATGATTTTAAAACCCTCACACCCTAAAAATTTTTGTATTTATGATTCAAACATGATTTTAATTTTAAAAAGGGTGGAGAAAAATCTTCTTAAATTATGTCAGTAGCGCATAACGTACGCTAAATAATATACTTAGCGCGCGTTAAGATGCATTATGTTGTGTGGCTTGGATGTGATTGTTGATATGTGGAAATATCTGTTGTATGTATTACCCACCAGGAGATGGTTCAGTGGAACCTCTGGGTGTCGATGCCAAGAGAGCATGACCGTGGGATAATCTATGTGTTGTTGATTGTGGTAATACGTGATTATCCTATGTGCTGTTGATTGTGATGTTGTTGAGTGGTAACATGTGATTACCTTTTGTGTTGATATTATGATAAGAATACGTGATGTCATAATTATGTGATGCTATGTTTCATTGTATTGAACGATTATATGATCAGTATGCCGAGAGGGAGAGGTCGAGGTCGTGGTCGCGGCCGTAGACGTAATCAGGATCGTGATTGGGTGGCTCATTCGTTATCGAGTGCCAACTAGCCCAGCATAGATGGTCGGGATGACCAGTCGCGTGAGCAGGAACAGTCAGCTGGGGATAATGTCAATTTGGTGTAACACCCCGAAAACGGCGGCTATTACAGTGTCGTGGACCCCCACCGGGACCCACCAGGCGATATCACAATATGAGCTTTAACATCCCATCAACGTGGTACCGAACCACAATATTAATCCAGACCCCGATGTGGAGTATAAATTATACATATATCAACTCACGCAACCATACACAGGATCCAAATTCGGTATAGACCATATGAAGATAGAGAATACCTTACAAATTATCTTACATTCATCCGAAATATAATAAAATGAAAAATCATTGTAAGACATAACTGAACATTAAAAGACTCGGGCCCTCCGAATTAGCATCCTTCAAAACCTTTCGCCACCATCATGCTCTTCCTGTGCCTTGCCTTTTCCTAACACATGGTCAGCTATACATGATAATAATTCTCAGGGCATTATACAATTCATATACATATGGATCTCAAAGAAACAACCGACTACTGGATATACCCCGCAGGCGTATAAACAGTCAGTCCCAACTATTGAACATATCCAAAAATACGAACGACCAAATAATATGGCTCAAGACGGACGTCATAGTACGCCCGATCCGGAAATGTGTCCGTGCACATGTCCACCCCGTATACGGAATCCAGAATATACGTGGGATGATGTACCTAATTAGCCTCACTAACTACGTCTCGTGTGCACGATCTAATGCGGAAACATCCACGCATGACCATCAAGTGCCCGGCTAAAAATCCTACACATAACCAACCGGCATGCAGATATGACTCCAGAGATGTCATGATGCAACATGACAACGTAACTCAATGAATTACACTTTTATCAAAGAATCGAACAACTCAACGAAGTGACGACAAAGCTCAATGAGACCAACGGTAACAAGGGCGATAAGTTTGGCAATACAATCCCGCCACAAACGATAATATGATCAAGAACTTCACCACATCATGAATCATAGATTCACAGAACATTTCATATACATGAAACGCATAATAATCACAAGAATTCAACCATCATTATAACCAAGCAAGATAACTTGCCTCAATTCCGTAGATGAATAATCCTTCTTTGAACGAACTAACGAACGGTATCTTCGTCTAACAATACTCACTTGAACAAGCAACCTTGAATGAAATATAATTCATTCAACAAAACATTCGTACGATAATGGTATTAATTTATAGAAACAATATTCGTAATTTTACTCGGATAGCTCAACTATTCTATTGAACATTCTAACGCTCCAATTATGAATTATCATACACCAACTTTATTAGATTCTTCAACATATTCTAACATTAATGACAAGCATTTGAAGTCAAGAACATTATCAATGTAATATTATGACGATTAAACACACTCTCAAATTCATCAATACTTTCGATTAATGTTGAACATGTTAAAAGTTTGTGTTTCCTTACATTCTTCATCATCTTTACAATGATTACGTTAAGTCAATCCAGAAATGAAATAATAACTTTAAGTTTTAAGCATAACAAGAACATCATCCTAATTTACGTCATCCTAATACACGAGGATCAACGTAATAGAATTCGGCTATTAATTCTACCGCATCATTATTACCCATAATTGTTATAATCGTCCTAAAACCACTATCAACATATTAATGTAGTGATCAACACCTTCTTGAGTTATCAATACACCCAATTATCTTGAATACATAAAGGTTATACTTGTGTTCTTCATAATCCAATATCATCTCTTAAGAATTTGTTCAAAACATAATTATATCATTGGGGGTTTTTGAAACTCTAAAGACATCATCAAATTCTTCCTAATGAGTTGTTAAACGTTCTCCAATATATGGCTATAACATCATAGGATCCTACTAACAATTGAGCACATTCATAACTTTAATCTCCTGATTTTAACATGATTACCTAAGGGTTCTATATTGGACATGTTATCTCATATCTTCATCAATCATTCAAGGAATGGTTCTAACAATATTATCATGTTCCAAACTAAATTTGTACATAACTTTAATGTTGATCATGATCTACCAGGCTATTCTACTACTAACATCATTAATTATATGAAACAACAAGAGTAAGATAACCAACCTCAATAAAAGGATGAAGAATAGCACCAAATCTTCCAAGAACACACTCCTAGCTTCTAGTTACCAAGCTATAATCCAAGTGTTGTAGCTATAACACGATATTGGAGGGCAAGAATATGATTTAAGGGGGCAGGGAATCGGTTTTGAGGGAGAGAGGATGGAAAAAGGTCGTGCAGAAATGAAAGGCAACCCATACTTTTATAACCCGAATTCAGCATTACGTACGCTATGGCTACATATTAACATACGTTACCAACTTTATGTACGTAACCTTATAAGTATTACGTACGTAACAAATTCTCAGATGTTACTGACACAAAATACACATGTCTTTACACACGTTACCAAAATGGATATACGTAAGGCTCAAGTACATTACGTACGCTAAGGCAGGGTCATTACGTACGTAATGTTGGTCCTAAGAATGATGAAGAATATCCTCACTGTACCAACACGAGTCTTTTCTAGCGCGCTTTGTCCTCACTCATGCGCACCTGGGAAACTTCCTAGGGGGTCACCCATCCCATAACTACTCCAGGCCAAGCACGATTAACTTTGGAGTTTTTATGAGATGGATACCAGAAAAGAAGATGTATCTTGTTGGTATGAGTAGTCCAAATCAATTCATTTAACCACTTACTAGTGCAGATCTCACAGGTCGAATCGCAAGCCGCGCCTCGCGCATTTTTAAGCCAATGCAGGCAGGATGCTGGACCGAATCCCAACACGTAATGGCCGTTGATTTAGGCTGTCACGATCGATTCCCGACCACCTACCCACGCTCGGTCCCACCCGCCGAAAGGCGAGCTGTTGATAGATACACCGCATTACGTATGTTAACCTAGGAGAGTTACGTACGTAATGCTGCGAACATAGCGTACGTAAGGATAACAAGCTAACGTATGCTAAGGCAACAACAAATAAAAAAAAATAAATTCTCCAAATAACATCTAACAATCAACTATAGTATGAACAACGGAGATTTCAATTTAACATAATTCATCAATATATTCATTACAATAAACACAGATATGCTACGACAAAAATGAAGAATACAGTAGTAAAGGCGCGGGTATTACAGTTGGCGCCGCAACAATCCTCCAGCAGTTGGTAAATCAATTGGTGCAGATGAATCAAGTAGCGAACAGGAATGAACCTCCCGAGGGGGATGACGGAGCTAGTAAGTGGTTGCGAGATGTGATGAGAATGCATCCACCTCATTTTTCGGGTGCATCTGATTCGTTAGGTTGGGAGAACTGGCTCTTCTAGTTGGGAAGAACATTTGATGTTGTGTCTTGTCCGGATGAGAGCAGGGTACCTATTACCCAGTACCTTCTTGACAAGGAAGCTGCAGAATGGTGGGAGGCCATAGCACCTAGAGATCGTATGGCTACTTGGGCTGAGTTTAAGGCTGCCATGGAAGCCGAGTATTGCCCACCGCCTGTTGGTGAGCACAGGATTGTTGAGTTTTTCTCGGCCACGCCTCAGGATGTGTCGATATCCCAGCCAATAGTCGATTATAATCAACAGTTGAGTTATGTTCGTGAGCAAGTGAGAAGTGAAGCGGACAAAATCCGTTATTTTGATATGCGTATGAAACCTCGCATACGTTAGAGCATGGCTCCTCTTAGATGTACTTCTCTAAAAGAATACTAGGATCGAGCTTTAGCGATTGAGATGGCCATTTCTATGACAGAAACTAGTCCAGAGAGTAAGAAGCAGAAGATTGCTTGTAGTTTCTCTAAGGGTCGATTGGGTGAGTTTCAAGAACCTATTAATTTGCATCGTTCGGTTGGAAAGGCTTCTCGTTCGGTTGGTCAGTCCAACAATCCTATTCCGATGGTTAGTAATGGTAGCAGTGTGAAAACGTATTTCAACTACAGTCGTGTGGGCCACACCAGTAAGAATTGTCGTTCACCTCAAGTGAATTATTTCAAGTGTGGCCAAGCGGGACATCAAGCGGTGCATTGTGAGACTGTTGCTAAGATTTTTGGGAAGCGAGATTTCGTTCCTACTCCTAGAGGGCCCAACGGTGCCCAGTGATAGTAATTTATGTTTTTTCTTGTGGATTTGTCTCGTGTGTAGACTTGATATGTGATGTTTGATGTATGGTACTTGATATTTGGCATTCTGGTTTGAATATTTCCGTGTGGATTGTTGTGATGATTGTTTTAACTCAATCCGTGTGGCTTGTTGAACCTACGGAGACACATGGCAGGGGATCACGGGGTCACTAGCATGTTTGTTATGATTGTTTTTTTGGCTCAATCCGTGTGGGTCGTTGAATCTACGGAGACACGTGACAGGAGATCACGGGGTCACTGGATGACTGAACGTTTTGGTTTTGTTTTGCATCACTGTGATGCCCTTGTTTTAAGTTTCGGGATGAAACTTATTTTTAGTAGGGGATAAGGTAATACCCGGGATTTTTGTTTCCGATGGATTGAATTTTTTTCTACTGTTTAGTGGATTGTACGTTGTTTGTGTCTATTTGATCGTGTGTCATGCATTAACACGTATCAGTTGCGATTGAGATTGTAGTGTGTTTATCATTTCGTTGGCAGGAACCGTTGTTGTGATGAGTTTTGGTGCGATCCTATTGCCTGTTCAGCAGGAATAACGCACGCTAAGTACTTGGAGTAGCACGCGCTATTAAGCGTCATTAGCGCATGCTAAGTATTGTAGTTAGCGCATGCTAACGGGGGTTCCAGGATTGAGGCAGAAGCTACTGCCCTGGACTGGGCAGTCAATAACGCACGTTATGTAGAGCGTAGCGCATGCTATAGTGCGACAGTAGTGCACGCTATCGGAAGGGTTGCGCACGCTACCTGGTAATTTGGGTTCAGTCCGGAAGTTACTGGACTGGGCTGGTGTTTTGTCTAGCGCACGCTATGAGGTAGTGTAGCGCGCGTTAATGTCAGGAGTTAGCGCACGCTATTGGAGACATAGCGCACGCTAACTGTTGGTCGGGTTCAATCCAGAAGTCACTGGACTGAGATATTGGGCGATATATACCCTGATAGCGCATGCTAATCCAGACGATTAACGCATGTTAATTTGTGTCCAGTATAAATATTGGACACCAGTCTAGAATCTTCATTTTTTTCATTTCTTCTTCTTCCTCCGCGAGTTTGAGACGTGGCGACTAGGGTTCGCGATCTGGGCCGATTTTCTTCCATTCTGAGGTGCTTTGGAGGTCTCTAAGTGATTGTAACAACATCTAATTTGTTGTTCTTCATCAGATGAAGGTAATTTCTTGATTTTTCTTCAAGTTGAACTTTTGGGAGATTTGTTCTTGATATCGATCCTAGTCCAATTTTGATGAATCGGTTGGTGCAATATGATGTTATCAATCATGTTCTATGGATTGTACATCCATATTTCGAGTTTGTTTAACTCAATTGGCGGTTTGTGTGTCCTGGGGAATTATTGAACATTTAATGTTCGATTAAATGTTTCAATGAGTTTCCTTCGCCGTTTTGAGGTGATTTCCATTGTTGTTGGTCATGAACCTCGTTCTGATCTTGTTTTCATTGTGTATTGCGGAATTTGTAGGTTTAAAGGCATTGTGGTCGAGCCGTGTCCGTCGGAGTATTCGCATGTTGATTCGAGGCAAGTGTCTTGTTATACAACTTGTGTCTTGTGATTAGAAATCGTGTGTTAGGTTGTGATGATTTGTTTGCCTTCTAAATGTGGTTCATGTGAGTTAGTAATGTGTTGTGCATTATGAAGGCTTGATGATGATTTTGTTATTTTGGTATGTGTATCGTGATGTGTTATGTGTGCAGGATTATGATAATTGTGCTGATTTGGTTGTACACATGGTTGTGCAATGTATTGTCTATTGATCGTCAGTTATGTTGGTTGTGTGTCATTGATTAATGACGGTTGTTACGATTGTTGGTATTGTATTATGTATGCATGATGCGTGACTTTGTGGTGATCAATGTGATTGATTGATGTGTTCGTGGCTAATGGAATGTGAACGTGAATAGTGTGTGTTGTGATGCTAAGTTCACTCGTGCGGGTTCGACGGGGCCTACGAGGATTCTTGGCAAGGGTCCGTGGGATCGGAACTTAGTACGTGGTGCTGAGGTCCAGTCGTGTGGGTCTGACGAGGCCTACGATGACACATGGCAGTCGATCATGGGGTCGGGACATAGTACGTCCAACCATGTGGGTTCGACGGGGCCTACAGTGACTTGTGACAAGAGATCATGGAGTCGGGACTGGATGTTGTGATTGTTTTGGTTTGGCATAGTCCGTGCGGGTTGATGGACCTACGGAGCCACGTGACAAGAGATCACGAGTGTTGTGTTTGTTGTATTTGACACGTGACATGAGTTCACGATGTTATGGTTATTGTACTTGGCATAGTCCGTGCAGGTTGATGAACCTACGGAGCCACGTGACAAGGGATCACGAGTGTTATGATTGTTATATGTGGTATATGTGACAAGAGTTCACAAACGTTTTGATTGACCGTTGGGAATGTTTTTAATGTAAAGGATTTTGACAAACCTATGACGTGAGCTCCTAGAGGCTTTTGACAAACCTAGGACATGAGTTCCTAGAGGCTTTTGACAAACCTAGGACATGAGTTCTTAGAGGCTTTTAAAAAAATTTAGGACATGAGTTCCTAAAGGATTTGCGCTTTCTAAGTTTCCCTAGATGGTATTTCATTTTACAAAGACTCCACTTGTGTTGGTTTCTAAATTCATAAAACTTCTAGGGAATACATGAATGGTTATTCATTGTGATTGGTAGAGTGTGGTTGTGTGATTTATGATTGATAATTGTTTGTCACATTTTGTATGGTTTGATACTTGCACTTGTAAAATAGTGGAGTTTTACTAACCCTCGAGTAATCGGGGGTGGATATCTATTTTGTGTCCAGGTTCATGCTGGAGCGTGGAGCAGTCACAGAATCGGTGCGAAAGATGATGGATAGCGATACTAATCGAGAGATATGGAATGCAATTGTAGTTGTTGCGTCGTTGTATTACTTTTCAGTCTTCCGCTGTGTTGTATCGTCTTGTATTTTAGACCACAGTGTGGGGATGAGTTGTAACAAATTGTTACTATTTGGTTTTGTTGTGTGACCTTATCGGTCCGTGTCTTTATGTTGTTTGATCCCGGCCGGTCAAACATTTGGTTGTATGTTTGTGTTCAGCCTGGTGGATCTCCGATGTGGGGTCCATGGCATGTAATATTCCCGATTGCATTCTGGGGATGTTACAATACGACGCCTTAGAAATCGGCATAGCTCCCGGTTCTAGCTCGATGGTAAACTCTACATCTCGTCGTGGAGGTAGTCCAGGTAATTCGTCAGGGAACACGTCCGGAAATTCGTTCACAACTGGAATGAATTTTAAGAGTGCATTTTTCTTGTATATCAGATGGATGTTAAAAGTGCATTTTTTATTGGAGATCTAGACGAATCAGTATACTTCGAGCAACCACATGGGTTTTTCAACTCAGAAACTGGTGATCAAGTCTACACGAACTTGATATGTAACATTGTCCCTGTATCTTATCAACATGGGATTCAAGAAGGGTGTTGTGGACAAGACACCCTTCAAAATACAGGAAGGCAACAACCTACTAATGGTACAAATTTACATTAATGACATTATATTTGGTTCAACTAACCAAGATTTGTGCGAAAGTTCTCTCATCTCATGCAAAGAAATTTGAAATGAGTATGATGGGAGAACATAGTTTCTTCTTAAGTCTGCAAGTTAAATAATTGCTCACATGGTTCTAGATGAACTCATCGAAGACCTCACCAACTCCAATTAGAACCTACATTCAGATAAACAAAGATGGGGATGGGAAACTAGTAGATCAATGCTCTACAAGAAGTTTATCAGATCACTTTTGTACCTGATAATAAACAGGCCAAACATCATGTCCGCGGAAAAAGTGCTTGCAGATACCAAGTTGCACATAAGGAATCACACTTCATGATAGCCAAGAGAATTCACATGTATGTCTAAGGAACAGTCATTGTAGGATTATGGTATCCCAAGGAAGGAGGATTCGACCTAGTTGGCCACTGCAATTCTGATATCTGCATCTCTAAGCTGGATAGGAAGAGCACAAGTGGGACATGTCACTTCCTTATACCAAGACTCGTATCCTGGTTCAACAAGAAGCAACTATCCAATTTGTTATCAACATCCGTATAAGGGTATTATGCTGCTGAAAACTGATCTATGCAAATTCTCTAGATGCAACAACAGCTACATAGCCACAGAATTAAGGTTATAGAGATGCCCATCATGTGCGGTAGTACGAGTGCAATCTCAATTACGCACAATCCATATTGCACTCAAGAACAACGCATATTGATATGAAGCATCACTTCATAAGGGATCATGTCGAGAAGAAGCATGTCCAGGTCGAGAAGGTTCATATAGACGTGCAAATAGCAGACATATTTTGTATGATCCGATAAAAATTGGGATTACTACAACTTGATTAAAACCTTGTAAGTTATTCAAATAATTTCACTCATCAATCAAGGGCGAACACTGTTAGGACCCTTGAGTATATTATTCTATACTTATTACTGTACATACAACACCTCATCACTGTCGGAAGATGAGGATACGACGTCCTTCCTACAACTGTACTGTACAATAATTAAGGGGAATAATGTAGGACCCTTGAATACTGTTGTCATCACCAATTGCTGTAAGAACTGAGTCTAACAAATCACGTGTTAGAGTTTTAAACTATCATACCACTTTTTGTTCTTTTCTTCATGAGCTCCAAACCACCAGCCAATTTTCTGAATTGAACGTCTTTAATTTATAATTGAGTTTGAAAAATTATGTTTTCCTAGGAAACTATTGCGGGTCTAAGCGGAGCTGCGAGACGAAAAATACATTAAAAAAGTTTTTTTAACTTTAAAAATACATAAGGTAAGAGCAAAAAGCTATGATGCTTTGAACTTGTCTTTTTTTCCCACAAAACATAAAATGGGACCCTATATATATATATATATATATATATATATATATATATATATGAGAGAGATATAGCATGAATTTCTCCTGGTGTGAGAAGTAAGAATCATTTTTTCCATTAAATTAATCAATAAGGAGATTCCAGATTTTACCATATCATCATTGCGACTTGCATCTGAAATGCTCAATTAAGGGATAAGAGTAATTTTGTCCCTTAACAAATAAATTTTACCAATTTAAAATACGATAACTTATTAATTTATTATCCATTTTAAATATAAAATATATCAAATTAATCGTACTTTTATGATCATAATTTAAGATCATATTGCATAACGAAAGATATAAAAAAGATAAAAAGAGGAGTATATTATAATAATAAAGCAGTGTAAAAATAAAAGTAGTTTAAACACATAATAGCAGCACATTAAGTTCAAAGTAGCATTATACCTAACATATAATCACAGTGCAATAAATTCAAAGTAGGAGTATGCTAAAAACATAATAGCAATACAATAAGTTTAAATTAGCAGTATGTTGAACATCAAATAGCAGTGCAATAGTGTGTTGAACACAAAATAGTAGCCTCGCAGTCTCTATTCAAAACATCATAACTCTCTCCACACTTATATTCTTAGTGCTCTTTTTCTATTGGAAACTGACTCCCTTGTCTTTTAAGTGGTATATGGCACAACTCCCTAATTCATAACCAATGGAAGCAGAAGTTTACAGTTTCAGCAAGAATTTTACGTGGCAGTCTCCATTAAAGCATCATAACTCTCTTGACACTTAATATTTTTTAGTGTCATTTTTTGTTGGAAACTAGTCTCATTTGCCTTTTCAATGTTATATGGCAAAACTTCTAATTCATATACAATAAAATAGTTTATTTACTGAAGTTGACAGTTTCACCAAGAACTTTCTGTGTGAAATTTGAAGTAGAAGCAAGACTTTGTACACTATGAAGCAATGCATTTGTACACTATGAAGCAGTGCATTTGTATATTGAAGCAGTGTAGTTATAAGCAAAGAAGAAGTATGTTATAAGTTAAACTTTGGAGTGCATCTGTACATTATGAAGCCGTGCATTCGTATATTCTTAAAAAGAAAGTAGTATAATCTGCTTATATATGCAGTACACTGAATGTATAGAACCATTGAATATTACGCGTTGAGCATACTGCTACCTTGAACTAACTGCAATGCTATTATATGTTCAACATACCATAACGTTGAACTTATTGCACTGTTATTATGTATTCAACATACTGCTTATCGCACTGCTATGATGTGTTCATCATAATGCTACTCTGAACTTATTACGATGATATTATGTGTTTAAACGATTTTTAGTTTTCACAATGGTTTTATTATTATTATTATGCACTATATTTTTTGTTTTTTCTTTATATTTTTAGGTTTGCAATATGCATCTTAAATTATAGATCCTAAAAAGATAATTAATTTGATATTTTTTATTTAAAATGAATAATAAATAAATAAGTTATTGTATTTTAAATGGAGATAATTTATTTATGAAGAGATAAAATTATCTTTGTCAAATTAAGCAATACACATGTCATTTATTTAAAAGTGGCCAGAAAACCAGGACCCGGCGAGTCAGCCTGTCGACCCGGACCCGCCGGACCCATGTAAGACCTGTATCGGGCCAACCTGTCGGACCCGGCGACCCGGACCTGTGGTATACACGGGTGGTGTCTGGGTCCTACATTTTGCGACCCGTCGACCCGGCTGGGAAATAATTTCTTTTTAAATCTGACTGCTGTGCCCGACGGGTCGGACCTGAGACCCGGTGGGTCCAACGCAATAATTTTCAAAAAATTTCAAAAAAAACAATCAAAAATTATATCTATAAATACTCCCACTCTCTCTCATTTTTCACACTCATTCTCAATCTTATCTATCTATCTCTCAACTAGTATATCTATAATCTAATCTCTCTCTCTCTTTCTACTATCATTTTAACATTATGTCGAGCTCTGACAAGGGAAAGTGTATTGCCACGTCTCCCAAAAAATCCAAATGTCCAAGTTTGAACGAACGGCTCTTTGGGGCAAGTCGAAGAAACCATTTGGCATAACTATCCGGGAGCCTCAAAACTAACCTCCACCCGGTTTTGAAAATGAAAATCACGAAGATAAATATGATGCTATACATGAAGTGTCCATTATGGTAGTACAACAACTACTAATGAAGAAGAAGTTGAACCCCGGGGATTTCGACGTATCCCAAATCGTCAACAACCGCATAACATTGACGAAGAAATGAAACACGAAATCGATGAACCTAGTTAAAACAAACATATGCAACGTTTGAGCGCACTCTTCATGGCATACCAACTCCGACGCAAAAATCAAAGTTGAAGCGTCCTACGGCAAGCCAAGCCGAAGAATAACCCCCTTATGTTGAAGAGTTATCTTCCGTGAAGGACGAAGAAACTTGTTGTGCGGCGATTAATACGCCTCAACGGCGATCGGCACAAGGGCCGAGCGACTAAAGTCAGCATCAAATGGACCAAGGCAGACTTACCAAATGAAGATTCTAGATCGAGATCAAGTAACGAGCGATCGACGTCTAGGGCGATCGTCTCTTGGCACTTAGCGATCGACTCTAGTGCTCGACCAAGGACGACTGTCTTATGCCACATGTAAAGCCAACATCCGTCAAGTCTACGAAGACCGAATCTTGGGATGAAGGCCCACATGCAGACCCACAAACGGCGCCACAGAAAAGACTTTTTGACTCCAGCCCATCACCAGCTGTAGGTGACAAGGATAGCCTCTCACCTACCGACAGACCTGCAAAAGGGCCCTCGGTGGGACCTCCCAAGACTGCGACGTGAGGCACCTGTTGTCTTCTCATTGGTTCGCACATTTGGATGCCAGTAGCAGCTGTGGACTTTAAGGAAACCGACCCATGTGCTGAGACGATTGCCCGTTTAATTTAATACAGGAAAGGCGATCGCCCGTTCGGGATTAAGACATCCCAATTACCTCCTCTTCTATAAATAGGAGACTTCCAGCGTTTGGAAAAGGACATTAAGAATCCTACACAGTTGAAAATACAGAGAACACTTTATCTTTGTAACAAGAACTCACAGAGCATTAACTCTGGTTCTTCCGGCAATCACCAGTACTCAAGAGCTAGATAACTAGGGTCATTACACTCATTGTAATCGTACTCTAACATTAATAGTTGTACTCCAAAGTATTATTATTATTAATAATATCTCGCGAGAGCATTCAAGCCCGGGACTAACAACCCCGGCAAATCTTGTGTTATTTTCATTCCATCGGACGTGCTCTCACATTTTGTTTGTTACTCACCCGTAGCCATATCCAGCAAATCATTCCGAATAATATTTTGGGTAACAACAATTGGCGCTAGAAGGAGGGGCATTGAACCCTTATTTTCTCTCCGACCGTTTCGAAGAACACTCACTGTTCTCCGGAACATATACTTTAAGAAACACTCACTGTTCTTCAAAGAAAAACCCTCGAGATAATGACGTCTGCCACCACCTCAAAGAGAGCCACCTTACGGTCCGTCGGACGCCTTATTCCGGCCCAAACCGAGTCCCAACCTACGGCGGAAGGAAGTCGCGGCGACGCCAGACTCTCACTCCCGCCCCCGAGGGACGGCCCCAGCCTCTCACTCGATCAATTCCAAACCGCGGAATAGATCAAGGAGGCCATGGCCATCCTAAGGGAGCGACGTAGAGCATGCGATGTGTAACACCCCAAACTAGGCGGATATTAAAGTGCCGTGGACCCCAGACTGGGACCCACCAGGCGAATGAAAAAGGATGAATTACACAGGGTAAATGTAGTACCGAACCACATTACAACATCAATTACTCCGATGAGGAGTTTAATACAACACACCCAGGATAATACAGAATACATGTGTATCTTATATGAAGATAAAATACACAACACTGAATGAAATGAGAATTCAAATGGAATGTCTGCAGCGGAATAAATAAGGGAAACATAAATGACCGAATAAATGACTGAAAAGACTGGGGGCCCCTTCTAGTATCATTGGGACTCTCCGCCGTCAACGTGCTCTCCCTGTGCCTTTGCCCTGCCATGACCTGGAAAACAATATCCCCAAACGGGGTCAGTTAAACAGAACAACAATCCTCCAGAGTTGAATAAACACAATCATATATATATGTAGTATAAACCACAAGTTCGATCAAAATGAATCGGTTAGATTATAACCCAATCTTGTTGAAAACATACGCAATCAAACATGCTGTATGAATCAACTAACAGTACGGCTCAAAGGGTGGCGCCACACTATGCCCGGGATGGAGATGTGTCCGTGCACAAGCCACCAACGAGTATCGATCGAATACACGTGTGGTCTTGTACCTGTCGATCTCACGAAGCAATCGACTCGTGTGCACAGTCCAATGTGAGGCCAACAACCAACACACGACATAAATGTGCCCGACATGAAAATCCTACACATACCAACCGGCACGCCAGTATGACCCGGAATGCCACGATATAACAAAAGTGACATCGGAAACGAATAATGACTCACCGAGATGAAATGATAGTGAAATGAATGATAGCTCAATGAAACGATTGGAACCGTCGTTCCTTGTGACTGAAGTGATTAATTGACAATGACAAGTTTTGATACGGTTAACACAATGATGAATGAGTTATGATTATGCATGAACAACAACAAAAGGAAATGAATATCCTTTTAACTGAGTAAGAATCAACTTACACAACACCGGTGACAATTATCCTTCCACGAACAACGTCCTAATTGTGATATCGGTCGGTCGAACAACCTTGAATTATACAATATCCAACAACCCGTTCAATATACGAATCAAACACAATATAACAACTCAAAACGTCGATACGATTAAACTAAGTTCATTGGGGCATTATATCGAATACGTTGTGGCCAAACTCCGATTGTTTACAATCAAATCTCAATAAGCCATTATCAAATCCCCCAAGAAGTGTTTCAAACCAACAAACATCTTCCAAATGATCAATAATCCAAAATGAATATCCGAAAACGTGATTATAACGACAATTAATCGAAACCCCCCAATTTCAACTCGATAATCAAAGTGTTCTTGAATAATCCCTCAATAATCCAATGAATCCTTATACAAACTCATAATCATATACATACCACTTCATATAACATGATTATAACGTCCAAAACATCATATCTCAACATAAAATCGAAATCCAAGGTGTTGAAGAAATTACCTCTTGAAGATCCAATCACTTCGATCCGATGAACACGAGTTAAAACGAGTATCCAAGCTTCCCAAATGAATGAAGATGATGAAAATTACACACTCAAATGATTGATGATGGCAAAATCTCTCCCTCAACCCTTTCTCTCGGATAAAGTTGGAGAAATGTAGAAATGAGGAAAAATGTCCCGGCCAAATCCTTATATACTACCGGAAGTTACGGCCGTAACTCGGCCCTCTTACGGCCGTAACATTCCAAGTCAACGGCCTTACGGCCGTAACCGGCCAACTCGTACGGCCGTAACTCGGCTTCGACCGAAAGCCTGCCGACAGACTTACGGCCGTAACCGCTTCTGAGTTACGGGCGTAACCCGCCTTCGTCAAAAACATCTGCCGACATCCTTACGGCCGTACCCGCACACTTTACGGGCGTAACTCGGATGATACGGCCGTATCCGGCCAAACTTACGGGCATAAGCCCCCTTCGTCGAAAATGACCAGGCACCTTGCCTGCAGCGTACGGCCGTATCCGGCCAAGCCTTACGGCCGTACCTTCCTCGACTTACGGCCGTATGCCGCAACCCTTACGGCCGTAAGTCCCCCCTTACCCGACAACACTTGAATTTACGAAGATCACTTACGGCCGTATCCAACCCTCCTTACGGCCGTAACTCGCCTTCGGCCAAAATGCCTGGGCAGCCTGCTGGACCACGTACGGCCGTAACCGGCCAGCCTTACGGCCGTACCCGCTCAACTTACGGCCGTATTCCGAAACCTTACGGTCGTAAGTCCCGTTCGTCCAAAATGGCCTGAAATCGACGAACCCTTGTTACGGCCGTAACCCAAAGTCCTTACGGCCGTAACTCAATGCTGGCCAAGGTGAAAAATCCGATAACTCCGATTCCTCGCTACGACTGATGAATGATCCGACATACCATACGAATGTGAAAGTGAACAAGTCTAACACGAGCCAAAGATGATACTCCCAGTACAAGGCTATCAATCACAATGAAAATGATAATACTCCCGTCTCGATCTATAAACGGAGATAAAATGACGATCGGTAACTGATATATGATTACAACATGCCAACAGTCAACGCAAATGAATGATTCATGAATGATGAGTGATTATTAATGAGTGAAAATTACTGAGTGACAATTAAAGACTGATAATTACTGAATGAAAATGAATGAATTACAACCGGGTATTACATACTCCCCCCCTTAAAAAGATTTTCGTCCCCGAAACTAAAGGTAAAACAACTCGGGATAACTCTCCCGCATACTCTCCTCGGTTTCCCAAGTGGCCTCTTCGACTCCGTGTCTAGACCACTGAATCTTGACCAAAGGGATCGTCTTGTTCCTCAACTGTTTGATTCACCGCTCCAACACTCGTACAGGACGCTCCTCGTACGAATGATCATCCGCGATCTCGATTTCGTTGAACTGAAGTATGTGACTCGGGTCGGCAACATACTTCCGCAACTGAGAGACGTGAAACACATTATGAATTCGGCTCAATGCCGGAGGTAAAGCCAATCGATAAGCTAACTCGCCTACTCGATCCAAAATTTCAAACGGTCCAATGAATCTCGAACTCAACTTCCCCCGTTTTCCGAAACGGAAAATACCTCGACTCGGGGATACCTTGACCAAAACATGGTCACCCGTCTCGAACTCTAGTGGTCGACGACGATTATCTGCATATGATTTCTGTCGACTTTGAGCTGTCAACATACGACTCTTGATCAAAGCTACCTTCTCCCGGGCGGCTATAAGCATATCGGGCTCGGTGCCGATTGATTCTGACAAGTCATCCCAACACAAAGGAGATCGACAACGACGACCGTACAAGGCCTCGTAAGGTGCCATCTTAATGGAAGCATGCCAACTATTATTATACGTGAACTCGATCAATGGTAGTTGGGCTTCCCAATCGTCCTTCCAATCGAGGACGCATGCCCTCAACATGTCCTCTAATGTCTGTATAGTCCTCTCTGATTGTCCGTCGGACTGAGGATGAAAGGCGGTACTGAGATTGAGCTGAGTTCCCATAGCACGATGAACTGATTTCCAAAAATGAGACACAAATCGTCCGTCACGATCGGAAACGATACTCTTAGGAGTACCGTGCAGTCTCACTATCTCCTTGATGAACAACTGGGCCAGTCTCTCGGGACCCCACGTATCCTTGATCTCAAGGAAATGAGCTGATTTAGTTAAGCGGTCCACAATCACCCAGATCGTATTCATGCCACGACGACTCGTCGGCAAACTCGTGATGAAATCCATAGAAATGTCTTCCCACTTCCACTCTGGAATAGGGAGAGGTTTCAGCATACCCGCCGGTCGCTGATGTTCAATCTTGACTTGTTGACAAGTTAAGCATCTCGAAACAAATTCCGCGACTTCTCGCTTCATATTACTCCACCAGTAATTTTGTTTCAAGTCTTTATACATCTTGCTAGACCCCGGGTGAACCGAATAAGGGGTAGCATGAGCTTCTCTCAAAATCGAGTTTTTCAACTCGTCATTCGCCGGTACGCACAACCGATTCTTAAATCTTAAAAGTCCATCCTCGTGGACCACGAATCCAGGGGCTTTCCCCTGAGCCACATCCTTACGGATGCGCAACAATGCTGGGTCTGAACCCTGATTCTCCCTGATTTTCTCCTCAAGTGACGATGAAATCTCTAACATACAAAGCTGTCCCTGAATTCGCTGAAGCCAGACCTCGATCTCGGGTCTAAGGAATTCCTGCTGAAGCTCCTTCTGAACTGTTAAACGAGCAAGCATCTGCTCCTACACGGACTTACGACTCAAGGAGTCGGAGACAACGTTCGCCTTGCCCGGGTGGTAAAGGATCTCGATATCATAATCTTTGATTAGCTCCAACCACTGTCTCTGACGCATATTTAACTCCTTCTGAGTAAATATATACTTTAAACTCTTATGATCGGTGAATATCTGACAGGTAACGCCATAAAGATAATGACGCCAAATTTTCAAAGCGAACACCATGGCTGCTAGCTCCAGGTCGTGGGTCGGATAATTAACTTCGTAAGGTCTCAATTGCCGTGAGGCATAGGCAATAACCTTTCCATTCTGCATGAGTACACAGGTGCTGACATTAACCGGCTCTTGAGTTCCTCAAAACTTCGTTGACACGCGTCGGACCACGTGTATTTCTTATCCTTTCGCAAAAGGTTCGTCAAGGGTTGAGCGATTTTAGAAAATCCTTCCACAAACCGCCGATAATAACCCGCTAATCCGAGAAAACTTCGGATTTCCTTAACATTCTTCGGAGGTAACCAATCTTGGATAGCCTCCGTCTTCTGAGGGTCCACACGAACTCCGTATGATGAAATTACATGTCCGAGAAAAGTCACTTCGGACATCCAAAACTCACATTTGGAAAACTTTCCAAAAAGTCGTTCTCGTCTCAACACGTCGAGAACCTGATGAAGGTGAACCTCGTGTTCCTCTCAGTTACGAGAGTAAATCAAAATGTCGTCGATGAAGACAACAACAAACTGATCCAAAAAGTCGATGAAAACCCGATTCATTAACTCTATGAATACCGCAGGTGCATTAGTTAGCCCGAACGGCATAACTACTAACTCATAATGCCCATAGCGTGTTCGAAACGCCGTCCTCGCGATATCCGACTCTCGAATCCGCAACTGGTGATATCCAGATCTTAAGTCGATCTTGGAAAATACTGAAGCTCCCTGAAGTTGATCTAAGAGATCATCAATACGGGGTAAAGGATACTTATTCTTGATCGTCACCCGGTTCAATTCCCGGGAGTCAATACACAAGCGGAACGAACCATCCTTCTTCTTGACAAACAACACTGGTGCTCCCCACGGGGACGCACTCGGACGGATATAACCTTTCTCGAACAACTCCTCAAGTTGGTTCTTTAATTCCTGCATTTCGGTCGGGGCCATCCGGTACGGTGCCTTCGATATCGGAGACGTGCCAGGCTCCAACTCAATCGTGAATTCCACATCTCTCTGTGGAGGCAAACCAGGTAACTCGTCTGGAAAAACGTCGGCATACTCCCTCACTACCGGAATATCCGTCAACATTACTGATGATTCCTCGGTTTTGGTCATATAGCACCAATAACCGACACATCCCTGACTGAGTAATCTTACTGCTTTCATTAAATTAATAATTCTTCCCGAACAGCTGGGATTACCTCCCTGAAACACACATTCAACCCCATCGTCTGAAATGATAGTGATCATACGCTTACGGACACTAATGATGGCATCATGACGATCCATCCAATTAATACCCAAGATGACGTCGTCCCTCGGTAAATCTACTACGATTAGGTCCGCTGGCCATACACGACCATGAAACTGAATCGGACAATTCTGAACCTCACGATTACCGATAATTCGTCTACCATCAGGTAGGCCAATGACATAAGGCTCACAACTAGTAGCACTACCCAGACGTAGTCTACTCAAACATGACTCGGAAATGAATGAATGCGATGCACCAGTATCAAAAAGGGTACACACAGGCTGGGATAGAATATCGAGTGTACCTGAGATCATTCGGGCCTCTGGATCATCGGTCTTCTTCATCTCGTAAATTCGGGGCTTGCCGGCCCCGAACCGACGCTCCGTCCTCGATAGCTCTTAGCTCCGCCTTTGTTAGCTCTGTCGTCTTAAACGACGCCGACCGAGTGGCTCGAGTACGCACCTTAGAATGTCACGGGGCTCGAGATGACGCCGGAGTGGGTTTAGAGTCCCTTCGGCAAAACGGGCCCTATGCCCGGCAATTCCACGCTTATGGCACGTGATGATCTGTTTGGACATTTAGTCTTGAAATGACCTGTTCTTCACGGTTGAAGCAGTGTGGCCGAATCGCCGCTCGAGACCGAGATTCCGCGGGTTTAGGCGCCATAGGAGGTCGCTCGGAAAAAGTAGAGCCCGCCGTGGTTTCTTGAAAGTGGCACATTGTGCCGTCGATCGATTACGGTTCTTAGACTTCTTGCCAGCAGATGAAGGTTGTTGCTTAGCAATCTCCTTAGCAGTAAGCTCGTAAGTAAGAGCTTTCTCAATAAATTCGGCCAACGTGGTGCAATTATGATTAAGCAACTGTAGCCGCATACGAGGTTTCAGCCTCTTGCTGAAATACTTGATCTTGTCTGCCTCAGAGTGAATGATAGATGAGGCGAACGGAAGAAGTTCCTGAAATTTCTCGGCAATGGCGAGAACATCCGCGTCTGATGAGGGGTCGGGAGTGAGTAACTCTGACAGCTTGGCCTCTCTGAGTGAGGCCGGATAATACCTCTCCATCATGAGAGTCTTGAATTGGTCCCAAGTACACGATCCTTCGGTGGGCTTCAACGACAACCACCAAGAATGAGCGCTCTTACCCAGATAGTAAGCCGCAACTGAAACTTTGTGTCCTTCGGGACACTCTACCATCGCAAATAGCTTCTCAAAGTGTTCGAGCCAATGAACAATATCCGCCGGCTCAGATGAGCCTTCAAAAGTAGGTGGCCTTTGGCGAGAGATGTCGCCGATGATACTGCTCACATTCCTCTCTTACCTCTGAGGTGGCGGCGGAGGAGCCTGTTGATTTTGAGTAGTGGAGTTATGCATTGTCTCCATTAGTTGCGCCATCTGCGTCATTTGGGCCATCATGCCCTGCATAAAAGCGAGTGGGTCAACCCGAACACCTTCTGACTGAGCCGTGTCCCGGGTACGGCTCCCCGATAGTGAATAATCACGTCCAGGTGAATGAGTAGCAGCGTCGCTGCTCGATGAATTAGCATTATTTCTTGCATTCGCACGTGTATTCACACGAGCTCTCGGGATTCGGCCCGCGCCATGTCCTCGTCCTCCGCGTCCTCTTCTTGCTCTCTCCATACTGAAGTAGGAAAGTCACATGATGATTATATTCCCCGCATGGATATCACATTATGATTATGACATGAGATGATGGAAATGAGCATACACGCTCTAACACAGTGATCTCATAAATGATTAGCTGAGATGACATGATTATCTGATGAAATTATTGAAATGATTATCTGATGAAATTATTGAAATGATTATCTTGAACAAGCTAACAAGATTAATTATATGACCTTCCAGATCAACAACTGAGTAATGAAATGAATTGAGTGATTAATGAGTTAAAATGACCGTCCTGGTCAAAGTGAAAATGATATTTGAGGATTGTTAACTGATGAATTATGAATGAATGATTATTGCCAGAAATTATACTATGGCGAGAAATCTTACAGTTCTTGGTCTGATTGGCTCGGCATTGCACAGGTCACACGCGACGCGAAAGTCCAATGATACTAGTCCGATGACGATAATTTCAAATAAGACATGACTCGGAAGGTAGTATTCAAACCACGCTCCGATCCCATCTCTGTAACACCCCAAACTAGGCGGATATTACAGTGCCGTGGACCCCCGACTGGGACCCACCAGGCGAATGAAAAAGGATGAATTACACAGGGTAAATGTAGTACCGAACCACATTACAACATCATTTACTCCGATGAGGAGTTTAATACAACACACCCAGGATAATACAGAATACATGTGTATCTTATATGAAGATAAAATACACAACACTGAATGAAATGAGAATTCAAATGGAATGTCTGCAGCGGAATAAATAAGGGAAACATAAATGACTGAATAAATGACTGAAAAGACTGGGGGCCCCTTCTAGTATCATTGGGACTCTCCGCCGTCAACGTGCTCTCCCTGTGCCTTTGCCCTGCCATGACCTGGAAAACAATATCCCCAAACGGGGTCAGTTAAACAGAACAACAATCCTCCAGAGTTGAATAAACACAATCATATATATATGTAGTATAAACCACAAGTTCGATCAAAATGAATCGGTTAGATTATAACCCAATCTTGTTGAAAACATACGCAATCAAACATGCTGTATGAATCAACTAACAGTACGGCTCAAAGGGTGGCGCCACACTACGCCCGGGATGGAGATGTGTCCGTGCACAAGCCACCAACGAGTATCGATCGAATACACGTGTGGTCTTGTACCTAATCAGTCTCACGAAGCAATCGACTCGTGTGCACAGTCCAATGTGAGGCCAACAACCAACACACGACATAAATGTGCCCGACATGAAAATCCTACACATACCAACCGGCACGCCAAGATGACCGGAATGCCACGATATTACCAATGTGACATCGGAAACGAATAATGACTCACCGAGATGAAATGATAGTGAAATGAATGATAGCTCAATGAAACGATTGGAACCGTCGTTCCTTGTGACTGAAGTGATTAATTGACAATGACAAGTTTTGATACGGTTAACACAATGATGAATGAGTTATGATTATGCATGAACAACAGCAAAAGGAAATGAATATCCTTTTAACTGAGTAAGAATCAACTTACACAACACCGGTGACAATTATCCTTCCACGAACAACGTCCTAATTGTGATATCGGTCGGTCGAACAACCTTGAATTATACAATATCCAACAACCCGTTCAATATATGAATCAAACACAATATAACAACTCAAAACGTCGATACGATTAAACTAAGTTCATTGGGGCATTATATCGAATACGTTGTGGCCATACTCCGATTGTTTACAATCAAATCTCAATAAGCCATTACCAAATCCCCCAAGAAGTGTTTCAAACCAACAAACATCTTCCAAATGATCAATAATCCAAAATGAATATCCGAAAACGTGATTATAACGACAATTAATCGAAAACCCCCAATTTCAACTCGATAATCAAAGTGTTCTTGAATAATCCCTCAATAATCCAATGAATCCTTATACAAACTCATAATCATATACATATCACTTCATATAACATGATTATAACGTCCAAAACATCATATCTCAACATAAAATCGAAATCCAAGGTGTTGAAGAAATTACCTCTTGAAGATCCAATCACTTCGATCCGATGAACACGAGTTAAAACGAGTATCCAAGCTTCCCAAATGAATGAAGATGATGAAAATTACACACTCAAATGATTGATGATGGCAAAATCTCTCCCTCAACCCTTTCTCTCGGATAAAGTTGGAGAATTGTAGAAATGAGGAAAAATGTCCCGGCCAAATCCTTATATACTGCCGGAAGTTACGGCCGTAACTCGGCCCTCTTACGGCCGTAACATTCCAAGTCAACGGCCTTACGGCCGTAACCGGTCAACTCGTACGGCCGTAACTCGGCTTCGACCGAAAGCCTGCCGACAGACTTACGGCCGTAACCGCTCCTAAGTTACGGGCGTAACCCGCCTTCGTCAAAAACATCTGCCGACATCCTTACGGCCGTACCCGCACACCTTACGGGCGTAACTTGGATGATACGGCCGTATCCGGCCAAACTTACGGGCGTAAGCCCCCTTCGTCGAAAATGACCAGGCACCTTGCCTGCAGCGTACGGCCGTATCCAACCCTCCTTACGGCCGTAACTCGCCTTCGGCCAAAATGCCTGGGCAGCCTGCTGGACCACGTACGGCCGTAACCGGCCAGCCTTACGGCCGTACCCGCTCAACTTACGGCCGTATTTCGAAACCTTACGGCCGTAAGTCTCGTTCGTCCAAAATGGCCTGAAATCGATGAACCCTTGTTACGGCCGTAACCCAAAGTCCTTACGGCCGTAACTCAATGCTGGCCAAGGTGAAAAATCCGATAACTCCGATTCCTCGCTACGACTGATGAATGATCCGACATACCATACGAATGTGAAAGTGAACAAGTCTAACACGATCCAAAGATGATACTCCCAGTACAAGGCTATCAATCACAATGAAAATGATAATACTCCCGTCTCGATCTATAAACGGAGATAAAATGATGATCGGTAACTGATATACGATTACAACATGCCAACAGTGAACGCAAATGAATGATTCATGAATGATGAGTGATTATTAATGAGTGATTATTACTGAGTGACAATTAAAGACTGATAATTACTGAATGAAAATGAATGAATTACAACCAGGTATTACACGACGCACCCACTATTATCCCCTCAGCCATCCGCCACGCGGGAAAACGAAAACTCAAGGGGTTATATGTCGAGCAATCGTCAGAAAGCCCCGAGTAACAAGAAAAGGCACTCGTGAGGCGGGACAGCTCCGTCTTCAGCCGCCTAGGGAGTGATCCTTCATGGCAACCTGGGCACTCTGGCCCCAGCCATGAGACGTCGGAGTCCGAATCCGTCACCAGGAGCTCGGCATACCCGACTCCCAAGGGACAGGTCAGCCATCTGCCCCCCCCACCCCCCCCCCCCCCCCCCGCGCGCCGAAAAATCGAGCTCGGCGGCAAAGACCTCGTCGCCTACAACGAAGCCAGGATATCAGTACATGATCGCCTCGGCTCCCGCTCCGAGAGCCAGACCACGAGCAGCCAGGCTACGGCGATGGCCACAATGCAGCGCCAGCTCGACGATATGAAAGCGCTCCTAGAAACTGGGGCAAGCGCCAAGAGAAAAGTCGTCGGACTAAGTGAGCCGCTCGTGGTCCAAATCGAGCTTGCCCCCGTGCAACCAAAGATCGCTCCTCCTCAAACACCTCTATATGAGGGGAGATCGGACCCAGAGACTCACTTAAGCAAGTTCCGGATATACGTGACCGGATGCGGGGCGTCGGACACGACAAAATGCCGAATGTTCCCATTAATGTTGGGCAATCTTGCCCATATGTGGTACATCTCATTGCCACCGCGCTCAATCAACTGTTTTGAGAAGCTGGCGAACGAATTCACGTTGTACTTCGCCGCCAAGGTCGCTCGGCCAGAAGGTCCCCACCGCATGATGAAGACCAGGCAGGGGAAAGATGAGTCCGATGAAGATTATGCCGACCGGGTGGATGAAATAGTCCTCGCCGGCGGGCCTATAAGCGACGAGCTCGCCCTCTACTCGGTCCTGGGGGAATTCGATGGCCTTTCGCCCATGTTCAGGCACCTCACAAAGGACATCCCCCCGACCTACGCGATCTTCTGCACCAAGGCCGCCGACTTTCTGGCCAGGCAGAGGTTGCTCACCCTTCGCCTAATCGAGGGGGCAACCGGGGAGAGGAAGGCGTCATCTCCCATCCCAAAAAAGACGATCGCTAAGCCCAGAAAGGCAATCGCGAAGCCACCCGGTGAGTTCAAGGCCTTTGAGGACATGGAGGTACACCTCCTCCGCAACCTCAATCTATCTCCGGCCCATATCTTCAATGCCATCAAGGGGCGCGAGTGGATAATCAAGCCAAAGCCGATGAGGGACAACGCTCATCTGGACCGCAATAAGTTTTGTGCCTACCACAAAGTCCCGGCCACAACACCAGTCAATGCCGCGACCTCCTCAGACAACTCTGGAGATTGTTCGAGGAAGGCAAGCTGGACAATTTAGTAACCAAGCCGGAGCCCCGGGCAGAAAGGACCAGGGGTCGCGATCGTCGACAGAAGGACGACCGTCAACCTCCCAATACGGTTTCCAGAATCGAGCAAAATGAGCCAGAGTACTCAGATGAGTCGATCCCTCGGATCAACCCCGGTGGCCGGGTCAATATGCTCCAATCAGGAGGTGGAAATCTCGGCGGTCTTTCCCCGGTTTCCACCATATCAAACAAAAAATGGAAGACCGAGCTGAGGGCGTTCGTCGGAGTCCATGTCGTGGTGCCCCCGGAACCAACCATCTCCAGAAATGCGCTCATTTCCTTCTCCAACAAGGATAGGGAGGGAGTGCAGTGCCCCAAGGAGGATGCCTTAGTGATATCTGCATGTATCCTTGGGAAAATGGTCGACCGCATACTGGTTGACAACGGGAGCTTTTGCAACATCATATTCAAGTCTGCTCTGGACCAGCTCGGCAACCTTACCAAATTCATCAAGCCGTTCGAAACCGTGCTTCAAGGGTTCGGCGACAACACAGTCAAAGCCTATGGAAGGATCAAGCTCTCCGTCGTGCTAGTCTGCTGTTACGATCCTAAGGTTAAGATTACTAGGAACCTGAACTTTGTAATCATAGACATGCCCAGCATCTATAATGGGTTCCTAGGTTGCCCCTTTTTAGAAATCTTTGAGGCGGTCGCCTCCTCTTTCTTTTATTGTATCAAGTTCCCCACTACTGAAGGGATAGTCGGTACTGTAAAAGGAGATCAGCTAATGGCGAAGAAGTGTTTGAACTACTCTTGTGTTGTAGCTTTTCCTTTAAACGTTTCTTGCCCTGTTTGTAACACTGGGACGATCGACAACCAACCAATGGAGATCAACGAGCCAAGCACCTCATACCAGTCCAATCTAAAGATGGCATCTCACAGCGATCGTCGGACGACATCGAACCGAGGATCGGTTTCGAGCCAAGCCTCGATGTTGATCCAAGGATCGAGTCCGGCGATCGTTCCAAACGAGAAACGACTGTCCCCACCGAAGAGCTGGAAAGTATAACAATCGATCCAGCTCGCCCGGAGCGGGAAGTGCAGATCGGCTCGAGCATCGATCCTGAGCTAAAAGACAATCTGATCAGTTTACTACGAAAGAACATCGGAGTCTTTTCCTGGTCGCATCAAGATATGGTCGGCATCAGTCCTGAACATGCCTGCCACTATCTGAAGATCGACCCGGCAAGGAAGCCTGTTCACCAGAAATGTAGGAAATTCGGTCCAGAGAAATATGCTGCACTACATGCAGAAGTCAAGAAGCTGCTCGACAATAAACTGATCGGGGTAGCTACCGACGAGCCACAGTGGGTGGCTAATGCGATACTCATCAAAAAGGCGTGATTCCTGGAGGTTATGCATCGATTTCACCTACCTCAACGCGGCTTGTCCGAAAGATCACTTTCCAATGCCTCACATTGACCACTTGGTCGATAGCATGGCAGGTTGCGAAATGATGTCGTTTATGGACGCCTTCGCCAGATACCATCGGATCCCAATGGCGGAAAAAGACGTAAAACACACATCATTCCACATGGAAAAAGACGTGTTCTTTTGGGTTCGAATGCCATTCGGTCTGAGAAATGCGGGGACGACCTACCAACGCCTAGTCAATAGGATGTTCGCCGATTAAATCGGCAAAACCATGGAGGTGTACATTGACGATATTGTGGTCAAAAGCCTCAAAAAGGAAAATCACCTCAAAGACCTCGCCGAAACGTTCGCCATCCTCGAGAATTTCAACATGAAGCTAAACCACAAGAAATGCAACTTCGGAGTAAGCTCCGGAAGATTCCTGGGCACATCGTGAGCCAAAGGGGGATTGAAGCGAACCCCACCAAGATCAGGTTGATCCTCGACATGCAAGAACCACGAAATGTCAAGCAGGTGCAACGCCTTACGGGGTGTTTAGCAGCCCTTAATCATTTCATTTCACGGCTCGGAGACAAAAGCAAGTCTTTCTTCGCCACCATAAAGAATAAAAAATTTGCGTGGACGAAGAAAAGTCAAATGGCGTTCGCCAAAATCAAGGAATATCTTTCCAACCCCCAAATTTTGGCAAAACCGGTCCCCAGCGAGAAGTTGTTCCTTTACCTGGCAGCCTCGGAGGTCACGCCGAGCGCAGTATTAGTGCGAGCAGAGGGACAAACCCACTTGCCGATCTACTTCGTTAGTCAAGCGCTACACAACGCGGAGACACGTTACACACCTCTAGAGAAGCTCGCCTATGCGCTTGTCATGAGTGTTCGCAAGTTGAGATCTTATTTCTTCGAACACCAAGTGGAGGTTCTGACGACTCTCCCTCTAAGGCAAGTTCTGCACCGGTCAGACACCAACGAGCGACTCCTCAAGTGGTCACTGGAGATTGCCCAATACGGCGTCATGTATGCTCCTCGCACGGTGATCAAGGGCCAAGCGCTGGCGGATTTTGTGGTGGAATTAACATTCTCGCCTAGCCCGGCCCAAGTCGGCCGTCCCACCTGGAAACTATACGTAGATGGCTCATCCACCAGCTCACGAGCAGGGGTAGGGATTGTCCTCATCAGCCCCGATGGCCAGAGTTTTACAAATGCTGTGCGTTTCGATTTCCGAGCGACTAACAATGAAGCCGAGTACGAAGTCTTAGTAGGCGGGCTCGATCTAGCGGTTGCCATGGGCATTCATCGCCTTCACATCTTTATGGACGCCCTCTTGGTCGTGAACCAAGTCAAGGGAGAATATGAGGCGCGCTGCGAACAGATGATCAAATATCAAGAGTTGGTCGCCGAAATGTGCACAAATTTTGAAGAAGTGCTGATCGAGCAAATCCCGAGAGAGCACAACTCCCAGGCCGATGCCCTATCCAAACTCGCATCGTCGGATGGGGCAGCGGATTTCTCTAACATCCAAATCACTAAGTTGGAGAGATCGGCGATCGACAAAAATCTGGTCGCCACAGTTGCCATCGCCGAAGAGAACTGGATGACTCCATTCATTGAATACTTGAAGGACGGAACGGTCCCCATAGATCGGGTCAAGGCTCATCAGCTCCAACTCCGAGCAACCAGATACACCCTGTTGGACGACCGGCTTTACAAGCGAACTTTCAGCCTTCCTCTCCTCAAGTGCATTACGCTAGAGGAAGGCCGACTTGTTTTAGCCAAAATCCATGACGGGATCTATGGAAATCACGCGGGAGGGCGATCCCTCATCCACAAGAAGACCAGGCAAGGCTTTTTCTGGCCTACCCTGCAAAAGGACGCGATCGCTTACGCCCAATCTTGTCACAGGTGTCAAATAATGGGCCCGAACATCAAGCTTTCCCCCGAGGAGCTCACCTCTATGTATATTCCGTGGCCGTTCGCCCAATGGAGCATCGACCTCACCAGTCCTTTGCTAACGGCACCGGGGGGATGTAAGTTCGCCATCGTGGGGGTCGATTATTTCACGAAATAGGCAGAGGCCGAACCACTCAACAAGATCGGCCAAAAGCAAGTAATCAAGTTCATTTGGAAAAACATCATCTGCCGTTTCGGTCTACCTCAGGCTATCATCTCTGACAACAGAAAGCAGTTCGATGGTTTGGACGTTATGCAATTCTTCGAAAAATGGGGAATAAAAAAGTTGTTCTCGGCCCATTACCACCCTCAAACAAACGGGCAGGTAGAGGCTGTAAACAAGATCCTCAAGCACACGATCAAAGCCAAACTCAAATCCAAGCAAGGGCACTGGGCGAGAGAGCTCCCGGATGTTTTGTGGTCCTACTGAACGACGATGAGAAATTCAACCGGTAAAACCCCATTCGCCCTCACTTTCAGAATAGAAGCAGTGATCCCATCGGAGATCGCCGTCCTCAGCCACCGAGCTGCGCAACAATTAACGACGGACAATGATGTAGCTCGGAGAGTCGACTTGGATATGCTCGAAGAACGACGACTGACCTCGGAAATGAAGAACACGATCCACAGAAGGAAATCCAAAAAGTTCTCAATTCAAAGGTCCAAGAAAGGCGATTTCAAGTGGGCGATCTAGTCCTCAAGAAGATCCAGACCCACACGGGAGTATTTGGTCCGAACTGGGAGAGGCCCTTCAGGATATCCAAGTGGATAACCAAAGGAGCCTACGAGCTCCAACACCCAGACGACACTCCGGACCAATATCCCTGGAACGCCGTTCATTTAAAGAAGTACTATCAATAAAAACACCCTGTATCCATTTATTCAATGTATAAAGTGCTTAATGAGATTTTCCAGTTCTCCCCAAATGATTCGCTTCGGCAAAGCAAACCAAAGGCTACTGCCTGAACAACGCCTCCAAAAACAGGATGACTCGCTCGCCCTCTAAAGTTCGTCATCTAACATGATGGACCTAGGCAAACGATCGCCTCCCCCAGCACAACGTATACCGTCGAGGATCGCCATCTAACATGACGATCCAAGGTAGAAAAGTGCAGCCATGGTTGTGGAGGTCGATGGAACCGACACCCTGTCCATGCAAGGTTCCTTTGGGCAGAGATTGCTCACCCATTCATTTAAATACGAGGCGAGCATAGCCGAAGGACCCTCCAAAATAGATCAGTGGACACGCTCGCCTGACCCTCAAAGGTCCATCATCTAACGTGGTGGACCCGGACAATGCGACGCGTCCCTCCCCCCGTCACAACGTATGCACTCGAAGGTCCGCCATCTAACATGTCGGTCCCAGGCAGAAAAGTGCTAACAAGCTACGGTCGCGAAGTCGATTAATCCGATGGCGCCCTGTGCAAGGACTCCTCCAGGCTGAGATCGTCCGCCCCATCGCTACAGTGCGAGGCAAAACATAGCCTACGGAGGACCCTCACAATTAAGTGAGTCGCGAGACGTAGTCCATCAGACGGAATGTCGCTCGCGCACAAGACATGGTCGCAGAGGTCGGTTCCATCGAACTCCACGACCGTTCAAGGTTCCTCTAGGCCGAGATGGTCGGCCTTCCTCGAGGAATCTGCAAAATTGAAGATCGCAAGAACTAGACCAGACATCGCTCGCTACATGATTTATTTTCGTTCCCTTACTTTCACCAACTAAACAAAAACAAGGGGGAAAGCAGAGCTATACATACGACGATCAGATTTGTTCAAATATTCATACGACGATCGGCTTTGTTCAAATATACGTACGACGATCGGCTTTGTTCACATATACATACGACGATCGACTTTGTTCTGAAAGTTACCAGTATAAGTTTAAGTATATCAATTCATTTGGAGCTGCACGTACAACACCTTTGTATGAAGTCAAATGCAAAAGATTCGGAAAGACGAACATACAAACAAGAAATCAGAGAAGGAAATACTCATTTCATTTCATTATAAATACAAATATGATCGCCCGAGGGCAAAATACAAAAAAAGGGGAAGCCTAGAAAATTACAAGTAAAAAAACAAAAAGAGCAATCCAGCTCAGGGTATCCCTACCGAGACATCGCCCCCGGCCGCAGGATCAGCGTTCGCTCCCTCGCCAGCATCAGGCACGACACCCCCATCCTCCGAGGCATCCGGGTAAATGAGGTTGTCGGGTGACGGATACCAGCTCAAGTTGACCCCGTGATCCAAGGAGAGGTCGAGGATCGGCACGAGGAAGGCGGGCTGCAAAGGGTGCTCAAGCGCGTAGGCTTTGAAATTTTCAGCCAAAGGGTCGACCTCGAGCCCTCCCTTCTTAGCGGCACAGATTGCGTCAGCATAAGCCATATAATAGGCAAATTCGCTGACGTACTCCACGTTAAGGAAGGGATCGGCCTCGGTCGCCTCCAGATTTTGCCTCAGCCCCACAACTGTTTGGTTCACGTCCTGGAGCTCGGCAACCTTGGCGGCCACCTCTTCTTTCGATGACGCCAGCTCGCAGGTCAGCCGGTTGACGGTCACCTTCAGCTCGGCGACCTCCTTTTGTGCAGCAGCGTGCGACCGACGGGCGTCCGTCATTTGATCCCGCATCCGGTCATTCGCCGCCCGGGCACGTCAAGATCCTGGCTCGCCCTGTTGGGCGCCTCTACGGAGCTCTTCTCCATCGCTACGAGCTTGTCGACAAGCTTGGCATTTTGTTTTTTAGCAGCCTCGAGGTCCATCTAAAGACGAGCGGTGGAGGGCCGCCCCTCGTAGTCCTTCACGGCCTGAGCAACCATCGTCGTCGTCTGAAAGGCTAGAGCGAAAGTCGCCTGCATCGCATCAGCGGATCGCCGGCACGCGATCGCATCCAGGTCGGTCGTCCAGGCCTTCGGCAGGGAAGCGACAGCCCGAGCAACGTAATGAGGGACATCGCAGGCCTCGCCTAGGGGCATTGCTCGATAAGAAATTCAGCACCATCGACGAGCAGTTCGGGTCAGAGCGACGGACCCTTCACCAAGAACAAAAGGGTTAGAATATTTCCAACAAGGAAATGTCATAACCGAGCAAAGCAATCAAGCTCATCTTGCAACCTTCTCTGTGCCGCGGCCAAAGAACGGCCTCCCACGAGAGGTCTCAGCACGGGCAACTGCCGCGGCTTCCAGGAAGCTCGAGGAGGGCGTGGACTCCTCCACCATTGGAATCGCAGAAAGTGGGGGCGCGGCGATCGGCGGCGCCACGGTAGGCACATCGGCAGTAGCAGAGGTCGAGGGCTCCTCCTCCCTCCGCCTCTTGCGATTGAGCTAGAGTCCTCCCTCCTCTCGAGGCTCTTGGTCACCGGCGACCGGCTCCACGACAGACCTTGTCTCCGGGATAGGTCGGATCGGCACCGCAGGAACTCGGCTTGTTTTCTTCCCTTGGCGCAGGTGACTCATAATCCCGAGGTTCGACATTGCGATCTCTGTCGGGGGTTCTGGGAAGCGAGGGAAGTGGATTTCTGCAAAGAAAGCGATCGACAAAAGTTAGTGACAATCAAGACGATCGTCAAGCAAAGGAATATCGTGAAAATTCTTACCTGGAACCCTTAAGTGGCGTGGAAAACGAAAGAGCCAAGCGGCCAACCAGCAGGTTTCGTTTTTGATCCGGCAAGCGTCGATATGAGAATCTGGAAGACTACGTATCCGTTCCCAAACGATCGCAAAATCAAAGGCTAGCTCGCCTGTCGCCGGAACAAGGGAGCCTACAAAAAGAAATCCAAATTAGATCAGTTCAGAATATATCCGAATGAAGGGAGAGTCAAAACCCTTACTCGGATTCCTCTCCCGTAAGCCGGTGGGGATATCCAACTCATCGGTGGGATTATCGCTCGCGGCCGATTTCCACGCGCCGCCGACCCAGAACCACTTCGTCGGATCGCCCCGGACCTTGTTCGGCACCCCAAGAATCACCCGGCCCAAGCGACCTTGAATATGGTAGCCGCCAACGGAACCCTTCTGAGACGTCAGCTTGAAGAGATAGTTTATCTCCAGCGCCGAAGGAAGACGGAACAGCCGGTGACTCCCGAACAAAGTAAGGGTACAGACGATCTGCAACAAGGTGTTCGGAGTTAGTTGAAGCAGCGCCACATTCCAGGCGGTCAGCAATGTAACACCCCAAACTAGGCGGATATTACAGTACCATGGACCCCCGACTGGGACCCACCAGGCGAATGAAAACTGATGAATTAAATAATATAATTGTAGTACCGAACCACATTATATTACCAAATACTCCGATGAGGAGCTTAAGTACATTACACCAGGACAAAACAGAATACTAGTATATTTTATATGAAGATAAAATACACCACCCTGAATAAATAAACATCTCATACGGAATTTGCAGCGGAAATACAACTGAAGAGAAATAAGAATTACTGAAATGACTGAAATAAACGGAATGACTGGGGCCCCCTACTAGTATCACTGGGACTCCTCACCGTCAACATGCTCTTCCCGTGCCTTTGCCTTGCCGTGACCTGAAAACAAAATTCCCCAACGGGGTCAGTTATACAGAACAACAATCCTCAAGAGTTGAATAAACACAATCATGATATATCTGAAGTTATGAGATATCCTTAGTTATGAATTACGCTGAAGAGGAGTATCATAGTGCGCCCGTAGTGTTCTGTGCAAGTGTACAAGACGGATGACCGGACACACCCATCCTTGTACCTAATTAGTCTCACAGAGCTAATCTTTACCGTGTGCACAGTCCAATGTATCACTCCCAATACATGGCCATCACGTGCCCGACTAAAAATTCCACGCATCCGCACCCGGCCACGCAATATGAACCCAGAAGGTCATATGAACGAGAATGACCACAATGAATATCAATGGATAATAATTCGACAAGGTCAAGAATGACTCACCGAGATGAAAATAATAGTGACGTGATTGATAACCCGATGAAATGATTGGAACCGTCGTTCCTCGTGAATGAAATGATTATTCGACAATTACAAGTCTCAATACGGTTAATACTATGATGAATGAGTTATGATTATGAATGAACAATAACAAAAGGAATGAATATCCTTTTAACCGAGTAAGAATTAACTTACACAACCGATGAAGAATGTCTTTCCTCGAACAAACGTCCCACAATGATATGTCGGTCGCTCGAACAACCTTGAATAACAATAATTACCAACAACCGTTCAATACACGTATCAAGCAACGAAACACGACTAACTCAAAAGTCGATACAACGATAATCAAACTCATTGCGGCATTCTAACGAATACGTAGCGAACCACACAACCTTTGAAAATATCCAATCCCGAATATATCGAAACCAACACCAAAATGAGTATTTCAAACCATCAAAACACTTCAATGATATCAATAATCCCATAGGAATCCACAATTCGAGTTAACGACAACATCTAATCGAAAACCCCCAAAAATATCAAAGTCAACCCCAAGGTATTCTTGAATCAAACCTCAAAAATTCGTGAAATCCGAAATATACACTGAAAAATCCGTGGGAAAACATTTATCCAAGGTAGATAATCCATATCTAACATATTCCAACAACAATCGAAGTTCATACGAAGAAATCGGAAGGAAACCCCCAAATATCCAAAATTCTAGATTCAAGAAATCATTACCTTTGATTTGATGTATTGGAGATGATGAAGTGATGATTAATCCAACTCAAAGACTTGAAGATGATGATAGGTGATAGTAGTTCGAAGAGAACACTCCAAATCGCCCGAAATCGCTTAAAAACGAAGAGAAGTGAGAAAATGACGAAACTCAGGCTAACTGTCCAATTTATACTGCTCTAGATTAGCACACGCTATGACCTGATATTTAGCGTGCGCTAACGAGTTATACGTACATTCCAGTAAACTCTGGCTGACCCGTTAGCGTACGATACAACTTGGTAGCGTGCGCTAACTCCATCCCAATAGCGTGCGTTAACTCCAATTGTTAGCGTGCGCTAGCTAAATATCTGCTGTCCAGTACTGAAGTCCAGAACCCCCTGTTCTCCGATACGATCTCGATAGCGCGCGCTACGTCCAATAATTAGCGTGCGCTACTGCCCCATTAGCGTACGCAAAATCCACTCATAGCGTGCGCTAGGAATAAATCCGAAATCAGTCCAGTACCCACTGGACTCTGCCTGGCCGGTCTTAGTGCGCGCTACACTGACTGCATAGCGTGCGCTATCCAACTCACTAGCGCGCGCTACGTAACACTCGTAGCGTGCGCTACCACAACTTATCTGCAGTCCAGTACCCACTGGACTGTCTGCCTGAAATGCGCTAGCGTGCGCTAAAGATGAGAAGTGGCGTGCGCTACCCATACTAAATTAGCGCGCGCTAATGAAGAGTGCGTAGCGTGCGCTACTCAATACACACAGCCAGCTCCAAAGATGAAAATGATAAGCTACTCAGTCCGATTCTCCAACCAGGTAGAATGACGAATAACAACTGATACACGATACAAATACTCTGAACGGTGAATATGATGATTGAATAAGAATGATGAATGATTATTAATGAGTAAAAATTACTGAGTGACAATTACTGAACGATAATTACTGAATGATAATTACTGAATGATAATTACTGAATTACAACTGGGTATTACAAGCAAGTAGGACACGGCGAACAGCAGTGGGAACCGCAGTCCGGCCTCCATGATCGCCTCACTAACGGCGACCATGCCCTCAGGAGGTTGGTCGGCACGTTCATTCTCGGTGGGCACATAGAGGGAAACGTCAGAGGGGACATGGAACTTCGCCCTCCAACGAACCAAATCTTTCCTGGTCGCCGAGCTTTTAATCTGGCCAAGGGACCACGGAGAGCGGCACGCGGCCCGGAACAGCGTTCGCCTTTCAGGTTCATGGGGATGGGCGATCGAGTACTCACGAAAATCAAACTTGGGATTCGGACCGGCCAGTTTCTCCATAAGTTCGGCAAAGTCTGAAAAGGCTTTGCCGAACGCACTGTTTCGCTCCCTGTACGCCTTCACCGCCGTCTCCTCTTCGGCCAGCGAATGCTTTCGCTCCGCCTCTGCCGCCCTGGCCGCATCAGCCTCATTAAAGAGTTCTTCAACCTCCGTAGGTTCAATCCCGGCATGAATAGCCTCGACGGCCGTCTCCACATGGAACTCCGCGGAGATTTCATCCCGGGCGGTCGAAGTCCCGGCGGCGGAAGTGCTACCCGTCTCATACACCGTTGGTTTTCCTCCGGACATCTTCAGAAAAATAAAGGAAAAAGAGAAAAGGCTTTTTTCTTACCCAAAAAGTCTATTCGAACGACGCTCGGCAACGCAGAAATCTTCAGAGGAATCCGGCATTACTTTCTACTCATGCAAAGTGCAAATAAGTTGTAAACCAGAAACCTTAGTCCCTTTTATAGGCGGGAGCAGGGTCTTCTGGGCAAATAGACAAAGTTTCAAGGGCCGAAGCGCAAAGGTCAAAAAATTACACATTTAATGCCGCCCTCGAATCCCGCGTGCGCGTCGTTTCGAGGGCACGCCAAAGGACAAGTCTGACAAACCGTCAGACTCCCCCAACAGGAACGCGACACGTGCCCCAATGACGTTTCAAGTCCGCTTTCACTTCCCGCTCTTTTCAGCGACCGAGTAGGTCGTCCAAATTCAAAATCAAAGTCCGTTCGAGTGACGATCGTCTGTTCTATAAAGTGATGAGTCGCTCGTCTTTAATTCAAACGATCACCAGTAAAACCACCTCACCCCACGTCTTTAACATCGGAGCGAGTTGGGGGGCAATTGTTGTGCGGCGATTAATACGCCTCAACCGCGATCGGCACAAGGGCCGAGCGACTAAAGCCATCATCAAATGAGCCAAGACAGACTTACCAAATGAAGATTCCAGATCGAGATCAAGTACCGAGCGATCGACGTCTAGGGCGATCGTCTCTTGGCACCTAGCGATCGACTCTAGTGCCCGACCAAGGACGACCGTCTTATGCCACATGTAAAGCCAACATCCGTCAAGTCTACGAAGACTGAATCTCGGGATGAAGGCCCACGTGCAGACCCGCAAACGGCGCCGCCGGAAAAGGCTTTTTGACTCCAGCTCATCACCAGCTATAGGTGACAAGGACAGCCTCTCACCTACCGACAGACCTGCAAAAGGGCCCTCGGTGGGACCTCCCAAGACTGCAACGTGAGGCACCTGTTGTCTTCTCATTGGTTCGCACATTTGGCTGCCAGTAGCAGCTGTGGACTTTAAGGAAACCAACCCACGTGCTGAGACCATCGCCCGTTTAATTTAATGCAGGAAAGGCGATCTCCCGTTCGGGATTAAGACATCTCAATTACCTTCTCTTCTATAAATAGGAGACTTCCAGCATTTGGAAAAGGACATTAAGAATCCTACACAGTTGAAAATACAGAGAACACTTTATCTTTGTAACAAGAACTCACAGAGCATTAACTCTGGTTCTTCCGGCAATCAGCAGCACTCAAGAGCTAGATAACTAGGGTCATTACACTCATTGTAATCGTACTTTAACATTAATAGTTGTACTCCAAAGTATTATTATTTTTAATAATATCTCGCGAGAGCATTCAAGCCCGGGACTAACAACCCCGGCAAATCTTGTGTTATTTTCATTCCATCGGACGTGCTCTCGCATTTTGTTTGTTACTCACCCGTAGCCATATCCAGCAAATCATACCGAATAATATTTTGGGTAACAACAAAACTATAAAAGGAAGAGGAAACAAGAAAACTAAAAAAAGAAAGAAGCACGCCCCTGTTGTATAAAGGAAGCCGATATCCGACCTTTTTCCAAAACACTTTAAGAAGGAAAAATACCAGATGATTTTATGAAGGTTCTTTGCAACTATTGCAACAAAGAATATCCATATAAAGCCGGGGATGGATATGAAATTTTAGAAGGCATTTTGAAAATAACCACGCCTCAATCCACCGAGATCAAAAATCGCAAAGTCAACTCAACTTCCAACCTTCTACTGGAGCGGGCATTCAAGGTATGTCTGAATCTCAACTTTATAAATATAATAAAAAATTGCTAGAAAACAAATGGGAAAATTGTGTGCACAAGAATCTTTACCTTTTAATTTTGCAGATAGTACGAGTTGAGAATATAGGATGCAAAATGCCTATAATCCTGCTATTAAGAGAATTCTACATACTACAATGACTAGACAAGGAGTATACCTAGCCAAACAACATAACTACAAACATATTTTAAATCTATAAATCATAGAGCTTCTTTATCTGCTCATACGTGGGCAGATTTTAAGCAAAAAAAATGATTATATGGGAATAACTATACACTGAATTGATGAAAATTGGAACTTAAACAAAAGATTACTTACCTATAAAAAATTTAACTGCAAACATAGTGCAGACAGTATAGCTAGAGTAGTTATTAAAATTTTAACTTTTTACTGCTTAAAAGATAAAATGTTTACAATTGGTTTTGTAATGCTAGTTATAATACTGCTAGTGTACCAATTTTAATACAAGCTTGCAATCCTGTTTTATAAGGTCGATTATTTCATACTAGATGTATATGTTATATTCTGAATTTGTGTGTACAAGATGCATTAAAAGTTGTAGATGAGGCAATAGAAGCGATTAGAAAATATATCTTGTTTTTACATAATAGTAAACTTTTTAAAATCAAAATAAATGCAACCCAATTTTTTACTCCAGAAGTAAAACATAAGTGGAACTCAACTTATGAGATGTTAAATTCATCTAATGAATATAAAAAATTATTGTGTGGATTTTTTATACATTTTTCCACTTAGAAGGATAATTTATTGCCAATATATTGGGATGAAACTAAAGATTTAATAAAATTATTAAAGGCTTCTTAAAATGCAACTAAATATTTAAGTGGTTGTTATTATTCAAGATCTCCTAAATTTTATTTCATTGATATTTTATTGGTTGAGATTAAAAGCATTTAATATTTCACACATTTTTTATAATTTAAATATCTCTTAAACCGTTAATCGTTAAGCGAAAATAATTACACCATCGCGATGAGCATTTAATTATCTTTCTATAGACGGGCACTTTGATATACTTTCGACAATTTTTTTTTTTCGTTTTTTTCACGTTATTAATCATATGTGATATGTAATATCATATATGATATATCATATGTGATTTTTTCGGCCACGAAAAAAAACGTGAAAAAAGCGAAAAAAATTTTTTGTCGAAAGTATATCAAAGTGCCTATCTATAGAAAGATAATTAAATGCTCGTCATAACGGTATATTTTTTTTTGACTTAACGATTAATGGTTTGAAAGATATTGATATTTGAAAAAAAAATGATGAAAATGGGTTTTTTAAATTATTGAGATTAATCCCATCCACTAGATTAAATAAAGATGGAGGAAAGATGGAGGGTGGAGATTAGTTCTTTGGTATGTCAAAAAAGTTTGATCCTCAAATGATCTTAAATCATAAGTAAAATGATATATTTCCCAAACAACTTTGATTTTAGAAGTGATAAAGAGGGGGTCAAAGTCTAAATTGCAATAGCAGCGGCCACCATTCCACATAAAAGAAAATGTAGGGGTCGATCTAAGAATACCAATAGCTCGCACACTTCAGACAAGGGTTTTTTATTAGGGTTTCGAAGTCAATTGCAGTTTTCTCTTTCTCTCGGTCGCCTTCTTTCTTTGTGAAGTACGCATATTACAAATTTTTTAGGTTTCGACGATTCTCCTCAAAAATACTAATTGTTCTTTTTCTATGATCAGCTGTAATTTTATCGCAAAATCAGTCGGAAATCATGCCCGCGGAGGAGGAAGCGCCACCGGCCCTGAATTACATACCTGAGGTGGTGTTGAAGAAAAGGAAGAACAACGAGCAATGGGCAATCAAAAGAAAGTTGCAGTTACAAGAAAGGGCTAAACGCCGCAAGCCTGACAGTTCTTTCATCAAGAAGCCTGATCAATTCATCCGAGAATACCGTGACCAGGCAAGTATAGTACTTTTAATCTTTTGTTATTAGTTCCAGCATGACATCTTGAGATTGGTTGGTGCTTTCAAAAATTAATATTTACATTTTATTAATCGAAGATAATCATAACATTAGATATAACTCAATAGTGGGTTTTATTAGCCTCAGTAGACATATTGTTTGTTTATTGCGCTCTCACTTTGGGATAGGTATATAAATGATGCAGCTGCGTCTCCCGCGTTGCAATATATATATATATATATATAATGGTTTTGATGAATTCTTGGGTATTGAGTAAGTATTGCTGGTATATACTGTTTTGATGTTTAGGAGCTGGACCTCGTTCAAATGAAGAGCAGGGCAAAGCGAAGAAGACGAGCATCAGTGATTCCACAATCTAAGCTTCTATTTGTCATACGTATTGGAGGGTTAGATCAGATTTTATATTTGTTCTTGCAACTGTCTTTCGTGATTTGTTAGTTTTGTGATGTAAAGTTTATTTTTCTTGCAGCAAAAATGACATGCATCCAAAAACTCGCAAGATTTTGTACTCCTTGAGATTAAGGAAAGTATTTAATGGGGTATTTGTGAAAGCAAATGAAGGAATAATGGAAATCTTGCAAAAGGTGGAGCCTTATGTAACCTATGGGTATGTCGTAACTATTTTGCACTGCAATGTTGCTCATTGCTGCTTTGTATAATACTATGGCTCTGCCGGCATTCTTGGGAGCTTATGGTATTGACCTTACTTTGATCAGAATTTGACAAAATCCGCTTCAACTATGGCGAATCGTTTAAGTATTCTCTGTTTGTCACTTATAAAGGAAACTCACAGTAACTGTCTGTGAATGGAACGTTGATGAAGAATTTACAACGAAATATAAAAAACCCATGACATTCTACCTTACAACTCCTATTTGAGTCCAAACGAGCTCATTTCTTCTTACACATTGGAAATACTTTGGCTTGCAAGCAGTATGAAAAAACATGTCCTACTTTGACTTTTCACGTGCTAGCAACAACATTGTTTGATTACTTTGCCAGAATTCTTAATTGAGCCTAAGGTATCTGGCATGATGCTGAAGTCTGAGCTGATTCCAGACTTGTTGTGTATCATGTATATCAACAGCTTATATTAGTTGGCTCAAAACTTTTTTACCTGTCTTATTTGATGAGCTTCTATGAATGTACTGTTTCACATGATGCGAGGTTTTCCTTTTCCCTAATTACAGATTCATGATACGTTTTGCAAATGCTCTGAAATACCTACCAAAATTTGATTATCGATTTGTATATCCTCACCTTATTAGTTGGCTCAAAACTTTTTTACCTGTCTTATTTGATGAGCTTCTATGAATGTACTGTTTCACATGATGCGAGGTTTTCCTTTTCCCTAATTACAGATTCATGATACGTTTTGCAAATGCTCTGAAATACCTACCAAAATTTGATTATCGATTTGTATATCCTCACCTTTTTTCTTTTCTAATTTGTGGTTATAGATATCCCAATGCCAAGAGTGTGAGGGACTTGATTTACAAGAAAGGTGTTGTAAGAGTTGGCAAGGAGAGGGTTCCTCTAACCGACAATAACATTGTCGAACAGGTTCGAATTTTTTCTACTACCTTGCTGCTCGTGTCCCATATGAGTTTTCTACCCAGACAAATTTCTACCGCCACGTTTTCCAATTCTCTTTCTGACAGGAACTACGCCAGCATAACATCATTTGCATACAAGACATTGTGAATGAGGTTGCTACTGTTGGTAAGCATTTTAAGTCGGTCACGAATTTTCTCTGCCCATTTATGCTGAACAATCCAGAAAAAGCATTGGCTCGTAAGAAGAAACGATTTTCAGATGGAGGAGACTCCGGAAATCGTGAGGATCTCATAAATGAATTGCTGGACAAGATGAATTAAGCTTGAGAAGTCAAAATCTCGAGTCACATGAACATTTGATAATGTTGTCGCCTGAATTTCGGTATTTCCAATTTTGTTGGCATGATTTGTGAGACAGTTCTTTTTCTTTTGATGTAACATTGAGCCTGGCGTATTGTTTTGATATGATATTAACCATGCTTGTCATTCTGTTCTTCTCATGCTTGCCATTTAAGTTGAGTGTGGTGTATCATATAGTTCAGCATCATCGTTGTGGAGTTTACCATGAAGATTACATCGTTCTTAATATTTCTAATTTTCTAAGACATGAATCTAATGATATGTAATTAAACTACAATTGACTGGTAACATGTATTTTTTTGCCGGCTGGGTATTGTTTGTTTAAACATCTTCTTCCATCTATGTACACTGCAAATTAGAAGGAACCATATGCCGTTCGTAGTCTCATCTTGTTGGACAGAGTGGATCATTTTCTGAAGCTATGTTCTCGCAATGGCTTTTGGTCGTCTTTTTCGGGTAATTTAACGGCTGAATAAACCCCTGCCCCGGCAAGAGCACCTAGAAAAGGTGCACTGAGGTAGACCCATATGGCCTTGTAGTTGTTGGCAGCAATTGCTGGGCCCAATGTTCTTGCTGGATTCATTGATGCTCCTGTAGTGGGCCTGCATCACAAAACAGAAAGATGAAATCCCCTTTTATGGGAAATGATTTTTTTTTCATGTCTTTTAGGGTGGTGATTCCATGCTGCCCCTACAGGCACATCAATTTATATCATAAATATGAAATATTAAATGTATGAAAGATAAATAATAGAAATACATCGATTCTTTATCTACATATACTTTGTATATTAATTTAGGTTCATACTAAATCATTAACTCGAGTCAATAATGTTGATAGCTAATCCGTCGTGGCATCCCCACACACTCCCCTCGACGCAATCAGCCCGGTTAAGGAGGGTCAGAAGACAAGAACCGGTTTTTGGGTAAACTGGCCGGGCAGAATAACAAGGAGGACCGGCCGAGTATGCCAAGTTCACTTCCAGGTCCCGTCATGACAGGACCGGACAGGATAATTCGCGATCTAGGACCGACCCCACGACTGACCCCGAGTAGGAATGACGAACAGGACCGACCAGGCCCACACCAAACATGCTCCAAGACCCCATTATAGCAAGGCCGGGCAGAGCAGCTGGAGACTCCGTTGCCGACCCCAAAGCCAGCCCCAACGAATAACCATCGCCAAGAATATGCGTAATAGGCACACAGGACGCGCGGAACAGACACAGGACAGTTAATGCACTCTGTCCTTCCTCTTCCCAAAGCGACCCTCAAATGCTGCCACGTGTCTAAGGCGCCTTCCCCTCTGACAGATGTTTGGAGATATCTCCAAACATTCTCCTGCTGTCGGCCTTTTGATTGGCCAATGTTTTCTATATATAGGGAGAATGTATAATAAAAACAGGACTTTTGGAAAAGAGAGAAAATTCCAGAAAAAAAAGAAAATTAAATATACTGTAAGAAGGATTATAATACGAACTGAACATCCAGCTCGGTTTTCTATGTAACCCACAAGATTATCAATAAAAATACTTTATCATCCACCCAGCTTTACATTCTCGAACGTTATTTTCTACGTAGCTTTTATTTAATATAGTCCAGATCAGCTCACGTTTTGTTGACAAAAATCACTATCAACAAATTGGCGCTAGAAGGAGGACCACCTTCGCAGCATATAAAGATCAACGTTTCCACTAAGATTCTGAGAATTTGATTCGGCCATCATGTCACAAGAAAGCTCCAGCCACCAACAAAGGGAAGAAGCAAGTTGTAATATCCGTACCTTTCTATTCTTAGCAGTTTCCATTTTTGGTGTATGCCTATTTTTATCAACTCGCTTTTAACCGTTTCGACATTTTGAGTCTACTTTATTCTTGGAGTTTTTCCATTTGGACGAGTTTTGGTGATGTTTTTACGTGATTCCATTTTATATCATATTTTGCCGTATATACGTTCGATTCTCGTAAAACTCGTTTGTTTTCGTTGTTTCTTGGTTTGCATAAGTTCGTATGATTGAGTTGGTCGTGTTGAGACTTTCGGTTTGTTAATCCGATGTCGTATCGTGATTTTCGGGCACTTGGGCTATTTTTGTAATTTCCTATAAGTTTAGGGAATTTCATATTCGTTGTCGTATTTCGGATTCCCGGGTAGTCGGAATGATGTTTTCTTGTAACGGTTAGACTCGTCATCGAATATCCTTCGTAGCCATATTTTCGGTTCGATAGCAGGTCCGAGTTTCGGAGTCGTCCGGAGTCGTTGGACAGCAGCAGCCAGAATCTGCTGTCCAACAGGGTGTTACGGCCGTAATACCCCATCTGTTACAGCCGTAAGATGACCATTGTTACGGCCGTTATAACACTACTTGTTACGGCCGTAACGGCCCGCTGTTTTAAGAATAGCGAGCAGGTCAGAACAGCAGTTTTTCATCCGTTCTCTTCGTTTTCTTCGACGTGCGACTTCAGAGGTGATTTCCACCGGTATTGCTCGGAGTTTTCTTCAAATTCCATCACCGTAGAGTCGTGTTAGCATATTATCATCAGCGTAATCATCCTCCATCGTCCGAATCCAAGGTATTTTCTTCAGGAACCCTAGCTTGTCAAACTTGGGGGTTTTTCGGGTTTTTCGTGATTGATTCCGAATTGTTCATGTATGTTACGAAATTCCTTACCGAGTATTGTTAGTGGGTGATTCCCAATCCGGTTTCCCCGAGTTTAATCCGTGAATTGTTGATACGGGAAGATTCTGCGTAAACCCTCGCCCGTATCGATTGAACGTTTACTGTCATGAATTATAATCGGGGTTATGGGTGTATTCCATTCGAGTATTGTTGTCCGTTAGGACTGATTTATATTGATCCTTCATTTAGGAACCGTCGTTTTCCGTCCGGATCATTCGTAGTCGTTGTTCGTCCCCATTTCGTCGGAGATGTCTCAAAGGCAAGTACTTTACATTTGTTTACATGTTCTAGTATTTGAATTATGGCTATCCGTGGTTGTGTGGATGGATATGTGTATGTTCACCTAGGGACGGTCCGACGGAGCCTCTAGGGATACGTATTGCCGTGTGTGTGCGTATCACGAACTATGGTTAACCACCCAGGGATGCCCGACGGGGTCTGCGGGGTACGGTGGTCGTGAGTCTCTTACCAAGGTTAACTTTGAATTGTTTTGTTGGAGAAAATGTGTTTTGTGTGTGTGCACCGTTAATATTCTGGAATATAAATGTTTTCTAAAATGATTTTGGCGCATATATTCATCTGATTAGAATGTAGTTCAAATGGATTGTACTTGCACTAGCAGTTGTCGCTAAGCCCTTAAATGGGGGAAATACTTTTTGTATTTCAGGTACAGGTCTTGGAGACAAGCGAGCACTCGAGCCGTATGAGAATGATGGGCAAGCATGATATTGTTCAGTAGTCGATTGTTGGTGTTTAGTCGGTTGATATTGCTGTCTTGTTTTGGGATTTCTGTATTATGAAATTGGTTTAAGTACTCGAGTACTTCATTTTTTGGAATTGTTAATGTTGTGTTCCCGTTTGGGAAATGGATTTGATGTCAGATTTTATTTGTCGGATTGTAGTCTTTTATTTGAATTGTCGTTTTGTTGATGATTGTATGTCGCTCTCGAATGTCGTATTGGTATGTTAGCCTGGAGGATTCCACAGTGTGGGGTCCACGGCGCTGTAATATGCCCTGATCGTCTTGGGGGTGTTACAGAATATGGTATCGGAGCTTAGGTTTATGGATACCTAGGCTGTCGGTTATTTGGGTCTAGTCGAGTGTCGTTTTTGAACAGTATCGTTGCCATGCCATCATCTTAATACGCCGATGCTCGTAAGTTTTTCCTAACTTGACTCGTTACGTTGTCCTGTTCTGGTTCCTTTCCTGATATCTTGTTGCGTTTTGCGTTTGAATTGTACTTACCCGCTACTTCTTCAAAATTCCTGCTCGCAGAGGACGCGGACGCGGTAGGGGACGTGGTGCAGCCGGTGGGGCGGCCATGTCCGATAACTCGGGAACTGATTCGGCGATGCCTTCCTTGTCGAACAGTGTTCCGCCTAGTTCTGGAGGTCAGCAGGATCAATCTGCTAGCTCCGGAAATGCACATGAGAATGTTGAAGTGGCGAATATTTTACAACAAGTAGCGAACCAGATGACGCTACTGACTCAGGCCGTTTTGGTCAGCCAGGCTAATGCTAACCCGGTTCCGCCTACTGGATCCGGTAATCATAAGTTACTTCAGGACGTGATTCGTATACGTCCTCCGCAGTTTGATGGTGCTTCCGACCCTTCCGGTTGGGAGAATTGGCTATTTGAGATGGATAAAGTATTTGAGGCTGCTGACTGCTCTGAGGAGAGGAAGGTACCCAGTGCTCAGTACTTCCTCGCCAAAGAGGCGGCAACGTGGTGGCAAGCGGTGAAACCGCGTGATCGGTCAGCCACATGGGCAGAGTTTCGAGAGCTGATGGAAGATGAGTTTTGTCCGTGGCCAGTGAAAGAGGGGAGGATCCGAGCCTTCTTTGAGGCTAAGCCCCAGGATGTTCCTATCTCTCAAACTATCAAGGACTACAACCAACAGCTTCATTATGTGAGAAACCAAGTCCGAGACGAACTTGATAAGATCCGCCACTTCGATATGCGGATGAAACCGAGGGTGCGTCACTACATGTCTGGTTTGGGATGCACAACTTTGAAAGAGTATCAGAATAAGGCGATGGCTTATGAGATGTCGTTTTCTGCGACAGAGACGACAGCCGAGGGGAAGAAACAGAAGACCTCCGACCAGTTTTCGAGAGGCAAGTCTGGTGGGCATCCGAAGGCTCAGTCTGGTTCGCGAGTCTTCGTGAATCAGTCCCCATCATTTGGGCGAGGAAACGGTTCTAAGTCTGATCCTACTGGTTCCGTTCGCGGCCCTACGTGCTTTAACTGTGGTCGTCCCGGCCACATGATGAGTGAGTGTGATAGGCCCCCGATTCAGTGTCTTCCGTGCAGTCGGATGGGACATCGTGCTAAGTTTTGTACGGATGCAGTTCGGGCGCCCGTTACTCAGATATCAGCCCCTGCTGCGGGAGAGCCGAGTGTGAATCAGACACCGACAGTTCCTCAGTCACAGCAGAGTTTTGGTAGAGGTCGAGGACGTGGACATCCTTCTAGAGGGGGAGCTTCTAGTGCGGGGTCTGTTCCGCCCCGAGTATATGAGATGAGACGAGCAGGAGACCCAGACGCGACAGTGGCTACAGGTACCGTTCACATCCTTGACCATCCTGTTTCCGTATTATTCGATTCTGGTTCTTTCATATCTATGGATTTTGTGCGTCTTCTGCATGTTGATTGCCTAGTTGCGTGTGAACCGTTTGTTGTTAAACTGCCTAGTGGGGATAGCATCGTGGGGGATCGTAAGGTTAGAGATTTTCCAGTGAGTATCGCGGGGAGGGTTTGGCCTTCTAATCTGATTGCGGTAGATATTAGAGATGAGGATTTGATTCTGGGTGAGGATTGGCTGGACCGTCACGGGGCGAGCATGAATTATAGAACAAGAATCGTTTCGATGTTAGCCTCTGACGGTACCGAGCATTCTTTTGTGGGGCATAAGCGGAGTAGCCAGAGATTCCTGATCAGCGCCTTGAGGGCGGTGAGACTTCTTCGGGGAGGATACATGGGTTATTAGTGTTACGCTTTGAGATCGAAAGAAGGGGGAGTCGAGCTCTCGTCTATTCCGGTAGTGTGTGAGTATCCTGACGTTATTCCAGACGAATTGTCGGGTTTGCTGCCGGACCGAGAAGTTGAGTTTACTGTCGATTTAGAGCCGGGTGCAGCACCGATTTCTAAGACACCATATCGTATGGCGCCTGCCGAGATGCTTGAATTGAAGAAACAGTTGGGGGAGTTGCTAAACATGGGGTATATTCGACCGAGCGCTTCGCCTTGGGGCGCACCGGTCCTGTTTGTGAAGAAGAAGGATGGGTCACTTCGTTTGTGTATCGACTACCGAGAGTTGAACAAAGTGACCATCAAAAACAAGTATCCGCTCCCGAGGATCGATGATTTGTTCGACCAATTACAAGGGGCAACCGTGTTTTCGAAGATTGATTTGAGATCGGGGTATTATCAGCTCCGTGTGAAGGATACCGATATTCCGAAGATCGCCTTTCGAACGAGATACGGTCACTACGAGTTTGTGGTTATGCCTTTTGGGCTAACCAACGCACCAGTCGTGTTCATGCAGCTTATGAACAAAGTCTTTATCGAGTACCTCGATAAATGTGTAGTTTTTATCGACGATATCCTGATTTACTCGAGGAGCGAGGAGGAGCATGCCCGTCATTTGCATACCGTGTTAGACATTTTGAGAACTCAGCGTCTTTTTGCGAAGTTCTCAAAGTGTGAGTTTTGGTTACGGGAGGTTATGTTTCTCGGTCATGTAATCTCGGCCGAGGGTGTTCGTGTGGACCCACATAAGGTAGAGGCAGTGTTGGATTGGGCACCGCCCAAGAACGTGAAGGAGGTCCGTAGTTTTCTGGGTTTGGCTGGATATTATCGTAGATTCGTCGAGGGGTTCTCTAAGCTCGCTCGACCGCTGACTTAGTTGTTACAGAAGTCAGAGAAGTTTGTGTGGACCGATGAGAGGCAGAATAGTTTTAAGGAGTTGAAGAAGCAGTTGACGACCGCTCCTATTTTGGCTTTACCGAGTGGTAATGAGGGTTTCTCAATCTTTAGTGATGCTTCGGGCCAAGGGCTTGAATGTGTACTCATGCAGCACGGGAGGACGATTGCCTATGCTTCCCGTCAGTTGAAACCGTACGAGTTGAATTACCCTACGCACGATCTTGAGTTGGCCGCAGTTGTATTTGCGTTGAAGGTCTGGCGTCATTACTTGTATGGCTCGTCGTGTCAGATTTTCACCGATCACAAGAGCCTAAAGTACATTTTTATGCAGAAAGAGCTTAACATGAGAAAGCGGAGATGGTTGGAATTGATTAAGGATTACGACCTCGAGATTCTCTATCATCCGAGCAAGGCAAATGTGGTGGCACATGCCTTGAGCCGGAAATCGATATCGTTTCGGGTGCTTGAGTTGCTTACGGCTCAGTCGGGACTTCGACAAGAGTTTATGAGGTTGAGCATTGAGATTGTGCTACCAGAGAGTTCCGGGCAGTTGCGTACACTTGAGATTTCGTCGTCTTTAGTTGATGACATTAAGTCGGGACAGTTAGAGGACTCGATGTTTATTCAGCTACGAGAGAATGTAGGGAAGGGGAAAGCCCTGGGATTCGTGATACATGAGGATAGTGTGTTGAGATTCCAAGGTCGACTTTGTGTTTCGAACGACTTGGAATTGAGGTAGAGTATTATGCGAGAGGCTCACGCGTCACCTTACTCAGTCCATCCGGTCTCGAGTAAAATGTATAAAGATTTGAGAAAGAATTTATGGTGGAATGACATGAAGAATGAGGTAGTCGAGTTTGTGGCTAAGCGTTTGACTTGTCAACAAGTCAAAATCGAGCATCAGCGGCCAACCGGATTGTTGAAACCACTTCCCGTCCCAGAATGGAAGTGGGAAGATATCTCCATGGATTTTGTTACGAGTTTGCCGAGGACGAAGACCGGAATGAATATGGTGTGGGTGATCGTGGACCGACTGACCAAGTCGGCACATTTTCCGGGCATCAAGGATACTTGGGGTCCAGAAAAGTTGGCTCGTGTTTTTATCGCACAGATAATGAGACTTCATGGTACGCCGAAGACCATTATTTCGGACAGAGATGGCTGGTTTGTATCGCATTTCTGGCAGGCAGTACATAAGGCATTGGAGACGTTTGTGTTTGAGTACATCTTTCCACCCTCAGACCGACGGACAGTCCGACCGTACCATTCAGACGTTCGAGGATATGTTGCGCGCGTGTGCGTTAGACTGGAGTAGTGACTGGGAGGAGCATCTGGCCTTGATTGAGTTTACGTATAATAATAGTTGGCACGCGTCGATTAAGATGGCATCGTGTGAGGCAATTTATGGCCGAGGTTGACGATCACCGATATGTTGGGATGAACCGTCCGATCTAGTTGGCACCGAGCCGGACCTTGTGTTGGAGACGAGGGAGAAAGTTGAATTGATTAGAAAGAGAATTTTAGCGGCTCAGAGCCGACAAAGTCTTATGCGGATGTTAGGCGTCGACCCTTGGAGTTTGAGGTGGGAGATCATGTTTTGTTGAGAGTGTCCCCGACGAAGGGAGTTTTCCGTTTTGGGAAAAAGAGGAAGCTCAGCCCGAGGTATATTGGGCCTTTCGAGATATTGGAGAGAGTCGGTGAGTTGGCATACCGTTTGGCTTTGCCTCCGTCGTTGAGTCATGTTCATAGCATATTTCACGTCTCTCAGCTGAGGAAGTATGTTCCGGACCCATCCCACATTATTGATTTCGGAGACATGGAGATTAAGAAGGATATTACGTTTGAAGAGCGACCCGTCAGAATTTTGGAGCGTCGAGACAAACAATTAAGGCACAAAACCATCCCTTTGGTTAAAGAGCAATGGTCGAGGCACGGAGTAGAAGAGGCAACGTGGGAGTTAGAGGAGGATATGCGTTCGAGGCACCCCGAGCTTTTTGATTTTTAAGTTTCGGGACGAAACTTTATTTTAGAGGGGGAGAATGTAATATTCGTACCTTTCTATTCTTAGCAGTTTCCATTTTTGGTGCATGTCTATTTTTATCGACTCGCTTGTAACTGTTTCGACATTTTGAATCTACTTTATTCTTGGAGTTTTTCCATTTAGACGAGTTTTGGTGATGTTTTTACGTGATTCTATTTTATATCATGTTTTGCCGTATGTACGTTCGATTCTCGTAAAACTCATTCGTCTTCGTTGTTTCTTGGTTTGCATAAGTTCGTATGATTGAGTTGGTCGTGTTGAGACTTTCGGTTTGTTAATCCGATGTCGTATCGTGATTTTCGGGCACTTGGACCATTTTTGTAATTTCCTATAAGTTTAAGGAATTTCATATTCGTTGTCGTATTTCGGATTCCCGGGTAGTTGGAATGATGTTTTCTTGTAACGGTTAGACTCGTCATCGAATATCCTTCGTAGCCATATTTTCGGTTCGATAGCAGGTTCGAGTTTCGGAGTCGTCCGGAGTCGTTGGACAGCAGTAGCCAGAACCTGCTGTCCAGCAGGATGTTACGGCCGTAACACCCCATCTGTTACGGCCGTAAGATGGCCATTGTTACGGCCGTAATACACTACTTGTTACGGCCGTAACGGCCTGCTGTTTTAAGAACAGCGGGCAGGTCAGAACAGTAGTTTTTCATCCCTTCTCTTCGTTTTCTTCGACGTGCGACTTCAGAGGCGATTTCCACTGGTATTGCTCGGAGTTTTCTTCAAATTCCATCACCGTTGAGTCGTGTTAGCATATTATCATCAGCGTAATCATCCTCCATCGTCCGAATCCGAGGTATTTTCTTCAGGAACCCTAGCTTGTCAAACTTGGGGGTTTTTCAGGTTTTTCGTGATTGATTCTGAATTGTTTATGTATGTTACGAAAATCCTTACCGATTATTGTTAGTGGGTGATTCCCAATCCGGTTTCCCCGAGTTTAATCCGTGAATTGTTGATACGGGGAGATTTTGCGTAAACCCTCGCCCGTATCGATTGAACGTTTACTGTCATGAATTATAATCGGGGGTTATGGGTGTATTCCATTCGAGTATTGTTGTCCGTTAGGACTGATTTATATTGATCCTTCATTTAGGAACCGTCGTTTTCCGTCCGGATCATTCGTAGTCGTTGTTCGTCCCCATTTCGTCGGAGATGTCTCAAAGGCAAGTACTTTACATTTGTTTACATGTTCTAGTATTTGAATTATGGCTATTCGTGGTTGTGTGGATGGATATGTGTATGTTCACCTAGGGACGGTCCGACGGGGCCTCTAGGGATACGTATTGCCGTGTGTGTGCGTATCACGAACTATGGTTAACCACCCAGGGATGTCCGACGGGGCCCTGTGGGGTACGGTGGCCGTGAGTCTCGTACCAAGGTTAACTTTGAATTGTTTTGTTGGAGAAAATGTGTTTTGTGCGTGTGCACCGTTAATATTCTGGAATATATATATTTTCTAAAATGATTTTGGTGCATATATTCATTTGATTAGAATGTAGTTCAAATGGATTGTACTTGCACTAGCAGTTGTCGCTAACCCCTTAAATGGGGGAAATACTTTTTGTATTTCAAGTACAGGTCTTGGAGACAAGCGAGCACTCGAGCCGTATGAGAATGATGGGCAAGCATGATACTGTTCAGTAGTCGATTGTTGGTGTTCTGTTCTGTCGGTTGATATTGATGTCTTGTTTTGGGATTTTTGTATTACGAAATTGGTTTAAGTACTCGAGTACTTCATTTTTTGGAATTGTTAATGTTGTGTTCCCGTTTGGGAAATTGATTTGATGTCAGATTTTATTTGTCGGATTGTAGTCTTTTATTTGAATTGTCGTTTTGTTGATGAGTGTATGTCGCTCTCGAATGTCGTATTGGTACGTTAGCCTGGTGGATTCCACAGTGTGGGGTCCACGGCGCTGTAATATGCCCTGATCGTCTTGGGGGTGTTACACAAGTCACCGGAGCGTCACAGAGGAGGAGAATTGGATCAGAGTGGCGGAGTGCTTTAAACACCCCGCCGCGTTCATCCAGGGGATGAATGCCCTCATGGAGCGCGCCACACAAAGCGAAAAACTCCCGGAAAGAGGCCAGGCAGGTCAAACAGAAGCTCAATCCCAAACAACCCGTCCGACCGCCCCCCCGGTGGATAAGAAGAGGTCCGTCTCACGAATCGCAAAAGAGACGGAGGGTAATGGAGAAAGTCCGCACCAGTCTAGAAAGCACCTTGTCTCCCCTCCCACATCAGTTTTCGAACGACTGGGAGACAAGAGGAAAGTTGTGAAAACGGCGCCGGTTCGGACGACGCAAAGTCTATTCTATGTTCCGACCCAAACACCCCCATCAGCTCCGCGCGACAACTCGACTGAGATCGAGTATCTCAAACAATGTCTCAGGGAGCTCGAGAAAAAGGCACGTGCTCGGCAGGCCTCGACCAGGTCGCTCTGCACGCGGAAGTCTTGTTTAACTCGTAAGTTTGAGCTGATTTTATACATCATAACGAATTATTCTAAGTCTGATATTTTTCATATACGTGTATATGTATTATTTGTTTAATTGAAGAGAAAATTGTGTGATTAAGGCTAATTGAATGGCTACATATGAAAATTTATACGAGAGAAAGTGTCGTTCACCAATTCATCGGGAGATTAACGATCATTGGACACCAAAGACACAACAAAGCCGAAACCCCATTTCAAAAGTACATTTAGTAGAAGATACCATGTATAAGGTTCATCTCATTCGAGAATAGATTCGTGCCCAGTGGCGTTTCACTACCCAAATCAAGTGATTTTACACCATAGAGTGCATGTTCGGTTCACTTGAAATACTCACTTTATGGTTTGAAGCAATTTTGGAGGATTTAGTATAACCGTTTGAGTGACTACTTGATTGGTAAGATATATAAAGATGTTGAACTGTGTCCATACATCTTCATACAGATAACAAGTTCCAAATTTTTATCATCGTAGTGTACATTGATGATATGAACATAATCGGTCCTCTTGATGAAATAAGAGAAACCATTGAGTACTTGAAAACTGAGTTTGAGATGAACGATCAGGGAAAAATTCATTTCTTCTAGGTATTCAGATAGAACATCGAGCTTGTGAAATTCACACCAGTCAGTCTGTCTATGTCGAAAAAATGCTCATACGCTTCAACATGGACAAGGCACATCTGATTATAACTCCCATTATCAGTAGTAGTTTGGATGCAAGGAAAGATCCACTTCATTCAAAGGAAGATGGCGAAGAGCTTTTGGGAGCTGAAACTCCATATTTAAGTGTAATAGGCACTCTACCGTACTATGCTCAGTGTACACGACCGGATGTCGCCTTCTCGGTTAATTTTCCAGCACAATTTAGTTCAGCGTGGATGCATCGTTATTGGAATAGTATCAAGAACATCTTTCGATACCTAAATAAAACCTTTGACTTAGAACTATTCTTTCCCTATAAACAAGCAAAAGAAGCTGCTTCCAAAAAGGCAAATGCTAAAGTAAAATATAAAGCCGGAGAACCTACCCCCGCGAATGTATTGATAGGATTTTTTGATATCTGGATATCTCTTCGACCCACACAAAGGTCTCTCCCAAACTAGTTATTTATTCACCACTTGGAACACTGTTATATCTTGGAGATCGACTAAGCAAATCCTTATATCTACCTCCGCTGAGATTATCGCTTTGCATTAGGTGGTCAATGAGTATATATGATTAAGATCTATCATTACGCATATCCGAGGTAACAATGGATTAAGTACCACCACTGATGCACCCATATGCATATATGAAGATAATGCAGCCTATATAGAGCAAATGAAGCTTGTGTATATCAATGGGATAATACGAATCATATTTCTCCAAAATTCTTTTATAATCAGCAACAACATCCTATCCTCAATATTCAAGTAAATCAAGTGAAGTCTGAGGAGAATGTGGTCGATTTGTTTACTAAAATTATTGCCCAAAGCCGTGTTTGAAAAATATGGGAGAAGTATCAAAATGCGTAGAATTTCCAAACTCCCGATATTGAAGTAATAGTTGAAGGAGAAGGATGAGTTATAATTAAACTTATTCACCTACGTTGTATTCCTTTATCTGATCAATGTTTATATATTTCCACGAAGTTTTGTTAGTTGACATAGTTTTTAACAAGGCAACGATACATGCACAGTTTTTCAAAGATTCATTGATTAATTTATCCAAAAAAATTCCTTGATTAATGTAAAAATCAGAGAAGATATAGACTTGAACAAGAGTTATATCAACATCATACATTATACTATTTTTCTTATCCAATGATCCTTTTTCCACCGAGTTTTTATCACTTGAAAATATTTTTAAGAGGTAACCAGATGTATCGATCTTAGTGATCGGTAAAATAATCATCTTAGAGCGCACTAGTCAACATAAAGATCATATGATGAGATAGATTCAAAGGGGCGAAGTCTAACCTTACATGACTAGATGTTGTACTCTTTTTCCTACGATTAAAATATTTTCACTGATTTTTTACTTGATGAGGTTTTAAGGAGGCAACATAACATGCATTGTTGACTAGGTATAAGGGGGAATATTGAAGGAATAATACTTAATACTCCATTTTTCTTAGTAAAATCACTTATTCTTTCTTTCTATAATGTCATACTTTATCTCCACTCGACACACCACTTCTTTCTATAAAGTCATATTCTCTCTCCACTCAACACACTCTTTATTAAAACCCGTGCCACTCACCCAAGTGCCTATACTTAAGGGACGGAGTCTGTCTTACTATAGCTTATTGGATTTTAACTTATGTTATTCTTATTATGAGTATGCTAGGCAGGACCGACTCTAGAATTTCAGAAGCCCTAAGGAGTTTTGCATTCATATAATTTTTTTGAGAAAATTTAATAAAATTAATAAAATCCAAAAAAATAATATAGAAAAAAAAGTTCGTTACAATATAGCAAATCTAAGAAGTTATTACTCTTCTTGCTTTTTTGTGCGTGAACTCTCTAATTACTAATAATAAATAAATAATATATATTATTATTAATTATTACCCCTAAATTGGAGGCCCCCCTAAATCGGCTAGGCCATTGCTTAGGCTAATAATACATTAAGGCCGGCTCTGATGCTAGGCCTGGATGTAACATTCCAGATTATGTCTTCTTACCCTATACAGATGGATCTCATTAATGAATAATATATCATCTTTTGTCCCACTTCTTGTTTTTACGTTTTTATTTTAACAATAACAAATTTAAGTGAAATTAAATAGGCTAAAATGCTCCTGGGGTCCCCTAACTTAGTTTCAGATAACGATTTAGTCCTTTATCTTTTTTTTGTCCCAACTAAGTCCTTTATCTAAGCAAATTTAGCCTTTTCCGTTGGTCTCCGTTAACTGTTGTCCAGGTGGCTGTTAAGTTGCCTACGTGGCTATAAACATACCTGCATGTCAAATCCTTAAACTATGTGTCAAAGCATCTCACAGTCAAATCAATAGTTAAGAACGGTAGCTTGCAAGATTGTATGTTCCATAAACAAAGCTGCTTTTTGCCTGTTAAGAACGAGCTGCTTTTTTCCTCAAAGATCGATTGTAAGTATATAGTTTCGATTATGGATTTTTCATCAAACCCCAATAAACGCCGTATGCTTTTAATTTACGATCTTATGGAAAACGGTAGCTTGCAAGATTGTCTGTTCCATAAACAAAGTGAGGAGTTGAGAAATTGGGACAAAAGGTTTACGATTGCTCTCAACATAGCCAGAGGGTTGGAGTACCTGCATCACTATTGCGATCCACCGATTATCCACGACGATATTAAGCCGAGTAATATATTATTAAATGGGGGCTTTAATGCTAAGATTGGTGATTTCGGATTGGCTAGGTTCAAGGTGGACGATAACGTTATTGTGGAAGGAGAGGTTGAGAAGAAGAGCAGTCTGGCGAATATGGGGATAGAGGATAATGGATCTGTAATGGAGGATACAGAAAGTGTGGTTACGACAAGTGGGTTTGAGGAAGTAACTATTGTTTGCGAAGGCGGAAATCCTGTTCTTAAATTCATGTTCTTAAAATCCTGTTGTTGTTTTCGACACATTGCTGAGTGTTGTTTTCTTAAATTTTGCTGAGTAAATCCTCTTCTTAAAATCCTGTATATGTGTGTGTTATATGGCAGCATATACCTCCGCCAATGATGTCACTCCTCGAAACTGCATTCTGGAGAGAGAAATGCTTTGACTGTGAGATGCTTCGACACATAGGTTAAGGATTTGACACGCAGGTATGTTTATAGCCACATAGGCAACTTAATAGCCACCTGGACAACAGTTAACAGAGACCAACCGAAAAGACTAAATTTGCTTAAAATTAGAAAAATAAAGGACTTAGTTGAGACAAAAAAAAGATAAAGGATTAAATCGTTATCTGAAATTAAGTTAAGAGACCCCAGGAGCATTTTAACCATTTAAATATTTATACTAGACAGGTGAAATGTTTATTTTAGTTTTTGCCGAAAAGAGACTTCATCACGTGTCATTCACTGAAACAAGAATTGGAACAAGAAATCTCTAGACCGAAAGGTTACCCGGCTATCAGTATATTGAGCATGACAGTCGCCCCGACCGCAATCCCCGCAAGCTCCCCCACCTATTTTTCAGTTAAAAAAATACATAAATATTACACTTTGAGTGGTCACATTAAAAGATTCTGCGAATGGGCTCTCTAAATAGAAGTACAAAGTCTGCAACGAGTAGTCAGTGCATGGTACGAAGCCAAGTTTCAGTGAGGTAGGATTACTAACGACAACAAAGGATTAGTTCTGTTTGTGGACTGTTTCTCTTTTTATTTATTTGTGACCCCAACTGCATGATACGACTGCTAGAAAACCAGGTGTCATTGAATTTGTGGGGCTGGCTTCTTGTCCATAGGAAAATAATGTTCTTTGTCTTTTACAAGTGATGTTCATTGGACATTCAATTCCTGAATTCTAAACATGAATTCATGCCAAATTTTACCCAACCCCCAGCGTATCTGGTAAGCTATTTCTTTATAGCAAAAAACGAAATCTCTCGCGCCCCAGCTCCCCGATCGATAGAAATTAATGGAGAAATTAAATCATGGTGGCTCAACGGCCCACTAAGTGGGATGAACAGTGTTTATGGATTAACATATTTTGTGTATATGGGATTTTGAATATAGTATAAGTACGACATATATATTACAAATAGAGTAAGTGTATATATATATATATATAAAAACCGAGTGTGTGATTTGATGTTAAAAAGGTAAAAGAATAAATTACAAAAAATACTTCAATTAAAATAATTAGAAGATGAATTCAACTATACTCCTCTTGTATCTTTCTTTATTATGTTAAACAACATATACTTTTCAAATTTTATGTAATTAAAAAATGAATAAATTTATAGATTTTTTTTAAATTAATCTTGTAAGGTTTCTAAGATAGTCCAGAGTAGAGGTGGCCAGTGGGTCGGGCTGGTCGGGGCCAGCCCGACCCGGATTTTCTAGGCTCGGGGGTCGACCGGGCCAGCCCGGCCCGGGGGCCGAGCCCAGCCGCCATGGCCACCCGGGCGGTCCTGTTCCCGGACTCTCCAGCCTAGGCCCAGCCCAGCCCGACCCACCTCCGAGCCCAGACCGGCCCGGCCCCACCCTGGCCCCAATCCACCCCCAGCCCACCCCAAGCCCACCATTCAAATTTCAAAAAATAATCTATTTTTTACAAATTAAGTCTAAGTTCAAATTTTTTTTCTCTTTTCTCCCCATTTAATTTAATGTTAACATATCTTAAAAATTCAAAATGGATTTTCTTAAACAGATTGAAATAGATTATTAAGTTTTACAATTTTTTTTAATTCAAGTTTTTTTAAATTGATTTCTTAATTAATATTAATTAATTTATTTTAAAAATTCAAAACAGATTTTTACAAAATAATTTTTAATTTGATGTTAACATATAAATTTTTTTTTTTTTAATTTCCGGCCCGGGCCCCGCCCGGCCCAGACCGGCCCACGACAATCCGAGGGCGGGCGGGCAGTGAGCCACGGTCGCCCAGCCCAGGCCCAGCCCACCAAATACATGGGCCGGTCCTGGGCTCTCAAGTCCCAGCCCAGCCCACTTCGACCCGGCCCGGGCCCGATCCAGCCCGGCTCATGGCCACCTCTAGTTCAGATGCTTTTAGAAACAAAATATGATAGTTTAGGGGGCTTTAAGTGTATTATGCATTTATGTTTGTAGCTCACAAATACTCACATTAAACATTCACAATCAAATCACATAACCTCCATGATATAGTTACTATCAATATCTCTTACTCTTTACTCTAAGTCACACACTCATCACCGCAACTTACACAATTTATCAATCTATCACATCCAATCGTTTACCTAAAAAACACTAGAATTACGTCATTTGTCAAGCTCTAAGCGGGACAAAGAAAATAATTATTAATAATATATTAATATACCATGAAAAGTTATTAGAAACTAATATTATAAAATTTTTCAGAAAAATGAATCTAATCATTAACTTCTATATTTATCAATATAAAATCTGAAGATAAATAATAATTTAAAATTCAATATTAAAAAAATCAAACTGATATATCTGCTGAACTGAAGAAAGTGAGTTTTTAAATTGCCGCATTGGGATAAATATATTAATCTCATTTGAAAATATCTGGGATAGTTAGCAAAATTTATCATATGCTCATTCTGTCCCATTGAAAGCTTAACGGAAAGTATATATTTGGTGTATTTTAGGTAATGATTGAGATAAGTAATGATGTTAGATGTGTGGTGGAGATTAAAAAGTAAAAAATATTGATGATTGATGTATGGTGAAAAATTAAAAGTAAAAGATGATTGTTTGATTTGATCGTGTAGAATTGCTAAATGTAAACTTTTAAAGGGACAAAAAAAGAGTAAAGTGTAAATCTTTCAAGAGGGAGTAACCAACTCTATTGGGAAAAATACTCCTTCCGTCCCGAAAAAATATAATCACTTTTCATCTTTCATACTGATTAAGAAAAATATTTTTGGAACATGTCCTTACAACATGATCAGAGTTCGAATTTGATTGTAATCTTTGCAATCTATCCTTGCAACAAATGGTGGGAAGGGGGGGGGAGTGAGCAAAAGCAAGGAAAGTGTGTATACTCACAGCTCTTGTATCGGTGGCAACTGCAGTAACTACAAACATGAGGTTGGGGGTGATTATAAATTCCAAAGCAAAAGCTTGAGCATATCCTCCTTCAGGAACAGTCACCCATCCACCCATTATAGGATGGAATATAATCTTAAGCATAAATGAGGCCATTATAGATGCCATCACTTGTGCTCCTATGTAAACTGGAACCTGAAACAAAAATAATTTCCAAATTATTAACTTCCCACATAAGAATTACTAATACAAAGGAAAAAAAAAAAAAGGGGGGAGGGGGTTACATGTTTCCAGGGGAAATGCCCGAGAGCAGCAAATGCAATTGTGACCGATGGATTGAGATGGGCATAGACGTGCTGCCGGGCCGGAACCGCCGGTTTCGGGCCTCGAACCGGCGGTCCTCGGTCCCCAAAACAAGGGACCGAGCCCGGCCCGTAAACTTGCCCGGCCTCCCGTGCCGGGCTAGAAACCCGCCGGTCCAGAGCCGGGCTAAAACCGGCGGTCCCGGGCCGGGCCGCCCAGTTTTTTTTTTTTTTTTTTTTTTTAACTTTTATTATTATTTTTTTATTTTATTCTTGTATATTTATTACTTTTATGAATAGAAAATGATAATTCTTAATGTTTTGATTTTTTTTTTTAAATATTTAAAAACTCATTAAATTGTTGAAAAATGAATAAGGAAAATTATAACAAATAAGTTTGCATTAAGAAAGAGGAAAATTACAAATTAATAAGGACACAATAATTTTGCAAATAAATAAGGACAATAATTTTGCATGTACAACAAATAAGTGAAGCACAATTTAAGAAGTTTTACACTTGAATTCTTGAAATGAAAAAATAATAATAATAAAGGACTTGAGCTCTCTACTCCACATCCGATCGATCCGTCTCGGTGAAGGCTTCATCTTCGCTCTCATTTGCATCGTCCCATTCCGGTTCTTGAGCTCTAAGGTCGGCCCTACACCAATCGTCGAGAAACATGGTAGCTTCAATGTTCGCCGGCTTCATCCTTGATCTTCTTTGATCTAGCATAAGTCCTCCGATGCTAAAGGCTTGTTCTACGGACACGGTGGATGCCGGGACGGCAAATAACTCCTTTGCAATGATGGAGAGTATTGGGTACTCCTCTCTCTTCGACCACCACTTTAACACATCGATCGACGGACCACTATCTTCAACACCAAATACAAAACGAGTTTGCAAGAACATATCTAATTCACTATTACCTTGCCCCATTGGAAGTTCATTGCTTCTATTTTGCATCATTCCATGCATTTGTTGAACTAAAGGATCACTTTCATTCATCTCAAAAGGAAAATCATATGAAGGCATCATAGATGAAGGCATTGTAGAAGAAGGAAACTCACTACCATGTTTTAATCTATATTCTTGAAAAATAGATCTCAAACTCCTATCGAGATCTATCTTGATTTGTGGCACGGAAGGAAGATCAAAGAAGACCCCTTCACCATCAATTACAACATCACTCAAGTCCATTTGAGCAAAAGCATCATAATAAATACCAAGCATTTGACAAACACCATCATACTTCCATTTAGGATCTAAGCACTTAGCAAGTAAGAAAACCATAGGAATCTCCCTAAAATACTTGAGCCATTTTTGAACCATAAAATAAATCACACCTTACATGTTTGGCCTACTAAAACAACTCTTAAAAGACAAGGCAATATACATGCAATGTTCCAACACTTTAACGGAAGTACAATAATAAACACCCGATAATTGTTTAGTAGCATTATGAAAAACTTTTAACAAACGATACAAATCCATACATGAATCCCATGACTCTCATTAAGAACTAATTGCATGTTTGAGAACTCTTTCCTAAAAAATCGCATAAATAACTCTTATACTCTAGTGTACTATTAATCATCTCATAAGTAGAGTTCCAACGATGAGATACATCTAATTTGAAACAAGTATAAACAATACCCTTTGCACGACAATATTTTTGCCATTTTTTCCCCAATGTTTTGATTTGTGCAAATACTTAACGGCATTTTTAATAGGAACAACGGAATCTTGAAAAATACTAAGCGCATCTTGAACACATAAATTTAAAATATGACAAATGCATCTAGAATGAAAATATTTTCCTTCAAATGATGGTGCACATGCTTCAACAAGTTAGGAATACTAGCGGTGTTCGCCGATGCATTATCAAAACCAACGGAAAATACCTTGTTAACCAAACAATACTCATTTAAAACCGTAATAATAATTAAAGCAATATTTTGAGCCGTGTGAGGCTCTTCAAACTCCCTAAAGGCAATCAAACGTTTTTGCATAATCCATTTTGCATCAATCCATGACAAGTAATTCCCATGTAACTATTTTTATTATAAGCATCGGTCGAACATCGGCACAAATAGAAACTTTTTGAGACAAACGAACTAAATATTTCATTAAATCTTGTTTTTGTCAAAGCATTGTCTCCTAATTCTCTTAAGCATTTGAGTTCTAGCTACCTTGCTAACATTAGGCCCCAAACCATCTTTATAAGAAGCTTCATACGTTATTCTATCCGCATAATTAAAAGGTTGTTTTTCCATGGCACAATATCTAGCACAAGCATCTTCATATCGATTTTTTCAAATTTAAATAAAGCGGAAGAAGACATACCCGTCGAATTTGAACTAGTAGTACCTCGAATTTGCGTTTGAGTAGTAGATATTCCATACTCGAATGGATGAAACCCCTCCATGTGCCTTTGTAGTGTTCCGTAGCCTCCTTCTCGATCCATTTGTAGTGCTTTGTGCAATAGTTGCAATAAGCAATGAATCTCTTTCGACCATCGGATAAAGGAGGTTCTCCTTCGTTGATAGGAGCCATTCTCTTTTAAAATGTTTAACGAAGATTTCGGACTTGAGAGGCTTAGGCTTACTTGTTGGCGGAGGAGGAGGTTGGTTTTGTTCGTCTTCTTCGTGCTCTTCGTCCTCTTCATGTTCATCATCATTTGTTGAGCCACGAAATTCGTATCCCGTGCTCTCCATCGTATGAACCATTTCTTCAAATCGGGCATCTTCTTCGGCTTGAATTCGTTCGGCGACTTGTCTAGAAATTTCCTCCGCCAAATCGGCCCTTCTAGGCCTTTGAGTTTGAGGTTGAAAATTTCCTCCTCCACTTCGTTGGCCAAGTTCAATGGCCTTGCCCTTGCCCTTGTTAGTGTTATTCTTTGAGGTAGACATAGAGATAGTAAATAGAGAGTATAGTAGAGAGAGTAGAGATTGAATTTTTAGAGAGAATTAGAGTGTGATTATTGGTGAATTTTGAGTTAGGAAGATGTAGTATTTATAGTGGGGATGGGTAGGGAAAATGGGGGATTAATGGGGAAGTTTGGGGGTGGGGAAGGGGGCTGCCAACGGCTAAAAAAAGGACATAGCCGTTGGCAATTGGCAGCAGTCACTCACTGGACTGCTGCCATTTTTTTTCTGAATTAGCCGTTAGGCCCGTCGGTCCAGCCCGGCCCGCCGGGCCGATGCAAACCGACGGGCCTTTTAGGACCGGCGGGCCTGAACCGCCGGTCCGCGGTTCCAATTCCCCCGACCCTAGCCCGGCCCTAGCTTTTCGGTCCCGGTCCGGTTCGGGCCCGTTGACCGGCGGTCCCGGGCTAAAACCGTTGACTTAGGGCCGGTTTAGGGCCAAAACCGACGGGCCTGAAAGCCCAGGTACGTCTAGATGGGCACCGGAGATGTGTCCCGTGGAGAATATGACTATCATCACGGCCAGGCCGGTGGAGGCCGCAAGGCCGATTAGGGCCTCCGAGCCGTTAGTCCTTTGGTTCACGATGGCTGTGGCTGTCCCGGAAAAAATGAGTATGAGGGTTCCTGTTAATTCAGCTCCAACCTGTCCTTAATTTTTTTTTGACAATTAGAATCCACCAAGAACATGAAATAAATCACTAGATATTCATGCATATTCCAATTTTCTTTTTTGTATGTTGTTTAGATGGGGGGCTGCCTGATGCCGGTAAGCATATAACGAATCAAAGGACAAATGTCTGAATCTGAACGAACAACAATGAGGCAGATTTATAGGTAAGGTGAAGAACGGGGGATAAAAATATACCTTTCTAGCAAGAGAGATTGGAGGTGAAGGCAATGCACAACAAAAAGGGGGTGAAATCCCCTCTTCCAGGGCCAAAGATTCAACACCATTAAAGCAATTGCAGCTCTTAAGAAGAGATGATTTTCTGTTATTTTTACTTGTTTCATGCCTAAATGATCCGAAGAGAGGTGCACCGGGTGTTGAAGGGGTTGATAAACCATCCTCCGATTCCATTTTATTTCACAAAACTTCAGAAAAAAAAAAAAAAAAAAAAAAAAGGGAAGTAAAGGAGGTGTATGTATGTGGTTCAAAGAAGAGACAAAAGCAAAATGAAGCTAATTAATTCTCTATACTGTGTTTTCATGTCAGTTGAGGGCTGAAGTTCATTTATAATGTGCATCCAGGCGGTCAACTTGGAGAATCCAATCTAAAGGAAAAATGGAGCGCTATTATTAACACCCAAAACCTATAAATATACCCTTTTTTATTAAAATTAAATGGGTAATAATGTAAAAGACAAAACTGCCCTTATATATATGTATATATTTTAAAAGCAAGGTGTTTCAGGAAAAAGAAAAAGACTGTAAATACGAGTCAATCAATTGTATTCATAACACTGATAGAGAGACCTTTATATAGGCATTACAATAAGAGTCCTTCCATACATAGGATTCCTAGATAAGGTAAGACATCTAATAGGATCCTACTACCTCTAGAAGGATCTAGAACCTTTCATCTTTGTATCCTCCTACAACCAGTATTAGGTAAGACACCAATAAGGGAAGGATATCCCGGAACACTCCCCCTGTGTCGAGCACTAATACTATCATGGTGCATAAGATGTTGCCTCGGTAAAAAACATTTCCAAGTCAAACAAAACCCCGTGGGAAAAACAAAGACTTGGTGAGGAAAAAGAGCACAACGCACCAACTACAAATGCCAGAATCATGTGAAGTATACTCCCCATGAGGTATACATAACAGCTCATTCCAACGAGCTATCATTAGTTGAGCTCGGATAATCGACACATGCCGATGCTTCTCACATGTTTATCAAATGTAGATTTTGGCAGATACTTAGTGAACAAGTCTGCGATATTCTCATCGGAACTCACTTGTTTCACTTCGATATTCAGCATTTTCTGCTGTTGCTGATTATAAAAAAACTTCGGTGCGATATGTTTGGTATTGTCACCCTTAATGAAACCTAACTTCATCTGCTCAATGCATGCCGCATTGTCCTCAAAGATGCAAGTAGGGGTTGCTGTAGTGGGCTCTAATCCACAAGTTCCTTGTATATGATCTATGACTGACCGAATCCAAATGCACTCCCTTACGGATTCGTGCAATGCAATTATCTCTGCATGGTTCGAGGAAGTAGCAATCAGGGTCTGCTTGGTAGATAGCCAAGATATCGCCGTATTTCCAATGGTGAACACATAACCAGTTTGGGAACGTCCTTTATACGGGTCAGAGAGATAACCGGCATCAGTAAATCCAACTAACATATTGTTAGGATTCTCTACATAGGGGGTAAGCTTGCTTGCATTAGCACTTCTGGTAGTCAAGCTGCCATGCTTAGCTGCAATCTCAGAGGAAGATCGACGGTCGATATGCATCGTCTTAACCTCAACAATTCCTTTCGGAATATCGCTCTCTTTTGCATAGGGAAAGAACAATCTAAGATCACTGGAGCCTTTCAAGTATCAAAAGATGTGTTTTACTCCATTCCAATGCCTTATCATGGGAGCGTAGCTAAATCTCGCTAACAGATTTATAGAGAATGTGATGTCTGGGCGAGTACATTGAGCCAAATACAACAACGCACCGATTGCGCTAAGGTACGGTGTTTCTGATCCAAGGACCTCTTCATCCTCCTCTTTAGGACGAAACAGATCCTTGTTCATTTCCAGACTTCGACCAACCATGGGGGCAGCAAGAGGATGTGCCTTGTCCATACTAAATAGCCTGAGCATTTTCTGGACATAGGCAGATTGATGAATGAGTATACCATCATCTCGATGTTCTAGCTCTAAGCCCAAGCAGAATCGAGTCCCCCCCAGGTCTTTCATTTCGAATTCGGATTTAAGGTGCCAGAAGCCTTGGGCAACTGTTGGGATTCGGTCCAGCATCCTGCCTGCATGGGCTTAAAAAATGCGCGAGGCGCGGCTTGCAATTCGACCTGTGAGATCTGCACTAGAAAGTGGTTAAATGAATTGATTTGGACTACTCATACCAACAAGATGCATCTTCTTTTCTGGTGGCCATCTCATAGAAACTCCAAAGTTAAGCGTGCTTGGCCTGGAGTAGTTATGGGATGGGTGACCCCCTGGGAAGTTTCCCAGGTGCGCGTGAGTGAGGACAAAGCGCGCTAGAAAAGACTCGTGTTGGTACAGTAAGGATAGTCTTCATCATTCTTGGGACCAACAATTGGTATCGAAGCAGGTCACAGGTACGAATTCCCTTGGAGTATGCTACAGTGGAGGCTGCCAGAGTGTTGGAACTGAGAGGCGGGCATGCAGCAAATGTTGCCAGTTGGCCAGAACTAAGATGTTGGCGCGGTGGAGGTTGTCAGGTGCTGGAGGGCTATGTGATCAAATCTAGTATGCTGGAACTGAGATACTGGCGCAACAGAAGGTAAACGGAGCTGGAACAAATGCTGATGTCAAGTGTTGGAGGACTGTGTGAATGAATTCAGCCGCTAGAGGGCTGTGTGATCAAATCTAGTTCGCGGAGGTTTCCAGACTATGGGGCTGAGATGCTGGCAGGTACTGGGAGGGCGATTGTTGGGATTCGGTCCAGCATCCTGCCTGCATGGGCTTAAAAAATGCGCGAGGCGCGGCTTGCAATTCAACCTGTGAGATCTGCACTAGAAAGTGGTTAAATGAATTGATTTGGACTACTCATACCAACAAGATACATCTTCTTTTCTGGTGGCCATCTCATAGAAACTCCAAAGTTAAGCGTGCTTGGCCTGGAGTAGTTATGGGATGGGTGGCCCCCTGGGAAGTTTCCCAGGTGCGCGTGAGTGAGGACAAAGCGCGTTAGAAAAGACTCGTGTTGGTACAGTAAGGATAGTCTTCATCATTCTTGGGACCAACAGCAAATAGTCTCGCTTTGTAACGCATGACCTCATTCTAATCATTGCATTTACGAACAAAGACCCACTTATGTCCAACTGGTTTAACGCCCACGGGTACTAGCTGGATATGGCCAAATACCTCACGTTTAGCCATTGAGTCTAGTTCAGCTTGCATCACATCTTTCCATTTCGGCCAATCAGCTCGTCGTTGACATTCAGCAACTGAGCGCGGCTCAGCATCGTCGTCTTCAATAATTTCTTGAGAGACGGAGTAGGCAAAAGCATCATCGACTAGCGTGGACGACCTGTACAATAGTACGTATTCACTCGTACATTGCATCGAGATTTCTTTATTCTCTAACATCAACAAAGTTTCTGATGCATCCATCGATTGTTCCATTATTGATTCGAGGACATATCGTGTGACGGAGTCACTGTGTCGATAATGAGAGGATTTTGTGCCCCCGTTCCTCTTCTATTTCGAGGTTCGGTATCCTTTCTACCCACTGGCCTCCCCCTCTTTCGAGCAGGGATAAGAGCAGCCGAAGCATCCGTCCCACCACTAAGGTCAATGCCGGGGGCATCATTCATTGGGAGGCTGAACCTTGCCCTATAACTGGGACTTCTAACCTTGCAGGAATATTTGCAGCGGGAATGGTAGATCTTGTCACTTTTGCAGTATCAGTAAAGCTGTCGGGCATCGAATCTACAACTTTCTGAAGACTGAGAATACGTTGCATTTCTAGCTCGGATTGAGCCATGCGGGGATCTTGATGAGGCAAAGAGGGAGCACACCAGACAATTTCCTGGCGTTCAATTGGAATCGTTCGATTCCTCTCTCCCCCTAACGACGGGGAGTTTATCTCATCAAAGTGACAGTCTGCAAATCTTGCTGTAAACAAATCTCCTGTCAAAGGTTCCAAATAGCGGATAATTTTAGGCGATTCATAGCCAACGTATATACCTAATCGTATTTGTGGACCCATTTTAGTACGCTGTGGAGGCATAATTGGCACATAGACTGCACAACCAAAAATGCGTAAGTGTGAAATATCATGCTCATATCCAGTTACCAACTGGTACGCACTAAACGGTTGATTGGCAGTAGGTTGAAAGCGAATAAGAAATTGCATAACCTCAGGCAGAAATCAGTAAGTTGGTGCGCAATACCAATGCTCAGGCGATAAGCTGTAACCGCTTAATCATAGCCTCAGCAAGGCCATTCTGCGAATGAATATGGGGGATGGGATGTTCAACTTCAATCCCAATCGACATGCAATAGCCGTCAAAGGATTTTGATGCAAACTCACAAGCATTGTCCAATCTTAATGACGAGATTGGGAAGTCAGGGTGGTTAGCCCGTAACTTGATGATTTGTGCTAGGAGTTTAGCAAATGCAGCATTTCTTGTGGATAGCAGAGCGACGTGTGACCATTGCGTCGATGCATCAACCAGAACCATAAAGTATCTGAATGATCCGCACTCTGGTTGAATAGGTCCACAAATGTCCCCTTGAATTCTTTGTAAGAAGCGAATATTTTGTGTTGAGTCTTTAGCAAAGGACGGAGAAGGTATCAACTTTGCTAGTGAACAGACTTTAAAAAATGATTTATGGGCATTGGAAATTGCCACGGAAGCCTCGGGATTTACGAAAGATGCACCGTCAACCTTATCAGGGCGTGCGATCTTTAATCCCGGTGATACAGTATCAGACTCACTCATATCAATGTCGATATCGAGTGGTGCTTCCAATCATTTTCTGGACTTGAAACACGGATGACCGTGTGAGTTTTTCAAAATGCGAATCATCATATCGCGTCCAGGGTAACCGATTCGGTCATGCCATAGTTGGTATGCTTTGGAATCACAAAGTTCGTGACTCACAGCGTAGGATTCAATAACCCTTATTGTAGTCTGGTATAAACCACTATTTAGACTCATAAGTTTCTCGAGAATGCGGCGTCTTCCGCATTCTGCCAGAGTAACACAAAAATTCTATTCCATTATCATAGTGTGTATCAAGGTGATAACCGTTGGCATGGATGTCCCTAAAAATTAGCAAGGTTCGGTTAGCTCTTGGGGCATAGAGAGTATTTGTGACATTAATATACGTACCATTAGGTAGCAAGAAATGAGCAGGTCCCCTCCCTTGAATTACTTGGGAGGAACCAATCATTGTTGTCACTGAGGATATATATGGCATAATATCCTTAAATAATTGCCTATTCCGAAGAATAGTGTGTGTTGTTCCACTATCAGCAAGGCACTCAATTTCGCCACGAGACATCTACAATATGACATGAAACTTGATTATTCTTGTGATGAAATACATAGCGAAAACTCATTAACTTCGAGTTTGGGGAAATTCGACCAAGTTGGTTAGGATCAAAGTTTAGCACAATCGCTGGAAATAATTTCCGCGTAGCTTAACCTTTGTTCACTAAAACAGCAATAACTCCTTCGTTAAGAATTCTATGGATGAACGGTCAGTTGTTCTGGAAACTAGACTTACGTCTCTTTCTGTCCGTATGTCGTGCACTTTCTTGATCACTAAAATCAGATCGCAGTGCTCATTTCAAGTTGCTATTTTGGTATTTCCCTATTGTTGAGTGATAGAGCAAGGTTGAAATCTTTTTCAAAGGCATTATTGTTGATACAATATTATGCCAATGATGGCCATAGGAGCGTTTAAATATTTCAAAACGCATCGGGGTGTTCGATTTATATCTCGACTAATGATCCTTTCAGTAACTCCAACTTGGTAGACTTGCAGAGAAAGTAGGAATGTCGGTACAGCTAAGGCTGTTTAAAAACCACAGATTCCGTTTGAACTTTCAAAGAATAAACAAATACCAAGGAGGATGAGCCTAGTCTTGATCAAAAGATTTGATGAAATCCACCAATGTATCAAAGTAACCAAGCAATTCTTTACTAAGCAATTATTTTGTAATAAACCAAACATGCTTTTGAAGGGAAAAATAAAATCCGTTTTTGCACAATCACAGCAATTAAAAGAATTTTATTCACCATGGCCAACTTTATTACATTCATAGAAAATCCCAAAGTATTTCTTGAAATAAAACTAGAAATAAGATAAAACATAACCAAAGCGTAAAACTAGTCAAACTACAATGATCTAGTCAAAGTCAGCAACATCCAAATGTTGGTCTTTGTCCGCAATGGTGAGAGTAGGGATCTCAATATGGTTCACCTCCGTATTCTCATTATCTTCCTCCATGTAATTTGACTATTGAGTCAAGTACTGTTTATAGTGCTTGTAGTAGGCTTGGATGTTCTCTGGTGCCTTGCAATTGCAGTAAGTATGCTTCTTTGAGCCGCAAGTATAGCAATTCCGGCCTTCCTTTGGAGTGAGTCCAATCCCGGCGGCAGGAGGCGGTCCACGTGGTTGGGCTCCACTAGGACCCGTGGTCGAGCCACCTTGCCTCTTCCACACATTGGAACGACGACCTCGTCTTTTCCCTCGCTTGCTCGAGTCATGCACCTGTGGTGCTTGCAAAAACTGAGTAGTGTTGTCTTTTCTATTTTGTCGTGGTGCCTTCCTGTGGGTAGCCTGATTCACTTCCGGAATCGGCTTCATACCAGCTGGCCGTGCATTGCTGTTGAGAATGATCTCATGATGCCTTTCTATTTTCGCGAGATGGGAGATAAGGTCACTAAAATTTTTAATTCTCCCTTCCTCATAGGCAACGCGCAGCTGATGAGCAATCACACTTGCTCCCTCGAGAAATGTGTTAAGAGTCTTCTCGATCAAGTCTTGATCAGACTTCTTGACACCACAAAATCAAGATCAGCGCGAAGATCGAGGATGGCTTGGTTATAGGCCTCCACATTCGCATAATCCAAAAACTGGATTTGCTCCCACTGAAGTTGCAATTCGGGGAAGCACTGATCATGCACATTATTAAACCATTGTTCGAGTGTATCCCATAGTTCTTTGGGGGTTTGCAAATTAATGTAACACTTTTTCAACAACATATGTATATGTCTACGCAAGTACATCAGTGCATTAGCCTTGGTTTCCTCGCTCGGTTCTTGAGCGGTAGGCTCATTTGAGGGAAAGATGGTGGTGGTAAATTTCCTACCGACGAACGCCAAGTGAACGTCTGAGACCCACCTATGGTACTCCTTACCAGCATGGTCAAGGATGTCGAACTCCGGGTGAACATTGGAGCTTTGTGCCATCTACAAGATATAAACAAGAGGAAGTTAGTCTTGTTGGATTTTCAGTGACAATGTAAACGGTCACAATCGATGCTTTTAAAAGTGTGTAACATAACCGTTACTCGATGTACTTCCCTTAATTGTTGTTTAGTAAAGTCGACAAAAACGGCGATATCAAATCACACCCAGATACGTGGTGTATGCAACAACCACAAGTATCGACTTTCAACAATTCCGTGACTCCCCCAGGACCGTCACACAGTTTTCTTCGACACGCAGAGATACCGACTTCTCTCGCGGTCTCATCCATCACAAAGTAGCGTGGGAGATAAAGAACCCAATAACCCATGGCCCCCAAAAAAAAATTCCCAAAACAGAGAATTGAATAGGGACAAGTTCAGATAATTACCTCGAGTATAAAATTAGGCACGTGATATGGATGAATTTGCGGTGCGCTTCGATCTACTGATTGGTACTCAATGCGACGACGTGAAACCGGGGGCGCAATTTTGGTGGTTTCAGAAAATAAATTAAGTCGATGTTCGGGTTTTTGGTTTGAGATTCTAAACATGGTCGGATTGGCTGGGCTGGATCGGGTCGTGGCTCTCGGCAGCGGACGACTGGCTGGAGCTGGTCGGATCATGGCTGGGCTGGATCGGCAGGCACCGGACGACTGGGCTGGAGCTGGTCGGATCGCGTCTAGGCTGGATCGGCAGGCACCAGACGACTGGGCTAGAGCTGGTCAGATCGCGGCTAGGCTGGATCGACAGGCACCGGACGACTGGGCTGGAGCTGGTCGGATCGCGGCTAGGCTGGATCGGAAGGCACTAGACGGAATCTGGTCGGCACAGGCGAGTTGCGGTCGTGGATGGACTAGATCGGCAGGTACCGGACGGGATCGACAGGCACCGACGAGTTGTGGTTGCGGCTAGGCTGGATCGACAGGTACCGTGCGGAATCTGGTCGTGGCTGGACTGGATTGACAGGTACCGGACGGAATCGGCAGGTACCGGATGGAATCGGCAGGTACCGGACGGGATCTGGTCGTGGCTGGACTGGATTGACAGGTACCGGATGGAATCGGCAGGTGCCGGATAGAATCGGCAGGTATCAGACGGGATCTGGTCGTGGCTGGACTAGATTGACAGGTACCGGACGGAATCGGCAGGTAACGGACGGGATCTGGTCGTGGCTGGACTGGATTGACAGGTACCGGACGGTGATTGGATGTGGTCGATCTGGCTCGACTGGTGTTCCGACAGGGATCGGCTGTGATCGGCGGTGGTCGGATGTGGTCGATCTAGGTCGATCGGTGTTCCGACAGGGATCGGTTGTGATCGGCAGTGGTCGGTGGTGGTCCGACGATGATCGGCGGTGGTCGGCTAGGGTTAAGGGCCGATTTTTTTTCGAGCTACGTGCTGATAACGTGTTTCAGGAGAAAGTAAAAGAGTGTAAATACGAGTCAATTAATTGTATTCATAACACTGATAGAGAGGCCTTTATATAGGCATTACAATGAGAGTCCTTCCATACATAGGATTCCTAGATAAGGTAAGACATCTAATAGGATCCTACTACCTCTAGAAGGATCTAGAACCTTCCATCTTCGTATCCTCCTACAACCAGTATTAGGTAAGACACCAATAAGGGAAGGATATCCCAGAACACAGGGGAAATAATTGCATAAATATTTAGGTTAATATCAATTTGCATCCTGAACTACTCATTTTTTTTTTGGATTTACACCTAAATTGCAATTTTTATTGGATAACAATCTATCCTCCATAGATTTATCAAGTTTTAGGATGTCTTTTCGGCGATAAAAAGATTAAAAATATTTAAAATGTTTAAAAAACATAAGATTATTTAAAATCTGAAAAATAATATTCTATTTTGAAATTCATTAAAAATTACAAAGTTAACTTAAAAATGTTTGGTTAGACAAAATGTTATTTTTATAAATACTAGAATTAATGTCATAGGATTGACGTATAATCATATATTTTTTATGAGAAAATGCATAGTTCTTTTTATAAAATTTGAAGATTGTTTTGAAATTTCAAAAATTCATTATAATATGTGAAATGTACATATGAAATGTTAAAAGTATTTGTAGGAAACTAAAATTATGTAAAAGAGTTTAAACTAATTTGTAAAAAAATGATAATTATTTAAAATTTAAAAATAGTTTTTTATAATAAAATTTATTTTTGTGAAATGAGTAGATTTCCTTAAAATCAAAAATTTTGTTGATGTGTACCCCCTTCACTCCCACCCTCGCTCTAGAAATATTCGATCCTACCGGTGTTGGCACGATCCACACGGGTTCATCACCGTTGAATCTACACACATTTATCTTGATACGTGTGCATATGTGAATGATCCACGATTGGGGAATCTCTTTAGGTCACAGATACTCAGAGTACAGTCTAGAGGGGGTGGTGAATAGATTGTTTAAAATCTTTTCCTCAATATATCAGTTGAGTAACCTCAGCTATGATTGTGTGCAGCGAACAATCCTCGACTGCAGTTAGAGATAAATTCACCATAACTTTTAACCAGTGAAATAATGTTACAATGAACTTCGTTACAACAGCTTCCAACCCGTGGAAACCCGTGGCCGTTGCAACTCCCTTTTGGCTGCCTAGCACCTCTTGATTGAAAACCCGTGGATGCCTCAACAACTCGCAAGCTGTCTATCACATTCCAATAAAAAACCCGTGGATGCATTTACAACCTTGAACTTCTAAGAACCTCGTTCAAAGAAGTACCCCGTACTCGGACTTTTAAGATAAGAGTTTGCCTTCTCCAACTTTCAAGAGCTTCTCAGTATAATACTTAGGAAACTAGCTCTTCAAGATGCTATAGATTGCTTTGATTGCTTTGTTTGTTTTTTTTGCTTGTAAGCATTGTTCGCATCGTACTTCTGCTCAATCTTTCTTCAGATATTTATACTATGATCTTGAGCTTCTTCATAGCCGTTGCATCTTGTAACAATTCCGTCCGTTGGAGAGTGGACTTCATTGTTTATCTGTTCATCTCTTTGCAAGGCTTTGTCTCTTTCTTCAAGTCTGACCATTTGAAGATGTATTCTCTTGTTGCGCCGCTTTTCTTGAATACTATAAATAGAAAGTCTTCAGGGCGTGAATCTCTAAGAATAAAATATTCATTGAATTTCGGGAATCAATCACTTTGTCATTTGGCTTTTGCGTCTACATGAATTTTGTAACACCCCCAAACCACTCGGGAATATTACAGCGTCGCAGACCCTCTCCGTGAGGATCTACCAGGCTAAATACAAAAAACAATATATCACATTACATGCTGACATGGCTACATAATGAACTATTAGATCGATTTAGTCTTTTATCACAACACACACATCATTACATACATAACTCTTTCCCGAAACTCATACCCACACAGGGGCTGGAATACATTAATGCTCCCATATATCGGGAAAATAACACAGCGTAAAGATAACCAACAAGACTCTATCAAAATACTCTACGATTGGTCTTCATGAGATTAGTATCGTCGTCTTCCATCACCCTTCGTATCGATTCTGTGATTCGCTCCCCAACAACCTGCAAGTACCTGGACGCAATACAGACATCCACCCCCGAATACTCGGGGATTAGCAAAACTCCACTGTTTTGCTAGTGCAAGTATAAAATACGAATACAAGCCATACACAACATACTCCAAGAATATAAAAATCGTGAATATACTTCCCGAGATAAATCACTTGATCAAAACTGTTCAAATCATGAAAGGTGGGAATAAACCCAATATACATCTTACAAAACATTTAAAGATTTCGGGAGTTTCAAAAACATTTGGAATTTAAGAATTCTCAAGTCTTTCGAAAACACTTGGGGACACGGCCCAAAAATCATTTTTCCCAAAATACAATTCCGATAACAAAACACGGGTCCACAACCCAAATCACAAAACACGGGGTCCAAGACCCAAATCACGAAACATGGGGTCCAAGACCCAAATCATCCATAATAACATATTCCCAAGGATTATTCACGTCCCGTGCTATCAATTTACGAACCTCAGATGCTCCCGCAGAACATACCCGAGTGAATAACCCAATGGGAATCCATACCAAATCACATGTCACCGTGATAACAGTCACGTAACCATAACCATACATACGTTCATAGTTATCCCGGCATCGCACTAACAAGCTACGAACCTGGGAGCCTCCACGAGACATAACCGATTGGACAACCCATGACACGTACATCACACAACCAAACCACAACCATAAGTTATCCCGGCATCGCGCTAACAAGCCACAAACCTCGGAGTCCCCGCGAGACATACCTGGATTGGATAACCCCACAAGTTATCCCGGCATTGGACTAGCAAGCCCCGAACCTCGGAATCCCCGCAAGACATACCCGATTAGATAACCCTATGGTCACGCCCGACCTATACTAGCAAGTATGGATCCCGGAGATTCAACAATCTTACCCGGAGGCACATCACTTTCAACGATCACATAACAATAAGCAAACATCAAGCCAAACAACACTAAACATCACGACCTCATTTCAAAGGAGTAACAACCAATATCACCCATCACGTATTCGCCGAACAAGCACACATATCAATACCCAATTCCCGGCATATGATTACGACCTACTATATTCACTAAGTGAAATTATAACATCTTCCAACATACGTAATGAACATACGTATTCCGAAAACACATTTATTCACGAAGCATATGAGTTATCCTTTGAAAAACAACATTTATCGAGAACATACCGATCCTTTTTATAGTTTATTAAACATTAGAAATGTGCATAAGATCATTCACCAACAATCACATCTACGAAACATGAAACGTATGGGCAAGATACTTGCCTCGATACCATGAGCAACGGAACAACGAACGGATACGGTCGGTTAGCCCTCGAACTTCTAAGAACAACCTAAAACTCGTCAACTCCACGAAAACTACGAAAATAATATCACCACGAATTAACAATGCTAAACGGAATCCGAATCAACCCGAAAAATAACAAGAATCCGAGGGTTCTTCAAGAAAATTGGAAATCAAGTTCCGGGTGGTAAAAACCGATAAATGATTTACAAAATCCGAAGATTATGACCAATACAACGAGATTACTATGAACAATTCATCAAGATCGGACAAGATCAATGAATCATGAAGAAACCCCCCCAAAAAAAATACACAACTAGGGTTCTACGGAAGAAATACCTCGATCCGGCGAAGAACAAGGATTGGATGTTGATCTAATCGACAAAGGCCTTCCAAAAGCCTTGAAAATGAGTAGAATCGTCCAAGAACATCACTCCCCATCGCACCTGTCCGAGAGCCGCCACCAGAAGAAGAAAAATGCAAGAAATGAGGTCTGGCCCGTCACCAGGCCTATATATGGCCGACAGTGTTACGGCCATAACCGACAGTGCCTTACGGTCGTAACTCGGTCAACTGCCTGTAGTGTATGCAAAGGCCGAAGCCTTGCGTACGCAACGATCGTACCTTACGGCCATAATCGAGCTCCCAGAGCAAACTGACTGAAATCTGCCGAATCACTAAGGCCGTAACCGGCCAGTGCTTAGCGGCCGTAAACAAGCCTTACGGCCATAACCTGATGAACCTTACGGCCGTAACCGAGTCCTCCTAGGCCAGGGTGTGCGGACGTCTTACGACCATAATCGGCCAGGCCTTATGGCCGTAACCCGACCCAGCCAGCCCTCTGACTGCCCGGCTCGATACTCGACGACGCCTTGATCATGCGAACGCACTGGATATGATCCAAAATAATAACGAACAGGCTACGAAACTCAACGTACCACAGTACAAGCATGCGATTCCAAAGACGCAATGACAACAGTCTGTTCGACCGAAGAAAAATTCAACGAAATCGGAATAAAGATCTCGGGTATTACAATTTTGGCCGTTATTATTGACTTTTCAACACTTGCTGCCGTGGACAGTTGATATCCAAGAACTTGGATGATATATCATCTGATAAAAGCTCATCTGATGTTGCCTTGGTCAAACCTGCATGATATGTTGGTCAAACCTGGCAGATGTTCTACCTGGATAAAAGCTGTCTGATATCTTGTCTTTAGAAAGTTGGTTGACATTCCCTTGGTCAACCCTCAGCTGATATCATCCTTTGACCAAACCTTGCCTGATAAAATCTCGCCTGATATTATGTCTGGTCAAACTCAGCTGATATTTCCTTTAACCAAAACTCGCCTGTTAAAAACTCGTCTTCTTTCAGTTGGGGTAAAGCTCGCCTGATATTTCCTTTGTCTGAAAGCACGACTGATAATAAACTCGCTTGTGGTTAAACCTATCTGTTATCTTGCGTTGACCAAACCTCAGCTGATAACAGGCTTGTTCTATACTTAGCTAAATTTCTACTTGATCAACATGATCAATACTTAGCCTAATCTTCTTAAATCATATAGAAGATACTCATTTGGTTGTTTTTTTACAATGGTAAGTACATAAATTTGAAATAATCATGAATATAGGGATGACATCATCAAAATCTAAAATAGTATTCCTAAATGTAACACCCACAGAATCTGACCAGGAATATTACACGCCGCAGACCCTCTCCATGAAGATCTGCCAGGCTATACACCGAAACAACATAATACATTACATGCTGACGTTACAAAATAACAAACCAATAGACCGATTTGGTCTTACATCATCATCATACAACTCTAATATATATAATTCTGTATGGACTCATACCATGCAAGGGCAAAATACACTCACAAACAAAAGTACGACAGCAGAGAAGACCATACAACGAACTCAGACTGACTACACCCGAAACTACCCTTCGTGTGATTAGTATCATTCGTATTCCATCATCCTTCGCACCGATCCTGTGTTTTTCTCCCAAAACCTGCATGTACCTGGACGCAGAACAGACATCCACCCCCTGAGTACTCAGGGGTTAGCAAAACTCCACTGTTTTGCTAGTACAAGTATAAAATGAAAATACGAGCCATACACAATGCATTTAGAGAATATAATAACTTGAATCATCTACGGCTCAGTCAGAACAAAAGTTTTTCCCGGGATTTCTCACTCGAATAAAATAGTTCAAATCAAAAAGGTCTAAATGAAACAAGTGGTCATTTAGGGAATTAATTTAAATCTCGGGAGCTTTGAAAATATTTGAGATTGAATAATCCCCAGTTTATCAAAAACCACTTAGGGCCACAGCCCAAAGTTTTATTTTCCAAAATACAAATCCATTCAGGAAATACGATGTCCACGACCTAACCATCCGTTCCAATTCACTTCTAAGGACACATTACACATAACACATCACACTTATGCCATTCTAGCCAAATACCAGGACTCGATATATAATGTCTCTCGACCCCGAGCACAAAGTATTGTGATACTCCGGACATATCACAACCAATCATCAGTAAAAACAGACCTGGTCCGGCCGTCAAGCCACCAAGTCCCCGTGTGCCCCGTCGAGCAACCCCAGATGAGAATGCCCCACTCGAAAGTAACCCTCGCGCAAGAACACACGGCCAAGTCCCTATGGGCTCCATCGAGCCAATCCCCAGGTGAGAGTACCCTTAGAACAACCTTACAACTCTCATCAGTTCACATTTCCAAACTATAATCCCCGAGGGTCAATCACACTATATATATAGTCGAGGTACTTTGCTAGAATGACCAATTTATCCAATACATACTCACGACCCAGAACTAATACCATCAACAAGGAAACACACTATCTCAACAGCACCGAACGGCACAACCAATATCACATAAATTCACATATTCATCGATTACCACATGTCTCCACATACAACTTAAACAAAGGATTAACCTTCAAATTTTACCGAAGAAGTAATCACACATAATGGCATCACACGAAAGTAATGCGATTATATACTCCACACTAATACACATATTCAATTAAGCACATTAATTCACGGAACACATGAGTCGTCTTTTAAGAAAACCATGATGGTAAATATACCGATTCTTTGAAAAATGGTTATAAACATTCATTTAGCACATAACGATGATTAGCAACCATTATATCCACAAAACACATAATGTATGGGCAAGATACTTGCCTTGATAATCGATACCGGACACTCCTATGAACACGGATCAATCGAGAACCCTCGAACACCTACAATTCTCCGGGTAGAGCAATAATAATGCGATCGATTGGGAAGCTTGAAGAAAACGACGAACGGAAGAGTTCCAACTCAAGTTCTTCGCAAGGAACCTGACCCTAACATCATACCCTCTATAAATTAATGATCGAACGAGGAAGAATAATCGTAGAATGCCTGAATCCCCTTTGTGATATTTTATCAAACACCTTCAAGGCGTCGATTAGAAACTTAATAAAACGACGAATCCTCGGCAATCCAACCATGGATCAACAAGTAATTCGATATAATACAGCTTAACAATCATCAATCCATCACTATTCTAAGTTAATTCGGATTAAACGGACGAAATCAAGCAAAATCCCTAATTTTCCCAAAACTAGGATTTTAGGAAAACTTACCCTGATTCGATCGATCAGAGCAAGTTATGGAAGGATTACTCGATGATATGGTCGTGGATTTATAGTGGAACAAGATGTCCTCGTGTCCTCCAAGCCCCAGCCGCGGAAAGGAAAGAAAAGAAATGGGAAAATGGGTGCAAACCCGTCTGCTCTATCATATTTATACTCGCGCGGAACACGGCGCAACAAACGGCCCAAATAGCGCCGTGTTTACCACCGGGTTGCGGGTCAGTGCGCGACCTGACTGACATGGCGCAACACCCGGTGCAAGACACCTACGCATATGTCTCGGCCGTGTCCAACATGGTGCATCACCCGGCACAAAACTTGCGCGGGTGTCTCGGCCATGTCTCGGCAGATTGCTAGCCTGGCCGACCCATCGCAGGACACGGCCCTCGGAAGCACCGTTTTCACCGCCGTTTCGTACAGGTCGAGGCCAGTAAAACCTCCAGTTGCAAAAGCGATTCCGGCACAATCCGGAAGAAGACGAATAATAATAAAATAGGACATACGATTAGATCGACTTACGCAACGATAAGTCGTACCTGACGAACACCGCAACACGGTACATCATGTCGTACCCAACATAGGGGAAAATCTCAAGAAATCGCCAACAGAACAAAATGACCAGCGCAACCGGCAAAATTCAAAAATAACTGGAATAAAAAATCTCGGGTATTACATTCTACCCTACTAAAAATAAGTTTCATCCCGAAACTTAAAACAAAAGCAAGGCGACTCTAGATAACACATGTTATCTGATATTGACAGCACTTAAGGGCTCCATGCAGTACAGAGCTACTACAGTGTGGTTCAATATACCCGAATGTTTACGAAAAGCAACAAACATGAACCACTACGGTTGATAAATCCGAGCAGTACAACAATCAAAACACAAGTCTAATGTTGAACGAGAGTGTAATTCCAATAACCTCAAAGGTTTGGAAGATCAAATATGAAGACAATTTCCCAACACTTATGGAAATTACAAAGTGGTCCAGATGTTCAATAATCACGATTATGAGATCAAACAATAATGATTGGACAACGACAGACGAATAGCAATGATCGAACAACAACTATCAACTCTGAAGTTCACACCTTAAATCAAGACATCAATAAACTCGTAGGAACCACGAGGTGACAACTTCGCACAAGGTTCAAAGGAAATCGAATCTATTGGTACAATATTTGTAATAAATCATTTTATACATTTTGATGATGAGTTATATAAACAATTTATTTTACATATTTTTCTACATTTAACGTAGGTAACTATTCACATATAACGTACGTAACACTCACAAGTTTGGCAAGTGTTTTTATGCAGGTAATGTACGTAATGTATCATGCATAACGTACGTAAGGTTCGAAATTCTGCCTATTGCTAGTCAACACGGAAAAATTCATTAGCCGTTACACAAAGTCTTCACATCCAACGGATCTTTGTCTGAAAGATAACGTACGTAATCATTAATTACATAACGTACGTAACAAGTTTCACCAAATGTCACTGGACTATTTTTGGGAGTTCATTACGGTCGTTACTAAAGTTACGTAATGTACGTAATATGAATAACATACGTAACCAAGCCTATATAACGTACACTAATGGTGCCACTGCTCCAACGGGAAACTCAGCTCATGAAGGCCATAAATAGCACCTTTCAAGGATTTGGAACACACACAAGTTATCTGAGCTTACAAGCATACTCAAGCTATTTCAAGCAAATATTTCGAGAGATATACACATTCCATATTGTGATACGAGAAGATTTGCTCTATTATTTCCTATCTATATTCTTGTATCAAAGAGTGATATATCTTGTAAAGTCGAGTTCCCACTCGCAATTGTTTTACTGTAAGGTTGTATTGTACCCGGAAAAATAAGAGAGTTTTAGTGAGGTTGTTCTTGAGCCCGGAAATCATGAAATTGTAAGAGTTGGCACTAAACTAGAAAGTGCACTCTAAGTTTCTAAGAAAAGTCCTAGTCGGTAAAACTAGGTAGGGGACGTAGGCTTCGTTAATAGCCGAACCTCTCGAACAATTTCTTGTGTTCTTTCTTTTCCGCACTTTACTTACTCCGATATTTTAGCTTCCGCACAAAAAGAGTTCAAAACTCTTATCCGCACTATTCAACCCCCCTTCTAGTGGCGGTACCAATCCAACAATTGGTATCGGAGCGGTACTCCAATACGCGGCTTAACATCCGAGGAGAAAAGATCCAATGGCATTTCAATTTGCTCCAGTCGAAGGCCTTGCTCTCAATCGACCACCATTTTTTGGTGGCTCGAACTTTATGACGTGGAAGAAAAAGATGTCAATATTCATCTGAGCATATGACATCGAGCTTTGGAAGGTGATTTGTCTTGGTCCTAAAATTCCTCTCAAATCCGACGGTACGCTTAAATCTTTCGAAGAATATGATGACGCGGATTGGAAGAATGACCATCTAAATTATAAGGCTACTCAATTTCTATTTTTTGCCTTAAATCCGGAAGAGGTCAATCGAATCTCATCCTGTGAAAGTGCTAAAGAAATATGGAAAATTCTTGAAATCACACACGAAGGGACAACTCAAGTCAAGGAGATGAAGATTAATATGCTTCTCCATGACTACGAGTTATTCATGATGAAAGGTGATGAGTCCATCACCAACATGCTCGACCGATTTTCGGTCATCACTAATGGGCTAGCTTCATTCGGAAAACCATTATCTAGTAGTGAAAAAGTCAAGAAAATTTTACGATCACTACCTAGCGAATGGGACGGCACCATGACCGCAATCATGGAATCTAAAGATCTCAATACGCTTGATTTTAGCGCCCTCGTTGGTTCGCTAATTAATTATGAGATTGTTTTAAAATCACGAAGTATCAAGCCTAAGCCGAAGGAAAAATCGTTAGCCATGAAGGCTAAGATGTCAAGGAAGAAAGAAGAAATCCCGATGGACGAAAGTGACGAAGAATCGGCATATTATGCCAAGAATATTAATAAGTTTCAAACCTTATTAAACCGGAGAAAGAAAGACATCTCGGGCGAATCGAAGAAATTCTACAACTCTTGTCGATTATGTGGTAAACAGGCCACTTTGCTAAGAATTGCCGAGCTAAACCAAAGAAAGAGGTTCTCGTTGCAACATAGAACGGTGACGACGAAGATTTTATCAATAAAAATAATCTCGCTCTCATGGCACGGAGTTCATTCGACGATAGCGATGTCGAAAGACGGGTAAGTACATCATCTCAAGATGAGTTATTTGAAGCATTCGAGTTATTACATACCGATTTCCAAAATGCTTTAAAAGAAATCAAATCCCTTCAATCGAGAAATAAATCATTAGAAAATGAGATATCCAAAATTCTTGAAAAAGGGAAATTTATCGAGACCGATCATTCGAAATGCGTTGAAAATGAAAATCTTTGAAAGAATGATCTTTTGAAAACTCAAACCGAGCTGAAAAATTTAACAAAAAAATTCTCGTGTGGAAACGAGAAATTTGAACAAATACTCTCGGTTCAGAAATTTACTTTGAATAAAGAGGGGTTATGATTCAAACCGCGTTCTAAAAATAAATCCGTAAATTTTAAAATACCCCGGTGTGACAAATATTTGAAAATTGGGCACTATATTTCAAATTGCAAAAGCCCAAGACGGACGATTAAAATAAAAAAGATTTGGGTTCCAAAAGGAACAATTATTTCAAATATCGTCTATGTCTCAAATGAAAAACCAACTATAGGTTGGGTCCCCAAAATTTGTTTTTTAATCAAAATATATTTTGTAATACCCGGTTGTAATTCAGTCATTATCATTCAGTAATTTCATTCGGTGATTGTCACTCAGTGGATTTTCACTCATTTATAATCATTCATCAATCATGTTCATTCACCCGTGTTCACCGTTCGGAGAAACTTCGAGTTGTGTATCGTTATTGTTCATTATTTCAACTTTCCTCATATGAGTTCGGCTTTGTTAGATCACCATTAATTTTTGGTAACTTCAAAAATTCTAAATCTTTGCAATATTATAGAGCATCGAGTTAGCTTTCCAATGGTTCAAACGGTGAGTCAATCGGAGTCCGGACGAGAGAGTTATGGTCGTTTTAGCTCAACCGCTCATTTTTCAGTTATTGGCGATCATTGCCGAGCGAACTTCGGCCGTGTCGTCCGACACGCCCGCCGTCTCGTCCGGAAAATGCGAAGTCTCGCCTCAGGACCCGACTGTCGTTGCAGCACGGCTGAGTCGGACTCTTAGGATAAGCGAACCGATCGCCGGAACGCCCGACCGTGTCCCAGGACACGGTCGAGTCATGCCGAGTCGCTGTCGGATGGGTCACTTTCGGAAGGCCCTCCGCGCCGCGACCGTGTCAAGCGTGACACACGGTCGAGTCCTGTCGCCACCGTCGGCCAGGTGCGACACGGCCGTGCCGATCGGCACGGCCGTGTCGGCAGGTAGTCAACCCCTTTAAATTGTTTTTTTGAGCATTTCAGCTCATTTTTTTCATCTTTTCCACCTTCTTACGAGAGAGATAAGCTTGAGGGAGAGTTTTCTTCATCAATTATCATTTGGGTGTTTGATTTTCTTCATCTCCTTTCGATCGTGAAGCCCGGATAATCAATCTAACGCGTGTTCTTCGGATTAAAGTACTTGAATCTTCAAGAGGTAATTCCTTCAACACTTTGGACTTCGATTTTGTGTTGAGATATGATGTTTTGGACGTTATAATCATGTTATATGTTGGGATATGTATATGATTTAGAGTTCGTATAAGGATTCATTGGATTATTGAGGAATTATTCAAGAACACCTTGAATATCGAGTTGGAATTGGGGATTTTCGACTAATTATTGTTATAATCACGTTTTTGGATATTCATATCGGATTATTGAACGTATTGGAGATGTTTTATTGGTTTGAAACACTTCTTGGGGATTTGAGGTTGGTATTGTTGAGGTTTAGTTGTAAACAATCGGAGTTTGGCCACAACGTATTCGATATAATGCCCCAATGAACTTAGTTTAATCGTATCGACGTTTTGAGTTCGTTATATTCGTGTTTAATTCGTATATTGATCGGATTGTCGGTAATTGTATTGAATTAAGGTTGTTCGTGCGACCGACACTTCATTTAGGACATTTGTTCGTGGAAGGACTTTCTTCATCGGTATTTTGTAAGTTAATTCTTACTCGGTTAAAAGGATATTCATACCTTTTGTTGTTATTCATTCATAATCATAACTCATTCATCATTATATTAACCGTATCAAAACTTGTTGTTGTCAATAAATTACTTGACCATAAGGAGCAGCGGTTCCAATCTTTTCATTGAGTTGTCATTTTTTTTATTACCATTCCACCTCGGTGAGTCATTATTCATTTTCGATGTCACTTTTGTTATATCGTGGCATTCCGGGTCATACTGGCGTGCCGATTGGTATGTGTTGGATTTTCATGTCGGGCACGTGATGGTCATGTATTGGGAGTGATACATTGGACTGTGCACACGGGTCATATTGTCTCGTGAGAATGATTAGGTACAAGACCACACGTGTATTTGATCGATACTCGTTGGTGGCTTGTGCACGGACACATTTCCATCCCGGGCGTAGTGTGGCGCCACCCTTTGAGCCGTACTGTTAGTTGATTCATATAGCATGTTTGATTGCGTATGTTTCGACAAGATATTTCATAACTTCAGATATAATCATGATTGTGTATTTTCAACCCTTGAGGATTGTTGTTCTTTGTAACTGACCCCGTTTGGGGATTTTGTTTTTCAGGTCATGGCAAGGTAAACGCACGGGAATAGCATGTTGATGTCGAGGAGTCCTAGTGATACTAGTAGGGGGCCCCGATCTTTCAGTTATTCATGTTATTGTCCTTTATTTTCCGCTGCAGACTTTCATTTGAATACTCCGTTTCATTCAGTGTTGTGTATTTTATCATCATATAAAATACACTAGTATTCGGTATTGTCCTGGTGTGTTGTAACTAAACTCCTCATCGGAGTAATTATTGTTGTAATGTAGTTCGGTACTACATTTATCTTGTGTAATTCATTCATTTTCATTGCCTGGTGGGTCCCAATTGGGGATCTACGGCACTGTAATATCCGCCTAGTTTGGGGTGTTACAGAGTTGGTATCGGAGAGTGGTTTTGAATACTACCTTCCGAGTCATGTCTCATTTGAAATCATCGTCATCAGACTAGTATCATTAGACTTTCGCGTCACGTGTGACCTGTGCAAAAGCCGAGCCAATCAGACCGAAAGAACTGTAAGATTTCTAACGCCATGGTATAATTTCTGGCAATAGTCATTCATTCATCATTCATCAATTTACAATCCTCAAACATCATCATTCATTGTGATTAGGATGATCATGTTAACTCATCAATCACTTAATTCATTTCATTACTCAGTTAATAATCAGGACGATCATGTTAACTCATTAATTACTCAATTCATTTCATTACTCAGTTGTCAATCTGGATGATCATATTATCAATCTTGTTAAGTTATTCAAGATAATCATTTCAAGAATTTCATCAGATAATCATGTAACTTCAGTAAATCATTCATATAATCACTAAGTTAGAGCATGTATACTCATTTTCATCATCTCATGACATAATCATAACGTGCTAATCATGCGGGAAATATAAGCATTATGCGACCTTCCTACTTCAGTATGGAGAGAGCTGTCAGGGGATGCACGGGGAGAGGCCGCGGTGCGGACCGAAACCCGAGAAATAATCACTCGCTGCCGGGAAATCGTGCCCAGGACTCGGCTCGATCAGATGATGTTCGGGTTGATCCACTCACTTTTATGCAGGCCATGATGACCCATGTGCAGTTGCTCAATCATCATTGCGCCACTCTGACCGGATTAATCGAGAGAACTCTCCCGTATGAGCCAGCTGCTAAGGAAAGTGCTGAACAACAACCTTCATTTGTCAGCAAGAAATCAACGAAGCGTAATCAACCCGAAGGTGGTCAGTCAAACTTCAAGAAGCCTCGTGCGAGTCTTATCGTTTCTGAGCGACCTCCTACGGCGCATAATCGTGCGGGATCTCATTCCCGAGCGCCGATTCGCCATCACTGTTTCAATTGTGGAACGCCGGGTCATTTCAGCACCGAGTGTCAAACCGTCTATCACGTGCTATAATTGTGGGAATTTCGGGCATAAGGCCCGTTTTTGCCGAAGGACTCCAAGTCGGCTCCGGCATCTCAGCTTCAAGCAATCGCCTTTCGTAATCGATCGCTTTGTCAACGCTGTTTAAGACACCGGAAGCAAATAGAGTTGGAGCTCGTATTTATCATACGGAGCGTCGGTCGGGGCCGGCAAGTCCCAGATTTATATGATGAGGAGGATCGACGATCCGGTGGCCCGAATGATTTCAGGTATACTCGTAATTTTATTTCAACTTGTGTGTGCCTTTTGATTCTGGTACACCACATTCATTCATTTTCGAATCATGCTTGAATAGACTTATTTCGGGATAGTCCTATTGCTTGTGGACCTCATACCATCGGTCTACCTGACGATGGAAGAATTTTCGGAATCATACCGAATTAAGCTTAATGACCGCGATTGGTTGATGGATCTAATCGTGGTGAACTTATCTTAGGACGATGTAATTTTCGGTATTAGTTGGCTTAACCGTCTTGATACTATCCTCAGTGCTTGTTAGCGTTTGGTCGCTATCTTTCCGTCGTTGGTTGTCGAATGTGTGCTTCAGGGAAGTAATCCCCGTTGTTCCAGTAGAAATTTTATTATGGCGGAAGCAGAGAAATTCCGCAATCGAACTATCCAATCATTCATTGTATCATTTTCATCGATTGACCTTTCTAAGGCAATCGAGTTATTCAATCATTTCTTGTATCATTTCCATCGATTGGCTTTTCTAAGACAATCGAGTCATTCAATCATTCATTGTATCATTTTCATCGATTGACCTTTCTAAGGCAATCGAGTTATTCAATCATTCCTTGTATCATTTCTATCGATTGGCTTTTCTAAGACAATCGAGTCATTCAATCATTCATTGTATCATTTTCATCGATTGGCCTTTCAAAGGCAATCGAGTTATTCAAACATTCCTTGTATCATCTTCATCGATTGGCCTTTCTAAGGCAATCAAGTTGTTCAATCATTATTGGTATCTCTTTTTATCGATTGACCATTCTAGGGCGATCGAAATGTTCAATCATTCGTGGTATCATTGTCCTCGATTGACGATGTATTTCCAGACGAGTTATCTGGTTGCCTTCACATAGAGTAAGGGAATTCAGGAGTGAGTTGGAGCCGGTACGTCCCCTTTATCGAAGGCACCGTATCGGATGGCCCCGACTGAATGCGGAGTTGAAGATTCAACTTGAGGAATAGTTCGAGGAAGGTTATATCCAACCGAGTACGTCCCAGTGGGGAGCACGATCGTTTGTCAAGAAGAATGATAGTTCTTTTCGCTTGTGTATCGATTACCAGGAGTTGAACAGGGTGATGATCAAGAGTAGTATCCTTTACCTCGTATTGATGATCTTTTAGATCAACTTCAGGGAGCTTCAGTATTTTCCAAGATCGACTTAAGATCTGGATATCACCAGTTGCGGATTCGAGAGTCGAATATCGAGGACAGCGTTTCGTACACGCTATGGTCATTATGAGTTCGTAGTTATGCCGTTCGGGCTAACTATTGCACCTGCGGTATTCATGGAGTTAATGAATCGGGTTTTCATCGACTTTTTAGATCAGTTTGTTGTTGTCTTCATCGATGACATTTTGATTTATTCTCGTAGCCAATAGGAACACGAGGTACGTCTTCATCAGGTTCTCGACGTGTTGAGACGAGAACAACTTTATGGAAAGTTTTCCAAATGTGAGTTCTGGAGGTCCGAGGTGACTTTCTCGGACATGTAATTTCATCTGACAGAGTTCATGTCGACCCTCAGAAGACGGAGACTATCCGAGATTGGCAACCTCCGAAAGATATTAAGTAAATCCGATGTTTCCTCGGAATAGTTGGTCAATTATCCAACCCACGACCTGGAGCTAGCAGCCGTGGTTTTCGCGTTGGGGATTTGGCGTCGTTACCTTTATGGCGTCACCTTTCAGTTATTCACCAATCACAAGAGTTGAAGGATATATTTACTCACAAGGAGTTAAATATGCGACAGAGGCGGTGGTTGGAACTAATCAAAGATTTTGATATCGAGATCCTTTACCACCCGGGCAAGGCGAACATTGTCGCCGACGCCTTGAGTCGTAAGTCCGTTCAGGAGCAGATGCTTGCTCGTTTAACAGTTCAGAAGGAGCTTCAGCAGGAATTCCTTAGACCCGAGATCGAGGTCTGGCTTCAGCGAGTTCAGGGACAGCTTTGTATGTTAGAGATTTCATCGTCACTTGAGGAGGTAATCAGAGAGAATCAGAGTTCAGACCCTTCATTGTTGCGCATCCGTGAAGATGTGGCTCAGGGGAAAGCCCTGGATTCGTGGTCCACAGGGATGGGCTTTTGAGGTTTAAGAACCAGTTGTGTACTGCGAATGACGAGTTGAAAACTCTATTTTGAGAGAAGCTCATGCTACCCTTATTCGTTCATCCGGGTCCAAAGATGTACAAGGACTTGAAACAAAATTACTGGTGGAGTAATATGAAGCGAGAAGTCGCGGAATTTGTTTCGAGATGCTTAACTTGCCAACAAGTCAAGATTGAACATCAGCGACCGGCGGGTATGCTGAAACCTCTCCCTATTCCAGAGTGGAAGTGGGAAGACATTTCTATGGATTTCATCACGAGATGCCGACGAGTCGTCGTGGCATGAATACAATCTGGGTGATTGTGGACCGCTTAACTAAATCAACTCATTTTCTTGAGATTAAGGATACTTGGGGTCCCGAGAGACTTGCCCAGTTATTCATCAAAGAGATAGTGAGACTGCACGGTACTCCTAAAAGTATCGTTTCCGATCGTGACAGACGGTTTGTGTCACATTTTTGGAAATCAGTTCATCGTGCTATGGGAACTCAGCTTAATCTCGATCGCCTTTCATCCTCAGTCCGACGGACAATCAGAGAGAACTATTCAGACATTAGAGGACATGTTGAGGGCATGCGTCCTCGATTGGAAGGACGATTGGGAAGCACAACTACCACTGATCGAGTTCACATATAATAATAGTTGGCATGCCTCCATTAAGATGGCACCTTACGAGGCCTTGCACGGTCGTCGTTGTCGATCTCCTTTGTGTTGGGATGACTTATCAGGATCAATCGGCACCGAGCCCGATTTGCTTATAGCCGCCCGGGAGAAGGTAGCTTTGATCAAGAGTCGTATGTTGACAGCTCAGAGTCGACAGAAATCATATGCAGATAATCGTCGTCGACCACTAGAGTTCGAGACGGGTGACCATGTTTTGGTCAAGGTATCCCCGAGTTGAGGTATTTTCCGTTTCGGAAAACGGGGGAAGTTGAGTCCGAGATCCATTGGACCGTTTGAAATTTTGGATCGAGTAGGCGAGTTAGCTTATCGATTGGCGTTACCTCCGGCTTTGAGCCGAATTCATAATGTGTTTCATGTCTCTCAGTTGCGGAAGTATGTTGCCGACCCGAGCCACATACTTCAGTTCGACGAAATCGAGATCGCGGATGATCATTCGTACGAGGAGCGTCCTGTACGAGTGTTGGAGCGGCGAATCAAACAGTTGAGAAATAAGTCGATTCCTTTGGTCAAGATTCAGTGGTCTAGACACGGAGTCGAAGAGGCTACTTGGGAAACCGAGGATAGTATGCGGGAGGGTTATCCCGAGTTGTTTGACCCTTAGTTTCGGGGACGAAACTCTTTTAAGGGGGGTGTATGTAATACCCGGTTGTAATTCAGTCATTATCATTCAGTAATTTCATTCGGTGATTGTCACTCAGTGGATTTTCACTCATATATAATCATTCATCAATCATGTTCATTCACCCGTGTTCACCGTTCGGAGAAACTTCGAGTTGTGTATCGTTATTGTTCATTATTTCAACTTTCCTCATATGAGTTCGACTTTGTTAGATCACCATTAATTTTTGGTAACTCCAAAAATTCTAAATCTTTGCAATATTATAGAGCATCGAGTTAGCTTTCCAATGGTTCAAACGGTGAGTCAATCGAGTCGGACGAGAGAGTTATGGTCGTTTAGCTCAACCGCTCATTTTTCGCTTATTGGCGATCAACTGCGAACGAACTCGGCCGTGTCGTCCGACACGGCCCGTGCGTACTCGTCCGGAAAATGCCGAAGTATCGCCTCAGGACCCGGCCGTGTCGTGCAGCGCGGCCGAGTCGGACTCTTAGGATAAGCGAGCCGAAGCCGGCAGCGCCCGGCCGTGTCCCGAGACACGGTCGAGTTATCTTGTCGGCGTCAGACGGGTCACTTCGGAAGGCCCTCGCGCGCGCGACCGTGTCAAGCGGGACGGTCGAGTCCTGTCGGCGGTGTCGGCGGTATGCGACACGACCGTGCCGATCGGCACGGGCCGTGTCCGGCAGGGTAGTCAACCCTTTAAATTGTTTTTTGAGCATTTCACTCATTTTTTCATCTTTTCCACCTTCTTACGAGAGAGATAAGCTTGAGGGAGAGTTTTCTTCATCAATTATCATTTGGGTGTTTGATTTTCTTCATCTCCTTTCGATCGTGAAGCCCGGATAATCAATCTAACGCGTGTTCTTCGGATTAAAGTACTTAAATCTTCAAGAGGTAATTCCTTCAACACTTTGGACTTCGATTTTGTGTTGAGATATGATGTTTTGGACGTTATAATCATGTCATATGAAGGGATATGTATATGATTATGAGTTTGTATAAGGATTCATTGGATTATTGAGGAATTATTCAAGAACACCTTGAATATCGAGTTGGAATTGGGGATTTTCGACTAATTGTTGTTATAATCACGTTTTTGGATATTCATATCGGATTATTGAACGTATTGGAGATGTTTTATTGGTTTGAAACACTTCTTGGGGATTTGAGGTTGGTATTGTTGAGGTTTAGTTGTAAACAATCGGAGTTTGGCCACAACGTATTCGATATAATGCCCCAATGAACTTAGTTTAATCGTATCGACGTTTTGAGTTCGTTATATTCGTGTTTAATTCGTATATTGATCGGATTGTCGGTAATTGTATTGAATTAAGGTTGTTCATGCGACCGACACTTCATTTAGGATATTTGTTCGTGGAAGGACTTTCTTCATCGGTATTTTGTAAGTTAATTCTTACTCGGTTAAAAGGATATTCATACCTTTTGTTGTTGTTCATTCATAATCATAACTCATTCATCATTATATTAACCGTATCAAAACTTGTTGTTGTCAATAAATTACTTCAGTCATAAGGAACGACGGTTCCAATCTTTTCATTGAGTTGTCATTTTTTTTTATTACCATTCCACCTCGGTGAGTCATTATTCATTTTCGATGTCACTTTTGTTATATCGTGGCATTCGGGTCATCTTGGCGTGCAGTTGGTATGTGTTGGATTTTCATGTCGGGCACGTGATGGTCATGTATTGGGAGTGATACATTGGGTGTGCACACGGGTCATATTGTCTCGTGAGATCGATTAGGTACAAGACCACACGTGTATTTGATCGATACTCGTTGGTGGCTTGTGCACGGACACATTTCCATCCGGGCGTAGTGTGGCGCCACCCTTTGAGCCGTACTGTTAGTAGATTCATATAGCATGTTTTATTGCGTATGTTTCGACAAGATATTTCATAACTTAAGATATAATCATGTTTGTGTATTTTCAACCCTTGAGGATTGTTGTTGTTTGTTACTGACCGCGTTTGGGGATTTTGTTTTTCGTGTCATGGCAAGGCAAACGACGAATAATAGCATGTTGATGTCGAGGAGTCCTAGTGATACTAGTAGGGGGCCCCGATCTTTCAGTTATTCATGTTATTGTCCTTTATTTTCCGCTGCAGACTTTCATTTGAATACTCCGTTTCATTCAGTGTTGTGTATTTTATCTTCATATAAAATACACTAGTATTCGGTATTGTCCTGGTGTGTTGTAACTAAACTCCTCATCGGAGTAATTATTGTTGTAATGTAGTTCGGTACTACATTTATCTTGTGTAATTCATTCATTTTCATTGCCTGGTGGATCCCAGTTGGGGATCTACGGCACTGTAATATCCGCCTAGTTTGGGGTGTTACATATTTTACTTAGGGCGTAATATTTTTTAAAAGGAGATAATATTTTCAGGAGGAGTTTATACCCTATTTATTCATATAATATTCATCATGCATATTTTACTTTTGGTATCATTATATTTATTTTTTTAAACTTTTTGATGAAAACAAAAAGGGGGAGAAATGAGAAAAATGGGATTAACCCTGAAAGGGGGAGAAAAATCGAAGATAAGTCGAAAAATGGAAGTCGAAAAATGGAAGTTGAAAGAAGAAAAGGAGAAGAAAAATTTGAAAAGATGAAGTTAAAAAGAAAAATAAGGAGATGTCGAAAAGATGATGAAAATTTGAAAATTCGAAAAAGAAAAGAAGGAGTCGAAAAAGAAATGGGAGAAAATACTAACGAAACGGAAAAAGTCGAAAACTTTGATCTGTGCACATATACATATATTTGTATTTTATGCAGGTAACTCCCATTGACGAAGTGTTGTTTTGTAATCATCAAAAAGGGGGAGATTGTTGGAACATTTTGTTCCATACATGTATTAATAATGTTTTGATGATTAAAGTTGATAAGCAAAACAAAACAACGAAGCGGCGAAGCCAAGAATCGAAGAAAACGAAGACTCAAAATGGTGTTCTGTGCACGCTTAACGTACGTAACGAAGCCTGCTTACCGTACGTAACACTGCAAGGATAACGTACGTAAACTTAAGTGTGTAACGTACGTGACACATGTTCAAACTAAGTGAACGTTGGAGGAGTCAAAGTCAGAAAAGCATGCAACGGATATATGACGTCAGCAATGACATAAGCCTTAACGTACGTAATGTATGGTATGTTAACGTACGTAACCAAAATGACGAAACTCCCTGAACTGATTTGTGAAGAGACTTACGTACGTAACCTGTCGAGGTTAACGTACGTAATCAAGCTTACGTATGTAATGTAGAGAAGATAACGTATGTAATGATGGTTCTGGCAGCTAACAGCTAGTTTGATGATGGAGCCTATAAATACCATTCTATGGTATTGTCTCAAGAACAACAACTTCAAGCATTCAAGATAATCATCTGATATTCATATTGATATTATTGTTGTTGTAATATTGAGCTTACATTGAGTGATTGAGTGTTATACACAAAATCATACACGAGTGATAAAAGAAAAGATACGATTGGATTCGGTGTTATTAGGATCAAGGATCCGACATTATTAGAATCGCCATCGATATCTTCGTGAGATTTTTCTAGTACCGATAAAAAGCTAGAGAGGTTGATTTCTTGTCCTACGAAAAGGAAAACGGTTTAACTTGGACCGACACGAAGACAAGTACGAGTGATTTATCACGGACCAATAGAAGATGTGATTGTAATAGTTATCCCTCGACTGAAAGAAGAGAGGTGCAGAGGTTTTTATCTTGAACCTATAGAAAAAGATACCAAGAGAGGACGTAGGCTCGTTTATAGCCGAACCTCTATAAATCCGTGCATCATTTAATTTCCGCATTTTATTTACGCTTCCGCAACATGGCGCAATATCCGTTCTTGTACCCAACAATTGGTATCGGAGCAGTCTCTTTTTCACCGGATTAACACCCGCTAGAGAAAAGATCCAGAAATGGCCTTTATCCACTCTTCTCTTGAAGGCAACGCTCTCAATCGCCCTCCTTTCTTCGATGGTTCAAACTTTATGACATGGAAGAAGAAAATGTCTATCTTCATCCGAGCTCACGATATTGAAATTTGGAAGGTCATTGCTCTTGGACCTACCATTCCTAAGAAGCCAGATGGCTCGATCAAAAGCTTTGAAGAATACGATGATGCCGACTGGAAGAACGATCACTTCAATAGTAAAGCTACTCAACGGCTTTACTGTGCTCTCAACCCAGAGGATCACAACAGAATATCTTCTTGCGAGACGTCCAAAGAGATCTGGAAAATGCTCGAAATTACCCATGAAGGTACGAGTCAAGTGAAGGAAACAAAAATCAATATGCTTCTTTACGATTATGAACTCTTCACTATGAAAGAAGAAGAAAGCATTACTACTATGCTTGACCGCTTCTCGGCTATCACAAATGGGCTAGCTTCCTTCGGGAAACCTATATCAAGTAGTGATAAAGCCAAAAAAATCTTTCGATCTCTACCAAGAGAATGGGACGCTACTGTTACGACTATCATGGAGTCGAAAGATCTCAACACCATTGAATTCAGCGCTCTCATTGGATCTCTTATCAATTACGAGATTGTCATTAAATCTCGAAGTTCGAAACCAAAGCCCAAGGAGAGAGAAAGGACGATCGCCTTCAAAGCCAAAGAAGATAGCGATCTAGAAGATGAACTTATCGAAGAAGAGGATGAAGAAACCGCCTTTTATGCCAAAAACATAAAGAAATTCAAAAATCTTCTACAAAGGCGTCGGAGGGACATCAAACAAGAACCAAGGGATGAATCCGAAAAGACTCACTTCCCACAAAATAAAAGGTTCGAAAATACTTGTCGAAGGTGCGGCATTCCAGGCCATTTTGCTAAAGATTGTCGTGCTGCTGCTCTAATGAGTTCATCTAAACAACCTCACGAAAAGTTCAAAAAGAAGGAAGTCTATGTCGCTACATGGAGCGATGATGATGAGGATGATGAACCTCAAGTTCAAACCAATCTTGCTCTAATGGACCGCGCATCCGAAGATAGCGACGAAGAAGCCGAGGTTAGTGATTCTTCTCATGAAGAACTTCTTGATGCTTTTGAATCTTTAAACAATGAATATGAAAAAGTTAGCAATAGTAATAAAGATTTGAAAAAGAAAATAAAATCTCTTGAAAGTGAAAATTCAAAATTATTGAAAAACAAGGATGTATCGATTGATCATACAAATTGTCTGGAAACCGAGAAAATTCTGAGAGATGATTTACACAAAACTCAGAAAGAATTGAAACTTTACGTTAGAAAATTCTCGTGTGGTAATGACAAATTTGAGCAACTCTTATTTGGTCAAAAATTTTCTCTTTCAAAACAAGGACTCGGATATAATTCATTTCCAATGAAAAAGTCCTTAGAAATTACCACGAAAGATTCGGACACTTTAAAAATGGGAATTCCATCATGTCCAAAATGTTTAAAACCAGGACATACCGAAACTTACTGTAGAAGTTCTATACGAACTATAAAAGTCAAACAAATTTGGGTACCTAAAGGGACCATTGTTAAAAATCAAGTTTTTATATCTAACTCCACAGGACCCAAATTAGCCTGGGTACCTATAAAACGGAAGAAAATTATTTTTGTAGGTACAAGCAAGGAAGACAACAATATCAAATAAATGGTATGTTGATAGTGGATGTTCAAATCACATGAGTGGAAATGAACATCTCTTCACAGAGCTAAAAAAGGAAGATCGTGGCTGTGTAACATTTGGTGATAATAAAAAGGGCCAAATAAAAGGGACAGGTAAGATAGGTAAGAAACCTTTACCCACTATTGAAAATGTTCTATTTGTTGATGGTCTTTGCCATAATCTTCTAAGTGTTTCTCAACTTTGTGACACTGGTATTAAATTAATTTTTGAAAGCACGCGTTGCACTGTGATGAGAAAAGACCAAGTTGTTTTTATTGGATTACGATATGGAAATATTTATATTGTTGATATTTAAGATGAACCTTCCTTCAATGAAAAATGTTTATTTTCATATGATGAAAATGCCATTATTTGGCACCGAAGATTGGGCCATGCCTCGTTACCACTTCTTTCAAAATTGGCCAAAAATGATATTGTCCGTGGTCTACCAAAATTAAATTTCAGAAAAGACTACATCTGTGAGACCTGTATTAAAGGTAAACATGCTAGAGGCTCGTTTAAACCAAAAATGGAAATTTCCACTAGTCGCATTCTTGAATTAATTCATATGGACTTGATTGGTCCATCTCGACATGCTAGCTTAACAGGTAAACTTTATACTTTAGTTCTTGTTGGTGATTTTTCGAGATTTACTTGGGTAAAATTCTTGACAAATAAAAATGATGCAGTTAACGAGTTTGTTAAGTGATGTAAGGTTACCCAGAAAGAAAAAGAGTTACCAATTATCGCCATCCGAACCGATCATGGTGGAGAATTTAATTCAAATATTTTTGAAGATTGGTGTGATAATTATGGTATTGGGCACAATTTTTCGGCACCTCGGACACCTCAATAAAATGGAGTTGTCGAGAGGAAGAATCGCTCTCTAGAAGAAATGGGCCGAACAATGCTCAATGAATATGGGCTTCCAAAATATTTCTGGGCCGAAGCCGTTAACACCGCTTGTTATGTTATTAATCGAGTCCATCTCCGGAGGAACAAAATGATGACTCCATATGAGATATTTAAAGGTAAAAAGCCAAATTTATCTTATTTCCATCCATTTGGTTGTAAAGTATTTATTCATAATAATGGTAAGGATAATTTGGGAAAATTTGATTCAAAATCGGATATTGGAATATTTCTTGGTTATTCAACTAATAGTAAAGCATATCGTGTATTTAATTGTAGAAGAGGCTCGGTAGAAGAGTCAATTCATGTCAAATTCGATGATACAGTTTTACCCCCGAGAAAAGTTGTTCTTGATGATGATGCAGGTATGGTTCCGGCTAAAGAAGTGTCAGAAGCATCAAAGGAGTTGGAGAAGCTCGACTTAAGCTCGGACAAGCAGGAGGAGAATACTTACAACCTTCCTAAAGATTGGGCAAATGTGAAAGACCATCCGATGGAGCAAATTCTCGAAAAAATCGATGAAGGTGTACGAACTAGGAGAAATATAAATGATTGTATTAACAATATTGCGTTTATTTCTCCTACAGAACGAAAGAATATCGATGAAGCCATCAATGATGAGAATTGGGCTATTGCTATGCAAGAAGAGCTAAACCAATTCGAAAGGAATAATGTTTGGGAATTGGTTCCGGCACCGGTAGACAAATCAATCATTGGTACTAAATGGGTTCATAAAATTAAAACTGATGATGATGGTCTCCCAATTAAGAATAAATTGAGATTGGTCGCCCAAGGTTATAATCAAGAAGAAGGCTTGGATTATGAGGAAACATTTGCTCCTGTTGCTCGTCTTGAGGCAATTCGTCTTCTCTGTGCCTTTGCCGCATACAAGAAAATTAAACTCCATCAAATGGATGTAAAAAGTGCGTTCCTAAATGGAATCATACAGGAGGAGGTGTATGTCAAGCAACCACCGAGTTTTGAATATTATGATCATCCAGATCATGTGTACAAGCTCCATAAAGCTCTCTATGGATTAAAACAAGCTCTGAGAGCATGGTATGATCGTTTAAGCACTTTTCTTATTTCAAATGGGTATAAAAGAGGTAATGTTGATAATACCCTATTTATTAAGAATTTAGGTGATGATATGCTTATTTGCCAAATTTATGTGGACGACATTGTTTTTGGTGCAACTAACGAATCTTTGTCCCAAGAATTTTCAAATCTTATGAAGGGAAAATTCGAAATGAGCATGATGGGAGAGTTGAAAAACTTTCTCGGACTCCAAATTGGGCAACTCAATGACGGAATATTCATTCACCAATCCAAGTACGTCAATGAGCTCCTAAAGAAATTTAAGATGGAAGATTGCAAAGAAATATATACTCCTATGTCTTCCACTCTTAAGCTCGACAAAGATGAAAAAGGTAAGTCTGTTGACCAAAAATAGTATCGAGGTATGATTGGCTCTTTACTTTATTTAACTGCATCTAGACCCGATATAATGTTTGCTACTTACTTATGTGCTCGTTTTCAAGCGAATCCTAAAGAATCCCATCTCATTGTGTGCAAAAGGATTTTTCGTTATTTAAAATATACTGCTGGATTAGGTCTGTTGATAAATCCGAGCAGTACAACAATCAAAACACAAGTCTAATGTTGAACGAGAGTGTAATTCCAATAACCTCAAAGGTTTGGAAGATCAAATATGAAGACAATTTCCCAACACTTATGGAAATTACAAAGTGGCCTAGATGTTCAATAATCACGATTATGAGATCAAACAATAATGATTGGACAACGACAGACGAATAGCAATGATCGAACAACAACGATCAACTCTGAAGTTCACACCTTGAATCAAGACATCAATAAACTCGTAGGAACCACGATGTGACAACTTCGCACAAGGTTCAAAGGAAATCGACTCTATTGGTACAATATTTGTAATAAATCATTTTATACATTTTGATGATGAGTTATATAAACAATTTATTTTACATATTTTTCTACATTTAACGTATGTAACTATTCACATATAATGTACGTAACACTCACAAGTTTGGCAAGTGTTTTTATGCAGGTAATGTACGTAATGTATCATGCATAATGTACGTAAGGTTCGAAATTCTGCCTGTTGCTAGTCAACACGGAAAAATTCATTAGCCGTTACACAAAGTCTTCACATCCAACGGATCTTTGTCTGAAAGATAATGTACGTAATCATTGATTACATAACGTACGTAACAAGTTTCACCAAATGTCACTGGACTGTTTTTGGGAGTTCATTACGATCGTTACTAAAGTTACGTAACGTACGTAATATGAATAACGTACGTAACCAAGCCTATATAACGTACGTTAAGGGTGCCACTGCTCCAACGGGAAACTCAGCTCATGAAGGCTATAAATAGCACCTTTCAAGGATTTGTAACACACACAAGTTATCTGAGCTTACAAGCATACTTAAGCTATTTCAAGCAAATATTTCGAGAGATATACACATTCCATATTGTGATACGATAAGATTTGCTCTATTATTTCTTATCTATATTCTTGTATCAAAGAGCGATATATCTTGTAAAGTCGAGTTCCCATTCGCAATTGTTTTACTGTAAGGTTGTCTTGTATCCAGAAAAACAAGAGAGTTTTAGTGAGGTTGTTCTTGAGCCCGAAAATCAATAAATTGTAAGAGTTGGCACTAAACTAGAAAGTGCGCTCTAAGTTTCTAAGAAAAGTCCTAGTCGGTAAAACTAGGTAGGGGGCGTAGGCTTCATTAATAGACAAACCTCTCGAACAATTTTTTGTGTTCTTTCTTTTCCGTATTTTACTTACTCCGATATTTTAGCTTTCGCACAAAAAGAGTTCAAAACTCTTATCCGCACTATTCAACCCCCCTTCTAGTGGCGGTACCAATCCAACAGAATCGAACTTTGAAAAGGTCACAACGATAAACAGTTCAACTCGAAACAATATCGAGACTCGCTCGAATGAGAAAGATGAAAAGTCAGAAGCGAAAAATATGGGTATTACACCATATCATTCTTCATTCTAGCACAAGACGGGAATCAACAAATATATGTCACTTACTCACGAAGCACCTTTAAATACCACTTCATAACATTGAATCACACAGGCTCGCGTAGCTCGTGGCACAACATGCAGTAGGAAGACTTACATCCACAGATCGCACGAAGATGATGGTTGCACCAAGATACTAATCACTACAGACATCACAGACGACGTGTTGCGACAAGAATAAGCCAGACACGATCCGACAAGACAAGAATCATCAATACACGACTGGACCCGACGACCTAGGTTTTTGCAACCTAAGCTCCGATACCATAAATGTAACACCCCCAAATCTGACCGGTATTATTACACGCTGCAGACCCTCTCCATGAAGATCTGCCATGCTAGACACCGAAAGAACATAATACATTACATGCCGACGTAATAAAATAACGAACCAATAGACCGATTTGGTCTTACATCATCATAATACAACTCTAATATACATAATTATGTCTGGACTCATACCCACGCAAGGGTAAAATACACTCACAAACAAAAGTACGACATCGGAGAAGACCATACAACGAACTCAGACTGACTACTCCCAAAACTAGCCGTCGTGTGATTAGTATCATTCGTCTTCCATCATCCTTCGCACCGATCCTGTGTTTTTCTCCCAAAACCTGCATGTACCTGGACACAGAACATACATCCACCCCCCGAATACTCGGGGCTTAGCAAAACTCCACTGTTTTGCTAGTACAAGTATAAAATGCAAATACTAGCCACACACAACGCATTCAGAGAATACAATAACTTGAATCATCTACGGCTCAGTCACAGCAAAATTTTTTCCCGAGATTTCTCACTCGAATAAAATAGTTTAAATAAAAAAGGTCTAAATAAAATAAGTGGTCATTTAGGGAATTAATTTAAATCTCGGGAGTTTTGAAAATATTTAGGATTGAATAGCCCTCAGTATATCAAAAACCACTTAGGGTCACAGCCCAAAGTTTTATTTTCCAAAATACAAATCCGTTCAGGAAATACGAGGTCCACGACCCAACCATCCGTTCCAATTCACTTCTAAGGACACATTACACATAACAAATCACGCTTATGCCATTCTAGCCAAACACCAGGACTCGATATATAATATCTCTCGACCCCGAGCACAAAGCATTATGATACTCCGGACATATCACAACCAATCATCAGTAAAAACACTCTGGCAATTCTCGCGACCCGGTCCGGCCGTCAAGCCACCAAGTCCCCGTGCGCTCCGTCGAGCAACCCCAAGTGAGAATGCCCCACTCGAAAGTAACCCTCACGCAAGACCACACGGCCAAGTCCCTATGGGCCCTATTGAGCCAATCCCCAGGTGAGAGTACCCCGAGAAGAACCTTACAACTCTCATCAGTTCACATTTCCAAACCACAATCCCCGAGGGTCAATCACACTATATATATAGTCGAGGTACTTTGCTAGAATGACCAATTTATCCAATACATACTCACGACCCAGAACTAATACCATCAACAAGGAAACACACTATCTCAACAGCACCGAACGGCACAACCAATATCACATAAATTCACATATTCATCTATAACCACATGTCTCCACGTACAACTTAAACAAAGGATTAACCTTCAAATCTTACCGACGACGTAATCACACATAATGGAATCACACGAAAGTAATGCGATTCTATACTCCACACTAATACACATATTCAATTAAGCACATTAATTCACGGAAGAGGCGAGACGTCTTTTAAGAAAACCATGATGGTAAATATACTGATTCTTTGAAAAATGGTTATAAACATTCATTTAGCACATAACGACGATTAGCAACCATTATATCCACAAAACACGTAATGTATGGGCAATATACTTGCCTCGATAATCGATACCGGACACTCCTATGAACACGGCTCAATCGGGAACCCTCGAACACCTACAATTCTCCGGTCGGAGCAATAATAACGCGATCCATCGGGAAGCTTGAAGAAAACGACGAACGGAAGAGTTCCGACTCGATTTCTTCACAAGGAACCTGACCCTAAAATCATACCATCAATAAATTAACGATCGAACGAGGAAGAATAATCGTAGAATGCCCGAATCCCCTTTGTGACATTTTATCGAACACCTTCAAGGCGTCGATTAGAAGCTTAATAAAACGACGAATCCTGGGCAATCCAACTGTGGGACAACAAGAAATTCGATATGATATAGCTTAACAATCATCAATCCATCACTATTCTAAGTTAATTCGGATTAAACGGACGAAATCAAGCAAAATCCCCAATTTTCCTAAAACTATGATTTTTGGAAAACTTACCCTGATTCAGGAATTTCGTGGATTTATAGTGGAACAACATTTCCTCATGTCCTCCAAGCCCCAGCCGCGGAACGGAAAGAAAAGAAATGGGAAAATGGGTGCAAACCCGTCTGCTCTGTCATATTTATACCCGCGCGGAACACGGCGCAACAAACGGCCCAAATAGCGCCGTGTTTACCGTCGGGTTTCGGATCAGTGCGCGACCTGACCGACACGGTGCAACACCCGGTGCAAGACACCTGCGTGTGTGTCTCGGTCGTGTCCGACACGGCACATCACCCGGTGCAAAACATGCGCGGGTGTCTCGGCCGTGTCTCGGCAGATTGCTAGCCTGGACGACCCGTCGCTGGACACGGCGCTCGGCAGCGCTGTTTTCACCGCCATTTTGTACAGGTCCGGCCAGCAAAACCTCCAGTTGCAAAAACGATTCCGGCACAATCCGAAAATTACGATAGGACCACAACAACGGTCCGAAAGAAGACGAATAATAATAAAAAAAGACATATGATTAGCTCGACTTACACAATGATAGTGGTACCCGACGAACACCACAACACGGTACATCATGCCGTACCCAACATAGGGGAAAATCTCAAGAAATCACCAACATAACAAAATGACCGGCGCAACCGGCAAAATTCAAAAATAATCGGAACCGAAAATCTCGAGTATTACACTAACATCTCTGTGGGCACTACTTGTAGGGGTATGATCGAATTTCCCACCCCCTCTCTCTCTCATATATATATATAATATATATATATATATTAATATAACCTCCGTGTAATACACGGCAATTTAAAAAATTTACGTGTAAACCTGTGGTACTATAAATTTTGCAATTTTTCTATACAAGTTATATTATTTATTCCTTTTATGCTTACAGAGTTCTTATCGTAATAAATAATTTCAAGCTTTTTCTCCTTCTAACTATTGATATGGCTATATAAAACTGATCATGATAAAATACGGATCTTAGCATGTGTACGTCGGCGCGACATAGTGTCTAATCTGACTCTTATTTACAGGCATGGCAAAACACACAATAAGCAAAAGTTATCATTTTTAAAATTTAAATGACAATCTACTATCTGAATATGTAGTATCAATCGTGGAACCTATATACATATAATAGCGTTATTGATTTGAAGTACCACATTAACTCTGTCTCCTACGTGGTATTCTCTTAATTTTGGATTTCTATTTATTTAAGATCTTGAATTCCACATCGATTAAAATGGTACTTAACCGATAGATAACCTAAATAAATAGAATTCAATGTTTTGAATCCCACACCGATTTAAAATAGAACTCCACCAATAGACAACTTAAATAAAAACTTAGAATTCAATATGTGTTTTTTCAACCCATAGTTATTTCACACACAAGCTTAAGAATTTTATTTTTATTGCGTTTAAGTTGGACACTTATTAAGTTGAACAAATAAATAGTTTAATTTTTAGTGAAAATTTAATTTGAGCAATTATTAAATTTATATTAATTCTATTTATCTAAAATTTAAATCTCACATCTATTTTATTTCGTAATTATATTTTAATTAAAAATTTTAGTTTGACGAATAATAATAATATCAATTATCAGACTAGCCAAATAAATTATTCTATTATTGGAGAATCTAATTTGATCAATTATAAAATTTGCATTAATCGTATTTATCTAAATTTTGAATATCACATTGATCTTAAATGAGGATCTGCTGATTGGGGACCTAAATAAGTATTTGAAATTAATGTATATTATTTACTCATAAATATTTTACACCATGAGTTTAATAGTTTTATTTTTATTGAGAAAATTAATTTGGCTAATATAATTTAGCCGATTATTAAACCAAATGAATAGTTTTATTTTTATTGAAAATTTAATATGGTCAATTATTAATTTATTTATTTTGTCATACATCAGGTTTAAACGAGACTCAATCGATTGGATAATCTAAATAAATACTCAAAACCAATATATATTTTTTTCACCTCACAATTATTTTGCACCACCACTTAATAGTTTTATTTTATTGAAAAACTTAATTTGATCAATTTTTTTGTGGCTCAGTTATAAAAAATTTGGCTAATGTTAATTGGGTCAACTTCTACTTAGAATTCAATGTGTATTGTTCAACCCCATAGTTATTTCACACACAAGCATAGGAGTTTTATTTTTATTATGTTTAATTTTGCGAACTGTTAAGTTGGACAAATAAATAGTTCAATTTTTATATCAATTATTAAATTTAAATTAATTTTATTTATTTAAAATTTGAATCTCACCTCTGTTTTATTTAGTTACTTTTATTTTAATTGAAAATTTTAGTTTGGCCAATATTAATAATATCAATTATTAAGTTACCCAAAAAAATTATTTTATTTTTTATTGGAGAATCTAATTTGATCAATTATCGAATTTGCATTAATTGTATTTATCTCAAAGTCTGAATATCACATTGGTCTTAAATGAGGATCGATCGATTGGGAAACCTAAATAAATGTTTAAAATCAATATATATTATTTACTCCACAATTATTTTGCACCATGAGTTTAGTAGTTTTATTTTTATTGAAAAAAATAATTTGAATAATATTGATTTGGCTGTTTATTAAGACAAAGTGAGAATCAATTTTTACTACCAAATCATAAAATTGACAAGTTTTATATCCCCATTTATAAGAGTATAAGTTATTGGTACCATTTTGCTTAAAAAGACTAAAATAGCCTCTCAAAATTTGTAATGTTGGCTTTCTCGTTTCTTTTTGTAGTTTATTTGATTTAAACTATTTTTCTTTTCATTTTTCTTTTTCCTTTTTCTCATCTCCTCTACCAATCGATATTAATGTCCCACAACCAAAATTTAACTACAACATATACATCAAAACAACACAACCATTTTTGACAAAGGGTCTCTCAAAATTCTTATGAAAATCACAAGATTATTCGAAAAGAAAAGTTGACATTCAAATAAGACTTCATTTATCGTGCTTCTGAGTTCATAAAGAATGTATGCATCAATGTTTTACCGCTGGAATTTTTTTTCTGACAAGTTCTTCCGGACACGATGGCTGCACACGATGGCAAGCCATCGTGTGCAACGGTCGTGTCCAACGGTATTGACATCATGTGCACAACTAATGTGTCCACGATCATTGTACACGATCGTCTACAATCATGTGCATCGATAGTGTTCATGGCCAGAAACTTGCACACGATCACTGCACACGGTAGCATCCGACCATGTGCATCGGTCGTGTCCAAGGTAGATCGTCCTAGAATATTGTTCACTCAGTTTTCTACGAGCGAGCATGAGCATCAACGTTTAATGCGTAATTGGATCATTCCATTTCCGGACCCCGGTAGTGCCGGGACTTTGGGTTGGGTCGAGCAACCTCCACCTGTCACCGGCCAGCTAGAGCTGGGGTCCACCTTTCGGTCCAAGACAGAGTTGAGGATTATTGTAGGAATGTATCATTTGGAAAACATGTTACAGCGTATCACTGATCATTCTACCGATAAACGAATAGTGTTTGTCTGTAAGAGTGGGAGAAATAATTCTCAGTTTAGATTGTGTGCTATTGAGGGTGCAACCATTCGGAGAATTACTAAGTTGACCTTGGAGCACAGCTGTCGCTCTCACTTGAACCGTGCTGCCACACTGTCGGTCACTTCTGAGGTTGCCGCCCATTATTTTGCTAAAATATTGACCAGTGAGGGAGTCACTTTGAGGCTAAATGAGATGATTGCAGAGATGTGTAGGGAGTACGACATCGACATGCTATACAGTTTTGCTCTCCGGGTGAGGAATATAGCGATAGAGAATACATACGGCGGCTTTGATGAGTCGTATCAGAGGTTCCCATATTATCTGTATTTGTTGAAACAGCGTAATCCAGGGACGATTTATGATTTGCATACGACTCATGAGGGACTGATTTGCCACATGTGTAATACCCGGTTGTAACTCAGTCATTTTATTCAGTAATTACCAATCAGTAATTGTCACTCAGTAATTTTTATTCATTATTAATCACTCATCATTCATACTCATTCAATTGTGTGCACCGTTCGGCGTAATATTTGTCATACTCGTACTTTTGTCCTCGTACTTTTCGAATAGTGTGATTTTTGTACTCGGTGCATCATTTTGGGTAGAACTGCTTGTCGAGCAGGGCCGCACGAGCAGGCCGCACGAGCATCGGGTCGTGCGCGGCGCTCGTGCGTTGCGGCTGGACTGGGCAGGAGGCCCAGCGGCCGAGTCAGGGCCGCACGAGCAGGCCGCACGAACATCGGGTCGTGCGCGGCGCTCGTGCGTTGCGGCTGTACTGGGCAGGAGGCCCAGTGGTCGAGTCATTGCCGCACGAGCGTCTGGTCGTGCGCGGCGCTCGTGTGTGCGGCTAGACTGGGCAGGAGGCCCAGCGTTCGAGTCAGGGCCGCACGAGCAGGCCGCACGAGTTGCTGCTCGTGTGCAGCGCTCGTGCGCTATGAACAACAATCGGCAGTGGACTCACGCATGACCGGACGCACGGACACTTGGTCGTGCGGGTTGGTCGTGCATCCTTGAGACTTTATATAGTGGACCGGCGGGTTTTCTTTCTTCATTTCCTCATTTCTTCACCTTGGTCCGAGAGAGAGGGTTTGTAGGAGAGATTTTTCATCATCAAACACTTGTGAGTTCGGATTTCTTCATCTTCATTCGGTTGTGAAGCTCGGATTGTCGATCTAACGCATGTTCGTCGAATCAAAGTACTTGGATCTTCAAAGGTAATATTCTTCAAACATCTTGGATTTCGATTTTGAGTTGGAATATGATGTTTTGGATGTGATAATCATGATATATGAAGTGATATACTTGTGATTATGGATTTTTAAGGATTATCATCGGATTAATAGGGATTATTCAAGAACACTTTGGATATTGAGTTGGATTTGGGGGTTTTCGATTAATTGTTGTTGAAATCACGAATTTGGATATTCATATTGGATTAATGATCATATTGAAGATGTTTTGTTGGTTTGAAACACTTCTTGGGGATTTGATATTGGTATAATTGAGGTTTGGTTATAAACAATCGAAGATTGGCCACAACGTGTTCGATATAATGCCCCAATGGACTTGGTTTAGTCGTATCGACGTTTTGAGTCCGTTATATTCGTGTTTGATTTGTATGTTGAACGGATTGTTGGTAATTGTGTTATTCACGGTTGTTCGATCGTCCGACATCTCATTTAGGACGTTGTTCGTGGAAGGACATTCTTCATCGGTGTTGTGTAAGTTAATTCTTACTCGATTAAAAGGATATTCATTCCTTTCATTGTTGTTCATTCATAATTATAGTTCATTCATAATATATTAACCGTATTGAGACTTGTAATTGTCAATTAATCACTTCAGTCACGAGGAACGACAGTTCCAATCATTTCATTGAGCTATCATTCATTTCACTATCATTTCATCTCGGTGAGTCATTATTGATTTCGATGTCACTTTATTATCTCGTGGCATTCCGGGTCATACTGGTGTGCCGGTTGGTATGTGTAGGATTTTCATGTCGGGCAAATTTAAGTCGTGTGTTGGTTGTTGGCCTCACATTGGACTGTGCACACGAGTCGATTGCTTCGTGAGACTGATTAGGTACAAGACCACACGTGTATTCGATCGATACTCGTTGGTGGCTTGTGCACGGACACATATCCATCCCGGGCGTAGTGTGGCGCCACCCTTTGAGCCGTACCGTTAGTTGATTCATACAGCATGTTTGATTGCGTATGTTTTCAACAGGATTGGGTTATAATCTAACCGATTCATTTTTGATCAAACTTGTGGTTTATACAGCATATATGATTGTGTTTATTCAACTCTTGAGGATTGTTGTTCTGTGTAACTGACCCCATTGGGGGATTTTGTTTTCAGGTCATGGCAAGGCAAAAGCATGGGAATAAAACGTTGACGGCGAGGAGTCCCAGTGATACTAGTAGGGGGCCCCAATCCTTTCAGTCATTCATGTTGTTGTCATTTATTTTCCGCTGCAGATTTCCATTTGGATACTCCGTTTCATTCAGTGTTGTGTATTTTATCTTCATATAGAATATACATGTATTCGGTATTATCTTGGGTGTGTTATAATGAAACTCCTCATCGGAGTAATTGATGATATAATGTGGTTCGGTACTACAATTATATTATTTAATTCATTAATTTTCATTCGCCTTGTGGGTCCCAGTCGGGGGTCTACGACACTGTAACATCCGCCTAGTTTGGGGTGTTACAGAGTTGGTAGCGGAGCGTGGTTTTGAATACTACCTTCCGAGTCATGTCTCATTTGAAATCATCGTCATCGGACTAGTATCATTGGACTTTCGCGTCACGTGTGACCTGTGCAAATGCCGAGCCCATCAGACCGAAAGAACTGTAAGACTTCTAACGCCATGGTATAATTTCTGGCAATGAGAATCATTCATTCATAAGTCATCAGTTAACAATCCTCAAACATCATTTTCATTTTAATCATGTTGATCATGTTAACTCATTAATCACTCAATTCATTTCATCACTCAGTTGTTAATCTTGAGGATCATATCATTAATCTTGTTAACTTGTTCAAGATAATCATTTCAAGAATATCATCAGATAATCATGTCACCTCAGTTAATCATTCATGTAATCACTTTGTTAGAGCGCGTATGCTCATTTTCATCATTTCATGACATAAATCATAATGCGGTACTCATACGAGATCTATGATTATCATGCAATCTTCCTACTTCAGTATGGAGAGAGCTGTCAGGGGATGCACGGGGAGAGGCCGCGGTGCGGTCCGAAACCCGGGAAATAATCACTCACGGTCGGGAAGTCGTACCCAGGACTCAGCTCGATTGGAAGATGTTTGGGTTGATCCACTCACTTTTATGCAGGTCATGATGATCCATATGCAATTGCTTAATCATCATTGCGCCACTCTGGCCGAATTAATCGAGAGGACTCTCACGTATGGGCCTGCTGCTAAGGAAATTGCTGAGCAACAACCTTCATCTGGCAGCAAGAAATCAACGAAGCGTAATCAGCCCGAAGGCGGTCAGTCAACCTTCAAGAAGCCTCGTGCGGGCCCTAACATTTCTGAGCGACCTCCTATGGCGCCTAATCCTATGGGATCTCAACCCCGAGCGGCCAGATCAGCCATAACCTATTTCAACTGTGGAATGCCGGGTCATTACAGCACTAAGTGTCTGAAACCATCTATCATGTGCCATAACTGTGGGATTGTTGGGCATAAGGCCTGTTTTTGCCGAAGGGACTCCAAGCCGACTCCGGTGGCATCTCAGGTCCCGAAGCAATCAGCGATCTAATACTATGAATAACATAACTTAGTCCCGTAACATATACCACGATTGTGTTTTAGACATGAGTTCAAATGTTTAGCACATTCCTATGTGTGAAATTAACTATAAGATCAACTGAACCATGAAACATCAAGTAATCCAAATAACACATAATTAACAAGTTATGCATGAATCATATTGACCAAGTGAGTAATGTTAGGCTCGGTCTGTAGCACACCCGCACTAACTGCCTAACTTACACTATCTTATATCATATTAGTACTTATAAATTATGGTGAAATTTCGACAGAGTTTCCCCTAAACTAGTACCTATCCCAAACCTGTGACATAAAAACCAACACAAGTACCATACAGATACATCTAGTCTCAATCCGAATCAAACTCATGACATCAATATCCCCGTAGCTATAACTACAAGAGATTAGTAAACCACAAAACTTCGAGCTTCTCAAATTACTTATTTATTTTACATTGCGATATTTAACAACCTCACAGGTTAAACAAACATACTAAGTGAACTTAAAGTACCCATCACACCATCAACGACACTCGAACCTATGAGTACATTACTGCAATACATATTTATAAAGTAAGGTTCACAAACAAGAACGAAAATATGTTAAGCCCATGGTTAAGCCCGACAGGTCGTCATCCATGTTCGTCGACCCTCAGCAACAGTGGAACTCCAACTCATCCAGCGAGGGAACATACTCAAGCATCAGAATTACCTACAATGCATAAACTACGTGAGCTAAAGCCCAATAAGTAGAAATCATTCAGAATCATACTGCTCTGTCAGTGTCGTTTAAGACGACGGAAGCGAATAAAGGCGGGACTCGTATTTATCAGACGGGAGCGTCCGGTTCGGGGGTCGGCAAGTCCCGGATTCACGAGATGAAGGGGACTGACGATCCGGAGGCCCGAACGATCTCAGGTATACTCGTAACTCTATCTCAACCTGTGTATACCCTTTTTGATACTGGTACATCGCATTCATTCATTTACGAATCATATTTGGATAGACTTCACTTAGACAGTCCTAATAATTGTGGACCTTATATCATTGGTCTACCTGGCGGTAGAAGAATTTTCGAAAATCATGAGATTAAGAACTGACCGAATTAAGCTTAAATGACTGCGATTGGTTGGTGGACCAAATCGTGATGGATTTACTTAAGGACGATGTAATATTCGGTATTAGTGGGATGGATTGTCATGATACCATGCTCAATGTTCGTAAACGTATGGTCACTATCATTTCTGTCGTTGGAGTCGGGTGTGTACTTTAGGGAGATGATCCCCGTTGTTCCGGAAGAATCATTAATATGATGGAAGCAGTAAAATTACTCAATCAGAGTTGTTCAATCATTCATTATATCATTGTCATCGATTGGCCGTTCTTAGGCAATCGAGATATTCAATCATTCATTATATCATTGTCATCGATTGACCATTCGAAGGCAATCGAGATGTTCCATCATTCCTTATATCATTGTCATCGATTGACCATTCTAAGGCAATCGAGATGTTCCATCATTCCTTATATCATTGTCATTGATTGACCATTCTAAGGCAATCGAGATGTTCCATCATTCCTTATATCATTGTCATCGATTGGCCGTTCCAAAGCAATTGAGGTGTTCAACCATTCATCGTATCGTTGTCATCGATTGGCCATTCTCAGGCAATCGAGGTGTTCAACCATTCGTAGTATCATTGTTATCGCTTGACGATGTACTTCCAGATGAGCTACCTGGTTTACCTCAACCGAGGGATGTGGAATTCACGATAGAGTTGGAGCCTGGTACGTCCCCAATATCGAAGGCACCGTACCGGATGGCCCCGACCGAAATGCAGGAATTGAAGAATAAACTTGAGGAGTTGTTCGACAAAGGTTATATCCGACCGAGTGCGTCCTCGTGGGGAGCACCAGTGTTGTTTGTCAAGAGAAAGGATGGTTCATTCCGCTTGTGTATTGATTACCAGGAATTGAACCGGGTGACGATCAAGAATAAGTATCCTCTACCCCGTATCGATGATCTCTTAAATCAACTTCAGGTAGCTTCAGTATTTTCCAAGATCGACTTGAGATCTAGATATCATCAGTTGCGAATTAGAGAGTCGGATATCGCAAGGACAACGTTTCGTAAACACTATGGTCATTATGAGTTCGTGGTAATACCGTTTGGGTTAACTAATACACCTGCGGTATCCATGGAGTTGATGAATCGGGTTTCATCGACTTTTTGGATCACTTTGTGGTTGTCTTCATTGATGACATTTTGATTTATTCTCGTGACCGAGAGGAGTACGAGGTTCACCTTCATCAGGATCTCGACGTGTTGAGACGGGAGCAACTCTATGGAAAGCTTTCCAAGTGTGAGCTCTGGATGCCCGAAGCGATGTTTCTCGGACATGTAATTTCATCAGACGGTGTGCGTGTTGATCCTTAGAAGATGGAGGTTATCCAAGATTGGTTACCTCCAAAGAATGTTAAGGAATCCGAAGCTTTCTCGGATTATCCGGTTATTATCGGCGGTTTGTGGAAGGATTTTCTAAAATCGCTCAACCAATGACGAACCTTTTACGGAAGGATTTGTGGTTTATAGTGATGCGTCCGGACAGGGTCTCGGATGTGTACTCATGCACAATGGGAGGGTTTTTGCCTATGCTTCACGTCAATTGAGATCTTACGAGGTTAATTATCCGACCCATAACCTGGAGCTAGCAGCCGTAGTGTTCGCGTTGAAGATTTGGCATCATTATCTTTATGGCGTTACCTATCAGATATTCACCGATCATAAGAGTTTAAAGTATATATTTACTCAGAAGGAGTTAAATACGCGACAGAGTCGGTGGTTGGAACTAATCAAAGATTATGATATCTAGATCCGTTACCACCCGGGCAAGGCGAACATTGTCGCCGATGCCTTAAGTCGTAAGTCCTTTCAGAAGCAAATATTTGCTCGTTTACCAATTCAGTAGGAACTTCAACAAGAAGTTCTTAGACCTGAGATCGAGGTCTGGCTTCAGCGAGTGCAAGGGCGACTTTGCATGTTAGAGATTTCATCGCCACCTGAGGAGACAATCAGAGTAAATCAGGGTTCAGACCCATCAATGTTGCGCATCCGTGAGGATGTGGCTCAGGGGAAGCCCCTAAATTTGTGGTCCACGAGTATGGACTATTGCGATTCAAGAATCGGTATGCGTACCGGAGAATGACGAGTTGAAAAACTCGATTTTGAGAGAAGCTCATGCTACCCCTTACTCCATTCATCCGGGATCTAGCAAGATGTACCAAGACTTGAAACAAAATTACTGGTGGAGTAATATGCAGCGAGAAGTCGCAAAACTTATTTCGAGATGTTTAACCTGTCAGCAAGTCAAGATAGAGCATCAGCAACCGGCAGGTATGCTGGGACCGCTCCCTATTCCAAAGTGGAAGGGGGAAGATATTTCTATGGATTTCATCACGAGTTTTCCGACGAGTCGTCGTGGCATGAATATAATTTGGGTAGTTGTGGACCGTTTAACTAAATTAGCTCATTTTCTTGAGATTAAGGATATGTGGGGTCCCGAGAGACTTGCCCAGTTGTTCATCAAAGAGATAGTGAGATTGCATGGTACTCCTAAGTGTATTGTTTCCGATCGTGACGGACGATTCGTGTCTCATTTTTGGAAATCAGTTCATCGTACTATGGGAACTCAGCTTAACCTCAGTACAATTTTTCATCCTCAGTCCGACGGACAATCGGAGAGGACTATTCAGACTTTGGAGGACATGTTGAGGGCATGTGTTATCGATTGGAAAGATGATTGGGAAGCCCAACTACCGTTGATCGAGTTCACGTACAATAATAGTTGGCATGCTTCGGTTAATATGGCACCTTACGAGGCCTTGTACAGTCATCGTTGTCGATCTCCTTTGTGTTGGGATTACTTATCAGAATCAATCAGCACCGAGACCGATATGCTTATAGCCGCCCGTGAGAAGGTAGCTTTGATTAGGAGTCGTTTGTTGACCGCTCAGACCCGACAGAAATCTTATGCACATAATCGTCGTCGACCAATAGAGTTCGAGACAGGTGACCATGTTTTGGTCAAAGTATCCCCGAGTCGTGGTATCTTCCGTTTTGGGAAGAGGGGGAAAGTTGAGTCCGAGATTCATTGAACCATTTGAGATTTTGGATCGAGTAGGCGAGTTAGCTTATAGATTAGCCCTACCTCCGGCGTTGAGCCGAATTCATAATGTGTTTCACGTATCTCAGCTATGGAAGTATGTTGCCGACCCGAGTCACATACTTCAGTTCGACGAAATCGAGATCGCCGATGATCATTCATATGAGGAGCGTCCTATACGAGTCTTAGAGGGGCGAATCAAACAGTTGAGGAACAAGACGATTCCTTCGGTAAAAATCCAGTGGTCTAGACACGGAGTCAAAGAGGCTACTTGGGAAATCGAGCATAGTATGCAGGAGAGTTATCCCGAGTTGTTTGACCCTTAGTTTCGAGGACGAAACTCTTTTTAAGGGGGGGAGTATGTAATACCCGGTTGTAATTAAGTCATTTTATTCAGTAATTATCAATCAGTAATTGTCACTCAGTAATTTTCTTTCATTATTAATCACTCATCATTCATACTCATTCAATTGTGTTCACCATTTGGGGTAATATTTGTCATACTCGTACTTTTATCCCCGTACTTCTCGAATTCTGTGATTTTTGTACTCGGTGCATCGTTTTGGGCAGAACTGCTTGTCGAGCAGGGCCACACGAGCAGGCCGCACGAGCATCGGGTCGTGCGCAGCGCTCGTGCGTTACGGCTGGGCCCAGGCGGGAGGCCCAGCCCGGCGGCCGCAGCCGAAGCAGCCGCATTTAACATCGGGTCGTGCGCGGCGCTCGTGCGTTGCGGCTGTACTGGGCAGGAGGCCCAGTGGTCGAGTCATTGCCGCACGAGCATGCCGCACGAGCGTCTGGTCGTGCGCGGGGCTCGTGTGTGCGGCTGGACTGGGCAGGAGGCCCAGCGTTCGAGTCAGGGCCGCACGAGCAAGACGCATGAGTTGCTGCTCATGTGCAGCGCTCGTGCGCTATGAACAACAGCCGGCAGTGGACTCACGCACGACCGGACGCACGGACACTTGGTCGTGTGGATTGGTCGTGCGTCCTTGAGACTTTATATAGTGGACCGACGGGTTTTCTTTCCTCATTTCCTCATTTCTTCACCTTGATCCGAGAGAGAGGGTTTGTAGGAGAGATTTTTCATCATCAAACACTTGTGAGTTCGGATTTCTTCATCTTCATTCGGTTGTGAAGCTCGGATTGTCGATCTAACGCGTGTTCGTCGAATCAAAGTACTTAGATCTTCAAAGGTAATATTCTTCAAACATCTTGGATTTTGATTTTGAGTTGGAATATGATGTTTTGGATGTGATAATCATGATATATGAAGTGAGATACTTATGATTATGGATTTTTAAGGATTATCATCGTATTAATAGGGATTATTCAAGAACACTTTGGATATTGAGTTGGATTTGGGGGTTTTCGATTAATTGTTGTTGAAATCACGAATTTGGATATTCATATTGGATTAATGATCATATTGAAGATGTTTTGTTGGTTTGAAACACTTCTTGGGGATTTGATGTTGGTATAATTGAGGTTTGGTTATAAACAATCGAAGATTGGCCACAACGTGTTCGATACAATGCCCCAATGGACTTGGTTTAGTCGTATCGACGTTTTGAGTCCGTTATATTCGTGTTTGATTCGTATGTTGAACGGATTGTTGGTAATTGTGTTATTCAAGGTTGTTCGATCGTCCGACATCTCATTTAGGACGTTGTTCGGGGAAGGACATTCTTCATCGGTGTTGTGTAAGTTAATTCTTACTCGGTTAAAAGGATATTCATTCCTTTCGTTGTTGTTCATTCATAATTATAGTTCATTCATAATGTATTAACCGTATTGAGACTTGTAATTGTCAATTAATCACTTCAGTCACGAGGAACGAAGGTTCCAATCATTTCATTGAGCTATCATTCATTTCACTATCATTTCATCTCGTGAGTCATTATTGATTTCGATGTCACTTTATTATCTCGTGGCATTCCGGGTCATACTGGCGTGCTGGTTGGTATGTGTAGGATTTTCATGTCGGGCACATTTAAGTCGTGTGTTGGTTGTTGGCCTCACATTGGACTATGCACACAAGTCGATTGCTTCGTGAGACTGATTAGGTACAAGACCACACGTGTATTCGATCAATACTCGTTGGTGGCTTGTGCACGGACACATATCCATCCCGGGCGTAGTGTGGCGCCACCCTTTGAGCCGTACCGTTAGTTGATTCATACAGTATGTTTGATTGCGTATGTTTTCAATAGGATTGGGTTATAATCTAACCGATTCATTTTTGATCAAACTTGTGGTTTATACAGCATATATGATTGTGTTTATTAAACTCTTGAGGATTGTTGTTCTGTGTAACTGACCCCGTTGGGGGATTTTGTTTTCAGGTCATGGCAAGGCAAAAGCATGGGAATAAAACGTTGACGGCGAGGAGTCCCAGTGATACTGGTAGGGGGCCCCAATCCTTTCAGTCATTCATGTTGTCATTTATTTTCCGCTGCAGATTTCCATTTGGATACTCTGTTTCATTCAGTGTTGTGTATTTTATCTTCATATAGAATATACATGTATTCGGTATTATCTTGGGTGTGTTATAATAAAACACCTCATCGGAGTAATTGATGATATAATGTGGTTCGGTACTACAATTATATTATTTAATTCATTAATTTTTATTCGCCTAGTGGGTCCCAGTCGGGGGTCCACGGCACTGTAACATCCACCTAGTTTGGGGTGTTACAACATGTTCGTTGCACGTGGACAGAGTATTAGGGCATTTGATACGTGCCTTCGGCCAGTGATTATAGTTGATGGGACCCACATGAAGGGAAGGAATAAAGGAACTTTATTTGCGGCCGTCACATTTTATGAGAACGAGTAAGTATTTCCTCTTGCAGTTGGTCTCAGTACGATAGAGAATGACGAGTCGTGGACTTATTTTCTGTATAACCTGTGCAGATGCTACAATCCTATGGAAGATTTACTGATTGTGAGTGACCAACATAAGAGCATTCAAAATGCTGTTCGAGTCGTCTATCCGAATGCATTCCATGGGTTATATTATCACCATCTTGCAAAAAATATGACCTCCTATGGTGCTCATGCTACGGACTTTTCAGAACTGCAGCCTACAGGCATCGTGAAGAAGTTTTTGAAAACTACATATTAAAAGACCTAATGGGACTCACAGGCGCCTTTCTAAAATTGGGCCAGAGAGATGGGCTAGGTCGAAGTGTCCGGTACGATGCTATAACTTCTTGACATTCAATGCTGTTGAATGCTTTAATAATCGTATGTTGTGGGTGAGGCGTTTACCTGTTTGCTCATTACTTGAGATATTTCGCCTAGTTTTAGAGAATTGATTTGCTGACAAGCGGGAAGAAGCTGCATTAAGAGACCATGAGTTGACAATGCACACTTTTGAAAAGCTTTCTAACTCTGTGCAAGCTAGTCTGAATCTTACTATTCGAGCTACCACCCCACATGTTTATAAAGTCGAAGAAAATAAAGTTTCTTATGAGGTCGACCTTCAAAACTGGACATGTTGTTGTTGGGAGCTTGATTTGGATCGAATTCCATGTCGTCATGCTGTTTCCGCTATAATGTAATTATTTTGCTCTAATATGCACATCATTCAAAATTTTTATCTATGTGTGTGATATAATTGCTTATTGTAACAGGCGCTCCGGCAATGGTTTGCCTGTATATGATTTCGTTAGTCGTTATTTCAAGAAACAAGGCCGTAGAGAGATTTATAAGGAGCATATTAATCCTATCCCACATCCTGATGAGTGGAATGTCCCACTAGAGATCTCATCCATCGCTTACTTACCTCCAGAGGAGTTAAGACAAGCCGGTTGACCAAGGATGAGTCGTGCATGGTCTGCTGTTGAAAATTTGGCCACAGGTACACGGCCTCAGGTGTGCGGTAGGTGTAAGGAAACCGGACACAATAGAAAATCTTCAAAGCATTCATTCCCATAGGTGGTGTGGATTTGAATATCCCTCCAGAAGAAACTCAAGAAATGGATGAACAAACGAGGCAAATGCGCCAGAAGAGATGTAGCATTTGTCGTAATAATGACCATGACATAAGGAGATGTGCATACCATGAAACTTAAATTGCTTATGTATTTTGATATTTGTGACTATCTAGCAACAGTCATGTGCTGATATTTTGATCCTCGATGGACTATGTATTGGTTCATTATTCTGATTATAAGTTGAAATGAAATGCATAATTTTGTCTCTATTTTCTTTATCTTTGAATTGAAATTTAATAGTTCAATGATGTAAAGAAAATGCATAACTTTTGAAATAAAGGTGAATGTGGAAGCAAACATTAACCATAACAAAATAGCTCAGTTTAAAGAGCAATAGTTTTACACCAAAAACATATAACTTTACATAACAAAAGTTCATCATTGTGACCATAACAACTATAATTCATCACCAACCCACCAAAACATATAATATCTAAGATTAACTTAAAAATCACAATCACTTGGATCCCCTTTTCCCCATCTGCTACTGTTTCTTTAGTCTTGTATCTTCTATATCAACTTCATCTCCATGAACTTCTAAATGAACTTCAGCCTCTTCTAAAATAACCTCATTTTCATTTAGTTTTATACTTGTCTTCTCAGAAATCTCTAAATCATCATCATCATCACCATCCAGTATAACTGGAGTGCTCTCAGTATTTTTAAATAGGCCATGTTTCATAAAACATATTAATTCGCAGTACACAACTACACATACAACACAATCAAATATTTGAAATCACACTACATAACAAAAAACTTACTCTGAGCATTGAGTATCTCCCTCTTTGCCTAGTTCTGTATGGTGGGTTGGGAGGAGGTATCCTCCTCCTTGTTCTTGGTGGAGGTACTTCGATTCCTTCTAGATCACTTTCTCGTAATTGGCCGCTCATTTTGCGTACTTAGTTTTAATGGATTTTAATTAATTTTAGTTGTTAGGGTTTATAGTGAAAAGGGGGACTAACGCGAAGGTTCAGGTATTTCACTGAGCGTCCAAGAGAATGGGCTTATAGTGAAAAAAAGGGGGGGCACGATGGGCTTTTATACTAAACATAATTTGATGTTGCCCTCTGTAGTGCACACGATGGTGACCCACGATAGGCACGATTGTGTGCTCCGATCGTGTGCCATGTTGGCAACTATGTGTCGTGTCACCATGTCACTGTATCCACGTCTGCACATGATGGGGCACACGATCGTGCCCACGATAGGACTAGAACATCGTGTGCACAAGAACATCAACATTTCTCACTAGTTTCTAAAATTACTCGTCAATTTACGTGTTATTATTTATATTTAATAAGTATTTGTTAATAATATACTTATTTAAAAAGTTATAGACTGAATTAACATAATCTGTTGCATATCATGTGTAGTCTATATGTTCTTAGTGTATTAGTTCGTATATATAAGTTTATCATCTGTATAAAATATCCCATATACTAATGAATTATACGAAGTAACAAATACGAGTTTGTATAAGAAGTCATGTAGTAGTTAATGTTTGAACAAGCAATTTTAGAATCACAAAATATCCATCTAGATAACAAATTAAATCGAATTGGCAAAAATACCAAAAGTTCATATGCACACGATGGGGCACACGATCGTGCCCACGATGGGACTAGCCATAGTGTGCACAAGAACATCAACATTTCCCACCAATTTTTAAAATTACTCGTCAATTTACGTATTGTTACTTATATATTAACAAGTATTTATTAACAATATACTTATTTAAAAAGTTATAGACTGAATTAACATAATCTCTTGCATCTCATGTGTAGTTTATATATTCTCAATGTATTAGTTCGTACAAATAAGTTCATCATCTGTATGAAATTAATGAATTACGCGAAATAACAAATACGACTTTGCATAAGAAGTCATGTAGTAATTAATGTTTGAACAAGCAATTTTAGAATCACAAAACGTCTATCTAGATAACACATTAAATCAAATTGGCAAACATACTAAAAGTTTATATGCACACGATGGGGCACACGATCGTGCCCACGGTGGGACTAGCCACCGTGTGCACACGGTCATGGCAGCCATCGTGGTCACACGACAGCAGCAGCCCATGACCGTGGGCAGGATGCACACGATCGTAACCCACGAAGGGCACGATCATGTGCAGCACAAAGCTGGTCTGGATTTACCAGCTGCACCATAAACCAATTTTTTCCAGATTTAACAACACAACACATCAATCTTGCCAAAATATATCTGAATTAAAATTAAAATACATACTCATCAGTATCAAAAATACATTATCCTACACTACGTCCAATGACAACATAAAGATTTTAGCAGCTAAACCATATCGATATTTCTTAATAAATTTCTCATTTATTTCCTTGATTTGGTGCCTTCCTGAGTTTGCAGAGACGAGTCGATCCAAGTACATGCACGCAAAGGGGCCACAACTGTGATTGTCGGTTTGTATGAACTGCAATTCTCGTGGCATAATTTTGAAACTCATCTCCGTATCATACTTTTTCTTTGATTGGTTGTTCATCTAGTACCCAGATTAAGCTAGCACATGAGGCATCATACGAGTAATTGGTCACAGTTGGTTGAATTGGTATCGACCATCTTGGTATTGGTGTGACAAGGAATCGTACAACTCCACGGTCCATGTTATGATGTTAATCTTGATAGTCACCCAGTGGCTCTGGACGAGGCAACAAATGGCAATGATTTGTTGAAACAAAATATGTAAACATATAAGATCATCACATCAGACATAGAAAATCATTTATAAATATCAATTTCAAACTTACTTTGTTGCAATTTGACCATGGAACTGCATTTGGTGTATCAAGACCTGTAATGAAGTCCTCGATGAATTTAGGCATTTTCCAACCCTTGTAAACTGACTTCCATATCATCTTGATACCGAGTGGATCATCCGTATGGAGTTTTCCAAACTCGTTGACCATAATTAACTATAAAAATCCAATACACAAAATAAAAAAAACTTCCACACCATACCAATGATATACAGATGAGTAATTTATATAACTTATGTAAATTTGGGAGCCGACAAGTACAGTGCCAACTCTACCGACACCAACACTCGAACTCCCCCCGAAGCCTCGCTCGAGTGGCAAGCATATGGCAATCTATCACCTCGGGAACAAAGTATTCACGATTAGACTCTATGCGGTCAAATAATGCCTGGGTGAGAACATGCCCAGTCTCCAAACACCGCACGATACAATCACGTGGCTTTTCCATAAACTGTAGATACAACTTCTTCAGAGCCTCACTATTTCTTGGAGGCGCCACCACAAAATGCTCCCGAAGAGCAGCGGAGGGTGGACTCGCTCTTGGTGGAAGACTACGCTCACCCAAGTTCTGCGGCCCGGCACTCTCACCAACTTCATCACCCTCATCATCCCTCTCACAACTATAACGATTAGAGACCTGTACAATCGACTGCTCAATCTGAAAAACTGACTTCTTGATCTGAAATAGAGGTTGCTGCAGAGAACTACTACTCTGGACAGGAAACATCATACTATAATGATGCTCGTCCTGAAACCAACCAAACATCATACCATACAGTTGAAACGGCTCGTCAAATGGCTGGTACTGATGCTCATAATCCTGAAACCACAGAGTCAGCTGAAGGGACTGCTCAGTCCACTCAAAAGAATGCTGAATTTGAGAATGATGATTGTGCTGGATCTGAGAATGGTGCTAGGCAGACTCCGAGAATGGACTGTGGCCTGCACCAGAGACTGAGTGACATGGAGGGTCAGGAATCCCCCGTTGGGCGCTACTAATAGATGCAGAATGACGAGGCCGATTGGAAAACCTATCATGGCTCCAAATAGAGTAGTGCACCAGGATCCTAGAACACCTATACGTAGGTCCAGAGAAATCCACGATCCCAGAAAGCACCCAGAGAGAAACTCGAGCAATAAATCTTGTCTCAGACTCGTCATACAAGATCGCCTTCAAACGGCGATCGAAGTACTCATCCCTGCTCATGTCCTGGGTGTGGTCCGGACAAGAAAGTCCGTTGATACAACACACCCTCTCTGTCTGCCTCTCTCCGTCAGATGTCTCTGCACCATCTACTGGCGGGGTACTATGTTTTAGGGTTGTATACTGCAAAGCATACTTTTTGCTTGTATTACCTTATTTCCCTGTAACTACCTATGGGAACATCAATTACATTTAATCAGATGTTTTGCATATTTATTCACGTTATGGTTATGCAAATGAAATGTCTAATTGTTTTATATTGTAGATAATGTGGTGTGTTGGTGTCACATGGAAGATCACATTATCAATGCCTTATAGAATAATGTAATAGTTCACAACCTATATAATTATTAGATAAGTTATGAGAAAGGTTGTAATGTATGTTTGAGATTAGTTGGTCTCAACTATTAGCATGCATTAGCGTATTTGCATACGTTGAACAGGATCGAGGTGAGATAGTATCTTCTGTACTGACTGTAAGAAGAACGTAAGTCTCGGATAATTATTATTTCTTAATTCTAAATATAAAATGTTTAATTGTGTATTTATAATATTTATTGCTTTGATTTACCATGGGTGAGAGTCAAAATGATTGACTCAATAAGCTTTGTATCTTGGGCAATAATATTCTTTATATGACAGTTATTATTATTACTAAAAATCGTGTCCCGACTCGTGCGGGTTGATGATGTCCCCTTGAGGAGCTCGATAATGATTATTATATTAAACCCTGCAGGTGGATTTAATTCTGATATAATAAGGTTCGAGTGGTACTACTCTTGGATAAGATATTAATAAATTAAAGCTGTGAGTAGCTTAAATTAATTAATGGATATTCGATATCTTAAACACGGGAAATAATAGATTTGAATAAGGAGCTCGATTTCGTAAATTGGGACTTGGTTAGGAAGTGCAATATTAACTCTCTAGTGGACTGATTTGATATTAATAGACTCAATATATTAGGAAAGGTCCTAATATGGAAATTTGAGGTCTATTAGGAGTCTTTCCCTAATCCTCCTTAAGATCCCTAGAGTAGCCCATAACACCTATAAATACAACATAGAGTTTCGGCCGAAATCATTTTTACCAAGCTTGTGAGTTTGATTTTTTTTCTAATTGTAGATCTTGACTTGTATCTTTGGTTCTACAATTTTAGATAACACATTATTTTTCTAAGAGTGTTTACTAATACTAGAAAATAAAGGAAAAATCGAGTGATATTAAGCATAAATGAGTTCGGCTGATTTGAAGTTGTTGTTCAAGGAAGTCCGGTAGATTGTTGCCAACGCGACATCCAGATATAGGTGGGGATATACTCTAGAAGATCCAAAGGTACAAATTCAAAGAAGGCCGAGTAAATATTCGAAGACTTTGCTTCAAAGGTAATGTATTCTTAGATCTTTTAGATCTAGATAAGTGTAACACCCCCAGAGCCGACCGAGAATATTACAGCGCCGTGGGCCCCGAGATGGAACCCACAAGGTTGAAGGAAATTTTTCGCAAAAATTTACAAATGCCCAAGAGGCTAACGACGGTACTGTCTTTTAAAAACATTTGAAGACTTAATAAAATCCGTTTAACAAACCGTCGTAAAATCTCATTTGAAATCACAAAGCCCAAAATGCCAAAGCGCAACACTTTAAAAATATACGTTAAGCTATCGCTTACACGTACCGACAGAATAGATTTAGAAAACGATTGCCAAAGTAACCTAAGTTACCAGATACCAAAAGGCCATTTTAAAAATACTCACGCAGCGGATAAAGGTAAACAATTAAAATACTCTAGCAGCGGAATACAACAACTGATTAGAAACTCAAAACACAAATACATGTCCTAGCCAGTATCCTCCGGGAAGCTCATTTCTTCACGACCGCTACAAGCTTGATAATCCAAGAACCTAAAAAGAAAGCCCACGACGGGGTCAGCCATAATATCCAATAATGATAACCATCACATCACGCAATAATCACATATCAATGGAAATACTAAGTAAGAATACGACCAATATAATCTTACCATCGTAACTTTACGAAAATCCACGATTCGTATCTTTAACAACATAATAAGATAATACCAAAATATCTGTACGGTATCTCAACAATACCCAGGGTTCTCAAAATATTACCATAACTCGCGATACGGAAATTATACCAACTCTGGCCAATTCAATCCATCGGGTAACGTCGACAATTCCAATACGATAATCGATTGTCCATCAAATACAAGTACCAAGGAAATACGGAACATACCTCAAGATACGAAATACCATGACAATCACGTTAGTCTAATCCGAGATCAGATCAACACAACATACGGACATGGTCCTAACACAAGACCTACAAATGCATACTCATATGACAACGTCAATATGATCACAACAATAACGACAATGTATACTTATGGCAAATCCATAATATACATATGCACAACAACAACACATGGTAATCCAACGATCCACCGCACACAGCTATAGATTCCCATGATGATCCCGTCGGACCAAAGCATTGTGGAATTAACTGTCCAACGATCCAGCGCACACAGCTATAGATATCCCATCTTGATCCCGTCGGACCAACGCATGGTGGACATATGACAACAAGGCACAACTACACAAAACAACAGTACACAATGCACAACAACAATGTACAAATGCATGACAACAAGGATACATGAATGTATCACAACATGATCGACACAAAATGACAAAAATTATTAGAGTACTTGTCCCGAGTCCTTTGAGAGAAATCTCGATGTCCAAACCATCATGAACAATTATCCTCAATACTCGACGGTACAAAATACCACGGATGTTAAATAATTCGCATCTTCGTCTATACCACAATGTATCCTCGATACCAAGTATACCAACAATAAATGTAAATCATATACCTTATGATTTTAATTCCCAAAACTAGAATACAACCTATAATCCCAAATCTCATGTGATTACGATTATAAACATTACTATACGAATTATAAACGAATGAAACTGAAATCATTCATTAAATATTATAAACTGAGCAAGTAATAACTTGCCTCGATACTGATGAAGCCGTTACCAATTCCTTGTCGTCATCTATAAGTTCCTCGGTCCTGACCAAAGTAATTCACGAACATACTCGAACACGACCGCAACATACGGTTATAATCACCGATCAATAATCTCAACCTATTGAAGTAATCAATTAATACATATCCGATAATAATCAACAACCGCTAAAACCAATTCACAAACCCAACAGCTCAACAATATCTCAGTTAACTACAAGTCTGATTAAACCAACTTAAACGATCACGAATTCATAACCAAAACAGAATATACTACCCTGCCTGTTGACTTAGCACACGTTAATCTCTTAACGTAGCGTGCGCTAAGTTGTTCCCGATAGCGTGCGCTAGCCAGTAGGCTTAGCGTGCGCTAATGACGTGCAATTACATGCATTTCGGATACCGATCAAAATATGGAGATTATCAAAAACTCTAAGTGATTCTGAACCATGTTCATAGCTATCAAAACAATGAAATCTAATATCCTTTAACATATAGGTAATCATCCGACTCTTAATTCAAGTGATATATTCATATTTCATCTTCCTTAATATCAACGATATAAACACCAAGAACTCATAATCATGCCATGTTCACCATCATATGAAGAAATCAACAACAACAACATCAAAGATCCGAATTGAAGGAAGACATTAGCCAACATATCTCTTTGAATATAAACAACACCTTCGAAACCATCCAATTCATATCAATACCCATAACTCGGTAACTAATCTCATAATCATACTTATCAACTTGTTTATATGATAATCATTAACTCAAGAACATCAATCTTCAATCCAAAATGAAATCCAAAGGTGAAGAACTATTACCTTGTATAGACGAACCATGAAGAAGAGCAATCACTTCATTCCAAGAATCATCAATAACTTCAAGAACAAGACTTTAATTCATGATCCCCAGCTTAATCTTGTTAAAGATCATCATCTCTCAGTGTTTCTGGACCTCAAGTACCTCCCAGAGCTCTCTCTATCGAGTGAAAGGAAAGAAGTGGACGAAATTCTTCATAACACCCTCCCGTCCCTTTTTATAAAGTATATTACTAGCGTGCGGTAAACCTTATGTTTAGCATGCGCTACGGCCTTAGCGTGCGCTAACCGACTTTTGTTAGCGTGCGCTATCGCAATCCAGAGCCCACTGTTTTGCTTCATACAATGACTTACGTACGTAAATGCCATATTTAGCGTACGCAAGTGTTCTTCCATAGCGTGCGCTAATCATAGTTGACTTGATTGTCTATATACTCCGAAGACAGGTCCACACGCCGAAAGTGCTGACGAGGATAAGATTCATTTTTGTCCGATATACAGTTAGCGTGCGCTAATCAACATGCATTAGCGTGCGCTAACACTACATTACAATATCCGTTGACTTATCAGAACGTGCGCCGAAAGTGGCCTGGTCCGCACGTAGATTCCTTCCGATCTGACTGCATTAGCGTGCGCTACATTCTGCCTCTAGCGTGCGCTAACCATGAACGATAGCGTGCGCTATACTTGAACATTAGCGTGCGCTAGTCAGGCTATACTTAGCCATTTCCAACTCTTCTCGTCTGTCTCGACATACTGGATACGTACACTCATATACTGAATACATATACTAAATTCAATAATATTCTCATATGATACACAAGATCCTCAATTGCAATTTGTCGACCAAGTGCGACAATTATATCAATACAAATGTCTCAGTCCTTCATCTATTTTATCTATATTGTACAGATTCCACGCTGTACAATATAACTCAGATAAAATAATATTAAACAATGGTAGTAGAAATTCCGGATATTACATACTACACCACTTAAAATAAGTTTCGTCCTCGAAACTTGCAATCCGTCATAGAAAAACAAACAAACCGTTCACCCAAAATATTCCGAAACCATCACAACAACGATCAATCATCATCATTAACGAATAACCAAAACAGTACACTTACATATGCGCTAAGTCGATGATCTCCTGAGGTACTAACAAGTGACTTTACTATAAAGCCTCAATACCCTTTCGGCTGAAACAATCTGCCCGAGTCAAATCCTGTTTACCTGATTACATAATCAAGTCCCAATTCCGATAAGACTAATAATGCATAATATATCTGCGAAACAACTGCTCAACACAATGGCAACGAATCCCGAAACATCGACAGACAATCTGAACGCTCAGATGATCACCGGCAATAATCAACCAATAAATTAACCGAGAATATCATCGACATGATAAACTCTAATACGACCATCCAAAAGTCAAAACACAATCGGGAATATCATCATCATGATAAACTCCAATATGACAAACGAACGATCAACGATAATCGAGAATACCTTAACATGGTAAGCTCCAACACGGTCAACACAGAACCACAAAAACAAATATACAAAAGAGTAACATTCTCAAAATCACACACGAATCATATACAGTGTATCTCAATAAACATACTCGACTGGTGAGCATACCCCTCGGCATACGAACAACCAATCGTATATCGACGAACATACCCAATCATACATGGAGTGGGAACGACCACTCGATATCCAAAACAACCAGCATGGGGGTACCATCCCCAAAACTACACTTACAAGGAAATCATTCAAAAATCACTATGGTAAAATCGCGCTACTACCATACCAATGGAATCACATTGCACATATGTACCGGTTTCACAAAATCCAAAGTTCGAAAATTACATCGTGTGCGTGAATCTACAACACACAACATATTTCTCTTATCCGATCAACCAACCGATCATCCTGGATAATCAAACTACCATACTAAAGTTCGAATTCCCTTACTCATCGTTCCATACGGCGTCTTATCCGATTCGTGAGTCACACTCACAACTGCACCATGATATTCATTATGCACTAAATGCATATGTATATCGATCATATTTTCAAAACCAGTTTGAAATCATATATCTCGTCAAGAAGACAAATTTTCGAAAGTTCCTTAAAAAATTTCAAAACTCAAAACATAAATTTTCGTAAGACCACGAAATAGATTTTTGAAAAGTTAAATTGGCTCGCTAATGCCAAGTATTCGATAATAGTTTCCTTCGAATCCCAAATGATGTCGATGTTTTAAAATGAAAACTATGCAATTGATTGACCACATCCATACTCCTGTATACCAATCCGGTTCGTCACCAATATCCACTGATATTCCATCAGAAAACCACACGGTAGAGTTCCAAAATCTCGGTATATAAATTCGACCAAAACTCATATTCCACATATGACTCGCAACGTCAATCATTAATCTATCCCGATCACCTCAAATATGCTATGACAAAACATTGAAACAAATCAACACAAATAAAGACTTCGAGAAGTTTCATTTGAACACGTAAATTAAAACCTCGACAGCGTAAACGAAATCGGTAAATGATTGATAAAGTATTTTACAAGTCTCGGAGTTTTAGAAAACAGAAAGTCTTTTGAAACATTAGGGTCTCGGCCGTATCTCATTCCACATTACAAGAAGTTTAAAAAGTAGAAAACTCTTTTCGGACCCCAAGTCCCGAGTTATAAAACCATTTCAAAATCGATTGGGTCTCGCCCAAAATCATTTACTGTGAAAACATCCGTAAAACATTCATTTTGAAAAGTATCATTTTAAATGCTCAAAAACAGTTCATATATCACAAAATGAATTAACATGACTACATGTTCTCCTCAACAATCCACGACATTCTCCCAAATGCACAATTCCGTTCCAAAAATTAACTGACATCTTGATTTCCAGAATCATAGTTTCTCAAATTATCAATCATGTCCCAATTCTGTCACCTTATACTGTAACGCATAATATCTTTCTGAATCTCAAAGCATATCAACATAGAACGGCAATAAATCTCGATGAAATTCAAAAATCCAAATACTTACAGATCGTGAAGCCGACGATTCCCCGTGATACTGGCACATGTCTCGACTCTAGAAAATACTCGACACAAACATTTTCAAAACGCACGTTTTGCAAACTCAGTGCAACTCGAGAATGCAACACATCTCTATCTGAAGAAACACGTTGACATCATTTGAAAAAGTTACAACAATCCCAGTACCACACTGGTAAATCACATAACACACAAGCCCGAGTGAACAACAAAACTCAGAGCTCAAACACTTGTCAACCGACAACTCGAATGACACGACAAAAACACGACCCAACTGCCTAGGTTTTCACAACCTAAGCTCCGATACCATATTCTGTAACACCCCAGAGCCGACCGGGAATATTACAGCGCCGTGGGCCCCGAGATGGAACCCACAAGGCTGAAGGAAAATTTTCGCAAACATTTACAAATGCCCAAGAGGCTAACGACGGTACTGTCTTTTAAAAACATTTGAAGACTTAATAAAATCCGTTTAACAAACCGTCGTAAAATCTCATTTGAAATCACAAGGCCCGAAATGCCAAAGCGCAACACTTTAAAAACATACGTTAATCTATCGCTTACACGTACCGACAGAATAGATTTAGAAAACGATTGCCAAAGTAACCTAAGTTACCAGATACCAAAAGGCCATTTTAAAAATACTCACGCAGCGGATAAAGGTAAACAATTAAAATACTCTAGCAGCGGAATACAACAACTGATTAGAAACTCAAAACACAAATACATGTCCTAGCCAGTATCCTCCGGGAAGCTCATTTCTTCACGACCGCTACAAGCTTGATAATCCAAGAACCTAAAAAGAAAGCCCACGACGGGGTCAGCCATAATATCCAAAAATGATAACCATCACATCACGTCAATAATCACATATCAATGGAAATACTAAGTAAGAATACGACCAATGTAATCTTACCGTCGTAAATTTACGAAAATCCACGATTCGTATCTTTAACAACACAATAAGATAATACCAAAATATCTGTACGGTATCTCGACAATACCCAGTGTTCTCAAAATATTATCATAACTCGCGATACGGAAATTATACCAACTCTGGACAATTCAATCCATCGGGTAACGTCGAAAATTCCAATACGATAATCGATTGTCCATCAAAGACAAGTACCAAGGAAATACGGAACATACCTCAAGATACGAAATACCATGACAATCATGTTAGTCAAATCCGAGATCAGATCAACACAACATACGGACATGGTCCTAACACAAGACCTACAAATGCATACTCATATGACAACGTCAATATGATCACAACAATAACGACAATGTATACTTATGGCAAATCCATAATATACATACGCACAACAACAACACATGGTAATCCAACGATCCAACAAGACACACGGCTATAGATTCCCATGATGATCCCGTCGGACCAAAGCATGGTGGAATTACTCGTCCAACGATCCAGCGCACACAACTATAAATATCCAATCTTGATCCCGTTGGACCAACGCATGGTCAACATATGACAACAAGGCACAACTGCACAAAACAACAGTACACAATGCACAACAACAATGTACAAATGCATGACAACAACGATACACGAATGTATCACAACATGATCGACACAAAATGACAAAAATGATTAGAGTACTTGTCCCGAGTCCTTCGAGAGAAATATCGATGTCCAAACCATCATGAACAATTATCCTCAATACTCGACGGTACAAAATACCACGGACGGTAAATAATTCGCATCTTCGTCTATACCACAATGTATCCTCGATACCAAGTATACCAAAAATAAATGTAAATCATATACCTTATGATTTTAATTCCCAAAACTCGAATACAACCTATAATCCCAAATCTCCTGTGATTACAATTATAAACATTGCTATACGAATTATAAATGAATGAAACTGAAACCATTCATTAAATATTATAAACTGAGCAAGTAATAACTTGCCTCGATACAGATGAAGCCGTTACCAATTCCTTGTCGTCATCTATAAGTTCCTCGGTCCTGACCAAAGTAATTCACGAACATACTCGAACACGACCGCAACATACGGTTATAATCACCGATCAATAATCTCAGCCTATTGAAGTAATCAATTAACACATATCCGATAATAATCAACAACCGCTAAAACCAATTCACAAACCCAACAGCTCAACAATATCTCAGTTAACCACAAGTCTGATTAAACCAACTTAAACGATCACGAATTCATAACTGAAACAGAATATACTACCCTGCCTGTTGACTTAGCGCACGTTAATCTCTTAACGTAGTGTGCGCTAAGTTGTTCCCGATAGCGTGCGCTATCCAGTAGGCTTAGCGTGCGCTAATGACGTGCAGTTACATGCATTTCGGATACCGATCAACATATGGCGATTATCAAAAACTCTAAGTGATTCTGAACCATGTTCATAGCTATCAAAACAACGAAATCTAATATCCTTTAACATATAGGTAATCATCCGACTCTTAATTCAAGTGATATATTCATATTTCATCTTCCTTAATATCAACAATATAAACACCAAGAACTCATAATCATGCCATGTTCACCATCATATGAAGAAATCAACAACAACAACATCAAAGATCCGAATTGAAGGAAGACATTAGCCAACATATCTCTTTGAATATAAACAACACCTTCGAAACCATCCAATTCATATCAATACCCATAACTCGGTAACTAATCTCATAATCATACTTATCAACTTGTTTATATGATAATCATTAACTCAAGAACACCAATCTTCAATCCAAAATGAAATCCAAAGGTGAAGAACTATTACCTTGTATAGACGAACCATGAAGAAGAGCAATCACTTCATTCCAAGAATCATCAATAACTTCAAGAACAAGACTTTAATTCATGATCCCCAACTTAATCTTGTTAAAGATCATCATCTCTCAGTGTTTCTGGACCTCAAGTACCTCCCAGAGCTCTCTCTATCGAGTGAAAGGAAAGAAGTGGACGAAATGCTTCATAACACCCTCCCGTCCCTTTTTATAAAGTATATTACTAGCGTGCGGTAAACCTTATGTTTAGCGTGCGCTACGGCCTTAGCGTGCGCTAACCGACTTTTGTTAGCGTGTGCTATCGCAATCCAGAGCCCACTGTTTTGCTTCATACAATGACTTACGTACGTAAATGCCATATTTAGCGTACGCAAGTGTTCTTCCATAGCGTGCGCTAATCATAGTTGACTTGATTGTCTATATACTCCGAAGACAGGTCCACACGCCGAAAGTGCTGACGAGGATAAGATTCCTTTTTGTCCGATATACGCCAAGGCGCTAATCAACATGCATTAGCGTGCGCTAACACTAAATTACAATATCCGTTGACTTATCAGAACGTGCGCCGAAAGTGGCCTGGTCCACACGTAGATTCCTTCCGATCTGACTGCATTAGCGTGCGCTACATTCTGCCTCTAGCGTGCGCTAACCATGAACGATAGCGTGCGCTATACTTGAACATTAGCGTGCGCTAGTCAGGCTATATTTAGCCATTTCCAACTCTTCTCGTCTGTCTCGACATACTGGATACGTACACTCATATACTGAATACATATACTAAATTCAATAATATTCTCATATGATACACAAGATCCTCAATTGCAATTTGTCGACCAAGTGCGACAATTATATCAATACAAATGTCTCAGTCCTTCATCTATTTTATCTATATTGTACAGATTCCACGCTGTACAATATAACTCAGATAAAATAATATTAAACAATGGTAGTAGAAATTCCGGATATTACATACTACACCACTTAAAATAAGTTTCGTCCTCGAAACTTGCAATCCGTCATAGAAAAACAAACAAACCGTTCACCCAAAATATTCCGAAACCATCACAACAACGATCAATCATCATCATTAACGAATAACCAAAACAGTACACTTACATATGCGCTAAGTCGACGATCTCCTGAGGTACTAACAAGTGACTTTACTATAAAGCCTCAATACCCTTTCGGCTGAAACAATCTGCCCGAGTCAAATCCTGTTTACCTGATTACATAATCAAGTCCCAATTCCGATAAGACTAATAATGCATAATATATCTGCGAAACAACTGCTCAACACAATGGCAACGAATCCCGAAACATCGACAGACAATCTGAACGCTCAGATGATCACCAGCAATAATCAACCAATAAATTAACCGAGAATATCATCGACATGATAAACTCTAATACGACCATCCAAAAGTCAAAACACAATCGGGAATATCATCATCATGATAAACTCTAATATGACAAACGAACGATCAACGATAATCGAGAATACCTTAACATGGTAAGCTCCAACACGGTCAACACAGAACCACAAAAACAAATATACAAAAGAGTAACATTCTCAAAATCACACACGAATCACATACAGTGTATCTCAATACACATACTCGACTGGTGAGCATACCCCTCGGCATACGAACAACCAATCGCATATCGATGAACATACCCAATCATACATGGAGTGGGAACGACCACTCGATATCCAAAACAACCAGCATGGGGGTACCATCCCCAAAACTACACTTACAAGGAAATCATTCAAAAATCACTATGGTAAAATCGCGCTATTACCATACCAATGGAATCACATTGCACATATGTACCGGTTTCACAAAATCCAAAGTTCCAAAATTACATCGTGTGCGTGAATCTACAACACACAACATATTTCTCTTATCCGATCAACCAACCGATCATCCCCGGATAATCAAACTACCATACTAAAGTTCGAATTCCCTTACTCATCGTTCCATACTGACGTCTTATCCAGTTCGTGAGTCACACTCACAACTGCACCATGATATTCATTATGCACTAAATGCATATGTATATCGATCATATTTTCAAAACCAGTTTGAAATCATATATCTCGTCAAGAAGACAAATTTTCGAAAGTTCCTTAAAAAATTTCAAAACTCAAAACATAAATTTTCGTAAGACCACGAAATAGATTTTTGAAAAGTTAAATTGGCTCGCTAATGCCAAGTATTCGATAATAGTTTCCTTCGAATCCCAAATGATGTCGATGTTTTAAAATGAAAACTATGCAATTGATTGACCACATCCATACTCCTGTATACCAATCCGGTTCGTCACCAATATCCACTGATATTCCATCAGAAAACCACACGATAGAGTTCCAAAATCTCAGTATATAAATTCCGACCAAAAACTCATATTCCACATATGACTCGCAACGTCAATCATTAATCTATCCCGGATCACCTCAAATATGCTATGACAAAACATTGAAACAAATCAACACAGCGAAAGACTTCCCGAGAAGTTTCATTTGAACACGTAAATCAAAACCTCGACAGGCAGAAACGAAATCGGTAAATGATTGATAAAGTATTTTACAAGTCTCGGGAGTTTTAGAAAACAGGAAAGTCTTTTGAAACATTAGGGTCTCAGCCCGTATCTCATTCCACATTACAAGAAGTTTAAAGAGTAGAAAACTCTTTTTCGGACCCCAAGTCCTGAGTTATAAAACCATTTCAAAATCGATTGGGTCTCGGCCCAAAAATCATTTACGGTAAAACATCCGTAAAACATTCATTTTGAAAAGTATCATTTTTAAATGCTCAAAAACAGTTCATATATCACAAAATGAATTAACATGACTACATGTTCTCCTCAACAATCCACGACATTCTCCCAAATGCACAATTTCGTTCCAAAAATTAACTGACATCTTGATTTCCAGAATCATAGTTTCTCAAATTATCAATCATGTCCCAATTCTGTCACCTTATACTGTAACGCATAATATCTTTCTGAATCTCAAAGCATATCAACATAGAACGGCAATAAATCTCGATGAAATTCAAAAATCCAAATACTTACAGATCGTGAAGCCGACGATTCCCCGTGATACTGGCACATGTCTCGACTCTAGAAAATACTCGACACAGACATTTTCAAAACGCACGTTTTGCAAACTCAGTGCAACTCGAGAATGCAACACATCTCTATCTGAAGAAACACGTTGACATCATTTGAAAAAGTTACAACAATCCCAGTACCACACTGGTAAATCACATAACACACAAGCCCGAGTGAACAACAAAACTCAGAGCTCAAACACTTGTCAACCGACAACTCGAATGACACGACAAAAACACGACCCAACTGCCTAGGTTTTCACAACCTAAGCTCCGATACCATATTCTGTAACACCCCAGAGCCGACCGGGAATATTACAGCGCCGTGGGCCCCGAGATGGAACCCACAAGGCTGAAGGAAAATTTTCGCAAACATTTACAAATGCCCAAGAGGCTAACGACGGTACTGTCTTTTAAAAACATTTGAAGACTTAATAAAATCCGTTTAACAAACCGTCGTAAAATCTCATTTGAAATCACAAGGCCCGAAATGCCAAAGCGCAACACTTTAAAAACATACGTTAATCTATCGCTTACACGCACTGGCTGAATAGATTTAGAAAACGATTGCCAAAGTAACCTAAGTTACCAGATACCAAAAGGCCATTTTAAAAATACTCACGCAATGGATAAAGGTAAACAATTAAAATACTCTAGCAATGGAATACAACAACCGATTAGAAACTCAAAACACAAATACATGTCCTAGCCAAGATCCTCCGGGAAGCTCATTTCTTCACGACCGCTACAAGCTTGATAATCCAAGAACCTAAAAAGAAAGCCCACGACGGGGTCAGCCATAATATCCAAAAATGATAACCATCACATCACGTCAATAATCACATATCAATGGAAATACTAAGTAAGAATACGACCAATGTAATCTTACCGTCGTAAATTTACGAAAATCCACGATTCGTATCTTTAACAACACAATAAGATAATACCAAAATATCTGTACGGTATCTCGACAATACCCAGTGTTCTCAAAATATTATCATAACTCGCGATACGGAAATTATACCAACTCTGGACAATTCAATCCATCGGGTAACGTCGAAAATTCCAATACGATAATCGATTGTCCATCAAAGACAAGTACCAAGGAAATACGGAACATACCTCAAGATACGAAATACCATGACAATCATGTTAGTCAAATCCGAGATCAGATCAACACAACATACGGACATGGTCCTAACACAAGACCTACAAATGCATACTCATATGACAACGTCAATATGATCACAACAATAACGACAATGTATACTTATGGCAAATCCATAATATACATACGCACAACAACAACACATGGTAATCCAACGATCCAGCGCACACAGCTATAGATTCCCATGATGATCCCGTCGGACCAAAGCATGGTGGAATTACCTGTCCAACGATCCAGCGCACACAGCTATAAATATCCAATCTTGATCCCGTTGGACCAACGCATGGTCAACATATGACAACAAGGCACAACTGCACAAAACAACAGTACACAATGCACAACAACAATGTACAAATGCATGACAACAACGATACACGAATGTATCACAACATGATCGACACAAAATGACAAAAATGATTAGAGTACTTGTCCCGAGTCCTTCGAGAGAAATATCGATGTCCAAACCATCATGAACAATTATCCTCAATACTCGACGGTACAAAATACCACGGACGGTAAATAATTCGCATCTTCGTCTATACCACAATGTATCCTCGATACCAAGTATACCAAAAATAAATGTAAATCATATACCTTATGATTTTAATTCCCAAAACTCGAATACAACCTATAATCCCAAATCTCCTGTGATTACGATTATAAACATTGCTATACGAATTATAAATGAATGAAACTGAAACCATTCATTAAATATTATAAACTGAGCAAGTAATAACTTGCCTCGATACAGATGAAGCCGTTACCAATTCCTTGTCGTCATCTATAAGTTCCTCGGTCCTGACCAAAGTAATTCACGAACATACTCGAACACGACCGCAGCATACGGTTATAATCACGGATCAATAATCTCAACCTATTGAAGTAATCAATTAACACATATCCGATAATAATCAACAACCGCTAAAACCAATTCACAAACCCAACAGCTCAACAATATCTCAGTTAACCACAAGTCTGATTAAACCAACTTAAACGATCACGAATTCATAACTGAAACAGAATATACTACCCTGCCTGTTGACTTAGCGCACGTTAATCTCTTAACGTAGTGTGCGCTAAGTTGTTCCCGATAGCGTGCGCTAGCCAGTAGGCTTAGCGTGCGCTAATGACGTGCAGTTACATGCATTTCGGATACCGATCAACATATGGCGATTATCAAAAACTCTAAGTGATTCTGAACCATGTTCATAGCTATCAAAACAACGAAATCTAATATCCTTTAACATATAGGTAATCATCCGACTCTTAATTCAAGTGATATATTCATATTTCATCTTCCTTAATATCAACAATATAAACACCAAGAACTCATAATCATGCCATGTTCACCATCATATGAAGAAATCAACAACAACAACATCAAAGATCCGAATTGAAGGAAGACATTAGCCAACATATCTCTTTGAATATAAACAACACCTTCGAAACCATCCAATTCATATCAATACCCATAACTCGGTAACTAATCTCATAATCATACTTATCAACTTGTTTATATGATAATCATTAACTCAAGAACACCAATCTTCAATCCAAAATGAAATCCAAAGGTGAAGAACTATTACCTTGTATAGACGAACCATGAAGAAGAGCAATCACTTCATCCCAAGAATCATCAATAACTTCAAGAACAAGACTTTAATTCATGATCCCCAGCTTAATCTTGTTAAAGATCATCATCTCTCAGTGTTTCTGGACCTCAAGTACCTCCCAGAGCTCTCTCTATCGAGTGAAAGGAAAGAAGTGGACGAAATGCTTCATAACACCCTCCCGTCCCTTTTTATAAAGTATATTACTAGCGTGCGGTAAACCTTATGTTTAGCGTGCGCTACGGCCTTAGCGTGCGCTAACCGACTTTTGTTAGCGTGTGCTATCGCAATCCAGAGCCCACTGTTTTGCTTCATACAATGACTTACGTACGTAAATGCCATATTTAGCGTACGCAAATGTTCTTCCATAGCGTGCGCTAATCATAGTTGACTTGATTGTCTATATACTCCGAAGACAGGTCCACACGCCGAAAGTGCTGACGAGGATAAGATTCCTTTTTGTCCGATATACAGTTAGCGTGCGCTAATCAACATGCATTAGCGTGCGCTAACACTAAATTACAATATCCGTTGACTTATCAGAACGTGCGCCGAAAGTGGCCTGGTCCACACGTAGATTCCTTCCGATCTGACTGCATTAGCGTGCGCTACATTCTGCCTCTAGCGTGCGCTAACCATGAACGATAGCGTGCGCTATACTTGAACATTAGCGTGCGCTAGTCAGGCTATACTTAGCCATTTCCAACTCTTCTCGTCTGTCTCGACATACTGGATACGTACACTCATATACTGAATACATATACTAAATTCAATAATATTCTCATATGATACACAAGATCCTCAATTGCAATTTGTCGACCAAGTGCGACAATTATATCAATACAAATGTCTCAGTCCTTCATCTATTTTATCTATATTGTACAGATTCCACGCTGTACAATATAACTCGATAAAATAATATTAAACAATGGTAGTAGAAATCTTGATATTACATACTACACCACTTAAAATAAGTTTCGTCTCGAAACTTGCAATCCGTCATAGAAAAACAAACAAACCGTTCACCCAAAATATTCAAACCATCACAACAACGATCAATCATCATCATTAACGAATAACCAAAACGGTACACTTACATATGCGCTAAGTCGATGATCTCTGAGGTACTAACAAGTGACTTTACTATAAAGCCTCAATACCCTTTGGTGAAACAATCCGCCCGAGTCAAATCCTGTTTACTGATTACATAATCAAGTCCCAATTCCGATAAGACTAATAATGCATAATATATCTTGAAACAACCGCTCAACACAATGGCAACGAATCCGAAACATCGATGCACAATCAACGCCGATGATCACCATAATAATCAACCAATAAATTAATCGAGAATATCATCGACATGATAAACTCTAATACGACCATCCAAAAGTCAAAACACAATCGGGAATCTCATCATCATGATAAACTCCAATATGACAAACGAACGATCAACGATAATCGAGAATACCTTAACATGGTAAGCTCCAACACGGTCAACACAGAACCACAAAAACAAATATACAAAAGAGTAACATTCTCAAAATCACACACGAATCATATACAGTGTATCTCAATAAACATACTCGACTGGTGATCATACCCCTCGGCATACGAACAACCAATCGTATATCGACGAACATACCCAATCATACATGGAGTGGGAACGACCACTCGATATCCAAAACAACCAGCATGGGGGTACCATCCCCAAAACTACACTTACAAGGAAATCATTCAAAAATCACTATGGTAAAATCGCGCTACTACCATACCAATGGAATCACATTGCACATATGTACCGGTTTCACAAAATCCAAAGTTCGAAAATTACATCGTGTGCGTGAATCTACAACACACAACATATTTCTCTTATCCGATCAACCAACCGATCATCCCCGGATAATCAAACTACCATACTAAAGTTCGAATTCCCTTACTCATCGTTCCATACTGACGTCTTATCCAGTTCGTGAGTCACACTCACAACTGCACCATGATATTCATTATGCACTAAATGCATATGTATATCGATCATATTTTCAAAACCAGTTTGAAATCATATATCTCGTCAAGAAGACAAATTTTCGAAAGTTCCTTAAAAAATTTCAAAACTCAAAACATAAATTTTCGTAAGACCACGAAATAGATTTTTGAAAAGTTAAATTGGCTCGCTAATGCCAAGTATTCGATAATAGTTTCCTTCGAATCCCAAATGATGTCGATGTTTTAAAATGAAAACTATGCAATTGATTGACCACATCCATACTCCTGTATACCAATCCGGTTCGTCACCAATATCCACTGATATTCCATCAGAAAACCACACGGTAGAGTTCCAAAATCTCAGTATATAAATTCCGACCAAAAACTCATATTCCACATATGACTCGCAACGTCAATCATTAATCTATCCCGGATCACCTCAAATATGCTATGACAAAACATTGAAACAAATCAACACAGCGAAAGACTTCCCGAGAAGTTTCATTTGAACACGTAAATTAAAACCTCGACAGGCAGAAACGAAATCGGTAAATGATTGATAAAGTATTTTACAAGTCTCGGGAGTTTTAGAAAACAGGAAAGTCTTTTGAAACATTAGGGTCTCAGCCCGTATCTCATTCCACATTACAAGAAGTTTAAAAAGTAGAAAACTCTTTTTCGGACCCCAAGTCCTGAGTTATAAAACCATTTCAAAATCGATTGGGTCTCGGCCCAAAAATCATTTACGGTAAAACATCCGTAAAACATTCATTTTGAAAAGTATCATTTTTAAATGCTCAAAAACAGTTCATATATCACAAAATGAATTAACATGACTACATGTTCTCCTCAACAATCCACGACATTCTCCCAAATGCACAATTCCGTTCCAAAAATTAACTGACATCTTGATTTCCAGAATCATAGTTTCTCAAATTATCAATCATGTCCCAATTCTGTCACCTTATACTGTAACGCATAATATCTTTCTGAATCTCAAAGCATATCAACATAGAACGGCAATAAATCTCGATGAAATTCAAAATCCAAATACTTACAGATCGTGAAGCCGACGATTCCCCGTGATCTGGCACATGTCTCGACTCTAGAAAATACTCGACACAGACATTTTCAAAACGCACGTTTTGCAATCTCAGTGCAACTCGAGAATGCAACACATCTCTATCTGAAGAAACACGTTGACATCATTTGAAAAAGTTACAACAATCCCAGTACCACACTGGTAAATCACATAACACACAAGCCCGAGTGAACAACAAAACTCAGAGCTCAAACACTTGTCAACCGACAACTCGAATGACACGACAAAAACACGACCCAACCGCCAGGTTTTCACAACCTAAGCTCCGATACCATATTCTGTAACACCCCAGAGCCGACCGGGAATATTACAGCGCCGTGGGCCCCGAGATGGAACCCACAAGGCTGAAGGAAAATTTTCGCAAACATTTACAAATGCCCAAGAGGCTAACGACAGATCTTTTTTAAAAACATTTGAAGACTTAATAAAATCCGTTTAACAAACCGTCGTAAAATCTCATTTGAAATCACAAGGCCGAAATGCCAAAGCGCAAAACTTTAAAAACATACGTTAATCTATCGCTACACGCATCGACAGAATAGATTTAGAAAACGATTTCCAAAGTAACCTAAGTTACGGATACCAAAAGGCCATTTTAAAAATACTCACAAATGACGGATAAAGGTAAACAATTAAAATACTCTAGCAGCGGAATACAACAACTGATTAGAAACTCAAAACACAAATACATGTCCTAGCCAGTATCCTCCGGGAAGCTCATTTCTTCACGACCGCTACAAGCTTGATAATCCAGGAACCTAAAAAGAAAGCCCACGACGGGGTCAGCCATAATATCCAAAAATGATAACCATCACATCACGTCAATAATCACATATCAATGGAAATACTAAGTAATAATACGACCAATGTAATCTTACCGTCGTAAATTTACGAAAATCCACGATTCGTATCTTTAACAACACAATAAGATAATACCAAAATATCTGTACGGTATCTCGACAATACCCAGTGTTCTCAAAATATTATCATAACTCGCGATACGGAAATTATACCAACTCTGGCCAATTCAATCCATCAGGTAACGTCGACAATTCCAATACGATAATCGATTGTCCATCAAAGACAAGTACCAAGGAAATACGGAACATACCTCAAGATACGAAATACCATGACAATCACGTTAGTCAAATCCGAGATCAGATCAACACAACATACGGACATGGTCCTAACACAAGACCTACAAATGCATACTCATATGACAATGTCAATATGATCACAACAATAACGACAATGTATACTTATGGCAAATCCATAATATACATACGCACAACAACAACACATGGTAATCCAACGATCCAACAAGACACTGACTATAGATTCCCATGATGATCCCGTCGGACCAAAGCATGGTGGAATTACCTGTCCAACGATCCAGCGCACACAGCTATAAATATCCCATCTTGATCCCGTTGGACCAATGCATGGTCAACATATGACAACAAGGCACAACTGCACAAAACAACAGTACACAATGCACAACAACAATGTACAAATGCATGACAACAACGATACACGAATGTATCCCAACATGATCGACACAAAATGACAAAAATGATTAGAGTACTTGTCCCGAGTCCTTCGAGAGAAATATCGATGTACAAACCATCATGAACAATTATCCTCAATACTCGACGGTACAAAATACCACGGACGGTAAATAACTCGCATCTTCGTCTATACCACAATGTATCCTCGATACCAAGTATACCAAAAATAAATGTAAATCATATACCTTATGATTTTAATTCCCAAAACTCGAATACAACCTATAATCCCAAATCTCCTGTGATTACGATTATAAACATTGCTATACGAATTATAAATGAATGAAACTGAAACCATTCATTAAATATTATAAACTGAGCAAGTAATAACTTGCCTCGATACCGATGAAGCCGTTACCAATTCCTTGTCGTCATCTATAAGTTCCTCGGTCCTGACCAAAGTAATTCACGAACATACTCGAACACGACCGCAGCATACGGTTATAATCACCGATCAATAATCTCAACCTATTGAAGTAATCAATTAACACATATCCGATAATAATCAACAACCGCTAAAACCAATTCACAAACCCAACAGCTCAACAATATCTCAGTTAACCACAAGTCTGATTAAACCAACTTAAACGATCACGAATTCATAACTGAAACAGAATATACTACCCTGCCTGTTGACTTAGCGCACGTTAATCTCTTAACGTAGTGTGCGCTAAGTTGTTCCCGATAGCGTGCACTAATGACCTGCAGTTACATGCATTTCGGATACCGATCAACATATGGCGATTATCAAAAACTCTAAGTGATTCTGAACCATGTTCATAGCTATCAAAACAACGAAATCCAATATCCTTTAACATATAGGTAATCATCCGACTCTTAATTCAAGTCATATATTCATATTTCATCTTCCTTAATATCAACAATATAAACACCAAGAACTCATAATCATGCCATGTTCACCATTATATGAAGAAATCAACAACAACAACATCAAAGATCCAAATTGAAGGAAGACATTAGCCAACATATCTCTTTGAAGATAAACAACACCTTCGAAACCATCCAAATCATATCAATACCCATAACTCGGTAACTAATCTCATAATAATACTTATCAACTTGTTTATATGATAATCATTAACTCAAGAACATCAATCTTCAATCCAAAACGAAATCCAAAGGTGAAGAACTATTACCTTGTATAGACGAACCATGAAGAAGAGCAATCACTTCATTCCAAGAATCATCAATAACTTCAAGAACAAGACTTTAATTCATGATCCCCAACTTAATCTTGTTAAAGATCATCATCTCTCAGTGTTTCTGGACCTCAAGTACCTCTGAGAGCTCTCTCTATTGAGTGAAAGGAAAGAAGTGGACGAAATGCTTCATAACACCCTCCCGTCCCTTTTTATAAAGTATATTACTAGCGTGCGCTAAACCTTATGTTTAAGCGTGCGCTACGGCCTTAGCGTGCGCTAAACGACTTTTGTTAGCGTGCGCTATCGCAATCCAGAGCCCACTGTTTTGCTTCATACAATGACTTAGGTACGTAAATGCCTATATTTAGCGTACGCAAGTGTTCTTCCATAGCGTGCGCTAATCATAATTGACTTGATTGTCTGTATACTCCGAAGACAGGTCCACACGCCGAAAGTGCTGACGAGGATAAGATTCCTTTTCGTCCGATATACAGTTAGCGTGCGCTAATCAACATGCATTAGCGTGCGCTAACACTATATTACAATATCTTTTGACTTATCAGAACGTGCGCCGAAAGTGGCCTAGTCCACACGTCGATTCCTTCCGATCTGACTGCATTAGCGTGCGCTACATTCTGCCTCTAGCGTGCACTAACCATGAACGATAGCGTGCGCTATACTTGAACATTAGCGTGCGCTAGTCAGGCTATACTTAGCCGTTTCCAACTCTTCTCGACTGTCTCGACATACTGGATACGTACACTCATATACTGAATACATATACTAAATTCAATAATATTCTCATATGATACACAAGATCCTCAATTGCAATTTGTCGACCAAGTGCGACAATTATATCAATACAGATGTCTCAGTCCTTCATCTATTTTATCTATATTGTACAGATTCCACGCTGTACAATATAACTCAGATAAAATAATATTAAACAACGGTAGTATAAATTCCGGATATTACAATAAGAATACCACCAATTATCATAGTTAGACGCGTAGATTAATATTGTTCGTTTAAATTGTTTGTTAATTTGTTTAATTAATTATTTGACGAGTCTAAATAGATCCGATTCTTGAGGGTTGATTTTAATAAATCCAACCCCACCGCTTCCGCTGCGTTTTATTTCCAACAATTGGTATCGGAGCCAGTCTTTAGGTTCCGTTCAATTTAATTACTTTTGTGATTAATTGTTAGCAATTTAAAAATTTTCATATATTATGATCTTTGGAATATTTTTGCTAGAATTATCTTGCAGGTGAATATGGTCCAATTATCATGGCTGTATGATTTAATTTTATTTTACGCATTTTAGGTAATTTGGCCCGGTTTTGAGGCATGTATAAGTTTTTCCCGTAAGAAAGTCCACGGGTAGAATATGATTTTATTTTTCCTTGTAATTTTGTTGTAAATTAGATGTATTTAATTTCGTATAAATTTGTAATCGAATTGGACTACACAAAGCACGAAGGAAAAATGAGTCCCGCGTGAAAAGGAGTCCCAATCGGACGAACCGACTGTAACACCCCGAGATATTCGGAATAATTACAGCGCCGTAAACCCTTTAAGTAAGGATTTACAAGGCTAATTAAAAGAAAAGTAAATATAATCCAACTGTACAACTGAAATTCAAAACATAGAACTTATTCAACTGATCCAAAGAGTTAACTTTTACAACCATATCGAATATGACATTATTAAAACACACGTACTCGAGTACTAAGATGAACTAAGAAGACAAATCCCAAAAACAAATAAACTTCGACCACATCACTGAGCCATTTCATCGTCCTGTTGGAACTGTGGTTGCTTCCCCACTCCTCGGCTACCTGAACATCAAAACAATGTCCACCCCTGAAGGGGTTAGCAAAACAATGCTAGTACGAGTATCATAATACATAATCGTCAATACATCATAAACAAGCAAAACGGACTTCCGTCATCGGAATCCAACGATGCGAATCCTCACGATTCCATCAACATAGTACAGGGTAATCCAGCGATCCAACGCCCTTGGTATAGATCCCCATGATGATCCCGTCGGACCAACGCATGGTGGAAAACCCGTCCAGCGATCCAGCGCCCTCAGCATAGATCCCCATGATCCCCTCGGATCATTTATACCATAAATCAATCAGCTATGCATACATATATGCATTTTAATATGTTCATCAATACGAACAAATAACAATGAATACCACGAGAAATTTCAGAAATACATCTCATATTCAACAATATGAACAAAACCACAAGCATGATCAAGGTTTAAATATAAATCGAACTCGACATATGATACTTGCCTCGGAAATGGCAAGAATGAAATACTCCAACAAACGTCACGCGTCCGTATGTCACCGCCCCACGGTCGACCCCTATGCAAGGCTCGCACCTTGTTCAAAAAGAGATACAAGGAACTTAACATACCACTCGATACTAACATACGCTCACCGAATACTAATATTAAGATCGTAAAGTAGTGACACTAGGTTGGTTCACGGTTAGAACACTAAGTAAGAACTGAACCGGGAACGATAAGGCACTCTATAAGGGCTGAACGATCATTACGAATATGAAGTACCGTTGTTTAAAAGTTCATTGTTTCACAAGGTGTTGAGGGTTTCGTGTTAAATAAGGAAATGAATGTCAAATCCCCATATGATCGGCCAAGATGATTCGACCCCCAATATATCTCTAGACGACAAGCATGCTAAAATATTACGCAAGGAAAACGACACTACGGTGATTCGGTTTAAGTTCAAGGACCTGGTCGATATATATATATTACCTCAAGAACATGGAGGACATTGTCATATCAATTTCTTCTAACATATATGAATTTCTCCAATGGAACATAAAAAGGGATCAGAGAATATAACTGAAATCATGCTTATTACTCCCACGAATTAAGGATGCTACAAGTTAAGGTTTTCATCCACCGAGGCTAAATCAAGACTCTACGTAATGAAAGAAAGATAAGGTATAATCGGGTTCTAAACTTCAAAACATGGTGCTGGACTCAAAAGATCATTATCTAGTCCTATGATTTCCAAAACAAGCTCAAAGTATAGCTAAGAATGTAAACTTTAGCTTGGTGAATCGTAACATACCTTAAGAGATGTAAGAATAAGAAAATCTTCAATAAACTCTTCACCAGAAGCTTGATCACCAACTCACCCGGTCTAAGCTTCCCAAATTCGGAGGTAAATGATGATATGAGGGATATGAGGTGAAGGATAGTCTCAAGAACACAAAAATCGGCCAAGGCAAAAGTGGGAAATGAAGTGAGGGTCATGTTCTATAAATAGATTTCTAAGTATTACGTACGTTATGAAATAACCCCTTACGTACGTAACAAGCTTAACGTACGTTATACCCTAGCCTTAGCGTACGCAATCGTCTGACCAGAGTTCACTGGCCTGATTTCGCCATTTCCTTACGTACGTAATCACACGGGTTTTACGTACGTAATACTCATGTCTTAGCGTATGTAACACATGCACCATAGCGTACGTAACACCTATGTCCAGGTTCATGCGGGAATCACACGAATCTTCCCCGACCCTCTCTTCGGCCCCCACAAGCCGACCCTTATCCGAACCCAGGTTGACTTAGCTTACGTACGTTAAGAACATCAGATAACGCACGTAACACTGCATCCTTAGCGTACGTTATGAATGCCTGTTAATGTACGTTAGTACGTGCAGAATCATGCATGCAATGCTTAAAGATACATAAAAACATAAGGGCACAAATACGGGAAACCAATCTACGATTTATAACATCACGAAGTCGAAATAATACAAGGTCGAGTACAAGGTAAATACACCATTTATTAGGGCATTACATACTACCCCTCTAAAAAGAAGTTTTGGCCCGAAACTTAAGACGAAAATAATTCCGGGTATCTCGACTTCATACTCTCCTCCGTCTCCCAAGTTGCTTCTTCGACTCCATGTCGAGACCACTGAACTTTTACCAAGGAGATCGGTTTATTCCTCAACTGCTTGACTCGACTCTCGAGTATCTTTATTGGTCTCTCTTCGAAGGTGCCGTCATTAGCTATCTCGATCTCGTCGAAATCAATAATATGACTGGGATCTGGTACATACTTTCGCAATTGGGATACGTGAAACACGTTGTGAACGTGACTCAGCGATGGCGGTAAGGCCAACCTGTATGCTAAATCCCCAACTCTCTCGAGGATCTCAAATGGTCCGATATATCTCGGACTTAGCTTGCCTTTCCTCCCAAAACGGAAAATTCCCCGTGTAGGAGACACCTTCAATAGTACGTGGTCCCCAATGTCGAACTCCAGAGGGCGATGACGTACGTCCGCATAAGACTTCTGTCGACTCTGGGCAGTCAACAGTCTCTCTCTAATCAAAGCTATCTTCTCTTGAGTCTGAACTATCAATTCCGGTTCCGTCCCGATCAAATCCGAAGAGTCATCCCAGCACAGGGGTGATCGACATCTCCTCCTGTACAAAGCTTCAAACGGTGCCATCTTAATAGAAGCATGCCAACTGTTATTGTAGGTGAATTCAATCAATGGCAAATGGACTTCCCAATCAGTTGACCAATCCAAAGCACAAGCTCTAAGCATGTCTTCTACGGTTTGTATAGTCCTTTCAGACTGACCGTCCGTCTGAGGATGATAAGCCGTGCTAAAGTTTAGCTCGGTTCCCAAAGCCCTGTGAACTGCCTTCCATAAGTGCGAGACAAAGCGACCATCTCGATCCGAAATAATGGTCTTCGGCGTCCCATGCAATCTGACTATCTCCGCAATAAATACTCGCGACAATCTCTCGGGTCCCCATGTATCTTTAATTCCTAGGAAATGAGCTGACTTGGTTAGTCGATCAACTATAACCCAAATCATGTTCATTCCCGTTTTTGTCCTTGGCATACTGGTGATGAAATCCATCGAGATATCCTCCCACTTCCACTCAGGGATCGGAAGCGGCTTTAACATTCCTACAGTCGTCGATGTTCAATCTTAACCTTCGACACGTCAAACACTTCGAAACGTACTCTACTACGTCCTTCTTCATATTCCCCCACCAGAAGTTTTGTTTAAGATCCTTATACATCTTACTACTGCCTGGGTGAATGGAATATGGCGCGCTGTGAGCTTCCTTCAGAATAGTCCGTCTCAAATCACCATCATCGGGAACGCAAAGTCGATTCTGAAATCTCAGAACTCCATCGTCTTGTAACACAAATCCTGGGGCTTTTCCTTTCTTTACTTCGTCACATAATCGAAGGATCAGAGAATCGTCCAACTGCTTAGATTTGATCTCCTCGACTAGTGATGAAGTCAGTTCCATTACATAAAGTTGCCCTTGGATTCCTAATGCCCATACTTCAATCCCTTCGCGAATCAGTTCCCGTCGAATGCTGGTTTGGGATGTAAGTGCTTCCAGCACTCGAAGAGAAACAGGTTTACGGCTCAATGCATCGGCTACTACGTTTGCTTTACCCGGATGATAGAGAATTTCCAAGTCGTAATCCTTGATCAATTCCAGCCACCTTCTCTGCCTCATGTTTAATTCTTTCTGACTGAAAATGTATTTGAGGCTCTTGTGATCGGTGAAGATCGACAACGAGTGCCATACAAGTAATGTCGCCAAATTTTTAGGGCAAAGACCACGGTGCTAGCTCCAGATCATGAGTCGGGTAATTAACCCGTGCGGCCGGTGCCAGAAGCGTAGGCGATCACTTTATCCCTCTGCATCAACACACATCCTGGACCACGATTCGAAGCATCGCTGTATACCATGAATCCATCCGTCCCACTTGGTAACGCTAATATAGGTGCGGTCGTCAGTCTCTTCTTAAGTTCATTAAAACCAGCCTGGCATTTCTCATCCCACGTGAACTTTTGAGTTTTCTGCAATAGTTGAGTGAGCGGACGAGCAATTTTGGAAAATCCCTCAACAAAACGGCGATAATATCCGGCAAGTCCTAAGAAACTCCGGACTTCTTTCACGCTAATAGGAGCTTCCCATTCCAAGATTGCTTCGACTTTCTTCGGGTCCACCTGAACTCCGTTGGCTGATATCACATGTCCAAGGAAAGTTACTTCCCTAAGCCAGAACTCGCATTTGGAAAGCTTTGCATACAGCTGTTCCTTCCTCAAGATGCTCAAAACCACACGCAAATGCTCAGCGTGCTCCTCTGTGTCTTTCGAATATATCAAGATGTCATCGATGAAAACGACCACAAATTTATCCAAGTATTCTAAGAATACCCGATTCATCAATTGCATAAATACCGCAGGAGCATTGGTAAGTCCAAATGGCATCACTACAAATTCATAGTGCCCGTACCGGGATCTGAAAGCAGATTTTGGTATATCCGATTCCTTAATTCTCAACTGATGGTATCCTGATCGCAAGTCAATCTTCGAGAATACCCTTGCCCCTTGCAATTGATCGAACAAGTCGTCTATCCGAGGTATCGGATACTTGTTCTTGATCGTCACCTTGTTTAATTCCCTATAATCAATACATAATCGGAAGGATCCATCTTTCTTCCGGACAAAGATAACGGGCGCTCCCCAAGGAGAAACGCTAGGTTGAATATAACCCTTCTATAATAATTCCTCCAATTGCTTCTTTAGTTCATACATCTCGGTTGGCGCCATGCGGTATGGTGCTCTGGAAATAGGAGCTGCTCCAGGCTCTAAATCGATAGTGAATTCCACTTCTCTCTGCGGAGGTAGCCCAGGTAGTTCGTCAGGAAATACATCTGAGAACTCATTCACAACTGAAATAGACGAGAGCTCTACTCCTTCCTCTTTCCTCATGGCATAGCACCAAAGTCCGTGACATCCCTACTTCAGTAATTTCACGGCTTTCATTGCTTTGATCAATTTTCCCGAGCTTCCTGGTCTCCATCCTCGGAATAAGTGTTCGGATCCGTCATCGGCAATGATAGAAATGACTCTCTCTCGATAATTCAGAATAGCTCCATAACGGTTGAGCCAATCGTCTCCGAGAATTAAATCGTCATCGTAGATGTCAACCACGATAAGGTTCGATAGCCAATCTCTCCCTCCTATAGTTACTGGAAAATCCCTAGCTTCTAGGGTTCCCACAATTTTCTCTCCGCTCGGTAATCCCACAACATAAGGTTCACAATCAAACAAGCACGAGATTTTCAAACGATTAACACAGTTCAAAGATATAAAAGAATGCGTAGCTCCCGAATCGAACAAGACACTAACTGGTTGCAAAAGGATCTGAATCGTACCTGATGCAACAGCCGTGTTCTGATCATCCTTCTTCATCTCGTAAATACGCGGAGGAACGGACCCAGCGCTGGATGCCTCTCTTTTCCCAACATTCTGCTGCGGGAAACCGCTCTGCTGCGTCTGGTTTACACTAGTGTCCTTCGGAACCGGTACAGGAGTGCGAGTACCAAAAGATCGGGTAGCATTCCCACAGAATGTTGCGCGATGTCCTTCCTGTCCACACTCGAAACAGGTCACAACAGGCGCGAAACAATCACGTCGAACATGTCCCGCTTTGCCACAGTTATAACACTTCTTCCCTGCGTCTGAAACAGCTGGTGCTGCCCGGAACTTCTTTCCACCTCGAGAAGGATGCGGAGGTCTCCTGGATGGATGATAAGAGGACTGACCCCTGCGAGGCCCGCTACTCTTATTCTCTGTGAAGTTGCCAGACACCTTCTGTTTCTTTGCTTCCGTCGATTTCTCTACTGCTGCCTCCTTCATATCATAGGCCAACGCCTTGTCCTGATACTGTCGCAAGGTGGTACATTCAAATCCGGACATATATTTCTGAATTTCCGGCTTCATTCGCATGTCAAAATGGAAAATTCTTTCAGCCTCGGTCCTGACCAAGTGGCGCACATAAGTCAGCTGGTGATTAAAGGTCTTAATCACGTCCGTCACAGATGCTTCCGAACTTTGTGGTGAGAAAAACTCCCGAACTCGGGCTTCTCTAACTGGGCGAGGACAATACTGCGCCTCCATCATCAATTTTAATTCCGTCCAATCAACATTGTGCTCCTCCAGTCGAATAGCCTCCCACCAGTCGAAAGCCTCCCCTGTCAGAAGATACTGGGTGACCGGAACCTTTCTGTTGTTGGGACAGTTAATCCCCGCAAAAATCTTCTCTAACTCCTTCAGCCAGTGATCCCAAGAAAGCGTCTCAGCCGAACCATCAAATTTCGGAGGATGTAATTTGATCACCTCGGTAAGCCATCTATCTCCTCGATTATCTACGTTATGCTGCTGTCCCATTGCCGTCTGCATGCGATCCACAACTTGAGCAAGCTGGTTTATCTGGGCAACCACCTGCTGAAGCAATCCCGGCACGTTAGGATCTGCATTATTATTTGCCGATCCCTGCTGTCCCCCGGAATGGGAATCCGTTCGACTAGCGGATATCTCTGGGGTAGACACCGACTCTTCTTGTCTCGCATTTCCACGTCCGCGTCCACGACCTCCTCTCAACATACTGTAAACACAAATACTCAATATCCAGGGCAAACTTTCTAAAAGTACGTCTATCAACGTTCACAAAACATGAATCAAATAAAACGGTAGTATTTGAGATTAGGAAACTTACAACCACGGTCCACACGACGATGCTGGCTCAGCAGTGATGTTACAAACGACCAATAATCAAATAACGTAAACAGACCCAACTAACCCGACTGCCAAGATATCCATGAATCTTAGCTCCGATACCATATTCTGTAACACCCCGAGATATTCAGAATAATTACAGCGCCGTAAACCCTTTAAGTAAGGATTTACAAGGCTAATTAAAAGAAAAGTAAATATAATCCAACTGTACAACTGAAATTCAAAACATAGAACTTATTCAACTGATCCAAAGAGTTAACTTTTACAACCATATCGAATATGACATTATTAAAACACACGTACTCGAGTACTAAGATGAACCAAGAAGACAAATCCCAAAAACAAATAAACTTCGACCACATCACTGAGCCATTTCATCGTCCTGTCGGAACTGTGGTTGCTTCCCCACTCCTCGGCTACCTGAACATCAAAACAATGTCCACCCCTGAAGGGGTTAGCAAAACAATGCTAGTACAAGTATCATAATACATAATCGTCAATACATCATAAACAAGCAAAACGGACTTCCGTCATCGGAATCCAACGATGCGAATCCTCACGATTCCATCAACATAGTACAGGGTAATCCAGCGATCCAGCGCCCTTGGTATAGATCCCCATGATGATCCCGTCGGACCAACGCATGGTGGAAAACCCGTCCAGCGATCCAGCGCCCTCAGCATAGATCCCCATGATCCCCTCGGATCATTTATACCATAAATCAATCAGCTATGCATACATATATGCATTTTAATATGTTCATCAATACGAACAAATAACAATGAATACCACGAGAAATTTCAGAAATACATCTCATATTCAACAATATGAATAAAACCACAAGCATGATCAAGGTTTCAATATAAATCGAACTCGACATATGATACTTGCCTCGGAAATGGCAAGAATGAAATACTCCAAAAAACGTCACGCGTCCGTATGTCACCGCCCCACGGTCGACCCCTATGCAAGGCTCGCACCTTGTTCAAAAAGAGATACAAGGAACTTAACATACCACTCGATACTAACATACGCTCACCGAATACTAATATTAAGATCGTAAAGTAGTGACACTAGGTTGGTTCACGGTTAGAACACTAAGTAAGAACCGAAGGAGAACGATAAGGCACTCTATAAGGGCTGAACGATCATTACGAATATGAAGTACCGTTGTTTAAAAGTTCATTGTTTCACAAGGTGTTGAGGGTTTCGTGTTAAATAAGGAAATGAATGTCAAATCCCCATATGATCGGCCAAGATGATTCGACCCCCAATATATCTCTAGACGACAAGCATGCTTAAATATTACGCAAGGAAAACGACACTACGGTGATTCGGTTTAAGTTCAAGGACCTGGTCGATATATATATATTACCTCAAGAACATGGAGGACATTGTCATATCAATTTCTTCTAACATATATGAATTTCTCCAATGGAACATAAAAAGGGATCAGAGAATATAACGGAAATCATGCTTATTACTCCCACGAATTAAGGATGCTACAAGTTAAGGTTTTCATCCACCGAGGCTAAATCAAGACTCTACGTAATGAAAGAAAGATAAGGTATAATCGGGTTCTAAACTTCAAAACATGGTGCTGGACTCAAAAGATCATTATCTAGTCCTATGATTTCCAAAACAAGCTCAAAGTATAGCTAAGAATGTAAACTTTAGCTTGGTGAATCGTAACATACCTTAAGAGATGTAAGAATAAGAAAATCTTCAATAAACTCTTCACCAGAAGCTTGATCACCAACTCACCCGGTCTAAGCTTCCCAAATTCGGAGGTAAATGATGATATGAGGGATATGAGGTGAAGGATAGTCTCAAGAACACAAAAATCGGCCAAGGCAAAAGTGGGAAATGAAGTGAGGGTCATGTTCTATAAATAGATTTCTAAGTATTACGTACGTTATGCAATAACCACTACGCCATAAGTGCTCATAGGCAATGCCTGTTTATTGTTGCAGAAGACACGAAAAGTGTTGCCTTAGGCCAAAGGCAACACCAAACTCTTGTTGCCAATACGGCCGTTGCCTATGAATCCTAAGGCAACACTTTTAATCTCTAGTGCAACAACGAAAAAGTATTGCATTACACCTATAATGCAACAGCATAACCAAGTAAGGCAACAACAAACGATGTTGCCTAAGATTTAAAAAAAAAGAACATAGGGTCCACATGCGCCACATCATCAGTGGGTCCCACCTTTGTGCCACGTCATCAATGGGTCCCATCTTGATGCCACGTCAGCAATGGGCCCCACAATTATGCCACGTCATCAATGGGCTCTATATTTGTATCACGTCAGCAATGGGCCCCACATGTATTCCACATCAACAATTTTTTTTGTTTTGTAATACTATTTTTATAAAATACAACAGCAGCTAAAGTAAAAAGTAACACATCATATAAATATTTTGAAATAACCATTTTATTTTCACATCAACCCATCCAAAATAAACCAAGGCAACCAAAAACCAACAAGGATGCCAATACAAAATACAAAGTCCTAAATTCATACAAAGCAACAAACCACCAATTTAACTTCAAAAGTACCAAAACCAAGCAACACCACCAATCTAACTTAAAAAGTACAAAATTACTAAGTCTAAATACAAGTGATCGAAAGTTACATATTGAAATAACTGATAAGTGGTGCCGCCTTGAGTCATAGGAGTACCATTATCATCTTGATCACTTGATATCATTGCACAAAATTCTCCAATATCCAAGTTGAGGCTGGGATTAGCTTCTCCCACTTTCCTGTTTCGCTTTTCCCTACCAAATTATTGTAAATATTTTCTATGTTATCACAGATGAAGTATTTGAGTGTGAGAGATTATATATATCCATAATGAAAACCGCTATATACTTAAAAATTCTAATTTGTTTGTGATTATTAAACATAATGGCCATATTTTTATCAGTATCCATTTTTTCCTTATCAGCAGTTCCTTCAAGCTGCAAAACAAAAAAATAAAGTATCAAAATGAGTAAAAGTCAGTTTCAGATATCAACAAATGCCTCGATATTTGAAAGGAGGATGCTTTTTCTACACAAAGCAACAAACAGTTCATAAGTAAATAAAGGTAACTATCTTAGTTCACATTTTCAACTTCTTGGACATAAAAATACTTGATTAACAAGAAAATACATAAATTACCTCACTGTTGTTAGCATGTGCATCCCCATTTTGCGATGACTTCATAATGGCTCTGCAGAGGCTCTTCAAATGACTATCCAACTCACTTGCAAATGACTTCTGCATGAATCAGAGCAACACAGATAAATGTTTCCAATACAAAAACGTTCCTTCTTCCCCATACATTGATTATACGCCCAAAAACTCCATGATTCACCGGATGTCGAAAGAAGAAAACTCATCATATGTCTTATTTGCATTTGTTTCATTTATTTTTTTAGTTGTTTGAATTTGAAGTGCTACATCACATCTGTCATTACTTTATTTTGGTACTTCATCGGTTTCATCATGGTTACGTAAAGCACTCATGCAAACATTAAGTGATCCAGTTGCTTCAAAGGAGTACATACTGGTCTACCTAATAATGTATGGATCATCTTACGGCTAAGGCTCAAGACCATGATTTGGAACAACCATGGTAGGGCAATCAATTTTTGGTACTTGTACTATTTTACCCTTCAACTCCAGAGGATCAGTTGTGCCCAAACCTGCGATAAATGCAACAGGTTAGCAGTTCCAGGATATAGAAGTGACGAATATAGACTTTCACACAACAATCCAAGATCAGTTCTATGAGTACTTTGGCAGATGAAAAATTGTGACTAAAATACGAAAAATGCAAAAAGACAATAATGATTAGCGCCCGCAAAACGAATACATATTAAAGAAAGCCCCGATTGTTAAAACCCAACATCGTTCAATCATCCACAATGTGGAAAAATGAAATGCATTGATAATCATCAAGGGAACAACACAAACAAAGTTCATTTAAAATCACTCACACACACACGCATCTACACACACACACACACACACACACACATATATATATATATATATATATATATATAATAATATATATATATACACACACAGAGAGAGAGAGAGAAGTAAATAACATAACCCAAGAAAGAGACATTTGAAAATACCGGTGTGGACACAAGGACTTGATAATTAACCGGGAACTTGCTGAGCCATTTTAATGCATCAAGACACCGATCCTCTTCGCTCGGTGAATTCTCGGAAGATCTGCGCCCTCTTCACCGACTCGAAAATCTCACTCAGCTCCTTTTCCATTATTTCCTCTCTATCATGTGCAAAACACCAGAAACGTTACATAAACTCAATTATGGATAAATACAAGAAAACACATAACAAACTAGGGAATGACTCAGTATCTTATAATTGATGAATCTTAGACCATGGAATTACAAGATGAAATCACGAGATGAATAAAAACAAATCTAGAGTAAAGTTCCATTTTTCACGCCGAAGAATAAATCTAAACCTATGAAGCACGGGCACACCAATCTGGGAAAAGTACCGGTTCGGAAAGTCTGAAATACAGCTAAGATACGGTAGAAATATGTTCAACCTATTCTGGGTATAAAATTAAAACCTACCCGGACGTCTCAATTCAATACGCAGCCCGACAGAAGATCGGCGGATAGATCAACGGCGAAAGAGTTGTGGTGAGGAAGAAGGTGAAATTGGAGAGATACGAGTGGAGGGGAAAGAGATCGGTGATGTTGAGAGATGAAAGGGGAACATATGAACAGAGAAGAGGAGTAATAGAGGAGATCAGTACAGGCTGATGTAGCTGCGTCTTTATTTTCCAGGCTCAAGAGGTAGGGTTTGTTTATAACCTAATTGGTTGGGCTCACTGTTGGGCTTGCATAAGCCCACATCTTATTTGGATATATAAAAATGTAGAGTCTTTACACATTTAATACCATATTTATAATAGTGAAATTAAAAGGAATGACAAACGCTAATATATATAATCAATTTTTTGTATATTATTATTTTTATTTATTTTAAATAAATATACTTTTGACATCTTTATATCTAGTATGCGTATTTTGTATCCAGTTCCTTAGTAAAATTTAATTCCAATATTAAAAAAATGATAAGTATTTATATTAAATATAAATAATTTAAATCTAATTTATCATATGCTATATATCAAACTTTAAGAGTAAAAAATTATCAAAATTTAAATTTCATTTTATTGTGTTTGTTTTTGACAAAAATTTGAAAAAATTATTAAAAATTAGATATAATGCAACACCATCACAGGTGTTGCACGTCGCGCAACACCATTTTTTATCTTGCAACATCAAATGTATATCTAGTGCAATACTATTTCAGTAGTGTTTCAAAAGATCAAAAATCAGCAATCTATTGAAACGCTTTGATAGCAACACTAGCTAAAAGCATTGCCTATGAGCACTTATGGCGTAGTGAACCCCTTACGTACGTAACAAGCTTAACGTACGTTATACCCTAGCCTTAGCGTACGCAATCGTCTGACCAGAGTTCACTGGCCTGATTTCGCCATTTCCTTACGTACGTAATCACGCGGGTTTTACGTACGTAATACTCATGTCTTAGCGTACGTAACACATGCACCATAGCGTACGTAACACCTATGTCCAGGTTCATGCGGGAATCACACGAATCTTCCCCGGCCCTCTCTTCGGCCCCCACAAGCCGACCCTTATCCGAACCCAGGTTGACTTAGCTTACATACGTTAAGAACATCAGATAACTCACGTAACACTGCATCCTTAGCGTACGTTATGAATGCCTGTTAACGTACGTTAGTACGTGCAGAATCATGCATGCAATGCTTAAAGATACATAAAAACATAAGGGCACAAATACGGGAAACCAATCTACGATTTATAACATCACGAAGTCGAAATAATACAAGGTCGAGTACAAGGTAAATACACCATTTATTCGGGCATTACACCGACCGGGATCGAGAAGCTGCCGATCGGGTCCGGCCGAGGGCATGCAGTCCGGGCCACAGATCATGCCACTGGTCGGGTTAGGTTATGCAGAGGGTCGGGCTATCCGGGTCGGGTCGACCGGTGTATGGTCCTATTCATTTTTCCGCCGTTCGTTGCGTCCGTTGGTGCACAATATTTACATTTAGAATTTTCTTATGCAATTAATTTTGCATGGAAAGAAAGTTTCCAAATTTGGAAATTTTGTGGGCCAACCGGGAAGAGGCGACGAGATGCTTGAAGCAGTGGGAGATTTTGAGCCGGAGATTTTCTCGTTATTCAAAACGAGGAATAAAATCCATGATAATTGGATTTAATTATCCAATTTATTTTATTATTGGTTTTTATTATTTTGGATGTATGGCATGTATGGATGCATGCGTGATATGTTTCTTGCATGTTAGGACTAGAAAATTAAAAATCTTAAGGCTAAAATAACTAAGTGATTAAATTGATTTTTTTTAAAAATAAAATCAAACTGGCCTACATAATTAATTTAAATTGTGAAGTAAAATTAGCATTCGCGTTGACATTAGGGTCTTCCTCCATATCGGATGTGCTAATTATAGGTTCACTAGTTTTAATTTTCAAATGATAACAAAAGGTAAATATTATTTTTTATGATAAGACCTCTCCATCTGTAGGACTATTATTTAAAAGATGATATTTTAAGTTTGTTAAATTATGGTGTTCACCTAGGTGTATTAATTAATAAGCTCCCCATAGGAATTTATGTTAATTAATACATGGCCAAGAGGAACCAACTATTAATTTTACTTGTCATAACGTAAATTGCCTAGATAGTAAAATTAAAGACGTAAAACTCTACTTGAAAAATGTGTGTGTAAACGTCCACACGATCGTGGCTTGCATATGTGGGTTTTTCGAGGTGTTGGTTACTAGCATATATATAGTGTTTTTTAAGGTTTTTCAATATGTTTTGCTATGCATTATGTGATGATTTTTTTTTAATTTTATCTCAGATGTCTTTCAAATCCACTTGCTGTAATTGTCAAAGAAAACAAACTAGATGGCACTAACTTTGCTGATTGGAAACGTAATCTTAATATTGTCATGACTGCTGAAGAACACAAGTTTGTTCTAATTGAGGAATGCCCATTGGAACCAGATGCAGATTCGACACCCGAAGAGGTGAAAGAATTCCGCCGATGGAAGAAATATGATGAGATGGCTCGCCGTTACATATTGGCTTCTTTAGCAAATGTATTGCAGCATCAGCATCAGAGTATGGGCGCGGCCGCGGAAATGATGAAAAATATCGGCGAGATGTTTGGTCATCAAAACCGGGCGGCTAGGCAAAATGTTATGAGGGTCTTGATGACGACCCAAATGCCCGAACGAACCCCGATAAGAAATCATGTTCTAATGATGATTTCTCATCTAAATGAACTTGATATCTTAGGGGCTACTATAGATGCAGAAACAAAGGTTGATATCATCCTAGGCATCTTACCAAGGAGCTTTGAGCAGTTCTGCCTAAACTACAATATGAATCGTAGGGAGTATACCTTGGCGGAATTGTTGATAGAGCTTCAAGCTGCAGAAGGACTCTTCAGGCAAGGGTATCAAGTTCTTGAGGCTACTAGTGTTTCGACTTCTAAACCCAAGTGGGGGAATAAGAAGAAACAAGTGGGCCAGGAGCAAGTGGAAACTCTCAAGGTAAAAATCAAGGCTCCTCAGCCTGAGGCGAACAAAAAGCCAAAGGGCAAGTACTACAAGTGCGGTCAGAAAGGACATTTTAAAGCGGACAACCCTGCTCTTAAGAAAGGTATGTCTCGTGCACTAGTAGTCAAAACATGTTTGGCAGCTTGTTCTTCCACTTCGTGGATAGTTGATTCAGGCTCCACTGATCATGTTTGCTTTGACTCGCATGGTTTTCAGGTAACCGAGCAGCTTAGTGCGGGCAAGATAACCATCAACTGGGGCGATTATTCTAGGCTTATGGCTGTTGCAGTGGGATTCGTGCATTTGAAGATTAATGATAAAATATTAGTCCTTAATAATATGTTATTAGTACTAGATTTATAATGAATTTAATTTCGGTTTCTAAATTAAAATGCGATGGTTATTCAGTTTCTTTTGATGATGATACTGTTATTAGAAGAAGAAACAGTGAATATATTTGCAAAGGTATTTTTACTGATGGACTGTATGTCAGTAATACTGTACAAACTCCATGAATAAACATAAATCGCTTAACTCTTTGTGTGAATCTAAAAAGAGAAAAGAACCTTCGAGTATAAACTAAATATATTTGTGGCATATACGGTTAAGTCATGTAAATCTTAGGAGGATTCAAAGATTGATAGATGATGGCCCATGGGATGACCTCCAAGTTGAGTCATTTCCAATTTGTGAATCCTGCCTCGAAGGTAAGATGACCAAAAGGATTTTTAAGACCAAGGGAAACCGTGCTCAGAATTATTAGAATTGGTTCATACGGATGTATGTGGTCCAACAAATATCCAGGCTAGGGGTGGTTTCGAATACTTCATCACGTTTATAGATGATTATTCGAGATATGGATAGATCTATTTGATGTGACGTAAGTCTGAAGCCTTTGACAAGTTCAGAGACTTCAAGGCTGAAATGGAGAAGCGTCGTGGGAAGAGTATCAAGTCACTGCGATCTGATCGTGATGGCAAATACCTTAGTGAAGAGTTTTTGGATTTCTTGGAAAATGAGGGGATTTCGTCCCATATCACTGCGCCGAGAACTCCACAACAAAATGGTGTTGCTGAGAGAAGGAACAAAACTCTTTTAAAAATGGTTAGGTCAATGATGAGTTATTCGGATTTATCTATTTCGTTCGGGGAGTACGCCTTGGAAACAGCGGCGTACATTATAAACCTGGTGCCTTCAAAATCAGTTCCAAAACACCCACAGAATTGTGGAGTGGGCGAAAGCCCATTCTAGGACATGCTCGGATTTGGGGTACTCTAGCACATGTGCTGAATAAGGAAGCTTGATAAGTTGGCATCTCGTACAGATGTACGAGTGTTTGTAGGATATCCTAAGGGAACAAAGGGTGGGTTGTTCCATAGTCCCCAGGATCAGAAGGTCATTGTTAGCACCAATGCCCGGTTCCTGGAAAAAGGATTATATGATTAGTCACAAGCCCATGAGAAAAATAATTCTGGATGAGTTTAGGGGTGAGACTCCGTCTATACCAATCGTACAAGCGCCAACTAACACAACACCGCGTATCGATTCTGAGACTTTTACACCAACTCAGGATTTGCTTTGTCGTAGTGGGAGGGTTGTTCATTAACAAGAATGATTCATAGGCATGGGATAGTCTTCAGACTCAATTCCATATGAAGATGAATCAGATCCCTAGAATTACAAGGAGGCAATCCAATATAAAGATGCTGACTCCTGGCAAGTAGCAATGGAATCAGAAATGGGATCTATGGATTCCAATCAAGTGTGGGAGCTAGTAGAACTGCCTGATGGGGTTACAAGCCATTGGGAGTATGGGCCTACAAGCGAAATAAAGTAGGTGATGGAAAGGTTGAAACCTTCAAAGCGAGGCTTGTTGGGAAAGGTTACACTCAGAAAGAGGGTATCGATTATGATGAAACCTTTTTGCTGATAACCATGCTTTAGTTAATCCGGATTCTTTTATCTATAGCTGCGCATTTAGATCTGGAGATTTGGCAAATGGATGTTAAGACTGTCTTCTTGAATGGAAGTCTAGACAAGAAAATCTACATGCGCCAACCAGAGGGATTCATTGCTGAAGGAGAGGAGCACTTAGTGTACAAGCTTAAGAGATCCATTTATGGACTTAAGAAAGCATCTAGATCTTGGAACACTCGATTTGACGAGGTAGTCCAGTCTATGGATTCTTTCAATGTCTGAGTAAGAGTTGTGTGTATAAGAAATGCGATGGAAATGTGTTGGTATTTCTTGTAATGTACGTAGATGATATCCTTCTGATTGAAAACAACGTGAAGAAATTATCGGGCATACGGGCATGGCTATTTGATCAATTCTATATGAAGGATTTGGGAGAAGCAGGACACATTTTTGGAATCAAGATCTTTTGTGATCGGAAGAAAAGGATGTTGTGCTTATCTCAGACATCCTATATCGATACAGTGCTAAAGCGGCTTAGCATGGAAAATTCCAAGAAAAGTTTTCTACCTTACAGACATGGAATCCAACAATCTAAGGATATGTGTCCCAAGACATAGAGGGAGATAGATAATATGAAGCTAATCCCTTATGCGTCAGCTGTGGGAAGCCTCATGTATGCTATGCTTTGCACTAGACCAGATATCTGTCAATGCCGTAGCCATGGTTGCTAGATATCAGTTGAACCCAGGACCAGGATACTGGATTGCTGTCAAGCACATACTCAAGTACCTGAGATGGACTATGGAGTATATACTAGTATATCAATCAGACGACCTGTGCCCGGTAGGTTATACTAACTTAAATTTTTCATCAGACAAAGAAAAGTCCAAGTCTACTTCAGGTTATGTGTTTATCTTGGGAGGTGGAGCCATTAGTTGGAGGAGTGTGAAGCAGAAATGCATCTCGGACTCTACTATGGAAGCCGAGTACATGGCAGCCTCTGAGGCAGCCAAGGAAGCGGTATGGCTCAAGTACTTCCTACAGGACTTAGATGTGATTCCCGATTTGCCAAAAGGTATTACACTTTATTGTGATAATGCCGGCGCAGTCGCAAATTCAAGAGAACCACGAGCCCACAAGGCAAGTGTAATATCCGGAATTTCTACTACTATTGTTTAACGTTACTTTATCGGATATGTTGTACAGTGTGGAATCTGTACAGTATGGATAAATAAAATGAAGGACTCAGATGTCTATATTGGTATAATTGTCGTACTTGGTCGACAAATGTAGTTGAGGATATTGTGTGTCATGTATACGTATTCGATATATTGAGACGACGAGCAAGATCAGTGTAAATGGCTAAGTATAGAAGCCATAACGTACGTTAAATATATAATATTACGTACGTTAATCCCCAACAGTTACATACGTTAACGTGAGGTATTTACATACGTTAAAGTATCAGGTGAGATATAGTTGGCTGATCAGAGAGGACTTGTCAAACGTAGCGTACGTTAAGCATAGGAGCTTACATACGCTAAGATACAAACGTAACGTACGTTACATATAGTTCATAACGTACATTATGAAGAGAATCGGACAGGATCAGACTATGGCCAACAAGTGGGTCCCGTGGTCGGCAGCTTTTGGCGCAGAACGTGGACAGACGAGTCAATGTCGTATATTACGTACATTATGGACCACACGTTACGTACGCTAAATGGATATTTGTTGTAGCAAGTCAACATATGTATTACGTATGTTATGGCCTATGCATTACGTACGTAAGTGATCGAACGAATAAAGACAGTGAGTTCTTGAATGATATTACGTACGCTATGAAGGACCTATAGCGTATGTAAGGAGCATTACGTACGTTAATGTGGATTGGTAACATACATAATGAGTGCTGTAGATTATAAGTTAAGGTTCGGTTTCTCATTTCTTCACGAGAGAAAAACAATATCCTTCTGAGTGTGTTACTGAGAATAAACCTCTTATATCTTGGATATAAGCTTGGAGACATGGATTTGAGGCTTGGATATGAACATATAAATGATCCTTGAGGTGTTTGATGGTGTTGTTCATGTTCTTGAGGTATGTTGTTGAACTCTACACCTTGATTTTGGATTCTTGGTACTGTTATCTGTATTTGATTCGTATGATGATGATTATAGTGGTGTTGATATGATTCTTAATGTTTCTGATAAGTGTATATTGAAGAATATGATGATACATGACTCGGATTATGAGTTGTATGATTATCTACATGTTAAAGGATATCAAATTATGTTGTTTTGATGACTATGAACATGATTCCGAATCACTTAGTGTTTTTGAGGAACTCTTGATAAATAGAACATAGTAAGACGGTCGTATGTTGAATTATCGGTATTTTTAGATATGAAGATCGAACATTCGTTAGGTCGTGTTGATTGTAGTGGTAGAATTCGTATGTTCTTGATGAAATACGAATCATGATAACAATTTTGGAATCCGGAAAGATTGTGATTGATCATCGAATATGATTTTCTTTACATTCGTATCCGTAATCATATTTTGGTTATGAATTCGTAATTGTTTGAGTTGGATTGTTCGGACTTGTGTCTAATCGAGATATTGTGAAATCATTGAGTTTGTTGATCGGTTATATTGATTGTTAATTATCGGATTTTGGTTCGTATGGCGGATATGAGTTCGCAATAATTTGAGTCATACTATTTAGTTTTGTATATGAACGAGGTGTCGTTGAACTGTTGAAGTTGATTGGTTGGATATGTCGGTTATTGATTGTTATTGGATTGTTGTTTATTGATTATTGCAATAGGTTATGATAATTGATCATCGGTTAAAAAAGTGTGTTGCGGTCATGTTCAAGGACGGTCGTGGATTGCATGATCGAGGCCAAGGAACTTATAGACGACGGCAAGGAATTGGTAATGGCTTCATCGGTATCGAGGCAAGTTATTACTTGCTCAGTTTATAATATTTAATGAATGGTTTGAGTTTCATTCGTTTATAATTCGTATAACGATGATTATAATTGTAAACTCTGGAGATTTGGATTATATGTGGTTTTCCAATTTTTGGGAGTTAAATCATAATGTATATGATTTACATGTGTTATTGGTATACTTGGTATCGAGGGTACATCGTGGTAAATACGAGGATGTTAATTATCTAGAGTCCGTGGTATATTGGATTGTCGAACATTGAGGATAATCATCGGTGATGGTTTTGACATCGAGTTTGCTCTCGAAGGACTCGGGCAAGTATCCTAATTTGATTTTGGTTTAATGTGGATGATTTCGATCATGCATAGTGTCGTTCATGTTATTGATTCATATGTTGTTCATGTTGATGAACATATTGATTTGCATATGTGTATGCATAGTCGTATTGTGTGTGTTATGTTGACCCGATGGGATTGTGTGATCTATGCTGAGGGCGCTGGATCAGATGTCCACCTTGTGTTGATCCGACGGGATCATCTTGGGATCTATGCTGAGAGCGCTAGGTCATTGGACGGGTTTTTCCACCTCGTGTTGGTCCGACGGGATCATCTTGAGATCTATGCTGATGGGCGCTGGATCGTTGGATTACCTTGTGTTATGTCGATGGAATCATGTGGATTGGCATCATTGGTTTTACCATGGGTTCTTGTTGTGCATATGTATATTGTTGGTTATACACCTCGTGTGGATCTAGTAGGATCATCTTGGGATCTATGCTGATGGGCGCTGGATCATGGGATTTCCATTGAGTATACATTGTTGTTCTTGTTTTGAGCATATTGGCGTTGTCATATGAGTATGCATTTGTAGGTCTTGTGTTAGGGCCGTGTCCATATGTTGCATTGATCTGATCTCGGATTAGACTGACATGATTATCGTGGCATTTCGTATCTTGGGGTACGTTCCGTATTTCCCTTGGTATTTGTCTTTAATAGACAATCGATTATCGTGTTGGTATTTGATGATGATATCCGATGGAGCGAATTAGTCAGAGTTGGTATATTTTCGTATCGCGAGTTGTGATATCTTGAGAATCTTGGGTATTGTTTAAGGAAAAATATAGATGTTATGATTGATATTGGTTAAATCGAGATTACGATATGTGAATTTTGGTAAAGTTATGGTGGTAAGATTACATTGGTAGTATTCTTACTTAGTATTTCATTGGTACGTAATTATTGATGTGATGTGATCGTTATCATTGTTGAGTATTATGGCTGACCCCATCGTGGGCTTTCTTTTTAGGTTCTTTGGATATCGAGCTTGTAGCGGTTGTGAAGAGATGAGCTTCCTGGAGGATACTGGCTAGGGCATGTATTTGTGTAATGAGTTTCCTGATCAATTGTTGTATTCCGCTGCTAGAGTATTTTTAATTGTTTGTCTTTTCCGCTGCGTGAGTATTTTTATATGGCCTTTTGGTATCTGGTAATTTAAGTTACTTTGGAAATTGTTTTCTAAACTATTTTGTCGGTACGTGTAAGCGATAACTTAATGTATGTTTTTAAACTGTTGAGTTTTGGCATTTTGGGCCTTGTGGTTTCAAATGAGTTTTTTACGACGGTTTTGATAAACGGATTTTATCAAGTCTTCGGATGTTTTTAAAATATAGTACCGTCGATAGCCTCTTGGGCTTGTAAATGTTTGCGAAAATGTGCTTTAGCCTTGTGGGTTCCGTCTCGGGGCCCACGACGCAGTAATATTCCTGGATGGCTCTGGGGGTGGTACAAAATATGGTATCGGAGCTTAGGTTGAGAAAACCTCGGCAGTTGGGTCGAGTCGAGTCGTGTTTTTATCATGACATTCGAGTTGTTGTTTGACGAATATTAGAGCCCTTGGTTTTTGTGGTTCACTCGGGATTGTGCGTTATGTGATTTACCAGTATGGTACTGGGGTTGTTATAAGCTTTTCCAAATGATATTAACGTGTTTCTTCGAATAGAGATGTGTTGTGTTCTCGAGTTGAACTGAGTTTGCAAAACGTGTATTTTGAAAATATCGGTATCGAGTATTTTCTTGAGTCGAGACATGTTCCAGTATCACCGGGAATCGTCGGCTTCACGATCTGTAAGTATTTGGATTTTTGAATTTCATTGAGATTTATTGCCGTTCTAATTTGATATGCTTTAAGATTTAGAAAGATAGTATGCTTCACAGTACGAGGTGATAGAGTGGAGACAGAATTGATGATCTTAAGAAACTATGATTTTGGAAATTAATATGTCGGTTAAATTTTGGAACGGAGTTGTGCATTTGGTAGAAATGTTGTGAATGGTTGAGAAGAACATGTAGTCATGTTAATTCATTTTGAGATATGTGAACTATTTTTGAGCATTTGAAAAGGATACTTTTCAAAATGAATGTTTCACGGATGTTTTACGAAAAATAATTTTTGGGCCGAGACCCAATCGATTTTGAAATAGTTTTGTAACTCACGACTTGGGGTCCAAAAGGGTTTTCTACTTTATAAACTTCTTGTAATGTGGAACGGGATACGGGCCGAGACCCTAATGTTTCAAAAAGGCTTTTCTGTTTCCTAAAACTCTCGAGATTTGTAAAACACTTTACTAATTGTTTATCTATTTTATTACTGCCTTTCGGGGGTTTGGTTTACTGATTCAAACGAAACTTCTCGGGTAGTCTTTCATTTTGTTTGATTTATTGATTATTTAGTGTTTTGTCATAGCATGGCTGAGGTGATCCAGGATGGGTTAATGGTTGACGTGCGAGTCATATTTGGAAAATGAGTTTTTGTCGGAGTCTATACATTGAGATTCTGGAACTCTATCGTGTGGTTTTCTGATGGAATGTCAGTGGATTTGGTGACAAGCCGAACTGGTATACAGGAGTATGGATGTGGTCAAGCATTTCATATGTATTCAAAAAGAATTGTCATCGTGAACTTGACACAAGCTAACCGATTTAATTTTTCGGAAATTGATTTCGTGGTCATACGAAAAATTATATTTTGAGTTTTGAAATTTTTGAAAGAACTTTCAAAATTTTTCTTCTTGATGAGACTATATGATTTCAAACTGGTTTTGTAAATGTGATTGGTATACGTACCAACGTAGTACATAATGCATATCATGGTGAAGTTCTGAACGAGACTCAGAAACTGGATGACACATCAACGGTGCAATGAAAAGAGATTCGGACTTTAGTATGGTAGTTTGGTTATCCAGGGATGATCGGTTAGATGGTCGGATAAGAGAAATATGCTGCGAGTTGTAGATTCGGGTACAACATGTAATTTTGGAACTTTGGATTTTGTGAAACCGGGACATATGTGCTATGTGGCTCTATGGTGTGGTAGTAGCGCGATTTTACCATAGTGATTTTTTTTGAATGATTCTGTAAGTGTAGATTTGGGAATGGTAACCCCATGATGGTTGTTTTGGATATTGATTGGTCGTTCCCACTCCAGGTATGATTGGGTATGTTCGTCGGTTTGTGATTGGTTGTTCGTATGCTGAGGGGTATGTTCACCAGTCGGGTGTGTTTCTTCGAGATCCGCTGCATGTGATTTGTGTAACATTTTGAGAATTTTAATCTCTTGTATATTTGTCTCTGTGGTTCTGTGTTGATCGTGCCAGAGCTTACCGTGTGAGGGTATTCTCAGTTGTTGTTGATCGTTCATTGGTAATATTGAGTTTATCATGTGGATGATATTATCGATTGTGTTTTGACCTTTGAATTGGTCGTATTGGTGTTTATCATGTCAATGGTATTCTCGGTTAATTTGTTGGTTGATCATTGTTAATGATCGTACGAGCGTTCAAATTTTGTGTCGATGTTTTGGGATTGTGTCATTGTTTTGGCAGTTGTTTCATAGATGTATCGTGTATTATTCATTTTATCGGAATTGGGACTTGACTGTATAATTAGGCAAATAGGATTTGACACAGGTAATTATTTCATCCGAAGATGATATATTTTGTTGAGACTTATGGAATTATGATTGTAAGCGTATTGAGGCTTAACAGTGAAGTCTCTTGCTAGTATCTCAGGAGATCGTCGACTTTGCACATTTGTAAGTATACTATTTCGGTTATTCGTTAATGATGATGATTGATCGTTGTCGTGATGATTTCGGGATATTTTGGTTGGACGGTTTGTTTTTATATGACGGGTTGCAAGTTTCGAGGATGAAACTTATTTTAAGTGGTCTAGTATGTAATATCCGGAATTTCTACTACTTTTGTTTAACGTTATTTTATCCGAGCTATGTTGTACAGTGTGGAATCTGTACAGTATGGGTAAAATAAATGAAGGATTGAGATGTCTGTATTGGTATAATTGTCGTACTTGGTCGACAATTGCAGTTGAGGATATAGTGTGTCATGTATACGTATTCGGTATATTGAGACGACGAGCAAGATCAGTGTAAATGGCTAAGTATATAAGCCATAACGTATGTTAAGTATATGATCTTAGATACATTAATCCCCAACAGTTACGTACGTTAAGGTGAGGTCTTTACGTACGTTAAAGTATCAAGTGAGATATAGTTGGCTGATCAGAGAGGACTTTGTCAAGTGTAGCGTACGTTAAGCATAGGAGCTTACATACGCTAAGAAACAAACGTAACATACGTTACATAGAGTTCATAACGTACGTTATGAAGAGAATCGGACAGGATCAGACTATGGCTGACAAGTGGGTCCCGTGGTCGGCAGCTTTCAGCGCAGAACGTGGACAGACGAGTCAATGTCGTGTATTACGTACGTTATGGACTACACATTACGTACGCTAAATGGATATTTACTGTAGCAAGTCAACGTATGTATTACCTACGTTATGGCCTAGGCATTACGTACGTAAGCGATCGAACGAATCAAGATAGTGAGTTCTTGAATGATATTACGTACGCTATGAAGGACCTGTAGCGTACGTAAGGAGCATTACGTACATTAATGTGGATTGGTAACGTACGTAATGAGTGCTTCAGATTATAAGTTAAGGATCGGTTTCTCATTTCTTCACGAGAGAAAAACAATGCCTTCCTCCAAACTTCATCCTTCTGAGTGTGTTACTGAGAATATACCTCTTCTATCTTAGATGTAAGCTTGGAGACATGGATTTGAGGCTTGGATATGAACATATCAATGATCCTTGAGGTGTTTTATGGTGTTGTTCATGTTCTTGAGGTATGTTGTTGAACTCTACACCTTGATTTCGGATTCTTGGTATTGTTATCTGTATTTGATTCATATGATGATGATTATAGTGGTGTTGATATGATTCTTAATCTTATGAGAAGTGTATATTGAAGAATATGATGATACATGACTCGGATTATGAGTTGGATGATTATCTACATGTTAAAGGATATCGAATTATGTTAATGACTATGAACATGATTTCGAATCACTTAGTGTTTCTGAGGAACTCTTAATAAATAGAACATAGCAAGACGGTCGTATGTTGGATTATCGGTATTTTTAGATATGAAGATCGAACATTCGTTAGGTCGTGTTGATTGTAGTGGTAGAATTCGTATGTTCTTGATGAAATACGAATCATGATAATAATTTTGGAATCCAGAAAGATTGTGATTGATCATCGCATATGATTTCCTTTACATTCGTATCCATAATCGTATTTTGGTTGTGAATTCGTAATTGTTTGAGTTGGATTGTTCGGACTTGTGTTTAATCGAGATATTGTGAAATCATTGAGTTTGTTGATCGGTTATATTGATTGTTAATTATCGGATTTCAATTTGTATGGCGGATATGAGTTCGCAATGGTTTGAGTTATACTATTTGGTTTTGTATATGATCGAGGTGTCGTTGAACCGTTGAAGTTGATTGATTGGATATGTCGGTTATTGATTGTTATTGGATTGTTGTTTATTGATTATTGAAATAGGTTATGATAATTGATCATCGGTTAAAGAAGTGTGTTGCGGTCATGTTCAAGGTTTCTCGTGGATTGAATTGATCGAGGCCAAGGAACTTATAGAAGACGGCAAGGAATTGGTAACGGCTTCATCGGTATCGAGGCAAGTTATTACTTGCTCAGTTTATAATATTTAATGAATGGTTTCAGTTTCATTCGTTTATAATTCGTATAGCGATGATTATAATTTTAAACTCTGGAGATTTGGATTATATGTGGTTTTCCAATTTTTGGGAGTTAAATCATAATGTATATGATTTACATGTGTTATTGGTATACTTGGTATCGAGGGTACATCGTGGTAAATACGAGGATGTTAATTATCTATAGTTCGTGGTATATTGGATCGTCGAACATTGAGGATAATCATCATTGATGGTTTTGACATCGAGTTTGCTCTCAAAGGACTCGAGCAAGTATCCTAATTTGATTTTGATTTGGTGTGGATGATTTCGATCATGCATAGTGTCGTTCATGTTATTGATTCATATGTTGTTCATGTTGATGAACATATTGATTTGCATATGTGTATGCATAGTCATATTGTGTGTGTTGTGTTGATCCGATGGGATCGTGTGATCTATGCTGAGGGCGCTGGATCAGATGTCCACCTCGTGTTGATCCAACCGGATCATCTTGGGATCTATATTGAGGGCGCTGGATCATTGGATGGGTTTTTCCACCTCGTGTTGCTCCGACGGGATCATCTTGAGATCTATGCTGATGGGCGCTGGATCGTTGGATTACCCTGTGTTGTGTCGATGGAATCATGTGGATTCGCATCGTTGGTTTTACCATGTGTTGTTGTTGTGCATATGTATATTGTTGGTTATCCACCTCGTGTTGATCTAGTAGGATCATCTTGGGATCTATGCTGATGGGCGCTGGATCATGGGATTTCCATTGAGTATACATTGTTGTTCTTGTTTTGAGCATATTGACGTTGTCATATGAGTATGCATTTGTAGGTCTTGTGTTAGGGTCGTGTTCGTATGTTGCATTGATCTGATCTCGGATTAGACTGGCATGATTATCGTGGCATTTCATATCTTGAGGTACGTTCCGTATTTCCCTTGGTATTTGTCTTTAATGGACAATCGATTATCGTGTTGGGATTTGATGATGATATCTAATGGAGCGAATTGGTCAGAGTTGGTCTATTTTCGTATCGTGAGTTGTGATGTTTTGAGAATCTTGGGTATTGTTTAAGGAACAATATAGATGTTATGATTGATATTGGTTAAATCGAGATTACGGTATGTGAATTTTGGTAAAGTTATGGTGGTTACATTACATTTGTAGTATTCTTACTTAGTATTTCATTGGTACGTAATTATTGATGTGATGTGATCGTTATCATTGTTGAGTATTATGGTTGACCCCGTCGTGGGCATTATTTTTAGGTTTTTGGGATATCGAGCTTGTAGCGGTCGTGAAGAGATGAGATTCCCGGAGGATACTGGCTAGGGCATGTATTTGTGTAATGAGTTTCCTGATCAGTTGTTGCATTCCGCTGCTAGAGTGTTTTTAATTGTTTGTCTTTTCCGCTGCGTGAGTATTTTTATATGGCCTTTTGGTATCTGGTAACTTAAGTTACTTTGAAAATTGTTTTCAAAACTATTTTGTCGGTACGTGTAAGCGATAGCTTAACGTATGTTTTTAAACTGTTGAGTTTTGGCATTTTGGGCCTTGTGGTTTCAAATGAGTTTTTTACGACGGTTTTGATAAACGGATTTTATTAAGTCTTCGGATGTTTTTAAAATATAGTACCGTCCATAGCCTCTTGCGCTTGTAAATGTTTGCGAAAATATCTTTTAGCCTTGTGGGTTCTGTCTCGGGGCCCACGGCGCTGTCATATTCCTGAATGGCTCTGGGGGTGTTACAAAATATGGTATCGGAGCTTAGGTTGAGAAAACCTCAGCAGTTGGGTCGAGTCGAGTCGTGTTTTTATCACGTCATTCGTGTTGTCGTTTGACGAATATTAGAGCCCTGGGTTTTTGTGGTTCACTCGGGCTTGTGCGTTATGTGATTTACCAGTGTGGTACTGGGGTTGTTATAAACTTTTCCAAATGATATTAACGTATTTCTTCGGATAGAGATGAGTTGTGTTCTTGAGTTGAACTGAGTTTGCAAAACGTGTATTTTGAAAATATCGGTATCGAGTATTTTCTTGAGTCGAGACATGTTCCAGTATCACGGGAAATCATCGGCTTCACGATCTGTAAGTATTTGGATTTTTGAATTTCATTGAGATTTATTGCCGTTCTAAGTTGATATGCTTTGAAATTCAGAAAGATAGTATGCGTCACAGTATGAGGTGACAGAGTGGAGACAGGATTGATGATCTTAAGAAACTATGATTTTGGAAATCAATATATTGGTTAAATTTTGGAACGGGGTTGTGCATTTGGGAGAAATGTTGTGAATGGTTGAGAAGAACATGTAGTCATGTTAATTCATTTTGAGATATGTGAACTGTTTTTGAGCATTTGAAAAGGATACTTTTCAAAATGAACATTTCACGGATGTTTTACGGAAAATAATTTTTGGGCCGAGACCCAATCGATTTTGAAATAGTTTTGTAACTCAGGACTTGGGGTCCAAAAGGTTTTTCTACTTTATAAACTTCTTGTAATGTGGAACAGGATACGGGCTGAGACCCTAATATTTCAAAAAGGCTTTTCTGTTTCCTAAAACTCCCGAGATTTGTAAAACAGTTTACTAATTGTTTATCTACTTTATTTCTGCCTTTTGGAGTTTTGGTTTACTGATTCAAATGAAACTTCTCGGGTAGTCTTTCGTTGTGTTTGATTTATTGATTATTCAGTCTTTTGACATAGCATGGTTGAGGTGATCCAGGATGGGTTAATGGTTGACGTGCGAGTCATATGTGGAAAATGAGTTTTTGTCGGAGTCTATACATTGAGATTCTGGAACTCTATCGTGTGGTTTTCCGATGGAATGTCAGTGGATTTGGTGACAAACCGAACTGGTATACAGGAGTATGGATGTGGTCAAGCATTTTCATCATTCCATTTTATTTAATCATATGTATTCAAAAAGAATTATCATCGAGAACTTGACACAAGCTAGCCGATTTAATTTTTTCGAAATTGATTTCGTGGTCATACGAAAAATTATGTTTTGGGTTTTGAAATTTTTGAAAGAACTTTCGAAATTTGTCTTCTTGATGAGACTATATGATTTCAAACTGGTTTTGAAAAATGTGATTGGTATACGTACCAACATAGTACATAATGCATATCATGGTGAAGTTCTGAACGAGACTCAGAAACTAGATGACACATCAATGGTGCAATGAAAAGAGATTCGAACTTTAGTATGTTAGTTTGGTTATCCAGGGATGATCAGTTAGATGGTCAGATAAGTGAAATATGCTGCGAGTTGTAGATTCGGGTACAGAATGTAATTTTGGAACTTTGGATTTTGTAAAACCGGGACATATGTGCTATGTGGCTCTATTGGTGTGGTAGTAGCGCGATTTTACCATAGTGATTTTTTTTGAATGATTTCTTTGTAAGTGTAGATTTGGGAATGGTAAAGCCATGATGGTTGTTTTGGATATTGATTGGTCGTTCCCACTCCAGGTATGATTGGGTATGTTCGTCGGTTTGTGATTGGTTGTTCGTATGCCGAGGGGTATGTTCACCAGTCGGGTGTGTTTCTTCGAGATCCGCTGCATGTGATTTGTGTAACGTTTTGAGAATTTTATTCTCTTGTATATTTGTCTTTGTGGTTCTGTGTTGATCGTGCCAGAGCTTACCGTGTGAGGGTATTCTCGGTTGTTGTTGATCGTTCGTTGATAATATTGAGTTTATCATGTGGATGATATTCTCGATTGTGTTTTGACCTTTGAATTGGTCGTATTGAAGTTTATCATGTCAATGGTATTCTCGGTTAATTTGTTGGTTGATCATTGTTAATGATCGTACGAGCGTTCAAATTTTGTGTCGATGTTTTGGGATTTGTGTCATTATTTTGGCAGTTGTTTCATAGATGTATCGTGTATTATTCGTTTTATCAGAATTGGGACTTGACTGTATAATCAGGCAAATAGGATTTGACACAGGTAATTATTTCATCCGAAGATGATATTTTTTGTTGAGACTCATGGAATTGTGATTGTAAGTGTATTGAGGCTTAACAGTGAAGTCTCTTGATAGTATCTCAGGAGATCGTCGACTTTCACATTTGTAAGTATACTATTTCGGTTATTCGTTAATGGTGATGATTGATCGTTGTCGTGATGATTTCGGGATATTTTGGTTGGACGGTTTGATTTTATATGACGGGTTGCAAGTTTCGAGGACAAAACTTATTTTAAGTGGTGTAGTATGTATAAAATAAATGAAGGACTCAGATGTCTGTATTGGTATAATTGTCATACTTGGTCGACAATTGCAGTTGAGGATATAGTGTGTCGTGTATATGTATTCGGTATATTGAGACGACGAGCAAGATCAGTGTAAATGGCTAAGTATATAAGCCATAACGTACGTTAAGTATATGATCTTACGTACGTTAATCCCCAACAGTTACGTACGTTAACGTGAGGTCTTTACGTTCATTGAAGTATCAGGTGAGATATAGTTGGCTGATCAAAGAGGACTTTGTCAAGCGTAGCGTACGTTAAGCATAGGAGCTTACATACGCTAAGATACAAACGTAACGTACATTACATAGAGTTCATAACGTACGTTATGAAGAGAATCAGACAGGATCAGACTATAGCCGACAAGTGGGTCCCGTGGTCGGCACCTTTCGGCGCAGAACGTGGACAGACGAGTCAATGTCGTGTATTACGTATGTTATGGACTACACATTACGTACGCTAAATGGATATTTACTATAGCAAGTCAACGTATGTATTACGTACGTTATGGCCTATGCATTACGTACGTAAGCGATCGAACGAATCAAGATAGTGAGTTCTTGAATGATATTATGTACGCTATGAAGGACCTGTAGCGTACGTAAGGAGCATTACGTACGTTAATGTGGATTGGTAACGTACGTAATGAGTGCTGCAGATTATAAGTTAAGGATCAGTTTCTCATTTCTTCACGAGAGAAAAACAATGCCTTCCTCCAAACTTCATCCTTCTGAGTGTGTTACTGAGAATAAACCTCTTTTATCTTGGATATAAGCTTGGAGACATGGATTTGAGGCTTGGATATGAACATATCAATGATCCTTGAGGTGTTTGATGGTGTTGTTCATGTTCTTGAGGTATGTTGTTGAACTCTACACCTTGATTTTGGATTCTTGGTATTGTTATCTGTATTTGATTCGTATGATGATGATTATAGTGGTGTTGATATGATTCTTAATGTTATGAGAAGTGTATATTGAAGAATATGATGATACATGACTCGGATTATGAGTTGGATGATTCTCTACATGTTAAAGGATATCGAATTATGTTGTTTTGATGACTATGAACATGATTTCGAATCACTTAGTGTTTCTGAGGAACTCTTGATAAATAGAACATAGCAAGACGGCCGTCTGTTGAATTATCGGTATTTTTATATATGAAGATCGAACATTCGTTAGGTCGTGTTGATTGTAGTGGTAGAATTCGTATGTTCCTGATGAAATACGAATCATGATAACAATTTTCGAATCCGGAAAGATTGTGATTGATCATCGAATATGATTTCCTTTATACTCATATCCGTAATCGTATTTTGGTTGTGAATTCGTAATTTTTTGATTTAGATTGTTCATACTTGTGTCTAATCGAGATATTGTGAAATTGTTGAGTTTGTTGATCGGTTATATTGATTGTTAATTATTGGATTTCGGTTCGTATGGCGGATATGAGTTCGCAATGGTTTGAGTTATACTATTTGGTTTTGTATATGATCGAGGTGTCGTTGAACCGTTGAAGTTGATTGGTTGGATATGTCGGTTATTGATTGTTATTGGATTGTTGTTTATTGATTATTGCAATAGGTTATGATAATTGATCATCAGTTAAAAAAGTGTGTTGCGGTCATGTTCAAGGATGGTCGTGGATTGCATGATCGAGGCCAAGGAACTCATAGACAACGGCAAGGAATTGGTAATGGCTTCGTTGGTATCGAGGCAAGTTATTACTTGCTCAGTTTATATTATTTAATGAATGGTTTCAGTTTCATTCGTTTATAATTCATATAACGATGATTATAATTGTAAACTCTAGAGATTTGGATTATATGTGGTTTTCCGATTTTTGGGAGTTAAATCATAATGTATATGATTTACATTTGTTATTGGTATACTTGGTATCGAGGGTACATCGTGGTAAATACGAGGATGTATCTATAGTCCGTGGTATAATGGATCGTCGAACATTGAGGATAATCGTCGGTGATGGTTTGACATCGAGTTTGCTCTCGAAGGATTCAAGCAAGTATCCTAATTTGATTTTGGTTTAATGTGGATTATTTTGATCATGCATAGTGTTGTTCATGTTATTGATTCATATGTTGTTCATGTTGATGAACATATTGATTTGCATATGTGTATGCATAGTCGTATTGTGTGTGTTGTGTTGATCCGATGGGATCGTGCGATCTATGCTGAGAGCGCTGGATCAGATGTCCACCTCGTGTTGATCCAACGGGATCATCTTGGGATTTATACTGAGGGCGCTGGATCATTGGATGGGTTTTTCGACCTCGTGTTAGTCCGACGGGATCATCTTGAGATCTATGCTGATGGGCGCTGGATCGTTGGATTACCCTGTTTTGTGTCGATGGAATCATGTGGATTCGCATCGTTGGTTTTACCATGTGTTGTTGTTGTGCATATGTATATTGTTGGTTATCCACCTCGTATTGATCTAGTAGGATCATCTTGGGATCTATGCTGATGGACGCTGGATCATGGGATTTCCATTGAGTATACATTGTTGTTCTTGTTTTGAGCATATTGACGTTGTCATATGAGTATGCATTTGTAGGTCTTGTGTTAGGGCCGTGTCCGTATGTTGCATTGATCTGATCTCGGACTAGACTGACATGATTATCGTGGCATTTCGTATCTTGAGGTACGTTCCGTATTTCCCTTGGTATTTGTCTTTAATGGACAATTGATTATCGTGTTGGGGTTTGATGATGATATCCGATGGAGCGAATTGGTCAGAGTTGGTACATTTTCGTATCGCGAGTTGTGATGTTTTGAGAATCTTGGGTATTGTTTAAGGAACAATATAGATGTTATGATTGATATTGGTTAAATCAAGATTACGATATGTGAATTTTGTTAAAGTTGTGGTGGTACGATTACATTGGTAGTATTCTTACTTAGTATTTCATTGGTACGTAATTATTGATGTGATGTGATCGTTATCTTTGTTGAGTATTATGGCTGACCCCGTCGTGGGCTTTCTTTTTAGGTTCTTGGGATATCTAGCTTGTAGCGGTCGTGAAGAGATGAGCTTCCCGGAGGATACTGGATAGGGCATGTGTTTGTGTAATGAGTTTCCTGATCAGTTGTTGCATTCCGCTGCTAGAGTATTTTTAATTGTTTGTCTTTTCCGCTGCGTGAGTATTTTTATATGGCCTTTTGGTATCTGGTAACTTAAGTTACTTTGGAAATTGTTTTCTAAACTATTTTGTCGGTACGTGTAAGCGATAGCTTAACGTATGATTTTAAACTGTTGAGTTTTGGCATTTTGGGCCTTGTGGTTTCAAATGAGTTTTTTATGATGGTTTTGATAAACGGATTTTATTAAGTCTTTGGATGTTTTTAAAATATAGTACCGTTGATGGCCTCTTGGGCTTGTAAATGTTTGCGAAAATGTCTTTTAGCCTTGTGGGTTCCGTCTCGGGGCCGACGCCGCTGTAATATTCATGGATGGCTCTGAGGGTGTTACAAAATATGGTATCGGAGCTTAGGTTGAGAAAACCTCGGCAGTTGGGTCGAGTCGAGTTGTGTTTTTATCACGTCATTCAAGTTGTCGTTTGACGAATATTAGAGCCATGGGTTTTTGTGGTTCACTCGGGCTTGTGCATTATGTGATTTACCAGTGTGGTACTGGGGTTTTTATAAACTTTTCCAAATGATATTAACGTGTTTCTTCGGATAGAGATGTGTTGTGTTCTTGAGTTGAACTGAGTTTGCAAAACGTGTATTTCGAAAATATCGGTATCGAGTATTTTCTTGAGTCGAGATATGTGTTAGTATCATGGGGAATCATTGGCTTCACGATCTGTAAGTATTTGGATTTTTGAATTTCATTGAGATTTATTGCCGTTCTAAGTTGATATGTTTTGAAATTCAGAAAGATAGTATGCGTCACAGTATGAGGTGACAGAGTGGAGACAGGATTGATGATCTTAAGAAACTATGATTTTGGAAATCAATATGTTGGTTAAATTTTGGAACGGAGTTGTGCATTTGGGAGAAATATTGTGAATGGTTGAGAAGAACATGTAGTCATGTTAATTCATTTTAAGATATGTAAACTGTTTTTGAGCATCTGAAAAGGATACTTTTCAAAATGAACGTTTCACGGATGTTTTACGGAAAATGATTTTTGGGCCGAGACACAATCGATTTTGAAATAGTTTTGTAACTCAGGACTTGGGGTCCAAAAGGGTTTTCTACTTTATAAACTTCTTGTAATGTGGAACGGGATACGGGCTGAGACCCTAATATTTCAAAAAGGCTTTTCTGTTTCCTAAAACTCTCGAGATTTGTAAAACACTTTACTAATTATTTATCTACTTTATTACTGCCTTTTGGGGTTTTGGTTTACTGATTCAAATGAAACTTCTCGGGTAGTCTTTCGTTGTGTTTGATTTATTGATTATACAGTGTTTTGTCATAGCATGGTTGAGGTGATCCAGGATGGGTTAATGGTTAACGTGTGAGTCATATGTGGAAAATGAGTTTTTGTCGGAGTCTATACATTGATATTCTGGAACTCTATCGTGTGGTTTTCCGATGGAATGTCAATAGATTTGGTGACAAGCCGAACTGGTATACAGGAGTATGGATGTGGTCAAGCATTTGCATCATTCCATTTTATTTAATCATATGTATTCAAAAAGAATTATCATCGAGAACTTGACACAAGCTAGCCGATTTAATTTTTTGGAAATTGATTTCGTGGTCATACGAAAAATTATGTTTTGAGTTTTGAAAATTTTGAAAGAACTTTCGAAATTTGTCTTCTTGATGAGACTATATGATTTCAAACTGGTTTTGAAAAATGTGATTGGTATACATACCAACATAGTACATATGCATATCATGGTGAAGTTCTGAACGAGACTCAGAAACTGGATGACACATCAATGGTGCAATGAAAAGAGATTCGAACTTTAGTATGGTAGTTTGGTTATCCAGGGATGATCAGTTAGATGATCAGATAAGAGAAATATGCTGCGAGTTTTAGATTCGGGTACATAATGTAATTTTGGAACTTTGGATTTTGTGAAACCGGGATATATGTGCTATGTGGCTCTATTGGTGTGGTAGTAGCGCGATTTTACCATAGTGATTTTTTTTTGAATGATTTCTTTGTAAGTGTAGATTTGGGAATGGTAAAGCCATGATGGTTGTTTTGGATATTGATTGGTCATTCCCACTCCAGGTATGATTGGGTATGTTCGTCAGTTTGTGATTGGTTGTTCGTACGCCGAGGGGTATGTTCACCAATCTGGTGTGTTTCTTCGAGATCCGCTGCATGTGATTTGTGTAACGTTTTGAGAATTTTATTCTCTTGTATATTTGTCTTTGTGGTTCTGTGTTGATCGTGCCAGAGCTTACAGTGTGAGGGTATTCTCGGTTGTTGTTAATCGTTCATTGGTAATATTGAGTTTATCATGTGTATGATATTCTCGATTGTGTTTTGACCTTTGAATTGGTCGTATTGGAGTTTATCATGTCAATGGTATTCTCGGTTAATTTGTTGGTTGATCATTGTTAATGATCGTACGAGCGTTCGAATTTTGTGTCCATGTTTTGGGATTTGTATCATTGTTTTGGCAGTTGTTTCATAGATGTATCATGTATTATTCGTTTTATCGGAATTGGGACTTGACTGTATAATCAGGCATATAGGATTTGACACAGGTAATTATTTCATCCGAAGATGATATATTTTGTTGAGACTCATGGAATTGTGATTGTAAGCTTATTGAGGCTTAACAGTGAAGTCTCTTGCTAGTATCTCAGGAGATCGTCGACTTTGCACATTTGTAAGTATACTGTTAATGATGATGATTGATCGTTGTCGTGATGATTTTGGGATATTTTGGTTGGACGGTTTGTTTTTATATGACGGGTTGCAAGTTTCGAGGACGAAACTTATTTTAAGTGGTGTAGTATGTAATATCCAGAATTTCTACTACTGTTGTTTAACATTATTTTATCCGAGCTATGTTGTACAGTGTGGAATCTGTAAAGTATGGGTAAATAAATGAAGGACTGAGATGTCTGGATTGGTATAATTGTCGTACTTGGTCGACAATTGCAGTTGAGGATATAGTGTGTCGTGTATATGCATTCGGTATATTGAGACGACGAGCAAGATTAGTGTTGTTGGGCTTCGGTCCAGCATCCTGCCTGCATGAGCTTAAAAATGCGCGAGGCACGGCTTGCGATTCGACCTGTGAGATCTGCACTAGAAAGTGGTTAAATGAATTAATTTGGACTACTCATACCAACAAGATGCATCTTCTTTTCTGGTAGCCATCTCATAGAAACTCTAAAGTTAAGCGTGCTTGACCTGGAGTAGTTATGGGATGGGTGACCCCCTGGGAAGTTTCCCAGGTGCGCGTGAGTGAGGACAAAGTGCGCTAGAAAAGACTCGTAATGGTATAGTGGGGACAGTCTTCATCATTCTTAGGGACCAACAATTGGTATCGGAGCAGGTCATGGGTGCGGATTCCCTCGAAGTATCCTACAGTGGAGGCTGCCAGAGTGTTGGAACTAAGAAGCGGGCATGCAGCAGATGTTGCCACTTGGCCGGAACTGAGATGCTGGTGCAGTGGAGGTTGTCAGGTGCTGGAGGGCTATGTGATCAAATCTAGTATGCTGGAACTGAGATACTGGCGCAGTGGAAGTAAACGGAGGTGGAACATATGCTGATGTCAAGTGTTGGAGGACTGTGTGAATGAATCTAGCTGCTAGAGGGCTGTGTGATCAAATCTAGTTCGCGGAGGTTTCCAGACTATGGGGCTGAAATCTTTGGCGATTCTTGGGAGGGGATTGTTGGGCTTCGGTCCGGCATCACTGCATGAGCTTAAAAATGCGCGGCGCGGCTTGCGGTCGACTGTGAGATCTGCACTAGAAAGTGGTTAAATGAATTAATTTGGACTACTCATACCAACAAGATGCATCTTCTTTTCTGGTAGCCATCTCATAGAAACTCCAAAGTTAAGCGTGCTTGACCTGGAGTAGTTATGGGATGGGTGACCCCCTGGGAATTTTCCCAAGTGCGCGTGAGTGAGGACAAAGCGCGCTAGAAAAGACTCGTGTTGGTAAAGTGAGGACAGTCTTTATCATTCTGGGGACCAACAAGTGTAAATGGCTAAGTATATAAGCCATAATGTATGTTAAGTATATGATCTTACGTACGTTAATACCCAACAGTTACGTACGTTAACGTGAGGTCTTTACGTATGTTAAAGTATCAGGTGAGATATAGTTGCTGATCAGAGAGGACTTTGTCAAGCGTAGCGTACGTTAAGCATAGGAGCTTACATACGCTAAGATACAAACGTAACATACGTTACATATAGTTTATAACGTACGTTATGAAGAGAATCGGACAGGATCAGACTATAGCCGACAAGTGGGTCCCGTGGTCGGTAGCTTTCAGCGCAGAACATGGACAGACGAGTCAATGTCGAGTATTACGTACGTTATGGAGTACACATTACGTACACTAAATGATTATTTACTGTATCAAGTCAACGTATGTTTTACGTACGTTATGGCCGATGCATTACGTACGTAAGCGACCGAATGAATCAAGATATTGAGTTCTTGAATGATATTACTGTAATATCCGCGATTTCGATTTCCAATAATTTTTTTTTCTGGTGTAATTCCATCTTAGCAACTCTATTGTGACCGTTTCCTCATTCCGAGAATGATTAATTCTACACTTTTTGTTATCCGAGTTCGTCTCGGTGTCGTTCTGTTGAATTCCGTGTTCTTAAGCGACTTTTCCACGTATGAGTTCGACTTTGTAAAATCACCATTAATTCTTGGAAACTCCAAAAATTCTGAATCTTTTCAATATTTTAGATAATCAAGTTAGATTTCCAATGGTTCAAACGGTGAGTCAATCGGAGTCCGAACGAAGGAGTTATTGTCGAAAAAGCTAAGGCTACACCATGTATCTTTTTGTGTTTGAGCGGGCTGTACCGCGGCCCGCGGCCCCTTCTGGCCGGGCCGCGGCACAAAGGCAGTGTGCTGGGCAGTTTTTGGCCGTGGGCCGCGGCACACTCATCCTGTGCCGCGGCACACAGTACAGTTTTGCCTATATCAGCGTTTTCTTGTGGAATCATCCTCATTTCATCATTTTCCTTCTTCCTCTCCTCCTTGGGCGATTTGTGGGCGATATTTTGGGCGATTTAGCATCATCAAACTCAAATAATTTCATCTTCTTCAAGTTTTGGTGTGGATTAACAACATGTTTGTGGATTCTTCATCCTAACAACATTTTAGTCATGTTAGCCTGGTGAATCTCCTGGCGTGGGGTCCACGGCACTGTAATTACCCAATAGGATTTGGGGGTGTTACAGAAGATGGTATCGGAGCTTTTGGGTTGTGAGATACCCTGATATGTGAGTTATGTGGCTCTACCGATGTGGTAGTAATGGGACTGTTAGGTTATGATAATCTGGACAGTCGGGTTTTGTGAGTCGTAATATTAGTACGACTGCACGAGTTATTCATTCATCGAGTCGTCGTCAGTTGGGACTAGTATCGTGAGACCTCGAAGCTTCGTATGACCTGTGTAAGGACTCGATTCTCTTTATGCTCATACATTCATCATGTCATTAATTATTCATGCTTTGTTGAAACCTATATGTGATATTAGTGTTATGATTGATTCATGACTAATTGGTTTAGAGAACGTGTGACTTGTGTAAGCATTAAAGATCAACTCATTCATCAGTTAATAATCCTCAATCATCATTTTGATCTCATCACTCAGTTAATTCATTCATCACTCATTTAATTCATTCACCACTCAGTCAATATCATTACTCAGATAATTCATTCATCACTCAGTTAATTAATTCATCACTCAGTTAATTCATTCATCACTCAGTCAATATCATTACTCAGATAATTCATTCATCACTCAGTTAATTCATTCATCACTCAGTTAATTCGTTCATCACTCAGTCAATATCATTACTCAGATAATTCATTCATCACTCGGTTAATTCATTCATCACCCAGTCAATATCATTGCTCAGTTAATTCATTCATCACTCAGTCAATCTCATTGTTCAGTCAATTCATTCATCACTCACTCAATCTCATTGCTCAGTCAATTCATTCATCACTCAGTTAATCTCATTGTTCAATTAATTCATTCATTACTCAGTCAATCTCATTGTTCAGTCAATTCATTCATCACTCAGTTAATCTCATTGTTCAGTTAATTCATTCATCACTCAGTCAATCTCATTGTTCACCAATTCATTCATCACTCAGTCAATCTCATTGCTCAGTCAATTCATTCATCACTCAGTTAATCTCATCGCTCAGTTGATTCATTCATCACTCAGTCAATCTCATCGCTCAGTTAATTCATTATCACTCAGTCAATCTCATTGTTCAATTAATTCATTAATCATCCAGTCCATCTCACGGTTCAGTTGTTGATCTTGTGAATCAAATTTTCAACCTTGTTAACTTGTTCAAGGTAATCATTTCAGGAATTTCATCAGATAGTCTTGTCACCTCACTTGATCTTTCATGCGATCTTATCATATTCCGGCGTCATGTCGACGATCGTTTTATTGCATTATTAATGCATTCATTGTGTTAGAGCGTGTATGCTCATTGTTATCATTCCATCTCGTAATCATAATGCAATCTTCATACGAGATCTGTAATTATCACGTGACTTTCCTTCCTCGGTATGGAAAGAGTTGTCAGAGGGACATCGGACTCCGACATCCAAGAGATCATTTTCTAGTTGTCTTCGTGCTGGGAGAGCATCTTCATCTCAGACGACGAGTTCGACTGTTGTTTGCTTTAACTGTGATACAATAGGACATTCATCACCGGTTTTGAGCAAGTTAATTCTTTCTCGGTAATAGGATAATCATTCATTTCATCGCCGTTCAATCATTCGCATAAGTCATTCATCATATATCAATCACGTTGAGACTTATAATTATCAAACTAATCATTCACTTCACGGGGAACAATGGTTCCAATCATTTCATTTGAGTTATCACTCATTGCGTTATTAGTTCACCTCAGTGAGACATTCTTGATCCTTGTCGGATTTCTAATCATTTATCATTCATCATAGTCACTCTCGTTTTTGGTAACCTTTCGGGGTCATATTAAGTGGTGAGTTCATATTTGAGTCTTCGTTGAATCGTTGGGATCGAGGAGATCGATGATATGGAGGATATCGATGTTGGGTACATTTTAAATGTAGCCTTGTCTTTCGGATGACTGTATAACTCAATCCGTAATAATGTATCGTGGTTGTGGATCATTTATTGTTGATCTATTTTATAATGATCGTATTTGAGAATCTTGAGATTTTGAGATCGTTTGATGCATTCCTTTTGGTGTTGTACCGAGATTTCATGATAATCTTGGTGATTGTTTATTGTGATTCGAGACGTCAAGTCATGGGGACTTGGGCGTGCGATAGATATGGTTCCGAGGACTATATGTGCATTGATGTTCTTCTTTGGAGGTGAATCAGTGTTTGTATGGGCATCCGATGCCGATGAGAAGCGAGCTTCCAGTTATGGTGTATCTCATTGAGTTTTCCTGGTGGGATATTGCTTCTCCCAACTTGTTTTAAGTTTCGGGACGAAACTTCTTTTAAGGGGGGTAGTATGTAATATCCGCGATTTCGATTTCCAATAATTTTTTCCTGGTGTAATTCCATCTTAGTAACTCTATTGTGACCGTTTCCTCATTCCGAGAATGATTAATTCTACACTTTTTGTCATCCGAGTTCGTCTCGGTGTCGTTCTGTTGAATTCTGTGTTCTTAAGCGACTTTTCCACGTATGAGTTCGACTTTGTAAAATCACCAATAATTCTTGGAAACTCCAAAAATTCTTAATCTTTTCAATATTATATAGAATCAAGTTAGCTTTGCAATGGTTCAAACGGTGAGTCAATCGGAGTCCGGACGAAGGAGTTATGGTCAAAATAGCTAAGGCTACACCATGTGCCTTTTTGTGCTGGAGCGGGCTGTACCGCGGGTCGCGGCCCCTTCTGGCCGGGCCGCGGCACAAAGGCAGTGTGCTGGGCAGTTTTTGGCCGTGGGCCGCGGCACACTCATCCTGTGCCGCGGCACACAGTACAGTTTTCTTGTGGAATCATCCTCATTTCATCATTTTCCTTCTTCCTCTCCTCATTGGGCGATTTGTGGGCGATATTTTGGGCGATTTAGCATCATCAAACTCAAATAATTTCATCTTCTTCAAGTTGTTGTGTGGATTAACAACATGTTTGTGGATTCTTCATCCTAATCAAGGTAATTTCTTGAAATCTCCTAAAATTTGATTTTTGGGAGTTTTGGCTTTGATTTCAATTTTCGTCCGAATTTGATGAATCGGTTGATGTTTGTAAACATTATTAATCATGTTCTATGGATTGTATATCCATATCTTCGATTCGTTCAACCCGATTGATGATTCTTAAGTTCTTGAGGAACTTTGAACATTTAATGTTCGATTAAATGTCTCAAAGAGTTTCCTTCGATCGTTGTGTTGTTTTCGTTCGATATTGTGTTATTGAATGAATTGTATTTCATTCAAGGTTGTTCGAGCGCTTATAATTATCGGAGGACGCCGTTCGTTGTTCGTGGAAGGATTTCATCGCCTTCGGTTGAGGCAAGTTTTATACTTGTACTAGTCAATGAGATTAATGTTATCATATATGTGTATGAATGTATTGTATCATTCCGAGACTTAGTCTCTTTATGAATTCATTGATACTAAGAGATCGTTCGATACGATACCTTTCGGCAATTATGCCAAATGTTTTTATTGTTCGTTAATGGCTGGTTCAAGGCATTGTGATACTCGTTGTTAATGTTATTATCGATCACCGGTTCCCGGTATCGATGTATCGATCGTTGTTGTTGATATTAATGTCGATTTAAGACGTCGTTGTAATCATTGCTATTAATGTTGGAGTTTTGTCCTTGATGTTGTTTTGGCCGATTAAAGGCGTTGACGTATTCATTTCTCTTCTTTGTTGTCGGTAACCGATTAAAGGTGCCGAGACATCCTTCGTATCATTGTTATCGATTGGACGTTCTAAGGCAATCGAGGTGTTCAATCATTTATCATATCATTGTTATAGGTTGGCCGTTCTAAGGCAATCGAGGTATTCAGTCATCGTGTCATTGTTATCGATTGGCCGTTCTCAGGCAAATCGAAGTGTTCAATCATTCATTATATCATTGTTATCGTTGACCATTTTAAGGCAATCGAGGTATTGAATCATCCGCTGCATCATTGTTATCGGTTGGCCATTCTAAGGCAATCGAGGTATTGAATTGGGGCTGTCGAGGATAGTTCCCATCCGTTATCTCGTTGTTATCGATTGACCACTCTAAGGTAATCGAGGTATTGAATTGGGACTGTCGATTACAATGCCCATCCGTGAGTCATCATTATCGTGTTGGCCGACTCAAGGTAGCATACTATCAAAATTGTGATATGGCTTCGTGCCGTGGCTTCGGCCCTAATTGTGATACGGCTTCATGCCGTGGCTTCGGCCCTAATGGTGATACGGCTTCGTGCCGTGGCTTCGGCCCTAATTGTGATACGGCTTCATGACGTGGCTTCGGCCCTAATTGTGATACGGCTTCATGCCGTGGCTTCGGCCCTAATGGTGATACGGATTCGTGCCGTGGCTTCGGCCCTAATTGTGATACGGCTTCGTGCCGTGGCTTCGGCCCTAATTGTGATATGACTTCGTGCCGTGGCTTCGGCCCTAATTGTGATACGGCTTCGTGCCGTGGCTTCGACCCTAATCGATACAGCTTCAGGCTGTTTTGGCTTCATGTGATTGTGATATTTGACAGCTTCGGCTGAGTGGCTTTCAAGCCTTTATTATTGTCCTGGTAATTTCATTGGAGCCTTCGGGCATTGTGATTCATAATTAATTCAGTTCTGGTTTAGTTCATGTCGTGTAATTCATTGTGGTACTCTATAATTATGATTCGCCGTTGGGCATTTACGTTCTAACCTGTCGAACAGGTATTAATAGTATGCCGTGGGCATAGTATTTCACGAATGCTCGGTTCTTACATTGGTTTGTGAGCATCTCGTATTATTATTATCATTGTACCGTTTCATTCTGCCTTTGGATGCATATCATGTTATACATGTATCTGATATTCATTATCTAGATGACTGACCCCGTGGGGGCGGAACATGTTTTCATGTTTTAGGTGCTTGCGAGGAGAGAGTTGAGACACAGGGGCATGATGATGGCGACGAGGCATTCGAGCGATACTAGTCCGAGTTGTTCATGTTGGTCAGTCAATTGGAGTGTTCTTCAGTCTGTCAGTCATTATCATTATGTATTACCCGAGCAGATGCTCGTGGATGTTGTTGTATCTTATTTTTGGCCAAGTAGGCCCATCGTTGTCGTTGAAATTCCTTATCGGAATATTGTGTCGGATATCATGGTAGGGACTATGATTTCCCCTTGTTGTTTAATTTAATGTATTTTAGTCATGTTAGCTTGGTGGATCTCCTGGCGTGGGGTCCACGGCACTGTAATAACCCAATAGGATTTGGGGGTGTTACAGTTACATACGCTATGAAGGACCTATAGCATACGTAAGGAGCATTACGTACGTTAATGTGGATTGGTAACGTACGTAATGAGTGCTGCAGATTATAAGTTAAGGATCGGTTTCTCATTTCTTCACGAGAGAAAAACAATGCCTTCCTCCAAACTTCATCCTTCTGAGTGTGTTACTGAGAATAAACCTCTTCTATCTTGGATGTAAGCTTGGAGACATGGATTTGAGGCTTGAATATGTACATATCAATGATCCTTGAGGTGTTTGATGGTGTTGTTCATGTTCTTGAGGTATGTTGTTGAACTCTACACCTTGATTTCGGATTCTTGGTATTGTTATCTGTATTTGATTCATATGATGATGATTATAATGGTGTTGATATGATTCTTAATGTTATGAGAAGTGTATATTGAAGAATATGATGATACATGACTCGGATTATGAGTTGGATGATTATCTATATGTTAAAGGATATCGAATTATGTTGTTTTGATGACTATGAACATGATTTCGAATCACTTAGTGTTTTTGAGGAACTCTTGATAAATAGAACATAGCAAGACGGTCGTATGTTGAATTATCGGTATTTTTAGATATGAAGATCGAACATTCGTTAGGTCATGTTGATTGTAGTGGTAAAATTCATATGTTCTTGATGGAATACGAATCATGATAACAATTTTGGAATCCGGAAAGATTGTGATTGATCATCGAATATGATTTCCTTTACATTCAAATCCATAATCGTATTTTGGTTGTGAATTCATAATTATTTGAGTTAGATTGTTCGGACTTGTGTCTAATCGAGATATTGTGAAATCGTTGAGTTTGTTGATCGGTTATATTGATTGTTAATTATCGGATTTCAGTTCGTATGGCAGATATGAGTTTGCATTGGTTTGAGTTATACTATTTGGTTTTGTATATGATCGAGGTGTCGTTGAACCGTTGAAGTTGATTGGTTGGATATGTCGGTTATTGATTGTTATTGGATTTTTGTTTATTGATTATTGCAATAGGTTATGATAATTGATCATCGGTTAAAAAAGTGTGTTGCGGTCATGTTCAAGGATGCTCGTGGATTGCATGGATCGAGGCCAAGGAACTTATAGACGACGGCAAGGAATTGGTAACGACTTCATCGGTATCGAGGCAAGTTATTACTTGCTCAGTTTATAATATTTAATGAGTGGTTTCAGTTTCATTCGTTTATAATTCGTATAACGATGATTATAATTGTAAACTCTGGAGATTTGGATTATATGTTGTTTTTCGATTTTTGGGAGTTAAATCATAATGTATATGATTTACATTTGTTATTGGTATACTTGGTATCGAGGGTACATCGTGGTAAATACGAGGATGTATCTATAGTCCGTGGTATAATGGATCGTCGAACATTGAGGATAATCGTCGGTGATGGTTTGACATCGAGTTTGCTCTCGAAGGACTCGGGCAAGTATCTTAATTTGATTTTGGTTTAATGTGTATGATTTCGATCACATAGTGTCGTTCATGTTATTGATTCATATGTTGTTCATATTGATGAACATATTGATTTGCATATGTGTATGCATAGTCGTATTGTGTGTGTTGTGTTGATCCGATGGGATCATGTGATCTATGCAGAGGGCGCTGGATCAGATGTCCACCTCGTGTTGATCCGACGGGATCATCTTGGGATCTATGCTGAGAGCGCTGGATCATTGGATGGGTTTTTCCACCTCGTGTTGGTCCGACGGGATCATCTTGAGATCTATGCTGATGGGCGCTGGATCGTTGGATTACCCTGTGTTGTGTCGATGGAATCATGTGGATTCGCATCGTTGGTTTTACCATGTGTTGTTGTGCATATGTATATTGTTGGTTATCCACCTCGTGTTGATCTAGTAGGATCATCTTGGGATCTATGCTGATGGGCGCTGGATCATGGGATTTCCATTGAGTATACATTGTTGTTCTTGTTTTGAGCATATTGACGTTGTCATATGAGTATGCATTTGTAGGTCTTGTGTTAGGGCCGTGTCCCTATGTTGCATTGAACTGATCTCGGATTAGACTGGCATGATTATCGTGGCATTTCGTATCTTGAGGTACGTTCCATATTTCCCTTGGTATTTGTCTTTAATGGACAATCGATTATCATGTTGGGATCTGATGATGATATCCGATGGAGCGAATTGGTCAGAGTTGGTATATTTTCGTATCGCGAGTTGTGATGTTTTGAGAATCTTGGGTATTGTTTAAGGAACAATATAGATGTTATGATTGATATTGGTTAAATCAAGATTACGATATCTGAATTTTTGTAAAGTTATGGTGGTAAGATTACATTGGTAGTATTCTTAGTATTTCATTGGTACGTAATTATTGATGTGATGTGATCGTTATCATTGTTGAGTATTATGGCTGACCCCATCGTGGGCTTTCTTTTTAGGTTCTTGGGATATCGAGCTTGTAGCAGTCGTGAAGAGATGAGCTTCCCGGAGGATACTGGCTAGGGCATGTATTTGTGTAATGAGTTTCCTGATCAGTTGTTGCATTCCACTGCTAGAGTATTTTTAATTGTTTGTCTTTTTCACTGCGTGAGTATTTTTATATGGCCTGTTGGTATCTGGTAACTTAAGTTACTTTGGAAATTGTTTTCTAAACTATTTTGTCGGTACGTGTAAGCGATAGCTTAACGTATGTTTTTAAACTATTCAGTTTTGGCATTTTGGGCCTTGTGGTTTCGAATGAGTTTTTTACGACGGTTTTGATAAACGGATTTTATTAAGTCTTCGGATGTTTTTAAAATATAGTACCGTCGATAGCCTCTTGGGCTTGTAAATATTTGCGAAAATGTCTTTTAGCCTTGTGGGTTCCGTCTCGGAGCCCACGGTGCTGATGTGGGGGTGTTACAAAATATGGTATCAGAGCTTAGGTTGAGAAAACCTCGGCAGTTGGCTCGAGTCGAGTCTTTTTTTATCACGTCATTCGAGTTGTCGTTTGACGAATATTAGAGCCCTGGGTTTTTTTGGTTCACTCGGGCTTGTGCGTTATGTGATTTACCAGTGTGGTACTGGGGTTGTTATAAACTTTTCCAAATGATATTAACGTGTTTCTTCGGATAGAGGTGTGTTGTGTTCTTGAGTTGAACTGAGTTTGCAAAACGTGTATTTTGAAAATATTGGTATCAAGTATTTTCTTGAGTCGAGACATGTGCCAGTATCACGGGGAATCGTCGGCTTCACGATCTGTAAGTATTTGGATTTTTTAATTTCATTGAGATTTATTGCTGTTCTAAGTTGATTTGCTTTGAGATTCAGAAAGATAGTATGCGTCACAGTATGAGATGACAGAGTGGAGACAGGATTGATGATCTTAAGAAACTATGATTTTGGAAATCAATATGTTGGTTAAATTTTGGAACGGAGTTGTGCATTTGGGAGAAATGTTGTGAATGGTTGAGAAGAACATGTAGTCATGTTAATTCATTTTGAGATATGTGAACTGTTTTTGAGCATTTGAAAAGGATACTTTTCAAAATAAACGTTTCACGTATGTTTTACGGAAAATAATTTTTGGGCCGAGACCCAATCGATTTTGAAATAGTTTTGTAACTCAGGACTTGGGGTCCAAAAGGGTTTTCTACTTTATAAACTTCTTGTAATGTGGAACGGGATACGGGCTGAGACCCTAATATTTCAAAAAGGCTTTTCTGTTTTCTAAAACTCTCGAGATTTGTAAAACACTTTACTAATTGTTTATCTACTTTATTACTGCCTTTTGGGGTTTCGGTTTACTGATTCAAATGAAACTTCTCGAGTAGTCTTTCGTTGTGTTTGATTTATTGATTATTCAGTGTTTTGTCATAGCATGGTTGAGGTGATCCAGGATGGGTTAATGGTTGACGTGCGAGTCATATGTGGAAAATGAGTTTTTGTCGGAGTCTATACATTGAGATTCTGGAATTCTATCGTGTGTTTTTCCGATGGAATGTCAGTGGGTTTGGTGACAAGCCGAACTGGTATACAGGAGTATGGATGTGGTCAAGCATTTGCATCATTCCGTTTTATTTAATCATATGTATTCAAAAAGAATTGTCATCGAGAACTTGACACAAGCTAGCCGATGTAATTTTTCGGAAATTGATTTCGTGGTCATACGAAAAATTATGTTTTGAGTTTTGAAAATTTTGAAAGAACTTTCGAAATTTGTCTTCTTGATGAGACTATATGATTTCAAACTGGTTTTGAAAATGTGATTGGTATACGTACCAACATATTACATAATGCATATCATGGTGAAGTTCTGGACGAGACTCAGAAACTGGATGACACATCAAGGGTGCAATGAAAAGAGATTCGAACTTTAGTATGGTAGTTTGGTTATCCAGGGATGATGTAAGATAAGAGAAATATGCTGCGAGTTGTAGATTCGGGTACAAAATGTAATTTTGGAACTTTGGATTTTATAAAACCGGGACATATGTGCTATGTGGCTCTATTGGTGTGGTAGTAGCGCGATTTTACCATAGTGATTTTTTTTGAATGATTTCTTTGTAAGTGTAGATTTGGGAATGGTAACCCCATGATGGTTGTTTTGGATATTGATTGGTCGTTCCCACTCCAGGTATGATTGGGTATGTTCGTCGGTTTTTGATTGGTTGTTTGTATGCCGAGGGGTATGTTCACCAGTCGGGTGTGTTTCTTCGAGATCCGCTGCATGAGGATTAAGGAATCTGATGTTCCGAAATCAGCGTTCAGAACTCGCTACGGACACTATGAGTTTGTAGTGATGCCGTTTGGTCTCACTAATGCACCTGCTGTATTCATGCGATTGATGAACCGAGTGTTCATCGAATATTTGGATAAATTTGTGGTCGTGTTCATTGATAACATTTTGGTGTATTCTAAGAGCCCAGAAGAGCATGCACAGCATTTGCGGATTGTATTAGAACTTTTGAGAAACGAGCAATTGTACGCCAAACTTTCTAAGTGTGAATTCTGGCTAAAGGAAGTAATGTTCCTCGGCTATGTGGTATCAGCTGAAGGAGTCCGAGAAGATCCTCAGAATATCAAAGCAGTTATGGATTGGAAGCCTCCAAAGAACGTGAAAGAAGTCCAGAGTTTCTTAGGACTTTATGGATATTATCGTCGATTCGTGGAAGGGTTTTCTAAAATTTCCCGCCCACTTACTCGACTCCTGCAGAAAACTCAAAAGTTTGATTGGAGTGAATCGTGTCAGAAAAGCTTTGATGAATTGAAGAAGAGGTTGACGACAGCACCGATTTTAACACTTCCACAGGGGACTGGAGGATTCATAGTTTACAGCGATGCTTCGAACCAAGGACTCGAATGCGTATTGATGCAGAATGATAAGGTGATCGCTTACGCATCACGACAGCTGAAACCTTATGAAGTGAATTACACAACGCATGATTTAGAACTGGCAGCAGTAGTTTTTGCTTTGAAAATTTGGAGGCATTACCTGTACGGGACTCACTGTCAGATCTTTACGGATCACAAGAGTCTCAAATACATCTTCAGTCAGAAAGAGATGAACATGCGGCAAAGAAGATGGTTATAGCTGATTAAGGACTACGACTTGGAGATTTTGTATCATCCAGGCAAAGCGAATGTAGTGGCAAATGCACTTAGCCGCAAGCCTATTTCTATTCAGATGCTGGAGATTCTAACCTCCCAACTCAGTCTTCAATGAGAGATGATTCGAGAAGGAATTGAAGTGTGGTTACAAAGAGTCCAAGGACAACTGTGCGTGATGGAAATAACTTCATCATTAACAGAAGAGATCAAATTTATGCAGGCAAATGATCCTTTAATGATTCGATTACGTGATGAAGTGATCAAGGGGAAGGCCCCTGGATTCGTAATTCATGATGATGGAGTTTTGACATTTCAGAACCGACTCTGCATTCCCGATGTAGATATTCTGAAACAGACGATTATGAAGGAAGCTCACAGCTCGCCCTATTCTATCCACCCGGCACCAGTAAGATGTATAAGGACTTGAAGCAGAATTTCTGGTGGGGCAACATGAAGAAAGATGTAGCTGACTATGTTTCGAAATGCTTGACTTGTCAGCAGGTTAAGATCGAGCATCAACGACCTGCCAGAATGTTGAAGCCGCTCCCGATTCGTGAATGGAAGTGGGAGGACATATCGATGGACTTTATCACTAGTATGCCGAGAACCAAGACAGGAATGAACATAATTTGGGTGATAGTTGATCGTTTAACCAAATCAGCTCATTTTCTAGGCATTAAGGACACGTGGGGACCAGAGAGGTTGGCACGAGTATTTATTTCGGAGATAGTTCGACTGCATGGTACGCCGAAGACCATTATTTCTGATCGAGACGGCCGTTTTGTGTCTCACTTTTGGAAAGCAGTTCATAAGGCCTTGGGGACCGAATTGAACTTCAGCACAGCTTACCACCTGCAAACTGACGGACAATTCGAGAGGGCCATTCAAACGATGGAAGACATGCTAAGGGCCTGTGCCTTAGATTGGTCAAATGATTGGGAAGTTCATATACCGTTGATTGAATTTACCTACAACAATAGTTGGCATGTTTCCATTAAGATGGCACCATTTGAGGCATTATGCGGGAGGATATGCAGATCGCCCTTATGTTGGGACGATTCATCAGACTTGATCGGCACAGAACCAAAGTTGATTGTACAGACACGAGAGAAGATAGCCTTGATTCGTGAAAGGCTGTTGACCGCCCAGAGTCGCCAGAAATCTTACGCCCATTGGAGTTCAGTACTGGAGACCACATACTTTTAAAGGTTTCTCCTACTCGGGGAATCTTTCATTTTACTTGCTCTAAAATCTCAAAAGGTCCAATGTACCTCGGACTAAGTTTACCCTTTCGACTGAAGCGGTAAACGCCCCAAGTCGACGATACCTTCAGTAATACATGGGCCCCAACTTCAAACTCTAACGGCTGGCGATGCGTGTCGGCATAGGACTTCTGTCGACTCTGAGCTGTTAACAGTCTATCACGAATCAAGGCAATCTTCTCTCTTATCTCAACTACTAAACCCGGTTCGATACCAATCAATTCGGATGCATCATCCCAACACAACGGCGAGCTGCACCTCCTTCGGTACAAAGCCTCAAATGGTGCCATTCTAGTCGAGGGGTTCCAACTATTGTTGTACGTAAACTCGATCAACGGCAAGTGCGACTCCCAATCATTTTTCCAATCTAAGGCACAGGCTCTCAACATATCCTCAATTGTCTGAATCGTCTGCTCTGACCTTCCGTCTGTCTGGGGATGGTAGGATGTACTTAGTCTCAACTCGGTTCCCAAAGCTCGATGAATTGCCTACCAAAAATGTGATACAAATCGACCATCTCGATCAGAAATGATACTCTTAGGAGTCCCATGCAACCTCACTATTTCTGCAATGAACACCCGGGCTAGTCTCTCCAGTCCCCACGTATCCTTAATACCCCAAAAATGAGCAGATTTGGTTATTCGATCGATAATGACCCAAATCATGTTCATTCCGGTCCGAGTTCTAGGCATGCTGGTAATGAAATCCATGTAAATATCCTCCCGCTTCCACTCCAGAATAGCAAGTGGTTGCAATAACCCTGCAGGTCACTGATGCTCGATCTTAACCTGCTGACAGGTAGAACACTTTGATACAAACTCGCTAACATCCGTCTTCAATTTACTCCACCAGAAATTACTCGTTACATCCTTGTACATTTTACTTGTACCAGGATGTATGGAATAAGGTGTAGTATGAGCTTCTCTCAAAATTTTCTATCTCAACTCAACATCACATGGTACACACAATCTTCCTCGAAATATCAAAATTCCATCCTCCTGTATTACAAACCCAGGGGATTTCCCCTTCTTCACATCATCCCTCAACTGAACTGAAAACGGGTCATCATACTGCCTCGTTTTGATGTCATCAATCAAAGACAAAGTGATTTATAATGCACACAACTGACCCTGAACTCTTTGAAGCCAAACTTCGATATTCTGGAAAATTAAATCTCGTTGGATATTTCTTTGAGGCCTAAGTACTTCTAACATCTGAAGATCCATCGGCTTACGACTCAACACATCCGCTACTACATTGGCCTTGCCCGGATGATAAAAAATCTCAAGATCGTAGTCCTTGATTAATTCTAGCCACCTACGTTTCCTCATGTTAAATTCCTTCTGGCTGAAGATGTACTTCAGACTCTTGTGGTCCTCGTAAATCTTACACGACGATACATAGAGATAATGCCTCCAAATTTTTAAAGCGAAAACGACCGCAACTAATTCTAAATTGTGAGTAGGGTAATTTGCTTTATATAGTTTCAACTGTCGAGAAGCATACGCAATAACCCTATCTCTATGCATCAAAACACATCCAAGTCCGAGGCCTGAAGCATCACTATAAACCACAAAATCATCGTTCCCCTATGGCAAGGCTTGAACTGGTGCGGTAGTCAACCGCCTCTTCAACTCCTTGAAACTATTCTGCCTATCCGCGTTCCACTCGAATTTATGAGTTTTCTAAATCAAATGCAAAAATGGCCGAGCGATCCTGGAAAATCCTTCGACGAACCTACAGTAGTAACCCGCAAGTCCTAGGAAACTCCTCACTTCCTTCACATTTTAGGTGGTTCCCACGCCAGTACCGCCTCTATCTTATGTGGGTCAACCCGAACTCCTTCCGCTGATATCACATACCCGAGGAATGTTACTTCCTTAAGCCAAAACTTACATTTGGAAAACTTCGCATACAACTTCTCAGCTCTCAAAATGTCTAGCACAACACAAAGATGTACAGCGTGCTCCTCCTGACTCCGGGAATAGATAAGAATGGTATCAATAAAAATGACTACGAATTTGTCCAGATATTCAATAAAAACCTTGTTCATCAACTGCATGAACACTGATGGGCATTGGTTAGCCTGAAAGGCATAACCACAAACTCGTAATGGCCATATCTCGTCTGAAAGGCAGCTTTTCGGTATATTGCTATCCTGAATCCTCAACTGATAATAACCCGACCGTAAATCAATCTTCAAGAAGACTATTGCTCCTTGAAGCTGATCAAACAAGTCATCAATCTGGGGTAAAGGGTATTTATTTTTTATGGTCAGCTTGTTTAATTCTCGATAGTCGATGCATAAACGAAGTGATTCATCCTTCTTTTTTACGAAAAGCACAAGCACACCCCAAGGTGATGCGCTCGGTCGAATATACCCTTTATCTAGCAATTCCCCCAACTATTTCTTTAACTCTAACATATCTGGCGGTGCTATACGATATGGTGCCCGAGAAACAGGAGCTGCATTCGGCTCTACATCAATAGGAAACTCGACTTTCCACTGTGGTGGTAATATTATTAAGTCATCCGGAAATACATCGGGATATTCATTAACGATTGGAATCGATGACATGTCAACCCCACCATCTTCTGCCTTCAAAGCGGTCACCAATAGCCTACGCAGCCCTGGTTCAGGAATTTCATCGCCTTCAAGGCGTTGATCACACTCCCCGATCTACCCGGTTTACAGCCCACAAGAGTATGTCCTGTTTAACACCCCAAACTAGGTGGATATTACAGTGCCGTGAATCCCCGACTGGGACCCACCAGGCAAATGAAAATGACAAATTAAATAATATAATTGTAGTACCGAACCACATTATATTACTAATCACTCCGATGAGGAGTTTAAGTACAACACACCAGGACTAAACCGAATACTAGTATATTTTATATGGAGATAAAATACACCACCCTGAACAATTAAACATCTCAAACGGAATTTGCAGCGGAAAATACAAATGACGGAATAATCGAAATGATCAAATGATCAAACAAACGAAATGATCGGGGCCCCTACTAGTATCATCGACTCCTCGCACAAGATGCTCTTCCGTGCCTTTGCCTTGCCGTGACTAAAACAAAATCCCCAACGGGCCGCCATACGTAACAACAATCCTCAAGGGTTGAAATTACACAATCATGAATTAACTGAAGTTATGAAATAACCTTAGTTATGAATTACGCTGAAGAGGAGTATCATAGTACGCCCGTAATGTTCTGTGCAAGTGTACAAGACGAATGACCGGACACACCCATCCTTGTACCTAATTAGTCTCACGGAGGTAAGCGTTACCGTGTGCACGGTCCAATGTATCGGTGAACCCAATACATGACCATCGTGTGCCCGACTAAAAATTCCACACAGCCACACCTGGCCACGCAATATGAACCCAGAAGGTCATATGAACGAGAATGACCACAATGAATATCAATGAATAATAATTCGACAAGGCCAAGATGACTCACCGAGATGAAAATAATAGTGACGTGATTGATAACCCAATGAAATGATTTGGAACCGTCGTTCCTCGTGAATGAAATGATTATTCGATAATTACAAGTCTCGATATGATTAATACCATGATGAATGAGTTATGATTATGAGCAATCAACAACAAAAGGAATGAGTATCCTTTTAACCGAGTAAGAATTAACTTACTCAATACAGATGACAATGTCCTTCCACGAACAACGTCCTAAATGAAATGTCGGTCGCTCGAACAACCTCGAATAACAATAATTACCAACAACTGATCAATACACGAATCAAATACGATCATAACCGACTCAAACGTCGATACAACAATATCCGAACTCGTAGATGTACTCTAACGAAAACGTTGAGAATATCCTTCCCGTTGGTTATAACTAAACCCAAATTATCGAACCAACCTCAAAAGATTGATTCAAACCAGCAAAACACTATCAATGACATCAATAATCCCATAGAAATCCTCAATTCAAGTTTACAACAACATCAATCGGAAAATCCCCAATTAATCCAAAGTCAACCCCAAGGGTTCTTGAGATAATTCCAAAAATAGCCATTAAATCCGTTGAAATATATTTATCCAAGGTAGATAATCCATATCTAACATATTCCAATAACAATCTAGGCTTACACGAAGAAATCGGAAGGAAAACCCGAAAATCCGAAATTCTAGATCCAAGAGATTAATACCTTTGATTTGATGAGATTAGGATGATGAAATGATGATTAATCCAACTCAAAGCCTTGAAGATGATGATAGATGATAGCAGCTCGAAGAGAACACTCCAAGTCGCCCAAAATCGCCCGAAGTCGCTCCAAAAACGAAGGGAAATGAGAAATGATGAAACTCAGGCTAACTGTCCAATATATAGTCATTCCAGGTTAGCGTGCGCTACCCCTTGTGCGTAGCGTGCGCTAACGGGTAATTTTGGGTAGTCCAGTACCCACTGTCCGAAATCGGTAGCGCGCGCTACGTACCTTTTTGTAGCGTGCGCTACAACCATACCAGTAGCGTGTGTTAATACCCATAGTTAGCGTGCGCTAACGAATTATTAGACGCCCAGTACTGGAATCCAGAAACCGTCTGTCCTCTGATATGACCTCGGTAGCGTGCGCTACAACCAAATATTTAGCGTGCGCTATAATATCGATTGCGTACGCTAAAAACAACTCATAGCGTGTGCTATGAATTAATCCAGTGCAGTCCAGTAGCCACTGGACTCAACCTGATCCGTCCTTAGCGCGCGCTACAGCAATTATTAGCCTGCGCTATTATAACTCACTAGCGCGCGCTACTTACCATTCGTAGCGTGCGCTACTCATAACTCACCTGCAGTCCAGTACCTTCTGGACTGCAGCCAGGGTAACACTAGCGTGCGCTAATGCTGAGTGGTAGCGTGCGTTACCTGTACTCAACTAGCGTGCGCTAGAAAGGGTACGTAGCGTGCGCTACTCCTCACGCACAGCCCACAATGAAAAACGACAAAGATGATAAACACGGCACGAAACTCCAATTAGATTAGTGATGCATGACGATGATACACGATACAATTACTCTGAATGATGAATACCATGATTGAATATGAGTGACAAATGATCATTAATGAGTGAAAATACTGAATGACAATTACTGAATGATAAATACTGAATGATAATAGCTGAATTACAACCGGGTATTACATACACCCCCCCCTTAAAAGAGTTTCGTCCCCGAAACTAAGGGTCAAACAACTCGGGATAACTCTCCCGCATACTATCCTCGGTTTCCCAAGTAGCCTCTTCGACTCTGTGTCTAGACCACTGAATTTTAACCAAAGGAATCGTCTTATTCCTCAACTGTTTGATTCGCCGCTCTAAAACTCGCATAGGACGCTCCTCATATGAATGATCGTCGGCGATCTCGATTTCGTCGAACTGAAGTATGTGACTCGGGTCGGCAACATACTTCCGCAACTGAGAGACATGAAACACATTATGAATTCGGCTCAACGCCGGAGGTAAAGCCAATCGATAAGCTAACTCGCCCACTCGATCTAAAATCTCAAACGGCCCAATGAATCTCGAACTCAATTTTCCCCTCTTCCCAAAGCGGAAGATACCACGACTCGGGGATACCTTGACTAACACGTGGTCACCTATCTCGAACTCTAGTGGTCGACGACGATTATCTGCATACGATTTCTGTCGACTCTGAGCGGTCAACAAACGACTTCTGATCAAAGCTACCTTCTCATGGGCGGCTATAAGCATATCGGGCTCGGTGCCCAATGATTCTGATAAGTCGTCCCAACACAACGGATATCGACAACGACGACCATACAAGGCCTCGTAAGGTGCCATCTTAATCGAAGCATGCCAACTATTATTATACGTGAACTCGATCAATGGTAGTTGGGCTTCCCAATCGTCTTTCCAATCGAGGACGCATGCCCTCAACATGTCCTCTAATGTCTGAATGGTTCTCTCAGATTGTCCGTCGGACTGAGGATGAAAAGCGGTACTGAGATTAAGCTGGGTTCCCATAGCACGATAAACTGATTTCCAAAAATGCGACACAAACCGTCCGTCACGATCGGAAACGAAACTTTTAGGAGTACTGTGCAGTCTGACTATCTCTTTGATGAACAGTTGAGCAAGTCTCTCGGGACCCCACGTCTCCTTCATCTCAAGGAAATGAGCTGATTTAGTTAAGCGGTCCACGATCACCCAGATCGTATTCATGCCACGACGACTCGTCGGCAAACTCGTGATGAAATCCATAGAAATGTCTTCCCACTTCCATTCGGGAATAGGAAGAGGTTTCAGCATACCCGCCGGTCGCTGATGTTCAATCTTGACTTGTTGACAGGTTAAGCATCTCGAAACAAATTCTGCGACTTCTCGCTTCATATTACTCCACCAGTAATTTTGTTTCAAGTCCTTGTACATCTTGCTAGACCCCGGATGAATAGAATAAGGGGTAGCATGAGCTTCTATCAAAATCGAGTTTTTCAACTCGTCATTCGCCGGTACGCACAATCGATTCTTAAACCTCAAAAGTCCATCCTCGTGGACCACAAATCCAGGGGCTTTCCCCTGAGTTACATCCTCACGGATGCGCAACAATGAAGGGTCTGAACTCTGATTCTCTCGGATTGCCTCCTCGAGTGACGATGAAATCTCTAACATACAAAGTTGTCCCTGAACTCGCTGAAGCCAGATCTCGATCTCGGGTCTAAGGAATTCCTGTTGAAGCTCCTTCTGAACTGTTAAACGAGCAAGCATCTGCTCCTGAACGGACTTACGACTCAAGGCGTCGGCGACAACGTTCGCCTTGCCCGGGTGGTAAAGGATCTCGATATCATAATCTTTGATTAGTTCTAACCACCGCCTCTGTCGCATATTTAACTCCTTCTGAGTAAATATATACTTTAAACTCTTATGATCGGTGAATATCTGACAATTAACGCCATAAAGATAATGGCGCCAAATCTTCAATGCGAACACCACGGCTGCTAGCTCCAGGTCGTGTGTCGGATAATTAACCTCGTGAAGCATAGGCAATAACCTTTCCATTCTGCATGAGCACACATCCGAGACCCTGTCCGGATGCATCACTATAAACCACAAATCCTTCCGTCCCCTGCGGCAAGGAAAGTACAGGTGCTGACATTAACCGGCTCTTGAGTTCCTCAAAACTCCGTTGACACGCGTCGGACCACGTGTATTTCTTATCCTTTCGCAAAAGGTTCGTCAAGGGTTGAGCGATTCTAGAAAATCCCTCCACAAATCGCCGATAATAACCCGCTAATCCGAGAAAACTTCGGATTCCCTTAACATTCTTCGGAGGTAACCAATCTCGGATAGCCTCCGTCTTCTGAGGGTCGACACGAACTCCGTCTGATGAAATTACATGTCCGAGAAAAGTCACTTCGGACATCCAGAACTCACATTTGGAAAATTTTCCATAAAGTTGCTCTCGTCTCAACATGTTGAGAACCTGATGAAGATGAACCTCGTGTTCCTCTCGGTCACGAGAATAAATCAAAATGTCATCGATGAAGACAACAACAAACTGATCCAAAAAGTCGATGAAAACCCGATTCATTAACTCCATGAATACCGCAGGTGCATTAGTCAATCCAAACGGCATAACCACAAACTCATAATGACCATAGCGTGTTCGAAACGCCGTCCTCGCGATATCCGACTCTCGAATCCGCAACTGATGATATCCAGACCTTAGGTCGATCTTGGAAAATACTGAAGCTCCCTGAAGCTGATCTAAGAGATCATCAATATGGGGTAAGGGATACTTGTTCTTGATTGTCACCCTGTTCAACTCCCGATAATCAATACATAAACGAAAAGAACCATCATTCTTCTTGACAAATAACATTGGTGCTCCCCACGGAGACGCACTCGGTCGGATATAACCCTTCTCGAATAACTCCTCAAGTTGGTTCTTTAATTCCTGCATTTCGGTCGGGGCCATCCGGTACGGTGCCTTCGATATCGGGGACGTACCAGGCTCCAACTCAATCGTGAATTCCACATCCCTCTGTGGAGGCAAACCAGGTAACTCGTCTGGAAAAACATTGGCATATTCCCTCAATACCGGAATATCCGTCAACATTTCTGATGATTTCTCGGTTTTGGTCATATAGCACCAATAACCAACACACCCCTGATTGAGTAATCTCACTGCTTTCATCAAATTAATGACCTTACCAGAACAGCCGGGATTACCTCCCTGAAACACACATTCAACCCCATCGTCTGAAATGATAGTGATCATACGCTTACGGACACTAATGATGGCATCATGACGATCCATCCAATCAATACCCAAGATGATGTCGTCTCTCGGCAAATCTACCACGATTAGGTCCGCTGGCCATACACGACCATGAAGCTGAATCGGACAGTTATGAATCTCACGATTTCCGATAATTCGTCTACCATCAGGTAGACCAATGACATAAGTCTCACAACTAGTAGCACTACCCAGACGTAGTCTACTCAAACATGACTCGGAAATGAATGAATGCGATGCACCAGTACCAAAAAGGGTACATACAGGTTGAGATAGAATATCGAGTGTACCTGAGATCATTCGGGCCTCTGGATCATCGGTCTTCTTCATCTCATAAATCCGGGGCTTGCTAGTCCCAGCACCTGACGCTCCCGCCTGCTGGCTAAAGGCTCCACCTTTAGTCGCTCCTGTCATTTTAAACGACGCTGATTGAGTGGCCTGATTCTGAATGGCTGACTGCTTAGGGGCCTGAGATGACGTCTAAGTAGGTTTGGAGTCCCTACGGCAAAAACGGGCCTTATGCCCAGCAATCCCACAATTAAGGCATGTGATAGTCTGTCTCGGACACTTGGTACTGAGATGACCAAGATCCCCACAGTTAAAACAGGTGATGGCCGAACTGGCCGCTCGAGATTGAGATTCCGCGGGTTTAGATGACACAAGAGGTAGCTCAGAAAAAGCAGAGCCCGCACGGGGTTTCTTGAAGGTTGTCTGACCGCCTTCAGACTGATTACGATTCTTCGATTTCTTGCTAGCAGACGAAGGTTGCTGCTTAGCAATTTCCTTAGCAGTAAGCTCATAAGTGAGAGCTTTCTCGATGAATTCGGCCAATGTGGTGCAATTATGATTAAGCAACTGAATTCTCATACGGGGTTTCAGCCTCTTACTGAAATACTTGATTTTATCCGCCTCTGAATGAATGATGGATGAGGCGAAAGGGAGAAGTTCCTGAAATTTCTCGGCAATGGCGAGAACATCCTCGTCTGCTGAGGGGTCGGGTGTGAGTAATTCTGACAGCTTGGCCTCTCTGAGTGGGTCCGGATAATACCTCTCCATCATGAGAGTTTTGAACTGATCCCAAGTACATGATCCTTCGGTGGGCTTCAACGACAACCACCAAGAATGTGCGCTCTTACCCAGGTAGTAAGCCGCAACAGAAACCTTGTGTCCTTCGGGACACTCTACCATCGCAAACAACTTCTCGAAATGCTCGAGCCAATGAATAATATCCGCCGGCTCAGACGAGCCCTCAAAAGTAGGTGGCCTCTGGCGAGAGATGTCGCCGATGATATTGCTCACATTCCTCTCTTGCCTCTGAGGTGGCGGCGGAGGAGCCTGCTGATTTTGATTGACGGAGTTATGCATCGTCTCCATCAGCTGTGCCATCTGGGTCATTTGGGCCATCATGCCCTGCATAAAAGCGAGTGGGTCAACCCGGACACCTTCTGACTGAGCCGTGTCCCGGGTACGACTCCCCGTTAGTGAATGATCGCGTCCAGGAGAATGAGTGGCAGCATCGCTGCTCGATGAATTAGTATTATTTCTCGCGTTTGCACGTGTATTCACACGAGCTCTCGGGACTCGGCCCGCTCCACGGCCTCGTCCTCCACGTCCTCTTCTTGCGCTCTCCATACTGAAGTAGGAAAGTCACATGATGATTATATTTCCCGCATGAATATCACGTTATGATTATGACATGAGATGATGAAAATGAGCATACACGCTCTAACACAGTGATTACATGAATGATTAACTGACGTGACATGATTATCTGATGAAATTACTGAAATGATTATCTTGAACAAGTTAACATGATTAATGATTCTATCTTACTGATCTAAAAATGAACAATTAAATGAATTGATTGATTAATGAGTTAACATTAACGTCATTTTAAAAATGACAATGATGATTGAGGATTGTTAACTGATGAATTATGAATGAATGATTATTGCCAGAAATTATACCATGGCATTAGAAATCTTACAGTTCTTTGTCTGATTGGCTCGGCATTTGCACAGGTCACACGTGACGCGAAAGTCCAATGATACTAGTCCGATGACGATGATTTCAAATGAGACATGACTTGGAGGGTAGTATTCAAAACCACGCTCCGATACCAACTCTGTAACACCCCAAACTAGGCGGATATTACAGTGCCGTGAATCCCCGACTGGGACCCACCAGGCAAATGAAAATGACGAATTAAATAATATAATTGTAGTACCGAACCACATTATATTACCAATCACTTCGATGAGGAGTTTAAGTACAACACACCAGGACTAAACCGAATACTAGTATATTTTATATGGAGATAAAATACACCACCCTGAACAATTAAACATCTCAAACGGAATTTGCAGCGGAAAATACAAATGACGGAATAACTGAAATGATAAATGATCAAACAAACAAAATGACTGGGGCCCCTACTAGTATCATCGGGACTCCTCGCCACAAGATGCTCTTCCGTGCCTTTGCCTTGCCGTGACACGAAAACAAAATCCCCAACGGCCGCCATACGTAACAACAATCCTCAAGGGTTGAAATTACACAATCATGAATTAACTGAAGTTATGAAATAGCCTTAGTTATGAATTATGCTGAAGAGGAGTATCATAGTACGCCCGTAATGTTCTGTGCAAGTGTACAAGATGAATGACCGGACACACCCGTCCTTGTACCTAATTAGTCTCATGGAGGTAAGCGTTACCGTGTGCACGGTCCAATGTATCGGTGAACCCAATACATGACCATCGTGTGCCCGACTAAAAATTCCACACAGCCACACCCGGCCACGCAATATGAACCCAGAAGGTCATATGAACGAGAATGACCACAATGAATATCAATGAATAATAATTCGACAAGGCCAAGATGACTCACCGAGATGAAAATAATAGTGACGTGATTCATAACCCAATGAAATGATTTGGAACCGTCGTTCCTCGTGAATGAAATGATTATTCGATAATTACAAGTCTCGATATGATTAATACCATGATGAATGAGTTATGATTATGAGCAATCAACAACAAAAGGAATGAGTATCCTTTTAACCGAGTAAGAATTAACTTACTCAATACAGATGACAATGTCCTTCCACGAACAACGTCCTAAATGAAATGTCGGTCGCTCGAACAACCTTGAATAACAATAATTACCAACAACCGATCAATACACGAATCAAATATGATCATAACCGACTCAAACGTCGATACAACAATATCCGAACTCGTAGATGTACTCTAACGAAAACGTTGAGAATATCCTTCCCGTTGGTTATAACTAAACCCAAATTATCGAACCAACCTCAAAAGATTGATTCAAACCAGCAAAACACTATCAATGACATCAATAATCCCATAGAAATCCTCAATTCAAGTTTACAACAACATCAATCGGAAAATCCCCAACTAATCCAAAGTCAACCCCAAGGGTTCTTGAGATAATTCCGAAAATAGCCATTAAATCCGTTGAAATATATTTATCCAAGGTAGATAATACATATCTAACATATTCCAATAACAATCCAGGCTTACACGAAGAAATCGGAAGGAAAACCCGAAAATCCGAAATTCTAGATCCAAGAGATTAATACCTTTGATTTGATGAGATTAGGATGATGAAATGATGATTAATCCAACTCAAAGCCTTGAAGATGATGATAGATGATAGCAGCTCGAAGAGAACACTCCAAGTCGCCCAAAATCGCCCGAAGTCGCTCCAAAAACGAAGGAAAATGAGAAATGACGAAACTCAGGCTAACTGTCCAATATATAGTCATTCCAGGTTAGCGTGCGCTACCCCTTGTGCGTAGCGTGCGCTAACGGGTAATTTTGGGTAGTCCAGTACCCACTGTCCGAAATCGGTAGCGCGCGCTACGTACCTTTTTGTAGCGTGCGCTACAACCATACCAGTAGCGTGCGTTAATACCCATAGTTAGCGTGTGCTAACGAATTATTAGACGCCCAGTACTGGAATCCAGAAACCGTCTGTCCTCTGATCTGACCTCGGTAGCGTGCGCTACAACCAAATATTTAGCGTGCGCTATAATATCGATTGCGTACGCTAAAAACAACTCATAGCGTGCGCTATGAATTAATCCAGTGCAGTCCAGTAGCCACTGGACTCAACCTGATCCGTCCTTAGCGCGCGCTACAGCAATTATTAGCGTGCGCTACTATAACTCACTAGCGCGCGCTACTTACCATTTGTAGCGTGCGCTACTCATAACTCACCTGCAGTCCAGTACCTTCTGGACTGCAGCCAGGGTAACACTAGCGTGCGCTAATGCTGAGTGGTAGCGTGCGTTACCTGTACTCAACTAGCGTGCGCTAGAAAGGGTACGTAGCGTGCGCTACTCCTCACGCATAGCCCACAATGAAAAACGACAAAGATGATAAACACGGCACGAAACTCCAATTAGATTAGTGATGCATGACGATGATACACGATACAATTACTCTGAATGATGAATACCATGATTGAATATGAGTGACAAATGATCATTAATGAGTGAAAATACTGAATGACAATTACTGAATGATAAATACTGAATGATAATAGCTGAATTACAACCGGGTATTACATCCTGTGCCATCCTCAGCTACTATTGAGATAGTACGAGTCCGATATTCCATGATAGCACCATGAAGATTTAGCTAATCGTCCCCGGGGATCAAATCCTCGTCCTTTAAGTCTACAACAATGAGGTTTGAGGGCCAATCTTAGTTCCCGATCCTCACTGCGCATTCTCTGACTTCCTGGTTCCCAACCATATGATCCCTACTAGGCATACCCACTATGAACCGCTCCCACTCAAATAAACAGTCAATACCAATACGACATACGCAATCCTATGCAATTAAAGAATGAGTAGCACCCAAATCAAATAGCACCGAAACTGGATGAGAAAGGATCTGAGTGGTACCTGATGCCACCGGAATGTTTGTCTCCACTGTGCATTTCATCTGGTATATATGGGGGTGTACTGATCCCGAACTCGACACTGCACGGCGGTCCGGCTGACCCCGACCCCTACCATGGCCCGAACTCTGAGAGGCCTAAGCAATTAGGGTCCTCTAATCAACACTAAGCTCCTACTGTACTGTAGTGGATGTCGGGGCTCTGGCTGCTCTAGTAGCCCTCTCACAATGAGCTGCACGATGCCCACTCTGCCCGCATGAAAAATAATTAACCAATGGAAACGGGCAATCATTCACTACATGCTCACTTTGACTGCAGTTGAAGTAAACCCTGCCTTCAGGTATAGTAGACTGAACTGAGCGGTTACCATAAGAGACTCCAGTTTGATGAAATGACCTTTTCCCATGGGAGCCTCCAGTAGTTTTTTGTTTCTTAGCCTCGGAACCAGATTCTGACTCTGAAACTGCCATCTGAGTCACTACTGGTATTCTTTCAACATACCACACATGAGTGGCGCCATGCTCTGTCTGATATGCAGTTTCATGCGCATATAAAAGTAGCGAATATTATCGGCCTCGGTTCTAACTCGATCCTTCACATAGCCCAACTACTGATTATAGGTAATGATGGCCTGGGATATCGGTACATCCTGCGGTGTAGCGGTAAAGAACTCGACAATCCTGCACTTCCGAACTGGCAGTGGATATTATTCCGCCTCTATAGCGGTCTTAAACTCCTCCCAAGTGGCTACACGATCTCTAGGCGCTACTGCCTCCCACCACTCCACAGCTTCCTTATCCAAGAGGTATTGAGCAATAGGTACCCTCCTATCGTCAGGATAAGCTATGGCATTGAAAGTCCTTAGCAACTGAAAGAGAAAATTCTCCCAACCTAAGGAGTCAGTAGAACCAGCAAAATGAGGGGGTGGATCTTTGTCACTTTCTGAAGCCATTGCTGGCTTCGTCTTCCGCAGTCGGGGGCATATTCTGGCGCCCACCTTGAGCTATATGAGCCAATTGAGCTACCAACTGTTGAAGTATAGCAGTAGCTACTGCATCAGCGTTATTACCCAACGGTTGGCCCTGGTTGACTGATAATTCCTGCTATCTATTAAAACTTAGGGACAGAGTATTCAGTACTGAATGTCAAGCTGAATCTGCGGATGACTGAGAACGCGAAACTCCCTCATCATCAGCACCACGACCATGGCCTCGGCCGCGTCCCTGAGATGGTACCACAACCTCTCAACATACTGAAGAATAAGAAATGAAACGAGACAAGATCAGCACAGTTCACAATTTACATCATTGGTACCCCAACTCACAATTCCAATTCACATAAGAAAAGTAATACAGAAGCGTAATAATTTTAGAAGACTTATAGCCACGGGTCGCATGAAGAGATGGTATCACGATGATGTTAGGGTCAATAACTGACTCTTATGACATGACTGACAGACCTAAATTGACCGACAGACTAGGTATTCACAACCTAAAGCTCTGATACCATAAATGTAACACCCCAATTCTCATAAGGGACATTACACGTCGTAGAACCTTCATCAAGGTTTACCAGGCAAGGACATTCACACATTTAAAATAATCCCATAATGACAACATTAATAATGTAAATAAGGTCGTGGCCTCGGCCAAAACATTTTGGTTCAAATGCAGGACAACAGAATGTAAATGAATCCATTACCCACGCAGGGGACTTCTACAATATCTTTAAAATAGAAAAACATTTACTCTACTGACTCTGACGGACAACATAAACATAATAAAATGAACCAACAGACTCAAGCCTCATAACATCATGCCTGACCATCCTCTGCATGCACTACCCATGCTGGCTCCTCAGCTCGCCCAATACCTGAAATGCATGAAACGCATTTCCCCCATTTAAGGGGTTAGCATTCGAATAGCTAGTGCAAGTACACAATTACACGACATTATATACAGATACGATTCAACAATATCATCCCATTTAGAAAGCATTTTAGTAAACAATATTCTGGAATATCACATTTGCATCAAAACATCAGTATCATGAAAAACCATGTCATCATATCTCAACACCACGATAATCCACACTTGGTAACCCGCGGCCGTACCCATTAGTATCGACCCCCAGAGGTCCCGTCGGACCATCCCCAGGTGGAAAACCACTTCCGTGGCCGTATCATTAGTATCGGCCCCCAAAGGTCCCGTCGAACCGTCCCCGTGTGGAAGAATAACAACACACATCCACAGTACCATAATTTATCATTCATGTCGAATTCGTAACACACATAATATAATGTAATACATGTACTTGCCTTGATGAAATACAGCGTAAGGAAATGCTGAACGGGAGGGACTTCAGTCCGAATATTCTTTGAAAATTGATTCCTATTAATAAAGGTATACAATCAACCACGACATCTCGGAAACGTAAGAATTCATCCTAAATTCTACATTTTGGACAAATCAGCAAACACTACGAGGTCAGAATCAATCTTAGTCTATTAACGGTGAAAATATCAAGACCTATTCCACAAAACTTCAAGGAAACAATGAATTACGATTACGCAATCATAATCTAACAACCATCTAAGTCAAATCGGACTAAAAATACGTAATCATCACAAAAAACCCCAAATCCCCAAAAACTAGGATTCTAGCAAAAATACCTCGATTAGAACGGTGGAATATGTTGCAATGATGCTAAATCCTTGTTGGGAACTCAAAAATATTGATAGGTGGTGACGATCGACCAAAATCCGCACTCTCCTAACCAAATCATCGCAAATCGCGAAGGAAGAGAAGAAGGAGATGAAAAATAGCGAAATCAGGACTGAAGTCCGCTTATATAGGTGAATATCGTTACGTACTCAACACCCCCAGCATTACGTATGTTAAACTTTTAACGTACGTTAGGGCATCTGCATTACGTACGCAACGAACCCCACATGGTAGGTTTAGTGTACGTAAAAGCTACTAGTGTACGCTACGTTTTGAGGTTAATGTACGTAATAGAATATCCAGTGCTTACTGATTTGTTGCCCAGGTATCTTTACGTACATTGAGGAGTTCGGATAACGAACGTAATAAACCTTTATGTACATTATATCCTGCAGATAGCATACGCAAAGATAACCTTTATGTACATTATAACCTTTATGTACATTATAAACCTTAAGAACGTTCTCTCGGATTTGAGTAATCATCGGGTCCTCTAATTGTTTCAGCTTAATTTCATCGATCAAAGACGATGAAATCTCTAAAGCACAAAGTTGCCCGACAGCCCCAGGCAACAAAACCTCAACATCTAACTCGATCAAAGCCCGCCGAAGCTCAGACTGAGATGTAAGGACCTCAAGCGTTCGCAACGCAATCGGTTTCCGGCTCAAGGCGTCGGCCACGACGTTCGCCTTGCCCGGATGATAAAGGATTTCGAGGTCATAATCCTTAATCAGCTCTAACCACATGCTCTGTCTCATATTTAACTCTCGCTGAGTAAATATGTACTTCAGACTTTTATGATCTGTAAAAATCTGACATGTAGAGCCGAAAAGATAGTGACACCAAATCTTGAGCGCGAAAACAACTGCCGCTAACTCCAAATCATGAGTAGGGTAGTTCAGCTCATACGGCCTCAACTGTCTCGACGCATAAGTGATGGTCTTGCCGTGCTGCATCAATACGCACCCAAGACCTTGAACCGAAGCATCGCTATAAACGGCAAAACCCTCGTTGCCACATGGCAATGCTAAAACCGGGGCTGAGGTCAAACGCTTCTTCAGCTCCTCAAAATCGATCGCCTCGTCATTCCGCATTTAATTTCTCAGATTTCTGGAGCAACTGTGTAAGTGGCCGAGCTAGTTTCGAGAAACCCTCGACGAACCTACGGTAGTAGCCAGCCAATCCCAAGAAACTACGGACCTCCTTCACACTTGTGGGTGGTGCCCAATCCAACACTGCCTCAATCTTCTGCGGATCCACTCGAACTCCCTCGGTTGAAATCACGTGACCCAAAAACATCACTTCCTTCAGCCAGAACTCACATTTCGAGAACTTCGCATAGAGTTGCTCGGCCCTCAAAATGTCTAACACTATCCGCAAATGATGGGCATGCTCTTCCTCATTCCTCGAATAGATAAGAATATCGCCAATGAAGACGACGACACACTTATCCAGATACTCGATAAAGACTTTGTTCATCAACTGCATGAACACCGCCGGCGCATTAGTTAACCCGAAAGGCATAACTACAAACTCATAATGTCCGTATCTCGTCCGAAAAGCTGTTTTTGGCACATCGGACTCCCTCACCCGGAGCTGATAGTACCCCGATCTCAAATCAATCTTTGAGAATACCGCCGCTCTCGCAATCGATCGAACAAGTCATCAATCCTCGGCAAAGGATACTTGTTCTTGATGGTCACCTTGTTCGCGATAGTCGATACACAAACGCAGTGAACCATCCTTCTTACGCACAAACAGACCGGTGCGCCCCAAGGCGAGGCGCTCGGTCGAACATACCCCGACTCAAGAAGTTCACTCAAGCTTTCTTCAACTCAGCCATCTCTCGAAGGTGCCATGCGATACGGCGCCTTGAAATTGGAGCCGCGCCCGGCTCTAACTCTATAGCAAACTCGACCTCACAATTCGGTGGCAATCCCAGAATTCGTCAGAAAACATCAGAAACTCACTAACGACCTAATCGACGAAAACTCGACTCCACAATACCACGCCTTAAAGGCGTAGCACCAATAACCAGTACACCCCTTTCGCAGGAGTTTCATCGCCTTCAAGGCGTTAATAACAAACTTCTGGTTTCTCTTTCGCCACGCGAAAGAGTGTTCAGTGCCGTCCTCGGCTAACATGGTAATGATCCTCGTGCGGTAGTTCATGATTGCACCATGCCGCTCGAGCCAATCATCCCCGAGAATCAAATCCTCACCCTCGATACCCACAACAATAAGATTAGAGGGCCAGACCCTCTCACAAATAAACACAGAACAGTCCCGGACCTCTCGATCACCGACAATTCTATCACCGCTAGGAAGTTTAATGATGAAAGGCTCGCAAGGTGACAAGCAGTCGAGACTCAAACGGCGTACACACTCTAGAGAAATGAATGAATGCGTAGCACCCGAATCAAAAACCACACTCACAGGATGAGAATGGATATGAACGGTACCTGTCGCCACAGTAGCCGCTGGGTTATCGACCCTCATCTCGTATATACGCGGCTGGGCAGAGCCGACACTGGAATCTCCTCCTCTAGCGGGTTGACCCCGACCCCTACCTCGGCCGGCACTCGGCGGTGGCGGCGGAGCGAATGAGCCCTGGTTCACACTCGGCTCCATAGGTGCTGGGTGAGAAGAACGAGCGCCGCGAAAATGTCTGAGCTTCTCGCAAAAAGAAGCCTTGTGGCCCGACTGACCACAAGTATGACAAGTTAAAGGTGGACGAGGACAATCCCGGTTCACGTGGCCTGGCTTGCCACAGTTAAAGCATCTGGGGTCCCGGACGAAGGTTCCGGCGGCATTTCAGAAACTCCCAGAGAAACGAGCCGAACCACCCGTAGAAATGTTTACAGGTTGAGATTTCGCCGCCTCCACTCGGGACGAGAAAATTTCCTACGACTCGCTTCTTGCTCTCACGAGCCACATCACTAGCCGTCACGGACATATCATAAGCAAGAGCTCGACTCTGATAATCCTTCAAAGTAGTGCAGACGAGTCCTGACATATAGTCCCAAATGGACAGCTTCATCCTCCTGGAAAAGTGAAAAATTTTGTCGTTCTCTTCGACAACTTGGGTCTTCACATAGCCCAATTCCTTGTTAAAATCGGCAATAGCTTGAGATACGGGGATATCCCGTGGTTGAGCATCATAGAAAGCGTGTACCCGAGCCTGTCTGACCGGCCACGGGCAATATTCGGTCTCCATCAATTCCTGAAATTCGGCCCACGAAGCAACATGATCTTTGGGGCCCACGGCTTCCCACCAATCCATAACATCCCCAGTGAGAAAGTACTGGGCAATAGGGACCTTGCGGTCCTCGGGACAGTTGGTGGCAACGACTTTAGATATCTCCTTGATCTATCCTTCCCAGCCGATCGGGTCCGAAGCTCCCGAAAACTGAGGAGGATGCATCTTGATGACATCCTGAAGCCAGCGATCCACTCCGCCCCGATTAGCATGGGCCTGATCGGGGTTATAGACCACCTGAGCTATAGCCGCCATCTGGTTAACCATTTGCTGCATAACAGCCGCAATACCAAGATCGGCGCGCTCCTGAGAAGAAGCATGACTGTGACGGTCACCGCATCGCCGGCCTCCCGAAGAATGCGACGTGGCCGCCCCACCGGCCGCCCCCACGTCCCTGGCCGCGTCCCACGACCACGACCACGACCACGACCACGGTTTCTCCGGCATCCATACCGGTGTTAAGAGATAATGTATATATTGATGATGAGTAAGGGAGGAAAAAGCAACCACGATTCGAAAAGCGAAAATACTATGCAAGAAAACAAAAGACCGAATAAGAAAACTTACGAGCACTGGAAGTACTGAGATGCTGGCAGCGGTGTGACAATGTGCAAAACAAAACACGACTAGACCCAAATAACCAACAAGCCTAGGTATCCATAAACCTAGATGCTCTGATACCATTTTCTGTAACACCCCGAGATATTCAGAGTATATTACAGCGCCGTGGACCCCTACATAGGACCTACCAGGCTACAATCACGAAAACTCCACTCGACTAACCATCTTGGTTAGTGAGGACACACATTTAAATGATATGACATAAAAGATACGCCCGGAGCAACCGGCGAAATAAGCATCACCCGACAATGTAACAATTTTAAAGTAATACAATACGGAGTTTGAAATGAAAAGCCTAACTACTCGCGAGTACAATCTATAAGTTTATAATTGTGAGAACAACCAAATCGAAATGGACAAAAGAAATAAAAAGACCCAAATGCACATGTCAACGACCCTGGCCAACGTCCTCATACTGTCCAGGTGCCCGCTCGTCCGGATAATCATAACCTGAAATCCATAACAAGAATTTCCCTAAAACGGGTCCCCAAAGGGGTTAGCAATTACGCTAGTACAAGTAATCAAGGCAAACCAATCGCTTACACATTTCATAGTACATGCACCAATATCATTTCAGAAACAAAACCAGACATGTCTTTTCGGAAACAAACAGTCACAATTAATTTGCCTAGGACCGGGACGAAGCCATGAATCCCACTCGAGGCCTCTAAGGACCCTCCCGAGCTGGCCACATTTATAAAACAAATCAAGCACCACACATCACCTAGGACCGGGACGAAGCCACGAATCCCACTCGAGGCCTCTAAGGACCCTCTCGAGCTGGCTAGCGAATCAAACTCATGAATCCAGGACGAAGCCATAGATTCCCTCGAGGCCCCGTCGGACCCTCCCGAGGTGAGTAAAGCACACACAATATACATTACCATTTCATGTTAAGCATAAAGGTTTCCAAGAATTACTTGCCTTGAGTAATTGATGACGCAACGAACGGAAAGGATAATCACCGACGAACGCTAAGAACCAATGGAACCGAACCTAACGATTTGAAGAACATAATCACAACCAACTCTAGATGAATACGGAAATGGAATACCCCCGAGAACCCGCCTACGATTCATGTATATTCGTACAAAAACAACAACGAGGGCGGACCACAACCAAACCCTCTCGATTCCATAAAAACCACAAAATATACCATGAATCCGTAGGAAAGTTAATGATACTAACAATATTAATCGTATTCATCAAGAATCCACCAACAAAACGGAAAGAATCGGACAAAAACCCCAAAATCCCCAAAATCCCCAATTATCCAAAAGGTAGGGTTCCAAGAGATATTACCTTGAAGATTCAAGTATTTAGATTCATAGAACACGCATTGGATTGATTATCCGGGCTTCACAACCCAAGAAGAATGATGAAAATCAACCCCCAATTGATGAATGGTGAGAAGCTCTCCTCCTCTCTCACTCTCTCTCGCGTAAATGGAAGAAGAAGAAGAAGAAGGAAAATGAGCTGCTCTCGCTCAAAACAACACAATTATAGAGGGTTGACCGCATTGTGTGCCGCGGCTCAGCTGAGGTGTGCCGTGGCACAGGCCAAAAAAATTGCTCACAGGGTTCGGCAGTGTGCCGCGGCTCAGCCGACATGTGCCGCGGCACCCGGTACAGTCGGGTTTTGGCCGAAAATGCCACACGAGTGTGCCGCGGCCCGGACGGGTGTGCCGCGGCACCGACTCGGCACTGTGCCGCGGCACCGGACGGGTGTGCCGAGGCACTGACTCGACAGTGTGCCGCGGCACCGGATGGGTGCACCGCAGCACACAGTACAGTCCGCTCGGCCAACAACTGGAGAAATGTGTGTGCCGCGGCGCACACACCTTGTGCCGCGGCCCACACCCCCTTTGGGTCCTAAATGATGAAAAATGATCCGGGAAGAGAATAAAAGCAATAGGAATCAATATTTGGGAACCAATAACAAGAAATGGATCCACGGCAACCCCGAAATGGCGGTTCCGCACAACAATAACGAGAATACAGTTCAACAGATGACATGAAGGATACACTGAAAGATACAAGAGGGTCACTACGATCGAGAAATACACCAAAAATGAAAATACAAGGGAAAGAAAAATGCGGATATTACATAGTTGAGGCTTTGGGGCCTATAAATACCATTTCATTTGGTATTCAAATAACAATAACTCCAAGCATAATTCTTATATGTCTGAGTTTATTATATACATTATTGTTATTGTAATCGCGCTTAATTGATAAGAGTTTGAGTGTCTAATTAACTCAACCATACACGATAGGAAAAAAGGATTGTAGATTTGATTTGGTGTTATTAGGATTGTGGATCCGGCATTGTTAGAATCATAATCTAAATCCGGTGAGGTTTTACTAGTGTCGATAGAAAGCTATAAAGGTTGTTTCATTGTCCGATATGAAAGGAGAAATGATTCATCTTGGACCGATAGAAGACACGACTGTAACGGTTTATCTTGGACCGATAGAAGACAAGATTGTAATGGTTTACCTCGGATCGATCGAAGACAAGACGGAAAGGTTTATCTTGGATCTATAGAAAAAGATAACAAAGTAGAGAGGATGTAGTAATTTGTCGAACCTCTACAAATCTCTATGTCATTTATTTTACGTACTTATTTATCGCTTCCGCATGCGAAAAGAGTTCAATACTCTACACCGCACTATTCAACCTCCCTTCTAGTGGCGTTACCAACTCAACAATTGGTATCAGAGCAGTCTCTATATAGCTGGCTTAACATCCAAAGAGAAAAGACCCGATGGTGTTTATTTTTGCTCTGATAGAAGGTCTTGCCTTAAACCGACCACCATTTTTCGACGGATCAAATTTCATGACATGGAAGAAAAAGATGTCAATCTTCATTAGAACTTATAATATCGAAATTTGGAAGGTTATTTGCTGTGGTTCAAAAGTTCCTACAAAATACGACGGCTCTCTCAAAAGTTTCGAAGAATATAATGAGGAGGATTGGAAAAAATGACCATTGTAATTATTATATTGTGCTCTAAATCTGGAAGAACACAATCGAATCTCTTCATGTCAAAGTGTTAAAGAAATATAGAAAATATTTGAGGTAACTCAAGAAGGAACAACTCAAGTCAAAGAGACGAAGATAAATATGCTTCTCTATGACTACGAGTTATTCATGATGAAAGATGACGTGTCCATATCAAATATGCTCGACCAATTTTCGGTCATCACAAATGGACTATCTTTCTTTGGGAAACTATTATCGAGTAGTGAAAAAGTGAAGAAAATATTACGATCACTACCTCGTGAATGGGATGGGACGGTCGTCGCCATTATGGAATCAAAAGATCTCTAACATGTTAGATTTTATTGCCCTTGTTGGTTCGCTAATAAATTACGAGCTCATGCTTAAATTACGAAATGCCAATCGAAGCCGAAGAAGAAATCCATTGCTTTAAAAGCTACAAAAGATGTTGGATACTGAAGAAAAAGAATCTCGATTGATGATGATGATGACGCATCGGCATTCTATGCAAAAGAAATCAATAAATATCAAAATCTATTAAACCGGAGAAAAAAAGACATCAACTCACAAGCCCGAAATGAGTCAAAATTATTCGACAATAATTGTCGAAATTGTGAAAAACCCGGCCACTTTGCGAAAAACTGTCGTGGTACAACTTCCAAAAAGGAAGCATATATAGCTATTTGGACTAACGATAATGAGGAATATGAAAATAGTAAAAATAATCTCACACTCATGGCCAGAAGCTCATATGACGACAGCGACAACGAAAGTCAGGTAAGTACTTCGTCTCAAGACGAACTTTTTAACGCTTTCGAGTTATTGTATATGGGTTTTCAAAATTCGCTTAAAACTAATAATCACTTAAATTAAAAAATAAAATATTGAAAGATGAAATCTCCAATTTACTAGAAAAGAGAAAACTAATTTAAAACGATCATTTTTCTTGCTTACAAAAAGAAAACAAATTAAAGGATGATTTACTAAAAGTCCAAAGAGAACTTAAAGATTTAATGAATAAATTTTCTTTTGGAAATGAAAAATTTGAAAAACTTCTTTCAATTCAAATTTTTTCGTTAAATAAACAAGGAATTGGATTTGAACAATGTGAAAAATGAATCCGATAAATCTTTAAATTTTAAAATAACACACTTTGGTAAATGTTTGTAAATCGAGCATCACATTTCAAATAGCAAAAGCCCAAGATGCACTGTTAAAATTAAGAAAATATAGATTCTAAAAGGAACCATAGTACTGAATATCGTTTATTTGCCAAATCAGAAACGATCCTGAGTCGGTTGGATCCGCAAAATTCAAAATTAATTATTTATTATTTGGTATTAAACTCAGGGGGAGTTAGTATATTCAGGAGGAGTATACCCATTTTATCAAGGAGTTTTATTGATTTTACTTAAAATATTTCATATCCTTTTTGCTAATGAAAAAAATGGGGAGAAGGAGAAGGAGTGATGAGAGAAGAAATAAGGGGAGAGAATATCTTCCTATGGGAAAACTAACAATAATGGACAAAGTCGAAAACTTTAATCTGTATTTTTTTCGTTGTATTTTTTACAGGTATAAATCTCATCAAGAATTATTATTTTATCATCGTCAAAAAATGGGAGATTGTTGGAACATTTTATTCCACACAAATATATTAACGTATTTTGATGATGTGTTTTTTTTTTTGGTATTGAAAGATAATCGGTCATTAGACAATGTCGAAATTAAGAAACGGTATAATTGAAGGCGATGGTAATTCTCTAAAGATACCGACCTCCTTATCTATAACATCTCATCTAGACATATGGTCTGCGCAAGTGTTCGCAGCATGTCCAACCCAATGAAATTCAGCCTCCCATGGCTTGTGAAGCATCTCCGTGCATCTTGCAATCCTAGCCTTCGTGTTGGCATCTTCGTTACACTCACTTTCGCCCATAATCAAGTGATGTATCAGTAAAGAATCAGACTCAATACTGATTTTCTGATATCTGTGCTCCTAAGCAAACTTAAGGCCCAATTCCAAAGCCTCCAATTCGACATGTATAACTGATGGTGACTGTAGTTCTGTGTGAAGACCCCACTGCCATATGCCATTTTCATCCCGTAGCAGGCCTCCCGCTGCACCTCTGTTTTTGCTGCTGTGCACGCTAACATCGACATTGAGTTTAACCCATCCAGGCTTCGGCTTATTCCATTTGACAGTTCCCACAATTTTCCTCTTCTTTCGACTTACGCACTTCAAATCCAGAGCAAGACGAAGAACATTAAATATGGTTTGTGGAACTGGTTGTTTCTTCCCTTCTAACACACGTAAGTTACGTGCTTTCCAAATTTCCCAAACGCCAGCCATAAAGATGAACTGCCAATGGATTTTCTCCATAATTTTGTTGGGCAGATTTGATGTACAAGCATTTATCTCCATCCATTCCAAGTCTGAGCCTTTATCAAAAGTTTCCAGGTTTGCTTCGGGTATCAGAGCTTCCCATGATGAACAAAGAAAAACAACAATTAATCAACAACAGTTGAAGAACCACGAGCTGGAAAGAAAAGCAAAGAACTCAAGCATAAACAAAGCTAATGTACGCTATGCATCATAGTTAACATAGGTAAAGAAGATCCAGCTGAACCAGCTGAGTTAACAATCTTAACGTATACTAAAAGAAGACTTAACATACGTAATGTCAAACAGAGAAAAAACTGGACGATGACATTCAGGTATTTTAATACACGAAACGAAGTGAAGCAACGTACACTAAAGGAAGAGCTTAACATACGGTACAGATACAACATTACAACTACTATGAAGTTTGAAATACAAATTCAAATATCAGTCCGTCGGAAACATCTAGAACGTTAATGTGTACAACGTTCATATACCCATTGTACTAAACGTATGCAACAAGAAGATACTATGTATGCAAAGGAAGAAACATAGCTACTGGACTGTACTGAACATAAGCTAACGTACGTAACATGGAAAGGCTTGTGTACGTTAAGGAGGCAGCATAACGTACGCGAAGAAGGAGCAGGCAGCAAGAGCTAGCTGAAGCTTTGGAGCCTATAAGTACCATTTCATTTGGTATCAAGTAACAATAACTCCACGCACAATTCTTATACGTCTGAGTTTATTATATACATTATTGTTTTTGTAATCAAGCTTAATTGATAGGAGTTTGAGTGTCTAATTCACTCAACCATACACGAGAAAATAAAAGATTATAGATTTGATTCAGTGTTATTAGGATCGTGGGTTTGGCATTGTTAAAACCATAATCTAAATCCGGTGAGGTTTTCTAGTACTAATAGAAAGCAAGAAATGTTGTTTTCTTATCAGATAGAAAAGGAAAAATGGTTTATCTTGGACCGATAGTAGACAAGACGGTAACGGTTTATCTTGGACTGATAGAAAACCAGATTGTAATGGTTTACCTTGGACTGATCAAAGACAAGGCGGAAAGGTTTATCTTGAATCTATAGGAAAAGATAATGAAGGAGAGAGGACGTAGGCAATTTGCCAAACCTCTATAAATCTCTGTGTCATTCATTTTCCACACTTATCCATCGTTTTCGCATGCGAAAAGAGTTTAATACTCTACACTGCACTATCCAACCGCCCTTCTAGTGGCGTTACCAACTCAACAATTGGTATCAGAGCGGTCTCTATATCACCGGCTTAACATCCGAGGAGAAAAGATCCGATGGTGTTTACTTTTGCTCTGATAGAAGGTCTTGCCTTAAACTGACCAGCATTTTCCGATGGATCAAATTTTATGACATGGAAGAAAAGATGTCAATCTTCATCTGAGCTTATACTATCGAAATTTGGAAGATTATTTGCCGTGGTCCAAAAGCTCCTACAAAATCCAACGGCTCTCTCAAAGTTTCGAAGAATATAATGAGGAGGATTGGACAACACGGCCATTGTAATTGTTATATTTGCTCCAAATCCAGAAGAACACAATTGAGTCTCTTCGTGTGAAAGTGTCAAAGAAATTTAGAAAATACTCGAGGTAGCTCAAGAAGGAACAACTCAAGTCAATGAGACGAAGATAAATATGCTTCTCCATGACTATGAGTTATTCATGATGAAATATGACGTGTCCATATCAAACATGCTCGACCAATTTTCGGTCATCACAAATGGACTAGCTTGCTTTGGGAAATCATTATCGAGTCGTGAAAAAGTGAAAAAAATATTACGATCACTACATCGTGAATGAGATGGGGCGGTCACGGTCATTATGGAATCAAAAGATCTCAACACGTTTGATTTTAGCGCCCTTGTTGGTTCGCTAATAATTACGAGCTCGTGCTTAAATCATAAAATGCCTAACTGAAACCAAAGAAGAAATCCATATCTTTAAAAGCTACAAAAGATGTTGGATAATGAAGAAAAAATCTTGATTGATGATGATTAAGAATCGGCATTTTATGCCAAAAATATCAATAAATATCAAAATTTATTAAACCATAGAAGAAAAGACATCAACTCACAAGCTCGGAATGAGTCAAAATGATTCGACAATAATTGTCGAAATTGTGAAAAACCCGATCACTTTGCAAAAAACTGTCGTGGTACAACTTTCAAAAAGGAAGCATATATAGCCACTTGGAGTGACGATGATGAAGAATATGAAAATAATCAAAATAACCTCACACTCATGGCCAGAAGCTCATACGACGGCAATGAAATTCAGGTAAGTACTTCATCTCAAGACGAACTTTTTAACACTTTCGAGTTATTGCATACGGATTTTAAAAACTCGCTCAAAACTAATAAATCACTTAAATTAAAAAATAAAATATTGAAAGATGAACTCTCCAATTTACAATAAAAGAGAAAACTAATTTAAAACGATCATTCTTCTTGCTTAGAAAAAGAAAACAAATTAAAGGATGATTTACTAAAAGTCCAAAAAGAATTTAAAGATTCAATGAATAAATTTTCTTTTGGAAATTAAAATTTTGAAAAACTTCTTTCAATTCAAAATTTTTCATTAAATAAACAAAGAATTGGATTTGAACAATGTGATAAAAATGAATTCGATAAATCTTTAAATTTTAAAATACCACACTGTGGTAAATATTTGTGAATCGAGCATCACATTTCAAATTGCAAAAGCCCAAGACGCACTGTTAAATTAAGAAAATATGGATTCCAAGAGGAACCATAGTACTGAATATCATTTATTTGCCAAATCAGAAATGATCTGAAGTCGGTTGGATCCGCAAAATTCAAAATTAATTATTTATTATTTGGTATTAAACTCAGGGGGAGTTAGTATATTCAAGAGGAGTATACCTATTTTATCAAGGAGTTTTATTGATTTTACTTAAAAGATTTCATATCCTTTTTGCTAATGACAAAAAGGGGGAGAATGAGAAGGAGTGATGAGAGAAGAAATAAGGGGAGAGAATATCTTCCTATGAATGGACAAAGCCGGAAACTTTGATCTATATTTTTTCGTTGTATTTTTTACAGGTATAAATCCCATCAAGAATTATTGTTTTGTCATAGTCAAAAAGTGGGAGATTGTTGGAACATTTTATTCCACACAAATATATTAACGTATTTTGATGATGTGTTCCTGAACAAAGAAAAACAACAATTAATCAACAACAGTTGAAGAGCCACGAGCTGGAAATAATAGCAAAGAACTCAAGCGTAAATAAAGCTATCGTAAGCTATGCATCATAGTTAACGTACGTAAAGAGTATCCAGATGAACCAGTCGAGTTAACAAGCTTAACATACGCTAAAAGGAGACTTAACGTACGTATTGTCAAACACAGAAGAAACTGGACGATGACATTCAGGCATTTTAACGTACGCAACAAAGTGAAGCAACATACACTAAAGGAAGAGCTTAACGTACGCTACGGAGACAGCATTACGGCCGCTATGAAGTTTGAAATGCAAATTCAAATATCAGTCTGTTGGAAATATCTAGAAGGTCAATGTGTACAACGTTCATACACTCATTGTACTTAACATACGCAACAAGAAGATACTACGTACGCAAAGGAAGAAATGTAGCTACTAGACTGCACTGAACAGAAGCTAACGTATGTAACATAGAAAGGCTTATGTAAGCTAAGGAGGCAGCGTAACGTAAGCTAAGAAGGAGCAGGCAGCAACGGCTAGTTGAGGCTTTGGAGCCTGTAAATACCATTTCATTTGGTATCGAGTAACAATAATTCCAAGCATAATTCTTATACGTCTGAGTTTATCATATGCATTATTATTGTTGTAATCGAGCTTAATTGATAGGAGTTTGAGTGTCTAATTCACTCAACCATACACGAGAGGAGAGAAAAGATTGTAGATTTGATTCAGTGTTATTAGGATCGTGGATCTGGTATTATTAGAATCACAATCTAAATCTGGTGAGGTTTTCTAGTACCGATACAAAGTTAGAAATGTTGTTTCCTTGTCCGACAGAAAAGGAAAAATAGTTTATCTTGGACTGATACAAGATAAGACTGTAACGGTTTATCTTGGATCGATAGAAGACAATATTGTAGCGGTTTACCTCGGACCGATCAAAGACAAGGCAGAAAGATTTATCTTGAACCTATAGGAAAAGACAACTAAGGAGAGAGGATGTAGCAATTTGCCGAATCTCTATAAATATCTGTGTCATTTATTTTCCGCACTTATCTATCATTTTTTCATGCGAAAAGAGTTCAATACTCTACACCGCACTATTCAACCCCCTTCTAGTGGCAATACCAACTCAACAATGTAGAGGGCAATGAATAATCAAGATGGGGATTTGTCCCTCTCTTTGGGGAGAGAGATATCTATTGGGGCCCTCGATAAGTAGGACTGAATGAAATATATGGCCATGCTCAAATAAACAGTTATTTGATTCAATCAGTCTACTTAAGATCGAGAAAGCATTTGAACATAATAAGTATGACAGTTTTCATGACTTAGTTCATATATGATGTCACGTGACAAAGGGTTTGACGCGTTAAATGGTTTAATGGACTATAAATTTATATTATTTGGGTAGTCATAATGTCTTGCTACAGACCGCTTAAGATTTATTATTCAATAAGATATTAAATAATTACCAATATAATCTAAGCCTTTTGGGTCACACATACGACAATAAAGACAAACAAGAATAATTAATAGATATAATTAAAGATATTATATTTATTAAGAAATTAAATAATGAGTAATATATAATATAGGATATTATATATTATATTATTTAACTATATTAGTTGGGAATAATAAATGTAATATTTGATATTATATTTGTTAAAAGATTAAATAATAAAGGACATTATATATATTATATTATTTAATAAGTTGAGGATAACTAAGCAAATACTAGAGTTTTGACTCTAGGGTCTACTTAGTATAAATAAGGGATCTATGACAAGGAATTATCATAGAAAGAAGATAAGAAAAAATCGACCCCTCCCCTTCATCAGTTCGGCCGTCATCCTTCTATAGTAGGAGACCCAGTTCGGCCATCCCGTGTTCTCCCCTTAGTTGATCTTGATCAACAGTACAATCCGGCTTGTGTAATTGTTCGTGTGTGGTTCACCGAAAGAGGAAGGTGACTTTCATCAGCTTCTGGTCCGGATCTAGATCTGTTCTCCAATTTAAGGTAGTTTGACAATCTTTATTAAATCAATTAAATTACTGCATGAAGATCCTCATCTTGAATTTTTCGGTTTTTATTCTGCTGCGTTTTTGCTCATATTCGATGTATTAGATACATGAAAAATCCAAGAATAACTTACTCCAATAAGGTAATTTTGTGTGACTAGTACTTATACTTGTCGGGATTTTAAGATGTTGTTGCATGAAGATCCAAATGGTTACTCAAGTGATCAAAATCATACTCGTTCAGCACGAATAATAGTTCATCCTCAGTCCACTCTCGTGGTGCCCTTCTCTACAGTCCCATCAAGTGTTGCACCATCCGTACGCCATATAAGTTCCCTCTCAAGCCAAACCCGATGATGCATTCGGATTATTTTTCTACAGTGGTACCTCGCACAGTCTGCACTCAAGCACACTCGACAACCTATATATCCACTAGTAACAGATTCAAATAATGTACCATATGCTGGAAAATCACTAATGGTGCCGGTACAGATGGTGTGCAAATAGAACATCTCTTGCGAATAACTGTCGTAAATGGGATGACCTTGCTCCCACAACGACTTCAATTTATATATATATATATATATATGTGGGTTAAAATAAAAAGTCTCTTATAATAAAAAGTGTAGGAAGAATTGTGGGAGTGACATGTGTCATCCCCCTTCCACATCATATGACACATCATATGACACCCCCAACCCCCACCACTCCACCCCCAACCCCCACCACTCCAACCCCCAAACCCCGAAAAAAAAAATTCCCGCCAAAAATAAATTTTTTGGGGGGCAAAAAAAAATTGTTTTTTCCCGCCAAAACTTATTACTGCATCACAGTTATAAAGTTACTGCATCACAATTATGATTTAGTGCATTAAGGTTATAAGTTACTGCATCATACTTGATACATCAAACTGTTAACTATGATGCAGTAACTGTTAGGATTGTATACTGCAAAGCATACTTTATGCTTGTATTATCTAATTTCCCTGTTACTACCTATGAGAATATTAATTACATTTAATCACATGTTTTGCATATTAAATCAGGTTATGGTTATGCAAATGAAATGTCTAATTATTTTATATTGTAGATAATGTGGTGTGTTGGTGTCACACGGAAGATCACATTATCGGTGCCTTATAAAATAATATAATAGTTCACAACCTATATATAATTATTAGACAAATTATATAAAGGGTTGTAGTGTATGCTTGAGAATAGTTGGTCTTGACTATTAGCATACATTAGCGTATTTGCATATGTTGAACTGGATCGAGGTGAGATAGTGTCTTCTGTACTGACTGTATGAAGAACGTAAATCTCGGATAATTATTAATTCTTAATTCTAAGTATATAATATTTAATTGTGTATTTATAATAATTATTGCTTTGATTTATCATAGGTGAGAGTCAAAATGATCGACTCAATAAGCCTCGTATCTTGGGCAATAATATTGTTTATACGACAATTATTATTATTACTAGAAATCGTGTCCCGACTCGTGCGGGTTGATGATGTCCCCTTGAGGAGCTCGATAATGATTATTATATTAAACCCTGCAGGTGAATTTAATTCCGATATAATAATAAGGTTCGAGGGGTACTACTCTTGGATAAGATATTAATTAATTAAAGCTGTCAGTAGCTTATAATTAATTAATGGACATTCAATATCTTAAACACGGGAAATAATATATTTAATAAGGAGCCCAATTTCGTAATTTAGGATTTTGGTAGGAAGTGCAATATCAACTTTTTAGTGGACTAAGTTGATATTAATAGATTCATCATATATTAGGAAGAGTCCTAATAAGGTAAGATGAATTTATTGGGAGTCCTTCCATAATCCTCCTTTAGATCCCTAGTAGTAGTCCAAGAGCCTATAAATAGGACATATGGGGAGGTTGGCCGATTTTGTACATGCTTGGTGAGGTTGTGTGATCAATTTTTTCCTCTTGTGTTTAATTGTAGATCTAGACTTGTGTCTTTGATTCTACAATTTAGATAACACAATTAATTTGCTAAGAGTGTTCATAAAATACTAGAGAGCAAAGAAAAATATAGTGATCACATATCAAGGTGAAATCGGCCGATCCCATAGGTGTCCAAACAAGATCCGGTAGCTCGTTGCCCACACAACGTCCGGTTCAAGGTGGATCATATTAATTAATTAATATTTAAATTGCTTATTAGTCTTAGTAATTAATTAATTAGCATGCCTAAATAACTCTAATGCTCGTAGATGCGTAAAACGCGATTATCAACTTTATCAAACTTCACTTCCGCTGCATTTTACTTTCCAACAATTGGTATCGGAGACGGATTTTTTAGGCTTTTGCTATTTTAATTAATTTTAGTGATTAATTGATAGCAATTTAAATATTCATATATTTTGATGTTGGAATATTTTGCTAGATGTGTTCTTGCAGGTGATATGATCCAATTACCATGGTTTATATGGATGGTGTATTTATTTATTTATTTTTATTAATTATGCAATTGTTGGTTTGGCCCATTTTTTTAGGCATGTAATGGTTTTTCCCGTGAGAAAATCCGCGGGTAATTCTAGGTGGTTTTATTTTTCGTGTAATCTTGATGTAATTTCGATGTATTTTATTTCGTATAAAATTGTAATCGAATTCGGAAAATACGGGATCACGAAGAAATAGAGCAGACCGGATCGCCGGATCATTGGCAAACATGCGATAGCAATAGCAAAGGGCCGCTGAAAGACACGGCCGCCGAGCGGCCGCTGCCGCGGCAGCTGTCCGGCCGGGTTCATTGTTCGGCCGGCCGCCCAGCTTTGGTCCGTCCGCTTCGCCATTGCTCGTCATGCTCATTGAAGTCGGGATTTAAAATTAAATTTTTTTTTATGTAATTAATTTTGCATAAAAAGTGAAATTTTAATTTTGAAAATCCACGGCCCGGTCGGGGAGGAGCAACGAGATGCTTGATTCAGTGGGAGAGATCGAGTCGAAGATTTTCTCGGATTCAACTCAAGGAAGAAGACCATGATAATTGGATAAATTTAATTATCCATGCTTTATTTTTGGTTTTTATTGTTTTGATGTATGGCATGTATGGATGTATGCGTGATATGTTTCCTTGCATGTTAGGACGAGAAAATTAAAAACCTTAAGGCTAAAATAACTAAGTGATTAAATTGATTTATTTTAAATAAAATCAAAATTGGCCTCCATAATTAATTTAAATTGTGAAGTAATTAGCATGCGCGTTGACATTCGAGTCTCCCTCCATATCGGATGTGCTAATTATAGGTTCACTAGTTTTAAATTTCAAAATGATAACATAAGGTAAATATTACTTTTTATGATAGGACCTCTCCATCTGTAGGACTATTATTTAAAAAGATAATATTTTAAGGATGTTAAATTATGGTGTTCACTTAGGTGTATTAATTAATAAGCTCTCCATCGGAGTCTATGTTAATTAATACATGGCCAAGAAGAACCAACTATTAATTTTACTTGTCATAACGTAATTTGACTAGATAGTAAAAATTAAAGACGTAAAACTCTACTTGGAAAATGTGTGTGTAAACGTCCACACGATTGTGGCTTGCATGTGCGGAATTTTCGAGGTGTTGGTTGCTAGCATATATATTGTGTTTTGAGGTTTTTCGATATATTTTGCTATGCATTATGTGATGGATGTTTTTAATTTTTTATTCTCAGGTGTCTTTCAATCCACTAGCTGTTATTCTCAAAGAAAATAAACTTGATGGCACTAACTTTGCCGATTGGAAAAGAAATCTTGACATTGTCCTGACTGCTGAGGGGCATAAATTTGTCTTAATCGAGGAGAGCCCTCTAGAACCAGAACCGGATGCTGAGATGGCTCGCTGTTACATTTTGGCTTCACTGACAAATGTATTGCAGCATCAGCATCAGACGATGGGCTCGGCCGCGGAAATGATGAAAAGCCTCACCGAGATGTTTGGTCATCAGAACCGGGCGACTAGACAAAATGCAATGAGGGTATTGATGACAACCCAAATGTCTGAAGGGACTCCAGTGAGGGATCATGTTCTAAAAATGATGTCCCATTTGAACGAACTGAGCATACTGGGGGCTACTATCGATGCGGAAACGCAGGTCGATATTATCTTAGGCAGCTTACCTAGAAGCTTTGAGCAGTTACGCCTTAACTACAATATGAACCGTAGGACATATAGTTTGGCGGAACTTCTGACAGAGCTTCAGTCTGCTGAAGGTCTCTTCAAACAAGGTTATCATCAGATTCTTGCGGCAACCGGTGCTACTTCTTCCAAACCAAAATGGGGAAAGAAGAAGAAGCAGGTTGGCCAGAAGCAAGTGGCGACCCTTAAGGTGAAAAGCAAGGCTCCTCACCCCGAGGCGAACAAAAAGCCAAAGGGAAAGTGCTACAAGTGCGGTCAGAAAGGACATTTTAAAGCGGACTGCCCTGCTCTTAAGAAAGGTATGTCTCGTGCACTAGTAGTCAAAACATGTTTGGCAGCATGTTCTTCCACTTCGTGGATAGTTGATTCAAGCTCCACTGATCATGTTTGCTTTGACTCGCATGGTTTTCAGGTAACCAAGCAGCTTAGTGCGGGCGAAATTACCATCAACTGGGGCGATTATTCCAGGCTTATCGTGCAGTTGAAGATTAATGATAAATTATTAGTTCTCAATAATGTATTATTAGTACCGGATTTTAGAATGAATTTAATTTCGGTTTCTAAATTAAAAAGCGATGGTTATTCAGTTTCTTTTGATGATGATGCCATTATTAAGAAAAGAAGCGGTGAATATATTTGCAAAGGTACTTTTAATGGTGGACTATATGTCGTTAATACTGCACAAACTCCTATGCATAAATCACTTAACTCTTTGTCTAAACCTAAAAAGAGAAAAGAACCTTCAAGCATAAACCAAACATATCTGTGGCATTTACGGTTGGGACATGTAAACCTTGGAAGGATTCAAAGATTGGTAGTTGATGGCCCATTGGATGACCTCCAAGTTGAGTCATTTCCAATTTGTGAATCCTGTCTGGAAGGTAAGATGACCAAAAGGGTTTTTAAAACCAAAGGAAACCGTGCTCAGAATGTGTTAGAATTGGTTCATACGGATGTATGTGGTCCAATGAATATCCAGGCTAGGGGTGGTTTCGAATACTTCATCACGTTCATAGATGATTATTCGAGATATGGATACATCTATTTGATGCGACGTAAGTCTGAAGCCTTTGACAAGTTCAGAGACTTCAAGGCTGAAACGGAGAAGCATCATGGGAAGAGTATCAAGTCACTACGATCTGATCGTGGTGGCGAATACCTTAGTGGAGAGTTTTTGGATTTCTTGGCGAATGAGGGGATTTCGTCCCAGCTCACCGCGCCGGGAACTCCACAACAAAATGGTGTGGCTGAAAGAAGGAATAGGACTCTTTTAGAAATGGTTAGATCAATGATGAGTTATTCAGATTTACCTATTTCGTTTTGGGGATACGCCTTAGAAACAGCGGCGTACATTCTAAACCTGGTGCCTTCGAAATCAGTTCCAAAAACACCCACAGAACTGTGGAGTGGGCGTAAGCCCAGTCTAGGACATGTTCTGATTTGGGGTACTCCAGCACATGTGCTGAATAAGGAAGCTGATAAGTTGGCATCTCGTACAGAAGTGCGAGTGTTTGTAGGATACCCTAAGGGAATGAAGGGTGGCTTGTTCTATAGTCCCCAGGATCAGAAGGTCATTGTTAGCACCAATGCCCGATTTCTGGAAGAGGATTATATGATTAGTCACAAGCCCATGAGCGAGATAATTCTGGAAGAGCTGAGGGGCGAGACTCCGTCTATACCAATCGTACAAGCGCTAACTGACACTGCACCACGTATCCATTCTGAAACTTTTACACCAACTAAGGAATTGCCTCGTCGTAGTGGGAGGGTTGTTCGTCAGCCCGAATGATTCATAGGCGTGGGAAAGTCTTCGGACTCAATACCAGGCGAAGATGAATCAGTTCCCAGGACCTATAAGGAGGCAATCCAAGATAAAGATGCTGACTCCTGGCAAGTAGCAATGGAATCAGAAATGGGATCTATGGATTCTAATCAAGTGTGGGAGCTAGTAGAGCTACCTGATGGTGTACAAGCCATTGGGAGTAAATGGGTCTAGAAGCGAAAGAAAGGATGTGACGGGAAGGTTGAAACCTTCAAAACGAGGCTTGTTGCAAAAGGTTACACTCAGAAAGAGGGTATCGATTATGATGAAACCTTTTCGCCGGTAGCCATGCTTAAGTCAATACGGATTCTTTTAGCTATAGCTGCGCATTTGGATCTGGAGATTTGGCAGATGGATGTCAAGACTGCATTCTTGAATGGGAGTCTAGACAAGGAAATCTATATGCGCCAAGCAGAGGGATTCATTGCTGAAGGAGAAGAGCACTTGGTGTGCAAACTTAAGAAATCCATTTATGGACTTAAGCAAGCATCTAGATCTTGGAACACTCGTTTTGACAAAGTAGTCCAGTCATATGGATTCGTCCAATGTCTGAGTGAGAGTTGTGTGTATAAAAAATGCGATGGAAACGTGTTGGTGTTTCTTGTACTGTATGTAGACGATATTCTTCTAATTGGAAACAACGTGAAGGAATTGTCAGACGTACGGGTATGGCTATCTGAGCAGTTCGATATGAAGGATCTAGGAGAAGCAGGACAATCCTTGGAATCAGGATCTTTCGTGATCGGAAGAAGAGGATGTTGTGCTTATCCCAGGCATCCTATATCAATACAGTGCTGAAGCGGTTTAGCATGGAGAATTCCAAGAAAGGTTTTATACCTTAGAGGCATGGAATTCAACTATCTAAGAACATGTGTCCTAAGACACAAAAGGAGATAGATGACATGAAGATGGTCCCTTATGCATCCGCTGTGGGAAGTCTCATGTATGCTATGCTTTGCACTAGACCAGATATCTGTCATGCCGTGGGCATGGCTGCTAGATATCAGTCGAACCTCAGACTGTGACACCGGATTGTCAAGCACATACTCAAGTACCCGAGAAGGACTAGGGAGTACATGCTTGTATATCAATCGACGACTGCTTCCGATGGGTTACACCGACTGCATTTTCATCGGACAAAAAAGTCCAAGTCTACTTGGGTTATATGTTTAGCACGGGAGGTGGAGCCATTAGTTGGAGGAGTGTGAAGCGAAATGCATCTCGGACTCTACCATGGAAGCCGGCACGTGGCGGCCTCGAGGCGGCCAAGGAGCGGTGTGGCTCAAGTACTTCTGCGCAGACTTAGATGTGATTCCCGATTTGCCAGAGGGTATTACACTTTATTGTGATAATACTGGTGCAGTCGCAAATTCAAGGGAACCACGAGCCCATCAGGCAAGTAAACATATCAATTGCAAGTACCACATCATACGACACTTCGTAAAGGAAGGAGACGTAGTTGTAGCCAGGGTTGCATCGGAAGATAATCTTGCTGACCCTTTCACGAAAGGCCTACCTTCAAAAGTTTTTGAAAGGCATGTGGAAGGAATGGGATTACGGTGTATGGCAGCATTGCTTTGAGTATAAGTGGAAGAAATGAGAGACTATGTAATAAAGTAGTATACTTAAAAGCATGCTTAGAGTATAAGTGGGAGATTGTTAGGATTGTATACTGCAAAGCATATTTATGCTTGTATTACCTAATTTCCCTGTTACTACCTATGAGAATATTAATTACATTTAATCACATGTTTTGCATATTAAATCACGTTATGGTTATGCAAATGAAATGTCTAATTATTTTATATTGTAGATAATGTGGTGTGTTGGTGTCACACGGAAGATCACATTATCGGTGCCTTATAAAATAATATAATAGTTCACAACCTATATATAATTATTAGACAAATTATATAAAGGGTTGTAATGTATGCTTGAGAGTAGTTGGTCTTGACTATTAGCATACATTAGCGTATTTGCATACGTTGAAGTGGATCGAGGTAAGATAGTGTCTTCTGTACTGACTGTAAGAAGAACGTAAATCTCAGATGATTATTAATTCTTAATTCTAAGTATATAATATTTAATTGTGTATTTATAATAATTATTGCTTTGATTTATCATAGGTGAGAGTCAAAATGATCGACTCAATAAGCCTCGTATCTTGGGCAATAATATTGCTTATACGACAATTATTATTATTACTAGGAATCGTGTCGCGACTCGTGTGGGTTGATGATGTCCCCTTGAGGAGCTCGATAATGATTATTATATTAAACCCCGAAGGTGGATTTAATTCCGATATAATAATAAGGTTCGAGTGGTACTACTCTTGGATAAGATATTAATTAATTAAAGTCACAAGAGCTTATAATTAATTAATGGACATTCGATATCTTAAACACGGGAAATAATATATTTAATAAGGAGCCCAATTTCGTAATTTGGGATTTAGGTAGGAAGTGCAATATCAACTTTTTAGTGGACTAAGTTGATATTAATAGATTCATCATATATTAGGAAGAGTCCTAATAAGGTAAGATGAATTTATTGGGAGTCCTTCCATAATCCTCCTTTAGATCCCTAGTAGTAGTCCAAGAGCCTATAAATAGGACATATGGGGAGGTTGGACGATTTTGTACATACTTGGTGAGGTTGTGTGATCAATTTTTTCCTCTTGTGTTTAATTGTAGATCTAGACTTGTGTCTTTGATTCTACAATTTAGATAACACAATTAATTTGCTAAGAGTGTTCATAAAATACTAGAGAGCAAAGAAAAATATAGTGATCACATATCAAGGTGAAATCGGCCGATCCCATAGGTGTCCAAACAAGATCCGGTAGCTCGTTGCCCACACAACGTCCGGTTCAAGGCGGATCATACTCTAGAAGATCTAAAGGTAGAAATACAAGGCGATCAAGACGGAAGTAACCAACATGCTTCAAAAGGTAATATCCTATGATCTTGGATCTAGATTAGTATATTTTAATTAATCAACATATTTAATTAATAAATAATATTTAATATTTAAATTGCTTATTAGTCTTAGTAATTAATTAATTAGCATGCCTAAATAGAACTAATGCTCGTAGATGCATAAAACGCGATTATCAACTTTATCAAACTTCGCTTCCGCTGCGTTTTACTTTCCAACAGTAACTTATAACTGTGATGCAGTAAAACTTATTAGTGTGATGCACCAAAACTTGTAACTGTGATGCACCAAAAAAATGGTGCATCATACTTATAAATTTTTGGCGGGAAAATTTTCGGCGAAAAAAAAAATTTGGGCCCCCCCAAATTTTTTTTTTTTTTGGCGGAATTTTTTTTTCGAGGGGTGGGGGATAGGGGGTGGGGTGGGTGCCACATGTCATATGATGTGGCATGATGATGTGGCAAGGTGACACATATCACTCCCACAATCCTTCCTACACTTTTTATTATAAGAGACTTTTTAGAACAACCCCACTATATATATATATATACTTTCCTGATATCCTGGATCCGGCACTAATAGAGTCAATATAGTATATTCCTTCTACATGCACATCTACGGAGGAAGGTTGTAAGGAATTACCACCACCGTCCATGTAATATATAAAAGACTCATGTTACCAAAAGGGTTGAATCCGTTAGATGCAAGCCCAAGTCGCACATTCTGGACATCAAATGAAAACTCCGGGTACTCCGTATCAATATGCTCCTATGCCTATCATCCGAAGGGTGTATCATAGTATCGTCATCATATGCACGAGCCTCGCTGTGCCATCTCATGGCCTTGGCCGTCTGAGGCGACATAAAAAGCCGTTCTAACCCGTCTTTCAGTGGGAAATACCAAAGTACCTTAACTACTTTCTCTTTTCCAAAAGGAATAAGCTTATACCTCTTTGTGTCACATATTGGACATCTCGTGAGATCTTTATTCGGCTGCCCCCACTATAGAGCACTATCGTATCCATGTATCTTGATATAGGAAAGCCCAAGATCTTTCAGGATCAGTCTCATTTTCACATGCGTATTAGGAAGACGATCACATACTTTTTGGTCGTCGTAATCCGCACTTGAAAAGGCTATTGTACCCCACCCTTCTTATTCCCTTACTTTTGTGTTGAATTTAATAATAATAGTAATATTATCAAATGTTCAACAACAATAAAAATTTAAACTAAATTAAATTAAATTAAATTAAAGGGATAATTAATATTGAAAAAAAATTCTTTTTTTACGAGGATCTCCGACATTCCTCCGACCGACCAGTTTTTCCGGTAGAGCCGCAGCCGGTCGGCCAGCTTCTTTTTGGCAGACCTCCGGCGATCGAACAATTCTTCCTTTTTTTTTCTTTTTTTTGACGAGACCCGCCGGCGGCAGGCCATTTTTTTTATACGCCAGGCCTTTGGCCTGCTTTCCTCCGCCGGCCGAAAATTTTTAAGGCCAGGCCCACCAACTTACTTTCCGGCGGTACTTAAGTTTTTTCTTTTTTTTTTGTACGGCAGGCCCGTCGACTGTTTATAGAATTTTGAGAACCAACATATATTTTTTCCTAGCAGCTAATCTGGTAGTTTAATTATTTTAATTCAATTACATCACCGCCACCGTGCCATTATGACAAGGATTATCTCTAGTCTATAATATAAAGGACAACGGTACTTTTGGGTGGTAGTTTGCACCCAAAGAGACCATTGTAGCCCTCCCCTCTCGTTCCCTTCTCTTTGTGTTGAATTGAATAATAATAATAATATTATAAAATATTCAACAATAACAAATTTTAAAAAATACTCCTAGAATATTAAATTAAATCAAAGGGACAATATTATTCAAAATAAAATTCTTTTTTTACGGGGTTCTCCGACGGACCTCCGGCCGACCAGTTTTCTGGCAGGGCAGCCTATGGTAGACCTCCGGTTGTTGGCCATATTTTTTATTGTTTTACAACAGGCCGCCGACATGATTTTCGGCGGGCCACCGCCGACGGCCGGCCATTTTTTTCTATTTTTTATTTTTCTTAAGTACAAGGCCGCCTGCCTCCTTTCGTCCTACGGCCAGCTATTTTTTTTTTGACACCCGCCCGCCGGCCTACTTTCTGACGGGCCACTGCCGACTGCCAGCTAACCTTCGACAGTCGGCCAATTATTATTATTATTATTATTATTATTATTATTATTATTATTATTATAACTGCAGGCCGCCGACCTCATTTCCGGCAAGCCCCCGTCGGAGTCCGATGGACTTCTGACGGCCGGTCATTTTTTTTATATTTATTTTAGAGTTAATTACATAAATCGTCCTTGTGGTTTGTCGGGTTTCACAGGTTTAGTCCCTATACTTTTTTTCAGCGGGCCATGTCCTTGTGGTTTTTGATCCGTTACGGGTTTAGTCCTTGTGGTTTGTCGGGTTTCACAGTTTAGCCCCTATACTTTTTTTTCAGCGGGTCATGTCCTTGTGGTTTTTGATCCGTTACGGGTTTAGTCCTTTGACCAATAATTCTGTTAGTTGATCGTTAATTTGAAGGGTATTTTCGTCTTTTCATATTTATTATTATTATTATTTGAGTACATTGTAATTAGCTCTTTATTTTATGATTATTAATATTATTATTAATAAAATTTTATTTTATTATTATTATTATTTGAGTACATTGTACTTAGCTCTTTATTTTATTTTATTTTTTATTTTTTTTGTTTTTTTATTACTTTTTCTTTATCATTTTTGTAAACTTCTTTATCTTTTTTTTTATTTTCAATTTTTTCAATTTCGGTTTTTATATTATATTGGTTTGATTTCAATTTCTTTTTCAGCGTTTCAATTTTAATTTACCAATAAATAAACTAGATAGTTATGAACCATCATAACTCTTAACTTATTTCGTAGTTATTTTGATATCTTCAGTCAGTTTTTAAAGCCAATTTTTATGAACCATCATAACTTTTTCAGCCAATTTTTTTAAAGCCGCCACGCCGCCAACCTGCTTTCCTCCGACGGCCGATCATTTTTTCCTTCTTTATGTTGAAAATAATAATAATAATAATAATAATAATAATATCAAATGTTCAACAATAATTAATTTTAAAAAATGGCCTTAGAATATTAAATTAAATTTAAATTAAAGGACAACTACTTTTAAAACAAATCTTTTTTTACGAGGATCTCCGATGAACCACTGGCCGACCAGTTTTTCCACCAGAGCCACCGCCGGCCGCTCGATACCTCGGGCGCCGACCATTTTTCGCCAGGCCCGCCCAACGGCCGACCATTTTGTTTTACGCTAGGTCGTCGTCCTTCTTTACAGCGTACCTCCGACGACTGACCATTATTTATTTATTTTCACGCCAGGCTGCCGGCCTGCTTTTAGGCCGGTCACCGCCGGCAGACCTCCAGCGACCGAGTAGTTTTTTTTTTTCCAACGCCAAGTCCGCCAGCCCGCTTTGGGGCTAACCAACGCTGTCAGTCGACCATTCTTTCTTCTTTTTTTTAAGCCAGGCCCGTCGACCTATATTTGGGCTGTCTTTAATTTTTTTCCTTCTTTTTCCGGCAGGCCCATCGGCCGCCGATAGAATTTTTGGAACCAACATATTTTTTAAGCAAGTAATACGGTAATTTAATTATTTTAATTCAATTATATCACCATCACCATGCCATTATGGCATGAGTTATTTCTAATGTACAATATAAAAGACAACGGTGTTTTTAAGTCGTCATTGTGCGCAACGGAAAAGACTATTGTACCCCTCCCCTCTTCTTTCCTTCCTTTTGTGTGGAATTTAATAATAATAGTAATAATATCAAATGTTCAACAACAATAAATTTTAAGAAATTTCCTTAGAATATCAAATTAAATTAAATTAAATAAATAATTTAATATAAAAAGATTGACGAGGATGTCCGACTGACCTCCGGGCGACTAGTTTTTCTGGCAGGACCGCCGCTGGTCGCCGACTGACCTCCTATAGCGGACCAGTATTTTTCCTTCTACTACACGAAAACCACTACAATTATATGTATACTAAAATGATATATTAGAAATAAATAATTAAAAAATATTAATTAATAAATTAAAATTTGATTTTATGTTTATGATTACATATAAATAGTTAAAGTTCAACGCACTAATAATTCAATGAATGTGTGATGTAATCAATTAAAATTTAAATTAATAAAGAGTAGTATATATAATTAAAAAATAATATAATTATTTTAATTTTTATATTCGGTATATTCTAATCTTATTATAATATAAAACCAAAACATATGTGACACCAAACTTAATAATATTATATATTAATGATAGATAAATATTATTTTCTCTGTTTTGCCAAAAATTTTACACTTAGACTCTGTTCTTTTGAACTGAATGAATCGAATGAATGGATCGAATCGAATCGAATGGACTGAACTAAATCGAATCGAATCGAATCAGATCGAAATATATATTAAGAGTAAATAATAATAATAATAATGGAAATAATAGATATAAGAAAATAATATTAAAAATAATAATACAATAAAATATAAATGATAAGTCGAGATCTATTTGATAAGGGTAAATTATAATAATATTAATAACAATAATGATAATAACTGTAATAATATTAATAATAATAATAATAACACTGGTAATAATGGTAAATAATAATAGTACTCAACAACGATAATAATAAATATTATTAATAATAATAGTAAATACTATTAGTAATAATAACAATAATAATAATTAAGAGTAATAATAATAATAATAATAACACTGATAATAATGATAAATAATAATAATAGTAATCTAACAACAACAACGATAATAGTAAATATTATTAGTAATAATAATAATAATTAAGATGTTTGGGGAGAAAGTAAAAGACAGCAAATCAATTGTATTGATAACAATGAATAGAGTGGCCTTTATATAGGTATTACAATGAGAGTCCTTCCATACATAGAATTCCTAGTTAAGGTAAGACATCTAACAGGATCCTACTACCTCTGGAAGAGTCTAGAACCTTCCATAACTCTATCCCCCTACAACCACTATTAGGTAAGATACCAATAAGGGAAGAATTTCCCGGAACACTCCCCTTGTGTCGAGCACTAATACTAACATGGTGCATAAGGTGTTGCCTCGGTAAAAAACCTTTCCAAGTCAAATAAAACCCCGTGGGAAAAAACAAAGACTTGGTGAGGAAAAAGAGCATAAGGCACCAACTACAAATGATAGAATCATGTGAAGTATACTCCCCCTGAGGTATACATGACAGCTCATTCCGTCGAGCTATCATTAGTTGAGCTCGGATAATCGACACATGCCAATGCTTCTCACATGTTTCTCAAATATAGATTTCGGCAGAGACTTAGTGAACAAGTCTGCGATATTCTCATCGGAACTCACTTGTTTCACTTCGATATTCAGCAATTTCTGCTGCTGCTAATTATAAAAGAACTTCGGCGCGATATGCTTGGTATTGTCACCCTTAATGAAACCTAACTTCATCTGCTTAATGCATGCCGCATTGTCCTCAAAGATGCAAGTAGGGGTTGCTGTAATGGGATCTAATCCACACGTTCCTCGTATATGGTCTATGACTGACCGGAGCCAAATGTACTCCCTTACGGATTCGTGCAATGCAATTATCTCTGCATGGTTCGAGGAAGTAGCAACCAGGGTCTGCTTGGTAGATCGCCAAGATATCGCCGTATTCCCAATTGTGAACACATAACCAGTTTGGGAACGTCCTTTATGCGGGTCAGAGAGATAACTGGCATCAGCAAATCCAACTAACGTGTTGTTAGGATTCTCTGCATAGGGGTAAGCTTGCTCGCATTAGCACTTCTGGTAGTCAAGCTACCATGCTCAGCTGCAATATCAGAGGAAGATCGACGGTCGGTATGCATCGTCTTAACATCAACAATTCCTTTCGGAATATCGCTCTCTCTTGCGTAGGGAAAGAACAATCCAAGATCACTGGAGCCTTTCAAGTATCGAAAGATGTGTTTTACTCCATTCCAATGCCTTATCGTGGGAGCGGAGCTAAATCTCGCTAACAGATTCACAGAGAATGCGATGTCTGGATGAGTACATTGAGCCAGATACAACAGCGTACTGATTGCGCTAAGGTACGGTGTTTCTACTCCAAGGACCTCTTCATCCTCCTCTTTGGGACGAAATGGATCTTTGTTCATTTCCAGACTTCAACCAACTATGGGGGTAGCAAGTGGATGTGCCTTGTCCATACTAAATCGCCTGAGCATTTTGTGGACATAGGCAGACTGATGAATGAGTATGCCATGATCTCGATGTTCGAGCTCTAAGCCCAAGCAGAATCGAGTCCTCCCCAGGTCTTTCATCTCGAATTCGGATTTAAGGTAGCGGGCCGTTTCATTGACCTCATCTATGGTACCGATAACATTCATGTCATCTACATAGACGGCTACAATCACGAATCCTGTATCTGTTCTTCTTATGAAAATGCATGGACAGATATCACTGTTCTCGTATCCCTTCCCAACCAAGTATTCACGTAGGCAGTTGTACCACATCCTTCCGGAGTGTTTCAACCATACAGTGAACGACGCAATTTCACAGCGTAAGCGCTCCGTGGTTTAGAGCTACTTGATTTGGGCAATGAAATCCCTTCGGGGACTTTCCTATAAATATCCGTATCTAGATCCCCATAAAGATACACTGTAACCACATCCATAAGCTGCATATTCAGTTTTTCGGACACTACCAAACTGACTAAGTAGCGGAAAGTGATGATGTCCATAACGGGAGAATACGTCTCCTCGTAGTCAATGCCAGGGCGCTGCGAGAAGCCTTGGGCAACTAGTCTCGCTTTGTAACGCATGACCTCATCCTTATCATTGCATTTACGAACAAAGACCCACTAATGTCTAACTGGTTTAACGCCTATGGGTATTGTCTCGATACGGCCAAATACCTCACGTTTAGCCATTGAGTCTAGTTCAGCCTACATTGCATCTTTCCATTTCGGCCAATCGGCTCATTGTTGACATTCAGCAACCGAGCGCGGCTAAGCATCTTCGTCTTCAATAATTTCTTGAGCGACGGAGTAGGCAAAAGCATCATCGACTAGCGTGGACGACCTGTCCAATAGTACGTATTCACTCGTACATTGCATCGAGATTTCTTTATTTTCTGACATCAACAAAGTTTCCGATGCGTCCGTCGATTGTTCCATTGTTGATTCGAGGGCATATCCATAGTCAGAGATAATCTCGTGTGACGGAGTCACTGTGTCGATGATGAGAGGATTTTGTGCCTCCGTTCCTCTTCTCTTTCGAGGTTCGGTATCCTTTCTACCCACTGGCCTCCCCCTCTTTCGAGCAGAGATAAGAGCAGCCGAAGCAGCCATCCCACCACTAAGGTTGACACCGGGGGCATCATTCCTTTGGGCGGCTGAACCTTGCCCTATAACTGGGACTTCTAAACTTGCAGGAACATTCGCAGCGGGAATGGTAGATCTTGTCACTTTTGCAGTATCAGTGAAGCTGTCGGGCATCGAATCCGCAACTTTCTGAAGACTGAGAATACGTTGCACTTCTAGCTCGGATTGAGATGTGCGGGGATCTTGATGACGCAAGGAGGGAGCACACCAGACAATTTCCTGGCGTTCAACTGGAATCGTTCGATTCCTCTCTCCCCCTAACGACGGGAAGTTTGTCTTATCAAAGTGACAGTCTGCAAATCTTGCAGTAAATAGATCTCCTGTCAAAGGTTCCAAATAGCGGATAATTTTAGGCGATTCATAGCCAACGTATATACCTAATCGTATTTGCGGACCCATTTTAGTATGCTGTGGAGGCGTAATTGGCACATAGACTGCACAACCGAAAATGCGTAAGTGTGAAATATCAGGCACATATCCAGTTACCAACTGATACGCACTAAACGGTTGATTGGCAGTGGGTCGAAAGCGAATAAGTATAGCCGCATGCAAAATTGCATAACCCCAGGCAGAAATCGGCAAGTTGGTGCGCAATACCAATGTTCGGGCGATAAGCTATAACCGCTTAATCATAGCCTCAGCAAGGCCATTCTATGAATGAATATAGGGGACGGGATGTTCAATTTCAATCCAAATCGACATGCAATAGTCGTCAAAAGACTTTGACGTAAACTCACCAGCGTTGTCCAATCTTAATGACGAGATTGGAAAGTCGGGGTGGTTAGCCCGTAACTTGATGATTTGTGCTAGGAGTTTAGCAAATGCAGCATTTCTTGTGGATAGCAGAGCGACGTGTGACCATCGTATCGATGCATCAACCAGAACCATAAAGTATCTGAATGGTCCGCACTCTAATTGAATAGGTCCACAAATGTCCCCTTGAATTCTTTATAAGAAGCGAATGTTTTGTGTTGAGTCTTTAGCAAATGACGGAGAGGGTATCAACTTTGCTAGTGAACAGGCTTTGCAAAATGATTTATGGGCATTAGAAATTGCCACGGAAGCCTCGGGATTTACGAGAGATGCACCGTCAACCTTATCAGGGCGTGCGATCTTTAATCCCGGTGATACGGTATCAAGCTCACTCACATCAATGCCGATATCGGGTGGTGCTTCCAATCGTTTTCTGGACTTGAAAAACGGATGACCATGTGAGTTTTTCAAAATGCGAATCATCATGTCGCGTCCAGGGTGACCGAGTTGGTCATGCCATAGTTGGTATGCTTTGGAATCACAAAGTTCGTGACTCACAACGTAGGATTCAATAACCCTTATTGTAGTATGGTATAAACCACTACTTAGACTCATTAGTTTCTCGAGAACGCGGCGTCTTTCACATTCTGCCAGAGTAACACACAAAAATTCTGTCCCATTCTCACAATGTGTATCAAGGTGATAACCGTTGGCACGGATGTCCCTAAAACTTAGCAAGGTTCGGTTTGCTCTTGGGGCATAGAGAGCATTTGTGACATTAATATGCGTACCATTAGGTAGCAAGAAATGAGCAGGTCCCCTCCCTTATATTACTTGGGAGGAACCAATCATTGTTGTCACTGAGGATATATATGGCACAATATCCTGGAATAATTGCCTATTCTGGAGAATAATGTGGGTTGTTCCACTATCAGCAAGGCACTCAATTATTCAATAACCCTTATTGTAGTATGGTATAAACCACTACTTAGACTCATTAGTTTTTCGAGAACGCGGCATCTTTCACATTCTGCCAGAGTAACACACAAAAATTCTGTCCCATTCTCACAATGTGTATCAAGGTGATAACCGTTGGCACGGATGTCCCTAAAACTTAGCAAGGTTCAGTTTGCTCTTGGGGCATAGAGAGCATTTGTGACATTAATATGCGTACCATTAGGTAGCAAGAAATGAGCAGGTCCCCTCCCTTATATTACTTGGGAGGAACCAATCATTGTTGTCACTGAGGATATATATGGCACAATATCCTGGAATAATTGCCTATTCTGGAGAATAATGTGGGTTGTTCCACTATCAGCAAGGCACTCAATTTCTCCACGAGACATCAACAATAAGACATGAAACTCGATTAGTCTTGTGATGAAAGACATAGCGAAAACTCATTAACTTCGAGTTTGGGGAAATTCGACCAAGTTGGTTAGGATCAAAGTTAGCACAATCACTGGAAATAATTTTCGCGTAGCTTGACCTTTGTTCACTAAAACAGCAATAACTTCTTCGTTAATAAGGCTATGGACGAACGGTCAGTTATTCTGGAAACTAGCACTTTCTGGATAATTAAACACCGATCTCAGTGCTCGTTTCAAGTTGCTATTTTGGTATTTCCCTATTGTTGAGTGATAGAGCAAGGTTGGAGCCTTTTTCAAAGGCATTATTGTTGATACAATACTATGGCAATATGGCCATAGGAGCGTTTAAATACTTCAAGACGCATTATGGTGTTCGATTTATATCTCGAATAATGATCCTTTCGGTAACTCCAACTTGGTAGACTTGCAGAGAAAGTAGGAATATCGGTACAGCTAAGGCTATTTAAAAACCACTGATTCTGTTTGAACTTTCAAAGCATAAACAAATACCATGGAGGATGCGCCTAGTCTTGATCATAAGTTTTGATGAAATCCACCAATGTATCAAATTAACCAAGCAATTCATTACTGAGCAATTGTTTTGTGATAAACCAAACATGCTTTCGAAGGGAAAAATAAAATTCGTTTTTGCACAATCACAGCAATTAAAAGAATTTTATTCATCATGGCCAACTTTATTACATTCATAGAAAATCCAAAGTAGTTCTCAAAAACTAGAAACAAGACAAAACATAACCAAAGCGTAAAACTAGTCAAACTACAATGATCTAGTCAAAGTCGGCAACATCCATATGTTGGTCTTTGTCCGCAATGGTGAGAGGAGGGATCTCAGTATGGTTCACCTCCATATTCTCATTATATTCCTCCATGTAATTTGACTCTTGAGTCAAGTACTGTTTATAGTGCTTGTAGTAAGCTTGGATATTCTTTTGCGCCTTGCAATTGCGGTAAGTATGCTTCTTTGATCCGCAAGTATAGCAATTCCGGCCTTCCTTTGGAGTGGTTCCAATCCCGGCGGCAGAAGGCGGTCCACCTTGCCTCTTCCACACATTAGAACGACGGCCTCGTCTTTTCCCTCGCTTGCTCGAGTCATGCACTCGTGGTGCTTGCAAAAACTGAGTAGCGTTGCCTTTTCTATTTTGTCGTCGTCCTTCCTGTGGGTAGCCTGATTCACTTTCCGAATCAACTTCGTACCAGCTGGGCGCGCATTGCTATTGAGAATAATCTCATGGTGCCTTTCTTTTTTCGCGAGGTGGGAGATAAGGTCACTAAAATTTTTAATTCTCCCTTCCTCATAGGCAACGCGCAGCTGATGAGCAATCACACTTGCTCCCACGGGAAACGTGTTAAGAGTCTTCTCGATCAAATCTTGATCAGACTTCTTGACACCACAAAAACCAAGATCAGCGCAAAGATCGAGGATGGCTTGGTTATAGGCCTCCACATTCGCATAATCCAAAAATTGGATTTGCTCCTACTGAAATTGCAATTCGGGGAAGCGCTGATCATGCACATTATTAAATTGTTGTTCGAGTGTATCCCATAGTTCTTTGGGGGTTTGCAAATTCATGTAACACTTTTTTAACAACGGATGTATATGTCTACGCAAGTACATCAGTGCATTAGCCTTGGTTTCCTCGCTCGATTCTTGAGCGGTATGCTCATTAGATGGAAAGATGGTGGTGGTAAATCTCTTACCGACGAACTCCAAGCGAACGTATGAGACCCACCTATGGTACTCCTTACCAGCATGGTCAAGGATGTCGAACTCCGGATGAACATTGGAGCTTTGTGCCATCTACAAGAGGAAGTTAGTCTTGTTGGATTTTCAGTGACAATGTAAACGGTCACAATCGATGCTTTTAAAAGCGTGTAACATAACCGTTACTCGATGTACTTCCCTTAATTGTTGTTTAGTAAAGTCGACAAAAAAGAACGGCGATATCAGATCGCACCCAGATACGTGGTGTATGCAACAACCACAAGTATCGACTTTCAACAATTCCGTGACTCCCCCAGGACCGTCACACAGTTTTCTTCGACATGCAAAGATACCGACTTCTCTCGCGGTCTCATCCACCGCAAAGTAGCGTAGGAGATAAAGAACCCAATAACCCATGTCCCCAAAAGAAAAATTCCCAAAAAGGAGAGAATTGAATAGGGACAAGTCAGATAATTACCTCGATTATAAAATTAGGCACGTGATATGGATGAATTTGTGGTGTGCTTCGATCTACCGGTTGGAACTCGATGCGACGACGTGAAACCGGGGGCGCAATTTTGGCGGCTTCCGAAAATAAGTTGATGTTCGGGTTTTGGTCCGAGGTTCAGAATCGGGTCGGACTTGGCTGGGCTGGAGCTGGCTGGCGGCGGTGGTCGTCGGCGACGGTGGTTAGCGGCGATTAGCGGCGGTCCGGTGATGTTCGACCGATGAATCGGCGGCGCTTTCCTTGGACCGGATCGGGCGACGATGTTCGGCAAAGAATGATGTCCGCGGCCGGGAGCGAGGCGGGCGGCGGCAGCGTGGCGGTGGCGGCAGCGGCGGCAATCGGGCAGACGGTGGGGGTGGGCGGCGGTGGCAACGGCAGTGCGCTGGTGGCGGCGGCGGGCGTGGCGGTGGCAGCGGGCGGTGGCTGGGCAGCGGTAGGCAGCGGTGGCAGCGGGCGGCGGTGGCGGTGGCCGCGGGCGGCGACTGCTGGCCGATTTTTCTCTTTTTTTTTGTTCGAGCTACGTGCTGATAACGTGTTTGAGGAGAAAGTAAAAGACAACAAATTAATTGTATTGATAACAATGAATAGAGGGGCCTTTATATAGGCATTACAATGAGAGTCCTTCCATATATAGGATTCCTAGTTAAGGTAAGACATCTAACAGGATCCTACTACCTCTGGAAGAGTCTAGAACCTTCCATAACTCTATCCCCCTACAACCAGTATTAGGTAAGACACCAATAAGGGAAGAATTTCCCGGAACATAAGATTAATAATAATAATAATAATAATAATTATAATAATAATAAGAAGAAGAAGAAGAAGAAGAACTGAACTGAACTGAACTGAACTTAACTTAAATGAACTGAACTTAACTTAATCAATCGAATCGAATCGAATCAATGAATGGACTGACTAATCGAATCGAATGAATGGACCTTAATCGAATCGAATCAATTGAAGTGAATCGAATCAAAATGAAAAATAAGTCCAAAATTTGTGAAGGCTCGATCACCAACTGCCACTAGTAGAAAAATGACTTTAGGTAACACCCTACAGGTAACACTTTTGATAATTGAAATTGGAGAGTGCATAGGTAACACCTAGGTAACTTTTTTATTGGGTAACACTTTTTTATTAGGTAACACTTTCAAAATAGGTAACACTTTCAGGTAACATATTTTTGTGTTACTTAGTTTAGGTAACACTCACGGTAACACTTTCAAAATAGGTAACACCTTCAGGACACTTTTTTGTGTTACGTAGTTTAGGTATCACTTCAAGTAACACTTTCAAAATAGGTAACACCTTCAGGTAACACTTTTTTGGTGTTACATAATTTAAGTAACACTTATGTAATACTTAGAGAATATGTATAATTATATGAAGTTATATTATCACTTTTTTTGAGTTACAATAATATTATTGTAACTACAAATTAAAAATATATAACAATAAGGATATATATTAAAATTTGATTTATCTTAGATATCACTAAATGTAACAAATTAAAAATATAAAATGTTTAAAATATAATACAATGCCTCCTAGTATTTTACGGTTGATGATTAATTAATTATTATTAAATGAAATATGGTCGGTGCGGTTATCTCTAAAATTTCAAACTTTAAATCCGATAATGCAAAATAAAATCGGGTTTACAAAAATTTCATACAAACCGATCCATATTAGAAAAAAAAACTGAATTAAATTATTCAAAATTCAAAACTGAACTAAATTATTCAAAAACCGATCCGTATTTTATTTGGTTTATTAGAAAATTAGAGTGAGATAATTTTTATAAATATATTTTTCTCTCTTTTGTTGTACAAATTTTTATATCTTAATAAATAAATTGTGTAGTAATTTATTGCTATTTAAAATTTATAATCTCTTCTTAAAAAAAAAAACTTGATAAATATTAAGAAAATAAATTATAATCTCTTGAATATACAAAATAAATGCCAAACCGAATCCCCAAATTGAAACCCCCTACCCACAAACCCACCCACCGCGCCGCTCGACGATTCTTCTTCGGCAAAACTCGCCGCCGTCCACCATTCACTGCCTCCGCTCGTCCTCCTCCTCGGTACATTCTCTCTCTCTCTTTGTTTCTCGCTTTCTCTCTTTCTCTATCTAAGCAGGTCTGACTCCCTTTCGCTTTTCCTCCGCTGCAGACGAGAGCGCCTCCGTTGCCCCGCCCCTCCGTCGTCGTCCCGACGCCTATGCCCTAAAGGTAAGCCCTCCTCCCTCTATTTCCACTCTCTACCTGATCCTCTCTCTGACCTTCTCTCCCTTCTTTCTCATCTCTGTCCATCCTCTCTCTCCTTGCCCGTTGCTGCTGCATCGTGTCCTTCTCTTCCTTCCCTTGCTGAAATTTGATGCTACAAGGTTAGTATAATTGTATTGCTTTAAATTTTGGGGCGGTATACCTAGTCAATTAGAAACACTATGGTTAACATAGCTGCATTGAGTCGAATATTTGGTAGTTAGGTTAGGATAGTGGTGTTATGCTGTTGAAATTCTGTTTGATTCAATTAATTAATGCATGCATTTGTTGTTTTTTTCTTATAATTTTTACAAGAATGAGTGATCATTCTTTCATCAGAAGGTGGAGAAGCCAAAGCCTGAGTCTCTGGTGAATGAGAATGAGATCCGTATTAATTCCCAGGGTGCGGTTCGTAACTATATCAGTTACGCCACAAGCCTTCTTCGGGTACCTTTTTTCTTAAATTTTATTTGGAATGTTAATTTTTTCTACTGTATTTGAGAATCTCTTCGTTACTGTTCTATGTTGGTTCCTTCGTTTATATCATCCGTGTGAACTATGTGGGCTTAATTAGGGGTTCTGTAATGGTTTTATTGGGATCCTAATCTTTTTTCTGATAGATATATGTATGTATGTTGTGTGTTTATTTATGGGTGCAGTGTCAATCTGTTGTTAACTGGGGGAAAAAATCAAATCAGAAACCAAACCAAAACAAAATCCAAGAATTAGGGTATATTCCAATTTGAGTCAGGGTAGAAATTTTTATTGATTTCCCCTTTAAATACCTTCTTGTAATTGCGAAATTGAAGAATTATTATTAGTGATTGATAATGAAAAAGGGTCGTGTATTGAATGATTTGCATGTCAAAGACATTTAATCTATCGGCAAAGCCATTACGTCCTTCTTTCATCATAATCGTTTGTGTTTTTTGCTTGTGTTTGTGTTTGTATGTATATTCATGTATCTATAGTAATACCCGCAAATTCGATTTCCGGTAATTTTTCTTTGTTGGCGAAAGTCCGTTTTGACGACTTGCTTGGGACCGTTTTGTCATCCTGAGAATGATTAATTCTACACTTTTTGTCATCCGAGTTCGTTTCGGTATCGTTCTGTTGAATTCCGTGTTCTTTAGCGACTTTTCCACGTATGAGTTCGACTTTGTTAAATCACCATTAATTTTTGGAAACTCCAAAAATTCTGAATCTTTGCAATATTATAAAGCATCGAGTTAGCTTTCCAATGGTTCAAACGGTGAGTCAATAGGAGTCCATACGAGGGAGTTATGGTCGAAATAGCTAAGTCACTCTCATTTTCCAGATTCGGCCAAAACCGCCTGTACCCGGTGCCGCGGCAGACTTGGGCTGAGCCGCGGCACACTTGGGCTGAGCCGCGGCACACTGCCGAGCCCTGGGAGCAAATTTTGGGCCTGTGCCGCGGCACATTTCTACTGAGCCGCGGCACACATGACAGTTAACCCTATATCTGCGTTTTCTTGAGCGGATCACCTCATTTTTCCCCATTTCTTCACTTGGGCACGAGAGAGGAGGCTTGAGAGGAAGAAGTTTCTTCACCTATCACTTGAGTGTGTGATTCCTCTTCATCACTTTTCGATTGTGAAGCTCGGATCATCGATCTATCGCGTACTCTTCGAATCATAGTGCTTGGATCTTCAAGAGGTAATTTCTTCAACATCTTGGATTTCGATTTTGTATTGGGTAATGATGTTTTGGATGTTAAAATCATGGGGTATGAAGTGATATACGCATGATTATGGACATGTTTGAGTATTCATCGGATTATTGAAAGATTATTCAAGAACACTTCGAATTTTGTGTGGGAAATTGGGGATTTTGTTTGACTTCATCCTTTTAATCCGTAGTAATTTAGATTAGTGATGGATTGATGATTATTTTGGTGTATTCTATCATTTCCATCGTTATTCCACGGTTGGATTGTATTGATTCGTCGTTTTGGTTGAGTTATTAGTCGACGCCTTGAAGGTGTCCGACGAAAGGTCTAAGAGGGGGGGGTTTGTGCATTGTATGATTATTATTCATCGTACGATTGTTGATTTATCATTGATATGACTTAGGGACGAAATCCTTGTGAAGAACTCAAGTCGGAACCCTTCCATTCGTTGTCTTCTTCGTGGTTCAAGCTTCCCGGTCGAACCGTGTTCTTCGGGATTTTCGGTAACGTTTATTAAGGCAAGTATACATTTATGATTGTACGTTCTCGACTTTGAAAGTAAGAAATATTGATGGCATATCATGAACGAACCGTTTTTACGGCATTCATAGATATATTGTTGGCATGTAATGAACGAACCGTTTGTGGCATTCCTACATGTATCGGCGTATGAGGTGAGCGAACCGTTTCTACGGCATTCACATACGTAACGGCGTATGAGGTGAACGAACCGTTTCTACGGCATTCAAATACGTCTTATGAGATTTTAGTTATTCCGGAATACTAGTCTTGAATTGATGAATTGACGGATTGCATTTACTTTATTGTCGAGGAGTATTGTATTTCATATTGTTATACTTGCACTAGCTATTCGACGGCTAACCCCTTTATGGGGAAATACGTTTCATGTATTTGAGTTCCGGGAGAGCGGACGGTGGGTGCAGGGTCGGCATGAAGATGATGGGCAAGTGTGATCTGTGTCTTGTCTCGGTTATTTTCTTGGATTCCTCCATTCAGTGTTGTTGTACTGGAATGGATTTTTAAATACTTGAGTATTGTATTTCAGTTTCCTTGATGTTCCGGCCTGTGTTGCCGAGGTATTGAATTGTGCAGTGATGTATATGGTTTCATTGGTTATGGTTTTGAATACCATTTGTATCGTCTTTCTTTCCATTGTATGTAGACCTTCTCGGTCAAGTTTATAGTTCCGCGTATGTTTAGCCTTGTGGGTCCCACGGCGGGGCTCACGGCGCTGTAATATACCCTGAATAACTTGGGGGTGTTACAGAATATGGTATCGGAGATTAGGTTTATGGATACCTAGGCTGTCGGTCTTTTGGGTCGATTGAGTCGTCATTTGCCCACAGTATCACTACTCTGCCATCATCACAGTGCGACCGGTACTTGTAAGTCCTCTCACTCTTCTTGTATTTTTTTCTTAATCGTTTCGTTTATAGCTTGGTATTCTTGGGAATTGGTCACTTCGAGAATGTGCGATTTGGATTATACTTACGCACGTGTGTGCCTTTCAGAATGTTGACTGAAAGTAGGAAGAATCGTGGTCGTGGTCACGGACGTGAACTCTTTCTTGAGATTTTGTTAAGTTGCTAATTGCGATATTGGTGTGTATCGGTATTATGTTGAGACTTTGTTTAAGAGTCGCATGCTAGTATCACGGGAGATCTTCGACTTCACAGACTTGTAAGTATATTGTTCGGATTATTCGATAATTCTTGGCGAATTTGAATTCCCGTTGAAATGTTGGTTGTGCGAGTGATTGCAAGTTTCGAGGACGAAACTTATTTTTAAGGGGGGTAGAGTGTAATACCCTGATTTTTCGGATATATTTTTTTTCGTTTATTTGTTGGATGTCGTTGATGGATAATTGTGCTTGAGGATGATGTGAACGTATGACAATGTTGCTGAATGCGTATACGTATTCATTGTGTCGTATGATCGTTTGGTATGTCGAGATGTTGGTAGAGAATAGCGGAAAGTGGCTAAGTACAGCTACGTTAGCGCACGCTACAGGGTATGCCTAATGCGTGCCAAGATATATACTTAGCGCACGCTAAGAGGTTTGGTTACGTACGCTAAGGACCCCTAACGTGCGTAACAACTTGCTGGGTTAGTTCCGAAAGGTGGCCGATAGGTAGGCCCAGGTTGATTTTATATTCAGTTAGCGCACGCTAACGCATGTTGGTTAGCGCACGCTAACACCAGATCGCCAATAATGGAATCTTAGCTTTCGGCGGGTGGACCCGGCCATGTTCGACGCGTGTCCAGATAAGGTCAGCAAGAGTTTGTCGTGTAGAGCTAGCGCACGCTAAAACCGTATGATTAGCGCACGCTAATTCCATATCGGTCAAAGGAATCCCGGTAATCGTGGATGCTTTTGGCATGTGGGGGCACGATACTGTAGTAAGTCAACGACGATTAGCGCGCGTTAAGGTCGAAGAATAGCGCACGCTACTGAGCATTTCACTGTAGCAAGTCAACGCCTGTTAGCGTACGCTAATGCATGGGCATTACGTACGTTAGACGAATTTCGAAGCAATGTAGTATCTTCTGGACTGCCCGATAGTGCACGCTATCAAGGAAGGATAGCGCACGCTAGTCATGTAGCGCACGCTAAATATAAGGTCTAGCACGCGCTAGTGATGTGTTTTATAGAGAGGATAGACGAGTGCTGAGAGACATTTTGTCCATTATCCTTCCTTCAGTCAATAGAGAGAACCTTGGGGAGTACTTGAAGTTCCTAAACATTGAGAGATGATTCTCTTAAACAAGATTAAGATGGAGAGCTCGGATTTAAGTATTGTTCTTGAAGTTTTTGATGATTCTTGGAATGGAGTTCAAATTATTCTTCTTCGTGGTTAGTCCATACAAAGTAATCCTCGTATCCCTTTGATAGTGGTTCATTTTCTTTCTTTAAGGATTACTACTTGGGAGAGAGTATGTTGGGAATCGTGTGTTTTGATGTTCGTCTTATTTCAATGTAAATGCATAAATTGGACTGTACTTTTATCCGCTGCATGAGTATTTTTGAAATGGATTTTGGTATTTTGCCAACTGAATTTTATTTTGTAAAACCGATTCCCTAAACTGAATTTTTGGCATTTTAGCCTTGATCGTTTTGACGGTATTTGGAAAATGATTTTTTTTTTTTTTAGTATTTGAAAAATATTACCGTCATCGGTCTTTTTGGCATTTTTGAAATGACGTGGAAAATTGTGCTTAGCCTGGTAAATCCTTGTGAGAAGGGTTTACGGCGTGTAATACTCACGTAAGTTTTTTTTGGGGTGTTACAAATATGGTATTACAATCTTGGTATCATGTGATAATGCTATACGATATTTATTGAAATTGTAATAAGAGATTTCGGATGTTGATATGATTATTGAGATCTTCTTCATATGATGATAAGGGTTTTGTTGTGATTCTTGAGGTTGCATGAATGACATGATGAAGAAAATGGTAACATGGAGATATATACCTCGGATATGTTGTTCTGAACGTGATTTCGGATATTTCATGTTCTTGAAGAACTCTTGAATTATACGAGGTGATGAAATTTTTAAGAAGTGTTGATGTTTTGAAAATGAATATGGAATATTCATATCTAGAGCTAAACTATGTGTTTGAAATAATATTCGTATAGGAATACGAATGTGATGATGAGTTTGATGAGACTATTATTCATCTCTGAATTTGGAAGCCCATACGTATGGAGCAAATATTCAAGTCATTGGATTGTTGGATAACCTTTTTAATATGATTATCTATTGTTTTGAACCAGTCGGATGATTCGAATTGATGACGGTCATAAGTAAATTTTAACGATAGGATTTACGAGAAGGGAACCTTGTCAATTCGTATTTAAGAATTGAGTTAGAACATTTAGACCCTTATTATTGGTCCGAATTGGTTGATTGATATGATCATCATATTTCAACTCGTATTGTGGACAGGATTTGTCAGTGTCTGAGTTGGATTGTTCAGACTGTGTTTAGTCGAGATATGGTGAAACGGTTGAGTTTGTGATTTGGTGGTGTTGATATTGGTCGTCATCGAACCTGTTGATTATTAATCCTTCGTCTTACAATAAGGTATGATGTTTGATCGTGAATTATGACTGTTGTGTTGCAGTTGAGGTTGAAGAGTTCATAGATTACTTTGGTCGGGACTGAGGAACTCGTAGACGAAATCAACTGAATTGGTAACAGTTCGTTGTATTGATATCGAGGCAAGTTTTATACTTGTACTAATAAATGAGATTAATGTTATCTGTAGGTGTATGAATGTGTGTATCATTTCGGGACTTGGCCTCTTTATGATTGTATTGATATCAGGGGATTGGTCGACACGACACCCGTCGGCAATTTATGCCAAATGTTACTGTTATTTGTAAAAGGCCGGTTCAAGGCATTGCGATACTTGTTGATAAAGTCGCTGTCGATAGCCGGTTCGCGGTATCGACGTATCGATTGTGATTGTGATGGATGTTCCATTGAGATATTGTGGTGATCGTCGTTATTGACATCGTTGTTTTTCTATTAATATTATATTAACCGATTGGAGACGTTTGATATATCCTTTTGTCATCTCCGTTTTGGTGGTCAGTTTAAGACACCGGGACATCTATTCTATCGTATCATTGATTATCGATTGACCGTTCTAAGGTAATCGAGGTATTGAATTGGGATTATCGAAGATAATTCCCATCCGTTGAATTATTATTGCCGTGTTGGCCGACTCAAGGCAGCACACTATTATTCTTGTGAACTTGGTAATTTTGTGATCGATGAGAGTTGAGGATTTCCCGAATTGTTGTGTTGTGATTATTGCTCGTGTTAATCGGTCCTAAGGGATTTTGATCCCAGGATGGTTATGTTGGATATTGTTGGTCGTGTCGATTCTTCATGATTCGTGCATCATCGTTCACTTGGTGAGTCGCATGTTGTATTGGATATGTTATCCTTTGAGCTTCGTTGTCTTGTTGTATCGTGGCATATCTGGAATCATGTCTGCGTGCCGATTGGTTATGTGCAGGATTTTTTTTAGCCGGGCACACGATGTCATGCGTGGATGTTTCCGCATTGGACCGTGCACACGAGACGTAGTTCGTGAGGCTAGTTAGGTACATTGTCGCACGTATATTCTGGATTCCGTATACGGGGTGGACATGTGCACGGACACATTTCCGGATCGGGCGTACTGTGATGTTCCCTTTTGAGCCTTATTGTTTGGTCGTTCGTAATCCATGATTGATTGGATGTGTTCGACGTTTTGTGATTAAGCGTTCATACGCCAGAGGGGTATGTTCGACAGTCAGGTTTGTTTCTTTGAGATCTGTATTGTGATGATTTACAGCTTTGAGCTGTTCGGCTTTCAGGCCATCGTGATATACAGCTTCGATTGAGGGGCTTTCAAGCCATTGCGATGTATTGGTATTTCTGTTGGAGCCTTCAGATATTGTGATTCGTATTTACTTCAGCGTTGGCTTGGATTACCTTCGGGTAATGTATTGTTGTATTACTTGTAACGTTTCGCCGTTGGGCGTAAGTTACACGTTTCTTGTGTATCTCGTTGAGTTTTCCTGGTGGGATATTGCTTCTCCCTACTTGTTTTAAGTTTCGGGACGAAACTTCTTTTAAGGAGGGTAGAATGTAATACCCGCAAATTCGATTTCCGGTAATTTTTCTTTGTTGGCGAAAGTCCGTTTTGACGACTTGATTGGGACCGTTTCGTCATCCTGAGAATGATTAATTCTACACTTTTTGTCATCCGAGTTCGTTTCGGTATCGTTCTGTTGAATTCCGTGTTCTTTAGCGACTTTTCCACGTATGAGTTCGACTTTGTTAAATCACCATTAATTTTTGGAAACTCCAAAAATTCTGAATATTTGCAATATTTTAAAGCATCGAGTTAGCTTTCCAATGGTTCAAACGGTGAGTCAATCGGAGTCCAGACGAGGGAGTTATGGTCGAAATAGCTAAGTCACTCTCATTTTCCAGATTCGGCCAAAACCGCCTGTACCCGGTGCCGCGGCACACCTGGGCTGAGCCGCGGCACACTGCCGAGCCCTGGGAGCAAATTTTGGGCCTGTGCCGCGGCACACTTCTACTGAGCCGCGGCACACATGACAGTTAACCCTATATCTGCGTTTTCTTGAGCGGATCACCTCATTTTTCCCCATTTCTTCACTTTGGCACGAGAGAGGAGGCTTGAGAGGAAGAAGTTTATTCACCTATCACTTGAGTGTGTGATTCCTCTTCATCACTTTTCGATTGTGAAGCTCGGATCATCGATCTATCGCGTACTCTTCGAATCATAGTGCTTGGATCTTCAAGAGGTAATTTCTTCAACATCTTGGATTTCGATTTTGTATTGGGTAATGATGTTTTGGATGTTAAAATCATGGGGTATGAAGTGATATACGCATGATTATGGACATGTTTGAGTATTCATCGGATTATTGAAAGATTATTCAAGAACACTTCGAATTTTGTGTGGGAAATTGGGGATTTTGTTTGACTTCATCCTTTTAATCCGTAGTAATTTAGATTAGTGATGGATTGATGATTATTTAGGTGTATTCTATCATTTCCATCGTTATTCCATGGTTGGATTGTATTGATTCGTCGTTTTGGTTGAGTTATTAGTCGACGCCTTGAAGGTGTCCGACAAAAGGTCTAAGAGGGGGGGTTTGTGCGTTGTACGATTATTATTCATCATACGATTGTTGATTTATCATTGATATGACTTAGGGACGAAATCCTTGTGAAGAACTCAAGTCGGAACCCTTCCATTCGTTGTCTTCTTCGTGGTTCAAGCTTCCCGGTCGAACCGTGTTCTTCGGGATTTTCGGTAACGTTTATTAAGGCAAGTATACATTTATGATTGTACGTTCTCGACTTTGAAAGTAAGAAATATTGATGGCATATCATGAACGAACCGTTTTTACGGCATTCATAGATATATTGTTGGCATGTAATGAACGAACCGTTTTGACGGCATTCCTACATGTATCGGCGTATGAGGTGAACGAACCGTTTCTACGGCATTCACATACGTAACGGCGTATGAGGTGAACGAACCGTTTCTACGGCATTCAAATACGTCTTATGAGATTTTAGTTATTCCGGAATACTAGTCTTGAATTGATGAATTGACGGATTGCATTTACTTTATTGTCGAGGAGTATTGTATTTCATATTGTTATACTTGCACTAGCTATTCGACGGCTAACCCCTTTATGGGGAAATACGTTTCATGTATTTCAGGTTCCAGGAGAGCGGACAGGTGGGTACCGGGTCGGCATGAAGATGATGGGCAAGTGTGATACTGTGTCTTGTCTCCGGTTATTTTCTTGGATTCCTCCATTCAGTGTTGTTGTACTGGAATGGATTTTTAAATACTTGAGTATTGTATTTCAGTTTCCTTGATGTTCCGGCCTGTGTTGCCGAGGTATTGAATTGTGCAGTGATGTATATGGTTTCATTGGTTATGGTTTTGAATACCATTTGTATCGTCTTTCTTTCCATTGTATGTAGACCTTCTCGGTCAAGTTTATAGTTCCGCGTATGTTTAGCCTTGTGGGTCCCACGGCGGGGCTCACGGCGCTGTAATATACCCTGAATAACTTGGGGGTGTTACACTATATTGTAGGCATCATGTACGATAAAAGGGGAAAAGCGAGTACGTGTTCTTTAATTATAATCGTCTGTGTTTGTGTTTGTGTTTGTATGTATGTTTAATGGCAACTTTTTATTGTAGATTATCCATGGTATGTCTACACGTAAATATTACGATTCTTCATCAGGACTCAATCACATTCGTGGCTACAGAATGGATAAAATTGTTAGTCTCACTGAGTTGGCTATTCGCCTCTAGTATCAAGGAGGTTTGATTTCGTTCTCTCCTTTAAATCATATGTCATCTCGCGCTTGGTGGAGAACAGTTTTTAACTTGAGAAAGCGTAGAAACCAATTATTCTTGCTGTTAAAAGCTATTCTCACTTCGATCATGCCATATATGTGGTAGTATTAGTATTAATTATCTAATTACTATATATACATACAGCATACAAACTTTGGCCAAGTCAAAGTGCTTAAGGTTGTGAGTTCTTTGTCTGGGGCTATCAATAATTATATCACTTGTGAAGCCTTTTCTCATCCTGGGGTTACCTCAGTTTTCATAGCAGAAGTGACTGAGTTTCTCGATGCATATGAAAGAATTGAGATCAGGTCTGTTAAAATTATACACTCTGATTCCAATCACAATGGTAAAAACTCTCAAGAAGGTCTGCCCCCTACTATCCCTCAAAAACAGACACTCTCCCACGTATGTTTCCTTATTTCCTTTTTAGCCATGCCTTTACTCTTTTATGTGTGTGTGTCTATGCCGGTGCTTGTTATGCTTAGTCATATGAATCATTTGTTTTGAATTTCTGCACTGTAGGATTCTTTAAATGATGTGGCCCCTTATATCTCCCAGTATGCTCTTGCCATGTATAACATATTCACGGTCTGTCTCCTATTCTTCATCTTTCTTTTAATAAATATTCTTAAATATTTTTATCTGATCATTTTACACTCTACACACATGCGCACGCAGTTACATTTAAAAAAAGATGCAGTGCATGTCATATCCTCAGTGAAAGTTATCAAGGCAATAAAATATGATGCTCCCTCACTGAAAGTTGTCAAGGGAAAGAAGCATTATGCGGAGGGTACTACTTACCTTGTCAATTTTGAAGCCTCCCTGCGTGATAGAAAGAACGTTGAAATCTTTGAAACAAAAATATCTGTGCCTACGCTCTTCCCAACTATAATCATTCAGTTTACGGAAATTCAGATCAAGCATGACTGATACAGGTAATTCCATCCTGCATCCCCCTTAATTTATCATGGTGTTGTTTTAAGTTCATGTGCTCCTCACTCTAGTCCCCCTTTACTTCTTTTACAGACTTACAAATTTCACATTTGTATAATGATAAATGCTCTCTCCTGCAATTTTTTTTACTGGAATTGAATTAGAAGATATAATGCATCAAGGATTTGGGGTCCATGGGAAATGTCAATACTTGTTGGATTCCGGTTAACCACTGATTCAAACGAAGTGTCTTATTATCACTCTTATCCACTCATCACTCTTATTTTATCTATTTGTAGCAGACTTGAGGTTAAATTTCGTTCTACATACATGCGAGTTTTTTATGGGAACTTATGACTACGACATTTAGTTTTAGCTCTAATTTGGCAGAAGTTTTTGGAAAGGAGTTTGGATATATGTATGTATGTTGTGTGTTTATTTATGGGTGCAGTATCAATCTGTTGTTAACTGAGGGGAAAAACAACAGAGTACTGTGTCCATCTATCTCTTGTTAACTGAAGAAACAAAGTGTTGTCCTTTATTGTTAGAATCATTGAATCTAGCTAGCAATGGATTTGCATAATAGGCGGGCGGGGCATACAATGGGTCAACGGTTGCCTTTTTACTCCTGCCGGATACTTCGAAAAACTAAATATAATTTTATGATTCAAGCTAGTTGTAATATCCGCAATTTCGGATTTCTGGTAATTTTATTTTTTCGGCGGAGGTCCATTTCGACGACTCGCTTGGGACCGTCTCATCATTCTGAGAATGATTAATTCTGCACTTTTTGTCATCCGAGTTCGTTTCGGTATTGTTTTGTTGAGTTCCGTGTTTCTTAACGACTTTTCCGCACTCGAGTTCGATTCTTGTGAATCTCGTCCGAAATTACTGTTTCGAGTTTCCCGTAAGTCCGTTTAACTTTGTTAGACGTGTTGTGAACTTCGGTTTGGTTATTCGATCACGTATCGTGATTTTCGGACGTTTTGGGCCATTTTCGTAATTTCCCAAAGTTTGGGGTAATTGCCTTCCGTTGTCGAATTTCGAGTCTTCGGGTGGTCGGAATCGTGTGTTCTCTTAGCTCTTAGATTCGTCTTTGCGAGTACTTCGTGACCGTATCTTCGATTTGTATTCAGGTTCGGGTTTCGGTGTCGTTTTCTTGAGTTCAGTGTTATTAAACGACTTTTCCCAAGTATGAGTCGACTTTGTAAAATCACCATAAATTCTTGGAAACTCCAAAGATTTTGAATCTTTCCAATATTATATATCATCAAGTTAGCTTTCCAATAGTTCAAACGGTGAGTCAATCGGAGTCCGGACGAGAGAGTTATGGTCGAAATAGCTCAGACACTCATTTTCCGATTTGGCGAGCGGCTGTACCTGTGCCGCGGCACACTTAGGTGGGCCGCGGCACCTGATCAGTTAGCCTATTTCTGCGGATTTTGTGAGATGAATGCTCATTTCACCTCTTCCTTCATCCCTCCTCCTCTTGGGCGATCTTGTGGGCGATTTTTGGGCGTTTTGCATCATCAATCCCAGAGAACTTCATATTCTTCAAGTTTTTGGTGTGGATTAACAACTCCAACAATTGTTCTTCATCATTAATCCAAGGTAAATTCTTGAAACCCTACTTTTGGGTGAATTGGGGGTTTTTGTTCGTTTTGTCCGATTTAACCGTAATAACTTAGATTTGTGATGTATTGATGATTATTTAGATGTACTCTATCATTTCCCTTGTTATTCCATGGTTGGATCGTTTCGATTCGTTGTTTTGGTCGAGTTCTTAGTCAACGCCTTGAAGGTGTCCGACAAAAGGTCTTAGAGGGGGGATTGGGCGTTGTATGATTATTATCCATCATACGATTGTTGATTTATCATTGGTATGACTTAGGGACGAAATTCTTGTGAAGAACTCGAGTCGGAACCCTTCCGTTCGTTGTCTTCTTGGTCCGAGCTTCCCGGTCGAACCGTGTTCTTCGGAGTTTTCGGTAGCGGTTATTAAGGCAAGTATTTTACTATACGAATTGTGTCTTGTGAATAGGGACGTCGTATTATGGTTGTGATGCATTGGTTTACTTTCGTGTATATGCTTCGTATGAATTGATTGTTACGAACAATTGATGGTAACGATAATACCTTCACTAAGTTAGCATCGTGGAATTGTGTTGGATTTGCAAATCATCTAAGTTTGTGCCGGGCGTGGTTGGTCATTGTTGAGTCGTTGTGATGATCATGATATTTGTGTTGTTTTGGTTTACATACTTGATTGTACATTTCGGTGTAATGTGGAATGGCTTGACATTTGATGATTATGAGTTTTGTCGTGTCGATGTGTGTGCGTGTGTCCCAGGTAGGGTCTGACGAGGCCTCTGGAGTTCGGTACATGATGTGTACGAACAAGGTGTGTGATCCAGGTAGGGTCTGACGAGACCTCTGGAGTTTGGTACATGATGTGTACGAACAAGGTGTGTGATCCAGGTAGGGTCTGACGAGACCTCTGGAGTTCGGTACATGATGTGTACGAACGATGTGTGTGGCCGGGTAGGGTCTGTTGAGGCCTCCGGAGTTCGGTACATGATGTGTACGAACAGTGTGTGTGGCCGGGTAGGGTCCGTTGAGGCCTCCGGAGTTCGGTACATGATGTGTACGAACAGTGTGTGTGGTCGGGTAAGGTCCGTGAGGCCTCCGGAGTTTGGTACATGATGTGTACGAACAATGATCGTGTAGCAGTGATTGTTTGGGTAACATTTTAAATATGGATATCGGACTCATAATGATATATTATTTAGTGTGCTTTGAAACGAGAATCAGGCTAAGGCCCTAATGTTTACGAAAAGGTTTTGTAAATTGGGACTCGAGGTCCAAAAGAATTTACGCTTTAAAAATCCCGAGATGATGTGTTTCTTTTCAAATATCTCTTACTTGAGTTCGAAATTCTAAAACTTCTAGAACATTTTGATAATTGATTTCCGTATTAAATTCGTAGTTGCTATTTACTTGTTGCATTTCGTATCGCTTTATACTTGCACTAGTAAAGCAGTGGAGTTTTACTAACCCCAGTAATCGGGGTGGATGTCTGATACTGCGTCCGGTACATGCGAGTTCGGGGAGCGATCACGAGGATTGGCACAAGGGGATGACGAGTGCGATACTAATCAAGAGTCGAGAGTTGGTAGAGTTTGGTTGTATTGTTAGAGTTGATTCGGTCTTCCATTGTATTGTGTTTCGACCCTGTGTGGGTAATGATGTTTAGTCGATTACATTAATGGAGTTGTGTGACCTCATCGGTGCGTGTGTTTATGTGTAAGTGACCTTAGCAGTGCAGTATTATTATGTTGTTTGACCCTGGCCGGGCAAGCATTTGGTTGTTTATGGATGTTTAGCCTGGTAGATCCTTGCGGAAAGGGTCTACGGCATGTAACATTCCCATACGGTTTTGGGGGTGTTACATTTATGGTATCGGAGCATAGGTTGCGGAAACCTAGGCTGTCGGGTCGAGTCGAGTCGTGGTTTGTCGAGTAATATGTTGTCTTGTCGTTCGAGTCGTCAGGTGACAAGTCGAGTTGTGCGTAGTCGCAACGTGTCGGTTATGTTGTCGGATGAGATTAGTATCGTGGGCGACCGTCATCTCCGTGCGGCCTGTGGACGTAAGTCTCCTCTTTTATGCAAAGTACCTGTGTATCATGATTTTATCTAAATGAGTTAATTGCGGTGCATAATTTTATTTGCACAGTGTTGTGAATATAGTTGTATTTAATACGTACATATTATATACGTATAAAACTGGGCATATTGTTGTTTTACCTTTGAACCACCGTGAGGGGTGGTATGGTGTGAAAATTGAGAACGTTGTTGGGTTTCGAATAAGGTATCGACGATTGAGTTCGTGAGAAACTCCGAGGAATGGTTTTGTTGTATGTTTAAACTAGATGCTGTGAGATGTATTCAATTGGATTGTGCATGTTGGACGGTATTCCTTTTTCCGCTGCGTGAGTTCTTTTGTAATGGCTTTCGGTATTTTACCGGCTGAGTTTTATTTCGAAAACCGGTTCCCTTAACCGAGTTTTTGGCATTATGGCCTTGATCGTTTTGGCGAAATTCTTATGACGGTATTTAGTATTTTATAAATGGCTTTTGTGAGTTTTTGAAATATTACCGTCATCGACCTTTTTGGCATTTTGTAAATGGTTTTTAGCCTGGTGGGTTCCGGCGTGGGACCCACGGCGCTATAATGTTCCGTGTAATTATCTGAAATTTTTGGGCATTCTAGCCCATTGAATTATCTTTGAAAACTTTGAGTACCTTAGAAAATAAATTTCGAGACGTACTTTTAAAATAAATTATTTTCTCGTGGTACATCCAAGGTGCCACAATATGTTTCAAGATTCTTCTACCTCGAGGGCTAAAATGTTTTGAGATATTTCCAATATTTTAGAAACACTTTTACTTAGACCCGAGGGTCGAATATTTCCGAAAGTTTTTCACGAAAAGAAAGTGTCCTCATTTTTATCGAATGCGAAATAGTTTTCCAAAGTCTCGATAACGATGTTTCACGATTGTACTTTTTTTTTTTTGAAGGGTGATACTCAAGATCAATCAGTGTTTCCAAAATTGTTTTCAAAAGGAGGTTTTCGTTTTTAAAACCTATCTATTCCCGTTTAAGGGCTGGGTATGTATGCGTGATGTTCGCGTTGTCGTTATGATGTTTGCTCCCGAGTATGATCGAATTGGTGGCATGAACGTCGAGGAGTTGCCACGCATTTGTTGTACTAGCCCTCTGTGAGAGGTGTGAATTGGTGTTTACTGTTTATCGCCTCGTGGTGATTTGCGTGTTGTCGCACGAGTGTGAGCTGTTGAAGCTTGGGTTTGTACGTTTGTGTACATGTGTGATTGTTTCATAATGTTTGTAATTATGTGCTGGTTATCGTTCGGGCCGTTGAGGTCGCCGAACGATACCGTCGTTGTTGTAGTGTTTGTGTGTGTATTACTTTACGATGGTAATCGTTGTATATGATATGTGTTATGATTCTTTGTTGGGCTGAGTTGGCATCTCCGCTATATTGTTTTGCGACGTTATACCCCATTGTATCTAGCATTTGTATTTTCGGTATGCCTGGCCGAAGTGTTTCAACCGTGATGTGCCGGGGCATGCACGTGTAAATTGTCCTTCTCGTCAGTAACGCGTTTCGAGGGACACCGAATTCAGTTTTGCGAATTGGCTACTGAGACTTTCGGAGTTCGCACTTCAGCACAAATATCAGGGTCGACCCTGAGAGACCCATGGGAGATTTTCCTGTCGGATGCTTTTTGTGTTGTGACCTTGTTTCCGTTGTTGTGAGTTGCGGGGACGACATTTCTTTTATAAGAGGTCGGATGTAATACCCGTACTATATTTGACTTCTGCAGTTTCTCCTTCTAAATTCTATCGACTTGCACGTGTTCGTCGATACTTTTTGAACTTGTTTGATGTCTCAGTTGTCATCGTTCGAACTGGTTGTGACCTTGTTTCATATCGACCTGTTTATCATCGTGACCTTCCCGAGTTCGGTTCGATTCTTGTGAGCCTTGTTTGGAAGTAATATCTTTCACTTTCTACGAGTTCTTTTAATGCCTGGAGTTGAAGTGGGGACTTCGGAGTCATTGTTCGACTGTTGTAATTCGATCATTGTTATTTGATCATTATTGTTCGATCATTGTTATTTGATCGTTGTTGTTCGATCATCGTTATTTGATCATTGTTGTTCGATCATTGTTATTTGATCGTTGTTGTTCGATCATTGTTATTTGATCATTGTTGTTCGATCATTGTTATTTGATCGTTGTTGTTCGATCATTGTTATTTGATCATTGTTGTTCGATCATTGTTATTTGATCGTTGTTGTTCGATCGTTGTTGTTCGAACGGGGTTGTCTGACTGTTGTTGCCTGATCTCGTACCTCGAAGAATTGTCGTTCACCGTTAGTCAACTGTTTCGAGTGTGGCCAAGTGGGTCACCGAGCGGTGCATTGTGAGACTGTTGCCAAGATGTTCGGGAATTGGGTTTTCGTTCCTACTCGGGAGTGCACAGTGGTGTCCCGTGATGTAGTTGTGTATCGTACTTCGTGCTGTAATTCGTGTAGAAATTGTTATTTGTTGCGTGAACTTTTTGGTTTTGTTTGTATTCTACCATGATGTTTTATTTTAAGTTTCGGGACGAAACTTATTTTTAATAGGATAGAATGTAATGTCCGGTATTCTCGTTTTCTGTTATCTTGAATTGTTTGTCTCTTGACGTCGGACATTTTCTTGTTGACGAGAATTGGAGTGAATTCTATCATAATACTATATTTGGTTCTACCGCATAGTCGTTGTGGTCGGGTGCGACTTGTTGTCGCGTGCGTTTCTTTGATTAAATGTGTGCATGTGATGTGTTGTTAATTACTCGTTATTGTTTTGAATCATTGCCGGTGGCGTTGTTATGGTCGTCGTGGGACGTGTTTTCACGCTGTATGTTCTTTCGCGTTGCTTGTAACGTTTCGCGTTAGGCGCGATTTTTTCGGTTCTTGTGTATCTGTTGAGTTTTCTGGCGGGATATTGCTTCTCCCTACTTGATTTAAGTTTCGGGACGAAACTACTTTAAACCAGGTTAGAATGTAATATACTCAATTTGGTATTTCTGGTAATTTTATTTTTTCGGCGGAGGTCCATTTCGACGACTCGCTTGGGACCGTCTCATCATTCTGAGAATGATTAATTCTGCACTTTTTGTCATCCGAGTTCGTTTCGGTATTGTTTTGTTGAGTTTCGTGTTTCTTAACGACTTTTCCGCACTCGAGTTCGATTCTTGTGATTCTCGTCCGAAATTACTGTTTCGAGTTTCCCGTAAGTCCGTTTAACTTTGTTAGACGTGTTGTGAACTTCGGTTTGGTTATTCGATCACGTATCGTGATTTTCGGACGTTTTGGGCCATTTTCGTAATTTCCCAAAGTTTGGGGTAATTGCCTTCCGTTGTCGAATTTCGAGTCTTCGGGTGGTCGGAATCGTGTGTTCTCTTAGCTCTTAGATTCGTCTTTGCGAGTACTTCGTTACCGTTTCTTGGATTCTTATTCAGGTTCGGTTTTCGTTGTCGTTTTCTTGAGTTCAGTGTTATTAAACGACTTTTCCCAAGTATGAGTCGACTTTGTAAAATCACCATAAATTCTTGGAAACTCCAAAGATTTTGAATCTTTCCAATATTATAGATCATCAAGTTAGCTTTCCAATAGTTCAAACGGTGAGTCAATCGGAGTCCTGACGAGAGAGTTATGGTCGAAATAGCTCGGACACTCATTTTCCGGTTTGGCCGAGCACTGTACCTGTGCCGCGGCACACTTAGGTGAGCCGCGGCACACAGTCCAGATTAGCCTATTTCTGCGGATTTTGTGAGATGAATGCTCATTTCACCTCTTCCTTCATCCCTCCTCCTCTTGGGCGATCTTGTGGGCGATTTTTGGGCGTTTTGCATCATCAATCCCAGAGAACTTCATATTCTTCAAGTTTTTGGTGTGGATTAACAACTCCAACAATTGTTCTTCATCATTAATCCAAGGTAAATTCTTGAAACCCTACTTTTGGGTGAATTGGGGGTTTTTGTTCGTTTTGTCCGATTTAATCGTAATAACTTAGATTTGTGATGTATTGATGATTATTTAGATGTATTCTATCATTTCCCTTGTTATTCCATGGTTGGATCGTTTCGATTCGTTGTTTTGGTCGAGTTCTTAGTCAACGCCTTGAAGGTGTCCGACAAAAGGTCTTAGAGGGGGGATTGGGCGTTGTATGATTATTATCCATCATACGATTGTTGATTTATCATTGGTATGACTTAGGGACGAAATTCTTGTGAAGAACTCGAGTCGGAACCCTTCCGTTCGTTGTCTTCTTGGTCCGAGCTTCGGTCGAACCGTGTTCTTCGGAGTTTTCGGTAGCGGTTATTAAGGCAAGTATTTTACTATACGAATTGTGTCTTGTGAATAGGGACGTCGTATTATGGTTGTGATGCATTGGTTTACTTTCGTGTATATGCTTCGTATGAATTTATTATTACGAACAATTGATGGTAACGATAATACCTTCACTAAGTTAGCATCGTGGAATTGTGTTGGATGTGCAAATCATCTAAGTTTGTGCCGGGCGTGGTTGGTCATTGTTGAGTCGTTGTGATGATCATGATATTTGTGTTGTTTTGGTTTACATACTTGATTGTACATTTCGGTGTAATGTGGAATGGCTTGACATTTGATGATTATGAGTTGTGTCATGTCGATGTGTGTGCGTGTGTCCCAGGTAGGGTCTGACGAGGCCTCTGGAGTTCGGTACATGATGTGTACGAACAAGGTGTGTGATCCAGGTAGGGTCTGACGAGACCTCTGGAGTTTGGTACATGATGTGTACGAACAAGGTGTGTGATCCAGGTAGGGTCTGACGAGACCTCTGGAGTTTGGTACATGATGTGTACGAACAAGGTGTGTGATCCAGGTAGGGTCTGACGAGACCTCTGGAGTTCGGTACATGATGTGTACGAACGATGTGTGTGGCCGGGTAGGGTCCGTTGAGGCCTCCGGAGTTCGGTACATGATGTGTACGAACAGTGTGTGTGGCCGGGTAGGGTCCGTTGAGGCCTCCGGAGTTCGGTACATGATGTGTACGAACAGTGTGTGTGGTCCGGGTAAGGTCCGTCGAGGCCTCCGGAGTTTGGTACATGATGTGTACGAACAATGATCGTGTAGCAGTGATTGTTTGGGTAACATTTTAAATATGGATATCGGACTCATAATGATATATTATTTAGTGTGCTTTGAAACGAGAATCAGGCTAAGGCCCTAATGTTTACGAAAAGGTTTTGTAAATTGGGACTCGAGGTCCAAAAGAATTTCTGCTTTAAAAATCCCCGAGATGATGTGTTTCTTTTCAAATATCTCTTACTTGAGTTCGAAATTCTAAAACTTTTCGGGAACATTTTGATAATTGATTTCCGTATTAAATTCGTAGTTGCTATTTACTTGTTGCATTTCGTATCGCTTTATACTTGCACTAGTAAAACAGTGGAGTTTTACTAACCCCCGAGTAATCGGGGGGTGGATGTCTGTTCTGCGTCGAGGTACATGCAGGTTCAGGGGAGCAGTCACAGGATTGGCACAAGGGGATGACGAGTTGCGATACTAATCAAGAGTCGAGAGTTGGTAGAGTTTGGTTGTATTGTTAGAGTTGATTCAGTCTTCCGCTGTATTGTGTTTCGACCCTTGTGTGGGTAATGTTGTTTAGTCAGTTCTGTTAATGGAGTTGTGTGACCTCATCGGTCTGTGTGTTTATGTGTAAGTGACCTTAACGGTCTGTATTATTATGTTGTTTGACCCTGGCCGGGCAAGCATTTGGTTGTTTATGGATGTTTAGCCTGGTAGATCCTTGCGGAAAGGGTCTACGGCATGTAACATTCCCATACGGTTTTGGGGGTGTTACACTAGTTAGGTGTTTATCTTCAAATGAAAATTGTTTTCTTAATGGTAGCATTTTCAAGAAACTAGCTAGTTACATTGTAGTTAGTTACGATGTGTCAAATTAGCTAGGCCTGGAAAGTGATTATAGTGACGAAAATTTGGTTTTGAAACTAAATAAAGAAAAAAAATAAGGTAGCGTGAATGTGGTTGGTTTGATTTTGTAATGAGGAATCTGCCCGCCCTGTTATTGGGAACATTGTTCATCATACTTCACTCTATTATGGTGTGTGTAGCTTAGTTACACTCTGTGGTTTTGAGTCCATTATGTCAGGAAGGTTATTGAGTTGAATAAATATCAGTAGTAGTATTACAATATGGACAGGTACTAAAGTAAAAGTAAGGCTATCTGAGTCTTTGGATCTTTGTTGTTAGGAGGAACTGTTAAGTACTTATATGGGTTGTATTTTTTGTGTTATGATAATTAGGAAAAGCCTATGATTTTGATGGTTTTGGAATTTCACCTCATTTCTCCTTCATATGAAGGTTGCGACAGGAAGAGCATCCAGCGTAAAACTTTGCCACTTTGTCTTTTGCATGAATTGTAGTGTTAACTAATTTTCGACAATTATTTGGCACCATAATTTTCATGCCACCGACCCCAACATAGTTGGGATTAAGGTGCAGTTGATGATGATATATGTGCCTTCATTGTTCTCTTAATTCGATGTTTATGAAGATTGCTATGAACTTTATTTATGTTTTAATGTGTAACATTTGAGCTGTAATGTCTCACATTTTTTTTTCTGGGTTTCGCTGCGGAAGTTTCGGCGGTGGTACACTTGTATCGTGTAGATGTGGGAGAACACTGAATTTTGTTTGTCCCACGGTCTCCGAGACCACACATACATATAGACGTATGTTCATGCATCTGCTGTTCTACATTTAGTGTTCTGTTCATTATGGTGCGACTGTGTCGTGGTTGATCTGTTGACAAGTGTGATTACTTAATGTGAATTGTATCCTAGTTCACCAGCTTTAGAAAGTCGAATTTTAATTCTTACTGCAGTTTTCTTGTGTTATGCATTCTTTAATATGATGATGTTGAGTGTTTGGAACCAAACCACTTGTTCCTCTTTTGGTCCTCCCCTCCTCCCCCACCTCTAATTTGAGTTGTGTGGTTTTTTTCCTTCATCTTTGCCGTATTTAGATTTCGTATTATTTATCTTGTAGTTCAAGCAACCATTTATGTATTTGATATGCATTATTTTCTTGTATTTCCTCCACTTGTTCTGCCATTATATATTTGATTGTTTTATTTTGGGATTTTAACTGCAATTGCTCTTATATAATCCTAAGTTGTTTTACTTTGATCTGAAATGGACCCTTATTATTAAGCTCCAATTATTTTTATATTGGTAGGTGTTGCTTATGACTCTGCAAAATGCACCCTCTGGACTTGACTATGAGCGAGATAACAAGTTCTCAAAGGTATGCTACTAATAAGCTGAACTATATTAGTTTTACGATCATGTTATTAATCATATATTTGTTTTTCTTTCTTAGTCGTTTAAGCAGATGATTGCTAGCTGCTTGGTTAAGGATCCTTCAAAACGACCTACCGCCAAAAAACTACTCAAACATTCCTTCTTTAAGCAAGCCAGATCGAACGATTATATAGCAAGAAAGTTGTTGGATGGGCTGCCTGCTCTTGTGAACGCTATATGCATAGAGGCCGACCCCGTTCAAGAAAGCATGTGGAAGTTCAAGACAATAACAATGACATCATTAATATCAACAACGAATTGAAGATATATGAGAGCTATTTTTATACAAGTTACAAATTAGACAACAATTAAATTATTGTTTTTTTAGTTATTGGATATGTGTTTGACATACTATGAATTATATCTTATTGTTATTGGATTATTTATTTGAGTTTGATCAATATATTTTCTCATTATTTATATATGAAAAAATGGTTTCTTCTAGTTTTCATATTATTGATAAATATTAATAATAATAATAATAATAGCAGGTGTTACTTAATAATGAATATGATGTTACCTAAGCTAGCACCCATATAATCGAAACTGTTCCTTAAGGTATTTAAAGTGTTACTTAAAAAAATCGATACATTTAAAAGTGTTACAAAGGTGTTACAATAGTGTTCCTTAAACAATATGAAAGTGTTACCAAGATGTTACTTAAGAAATTTCTAAAGTGTTACTAAGGTGTTCCTTAAGATGACTTTGGGGAACACGTTTTAAAGTGTTATTAGAATTGATCAAAAGTGTTACATAAGAGCATAGGGAACACGGGCAGAGGTAACACCCAAAATGTGTTACCTATGGTTTATAGGAACACTTTAGGCTCTTTAGGGAACACTTTATGGGTGTTACCTAAAGACATTTTTCTATCGGTGAAAGAACACGGCCTTATTCATTTTGTTTGTCTATTTAAACAATTCTACATTTATCATATTTACACAATGAAATTAAATAACTATATTTTAATTTCAATCTCCACCACATATTTACTATTAATATTTTTATTTTTTAATTTTTATATATTTAATATTTTAGATATTTAATATTATTAAGTAAAAACGACGCTTCATCTGATGCATGTTCCGATGGATCTCAACATGATCAAACATCCTTTCTTGTTCGAGTAAATGACAAGTGTACTTAAAACGACACTTCATCCGATGCATGTTCCGATGAATCTCGAAACTGAGACTAGTATTATGGTAGACTGGTTAGTGCTAGGGAGTTGGGAAGCCAAAATCATACTAACAAGATTGCCAGGTTGAAGTGAACCCAATATTTGCGTGTCGGCGGAGATTGCTTTAACGGCGGCGCTCACTCCTCGCTTTCTCTGCAAACTGAGATTTTTCCCAAGGTGAGAAATTTTCTTGACCTTCTGTTTTGTTGTATCGCTTAGTAGTACGAAGCCAAAAAGGTGGTGTTTTTGGTGTCGATTTTACTTTTTCAACTTTTTCTTTCTTTTTTTGTTTTTTGCTGAGTTGACTCGGTCGTACCTGGTCGACTCGATATCTCTATCCCCGGAAATGCGACTGGCGTATGATCTGATTCTACTCGGTGTCGACTGAGTCAACTCGAAAGTGACTGGTTTACGGAGCGAGTGACTAGTGAGCAGAGGGGAGGGAGGGGGTGGCGGGTAGGAGCTGCTGTCCCCCATCCCCTAAAAGAAAAATCTACTAATTTGGCACGTGTGAGAGTTATCCCTAACCTTTCAATTATGAAACCGTGCCCCCAACATTCCAGTAACGGTGATGTTCGTTAAAATTTAACGGCGGGTTGTGGGAAAATTTCATTTTTTGGTCTCCAACTTCTTTTCTTCATAATTTTAATCCCACAACTATTGAATGTCCATATTTTTAGTTCTCCATGTTTTTCTTTTGCAATTGTCGTCCTCAAAATCTTCCATAACAGTGGTAGCATCTTATGTGGCACCAAAATTTATCTTTTTTGCAACTTCAAGAATGTAAATCCAAAACACAACAGTCAAAATGGAGATTCCCTCCGTCTAACTAAGCCCCAAGGACTAAAATTGCACTTTCTGCAGTTGGAAAGACTAAAAATGATTGTGGTTAAATTAAATGACAAATTTGCATTGTGACCATCTTACGGGATGAATTTTGTGGTTAACTCTTTAAAAATAACTATAATTCACGTATTAAATTTTTACTGTCCCCAAAATAAAAACGATACGTGTTCTCTTGCAATTTATGTCTTCATCAAACCATTTCAAACCAATTTTGGGGATGAAAATTGCAAATGAAAAATAGGGAGAATTAAAATTATGGATATTCAATAGTTATGGGATTAAAATTCTGAAGAAAAAAAGATGGGGACCAAAAACTGAAATTTTCCACGGCCCGCAGTTAAGTTTCTAACGGACATCCATTTTTGGGACAACTCGCACAGTTACTGAAACGTTGGGGGCACGGTTTGATAATTGAAAGGTTAGGAGGTAACTCGTACAAGTGACAAAAGTTGGGAGATTTTATGCAATTTTTCCTTTTTTTATTGTATTTGGTAACTGAAAAAGTATGGGCCACCCTCAAAATTTCAATATCACGTACCAAGAAATTCTGGCTCCGCCACCGCTAGTGAGCTAGAGAAGATGGTCTACTTATTTGTATACATGCATCACATTCTTTCAGTTATTGATGTCACACAGTAAATGAATGTGTCCCGCAATAAATGAACAGATGAAATGCATGTCTATACAGATATGTGTAGAAATATATATATATGTATGGGTTGGTTACCGTGAGAAAAATATTTTTTCGTGAGACTGTGCAAAATGTTACGAAAGTTGCACAAAATGTATAATTGTTTGGCACAAAAATCAATAATGTTGTTGCACAACATTGTGCAACAACTTTATATATTCTGTGCAACATTATCATAGTGTAACAACTTGATACATTTTGTGCAATAACTGAATACATTTTGTGCAACAACTAAATACACTTTATGCAATAATATTCATGTATAAATAAATCATTGCACAAACAGTTAAAATATTTTGCACAATATAGATTTAGAATCAAATGAGAATGGTTCTTATCATGCGAGTTGCGAATATGCATGAGTTTTGTACTAATTAGGCATGAAATATATGTATTTCGTGCATCAAAATTGCAATGCATTAAAATATGCATTATATGCATCAAAATATTGATGTAGTAAAATATTGCATTATATGCATCAAATTTTTGTGAGAATAAATCTAGGCCATCCATTTATCAAGATCTATGGATGAAATTCATCCTTATTTCTTAACTTAAATTGCATTCTCACCTGAACCCACCCACATATATATATATATATATATTCCATGACATCCTTTCGTCATCGATTGGCTTTTGGCCTCCATCCAATTTGGTTTGGTGTGCATGTTCAGTCTTCTCGGATACCACACGGGGAAAATTCATGTTCATCCCATAACAACGGTAATGTACGATTTTAGTCCAATAGAATGATGCATTTTCAATTTAGTCCCATAATAAGTCATAAGTTTGACAATCTTATGGTCCAAATTATCCGAAAATTGTAAAATTTACCAGAATTATGCACATGAACATAAATTTAGGATTTTCCGGTGGATTTGTATGAGGATTCAGGTGATACCTCAGTTTATGGTTTGATACTCATCTTACTAATATTCAGATGGGGAGCGGCTCAGATGGTAACTCAGGAGATTCTGAAAGAAATGAATATAAAGAGAAACCTTATGACATCAACTTGAAAATTAAAAATCCAGATCAGGTGCAGATACACTGCCATGGGAAGACACTGTCCCTAAGTAGTATGCTTCGAGAGAAAGACGAACATCACGTTGCAGCAGTTGCTGAAGGTCAGTTGTTTTCCGTTCTTTCACCTTTCAACCCAATGTTAATGTAAGTTTGTGACTTGTTGGCGAAGTTTTCAACTTTTTGTTAATGCCGAGTTCAATTTTTGATTTTAGAAGAAAGAAAGCTGCAAAGAATCAGTGACGAGCTTATCGAGAGGGTTTTGAAACAAGAGATAGCATTGGAGAATAAGAAACGACGACTCGATTCTTGGAGTGAAGAACTGAACAAGCGTGAGGAATTTCTCGAACGTGAGAGACAAAAACTTGAAGAGGAGAAAATGAAGGTTAATCACTATATATAAAGATCCAATTTTATATATATATATATATATATATATCCACTTCCGTACCATCCTTTGAGTCTCAATATGATTTTCTCGTGGATTGTCCAAAACGATTATTACTTTGTAGTGCCCAAGTCTCAATGTCCTTCAGCATCTTTTGTCATGGCCACTGTAATATTATACAGTGATATGATGCAATATTACTTTTAATTTCTGTTAGAATGATTTGAGAAACACCGCACTTCAGTTTGGGCAGCCAAAGGCAAGCCAAAGAAGAATGCCAAAAGCTGATGAAAATTCTCAAAGGGAAGCCAAAGAAGTATACCAAAGGCGTGTAGAAGAATACCACAGGCGAGTAGAAGAAGCAGAGGTTTGACTCTTAATTAGTACTTGGTAGTATTACGTACTTCTTTTCCTCCCATCAGATGCATGTATAGATCTGAGTCAATTTGTGCTGGTTCTTTGGTGCTCTGCTAATGTGAGTATGTGATATATCACATGTAATTTGCAGAAAGAGGAGGATGCACACAACCAAAAGGGTCTTGAGCTTAAGTGGAGTTTCGAGTACGAGAAGGAGAAATTGAGATATGATGAAATTCGACACATGCCTAAAATGTGGCAGGAGGCTTTCAAAAAACTTATCGCGGTATGACATCTATGACGTCTTATCTCATTTCTCTGTTTTTGTAATGATAATGTAATTTGGTGGTGGATGTGCACCACCAGATTTTTAAGAAAAAGATCCATTTTGTTTTCATCTTTCCCGTTATTTTTCATGTTTACAGCGTTTAGATTGGTTTAGGAGTTGAGTTATTTTACTTCCTCTTAAAACCTACAGTCAGTTGGTAAATCATGTATAAATACTAAACACTAACTTCTCTAATTTGGTGTTATTTGTTTTGATCATGAAGATCTTAATTAAACTATTCTAGTAATTGTTCGGTCTTGAAATTTTTCCTAAATGTTTGCTCCTTTTGTCAAATATTTGTTTAATAGGGTGAACTTATTTTTTAAAGTGTGTCCTAAATACAAAGCTAACTCAAGCGTTGCAGTTAATCAAATATTGAGAAACTAAGTTAGAAAGAAATGTTGAATTGAAAATACTAGTAGCGGATCATCGGTGTAGAAAACCAATTTCATACTTCCATCCCTCAAGATGAGATAATGGAAGGTTTAACGTAAAAAACTATTTGATCATATTCTACTATCCTCACGTACCTCTAAGCATGGAGCTAGGATTTTAAAAAGGATGCACGAGATTATGTTTATGTATTTAAAAAGTGGGAAAAATACAAAATGCAACCTAAATATAGTAAAAAAAATTGCCGGACACTCATAGCCTTGGCTCCGCCGCTCGATACTTCTTATTATAGATTAATCTAGTGCACCAGTAGCATCTGCCTTTTGGATCCGCCTCTGTGCATGTGTATGTAGTGGTGTTGATATAACTTATCTGCTAATTACCGTTGAGTATTACTATTGATATGTAATACATCTATATTTTACATAAAACACAAAATACTCTATTTTAAAGGTTTGTTTTTAAAATGAAGATATTGTATTTTGAGGATGCAAACTGTTTATTTTTTTTGGAAATCATTTTGTTTATCTGGTATATTTCATACTTTTCGAAATTAGTCTTACTTTTTGGTTTTTGGATTTGTTAAAAGTCATCATCGGACCACCATCTCAAATGTCAAGCTATGTAGAAGCCACTATGTTTAAAGATTTATCCACCAATAATTGGTGAAGCCATCAACTTTCAAGTTGGAAGCTTCATCCCTTCACGCCATTGTTTCATACCATGATTTTACTCCATCTTTAATACTTATGAATACGGTATGTTTGTAGCATTTGGAATCATGCCATCTTCAGAGAGTGAAAATCCCAAGTAGAGGAAATAACAGTCCGATAAGGGATTGACTGAGGTTGAGAGTTTTTCATTTTGTGAGTTTGTAATTTTATTCTTGGGTGGTAATAGAAGAAATATTTATCTCCCGAATGATATCTTAAATCATAGCCATTTTGGAGTGCTCGTCGGAAGTTGGAGAAGGGCTGAAAATTTTGAGTTTTACAAAGGTGGTCGAAAGTCAATCTTGAGGGGACCGTTAGCTTTCTCGCGTCGAGACGAGTCCGGTGGTATTTTCGAAATACAAAACCGACGTCAAACGAAGTTGTACGGGCAGCCGAAAGAATTATCTCAAGTTTAAAAAACTTGATGAACCTGCACATTATTTCTTCAGAAGTTACATATTGCATATTGGTCCCTCAACTTTCTTAAGATTCTAATTCAGTCCCTAAATTTATGAAAATTTTATTATGAGCCTAAAAATTTTCAAAATTTGTACTGCTGCGGCCAGAAGCTGTCAAAATCATGGGAGATTTTACAATCTCTATTGCGAAGCTCAATAACAACAATTATGGGTCCTCGAGTACCAGTATTAAGTTTTACCTACTTGGACAATGAGATGATGTAAATGACAGTGATACACCACCACCAAGGGAGACCAGAAGCACAACCACAATTTCCGACACCTCAACCTCAACACCGGCACGATTAGCTGCTGCACCTCAGAGGCAGTGTTTTCAGTTGCGTTGCGTCGGTCTGTAGCGTTTTTGTGAAGAATTGCGTAGCGCGAAATAGCGTAGCGCATAGCGTAGGTAATTCAAACATGACATTTTTAAGTGAAAAAATAAAATAATTATTCTTGTGTACGATCAATAGGTAAATAACCCAAGTGAAATAGCAATGAAATAATTTCAAATAAACAAAACAACTTAGAACAATTATAATAATCCCAAATAACAAACTTAAATAAGCCACGATATGAAAATATTCAATTCTAGAAACACTTAAATATTCAATATGAAGTGTTCTGCTGGCTGGCTGTGAAGTTTTCTGTTGAACCCTAGTTTTTTTTTCCTAAAACATGGATGTATGTTTTTTTACTGCGGAAGTTTTTTTTTTTTGCTGCGGAAGTTTTTCTCGCTGGACAGTTTGTCCCTAAACCCTAATAGTTATAAGTACTGAAATAGAGTAGCAGGTTATAAGTAATTAAGGGATATCATCGCGCCGTTTCTGAAGTTTCAGATTTCATATTAGGGTTTTATTAGAAAATCCTAATCGCGCAGGTATTAGCGCTATCGCGTGTATAGCGCGCGCAATCGCGTGCTTTCGGCGCCACATCAGCCGTTCAATCGCAACTGGACCAGCGCTCCATCGCGTTTTACAAAAAAATTGCGCTAAAGCGCGTTACATAGCGCACTATTCACCGCTATTAAAAACACTGCTCAGAGGACAGCAGTTGACCTTGACATTTTAAAGAAATGGAAGGTTAAGGCGGGCAAACCCATGCACGCTTTAACCATAGTTGTGGAGGATGACTTTCTACAACAGATCAAAGATAACCGAACACCGAAGAAAGCTTGTGACATAGAATGACACAAAATTACAAAGGAACGAAAATGAGCTTTTGTGGATCTCTAAAAGAAATGTTTTCGTGAGTCGATATTTCTCAAAGGTGAAATCTGTGTGATGAGATTTTTAAACTAGATCTTGAAAATGATACTGCACTGACCAGTATGAAAAGAATTATCATCAATGGACTAAAGCCGGAGTACAATAGTATTATCACGGCAACTCGGGACTGGGCTACTGAGACAATTTTAGCACATCTAGATAATTTGATAATTAACGAAGCGGATATAGACAAACCCTCACGTCTAGTCGACCAACCAACCTGAAGAGTCGGCTTTTTTCGCCAATACGAGAGACGACCGAGGACATGGTCATGGTCGAGGACGAGAACGTGGTGCAGGGACATTCAATAGTCAAGAAAGAGATGTTCGAGGAAACCAAGACCAAGGTTCAGGAGCTCAAAATAATCGAAATGGTCAAAGCCGGCGAATGTTTCAATTGTGGCAAGAAGGGACATTATGCGAGAATTATTGGTCTAAGAAAGTTGAACAAAATGCTGCAACATCTTCTAAGAACGAAGATGCTAGAGAAGAAGACTGGAACTTCGACACTTCCTTCTTCATGGAGGAGGTAAAGACTAAGAAAAAACGTGTTAGACTGGTATCGCCACTAGGAGGGGGTTGAATAGTACAGTGAAAAGTGTTGAACTCTTTTCGTGCGGAAGCAAATAAAATTGGAGTAATTAAAGAAAATTGCCAAAAACAAATGATGCAAGGGTATTTCCAGAGGTTCGGCTATCAAAAGCCTATGTCCCGTACCTAATGTTACGAGCCAGGCATTTTCTCAAAATAATATGTACTTTATAGTTCAGTGTCAACTCTTTACAATAACACTTTCAATATTAGTGCCGAACTTCGATTTCCTGATTTTCAGGCTCAAGAACAACCACCACTAAACACTCCTGTTTCTCTGGGTACAAGACGACCTCAACAAAATTATAGAGAATGTTTCGAGCACCCTTACTCGACTTGTAGAATGATCGCTCAAAGTGATACAAGAATGTATGTTGAAGATTGTTAGCATAATTCTTCTTGTATCAGTTACAATATGCAATTATATCGTTCAGAATGTATAAGAATTAAGCTCATAATGCTCAAATAATATCATTATGCTCAGATAATGGAATGCTTAGATAATAGGCTCGTATTTGCAATAAATTCTTGTCATTCAATCCTTTCGAAACCATCTATTTATAGCCTTTAGGAGCCAAGTGACCGTTAGCACATATCTCCTCATTAACGTACGTTACACTGCATATCTTGTGTACGTTAACGGTATAGCGGCCGTAATGCACTATGCGTAGCGGCAGTAAGACTTTTCCAGTGACATCCAATAGTTACGTCTTTTCATTAGCATATACATTTATGGGTTATGTACGTTAGTCTTGTCGTCAGTTAGCTGACCTTCTAGATGCTGTCAACGGTCCAATTTTGAATTCAACCTAGTCTTCATTAAATAGTGTGTGACCGTTGGATGCATGGTTATCACGTCGCCAAGTCGAGCCAAGTCGACCGAGTACCTTCGTAAATACTAGTCGACAAGTCGCCCCGACTAGTCGTGACTAGTCGACCAGTCTTTCGTATACATATATTTACTAGGTTTAATACATGACATAATTAAACATAATAATATAAGTTCAAATTCAACAAAAGTAGCATGATAACAAGTTCCAATTTAAGAAATATCCATAAATAGATCATCATCATAATGAACGAGTATGAACTCAAGCAAAGTCATCTATCTCAATATTCCATCTCCAACTTCTTCATCATTGATATTGCTTGGATCGGGTGATGGCACACCATAATCATCTTCCACCTCTTCATCATCAAGAGGAATATCTTCTTCATTAATGTCAAACTAGTGTGACGACGAGTATAAGTAATAGTTGTGTCATTGACATCACTATTAGAACCACCACTACTCGAACCACCTTGGTGGCTAGTAGAACCACCTTGAGGTCTCCTTAGAAGATTGTGTCCCTCAAGTGCATGTGATGCACCTTGAGCTACATCCACGGCACTCCAAAAAGTATCCTCTTCGGTGCTAATCCATTCATTATTCCACTCGAAGACATCAAGCACGAGTGGATGAAAATTCCTTCCAAGTTCACGCCTCTTTTTGAATCTTGAATCAATCTTTCGGTTGTATTGGACATACACCAAGTCACTTAAACATTGATGTTCCAATCTATTCCTCTTTTTTGTATGAATCTAAACAACCAAACAAATAAAAATATAACATCCCATTAGGCTTCTAGTATAAATATTAAATATTGAAAAATAGACAACAATACTTTATAAACATATAAGAACTTACAAACTCAAATGTACTCCAATTGCGTTCACAACCGGAAGATGAACAACAAAGACTAACAATACGCTTCGCAAATGATTGAATCTCAAGTGCACGACCTCCATAAGCATCCCGCCAGTCAACTAATATAAAAATAAAAATATAAGATAGTAAGATACTAATATGCATTTAAATTGACTACTTGCACCAAACAAAAAAAAAATTAGATACTTACTAGGATTTTTTTCCTTTCTATGCTCAACTGCCATCTCTCTTGTAAAGCCTTCTCTTGAATTTTTGTAGTCATCAGCATAATTACTTATCTTGTCCTTGTTGCCCGATCTGTGATCATCTTCTCGAGCACATCATTAAAGTCTTCTCTTAATCGGGAGGCATAGGCAGGATCATTTTCTAAAACGTCAAAGTATTTACCGGGATTTAGAAACAAGGCAGCCCCATATAATGGTTTTCCCATTTGGTTCTTCCAACGATCCTCAATTATTTTTATCACTTTGTTTAGCAATCCTCGTTTTTTCTCGAGTGACATTCTGATCTTACTTTTTGCAAAATCCATTGCATATGAAATCTCTGCTAAAGCGGGCTTCTCATCACCATCCACAATCCGTAATACCACAAGAAGGGGTTGTGATGCTTGAATGCACTCCTCAACATTATTCCAGAAGACTGATGAGAACACCGTGTCACAAACTTTCTTGCCGTTTTCTGTTTTTGCTAACTTTGACCTGCTCCAATCCTCAACACAAAACAAATAACGCAATGGTTCCCGGTTTTTATACATACTTTGTAATGTGAGAAAAACAGTGGCAAACCTCGTAACTCCAGCCCTCACTATATCCCTCCCATTAGTTTTCTCCCTCAAAGCTTCAAGCCCATGCCTATAGATGAATGTAGTACATCTTCTTGCTTGATTAATTGTTTTCTTAAAACCTGTCAACTTGCCTATGTCCTCCAACATCAAATCAATACAATGGGCAACACATGGGGTCCAAAACAAAGTAGGAATCCTTCTCTCCAAGAGCTCACCTGCTGCACTTGCACAACATTTTTCTCACCAATTTCTTTGATCTTGCTCTCGAGCAAGTTAGCCAACATTGGTGCATCATGTGATTCACTTGAAGCATTAACCGAACCTAAAAAGAAAGTACCTTCTGGACTGTTGGCAAGAAAGTTTATAAGATGTCTTCCTCGTCTATCCGTCCACCCGTCCGACATTAGAGTGCATCCATACTTCTTCCAAGCTTTCTCATGCTTCTCTTTCATTTTTTCGGTCTCTTCTTTTGCTTTTTTAAGTAGAGGCACCCTTAACTCATGAAATGTGGGGGGCTTCAAACCCGGTCCATATTGGCCTTTAGACTCGACCATAACCTTGTAACTCCTAGAGTTGGCAGCATTGAAAGATATTCCACACTTGTAGAAAAAGTTGGCGATGTGTATATGAACTCTTTCTTTCTCTTGCGGCATTCTTAGACGACTTTCAATGGTTGTTTGACTTGGACCTTTGGCATGCCTATCTTCAATGACTTGTTCAGGTGTCCTCATAATCATCGAAGAAACAAATTTTGTTACTTTTGAATTCGGTTGAACTTTACGAAATTCAAATGGCTTCTTCTTTCTTGAAGATCTTGGAACAGTACTAGAAGCTGCAGTAGATCCGATTTCTTGAACCTCCTCCTCGTCATCATCATCAAGCTGCACCGACTTATTCCTCTTCTTACTAGCCATAAATTCACTCATTTCTTTGGCAATCTCTTTAGTTGTCTTTGGACATTTATGAATATCCGGAAAACCACCAATCAGATGTTGCTTCAACCTATTAATGCCGCCATGATTTTCATTCCCGCAAAGAAGACATTTAACCACATCTTTGTTGCTCAAGTTTGGGAAAAATGCATGCTTCCAACCCGGATCATTTGATTTAGCTTTCCTTTTAGGATCTTTAGCCAACTCACGCCAATCATTTTCAGTATTAGAACCACTCTCCATTTTTCAAAAACTGCACATGAAAAAAGAAAGATAGATATAAAAAACTCCACATTCCACAAAAAAATAAAATGCATAATCTGATCATGATTTATACATTATATTATATAATCAAAAATATCATTTACAATTTATTTTTTTGCATAAAAAAAATTATGACAGATTTTTATTTGAAGTTTAAAATTTAATATACATATATGTAATAGTCAGGTCAGATATAATTAAAAATATTATTTATAATTTAATTTTTTGCATAAAAAAATTATGACAGATTTTTATTTAAAGTGTAAAATTTATTTATTTTTACTAATTATATCAGTACAACAGATTTTTAATTTAAAGATTTTATAATAAAATATTAATAATTATATTAGTATTAAACTATTAACAGTATATTAATTTAATAATAGTAGTTAGTAGTTACATAAATATACATATATGTAGTCAGGTCAGATAATATATATTATATATATATATGTATATATATACCGATATATATATAGATATACATAGGTACATATATAAACAACACAGTCGACATACCAGAAGAGGAAGAGAAGCCCGCGGAGGAAGAGGATGTCGGACAACGAGGAAGGCGATGTTGAACAAGTCGGAATGACCGGCCGAACAGATCGGAAGTTTGAACTGGATGGGAGCTGAATCTTGGACATCATAGCCGAGGGTTTCGAGCGGGTTGTTAATCGGGTGAGAACTTAGGGTTTACAACGTGTTTATTGATTTTAAACAGTTTTTTCTTTTTTTAAAAAAAATAAAAAAACAGGTCGATTTGAATGTGCCGGGTCGAAATCGGCTTTGACCCATCAACGTCAAATGCAATAAGTCGCTCAACGACTTCTTTCTTCGGCCGACTTGTCGACTAGTCGGCAACGTGATAGAAATGGTTGCATGCGTTGATCTTCCAACGGTTGGGTTTTAACCTTTAAGTACGTTAAAAATATAGCCTTGTGTACGTTAATGTTGGTCCATGACGTAGTTTATGTAGCTACGTAAACCTGTTCATTTAACACTTTGAATTCAATCAGCCAAGTGCAATTTGCGTACGTTACAACAAAATTATAACATATGTTAACATTGTAAACCTGGCTGGTTCAGCTGAGTATGTATTACGTACGTTACCTAGATATGATAGCGAACATTATTAATCTCAAAATCATTTTTATATATGTTTTGTGAGATTGAGTGATCAATTGGAAATGATTATTTTGACCAATAACATCATCAAAGAATGTGATGAAGATATTATTTCAACAAGACCCAATGAAGGAACTTGCACTTATTCCTGTATGTGATGTGAGCAGTCTGTTAATTGCAAGAATGACTGGTCGTTAATTCAGGCTGTTCCAATCATATGATATGATAAGAGATGAGTCAAAATTGTTGAACATGACAAAGTATAATGGAGATCGTGTTATCGTAACAGCAAATAACACACATCAATAACTCATGATGTTGGTAAGACGCAATTGCCACGAAGCTACAAACATGAAGAAGTGCAACTAGAAAGTATTTATCATGTCCCAGGATGAAGAAGAACCAGTTGCGAGTATCCTACTATTCGGCTTAGAAGACGTGAAAGTGTATCGAGAATTAAAAGTCGTAGGTACACCATTCATAGAAGGACCAAAGATGAAGGTTATTTATGTGATGTCAGCTGAAGAGGCCTATGTTGACGGCATGCACGACTCGGACATGCCAATTACAGCAAATTGAATATTATGATGTAGAAGTCAAAGGGACTCTTGCTACGTGAGATCCTCGAGGACATTATATGTGATGGATGTCAATATGGTAAGATCCATCAATTGCCTTACAATGATTCAAAGTTTAGAGTTAAGGAATCGTAAGGGTTGGTGTAATCAAATGTGCTTGGGAGAACCAAACAACCATCAATTCGTGGTTATCGATATCTGATAACCTTTATTGATTACTTCTCAAGGTATGTATGAGTATTTTTCTTAAAGCATAAAGATGAGGCTTTTGAAAAAATCAGGAACTCGCGGACACCGTAAAGCGTGAGCTTTGGAGAAAGATCAAGTGTCTTCGCATTGAAAATGGAGGACAATAACTTCAAATGAGTTCAACAACCACATTAAGGAGTTTAACGTCAAGACAACTCACTTGTGCAAAAACCCACAAAAGAATAGAGTAGCGGAGAGGAAGAACCATCACCTAGCAGAAACGTGTAGAAGTCTTCTACATGTCAAGAATGTTGATACAAGGTTTTGGGCAGAATGCATGAATACGGTGGTCTACATCACCAATGGCTACCACAACCAAGGCTGGAATTTGTTTCACCATGTGAAAATTTGAATGATGTAAAACCGACCGTTATCTATTTTCGAGTATTTTGTGGTATGTTATGTGTTTATTGCAGATGAAGATCGTGGTAAGTTTCCGCTGCATTTTTGTGGGAAACGATGAACAGATGAAAGGTTGGAAATGTTAGGATCATGTTGTGATCCTCATACAAACAAGATGTATGCTCAAGTAGCTTGATAGAATTTCGCGAATTAATATCTCTCGTGTTTAATGTCTTTTTGCTTGGTGCTATTTATAACCTTGGAAATAGATCCGTTATAAGTGCAGCCGTTGGCCGGTTGGTGAGATTGAGACTGCTCTGATTGGCGGCTTCAGAATGTTTGAATTAAAGGCGATTCACATTTAATGCTTCAGACATTCTCTTTGACTTAGCATTAAATGCTCTTCGGCGTGTTCAAACTGTAGTCTCTTTTGGGCGCATTAAATGTTGTCCTATCAGCATTAAATGCTACTTTAACCGTGAATACTTTGTGAATAAACAAAGTTTCTTTCACAACGGTTTAAAGTTTTTCTTCAGTCCTGTTGGATATGTGTATTACTTTTCCTAAGTAAAACACCTACAACAAGCTTGTTGTATCCAACTTCTTCATCTCTGCTGTATAATAATGAAAGCGTTGTAGGAACGTATTTCTGATTATGCAGGAAGATCTTTCGCTGTATGGACAGGCTGTATGAAGTTTTCTAACAACTTCCATACTTAGTCCGAAATGCGGACTTTGAAGAACTATGCTGTATGGGGCAATTATCAAAACAAGATTATATTTTTTCCAACAGTTATATTCAATGAGGCATGATGGGGAAACAAGATGGCTTTACCCGATACACGAGTTGTAAGAGAAGTTACATATCAAGTTCTAGTTAGATTATTCTTAAAACAACGGCGATACAAAGGAACCAAAATCCCAAATGGATTAATTGTAGGTACGATCTAAGTTAAGAAGCCTTTGGAGAATATGTGTTCATGAAACACCATATGATGTGTAGACTAGTTAATCGGAAGAACAACAAGAGCCTTCATAACCTCAAGTGCGAAGGTCTACTAGAGAGAGGTGGCTAAATCCAAAGTATATAGATGCTGCCTGTGTTGAGGTCAAAGAGCCAACTAACTTTGATGTAGCATCAAAGAGTCCAGAGTGGAAAGGCCATGGAAGAAGAAGAGATTTTGGCACTAAAAAATAAATCAAAGTTGGAATATAGTGCCAAAACTTGAAGGTGTTAAACCCATATCCTGCAAATGGGTTTAGAAGTTTACGATTCGCCCAGATGGTACAATCGAGCAATACAAGGCTTGGTTAATTGTTCGTGGGTTTGTTCAGGAGTATGCCATAGATTATGAGGATACGTTCAGTCCAGTGGCAAAGATTACTACAATTTGTGTCTTACTTGCAAGTAAGTCATGAAATTATGGCAGATGGATGTGAAGAATGCTTTTCTACATGGAGAACTTGATCATGACATTTACAGTGATAAATCTCAGTATTTGTGAATCATGAAAATTCAGAGTACGTGTGCAGGTCGAAGGAGGCACTATATGGCTTGAAGTAGGCACACAAAGTATGGTATGAGAAGATTGCTGAGTTCTTAGTCTAAATTGGTTATCATGTTGCCCCAGCAGATTCGAGATTGTTCGTGCAAGTTCAAGGAGGAAAACTATAAATTGTCTTTATATGTGTAGATGATCTAATCCTCACCTGGATTGACACAAATGAGATTCAACGGACAAAGACTTGTCAGTTCGATTTCAAATGAAGGAGCTTGGTGAGTTGAAGCACTTATAGTTGGAAGTTGAAAGAATAGAAAACCGTCTATTTCTTGGTCAATAGAGATATGCATTAAAAGTTTGGGCTATGTGAGTGCAAGTTAATTTCTACCCCAATGGAGGCGAACTTGAAATTGTGTGCCTATTATGCGACGGACTTGAAGGATACAAAAATGTATTAGCAAATAGTAGGTAGTCTTATCTACCTAACTCTTTCCAGACCGGACATAGCTTTTGCATCAGCCATTGTTGGCAGGTTCATGCAGAAACTAAGGAAGCCACACCTTGAAACAGTTAAAGAATCTTGAGATATGTTAAGTACACCTGGGGACTTCTTTATAAGAATGATGTAAAAAACAAGGTAGGTTAGCCGGACTATGCCGGAGATCATGACACTCGGAGATTAATCATAGGATATGTATTTAGTCTTTTCAGGAACTATATCATGGTGCAATAAGAGACAACTTACTGTTTCTCTTTCAACCACTGAAACGGAATATAGTGCAGGAGCGATGGCAGCATAAGAATGTGCTTGGTTGACTCAACTCATGAAGGATTTAAACACCAATAGAAGATGGACTTCCATTACAATGTGATAATCTGTCATCCAGACCAAATATGTGGAAATGCACTATCGTTTCTTACGTGAAAAAGTACTTTAATGAGACGTTGACATGAAGACAGTCAGGACGAGAGACCAGGTTGCATATATAATTACGAAGAGCTTATCTGCAACAAAGATTAAAGATTTTCGAATTTCGAGAGCTACCTGGAATGGTATTACGTATCAGGAGTGTTGGTAATGAGGGGGAGTATTAAAAATCATCACCAACCCACCTCTCAAATGTCAAACATCCAGAAGCCACCGTATTTGAAGATTCACCCACCAACAATTATTGAACAATTACTGAAGCAAAAGTTGGAAAAGCTTCATCCCCTGTAGCATTTGTAAACATCCCTCTTCAGATTGTGAAAATCCCAAGTAGATGAAATAACAATCCCAGAGGTTGAGAGTTTTTCATATTGTGAGTTTGCAATTCTATTCTTGAATGGTAATAGAAGAAATATTTTTCCCTCAAATCATTATGATCATTATAATGATCACGTGATATCTCAACACGATATTGGGGCATTGAGAGGATATGTGGTTGAGGGCAGCCGTGTCGTCCCATCCACCGTCCCTTTTAGTTATCTCAATTTTTCTGCGCCCGAGCCACCAAGCTAATTCAAGTGCCCAGCACAATTACCAATTTAAGAAGAAAAAAAGACAATTTGTGTCTAAATTTGGATGCTATCATCCTTTCGTTGTAGTTGTTGCCGCCTTTAGATTTCCATTCAGTCGGAATGAGATAAGTGATTCTGTCTTCATACTACACATACAAGAGCTGATCAAGAAATCTGGTAAGTGAAGTCAGCTTGTTGTAAATTTCTCTTGTATTTATTAATATTTTCATTATACTTACTATCTACTTATTTGGGAGGATACAATTTGCTTTTTTTTTTTTCCTTTATATGTCCATTGAATATGCAAAGAGTTTATCTGGATGTTAAAGAATGATAAAGTAAATCCATTATTCCTTTCTTGTGTTAATGGAAATGTTGTTATCATTATGTAGTATCTTATTATCATTTTAAAGAACTACTAAATACTAAAGATAGGAATTATAATTATCTTGGTTAACGAGGCTAAGTCATCTAGTTTTGACATTACTTGTTGTCACTGAACGAACATTTTGTTGAAACGTGAAGAGGACACCTAGCAAAATGGGAGATGATTTTCTTGCAGATTGTCTATTCTCCATATTTGTCAGATTTTGTTAGTAGTATGGAGAGATTTAATTTTTGATGCATTTTATCTTTTGAAGTCTCAGTCGAGCTCATGAATACGATCATCTACAAATTTTATTATACTAGATTTGTCACTTTATAACCCATCCCACTAATAGTTTTAAAATCCACCACCTGGTGAAAGACAAAACCATAACGAGCCTCCTACCCCCCTGCGACGCTTATCAATCGAATTGGCTATATATAGAGAGATATTTTCATATGAAACCAAATCCTCGTGTTGTTTATTTTCAGGGATTCTGTAATTTGCTGACGAGTAGCAATAATAATATTATCGGGTTAAAAAGAATGGATGAAAACGAAATATTTAAGAGTGGATGCAACAAAAGATTCCCGACCGAAGGAGCTGGGATGGAGGATGTCGAACTTTGCTCCCTGTGGCAAGAAAAACTAAAGAAAACTGGATGGAACCCATTCAAGATCGCTGTCAACAAATATGGGGATGCTAAGGTAACTTGAAATGGCTTTTCGTCCTTGCCTCATGCCAGCACATTTCACGCAAACACACCGCCACACGCACATGCTACACACATTTCACACACATGAACACGAACACACACACTACACACTAGAAATTTTATAAATTGCTGGTGCTTAATATAGATTTTGATCAACGAGGATGATAACTTGTTACGAGGCCTCAAGGATAGATGGGGAGATGAAGTCTATGATGCTGCCATTACAGCCTTGAAGGAACTGCAATGTCACAAGCTTCTTGAGTTTGGTTACCAGTTCCCTTTGCTGTGGAACTTCAAGGAGAAGAGGGAGGCCAGCATCAAGGAAGTCATTGTTTATATCATCATCCAATTGAGGACTTTAAAGCGCACAACACCTTAAACAGGTGTACTGTAGGTGGTTTGTTGGACATTATGCAATGTAGCTGAAGGTTCTCTAGCATTTTGCCCTTTTTCAACCACGTTGAAGTCCTATAGTTCATTGCTCAGTTGCTTACAAGTCAACAATGGCGTTTATATCTTCGTGATGTTCCATTATGAGGACTGCCACTCTTCACCGAGTGATTTACGTTCAAATTGTTAAATGACATGCTATGTCCTTGATGTATGGTTGAGTAAGCCAAGAAATTACAAGGAAATAAAAGAGAGAAATGACTTCGAACGTGTGACGTCATTGCTAAAATATTTAAAAAATAAAAAGTCAATTGATTTACATGTGCGAAGCTATTGCTAAAAAATATTATAATAAAAGGCAAGAATAGGGGTGTAAATGAGACGAGACAGCTTGCGAGCTGCTCGAGATCGACTCGGTTAAAATTCGGTCAACACTCGATTCGAACTTGAGCTCGACTCGACATACTAACGAGTCGAGTCGAGCAACCTGATACTCGACTCGATAAGCTCGTGAGATATTCGAATTAATTTTATATATAATAAAATTTATATTACTTGTTATTGTATTTATTAATTATAGTAATAGAAAAATTAATTAATAACTTGATAATAATAGATCTAATTAATACAAAATAATTAATAACAATACAATATAATATAGATCTAATTAATACAAAATAATTAATAAGAATAATTAATAACAAAATAATTAATAACAAAATAATTCCCTTGTTTAAAACCACCAGGAATTTGGATTTTTTTCCCATCCCACATTGCTTGGAACAACAAATCTAGTTCCCATCTACTGTTATAAATAGGTGCTCACTCTTTCCTTTTTTAACACATCTAGTTCCCATTGGCTTGAGCCTTGCCTTGAGGCTTTGGGTTCATAACGGGTTCTCTTTTAGGTTCCTTGTGGTTTGAGTCTTCCAGCTTGAACCCGATGGTCTAAGTTTTATTGGCTTGAACCTGATCATAGCTTGAACCTTGGTTCACCTTGTGTTCCATCACCTCCCACATTGGTGGGATAAACCATCTAAAAGTCTTGGTATCAACTATAAATATGCCTCCTCCCTTCCACTACTCTCTCATTTTATAGTGGTTTGGCCCTTTGGCTTGAGCCTCCCTCAAGTAAAAAAATTTAGTTGGAGCTCCATCTGAGTATGTATTTTGGTTTTAATATTATAATTTTTGAGCTTGGTTCGAGTTTGAGCTTGAAACAAGCTTAAAACGAGTTCGAGTTCGAGTTCGATTTCGGGAATTAGTTTTCGAGTCGAGTTCGAGCTTGGTTTTTACTATTCGAGTTTTCCAGTCGAGTTCGAGCTCAAGAAATAGTTTTCGAGTTCGAGTTGAGTATACTGATACTCGAGCTCGACTCGCATCATTTACACCCCTAGCAAGAACTGCCCATGCAATGTTAAAGTATTTTTTTTGGGATAAAAAACACTGATTTTTTTGCAAATTCGATTTATATTATAATTAATATTTAAAATTTCTAAAATAAGTAAAGAATATTTAGTAATAACCATAATTACAATATAAATCTTGATGGGATGATATGAAGGTTCAAGTTACAAAAACAAGTCATAAACGTGACAAAATAAAATAAATTACTTAAGAATTCAAATTCGGAATCGAATAAGAATCATTTTTTATATTCGTATAATATGAAAATCTAAATACAAATATAACAGTATTTGATTCGAATATTATGAATATTGGATTCATTTATTTTATATATATAATACTTTTATATAATATATAATATATATATTTATTATATATAGTTTTATTATATAATATATATATATATATAAATGTATAAGTTTTTTATATATTTATCAAACATACTTTTATCATATACTATCTATTTATTATATTTATTTTTAGTTATATATTTAAATAGTTCAATAAAAAAAATACAAAAAAAATGAATTTCAGATTTCGAATCGAACCGAATATATTCGAATATCCCTATCGAATCGAATTCAAACAAACTTTTAATATTCAAAAATAATTTTGAATCGAATCGAATAGTTCGAATAATTTCACAAATACGAATCGAATACAGTGGTATTCACTTCGATTCGATTTGTTTACAACCCTAGATCCAGACATGTACGATAAAAAAGAGAGTATTTGCGGTAAATATTTACCTGAAAACTGCTCTGTTCTTTTGTGCTGAATTTTGCTGAACTGGACTGAACTGAGTTTTGTTGAATTGAACTGAACTGGATTTTGCCGAACTGAATCCAACTGAAGTTAAGTTACTGAATAATAATAATAATAACAACAAGAATAATATTAGTGGGAATCAATTTTTTAATACCAAAACATAAAATTGATAAGTTCTATATCCTCATTCATAAAACTATAAGTTTTTGGTACCATTTTGATTGAAAAGACTAAAATGTCCTCTCTTTTTGTTGTATTGTTGACTTCTCTCTTTTTTTTTTTTATTTAATTTAAACTACTTTTCTTCTCTTTTTTCTTTTTTACTTTCCTCCTCCCATCGATATTAATGTCCAAGAACCAAAATTTAACTACAAACATATACATCAAAACAACACAACCATTTTATTTTTGACGAAGGGTCTCTCAAAAAATCTTATAGAAATCACAAGATTGTTCGAAAATAAAAGTTGACGTTGAAATAGGACTTCATTTGTCGTGTTTCTGAGTTCTTAAAGAAGGTATGTATCATTATTTGAACGATGAAAAAAAAATTCCAGATCTGTTCTTACGGACACGATCGCTGCACACGATTGGAAGCCACCGTGTGCGACGATCGTGTGCGACGATCGTGCGCAACGACCTTAACATCGTGCGCAACACTAACGTGTACACGATCGTATAAAATCGTGTGCAGCGATCGTGTTCATGGACAGAAACTTGCACACGATCACTGCACACGGTAGTATACGACCGTGTGCATCGGTCATGTCCAAGGCAGACCGTAATATTGTTCGCTCATTTTTCTGAATAGTTATTCATCTTTTTGTAATCAGATGTCGTGGCAGCGTATTTTGATACATCACGGTGGTCATTGGAAGCGATCGACATATGTAGACGGGGACTCCTTTTTTGTCTATATCGACACGAGCAAAGTTAGTCATGCAAACCTCGTGGGGGTTATCAGAGAGGGTTTGGGTGGTCCAAATGAGTCCGATTACAAATTATGGTACTTGACACACATGGCCAAAGGAAACAAAGTAAAAGTCCTATTAAGGGGTGATACCGAGATACTTCGATTACTAGTAGAATACAAGGAGGATCCTGAGGTCTATGTTGAGAACAGCAGCTCCTCCACTCCCGAGGTTAATATGGGATGTAGCAGCTCGAGAGTAGAGCCCGGCAACATAAATTATGACATGCCTTCCAAAGAGTATCAATACGAGGAAGATGAGGAAGACGAGGAAGATGAGGAAGATGAAGAGGTGCATACATCCGAAGATGAAGATTGTTGTAAAGACTTGCTTGAGTCACTATCTGCGGAATTTCTTGCTTGGGTTCGCCAACCGGCCCAAATGGATAGGATTATGAGTCGTCGGAACTTCTCATCCGACCATCAATCTGCGAGCGAGCATGAGCATCTACAATCAATGCGTAACTGGATCATTCCATTTCCGGACCCCGGTAGTGCCGGGACTTTGGGTTGGGTCGAGCAGCCTCCACCGGTTACCGGTCAGCTAGAGGTGGGGTCCACCTTTCATTCGAAGACAGAGTTGAGGATAACTGTAGGAATGTATCATTTGGAAAACATGCTACAGTGTATCACTGATCGTTCCGCCGATAAACGTATAGTGTTTGTCTGTAAGAGTGGGCGAAGAAATTGTCAGTTTAGGTTGTGTGCTATTGATGGTGCAACTATTTGGAGAATTACTAAGTTGACATTGGAGCACATGTTACCCTGATTTGAACCGTGCTGCCGCACGATCGGTCACTTCTGAGGTTGCCGCCCATTATTTTGCTAAAAGATTGACCGGTGAGGGGGTCACTTTGAGGCCAAAGGAGATGATTGCAGAGATGTGTAGGGAGTATGGCATTGACATGCTATACAGTTTTGCTCTCCGGACGAGGAATATAGCGATAGAGAATACATATGGCGGCTTCGATGAGTCGTATCAGAGGCTCCCATCTTATCTGTATTTGTTAAAACAGCGTAATCCAGGGACAATTTATGATTTGCAGACGACTCGTGAGGGAGTGTTTCGCCACATGTTCGCTGCACTCGGACAGAGTATTAGGGCATTTGATACGTGCCTTCGACCGGTGATTATAGTTGATGGGACCCACCTAAAGGGAAGGAATAAATGAACTCTATTTGCGGCCGTCACATTTGACGGGAACGAGCAAGTTTTTCCTCTTGCTGTTGGTCTCGGTCCGATAGAGAACGACGAGTCATGGACTTATTTTCTGTATAACCTGCGCATATGCTACAATCCGACGGAAGATTTACTGATTGTGAGTGACCAACATAAGAGCATTCAGAATGCTGTTCGAGCCGTCTATCCGAATGCATTCCACGGGTTTTGCTATCACCATCTTGCAAAAAATCTGACCTCCTATGGTGCGCATGCTATAGGACTCTTTAGAACTGCTGCCTACACGCATCGAGAAGAAGTTTTTGAAAACTACTTTTCGAAACTACATATCGAAAGCCCTAATGGGGCGCACAGGCGCCTTTCTGAAATTGGGCCAGAGAGGTGGGCTAGGTCGAAGTGTCCGGTACGACGCTATAACTTCTTGACATCCAATGCTGTTGAATGCTTTAATAATCGTATGTTGTGGGCTAGACGTTTACCTGTTTGCTCGTTACTTGAGATATTTCGCCTAATTTTAGAGAATTGGTTTGATGAGAAGCGGGGAGAAGCTACGTCAAGAGACCATGAGTTGACAATGCACACTTTTGAAAAGCTTTCTAACTTTGTGCAAGCCAGTCTGACTCTTACCGTTCGAGCTACCACCCCACTTGTTTATAAAGTCGAAGAAAACAAAGTTTCTTATGAGGTCGACCTTCGAACATGGACATGTTGTTGTCGTGAGCTTGATTTGGATCAGATTCCATGTCGTCATGCCGCTGCCGCTATAAGGTACATGTCTATGCTGTTGTGTGCACGATCGTTACCCACGATGGGCACGATCGTTACCCATGATGGGCACGATCGTAACTCACGATGGTCACGATCGAAACCCACGATGGGCACGATCGTAACCCACGATGGGCACGATCGTAACCCACGATGGGCACGATCGTAACCCCACGGTCGCCATGACCGTAACCCACGATCGCCTTTATCGTAACCTACGATGGGACACACGATGTGCACGATCGTAACACAATGGTCACGATCGTAACCCACGATGGGCACGATCGTAACCCACGATGGGCACGAACGTAACCAATGATGGGCACGATCGTAACCCCACGGTCGCCATGACCGTAACCCACGATCGCCCTTATCGTAACCTACGATGGGACACACGATGTGCACGATCGTAACACAATGGGCACGATCGTAACCCCACGATCCCCGTGATCGTAACACACGATCGACGCGATCGTGTTTTCCCATCGTTTGCAAAACAGGGATGGTCTGGATTTATCACCTCATCAATATAAAAAATACATTATCCTATACAACATCCTTGACATAATTGCTTATTGTAACAGGCGCGCCGGCAATGGTTTGTCCGTGTATGATTTTGTTAGTCGTTATTTCAAGCAACAAGGCCTTAGAGAGACTTATAAGGAGCATATTAGTCCCATCCCACATCCCGATGAGTGGAATGTCCCAGGAGATCTCATCCATCGTTTGCGTACCTCCGGAGGGGTACGACAAGCCGGCCGACCAAGGATGAGTCGTGCACGGTCCATTGTTGAAAATTTGCACACAGTGGACGGCCTCGGGTGTGCGGTAGGTGTAAAGGAACCGCCACAATAGAAAATCTTGCAAAGCATTCATTCCCATAGGGGTGTGGATTTGAATATCCTGAAGAAACTCAAGAAATCGATGAACAACCGAGGCAAAGGCGCCGCGTAAGAAGAGGTGTAGCATTTGCCGTAATGATGACCATGACATAAGGGGATGTCCATACCGTGAAACTTAAATTGCTTATGTATTTTTATATTTTGTGACTTACTAGCAACAATCATGTGTTGATATTTTGATCCTCGATGGACCATGTATTGATTCAGTATTCTGATTATTAGTTGAAATGCATAATTTTGTGTCTATTTTCTTTACCTTTGAATTGAAATTTAAGTGTTCAGTAATGTAAAGCAAATAAAGGTGATTATGGAGCCAAACATTAACCATAACAAAGTAGCTCACTTCAAAGAGCAATAGTTTACAGTTCCAAAGCATATAACTTTACAAAACAAAATTTAATCACCATCACACAAAATATCTAATAATAACATAAAAAAAACAATCAATTGGATCCCTGATTGGTGCATAATTGATCTAAAATTCATATACAAAATATTCATTTTTCCGGGCATAATTGTACTGATTTGTGATTAAAAATATATATTTTACAGATATATCCAAACATGAGCTAAAAATGGTTATTTCTGATTGCGACATGAAGCATCAAAAAGGACGGAAAACAAGACCAAATCCAACGACGGGAATTTTTCAAGGCAAAACGACCTACAACACGGCGCAAACAGGACCGTGTTATGTAGGCCGTTTCACATACGGCGCAACAAGGGCCGTGTCTTGGGCCGTTTCACACACGGCTGGCATTTAGCGCCGTGTCCTCGCGCGTATTTCGGAAGAGACCGAGTCACCACAAAACGGCGCACAACACGGGGCAAACTGGGCCGTTTTTCATCGCCGTGTTTCAGCAGATGCCATGCAAAATTAGTCCACTTTTGACCAACTTGTGAAATCAACCACAAGATATTTTTTTGGTCAAAAATCTGAAAATTCAAAGACATGGGTGAAGTGTGAACAAAGAATTAAAAAAATGATATTACAATAGATATTTTGAATTAAATAATCAATTGTATTCTTGAAAATCACCTATAAAAGGACATGTTCATCCATTGCAAAAATCCCAACCCACATTCTTACCAAGAAATCCTCAACTTCTTGCTAAGAAATACTCCTTTCCTTTAGCAATATATTTTCCTTAGAATTTTCAATTTTAGTTTGTATTTTATTTTTGCTTTGAAGTTTTTCTTTCATTTAGTTTGTAATTGAAAAGTGCTTGATCAATAAGCACTTAGTATTTTACTTTCAATTTTTTTGTAAGCTTGTAACCTTTAAACAAGTTTGAAGTTATATTTTGAAGTTTGTTTCTTGCACTTTGATTCATCATATTCAAGTAAGTTTTATCTATTGTCATTAAGTTCTAGTAATTAAAAGTTTCTATATATATATATTATATATATCAATTATTTCTATTATAATTTTAGTATGTATAAACCAATGAGTAGCTAATCTTTCTTCCTAGGGAAGGGGATTTCTATTAGGTTATATATTGAGTATTTGATTGATTTAAACTATTTTTAGGACTAATTGGTTTAAATAGAGATTGATCATATCCTATTTTTACTAATGAAACCTTCTTGATTGATTGTTGAGTGAATTGAAAACATATCTTTTCAATCTATCAAATGTTAATCTTGTTATCAACATCTTAAGATTGCGAAAGTGGTTAAGACATCTTTGATTACGAAAGTACGGAGGTGAAAAGTTGATTACTCGATGAACGATCGTTTATCCTAAAAATAGTCAAGTTAGAGAAATGAAAGGACTAATTGGTTTAAATAGAGATTGATCATATCCTATTTCTACTAGTGAAACCTCCTTGATTGATTGTTAAGTGTATTGGAAACACATCTTTTCAATCTATCAAGTGTTAATCTTGTTATCAACATCTTAAAAAAGTGACAGCGATTAAGACATCTTTGATTATGAAAGTACGGAGGTGAAAAGTTGATTACTCGATAAATATTCATTTTTTCTTTTATATCCATATAAATCAATTCCTATACTTAATTAAATACCTAATTTAATGAACCCGTAATCCCCTAGATTTTATAAATTCCCAACTCATTTTAATTCTATTCATTTTCACTAGTTAAAAATAGTCTAGTATAAAAATAGTTTTCTTAAAACTAGTAGTATTAAAAATAGTCTTAATATAAATAGTCTTAATATAAATAGTCTAGTTAAAAATAGTCTAGTTAAAAATAGTCTTATATAAAATAGTCTTATATAAAATAGTTTGGTTTAAAATATAGTGCATTTAGTTAATTTTTAAAAAACCCAAAAATATCTTTTTTAATATTTTAGTATTTATTTCTCGCAATTTGTAACAAAAAATTATACGAAGCACTGTTGGACAATCCTCGAGAGAAAAGACCTTGGTAGAACTCACCACAAACTACTTCTACCTCGTATATATTTGCGAGCGACTCAAGAACTCCTATTTTTAGGATAAGTTTTTGGCCGATCAAATTTTGGCGCCGTTGCCGGGGATTGTTTTAGGCCAAATATAATTTTTCTGTCCGGTCAAGTGGCGGATAACGGTATTCCGTGACTATTAAAGTCGGATTTTTCAGTTTCCCACAACAACTGATATTTGTAGATATTTTATCGTTTTTCATTTTAATTTTTTTTGGTCATGGATGAAACATTGTTTAAAATTGAAAAAAGATTTCCCTTTCTAAGCAAAAATGCAATTTTAAATATTTACAAGACAAGGCTTGAAAGGATGAGGTTGCTTACGAATAAAAGCATACCTTTTGACATAAGATTCATTATCGAAGCCAAAGTAAGAATAGAAGGTGAATTCACGAAACACCAACTAGATTCTTACCAGGCTTGGAAAAAGTTCATATGCCAAGAAACGACGAGCAAAGATTCTAGCCGTTTGCTATAAATGTGCTAGATGGGCGTAATGCAAAATGTCGATCTTTAGGAATTCCATCTACAAACAGAGAAGATAAAATTCGGTTCATTAATGATGGTGAATAAGGAGAATTTAGATAATATCGAAATTTCTCTTGACACGCATCCTAGTGGACTTGTGTATTACGGAATTCAATGTTTGTGGAATAAATTTAAACCGAGAATATGAACAACGTCTTGGGAATCGGCGTTAAAAGACCTGTTTGCCAATTTGTAAGAAAATTGGATGGGAAGCTTCTCCCCGACTCATAGAAGGCGTTTAGGCCGTTTCTGAACGTAAAATCAGAGGAAGATGTGAGCCACAATCACAACTACTGTACATACGCGTAAGTATCTTTTATTTTTGTCGTGTGGTGAGATTTTCTGAATAAAAAATGTGATACACGATAAATGCATTCATTATTCTATTGAGTAGTTGAAGCGCAATCAACGCAATCACAAACTTGTTAAGCAATTTTTCCTCATCTTTTCTTCTATAAATAACCTTTGTGCTTGTTTCTTTTATTCATCCCTCAAACTTGTACTTTTCTCTTTTTCTCTCTAAAAAAAATTCTTTTCAAAAATGGAGTCATCATCTTCCACAAAAAAATTTTACACAGTCTGCATTTTTGGTGGATCTAGTTCTGGAAAAGAGGCATGCTTCATCAGCGGCCCACGACTTGGGTCGTACCTTAGAGAAAAATGCATTCATGTAGTTTACGGAGGAGGAAGTCTAGGATTAATGGGACGAGCCGTCTTCGCCTATATGGAAGGAGTAAGAGTGTTGGGAGTAATCCCAAAACCTCCGGGCCGAAAGTAAAATCACCGGGTCAACTATTGGAGATGAGTTTAGATCTGTGAATATGCAAGATCGCATAACTCACATGATAAATAATTCGCGCCTTTATCGCCCTTCCGGTGGTTTTGGCACCCTTGAGGAACTTTTTCATGTGGTTACAGGCCCGACTAAATGTTCATCAAAACCAATAGGAGTGCTTAATGTCAATGGTTTCTTTGATGGTTTCTTGTCTTTCATCGACTACTCGCCGAAAAGGGCTTTATTTCCGAGCGTGCAAAACGAATCATAGTCGTTGCAACAACACCGTAAGAACTAATCAAAAACTCAATGAATTTGTTCCTCAACCGAGATCCACTCTAGCTAAAATTATGCAGGTAGAAGATTTTACAGTGAGAAAACGAAAAGTGGATTCATTCCTCTCCCTTTGATAACCCATGACGGACCTCTTGTATTTTTACTTTACGTCGTGTGTAATAATCGTGCTAAATGATGGCGGCTTAAGGAGTTTCTTCTTGATCTCTTGACGCGCATATATTCGTGATTTATGTATTGCTGTAATTTTTATTTCGTGTTTTGCTTTTATAAAAACTTTGATGGCAGCGTAAGGCGACTCTTCGGACTTTCTTGATGCACATCTAAAAAATTATGTTATACTTACGAGTATATTTTATTTTATTTTGTGTGTGCCTCGTATATTTATTCTCTTGCAGATTCTAAAAGGCGTTAGGCTCAGACATCAACTTTCTTAACAGGAGTATTCTCGCTTTTGCATTGATTTTTATTTTTATTTTATAAAGCGAGGACAGTTTTATTTTCAATTTTGGGGGTGGTTTGTTTTAGTATTTTGGTGTGTTGTAATTTTGGTGTGGTTTGTTTAATAATTTTGGTGTGTTTTGATTGATTTGGTTATTTGCCTTAATTTTATATATATATATATATATATATTATTTTGATTTGTGAGATTTCTAGATCTGGCCATAACACCAATAAATTAGCTATATACAAGCTTCTAAAATTATTTTAACCGGTAAAAAAATTGTATATTCCAAAATTTTGAGCCTTAATCTCTCTTTCCAAACCTTGTAGTTATCATATAAAATCGAGTCATTCGTTAACTTGAGAAAAGAAGAATCAGTCGGTTGATGAAAAATAGAACTGAAATTTACTTAATTTGTGGAGTTTTTGAATTTTCATGCTTAACTAATAAATGATTTTCTGCAAAAATTCTATTCCCTAAAAAAAAAAGGAGTCATTGGTGAAAAGAGCTACACGTTAGCAAATAACGGTGTGAAAGCTATCACCTAAAATAAATAAATGACGAAAAGGAGAAGTGTTGAGCAGCAACAGCTGCCTAATTTTAGAAGTCTTAAATTTTGCGAAAAATAAAGGACTAACCATTGTTGGTGCGTAGCTGCCGTCTCAGAAAAATTGGTGAAAAGAGCTACACGTTAGCAAATAACGGTGTGAAAGCTATCGCCTTTTTACGAAAGAAAAATAATGAGATAGAAATTGTGTTAGTGAAAAGAGCTACACGTTAGCAAATAACGGTGTGAAAGCTATCACTAAAAGGGATGTAGTTTATGAGCAGATTTGAATTAATTAGCAGCTGAATTTCAATACACTCAATTTTGTGAAAATCACAATATTTGATGACGCCGATGAAATTCTTCTTCATATTGAGTCGAAAAATAAACGAGTGATCGAGAGCAACCATTAAAGGGAGTCGTGTGAAGTCACGAGTGGGAAAGAAATAATCAACCTTTAGGAAACCTTGCATTTGGAATTACAAAAATAAAAACCGTGTTTTAACTTCAAAATCGTTAGTAGATTTATTTTGAATCTTGATTCATTTTCTATCTCTTGTATAAAGTTGGTTATTGTGTATTAATGGCATTTTGATCTCTTTTTATCTTTATATATAATTATTTTTCTTAAATTTGTGTGTATTATTTTTATTTTTATTTTATGTCTTATTTTAATTTTTATTTTGTGTGTGATTGATAAAGAGTCTTGCTCGGGACTAGCAAGAATTTAAGTGTGGGGTATTTGATTGGTGCATAATTGATCTAAAATTCATATACAAAATATTCATTTTTAGGGCATAATTGTCTTGATTTGTGATTAAAAATATATATTTTACGATATATCCAAACATGAGCTAAAAATGGTTATTTCTGATTGCGACATGAAGCATCAAAAGGACGGAAAACAAGACCAAATCCAACGACGGAATTTTTCAAGGCAAAGCGACCTACAACACGACGCAAACAGACCGTGTTATGTAGGCCGTTTCACATACGGCGCAACAAGGGCCGTGTCTTGGGCCGTTCACACACGGCCGGCATTTAGCGCCGTGTCCTCGCGCGTATTCGGAAGAGACCGAGTCACCACAAAACGGTGCACAACACGGGGCAACCGGGCCGTTTTCATCGCCGTGTTTAAGCAGATGCCATGCAAAATTAGTCCACTTTTGACCAACTTGTGAAATCAACCACAAGATATTTTTGGTCAAAAATCTGAAAATTCAAAGACATGGGTGAAGTGTGAACAAAGAATTAAAAATGATATTACAATAGATATTTTGAATTAAATAATCAATTGTATTCTTGAAAATCACCTATAAAAGGACATGTTCATCCATTGCAAAATCCCAACCCACATTCTTACCAAGAAATCCTCAACTTCTTGCTAAGAAATACTCCTTTCCTTTAGCAATATATTTTCCTTAGAATTTTCAATTTTAGTTTGTATTTTATTTTGCTTTGAAGTTTTTCTATCATTTAGTTTGTAATTGAAAAGTGCTTGATCAATAAGCACTTAGTATTTTACTTTCAATTTTTTGTAAGCTTGTAACCTTTAAACAAGTTTGAAGTTATATTTTGAAGTTTGTTTCTTGCACTTTGATTCATCATATTCAAGTAAGTTTTATCTATTGTCATTAAGTTCTAGTAATTAAAAGTTTCTATATATATATATATTATATATATCAATTATTTCTATTATAATTTTAGTATGTATAAACCAATGAGTAGCTAATCTTTCTTCCTAGGGGAAGGGGATTTCTATTAGGTTATATATTGAGTATTTGATTGATTTAAACTATTTTTAGGACTAATTGGTTTAAATAGAGATTGATCATATCCTATTTTTACTAATGAAACCTTCTTGATTGATTGTTGAGTGAATTGAAAACATATCTTTTCAATCTATCAAATGTTAATCTTGTTATCAACATCTTAAGATTGCGAAAGTGGTTAAGACATCTTTGATTACGAAAGTACGGAGGTGAAAAGTTGATTACTCGATGAACGATCGTTTATCCTAAAAATAGTCAAGTTAGAGAAATGAAAGGACTAATTGGTTTAAATAGAGATTGATCATATCCTATTTCTACTAGTGAAACCTCCTTGATTGATTGTTAAGTGTATTGGAAACACATCTTTTCAATCTATCAAGTGTTAATCTTGTTATCAACATCTTAAAAAGTGACAATGATTAAGACATCTTTGATTACGAAAGTACGGAGGTGAAAAGTTGATTACTCGATAAATATTCATTTTTTCTTTTATATCCATATAAATCAATTCCTATACTTAATTAAATACCTAATTTAATGAACCCGTAATCCCCTAAATTTTATAAATTCCCAACTCATTTTAATTCTATTCATTTTCACTAGTTAAAAATAGTCTAGTATAAAAATAGTTTTCTTAAAACTAGTAGTATTAAAAATAGTCTTAATATAAATAGTCTTAATATAAATAGTCTAGTTAAAAATAGTCTAGTTAAAAATAGTCTTATATAAAATAGTCTTATATAAAATAGTCTTATATAAAATAGTTTGGTTTAAAATATAGTGCATTTAGTTAATTTTTAAAAAACCCAAAAATATCTTTTTTAATATTTTAGTATTTATTTCTCGCAATTTGTAACAAAAAATTATACGAAGCCCTGTTGGACAATCCTCGAGAGAAAAGACCTTGGTAGAACTCACCACAAACTACTTCTACCTCGTATATATTTGCGAGCGACTCAAGAACTCCTATTTTTAGGATAAGTTTTTGGCCGATCAATCCCTTCTCCCCAATCTGCTGCTGTATCTTTAGTCTTGTATCACTGTCTTCATGAACTTCCTCTTCCAAAATAAATTTTTTGCTTTTATTCTCAGTAATCTCCAAATCATTATCATCATCACCATCTAGTATGACTGGAGTGCTCGCAGTGTTTTTAAATAGGCCCTGTTTCATGGAACACATTAATTTGCAATGATAGTCACTACACATACAACAAAATCAAAAAACTTACTCTGAGCATTGAGTATCTTCCTCTCGGCCTAGTTCTGTATGGTGGGTTGGGAGTAGGTATCCTCCTTCTTCTTTTTGGTGGTGGTGCTTCGCTTCCTCCTAAATCGGTTTCTCGTAATCGGCCGCTCATTTCGCGTATTTGATTTTAATGAATTTTAACTGATGTTAATTGATTAGGGTTTGAAGCGAAAAAGGGGTGGAGACCGACCGACGATGGGATTTTAAAGTAAAGGGGGGGGGGGGACCTGGGATTTTATAATAAAGGGGGGGGGACCGACTTATAATAAAGGGGGGGGGACCGACCCACGATGGGATTTTATAATAAAATAATTTGACCTTTGAAGTAAACACGATCGTGTACACGATTGCCGCGATCGCGTGTTCCAATCGTGTGACACGTTGGCAACCAGGTGTCAAATTGCCGCTGTATCCACGTATGCACACGACCGTGTACACGATCGCCGCAATCGCGTGTTCCAATCGTGTGACACGTTGGCAACTAGGTGTCAAATTGGCGCTGTATCCACGTATGCACACGATCGTGTACACGGTCGTGTCCACGATTGAACACACGATCGTGTGCACAAGAACGTCAAGAATTTTCACCAATTTGTCAAATTACTCGTCAATTTAGGTGTTGTTACTTATATATTAACAATTATTTGTTAATGATACACTTATATAAAAAGTTATTGATTGAATTACCATAATATATTGCATATCATGTGTCGTCCAATTGTTCTATTAGTACGTACGGATAAGTTCAATCATCTGGATGAATTACCTCATATACTAATGAATTACAACGAAATGACAAATAGGAGTTCGTATAAGAAGCCATATTGTAATTAATGTTTGAACAAACGATGTTTGAATCACAAAACATCATTCTAGATAACACAATAGTTCAAATTTGCAAAAATACCAAAAGTTCATATGCACACGATCGTGTACACGGTCGTGTCCACGATTGAACACACGATCGTGTGCACAAGAACGTCAAGAATTTTCACCAATTTGTCAAATTACACGTCAATTTAGGTGTTGTTACTTATATATTAACAATTATTTGTTAATGATACACTTATATAAAAAGTTATTGATTGAATTACCATAATATATTGCATATCATGTGTCGTCCAATTGTTCTATTAGTACGTACGGATAAGTTCAATCATCTGGATGAATTACCTCATATACTAATGAATTACAACGAAATGACAAATAGGAGTTCGTATAAGAAGCCATATTGTAATTAATGTTTGAACAAACGATGTTTGAATCACAAAACATCATTCTAGATAACACAATAGTTCAAATTTGCAAAAATACCAAAAGTTCATATGCACACGATCGTGTACACGGTCGTGTCCACGATTGAACACACGATCGTGTGCACAAGAACGTCAAAAATTTTCACCAATTTGTCAAATTACTCGTCAATTTAGGTGTTGTTACTTATATATTAACAATTATTTGTTAATGATACACTTATATAAAAAGTTACTGATTGAATTACCATAATATATTGCATATCATGTGTCGTCCAATTGTTCTATTAGTACGTACGGATAAGTTCAATCATCTGGATGAATTACCTCATATACTAATGAATTACAACGAAATAACAAATAGGAGTTCGTATAAGAAGCCATATTGTAATTAATGTTTGAACAAACGATGTTTGAATCACAAAACATCATTCTAGATAACACAATAGTTCAAATTTGCAAAAATACCAAAAGTTCATATGCACACGATCATGTACACGGTCGTGGCCACGATTGAACACACGATCGTGTGCACGGCCGTTCCCACGACGGTACTTACGGTCGTGTGCACACGGTCATGCCAGCCATCGTGCGCACACGACAGCATCAGACGCATGACCGTGGGTAGGTTGCACACGATCGTAACACACGATGGCCACGATCGTGTGCATCCATCGTGTAACACATTCAGATTTAACAACACTGACACATTCATCCAAAACTGTCTAAATACAACATAAATATTGTACAACACAACATAAACCATTCTACATGTCTAAAGACAACATAAAGATTTTAGCAGCTAGACCATATCGATATTTCTTAATATATTTTTCATTAAGTTCCTTGATTTGGTGCCTTGCTCACGGGTTTGCGAGAGGCAGTCGATCCAGTACATGCACGCGAAGGGGCCAATCGTGATTGTCATTTTGTATGAACTGTAGCTCTCGTGGCATAATTTTGAAACTCATCTCCGTGTCATACTTCGTTTTCGATTGGTTGTTCATCCAATACCCGGATTGAGCTAGCACACGAGGCATCAGACGCATAATCGGTCGCAGTTGGTTGAATCGGTAACGACCATCTTTGTGGTGGTGTGACAAGGAATCGTACAACTCCACGGTCCATGCTATGATGTCAATCTTGATAGTCACCCAGTGGCTTTGGTCGAGGCAACAAATGGCAATGATCTGTTCAAACATAATATGTAATCATATAAGATCATCACATCAAACATAGCGAATCATTTATAAATATAAATTTCAAATGGCAACAAATCGTCAATTATTTATAAATATAAATTTCAAACTTACTTCGTTGCAATTTAACCATGGAACCGCATGTGGTGTATCAAGACCTGTCATGTAGTCCTCGATGCATTTAGGAATTTTCCACTCCTTGTAAACCGGCTTCCCCGTCACCTTGATGCCAAGTGGATCATCCGGATGGAGTCTTGCAAACTCGTTGGCCAAAACTAACTACAAAAAGCCAAACCACAAAATTAAAAAATATCGATATCAAACCAATGATATACAAGTGAGTAGGTTATAGAACTTACGTAAAATAGGGAGCCGGCAAGTACAGTGCCAACTCTACCGACACGAACACTACGGACTCCCCTCCTAAGCCTCACTCGAGTCGCAAGCACATAACAGTCTATCACTTCGGCATCAAAGTCTTCACGGCTAGACTCTATCCGGTCAAATAACGCCTTGGTGAGAGCATGCCCAGTCTCCAAACACCGGACAATAGCATCACGTAGCTGCTCCCTCCTAAACTGTAGGTACAACTTCTTCAGAGCCTCGCTATCTCTGGGAGGCGCAACCACAAAAGGCTTTCGAAGAGCAACAGATGGTCGACTCACTCGCGGTGGAAGACTACGCTCACCCAAATGATGCGTTCCGGCACTCTCACCATCTTCGTCACCCTCAGCATCCCTCTCACAACTATAACGATCAGAGAGCTGTACAGTCGGCTGCTCGATCTCAAAAACTGGCTGCTCGATCTGAAATGGAGGTTGCTGCTCAGGACCACCACCCTCACTGCGAAACATCGCACTGTAATGATGCTCATCCTGAAACTAGTCGAACATCGTCCCATACTGCTGAAACGGCGCCTCAAATGGCTCATACTGATGCTCGTAATCAAGGGGCTGCTGAGTCCGCTCAACAGAATGATGAATTTGAGAATGGTCACTGTGCTGGACCTCAGAATGGTGGGTAGGCGGATGCTGAGAATGGTGACTCGGCTGACGCTGAGAATGGTGACTCGGCTGACGCTGAGAATGGTGACTCGGCTGACGCTGAGAATGATGACTAGGCTCACGATGAGAATGGTGACTGTGTGCTGCGCCAGAGACTGAGTGACGTGGAGGGTCAGGAATCCTCCGCCGGGCACTGCTAACAGATGCAGAATGACGAGGCCTATCATGGCTCCCAGTTGAGTAGTGTACCGGGCTCCTAGAACGTCTATGCATAGGTCCGAAGAAATCCACGATCCCAGAAAGCACCCGGCGAGAAACTCGAGCAATAAATCCAGACTCGGAATCGTCGTACAAGATCGCCTTCAAACGGCGATCGAAGTACTCATCCCTGCTCGTGTCCTGGGTGTGGTCCGGACAAGGAAGTCCGTGGACACAACACACCCTCTCTGGTTGCCTCTCCCGGTCCGATGTCTCTGCAGCATCTACTGGTGAGGTACTCTGCCGGCGTCGCTTCGACACTTTATGTGCCGACTCATATGTGATCAATTTTCCAGCAGCCTTCTTCAACCTATCCATAACTTTCTTCCTCGGGATCGGCGCAGGCTCATCCTCCTTATTCCTCACAGCTATTCTTACAGGCTTAATGAACTTAACATCATAAGGCGAGCCATTCTCAAAGCTCAGGTAGTAGTACTGAGCCTCATCCTCCTCCAGATGCGGTAAAGAGGGAAGTACTTTGTGCTGCAACAATAGTCATTAAAGCATACCATTAGATGGGCAATCACATAATGTTGAAGAGATGAGTGAAGTTAGGAGAAAATACGTTTACAAATTTATGTACCTTATCGTCGAAGAAATGAGTGAAATCACAAAACATCTTCCTCGTAGTCCACATCAAACACCGGGGGACTTGGACAGTTTTATCTCGACTACCACACAATGCTCCCAATGCAGGAATTATCTCATACGACCATATTTGTAAAGCCCAAACAGGACCATAGAAGTGATAGTCCTTGTGCTCTTGTCCCTCCTTCATGGCAACGTTGCCTATGTAGTAAGATAAAACCCCAAAGGCATAAGAACCCCAAGGAAACATATCCCACTGCTCGAAATCCTCCACTAATGCCCATGCCCATGTCTCGACCATCATGTCGTCAGGGCATAGGATAAAGTAGTAGTATATAAGCAAATTGGCAACCATGAGATAATCTCTTATGTCTCAACCAAAATCTCGAGCATTGAACCTCTTCTGCAGAACACTAACCTTAATGTTTTTGCCATGGAGTATTCTGTGGAAAATACCGTCGGACGGAAGGAGATGGTCGTCCTGGGGATGGAAGGTAGAGTTTCCAAAATGGAGTCCCGTGATCAAGGCGAAATCACGGGCCGTAAAACGAATGGTCCTCCCGCAAACCTGGAACCACGACTCATCCGGGGGGATTTGATCACCCTCCAATTGACGAGCAATCAAGTGATGTAGGGCAGTATTTGAACTCCCATTCCTCCTAACTTTAATCAAGCGCCCAGGACCCCCTCGGTCAAGCTCTCGATAGCTCGATAAGCAACAGCGGATTTGGGGCCCATACTCATTAATGTCTCAATGATCTCTTTAAATACCGCCTACCGTACGTAAAGATTCACTTGACGTGTAACAAAACGCAATGTAGGTCTCTTCCATACGCAACCACTGCAATATGGACATACAACTCATAAGAATATGATAAAATGCTTAAGAGAACGAAAAAAGCTCGCCTTGCACACGATCGCATGCACACGATCGATGCCCGTCGTGTGAAGACCATCGTGTGCCACATGACGGTTCACACGACGAAACGATCGTGTGCTGCGCGATCGTGTGCAAGGCGGGAGCTTTTGCACTTCTAACACACGACGGCACACGATCGGCGGCCGTCGTGTGTAGCCATCGTGCCCACGAAAGACCATTGTGTACACGATGGTCTCATCTTCTTCGACGATCGTGGGAAGATGAACAACCGTCATTAACGCGATCGTGTGTGAATGAAAATACACTAACCGGCTCATTGACGAATTGCTCTTCAGATGGAGTGTCACTAGCGGAACTTCTGGCATCTTCAGATTCTCTGTGGTAGTCGGAGGTCGACATTTTCTGGCCGGCGAAGGGTTTCACGACGGGACTTTTTTTGCAGAGAGGAGGAGAGTTTTTTGGCAGAGGAAAATATTGAGTTGTGGGACCTTTTTTTTATTGTTGTTTCCTTTTAATAATCTTCCTTTTAATAACATGGTAAAAAAGAGAGAAAATGGGATGGAGAGATAATGTTGTTTGACGTGTTTAAAAAAAGAGATCTCTCTTTTTTAGTACCAAAGCATAAAAGTAACAAGTTATATATTTCCATTCATAAAACTATAAGTTTTTTATACCAAAATGTGTTAAAAGACTTTATTACCCTTAAAGTATACCACTAAAAGAAAAAAAACATATAAAAAAGAAGATTATTAAAACGAAACAACAATAAAAAAACGGTCCCACAACTCAATATTTTTCTCTGCAAAAAAACTCTCCTCCTCTCTGCAAAAAAACTCTCCCGTCGTGAAACCCTTCGCCGGCCATAAAATGTCGACCTCCGACTACCACAGAGAATCTGAAGACGCCAGAAGTTCCACTAGTGACACTCCATCTGAAGAGCAATTCGTCAATGAGCCGCCGGTTAGTGTATTTTCATTCACACACGATCGTGCCACGACGGTTGTTCATCTTCCCACGATCGTGCTGAAGAAGATGAGACCATCGTGTACACGATGGTCTTCGTGGGCACGATGGTTACACACGACGGCCGCCGATCGTGTGTGCCGTCGTGTGCTAGAAGACCAAAAGCTCTGCCTTGCACACGATCGCAGCACACGATCGTTGCCGTCGTGTGAACCGTGGTGGCACACGATGGTCTTCACACGACGGGCATCGATCGTGTGCCTGCGATCGTATGCAAGGCAGAATTTTTTTTTTCGTTCTCTTAAGCATTCTATCATATTCTTATGAGTTGTATGTCCATATTGCAGACTGGTTGCGTATGGAAGAGACCTACATTGCGTTTTGTTACACGTCAAGTGAATCTTTACATACGGGAGGCAGTATTTAATGAGATCATTGAGACATTAAGAAGTATGGGCCGCAATTCCGCAGTTGCTGATCGAGCTATCGAGAGCTTGACCGAGGGGGTCCTGAGGCGCTTGATTAAAGTTAGGAGGAATGGGAGTTCATATACTGCCCTACATCACTTGATTGCCCGTCAATTGGAGGGTGATCAAATCCCCCCGGATGAGTCGTGGTTCCAGGTTTGCGGGAGGACCATTCGTTTTACGGCCCATGATTTTGCCATGATCACTGGACTCCATTTTGGAAACTCTACCTTCCATCCCCAGGACGACCATCTCCTTCCGTCTGACGGTATTTTCTACAGAATACTCCATGGCAAAAATATTAAGGTTAGTGTTCTGCGGAAGAGGTTCAATGCTCGAGATTTTGGTAGAGACATAAGAGATTATGTGAAGGTTGCCAATTTTCTTATATACTGCTACTTTATCCTATGCCGTGATGACATGATGGTCGAGACATGGGCATGAGCATTAGTGGAGGATTTCGAGCAGTGGGATATGTTTCCTTGGGGTTCTTATGCCTTTGGGGTTTTATCTTACTACATAGGCAACGTTGCCATGAAGGAGGGACAAGAGCACAAGGACTATCACTTCTATGGTCCTGTTTGGGCTTTACAAATATGGTCGTATGAGATGATTCCTTCATTTGGAGCATTGTGTGGTATTCGAGATAAAACTGTCCAAGTCCCCCGGTGTTTGATGTGGATTACGAGCAAGATGTTTTGTGATTTCACTCATTTCTTCGACGATAAGGTACATAAATTTGTAAACATATTTTCTCCTGACTTCATCTCTTAAACGTTATGTGATTGCCCATCTAATGGTATTATTTAATGACTAATTTTGCAGCACAGAATACTTCCCTCTTTACCGCATTTGGAGGAGGATGAGGCTGAGTACTACTACCTGAGCTTTGAGAATGGCTCGCCATATGACATTAAGTTCATTAAGCCTGTAAGAATAGCTGTGAAGAATAAGAAGGATGAGCCTGCACCGATCCCGAGGAAGAAAGTTATGGATAGGTTGAAGAAGGCTGCTGGAAAATTGATTACATATGAGTCGGCACATAAAGTGTCGAAGCGACGCTGGCAGAGTACCCCACCAGTAGATGGTGCAGAGACATCAGACGGGAGAGGCAGCCAGAGAGGGTGTGTTGTGTCCACGGACTTCCTTGTCCAGACCACACCCAGGGCACGAGCAGGGATGAGTACTTCGATCGCCGTTTGAAGGCGATCTTGTACGACGATTCTGAGTCCGGATTTATTGCTCGAGTTTCTCGCCGGGTGCTTTCTGGGATCGTGGATTTCTTCGGACCTATGCATAGACGTTCTAGGAGCCCAGACACTACTCACCGGGAGCCATGATAGGCCTCGTCATTCTCGCATCTGTTAGCGCGCCCGGTGGAGGATTCCCGACCCTCCACGTCACTCGCCTCCGGGCGCCCCACGTCACCATTCTCGCCGTCCGCCTACCCACCATTCCGAGGTCCATCACGTCACCATTCTCGCATTCATCATTCCGTTGAGCGGACTCAAGAACCCCTTGATTACGAGCATCGCATGAGCTATTTGAGGCGCCGTTTCAAAGAAGATGGGACGATGTTCGACCGGTTTCGGACGAGCATCATTATAGTGCGATGTTTCAAGTGAGGGTGGTGGTCCCGAGCAAAGAACCTCCATTTCGATCGAGCACCTACTGCATGCCTCTCTGATCGTTATAGTTGTGAGAGGGATGCTGAGGGTGACGAAGATGGTGAGAGTGCCGGAACGCAGCATTTGGGTGAGCGTAGTCTTCCACCGCGAGTGAGTCGACCATCTGCTGCTCTTTGGGAGCCTTTTGTGGTTGCGCCTCTAAGAGATAGCGAGGCTCTGAAGAAGTTGTACCTACAGTTTAGGAGGGAGCAGCCACGTGATGCTATTGTCCGGTGTTTGGAGACTGGGCATGCTCTCACCCAGGCGTTATTTGACCGGATAGAGTCTAGCCGTGAAGACTTTGATGCCGAGGTGATAGACTGTTATGTGCTTGCGACTCGAGTGAGGCTTAGGAGGGGAGTCCGTAGTGTTCGTGTCGGTAGAGTTGGCACTGTACTTGCCGGCTCCCTATTTTACGTAAGTTCTATAACCTACTCGCTTGTATATCATTGGTGTGATATGGATTTTTTTTAATTTTGTGGTTTGGCTTTTTGTAGTTAGTTTTGGCCAACGAGTTTGCAAGACTCCATCCGGATGATCCACTTGGTATCAAGGTGACGGGGAAGCCGGTTTACAAGGATTGGAAAATTCCTAAATGCATCGAGGACTACATGACAGGTCTTGATACACCACATGCGGTTCCATGGTTAAATTGCAACGAAGTAAGTTTGAAATTTATATTTATAAATAATTGACGATTTGTTGCCATTGAAATTTATATTTATAAATGATTCGCTATTTATAAATGATTCGCTATGTTTGATGTGATGATCTTATATGATTACATAATTTGTTTCAACAGATCATTGCCATTTGTTGCCTCGACCAGAGCCACTGGGTGACTATCAAGATTGACATCATAACATGGACCGTGGAGTTGTACGATTCCTTGTTACACCACCATGAAGATGTTCGATACCGATTCAACCAACTGCGACCGATTATGCGTCTGATGCCTCATGTGCTAGCTCAATCCGGGTATTGGCTGAACAACCAATCGAAGAAGAAGTATGACACGGAGATGAGTTTCAAAATTATGCCACGAGAGCTACAGTTCATACAAAACGACAATCACAGTTGTAGTCCCTTCGCGTGCATGTACTTGGATCGACTGCCTCTCGCAAACTCAGAGCAAGGCACCAAATCAAGGAACTTAATGAAAATATATTAAGAAATATCGATATGGTTTAGCTGCTAAAATCTTTATGTTGTCTTTAGACATGTAGAATGGTTTATGGTGTGTTGTTAAATATTTATGTTGTATTTAGACAGTTTTGGCAATACGAATGTGTCAGTGTTGTTAAATCTTTATGTTTTGGCTCTGTGTTACACACGGTGGATGAACACGATCGTGACCATCGTGGGTCACGATCGTGTTGTGTTTTTAAATCTTTATGTTTTGGCTCTGTGTTACACACGATGGATGCACACGATCGTGGCCATCGTGTGTTACGATCGTGTGCAACCTACCCACGGTCATGGAATTGATGCTGTCGTGTGCGCACGATGGCTGGCATGACCGTGTGCACACGACAGTGAGTACCATCGTGGGCACGGCCGTGCACACAGTCGTGTGACTAATCGTGGGCACGACCGTGTACACGGTCGTGTGCATACGAACTTTTGGTATTTTTGCCAATTTTATTTATTGTGTTATCTAGAATGATGTTTTGTGATTCAAACATCGCTTGTTCAAACATTAATTACTATATAGCTTCTTATACAAACTCCTATTTGTCATTTTGGTTGTAATTCATTAGTATATGAGATATTTCATCCAGATGATTGAACTTTCCGTACGAACTAATACACTGAGAACAGATAGACGACACATGATATGCAATATATTATGTTAATTCAATCAATAACTTTTTAAATAAGTGTATCGTTAACAAATAATTGTTAATATATAAGTAACAACACCTAAATTAGTATATGAGATATTTCATCCAGATGATTGAACTTATCCGCATTTAACTAATACACTGAGAACAGATAGACGACACAGGATATGCAATATATTATGTTAATTCAATCAATAACTTTTTAAATAAGTGTATCGTTAACAAATAATTGTTAATATATAAGTAACAACACCTAAATTAGTATATGAGATATTTCATCTAGATGATTGAACTTATCCGTACGAACTAATACATTGAGAACAGATAGACGACACATGATATGCAATATATTAGCCATATTCAATCAATAACTTTTTAAATAAGTGTATCGTTAACAAATAATTGTTAATATATAAGTAACAACACCTAAATTAGTATATGAGATATTTCATCCAGATGATTGAACTTATCCGTACGAACTAATACACTGAGAACAGATAGACGACACATGATATGCAATATATTAGCCATATTCAATCAATAACTTTTTAAATAAGTGTATCATTAACAAATAATTGTTAATATATATAAGTAACAACACCTAAATTGACGAGTAATTTGAGAAATTGGTGAAATGTTTTAATGTTCTTGTGCACACGATCGTGTGTTCCATCGTGGACACGACTGTGTACACGATCATGTGCATATGAACTTTTGGTATTTTTGCAAATTTGATTTATTGTGTTATCTAGAATGATGTTTTGTGATTCAAACATCGCTTGTTCAAACATTAATTACTATATAGCTTCTTATATAAACTCCTATTTGTCATTTCGTTGTAATTCATTAGTATATGAGATATTTCATCCAGATGATTGAACTTATCCATACGAACTAATACACTGAGAACAGATAGACGACATATGATATGCAATATATTATGTTAATTCAATCAATAACTTTTTAAATAAGTGTATCATTAACAAATAATTGTTAATGTATAAGTAACAACACCTAAATTGACGAGTAATTTGAGAAATTGGTGAAAATTCTTGATGTTCTTGTGCACACGATCGTGTGTTCCATCGTGTACACGACCGTGTACACGATCGTGTGTTCCATCGTGGACATGACCGTGTACACGATCGTGTGCATACGTGGATACAGTGCCAATTTGACACCAAAGACAACGTGACACCTGGTTGCCAACGTGTCACACGATTGGAACACACGATCGCGGCGATCGTGTGCACAATCGTGTTTACTGCAAAGGTCAACATCAAATTATTTTATTATAAAATCTCATCGTGGGTCGGTCCCCCCCCCCTTTTTTCAATATAAGCCCATCTTCATTGACTGAGAGTGAAATACATGTTCCCTACCGTAGCCCCCCTTTTTACTACAAACCCTAATCAATTAACATCAGTTAAAATCCATTAAAATCAAATACGCGAAATGAGCGGCCGATTACGAGAAAGCGATTTAGGAGGAATCGAAGCACCACCACCAAAAAGAAGAAGGAGGATACCTCCCACCATACAGAACTAGGACGAGAGGAAGATACTCAATGCTCAGAGTAAGTTTTTTGATTTTGTTGTATGTGTAGTGACTATCATTGCGAATTAATGTGTTCCACGAAACAGGGCCTATTTAAAAACACTGCGAGCACTCCAGTCATACTAGATGGTGATGATGATAATGATTTGGAGATTTCTGAGAAGAAAAACAAAGAAGTTATTTTAGAAGAGGAAGTTCATGAAGATGGTGATACAAGACTAAAGATACAACAGCAGATGGGGGAAAAGGAATCCAAGTGATTGTTTTTTTTATGTTATTATTAGATATTTTTGTGTGATGGTGATTAAATTTTGTTTTGTAAAGTTATATGCTTTGGATATCCCTTTGCTGTAAACTATTGCTCTTTGAAGTGAGCTACTTTGTTATGGTTAATGTTTGGCTCCATAATCACCTTTATTTGCTTTACATAACTGAACACTTAAATTTCAATTCAAAGGTAAAGAAAATAGACACAAAATTATGCATTTCAACTAATAATCAGAATACTGAATCAATACATGGTCCATCGAGGATCAAAATATTAGCACATGATTGTTGCTAGTAAGTCACAAAATATAAAAATACATAAGCAATTTAAGTTTCACGGTATGGACATCCCCTTATGTCATGGTCATCATTACGGCAAATGCTACACCTCTTCTTCTGCCGGCGCCTTTGCCTCGTTTCTTCATCGATTCCTTGAGTTTCTTCAGGGATATTCAAATCCACACCACCTATGGGAATGAATGCTTTGCAAGATTTTCTATTGTGGCCGGTTCCTTTACACCTACCGCACACCTGAGGCCGTCCACCTGCGGGTAAATTTTCAACAGCGGACCGTGCGCGACTCATCCTTGGTCGGCCGGCTTGTCGTACCCCCTCTGGAGGTATGAAAACGATGGATGAGATCTCCGATGGGACATTCCAGTCATCAGGATGTGGGATGGGACTAATATGCTCCTTATAAGTCTCTCTAAGGCCTTGTTGCTTGAAATAACGACTAACAAAATCATACACGGACAAACCATTGCCGGCGCGCCTGTTACAATAAGCAATTATGTCAAGGATGTTGTATAGGATAATGTATTTTTGATATTGATGAGGTGCAAGATAAATCCAGACCTGCCCTGTTTTCCACACGATGGAAAAACACGATTGTGCCGATCGTGTGTTACGATCGTGTCGATCGTGGTTTACGATCGTGCCAATCGTGTCCCATCGTAGGTTACGATCACGACGATCGTGGGTTACGATCATGGCGATCGTGGGGTTACGATTGTGCTCATCGTGGGTTACGATCGTGCCCATCGTGGGTTACGATTGTGCCCATTAGGTTACGATCGTGCCCATCGTGGGTTACGATCGTGCCCATCGTAGGTTACGATCGTGACCATTGGGTTACGATCGTGCCCATCGTGGGTTACGATCGTGCCCATCGTGGGTTACGATCGTAAGCATTCTGCCATGACCGTGTACACGACAGCATAGACAAAAACATTGAATGGCCACGACCATGTGCACACAACAACATAGACAATTACCTTATAGCGGCAACGGCATGACGACATGGAATCTGATCCAAATCAAACTCACGACAACAACATGTCCATGTTCGAAGGTCGACCTCATAAGAAACTTTGTTTTCTTCGACTTTATAAACAAGTGGGGTGGTAGCTCGAACGGTAAGAGTCAGACTGGATTGCACAGAGTTAGAAAGCTTTTCAAAAGTGTGCATTGTCAACTCATGGTCTCTTGATGTAGTTTCTCCCCGCTTCTCATCAAACCAATTCTCTAAAATTAGGCGAAATATCTCAAGTAACGAGCAAACAGGTAAACGCCTCACCCACAACATACGATTATTAAAGCATTCAACAGCATTGGATGTCAAGAAGTTATAGCATCGTACCGGACACTTCGACCTAGCCCACCTCTTTGGCCCAATTTCACAAAGGCGCCTGTGAGCCCCATTAGGGCTTTCGATATGTAGTTTCGAAAAGTAGTTTTCAAAAACTTCTTCTCGATGCATGTAGGCAGCAGTTCTAAAGAGTCCTATAGCATGCGCACCGTAGGAGGTCAGATTTTTTGCAAGATGGTGATAGCAAAACCCGTGGAATGCATTCGGATAGACGGCTCAAACAGCATTCTGAATGCTCTTATGTTGGTCACTCACAATCAGTAAATCTTCCATCGGATTGTAGCATCTGCGCAGGTTATACAGAAAATAAGTCCATGAATCGTCGTTCTCTATCGGACCGAGACCAACAGCAAGAGGAAATACTTGCTCGTTCCCGTCAAATGTGACGGCCGCAAATAGAGTTCCTTTATTCCTTCCCTTCAGATGGGTCCCATCAACTATAATCACCGGTCGAAGGCACGCATCAAATGCCCTAATACTCTGTCCGAGTGCAATGAACATGTGGCAAAACACTCCCTCACGAGTCGTCTGCAAATCATAAATTGTCCCTGGATTACGCTGTTTTAACAAATACATATAAAATGGGAGCCTCTGATACGACTCATCAAAGCCGCTATATGTATTCTCTATCGCTATATTCCTCGTCCGGAGAGCAAAACAGTATAGCATGTCAATGCCGTACTCCCTACACATCTCTGCAATCATCTCCTTTGGCCTCAAAGTGACCCCCTCACCGGTCAATCTTTTAGCAAAATAATGGGCGGCAACCTCAGAAGTGACCGATCGTGCGGCAGCACGGTTCAAATTAGGGTGACACCTGTGCTCCAATGTCAACTTAGTAATTCTCCAAATAGTTGCACCCTCAATAGCACACAACCTAAACTGACAATTTTTTCGCCCACTCTTACAGACAAACATTATACGTTTATCGGCGGAACGATCAGTGATACACTGTAGCATGTTTTCCAAATGATACATTCCTACAGTTATCCTCAACTCTGTCTTCGAATGAAAGGTGGACCCCACATCTAGCTGACCAGTAATCGGTGGAGGCTGCTCGACCCAACCCAAAGTCCCGGCACTACCGGGGTCCGGAAATGGAATGATCCAGTTACGCATTGATTGTAGATGCTCATGCTCGCTCGCAGATTGATGGTCGGATGAGAAGTTCCGACGACTCATAATCCTATCCATTTGGGCCGGTTGGCGAACCCAAGCAAGAAATTCCGCAGATAGTGACTCAAGCAAGTCTTTACAACAATCTTCATCTTCGGATGTATGCACCTCCTCATCTTCCTCGTCTTCCTCATCTTCCTCGTATTGATACTCTTTGGAAGGCATGTCATAATTTATGTTGCCGGGCTCTACTCTCGAGCTGCTACATCCCATATTAACCTCGGGAGTGGAGGAGCTGCTGTTCTCAACATAGACCTCAGGATCCTCCTTGTATTCTACTAGTAATCGAAGTATCTCGGTATCGCCCCGTAATTGGACTTTTACTTTGTTTCTCTTGGCCATGTCTGTCAAGTACCATAATTTGTAATCGGACTCATTTAGACCACCCAAACCCTCTCTGATAACCCCCACGAGATTTGCACGACTAACTTTGCTCGTGTCGATATAGACAAAAAAGGAGTCCCCGTCTACATATGTCGATCGCTCCCAATGACCACCGTGATGTATCAAAATACGCTGCCACGAATTCTGATTACAAAAATAAGAATAACTATTCAGAAAAATGAGCGAACAATATTATAAAACAGTCTGCCTTGGACACGACCGATGCACACGGTCGTATACTACCGTGTGCAGTGATCGTGTGCGAGTTTCTGTCCATGAACACGATCGCTGCACACGATTGTAGACGATCGTGTACACGTTAGTGTTGCGCACGATGTTAAGGTCGTTGCACACGATCGTTGCACACGGTCGTTGCACATGGTGGCTTCCCATCGTGTGCATCGATCGTGTCCGTAAGAACAGATCTGGAATTTTTTTTTTCATCGTTCAAATACTGATGCATACCTTCTTTATGAACTCAGAAGCACGACAAATGAAGTCCTATTTCAACGACAACTTTTATTTTCGAACAATCTTGTGATTTCTATAAGATTTTTTGAGAGACCCTTTGTCAAAAATAAAATGGTTGTGTTGTTTTGATGTATATATTTGTAGTTAAATTTTGGTTGTTGGACATTAATATCGATCAGAGGAGGAAAGTAAAAAAGAAAAAAGAGAAGAAAAGTAGTTTAAATTAAATAAATAAAAAAATGTGAGAAGTCAATAATACAATAAAAGAGAGGACATTTTAGTCTTTTTAACCGAAATGGTACCAAAAACTTATAGTTTTATGAATGAGGATATAGAACTTATCAATTTTATGCTTTGGTATTAAAAAATTGATTCCCACTTAAAAAACTGAGGAGAGACTTGTTTGTTTAGCATTTTATGAAAAAACAGTGGCTTTACATGTGTGAAATAATTTCCGACTTATCACTTAACGTACAAGTTTTAGCGCCAAAGTGTGACGCTAAGAACAATTTTAATAGGATGTTTTGGAGAGGTTTAAGAATGTAATCCTAAACCCATCTCTCGCTCCTCCATCTGTTTATTCTTTTTATTATTTGTTGGGTTTTTTTAGTATCTTAATAATTTTTATGTTTTGTATCTTTTTCTTAAATCTTTTAGATTTTATACTTTACTTTTGGCTGAAAGTTCTATTCTTATGTTTTAAAAACTTTATACTTAAATTTTAATAAAATATTAAATATTCCCTCCGTTCCATTCAACTTGTCCCACATGGGAAGGGCATGGGGATTAAGAAAAACATTGTTATGAGGTTAATGATATTATTAAGATAGTATTTTATTGTTGGGGTTAAAGTAGGATGAGTGGAAAAATAATGTAGATAAAGCAAAAAACACTATTCATACATTACTTAATTAATAAAATAAACACAATTTGGTGCATTCCACCTCCAGCGCCGCCGTCTGAGGGCCTTTCCGCCACCGGCCCAAGGCTCAGTTTCGCAGACCGACGACGTTTCATCACGGCGGCAAGGGGGCGGCGGATGACAGGTTCTAGGACGGAATGTGTTCGTTGAAATATGTATCGATCCGCCACTTCCATTGCGCCAATCCACGCGTCGGTTGCACCCGCTTGATCCTCGGTGCCAGGAACGGACATATCGCTCAGATTCACAGTCAAATCGATCGGAGAAAGAGACAGTGGAGTTGGAGATGATGGTGGTGTTTCAGGAACAATAGTATCGGTGAAATCAAAAGTAGGTGAATCGGGAAAAATCGATTCTTCAAATATCGGCATCATCACAGCGAGTAGAATGGGATGAGGCGGAGCATCGCCAGAGAACGAGCGCGACGGTGGGAGGATGAACAGATTTGAAGATGAACATGAACAATGAAGGTAAGGCGTTCGTTGCACAGAGAATAGAGGAGAGAGGCGGAGAAGGCCATAATTTACGGGGATATGCAAGGATTTAATAGGGTTGGGCTACTAATTGGGTAGGCATGAGGGTTGGATTAGTTGTGCTTAATTAGTAAACGTAATTGAGCTAGTTGCTTAATTTTTTACCAAATATAGAAATGGGACAAATTGAGTGGGAAAATCGAAATGGCAAAACGGGACAAATTGAACGGGACGGAGGGAGTATGTAATAAAAATCTAGTATCTGTTAAAGGAATAATACCCGTTGTGTGCCTAAGTCTGTTAGTTTATGGGCTTTCCTAGATAGGATTTGGCTGAGGCCTGTTTGTATGTACTTCACCCTATTTAAGGGATCCCATTGATGGAATAATACAACACTTTTGCCCTACTTTCTGTCTCAAGTTATTTTCCCTTCAACACGTTATCAGCACGTAGTTCCCAACTGAGCAAAACAAAAAAAAAATTCCCCGATTTTCTGAAAAATCCCGTCTGAAACTCTGAAAAAAAAAAGAAAAATCGAAAAAAAAGAAAATAAAAACCTAGAAACAGTGCGCCGCCGCCCCCGTCACGACTCATCTTCGTCACGCAACTCTGCAACACCCGCGCCCTCCTGCTCCGACGCAACCACCGCGACCGGTCACCTTCCCCACCGCGACCGGTCACCTTCACCCACCTGCTCCAGCCGACCCCCCCTGTTTCAGTCGCTCGGCCCCCGACCCGATCCGGAGCAATCCCGTCTCCGGCCTTTCGTTCACACCATCGCAACCTTGCAACCCGTTCGAATCCGATTGTGTCCCCTTCAGCCTGCGGCGCTGCTCCGATTCCTCCAGCCAGTTTGCAAGATCCGACCCAGCTCCAGTACATCCCGACCCAGTTGCATCCAGCTATCCAGCCCGACCCGTGCCTGCAGCCCAGCACTCGGCCCGCGATCCAGACACGGTTGCTGACCCGGCCCGACCCGCCAGCAGTCCCGTTTTTGATCTCTCCAGTCCGTTTTTCTGCCTCTATTCACACAAAATAAAGTACACAAATACGAACCCTACTATCTGCAATGTGTGAATTTACATATTTTTAATTACTATTGATTGCATATTATACTCCGAATTTATGCTTAATAAATCAATTAAAAGCATGATACATTAATAACTTCAATTAAATTAAAACAAATTACTTATAGCAACTTGAATTAAAATAAATTCACGTTGAACTAATAATTGTATTGCGTCATAAGAGACCTACTTGACTGCATAATACATGTATAGATATATCCCTAGGATTATGTGATTATATCTATAAATATACATATATTTGCATGCATATATAGATATGACATGCAATTAGGCTTCATTTTAGTAGACTTTAGAGGATTTATATCTATTGCCTAAATTCAACTCGAACCATGATAAAGTAGTTTCATTGGTCACCTTCAATAGCATCGAAAGTAATTTTGACCATATCTTGGTTCTGAAAAATAATAACCCTCCACATTATTGAAAATTTTATCATGAAAAGTACTCATGGTAAACTGTGAAAAATCATTTTCTTTTTTCTTGTATTAAGATAGCTTATTCAACTCGCCCCAAATTTGACATCTTGGACTCAAAAGGGTTTAAGTACCATAGATGGGTCTCCTACATCGAGACCACATTTATCACTAAAGAATATAGTGGTACGCTCCTTAACACCACAGACCAAGTACCGTCTGATAAGATAAAAGCGAGTGCACTTATATTCCTTAGGTGGCACACCGAACCCAGCCTGAGATAGGAATATCTCCAGTTGAAATTCCCTAAAGAACTGTGGGATGCCCGTAAGGGCTACTTTGGGAACATTCACGACACTTTGCTCCCAGAGTTGACCGTGCAGTGGAATGAAATCCGCTTGCTTGAATATAAACGGATCAACGATTTCAACAAAGATATTCTCTGCCTCAAGGCACGCCTAAATTTCTGTGGGAAGGACATCACAGAAGATGACATGATCCATAAAGCTTTTTCCACCTTCCCTACTTCTGCTCATATACTAACGAACCAGTATAGGCTGGAGTATGATAATAAAAACATCACTACCTTCAGTAAGCTAATCAACCTACTACAAGTAGCTGAGAGGCATAACGAAGTGTTAGTGAGCAGTAATGTCAATCCGATTGGGACAAAGAAAATTCTCAAGGCCAATTATGGCAAAGTGAAAGATGGAAACTACCCCAATGAATAGGGGACTGGACATGATAGGCTTCGTGGTCAAGGACGTGGGGGTTCTTCCAATGTAATGCGAAGACTTGGTGCTCCCGGCTCTACTAGCCAAATAAACCAAATAACACCTACCCATCTTATCGCCTCTAAGGCCCGAGTTAGCAATGAACCGTGCTATCACTTTGGAGATGCTGGACATGGTACAAGAACTGCCATGCAAGCAAGCAAGTCGCATCTCACTACAAGAAATATAGAGAGTCCAAAGAAAAGGAGAACTCGCAATATGGAGGAATATGATCTAGACAAGCCCCCCTATGTCAATTTCACAGTCACCAATCGTCGAATTGAGTCATACGAGCCACAGTCTATAGACTGAATCTTAGTATTATGTTTACTTTCTCGTTTACATTTGGTATAGTTGCCTCAAGACGACTGTGTTGGTGTTTTCTTTTCAATAATGGCGTGATGCAATGTTATTTCACAAACAAGATATTAATATTACTTACGTTGGATTCTTAGCTTTATTTCGAAGTACTGAATAATGCTTGAATGCTTATGGTTTGAAATTTCACTCTTTTCTAAGGAATGAATCGAGGAGAGCTTGAATGTTCTTAGAATTAGGCTTCTATTCATTGAATAAGTCGCCTTCTAAACCTCGGTAACTACGATGATTGGGTCCTCCCAACTCATCAAAGGGCGAGGTAATGCCCAATTCTTGATGCCTAAACGGCAGCCTTCTAAGTTACCGATGCTCTGTATGCACCTAGAGCCCTTCGAACCTTACTTAGCTTCAATAATATACGTAGCAATGGTTTCCAGATTGAAACCCACTGTGAGAATGGAATAGAGTTTCTTTTATTAATTCTAAAGAATGTGGACGTAAACGCATTTTAGAATAACTCATGAGTCGATTTAGTGGATGTACCTCACTATTATTAGGTTTTTAAAAACCTATGTTGTCACCAACAATGTACTTTTGGACATAGACTCATATAGGCTTTGGCACGATAGACTAGGTCATACTGGTCGAAGTATGATGATATGTATACCAAAGAACCTGTACGAACATCATTACTTTTCGAGCGAAAATGTGGCAACAACTCAACATAAAGTACAATTTTAATGTTAATCGTGTTATGTAATCCAAAGAACCGGATGCATATCAAATGCCACCACTTAGTGTTGCAAAGCCTGCTCTTTAGCCAAAGTAGGAGCGAGACCTTCCTACGCTAAAGAAACAAAAGAAAACATTTCATTCTTACGCTGAATATAAGGAGAAATTTGTGGATCCATCCACCTAATATGCAGACCATTTATGTATTTATGATTTTGATGGATTCTCCGACATATTGGTCACATGTCACTCTCCTGTCCACTCAAACTGCTGCAGAACTTCCAAAATAATTTATAAGGACTCACATCCCTTATCACATCTAAAGGACTCGATGATGTTGGAGAGTTCACATCAAAAAGTACTTGATGTTTATTGCATGATAGAGATTAATGAATAATATCTCGTCCCATGTGCATATGCAAAGGTCTCACATAAACCACCGTCGAAAGAATATGTATGGTGATTATGTAATCGGTTATGCGCACCAATTTGTATATATTTGCTTGGGATTATGCAATATTGCACGCAACTTTACTTAAATCGTTCATTCTTAGACCTTTTTTGCTAACCAATTAGTTTATGCGTACCAGTTGGTAACTGGATAGCCTGATTTTTATATTTTGGACCCAGACGGACTTGAATGTCAATTGCGCATAATTGGTTACGCATTATATGTGCCTTCTGCGCCCCACAAGGCATCGGTCTTTAGATACGATTAAGTATTCACGTTGGATAAGAATCTCCAGACGTTTGTCCGTTATTTAGAACCTTCACAGTGATCTCTTTACCGCACGATTTTCGGATTGTCACTTTAATGAGACAACCTTCCCGTCGTTAGGGGGAGGAGAGAAAATGTAATTTCTCGGGGAACGACAGGAATTGTCATGGTGTCTCCACTTTGTCTCATTATGATCCCCGAACTTCACAATGGGACCGTGAAGCATAAAGAACACTCGATCTTCAGGATGTAGCAGATTCGATGCCTGATGCATTCATTGATATCGTTCAAGTGACAAGATCTCACATTATAGCTGCAAATGTGCCTGTAAGGTTAGAAGTCCCCTGTAAGGGGCACATCACCAATGAACCGGGTGATGCAACCGCACTTGGTGGAGGTGTGGTTGAGGCCGTGACTCCCTGCGAAGGAATGGGTGGAAGCCACATGGTTCGACTAAATACTCACCCAAGAAAGAGGTAGAGTATGGCACAAAATTACATGTTAACCATCAATGAACTCGTTTCATGAGATCATGCTTGATTTTATTATGTCCATGAATCATGACGAGGGGGACGCCCCGAAGATATGATTCAGAAAATCAAGAATCTCGATGAAATTATGAGGGTGTGGCCTGATCAACCACCCACTTTGATGACATGTCATGAATCATAAAGTATGATGATGTCGAACCTCGCTCATTTGGATGAAATCAACACAGAGCTGATTGGCCTATAAGAAAAATATTCCAAGTAGAACTAGATTCTCCGACAAAGAGACAGGTATTTGGTGTAGGTAGTGCTAACCTAACCAAGTGTAAAGCCTGAAGGACATAATCGAACCTTTGTCGTAAAACGTAGTGAGAATAGTAGAATCCTAATGTACAAGGTTCACGAAGTAATGCTTCTCACAATGCCCTGAAATTGATTACGAGGAAATGTACTCCCACGTATACGTATCCGCTATTTGATTAGCGTAGTAATTTCCGAGGGACTGGAAATGCAGCCAATAAATGTGGTTACTGCGTATCTCTCTGGGGATCTAGATACGGAGATATATATGGAAATGTCCGATGGCATTTCATTACCCAAATCAAGTGACTCTAGACCACAGAGTGCGTATGCAATTTGATTGAAACGCTCAACTTTACGGTTTTGAAGCAATCCTTAAGGATGTGGTATAACCGTCTAAGTGACTACTTGATTGGTAAGGGATATAAGAACGATGAGCTGTGTCCCTGCGTCTTCACAAATAAGTTCCGGATTCACGATCATCGCAATGTACGCCGATGACATGAACATAATCGGTCTTGATGAAATAAGAGAAACCACCGGATACCGAAAATTGAGTTTGAGATGAAAAATCTTGGGAAAACTCGGTTCTGTCGAGGCATTGACATAGACATCGAGTTTGTGGAATTTATTCCACCGGTCTACCTATGTCCAGAAGATTCTCAAGCACTTTAACATGGACAAGGTAAACCCGACTAGCACTCCCATGATAGGTCGAACATTTGGATGCAAAGGAAAGATCTATTTCGTCTAAAGGAAAGTGATGAAGAGCTTTGGGAGCTGAAATTCCCTACTTGAGTGCAATAGCGCATTATTGTACTTAGCTCAATGTTCACGACTTGCTATCACTCCTCAGTTAATCCGCTGACTCGATTTAGTTCAGCACCGACGCAACGTCATTGGAATGGTATCAAGAATATATTCCGATACCTAAAAGGAACCATTGACTTGGGACTATTCTTTCCCTACGAGCAAGCAAAGGAAGCTGCTTACGAAAAGGCAAATGCTAAAGTAAATGCTGGTGCCGAAGCAACTACCACAAAGTATGTGTTGGTATGACTTGCTTATGTTTTGGAAATCGACTATGCAAACCCCTTTTGGCTACCTCCTCGAATCACGACAAGATTATTGCTTTGCATGAATCAATCCGTGAGTGTACATGATTAAGAACTATCATTCTACACTTGTGAGGAACTAGCGGTTAAGTACTGCCACTGATGAGCATACTTACATTTATGAACATGATGTAACTTGTAAATCCGCTTGATTGATGAAATGATCATAACGCGAAATATGTGAGATATAACGTAACATACTCACATAGGTTGCACTCTTTTCCTTAGACCAAGGTTTATTTTCCCACTGGGTTTTGTTACTTGGCAAGGTTTTTAACGAGGCAACGATATATGAATGTAAGCATTAGGGGGAGCTGTAGAGTTTTCCAACTTCCGAGATTGATGTAAAGATCACAAGGAAATGATGATTATATAGAAACTTAATCACATGTGTTGTACTCTTTTCTTTGACCAAGGTTCATTTTCTCCCATTGGGTTTTGTTACTTGGCGAAGTTTTTAATGAGGCAACGACTACTTGATTGATGTACAAATCAGGGGGAGATGTAGACTTGAGGGGGAGTCTTACATCCACAACGTACGTTATACTCTTTTCCTTCCAAGGATCATTTTTCCCACAGGGTTTTTATCACTTGGAAAGGTTTTTAATGAGGTAACAGGATGTACGATTTTAGGGATCGATGGAATGGTCACCTTAGTAGCGCTATGATCAAATGTAACGATCATATGAGAGGATAGATTCAAAGGACGAAGTCTAAACTTGATGTGTCTAGATGATGTACTCTTTTCCCTACGATCAAGACATTTTTCCCACTGGGTTTTTGCTTGACGAGGTTTTAACGAGGCAACATGACATGCGCTTGTAGACTAGGCATAAGGGGGAGTGTTAAAGGAATAATACCCGTTGTGTGCTTAAGTCTGTTAGTTTATGGGCTTTCCTAGATAGGATTTGGCTGAGGCCTGTTTGTATGTACTTCACCCTATTTAAGGGATCCCATTGATGGAATAATACAACACTTTTGCCCTACTTTCTGTCTCAAGTTATTTTCCCTTCAACAGTATCAATTATTTTTCCAACTTTTGTTCCCTTTTGATTTTGTTTTTTATTTCGTCATTTTCAGATTGTAAAGTTTTAATTTGTTGTCTTCTTTCTTTACTTTTTCTATTTCTTTACTTTATTTTTATTTCTTATTTTGTAGCTAATATTTTTATATCTATTTTTATTATATTATTTATATCAGTTATTTTTGTCTTATATTTTTATAATTTTTGCCCCTTTATTATTTTTCGGTTATAAACATATAAAAATAAAATAACAATTAACAGATAAGATAAAATTTAAATATAAATACTTATCGAATTATAGAAAAAGAAAGCGGCCCATAAAAAAGTAAGTTTATAAAATTTATGAATATTGGAAGTTTGTGATTGTAGATTTAAGCATCAGTGGCCATTGGGCCGGGTTGACCCAGCTCCGTCCGGTCCAATTCGAATTTTCAGGCCCATAGGCCATCCAGTCCAGGCCCGATCCTGGCACCAGGACCCTTGAACGGTCCCAATTCTAAACTCTCCAGCCAAGTCCAGCTCGATCCCGCCCGGCTCCTAATCCGGACTGACCCAACCCATTGCCTGGGCCTGCCCGATCGATGGCCCAACCCAAACCCCCAGCCCACACCTTTTCTTCCCTCTTCTCCATATTCAATTTAATGTTCAGTAATTTTTTTTAACTCAAAACAGATTTTTTCAATTCAAAACGAATTTTTTTAGATTGGATATTTAATTTAGTGTTAATATATTTATTTTCAAAATTGAAAATAGATTCTTTTTTTAATATTAATAGATTTTTAAAATAAAATTATATATTACTAGACTTTTATCATTCGAGCTTGTTTCAGACTTGTTTTACTCAATTCCGCGTTTAATGTCATTTCCAATACACCCTGGATTCAATAACTAATTGTAGCCCAGTGTAAATGGTTAACCCGGTCCAATACACTTTTGATAACCTGGTTATATTGTGTGTAACCACAAACATCTCATTTGACCTAAACCTACACACACCTCACTTGATAACCGCCCCAATCTAACTGATTGTCCCAAACCGATCAAGATCCAATCTTAATAACTTATATCCATCATCATCAAACTCATCAAGGTCAGACATCATCTAACATCTCCCAGCATCAATCATAACCGAACACTCCATAAACTCCTTCATCCCTTCCAATCCGAGCACCTCTCCTTCATGTTATACTCAGGTGACTTTGAAGAGGCAAGAAGATTTTGGTTTCGACACGTTTTTAGATTTTGGTTTTGGTCTTAAACGATTTAAAGAGAGAAAATACCACGACTGTTATATTTCTTATCTTTTATATTCGGATATTTTTGAAGCTAAGCTTCAAAAATGGATCGATGATGATTTCCTCTTTTGTTTATATGACATTCGAGGTCTGATATGATTTGGTAACCCAGGAAAAGAGAAAACTGAGATCGTTGAGCATGCTGGATTGAGCTATTTATAATTGAAAGAAGAAGTTGAAATAGTTAAACAAAGTGTGGTTAATACTTAGAATTTGAAATGCTTTGTATACCTAAAACTGAAACAACAATTATATTATAGAATTGGTCCAAAACTCAAATGGTTCGTATTCATCCTGGACATTCAATTAGTCTGCATTAAATTCGAAGCATTAGGTTATCGTATTATTATAGATAGCTTTGATGGGGCTTCAAATATATTGTACAATACATACTTTTGTGCACATTCACTCTTCCACAATAAATTAAGGTACTGAATCTTTAAGTATTATAGATAAAATTTAATATTTTTTTAATAAATGAGCCGGCCCGACACCATCCCAACCCGACGCCAGCCCGACCCGGCCCACGGACATCCCGGGGCGGGTGTGCCGTCCAGTCGCCCAACCTAGGCCCAATTCGCTCTATCAATGGATCGGTCCTAGGCTGACAAGGCCTAACTCAGGCCCAGCGCGGCCCGTTCCATCGCCACCACTAGATCTATTGATGTTTTTTTGGTGATGTCACGTGTGGCTCATTAGGAATTCTAAATAGAGATTTGTGGATGTTTATGATTAAAGATGTTCTAACAAATTTTCATTAATAATGGCATCACATGTGTTAAGACTTTTAAAATATTTGATATAAAGTTATGGAGAGAAAATTTATTTTGTTATTATTATATTTTGTCCCAAGTTTAACAATAACTCTTTTGATATTCAAATTGTCGGAATTAACCTTTATTCAAATACATTCGACTCATATTGTATTTTCGAGTAACATAATTTCGAGTCAACTGCAAAAAGTATACAATTTTGAGGAAGGTTAACAATTGGGTAACATAATTAGACAATCGAGTTACCCGATAAAGATATGATTTACCCGTAACAAAATCGAGTTACCCGAAATAGAATTCGAGTTACCTGAATCTGAATTCGAGTTGCCCGAATCGTAATTCGAGTAACCCGAATCTAATTCGAGTTACCCGAATCAGAAATTCGAGTAACACATTTTGACATTTCGGTAACCCGAATCCGACTCGGGTAACTCGAATTTCTATTCGTGTAACTCGAGATAGTTCGAGTAATAGGTTTTCTTAATCGGTTAACTCGATTTGTATTGTGTAACTCGAATTCGGGTAACTCGAATGTCTAATTGTGTTATTCGATTGTCAAGCTTCCTCAATATTGTATATTTTTTGAAGTTGACTCGAAATTGTATTACTCGAAAATACAATATATGACTCGAATATTTCGAGTAAAGGTCAATTCCGACAATGTGGGTATCAAAAGAGTTGTTGCTAAACTTGGGTAAAAAAGAATAATACTATATATAAAAGGGCAAGACAAGCTATTCCCACTAAAGTCATGCTATCTATTTGACGGAAAGTTAAATATTTTTAAACAATATTTCACGTGTAGAGCCATTTAACATATTTTTTAAAATTAGGAAATAATTTGATCATCATATCTAATGTATTATTTATATAAAGTTAAAACAATCAAAACCTATAATAATGTGAAATACATTATTAATATATAATTGATGAAGCGGAAAGTTTTAGTATGGACTATTTTGTGTATGTGAAAAGTTGGCCCAAAGACGGTAGGGCACGGAGATTAAGAAAGCTGGTAAAATGAGTGGGGTAAAAGTTGGAAAGTAGGGGTATTTTTATTGAGAAATATTGAGGTAAAGTGTAGATCTTGTGGGTCCAAATGACATTTGGGGATAAATAAATCAAACTTTTGAGGATAAATGGGGTAACTAGACCAACTCTTTGCGTATGAAAAAATGGGTAAGTAGGCCAACTTTTCAGTTACGAAGGGAGTACAAAGATAACTAAATATTTGAAATCTAAATATGATGTGAAAATCTCATTTTTAGAAATTTAATAATATCTTTAATAAAATTTTGTAATGAAAATATTGATCGAATAAATTTGACGTTATAAAGTAAATAGGAATCTTTTATAAATATTAGGCCATGCGGTGAACTTAGATGTAGTATTTGAGAGAGTGAATATAAGATCGTTTCATGTAATCAAGAAAAAATAGATTTTAAATATCTTTAACTTGTTTGGTAGACGTATTGGCGGATTCTATGTGCAGATTGAATTTGATACCCAAAGACGACAGAAAATAAAGAGTAGGCTATAAGCAAAGAATATTATCTATGTTTCAAGAGAAAGTAAAAGACTCTAAATACGAATCAATCAATTGTATTCATAATACTGATAGAGGGGCCTTTACATAGGCATTACAATGAGAGTCTTTCCATACATAAGATACCTAAATAAGGTAAGACATCTTAATAGGATCCTACTACCTATAGAAGGATCTAGAACCTTCCATCTATGTATCTACAATCAGTATTAGGTAAGACACATAACAGGAATAATAATTCCCGGAACACTCCCCCTGTGTCGAGCACTAATAAAACAATGGTGCAAAAGATGTTGCCTTCATAAAAACCTATTCCAAGACAAAACAAAACCCCATGGGAAAAATAAAGGCTTGATGAGGAAAAGATTGCAACGCACCAACATAACATGTCATGTATACTCCTCCTGATGTATACATAACGACTCCCCCTGATGAGTACCTCAAATCATAGGAGTCGGATGCCAAGTTGCCCTCACAACTATACCAAGGAAAAACCCAGTGGGAAAAATACATCTTAATCTAAGTTGAACAAAAGTACAACGCATCATTGTATGGATGTTCTCATGGTCGCCTCGTTAAAAAACTTACCAAGTGAAAACCCAATGGAAAAAACAAACCTTGGTCTAAGGACAAAAAGAGCGCGACACATCCAAAGTGCAGAGTCGCTAAAGACTTATCCGAAAATCAAGTGTTCTAAAGTCTTGACCTCCATGCACTAAATCAGTCATAACTCCTACGATTCAATAGGTATCAACGAAACTGTAAGAACTTATGAAAACTAGACACCCATAGCTTTTCATTCACATACACTACGTAACTTAGATCGACCTGAGCAGATCACAAAGTTCTATCGAAGTTGACTTAGCAAATTATCGGACATATCCTGTCCTACTTTGCAACAATAGTCATATGTTACTCAACATGATGGATGTGATCAAATGGTTGGTTTCCTTGGAAAGTAGACACAAACCTTTTCAATGGTACCAATTTCACCATTTTCCAGCAAGTGAGCTACCCTGTAGGTCATATGGGAGATAGACCAATACATTCAGGGTGAATTCGAGTATCGATTTTCAACTGTCATTTTATCAAGATAGAGCCAGCTTCAAGCTTCTTGCCAATCACAAACATTGCGTTAGCGCATCCTAGGCCATTATCACAGTGGCTTTACCGGATTATTACGAATGAGTACATCGAGTCAAACATGAGTACACAATACCGCACTTTTATCTTAAGACTGCACCATCACTTAAATGGGCCAAGTCTTATTATGACTTCGACTAGTCATTGGAAATCATATAGGCATTACTTTATCGTCTCTTAGGGAAACCGTCCCTTAGATTGCCTTAAACCGATTGATGAATACGCATCATCAAGTGTCCCCAAGATCCTTTCATTCTTAACTTTGGATTTAGCAGAATCTCTTAGTCTCACAAGAGTACATCAATTTAAATCCTTAGTTTTACACGCAAAAGCTTTATATCTCTTCCAAATCAAGTATATACTTAGTATGCGTTCCTGACAATCACTTGTCAACTCACTCCGTGGTCAGGAGCCACTTGATTTGAGTCTGATCCACCACGAGATCCTTTTATCACTTAACTTAGTTCCCCACTAAGATAAGATTTAACCACAAGCTGCACGTCAGTTTTTAGGAAACTATCTAACTGAAAAGATAATGGATGCTATAACATCCATTACGATAGCACAACTAAGTTTCGTGTCATCGTAGTCGATTCCAGTGCGTTCATGAGAAACCTCGCGCCATGAGGTGAGTTTAACTCATTCTCTCACTCGATTTTTAACAAAGTATGCGGATAAATCTTATATTTGGAGTGTCGGCACCACTTCAACAAAGGGCTATTACTTTGTTTATACTGGAGTCGCATATGTTTCCATTTTAGGCCAATGCTACAACGTTGTAGATTTTCAACGAAGTATGGTTCGATTAACTCACATTTCACGTCCTCATGAACCGGCTTTATTCATAGAGTACTCTTTATGGATTGGCATTAATTAATGCGTCCCCCAATGATGACTATAATCCAGAATCACATGAGACAGAGATCATATGATCAAGTTTCATGATGAGAACCAGGTTGGTTGGGACAAAAGTTAGCAGAATCGCTGGAAATAAAATTCCGTGCAGCTTGACCTTTGTTCACTAAAACAGCGGTAACTCCCTTGTTAGGAAGGCTATGGACGAATAGTCAGATGTTTTGGAAACTAGACTTCCGTATATTTCTATCCATAGGTTGTGCACCACACGGATCATTAAACTCATATCACAATGCATTTTTTAATTGGCTGCTTTAGTATTTCCCAAGTTTAGTGAGAAAACAAGGTTGAGACCATAGCCAATGGCATACGTATTGATGCAAAAACATGGCAATGACAGCCATAGGTGCGTTTAAACGCAGCAGGTGTTCGATTTCTTATCTCGACTAATGATCCTTTCGATAACTCCAATTTGGTAGACTTGCAGAGAAAGTAAGAATGTCGGTACAACTAAGGCTGTTTAAAAACCATTGATTCCGTTTGAACTTTCAAAGCATAAACAAATACCAAGGGGGATGCGCCTAGTCATGATCAAAAGTATAGACAAAATCCACCAAGGTGCATCAAATCAACCAGGAATTTTAATTCTCAATTTGCAAGTATACGTCATAATAGCCATGTTATGTGGATGCAGCGCGGTGCATCATAATTAAGCATTTTGAACCATAAGACATAATGAATATACCATAACCAACTCGTCTTGACCATCCAATAAGATCGAATAAACATAGTCAAATGTATAAGGCACATGCCTTTACAAATACTTGGAAAAGTGTTCGGACCTATAGTCACACGAACTATAATCGAGGTCAACGAATTCATGTATTTACCGTAATATGCCATTGCTTTACATGTTAAAATTCATGAGAATTACTCTTACATTCTTTCATATATCATATTGCAAGGAGACGGTGCATGACTACACCCACATGTAATATTTTATTTCAATATGATAAAAGATGGAGTTTTTCAAGTATGGGATTGGGTCAAGACCAACGTGGTGGTTCCTCAATTCAACATGTCAAAACTGTCATAAATCGATTTTAACCACGATATATCCATCGCAATCGATGTTTGTCCCATTTGCACGTCACAAATTCGTGACTAATCATGAACAAGTCATAACTTTAATATTACCGATAATGTTCATTTTATACAATTGTTGGTTTAAAATCGACAAAACGGCAATATCAAATCGCACCCAAAATGTGGTGTATGCAACAACCACAAATATAGACTTTCAACATCCATGACTCCCCCAGGACCGTCACACAGTTTACTTCGACATATGAGAGTGATACCACCTCTCATAGTCTCATCCACCGCAAAGTAGCGTGGGAGATAAAGAACCCAAATACCCAATTCCCCAAAAAAAATTTCCCAAAAGAGAGGAATTGAAAAACGGAAACTTTAATAAAATCTTACGGGTACTTGGTTCCATATTTGCTTTGATCCTTGAACGGGATAATAAATTTGACTTCTCTCCATATGAGCAACATATTTCCGTGGGTACTCCGTTCTATATTTACTTTGATCCTTGAACGGGATAACAAATATGGATTTTCTCCATTGCATGCACATCATCATGAGCAACATATTTTCCTATATGCACGTAAAACATAAACATGGTAAGATTCATAAGTGTACAAATCAATGAACAAATGAATCTTTAAGTAGGAAAAGATGGAGAGTTGAGAAACGCCCGGAAAGGGCTATTGGGCTCGATAATCGGCCGAAAAGGACTCGGGTGCGGCGATGCAGCAGCTCGGTATTAGATGAGGCCAGATCTCCAAATTTCCTTATAAAAATCTGCTTCTGTTCGGCAGCAGATTCAGTAAGCAATACTACTCAGAATCTGTTCTCTACCGTTGAATATATAGATATTTGTGTTGGGAAGTTGTTGTCAAAATCTCACACCGATCCGATGGTTAATGAATCGGAAAACATGATTTTGGTACGACTACGCTGTCCAAAAAATTTACGCGCGGAATTCTCGTTTCTCATTTTTTTTGGACGATCCGACGGTGCTTCGATCAGATCGGGTCGCAGATTTAGGCAGTAGTCGCCTGGACGATATGGGTTGGTATGATCACGATTGAGTTCGGTTGGATCGGGCGCGAGAGGCGGGTTTGGCATAGCGCAGGCGATCGGGGATGGAACTCGGTTGGATCGGGTTGGATCAAGTCAGCAACCGTATTAACTCAGAAATTCGGGTCAGCTACCGGGTTTGTCCTTTTGGATCGCGAGTCGGGTTTGGGAGCTCCGAAAACTGGGAACCAAGCTTGCGAATGGGCTGGACGAACGGGCCGAGCGGGCTGGAATCTAGGAAACGAGTTGCATAGAGTGAGGCAGACGGGTGTGTCGGGTGACGCGAGTTTGGGTGCTGCGTCGCGTGCGAACGTCTTGTGAAGAAGACAACCTATTTTCCAGTCGCGACGGCGGTGGGGGGAAACGACAGATCGGGATGGTGGCAGCACGGTCTGGTTTGGGGAAGACAGCTAGGGTTGCTACGAGCCGGAGTTGTGGCAGCGGGATCTGGTTTTCAGATCGGCGGTGATGGCGGCGCTAGGCTGGCCGAAGTCGAAACTAGGGTTCGGGACATTTTTTTCAGAGTTTCTATTTTTTTTTAGGGATTTTCAGAAAAAAAAAAAACGGGAGAGAAAAAAATTCTTGCTCAGTTGGGGACTACGAGCTGATAACGTGTTTCAGGAGAAAGTAAAAGACTGTAAATACGAGTCAATCAATTGTATTCATAACACGGATAGAGGGGCCTTTATATAGGCATTACAATGAGAGTCCTTCCATACATAGGATTCCTAAATAAGGTAAGACATCTTAATAGGGTCCTACTACATCTAGAAGGATCTAGAATGTAATGCCCCAGTCTTTTATATGCATGAATTATTATGAACTCAAGTGCGACATTATGGTTTTGCATTCAGAAATAATAAAATTCTGACTAATGGTAAAAGTTTAGAACTATTTACACATTTTTAATTCAGAAATCGGATGTTCGGTTATCTGGTTGGGTTTATCTTCCGAATGTGATTTTTTATGTTTCGATAGACAGAATCGTGATTCCGTCGACTTCTATATATACTACTTTTACGTTACGAGTACGATTTTCAAAAGTTTACTTTTTGAGTTTTCGGGTATATATTATGTCGAGTCGTTTTCTTGGATAATTCGTATTCCGTAAATCGCGAAACTTTTCTCCGACTTTAATCTGTAAGTGCGAAACGATAATTTAAGTATATGACATACACAAAATACTCGAGTAATTTTATCTGCGGAGGAGCGAAATGTAAAATATTCTTCGATCGGTTAATAACGACGTCTAGGGTTAACCTAGTATATAAAGGGACATCACCTCCCTTTCATTTGTCCTCCTCACTTCATCTTCTTCACCTCTTCTTCTCCACTTCAGCCCCCCCCCCCTCACCATTGAAGAACACCATTGTTCTTCATCAAGAACTCAAGTTACAAGCTCACTTTGTGTTCTAAACTTGAAACAAAGTTCATATTCAAGTAAGTTATCTCATTCTCTTCATTCCTACCCAAGTAAAAATAGGTTTTGGCCACTTTAAAATTTGGAAAATATATGAAGAGTTTAGGTTTAATGTTATAATATTTTGTATGTTGTTTTTAAGTTGATGTTAAGGTTCTTGAAGTGTTTAGAACAAGTTGTAATCATGTCTTGATTTTCTTCATGTTGGTCGAAAATTTTAGGGTTTCATAACCTAATCATGTGTTGTTTTTCTTATGATTTTCTTACACAATATGTTGTCATATGATGCTATGATGAATTTATGGGATTTTTATAAAATATTTGGAGTTTTGAAAGTAAGGAAGAATCATGCTTAGTTCTTGATATGTTGTTGTATGTTCAAAAGTGACTTGATAATTGTGATGAGGTATGAAAGGAGTACATGATATGTTTTTGTTAGATTTTTATAAAATGCCTTTGAAAATTTATTTGAAAACAAGAACATGAAGTTAGATTTATAAAGTTGGAAGATGTGTTGGTAATATTTAATGTAGTTAAGGAGCATGTTATGTATTGAGGATTTTAAAGTCATGTTTAGGTCATTTGTATGTTAGGATCAAGACTTTGATTATCAACATGAGTGTATGTTAAGTGTGTTGTTTGATGTTAATGATGTTTGAATGTTAATGTTGGAAAAATAAGAATGAGTAAGTAGTCATTTTGCAAAAGAAAAGATTATGAAATGGAGTTCGTAATGTCGAGGAGCATGCTTGTATGTGTTACGAATTTTGGTTTAACGCAAGTGCACGTTGTCATAAGCAAGTAATAAAGTGGTAAGAAAGTATCGTTCCCTTGAGGACTGACTTACTAATTACCGATTTATGCGTATTCTAATTTTATTTGAACTATCGGAATTTTGATGTGCAAGTGATAATTAAAGAAAAATAATAAAAGAATAAATAGTAAAATTGGTTGTTCGAAAGAAGAAGATCAAATAGGGAATTAATCTAGGATTTTGAATCCACCTCGGTTTATCCGAATTACTCTTGATTTATATGAATTAATTTATTTCCCAATTTATTGCAAGCGAAGATTGCTAAAATACTCTACTGCCTCTCCCGAGGTCAATAGAATTTTCTAAGGCGAATAACACACTCTATTCCTAGGTTAATTAATTCGACAATAGGTAAAAAGGTACGAAATCTTCAGAAAGGCCACGTAATTCCTATGAGTATATTCCTATCTCACAAGATAAAACGTTTCTCGCTAATTTTCCTACCAACTCTCCTCTCCCGATTCAAGTTGCGTAATCAAAACAAATCAATCATAGGCCACATAATTGATAGTAATTAAAACAATTGGGAAAACTCAATAAGAAAGGGAAATATATTTTAATAATACAAAATCACAAGTAAATTCGTCAAAACTTCGGTTTCATCAAAATCCTAGAATAGGGTTCTAGCCTGACATGCTAGAAAATAAAAATACACAGAGAATTAAAGAAAGCATAATAGAAATCAAACACAGTCGAAGAATTTGGATTCCTCCGTTCTCTAGCTTCCGTTCTCTGCTCCTTGGTGTTTTATCCTTCTCCTCGATGATCTCTTCTTTAGACCTTTAATCTCTATTTATAACCCTCATTCGTCTCCAAAATGCGTCCGGGAATTAGGTTGAGAACAGGCTCCAAAAACGGCCCAGAAACGCGGCAAAATCAGCATAACCGCCCCGCGGGCCGCGGCTCAGTAAGTGCGTGCCGCGGCCCCCGGTACAGTATGTACCGCGCACTGCTAGTCACCTTCGTGTGCCGCGGCCTGACCTTGGTGTGTCGCGGCCCCAGGTCAAAAATTGTCGTTTTGGCCCGTTTTTCGCCGTTCGAGCTTCCGAACTCCAATTTCGTACAAAACATATAAAGATAGTGCATTAAAAGCTCATTTATGCAGGTTTAGACTTAAACTGGGTATAAAATAATGATAAATAAACGCATAAAAATACGTCTAACAAATACCCCCAAACTTAAACCTTTGCTTGTCCTCAAGCAAAAATTAATTTTAAACAAGAAGTATCGTGAATGATCCATAGTGCTCAACTTAATCAATACTACCCTGAAAATCTCAAAGAATAATACAAGTATCGTATTAGTGAGTCACATCACGGACACTGATTCCACAAAGTAACCATTTTTAGTGCTAGATAATCGTTCATGAAGAAAATCAAGCTCAAAGATTAACAAGCGTGAATTTAACCGACCGCCAATATGAAGGGTTAGATTAAACAAGCCAACTCGCCCAGTCCCACAGTCTAGTGACAAAAATTTCAAGAGATTCATCGTCAAAAATAATCCTCGGATAGCATTCCCTTATATATGATCAATATAATGATTCGAGTTAACCACTAGGTTCCGGCTCTCGGTATGTTTCATCGGGATAACCCTAGGGTGGATTTCTATTCTCATGTATTGGGGAACCGTTTGACGTAAAAGACACTCATGGGGCATATGGATGCTTCTAGTTACTAAGTTCCCCTCTACAGCGGAGAAAAAACTCGAATAGCTATTCCTGCATGTCCGATTCAAGGTTGCTGTTTTACGCGAGAGTGAACAACGGGTCACGTGAATACCCCCGGTTACTAGGCTTCCCATCATCGGCAAATGCGATATCACTAAACCATCAGTCTATTTAGGGTTGTCGTTTTACGCGAGAGTAAACAACGGGTCACGTGAATACCCCCGTTTACTAGACTTCCCATCATAGAACATGTATAATTCTCGACTTTTTGGGAAAGACTGTCCGACTCTAAACTCAATTTAAGTGCCAACAAACTCATGTTACTGGACGAATAGCTACGCAAAAAGTGTAACCAAACGTATAGACGGCGATTTGAAAACACGTGTCTCCTTTCTTATACGCTAAAATTTCTACAATCACGAAAAATTTCAGACCTAAATGAATACTCAAAGGAAACAGATATCACTGACTGCGAACTCGACCAAAACTCAACCGTTTCTTCAAAAAGAAATCATTATCATATCATCAGTTTTACAGAAATAAGCACGTAACATCAACGAATGCAAATAAAATCAAAACAAGCAAGGCTAGCGTCAAAACAATGCAAAAATAACAACGAATAAGTAAATAACAACTGAAAGTAACCCCCCTAAACTTAGGACATACATTGACCTCAATGACACAGATAGTAATATGCAATAAGAGAAAAGGTCAAGTACTCCCCTAGTATCAGCTCAGGAACTGGTGCCGGGTGTGGATGGCCTAACTGGTGGGATGAAAGGCCCATCCGGGTGCAGTATATGGCTCGTCCACGCAGCAAGGTGGTCCTGATGGTAAGCATCTCTCGCCGCCAAGCGCCTCTCCTCACATCGATTAGCCCGGCGGGCCTACTCTCTCATCTCCTCCCGGACAGCTGTGAGGAGGCTCTCCCTCTCTGTCCGCTTCTCCTCTCTCAAAGCAGCTAGATGGCTCTCTGAAACTATCCTCATCTCCTCTCCCACAGCAGCTAGATAACTCTCTCTCTCTCTCTCTCTCTCTCTCTCTCTCTCTCTCTCTCTCTCCGCATCTCCTCTCTCAGGCTGTCGAACATCGCCTGAAGGTGCTCTCTCTCGGGCGGCGGGCTGGACTCTGCTCGCTCATGTGTCAGAAGAAGAGGCTCGGGGGACTGCTCATGTGCCTCGTCAAGAAGAAATCCTCGTCCCCGAGCATGTGCCGGTGCTCCACCCCACTGGTCAAAGTGAGAAATAATGCGATGATCTATCGGACCCTGGGGTGCTAGCATTGGCTCATCATCCGACCAAGTCATGCCCGACTGGAGGGATAGAGAACAAATGAGAGAGGGGTGCTTCAGCCCCGTCTTGGCCCTCCTTGAATGCACTGAAGGATAGATCGGACCAGATGAGGGGCCACATCGAATCTGAGCCCGGTAGTGATATCATATAGTAGTCGGGCACGAGAGAGTAAGACTGAGCGGATCTGCGAGGTAGGATCGACTCATGCGCAGAGGAAGTATAACCAGGCTCGCCTGAGCCGACTGAGGCACAAACTCTTAAAATAGAAGGCTGAAGAACCCGGGGCGCGAGTCTCCCAGACGGAACCGGGCTGTGTGAGTGTCTCAAGCAGAGCCCTCCCTCGTGAGGCTACTCATACTCTGCGTATATGCCGTCTCGTCCATTACTGGTAGCTCGTATAGTCTACGAATTGCGGTCACCGAAAAATCCACAGTCTGGACTCGGACGACGACCTGAGTCTGAGTATCTGATTGCGCCATAATCTGCCCTGCCCGAATATGTCGCAATAGGGCACTGGCGTAGAAATCCTGGACGATAGAGATCACAGCCGGCTCAGGTGGCGCAGTGAAACGAGCCCATCCCATCTCGTCGATCATAGTCAAAAGCTCACCGTCCTGGGGGGCGGGAGTGAATCCCTGCTCCGGGATTATTGGTCGAGGCCGGATTTTTTCGTTGAATATTTTGTGAATGTCCGGATTGGAAAATTGGTGAGACTCCTAATCGGCTCGGCTTTGTGATGTCTCCCCTCTTGTGGGGGATGATTGTGCTCTAATCCTCGTACTTATCTTCCTTTTTCTAGCCATGGCGAGGTTCCTGAAAAAAATAAACACCGGAAATTACACAACCTTTAAGGAAAACTACACCACTCCCGACTTAAGATACGCGGAACATGAATGAATGAGCTTGCATCATCGAAGAGGAAATTAAGGCTGAGCTTTCAAGTTTAAGCATGACGCAAGGGTTAGGGTACAATGTAATCCGATAAAATAATTCGTTGCATATAGTTTTAAAACGTTTGGCTCAAAATTTTTCGTTGACACATTTTATCAAACACCTAACATGCATGAGTTTAAATGAAGAACAAGAATTATGATGGCTAAATCCAATCCCAAAAATAACAACATCAATCGATAGTCATGACAAAATGACAAATAACATCAACAATTCATACATAATCAACAAATACCATCACAATCAATCAATAATCACCATATTCCAACTCAATTTTGATAGAACCTTGAAGGAAACTAACAACATATTCAACCATGAATGAAGAACAATACTCCACTTTTTAAACCGTGTAGCAATTAAGATTAAGAATTTAGAGTTACCTTGCTTTGGATTGAAGAAGGCAAGAAGAAGAAAACTTGAATGGGTGTCGTCCGAGTGCTACGCGAAGGAGAAGAAAGAAACTTACCTGGTGTCGGCCGATTGAGTATATGAAGGAATGCTGGGCGTTTCAACTTCGCAACAGGGGCCGCGACATAGATTAAGTGAGCCTCGGCCCAGAGTATAGCCTGCCTGGGCCTTTATGTTATGTTGCCGTGTGCCGCGGCTCAACATATGGGTGCCGCGGCTCATAGTGTAAGTGTTCCGCGGCTCATTTGGTCCGTGCCGCGGCACGGAGTACAGCTTCCTGGGTGTTTCTTGGACATTTGGCGTGCCGCGGCTCAGTGCATATGTGCCGTGGCTCAGGGACCGGGTGTGCCGCGGCTCAATAAGGTCATGCCTCGGCACAGAGTATAGTTCGGTTGGCCTTTTTGTGTCAACTTGTGTATGCCGCGGCTCGCTTCCATTGTGCCGCGGCCCATTGCTGAATTTTCCCATGGGGTGATTTCTGCACAAAATTTTCAAAGGAAAACACTTAGAATGCGAGAGATAAGCACATCAAAGCAAAAATGACGAAAAACATAGACTCTAAAATGCATGAAAATACTGAAAAACAAAAATCTACAACTAATACTCAGGTTGCCTCCCAAGAAGCGCTAAGTTTATAGTCTTCAGTCGGACTTTTCTAGCATTCATACGGCGGTGGATAAGCCGACGCTCGTCTTATGCGTGTCTATTGGATTACCCAAGTAGGCCTTCAACCGCTGCCCATTAACTTTAGATTTACGGTCATCTTTTTGTACTTCCACTGCTCCGTGTGGAAATACTTGAACTACTGTAAACGGTCTCGACCATCGTTAACACAATTTCCCAGGGAATAACCTTAAGCGAGAATTAAACAACAACACCTCTTGACCCGGGGCGAACTCTCGCTGTGTGATGTGCTTATCATGCCAAATCTTTGTCCGCTCCTTATAAAGCTTCGCATTTTCGTAAGCATCGTGGCGAATTTCCTCCAGCTCGTTCAGCTGCAAACAACGCTTTTCACCAGCAGTAAGCACGATGTTCCATCTCTACGGGCAAATGACAACTTTTCCCATAAACCAATCTATAAGGCGACATCCCAATAGGTGTTTTATATGCAGTACGGTATGCCCAAAGTGCATCATTGAGTTTAAAGGAGCAATCTTTCCGAGACGAGCTGACTGTCTTTTCTAAGATCCACTTTAGCTCTCGATTTGATATCTCGACTTGACCGCTCGTCTGGGGATGGTAGGCTGTAGCAACACGATGAGTGACTCCGTATTTTCTCAAGACCGCATCGAGGAATTTGTTGTCGAAGTGTGAACCACCATCACTAATAATAGCACGTGGAGTCCCAAAACGCGTGAAAATATATTTTTTTATGAATTTGATTACGACATTGGACCCATTCGTTGGTAGGGCCACCGCTTCGACCCACTTTGAGATGTAGTCCACTGCTACCAGAATATAGAGATTCTTATTTAATGGAGGAAATGGACCCATGAAGTCGATCCCCCATACGTCGAACAATTCAACCTCAAGTATGGTGTTCAACGGCATTTCATGTCGTTTTGAGATGTTTCCCATCCGTTAACACCGATCACACGTGGACACAAAGGAGTGAGCATCTTTGAATAATGACGGCCAATAGAACCCCGATTGTAAGACCTTTGCCGCTGTTCTATTTCTGCTAAAATGCCCACCGTAGGGTGATGCATGACAATGATTCAGCACACTATGGATTTCCTCATCTGGAACACATCTGCGAATGATTTGATCAGGGCATCTTTTAAACAGAAAAGGATCGTCCCACAAGTAATACTTAGCGTCTGAAATCAGCTTCTTCTTCTGATGGCCAGAGAGGTCATTCGGAATTGTTTTGCTCGCCAAATAGTTCACTAGATCAGCATACCAAGGTGCGTGTTGCGAACCCAACTTGTAGAGCTGTTCATCGGGAAAGGTTTCCATGATTTGTGGATGACTTTCTCCCTTCTCAAGGGGACTCTCTAACCATGAAAGGTGATCGGCAATAACATTCTCAGTCCCCTTTTTGTCACAGATTTCCAAATTGAATTCTTGGAGGAGAAGCACCCACCTTATCAACCTTGGTTTAGCATCTTTCTTCTCTAGAAGGTATTTGATCGCCGAATGGTCAGTCCACACTACTACTTTCGTCCCCAATAAATACGCCCGAAATTTATCAAAAGCAAAGAGTACCACTAACAATTCTTTTTCCGTTGTGGCATAATTTCTTTGGACATCGACAAGAGTTCGGCTTGCATAATACACAACGTGGAACACTTTCCCTCGCCTCTGTCCCAAAACAACCCCAATGGCAAAATCACTAGCATCACACATCAACTCGAATGGGAGGTCCCAGTCTGGAGCGACTATTACCGGGGCGGTGCTTAGAGCTTTCTTCAATAGATCAAAACTTTCTGTACACGACTCGTCAAAATTAAACGGAACATCCTTCATGAGAAGATTGCACAACGGCTTCGTGATCTTCGAGAAATCCTTAATAAACCGGCGGTAAAAACCGGCATGTCCCAAAAAGCTCCTTATCCCTTTTACCGAAGTAGGCGGAGGCATCTTCTCGATTGTTTCAATTTTTGCCCGGTCGACTTCAATTCCATGTGAGGATATTCGGTGGCCAAGTACAATGCCCTCCTGGACCATAAAATGGCACTTCTCCCAGTTCAAGACCAAATTTATTTCTTCGCATCTTTTTAGGACTTTCTGCAAATTCTGCAAACACATATCAAATGAATCACCGAAAATAGAAAAATCATCCATAAAAATTTCAATGCAATGCTCTACCATGTCAGAAAAAATAGCCATCATACACCGTTGAAAAGTGGCCGGCGCATTACATAAACCAAAAGGCATGCGCCTATAAGCGAAAATGCAGTAAGGACATGTAAACGTCGTCTTTTCTTGGTCTTCTGGGGCTATATAAATCTGATTATACCCAGAATAACCATCAAGAAAGCAATAGTAATCGTGTACGGCTAATCTATCTAACATTTGATCAATAAAAGGTAAAGGGAAATGGTCTTTTCTAGTGGCTTTATTTAATTTCCTATAATCTATGCACATACGCCACCCCGTGACAATCCTAGTGGGAATTAATTCATTATTATCATTTTGAATAACTGTTATCCCACCCTTCTTTGACACAACTTGGACTGGACTTACCCACTTGCTATCAGAAATAGGAAAGATCATACCTGCGTCGAGGAGTTTTAAAACCTCGACTTTTACCACCTCTTTCATATTTGGATTTAAACGGCGTTGATGCTCCACAGATGGTTTGTAGTCTTCCTCCATCAAAATTTTGTGCAAGCAAATGGACGGGCTGATTCCCTTAATATCTGCAATAGACCATCCAAGGGCAGATTTGTACTCCCTTAGAACCCTCAATAATTTCTCCTCTTGATCCCCTGCTAAAGTGGCTGAAAGAATAGCTGGCAATGAATCGTCGGGTTCCAAAAATGCATATTTTAAATGAGTCGGCAGCTGCTTGAGCTCCAGCTTTGGGGGTTTCTCGATTGATGGGACGGGTCGAATTGGTGAACTTCCGAGCTCCTCACATGGTCGATAGGTGAAAAATGGTGGGGAAGCATCTATGTGTCGTAAATAGGCTACATGCTCGGAATTTAATTCGGAAGCAGACCCAACTAAAACGGACTCCAGTGGATCGGATGGATAATTCTCTCGAAAGGCTCTACTTACACACGAGTTGATGACGTCAACTTGGAAATAATTTTCAGCATCACTAGGATATTTTAAGGATCGAAAGATATTGAACGTTACTTGCTCCTCTTGAACTCGTAGAGTAAGCTTCCCTCTTTCCACATCGATCAAAGTTCAGCCGGTTGCCAAAAATGGTCTTCCCAAGATAATTGGGATTTCGTGGTCCTCCTCCATGTCGAGCACAATGAAATCGGCCGGAAAGATAAATTTGTCGACCTTGACTAGGACATCCTCTATTACTCCCCTCGGATATTTGATAGATCTATCGGATAATTGCAAAGAGACCGTCGTCGGCTTGGCTTCCCCAATATCCAGCTTCTTAAAAATGGAAAGAGGCATGAGATTAATACTAGCACCGAGATCACATAACGCTCTATCAAAAGACGAATTCCCAATGATGCATGGAATAGTAAAGCTCCCGGATCTCTCAATTTAGGTGGGAGCTTCTTCTGTAGAATAGCACTGCACTCCTCCGTCAATACTACTGTCTCATACTCCTCGAGATTTCTTTTATTTGATAAGATTTCCTTCATGAACTTCACATAACTCGGCATTTGTTCCAAGGCGTCGGCAAATGGAATGTTGATATGTAGTTTCTTGAAGACGTCAAGAAACTTGGAGAATTGCTTGTCCAATTTTTTCTTTTGCAGACATTGTGGGAATAGAATTTGAGGAGTGAGATGAGTAGTCGACATTGCCTTTGGCTTGGGTTCCTCGTCCTTTTCTTTCTCACTGTGGTCGATTTTGTCCTTGTTATTGGTAGGCTGCACTTTCAGCTCCTTTCCACTTCGTAGCTCGATTGCTTGCACGTTTTCCTTGGGGATTATTTCGGTGGAGCTGGGAAATACACCTTGAGGTCGAGAGGACAATAGATTTGCAATCTGCCCCATTTGTACTTCCAAGTTTCGGATGGAGGCGGAATGATTTTGTAAAGTAGTCTCGGTGCGGGTCATGAATTGGCTCGTATTAGCCGCTATTTGGGCAAGAGCATCTTCCAAAGATACCTTTTCTGGTTGAGGGGGCTGCTGTGGGGGCTGCGCGAATTGAGCTTGCGGAGGTTTTAAAGCTTGCCGTTCTTCCACGAAAAATTTGGGTGATTTCGCCACCCTTGATTGTATGTGTTGGAATACGGATTGTTCTACCGATTCCTGTTCCCCACAAACTGAGCTTGTTCCATCGGAGATTGCTCGAAAGGATTTCCGACTTGGCACTCTGCCCTAGGATGAGACCAATTACACCAATTACATGATTCTATGGTAATGGTGGTAGGAGCATATGAAAAAGCTTGCAATTGCTGAGTTAACGCTGCGACTTGGGCTGATAGTGTAGATATCGGATCGTTATCGGAAACTCCCATAACTCGCTTTGGGTTCACTCGTTCGGAAGGCCACTGATAAGCATTTGCAGCCATCGCCTCCAATAGAGAATGAGCTTCCGCCATAGTCTTTCCCATTAACGCTCCTCCAGCGGCTGCATCAACAAGAGTGCGTGTAGAAGCACTCAATCCGTTATAGAATGTCTGAATTTGCAGCCAATCCGGTAGACCATGGTGTGGGCATCTCCTTAGCAAATCCTTGTATCGCTCCCAAGCTTCATGAAGCGACTCCATATCAAATTTCCGGAAAGTAGTTATCTCGTTCCTTAGTCTCGCTGTCTTCGATGGTGGAAAGAAATTAGCCAGAAAGGCCCGAGCTAATTCCGCCCAAGTCGTGATAGACCCCGATGGTAATGAATTCAACCAAAACTTGGATTTGTCCCTTAGAGAGAAAGGGATAAGCCGCAGACGAATAACATCATCAGTAACACCATTATTCTTGAAGGTGTCACGAATCTCGAGAAATGAAGCAATGTGTGCGTTGGGATCATCGTTTGCCAGTACACAAAATTGGCTTGCTTGTACCATCTGTAATAGCTAGCTTAATCTCAAAGTTGTTCGCTTGGATGGTTGGACGCCGAATTCCCGAAAAGTTTGCATTGATTTGTGGCATTGCATAATCACGGAGTGCCAATGCCGGTTGAGCTTGCTGCATAGGATTGTCACCTCCGTGATTTTCTGTATTATCGGCCATGGTGTCTTTTGTCAGTAGCTCACGCTTTTCCTTCTTGCTTTTTCGAAGAGTGCGCTCGAGTTCAGTATCCAAAGGTAATAGGCCTTCGTTACCGAATTTTCTCATGCACTAACTAGAAATTCCTGAAAGGAAAAAAAAATAAAAATAAAAAGAATTACACAAAAATAAAATAATGTTCAAATTAAGACTAGAATTACTGAAATCGATATTAGTAAAATAATCAGTCCCCGGCAACGGCGCCAAAAACTTGTTACGAATTTTGGTTTAGCGCAAGTGCACGTTATCGTAAGCAAGTAATAAAGTGGTAAGAAAGTATCGTTCCCTCGAGGACTGACTTACTAATTATCGATTTATGCGTATTCTAATTTTATTTGAACTATCGAAATTTTGATGTGCAAGTGATAATTAAAGAAAAATAATAAAAGAATAAATAGTAAAATTAATTGTTCGAAAGAAGGAGATCAAATATGGAATTAATCTAGGATTATGGATCCACCTCGGTTTATCCGAATTACTCTTGATTTATATGAATTAATTGATTTCCCAATTTATTAAAGGCGAAGATTGCTAAAATACTCTACTGCCTCTCCCGAGGTCAATAGAATTTTCTAAGGCGAATAACACACTCTATTCCTAGGTGAATTAATTCGACAATAGGTAAAAAGGTACGAAATCTTCAGAAAGACCATGTAATTCCTATGAGTATATTCCTATCTCACAAGATAAAACGTTTCTCGCCAATTTTCCTACCAACTCTCCTCTCCCGATTCAAGTTGTGTAATCAAAACAAATCAATCATAGGCCACACAATTGATAGTAATTAAAACAATTGGGAAAACTCAATAAGAAAGGGAAATATATTTTAATAATGTAAAATCACAAGTAAATTCGTCAAAACTTCGATTTCATCAAAATCCTAGAATAGGGTTCTAGCCTGACATGCTAGAAAATAAAAATACACAGAGGATTAAAGAAAGCATAATAGAAATCGAACATAGTCGAAGAACTTGGATTCCTTCGTTCTCTAGCTTCCGTTCTCTGCTCCTTGGTGTTTTCTCCTTCTCCTCGATGATCTCTTCTTCAGACCTTTAATCTCTATTTATAACCCTCATTCGTCTCCAAAGTGCGTCCGGGAATTAGGTTGAGAACAGGCTCCAAAAATGGCCCAGAAACGCGGCAAAATCAGCATAACCGCCCCGCGGGCTGCGGCTCAGTAAGTGTGTGTCGCGGCCCCAACGTTCAGCGCCCCATGCCTGGGCGCAATATTTTCTTCATGGTCCGCGGCTCAGTAAGTGCGTGCCGCGGCCCCCGGTATAGTATGTACCGCGCACTGCTAGTCACCTTCGTGTGCCGCGGCTTGACCTTGGTGTGCCGCGGCCCCAGGCCAAAAATTGTCGTTTTGGCCCGTTTTCGCCGTTCGAGCTTCCGGACTCCAATTTCCTACAAAACATATAAAGATAGTGCATTAAAAGCTCATTTATGCAGGTTTAGACTTAAACTGGATATAACATAATAATAAATAAACACATAAAAATACGTCTAACAGTATGTCGACTCCTATATGTGTTATAAGTATGATATGTATGATTAGAGTTTCCATATTTAGGGTTTTCATTGCTAGAAACGAGCTCTAGGTTAATATGATGTTTTTCCCATTTTCGTCCGATGTTGGCAGTTTCATCACACTTTACGAAAATGGCCATAACTTTCTCTACGTTTAATATTTTTGAGATCTGTAAAATGGATATGAAATTAGACTTCAGTGGATTTCCAATGGTATAAGATTCACTATCTAATTCTTACTGTGAATTAACAGAATGCTTATTCTTTCCAGACTTGATGCACATTATTTTATGATTATGTTAAGTGTTTGATGTTAGTTTTCGAACCAAAGAATGCGTAATGGAATCGAGTATCGGTTACCATTGTTAGTATCTTTATATGTTATATGGTCAGTTAGGTTCTCTAAGATAATCATAGCTTTTATTATTAAACTTTAGTCGAATGCAAAACTCTAAATTCCAAACATGTAGATCGAGTCCGTTGTCCGTTAGACTTCGTTAAGCTCGATCGACCGCTAAACTTAGTTGTTTCCAATGAAAGGTGGAGCAGCAGACTGAAGCATAAGGAAGAGTCGAGAATCATTTTTCTTGCATTTATTACTTGTCCAGGTGGGCTTTCTATACGAAAATGATTTGAGCTTTGCTCTATCTTGATGATATGTTTTACAAGCAAATTATGATTTCAAATGTTTATGATGCATAAAAACTTTTATGTGGATTCTTATGAACCTATCACTGTTGGCTTGTCAACCTATGAAATGATCGGATCCTGAGCTAAACAAAGGTTGCTGGCCAGGGTTAGTGTACACAGTACTCGGGATTGTGAGCTCTCTTCGGAGTGGCCAATCTCTGGGAGTAACGTTCGCGGGAGGTGGCCACCTTCCCCGGCGTAAATTATGGATATGGTGAATCTGATGATATATGCTATGAAATGAAATGATTTAGTAAACATGGGCTTTTTCCTAAAACTCCCGTGTATTACTGCTTATATGCATGATGACAAGTACGATAGTATGTTTTATGTTTTGGCAATATGTTCACGGAGTACGTTGTACTCAGCCCTGTATATCTTTTTAAATATGCAGGTTGATCAAGGGATGTGATGAAGGGTGTTGAGTGGAAGTCTTTTGTTTACGATCAATGTTAAGCCCTGGTTATATATCTTCATATATGTAACCAACCATGTTTTTTCGCTGCAAACACTCTTTATGATTGGGCTTTCTAAGTTATGTTGATTGTAATATGCTATGAAGCCTTTTTCTAAACTTCAAGGCTAATGGTATAACTATGTATCCTACTTTGGATTCTAAGTCATTCCCCCGGGATTGACTCCCCCTTCATGATACCTTGATAGGTTATTCGTGGTAATTCACCCATATGCCTTATAAAACGTATGTTTCCCCCTTTCTTCCCCGCTTCTTAATTCCTACCCCGGGTCATGCCCCAACTGAGCCGTCCTTAGGGATAAGGGGCCGTGACAGAATGGTATCGGAGCCCGGTTGTTTCGCTCTGAGTCTATGTTCTTTCAAGCGAAGTTTAGTTCGATTCTCTAAACTAATTTAAGAATCAATTGTCAACTCAACACTCCGTCACGCCGTGCTCAACTGAAGAGTAAGGTAAAAGATTTACTTGTCTTTATGATTCAAACTTCTTTTGCCATGAAAATGTATCTCTTTACGAGCTTTTAAGAAATGTTAATTATGAACATATATGGAATGATATATGTATGACGAAGCATGGACTATATGAATCCTTATTTTTTTAAGTACGCATGAATTGTTGCTGATGAAGAAACACGAAAGACGAGAACCTAGAAACTTCCTTAGTGTATTCTATTACGCGAACGAGAACTTATGCACCTTAAGTATTTCAGCACATGCATGAATATGAAGGAGAAACAATGACGATGTAATAACGAGGATCGACGATGCAGTGACGTCTCCAACGAATATGACCTACGTACGAGTAATACGAGTATGGTTATTTTATCGGGATGTCCATTTATGGCGGAACCCGAATAACTTTCATAACATACACCGTCAGAGACTATATTGTTATTTTTATGTTAGGTGTTTCTCAGAGTCCAGAGTTCGAGTCGAGAACTTAGGATGAGATTTATATCCTTGTTCTGAGAATCCTTTAAGTGGAGTTGTTCTATTATGTTGAGACATTGATGTATTATACATATACCTTCTTCATAGGATGGTGACCACGAAGACGACGCCGCGTAAGTCAACGAGGAGAAGGCATACGCCGTGCGACCTTGTGGAGGCTTTCCGCAGCACGTATCGAGGCATAAGTGCCACCGTGGGTCAGTGCGTGGCAGACCTCGAGGTGACATGGCGCTTAGCTGCTCCTCATGGTGTCTCGGACTACGAGGGCATCCAGCAACTTATCGATCTCCTTCTGATCGAGTGGAGGGAGTGGGCTGCTGCAGTCTCATGGTATTATATCTTTTTGCGTGAGCCGACTTTAGTACCTTCCGGATATTTCATGGCCTTTGCTATCCGCATCACCACTCAGTACCTCCAGCATCGTGCACCTCCCCCTGGAGCTTGCGTGTACCGACCTTATGCTAGGGGATCTTTGCCGGAGAGGCTAGCTACACCTCTACCGAGCCAGATGGTTCTTGTTGCGCCGTTTCATGCTCAGGATGGGTTAGACATGGAGGCAGGGACATCAGCACCTCGCCGCAGGGACATGAGGACCGAGCCTTTTATTCTCAGGAGGACGTCCCCGCCACTTCGACCTATGCCAGTCATCGATCCAGTCCATCCACGACCGATCGCAGATGATGCTCATCTATTTCTCCCGAAGAAGCGCAGAGTCACTGAAGACCCTGTTGTAGTCTCTCCACCTTTAGACGAGGATTCAGAAGAAGATCCGGACGAGGATCTGGAGGAGTTCTCCGAGGAGGACAGCTCGACCGCTGAGTCGAGGGCGACTTGAGATAGCTCAGGATGGTGCTAGCCATTTATTTTGTATTTTGTATGCGGAACGTTACTACTTTTGCTTATACGTGTCGTTCCGATGTCTAGCACTTTCTTATGTTATGGACGACAATGCTATTTGTTAGAGCATCCCGTATTTTCGTATATGTGTAGGCAGGTAGCCTAGACCAGCTTATTTTGATAGTCAGTAAGACCTCGTTGAAAGCAATTGTACTATTACGATCAGTAAGACCTCGTTGAAAGCAATTGTACTATTACGATGCATATGATATATTGATATATATATTTTGACCCTTCATGGGATTTTCTTCTCATGAGTATGATGTTGTTATTTATGATCTCTTTCTTGACCTTGCCACGAGAGTTATCTATGAGTATGTATCGATGCGTTATGATTATGTCATCGCGAACTCCTTTCTATGATCTAGTATGATGATAATTACGGACCAATGAGAATGAACTAATGATGATTATGTGCACCTCAGAATGCAACCCAGAAGGGAAATAAGGAGAGGAGGACATGAACGCGCCACTACACCACCTCCTCCTCCACCCCAACAGGCTATTGAAGAGCTTTTCCTCAAGCAGTATCCACCCACTTTCGATGGGTCAGGAAACCCGAGCGATGCTGAGCTTTGGGTTAGAGCTATGGAACGAATTTTTAACTTCCTAAGGTGTACCAACCAAGAGCATCTTTCTTGTGTGCTCTTCCAACTCACTGGATCTACAGACTTCTGGTGGGAAGCACGCAGGAATATCCTGACGGATGAGCAACTGGAAAACTACTCTTGGGAGGAATTCAAGGAGTCACCGTATGACAAGTATGTTCCAAAAACCTTCAAGGTCAAGAAGGAAGCTGAGTTCTATAATCTGAAGCAAGGAAGGATGTCAGTGACCGAGTATGATAGAATGTTTTGTGAGTTATCAAGGTATGCTCCACACCAAGTTGATTCGGATGAGAAGATGGCAGGAAAATTTAGATCAGGACTGAGACATGAGATAGGCATGTCCCTAGCCAGCCATGGAAGGCTGAGCTACACTGAATCGCTGAACAGAGCTCTGGATATTGAGGCAGCAGTGCCAGAAAAGAAGCGAGCACCCACAGTTACACCACCACCCACTCAGACAAATTGCCATGATTATAAGGAGAAGCGTAAGTGGGAAGGACGAAATAATGGTGGCAATGGGAACAACCAGGCTAGTAGGCAGCCGTGGCAGGGAAATATATCTCATGGACAGCCTCAGGCTCAAGGAGGCAACAATCAGGGATGGCAGATGGTTCCTACTCACGGAGGCAATAATCAGGGACGAGTTGCAAACCCCGTATGTCCCAGGTGTAACAAGCAGCATCATGGTGCACATGCATTGGGCCTTTGGAAGTTGTTACACGTGTGGTCAGAAAGGCCATATCATGACAAATTGTCCTAAGCAGCAGCAGGGAGAGAGACCAAACCACCAGGGTCAACCCCAGCCACTGAGAGCAATACAAGGCAGCCGCAACTGCCGCCACCACCGAAACAGCAGAATCAGAATGCTAGATCGTATGCCATCAATCCAAAGCAACCCGAGAAGGATAAGGGTAACTTGGCAGGTATGGGCAAACTTCTTAACCTACCTGTAATTGTTTTGTTTGATACTGGAGCATCGCATTCATTTATTGCTAGAGCATGTGTGGATAATCTTAGTATTATACCGGAATGTTCTAGTCATGTCATGAGAGTATCTTCACCACCAGGAGGAATTTCAACTACCATGCATGTTTGTTCTAATCTGGAATTAGAACTCGTGAATCTTAAAGTGGTAACTAATAATCTGAATGTTATGACGATGTGGGATGTTGATGTAGTCCCAGGAATGGATTGGTTAGCTGAGAATTATGCCACAATTCTTTGTTATGAGAGGAAAATTTCCTTCCGACCACCGGGAAAGGAGCCCACAGACTTTCACGGCATAAGAATGGGTAGAGGATCACCCGTTATCTCTGCTCTCCAAGCCAAGAAGATAATGAGAAAGAAGGATTGCCAGGATTTCCTTGTTTACCTTAATGGAGAAGCTGGAAAAGAGCAGACTATAGGTGATGTGCCAATTGTGCGGGAATTCGAGGATGTATTCCCAGAAGTGTTACCGGGTTTACCACCAGATCGACAAGTGGATTTCAACATTGACCTGGAGCCAGGGTCAGCCCCAGTGTCGAAAGCACCATATAGGATGGGACCGAAGGAACTGCAAGAACTTAAGATCCAACTGCAAGAGCTATTGGATTTAGGTTTCATCAGACCGAGTGTTTCTCCATGGGGAACACCTGTCCTTTTTGTGAAAAAGAAGGATGGCACACTGAGAATGTGTATAGATTAGAGGGAGCTGAACAAGCTCACACTCAAGAACAAGTATCATCTTCTAAGGATAGATGACTTGTGTGACCAACTTAAGGGAACAACTGTGTTTTCTAAGATAGACCTTAGGTCTGGGTATCATCAGCTGAAGATTCGACCAGAGGATATACCCAAGACAGCTTTCCGAACAAGATATGGACACTATGAGTTTATAGTCATGCCATTTGGATTAACTAATGCCCCTGCAGTATTCATGGATCTTATGAACAGAGTTTTCCACCCGTACTTGGATAAGTTTGTATTGGTGTTCATAGATGATATTCTCATCTACTCTAGAAATGAGAAAAAGCATGAAGAACATCTCAGGATAGTGTTGGAAACACTGAGAACAGAGAAAATCTTTGCCCAATTCAGTAAGTGCGAATTTTGGTTGAAGGAAGTAATGTTTCTTAGGCACATTGTGTCAGCAGATGGTATTAAGGTGGACCTAGCTAAAGTGGAAGCAGTACGTGATTGGAAGTCACCAACCAATCCTATTAAGATTAGGAGTTTCATGGGACTAGCTGGGTACTATCGAAGGTTCATCGAAGGATTTTCCAAGATTGCTAGACCAATGACACAACTGTTGCGGAAAGGAATTAAGTATTTATGGACAGATAAATGTGATGAGAGTTTTCAGGAACTCAAGAAAAGATTGACTATTGCGTCACTTTTAGCAGTACCAGAAGCGAACAAGGAGTATGTGGTTTACACGGATGCTTATAAGAATGGGCTAGGTTGTGTATTGATGCAAGATGGGAAAGTGATAGCTTACGCATCAAGACAACGTAGGACGCATGAAGTGAACTATACCACACATGATTTGGAACTAGCTGCAGTTGTGCACTCATTGAAGATATGGAGGCATCATCTCTATGGGGTAAGATGTGAAATTTTCACTGATCACAAGAGTTTAAATTATTTTTTCGAGCAGAAGGACTTGAACATGAGACAGAGAAGATGGCTCGAATTGGTAAAGGATTACGATTGTGGTATTAACTATCACCCCGGCAAGGCTAATGTGGCAGCAGATGCCTTGAGTCGTAAAACTCAATCGCAATTAGGATACCTACTTACCTCAGAAGGAAATCTAATCCAATATTTTGAAGGGATGAGTTTAGAGGTGGTTCATCCACCGGAAACGATAATGGGTCTTGTCGCGACATTTGTGACGACATCAGATCTGAGAGGATGGATAGTGAATGCGCAGAGGAGAGATGAAGCATTCGAGAAACTATGCATGAGAATCAGATCCGATAACCCAGGAAGTTACCGCAAAGCGGCTGATAACGCAATTATGTTCGAAGGGAGAATATGTGTTCCACATGATGAGGAATTAAGGAATGAGATTATGAGTGAGGCTCATGATACTCCCTACACCGCTCACCCTGAAAGTACCAAGATGTACCAAGACCTGAAGAGAAATTTCTGGTGGGACGGTATGAAACGGGGTGTAGCTTCATTTGTCGAGCAGTGTTTGGCTTGTCAGCAAGTGAAAGCACTACACTAACGACCGTATGGAAATTTACAGCCATTGACCATTCCAGAATGGAAGTGGGAAGGAATAGCTATGTATTTTGTGACTAGTTTGCCGAGGACCAAACGAGGAAACACTGCTATATGGGTTATAGTAGACAGACTCACAAAATCAGCTCACTTTTTTCCTATCCCGATCACTTACGGATATGAGAAGTTGGCACAATTATATGTCCGTGAAATTTTACGTTTGCACGGAGTGCCGATATCAATCACGTCAGATCGAGATCCAAAATTTACCTCTAGATTTTAGACGAGTCTACAGAAGGAATTGGGTACACACCTGAACTTTAGTATCGCTTTCCACCCGCAGACCGATGGACAATCGGAAATGACGATTCAGACACTAGAAGACATGTTGAGAACTGTAGTGTTGGATCAAGGTACAAATTAGGAGCATGTTTTGCCGTTAATCGAATTTGCTTACAACAACAGTCATTAAGAAACGATAGGTATGGTGCCTTATACGGCAGAAAGTGCAGATCACCACTTTATTGGGATGAAGTGGGTGAGAGAAATATTTTAGGGCCAGATACAGTCAGCGAGATGATCGAGATTATCCGCAAGATACGACATAGAATACAAGGCCCCCAGACTTGACAGAAGTCATACGCCGATACACGCCGAACTGAATTGCATTTCGAAAGTGGGGATAAGGTTTTCCTCAAGATTTCCCCCTCTAAGGGAATAATCAGGTTTGGCGTTAAAGGCAAGCTTAGGCCACGTTTTATAGGGCCATATGAGATTCTTGAAAGGATCGACCCAGTTGCTTATAGGTTGGCTCTGCCACCTAGTCTTGGGAATGTTCACAATGTTTTCCACGTTTATCAGCTGAGAAAGTATGTATTTGATCCCAAGCATGTGATTCATCAGAGTGACATAGTTCTTAGTCACGATACGAGTTATGTAGAGAGGCCTGAAGCTATTTTAGACCAGAAAGTTTAAGAACTGAGGACTAAGTCGATTTCTTTGGTGAAAGTATTATGGATTCACCACGGTCACGAAGAAGCTATGTGGGAACTCGAAAGCAAGATGAAGGAGAAATACCCAGAACTTTTTGATAAGGTATGTAAATTTCGGGATGAAATTTCTTGTTAGAGGAGTAGGATGTAATGCCCCGGTCTTTTATATGCATGAATTATTATGACCTCAAGTTCGACATTAGGGTTTTGTATTCATAAATAATAAAATTCTGACTAATGGTAAAAGTTTTGAACTATTTACACGTTTTTAATTCAGAAATCGGATGTTCGGTTATCTGGTTGGGTTTATCTTCCGAATGTGATTTTTTATGTTTCGATAGACAGAATCGTGATTCCGTCGACTTTTATATACACTACTTTTACATTACGAGTACGATTTTCAAAAGTTTACTTTTTGAGTTTTCGGGTATATTTTATGTCGAGTCGTTTTCTCGGATAATTCGTGTTCCGTAAATCGCGAAACATTTCTCCAACTTTAAGATGTAAGTGCGACACGATAATTTAAGTATATGACATACACACAATACTCGAGTAATTTTATCTGCGGAGGAGCGAAACGTAAAATATTCTTCGACCGGTTTATAACGACGTCTAGGGTTAACCTAGTATATAAAGGGACATCACCTCCCTTTCATTTTTCCTCTTCACTTCATCTTCTTCACCTCTTCTTCTCCACTTCAGCCCCCCCCCCTCACCATTGAAGAACACCATTGTTCTTCATCAAGAACTCAAGTTACAAGCTCACTTTGTGTTCTAAACTTGAAACAAAGTTCATATTCAAGTAAGTTATCTCATTCTCTTCATTTCTACCCAAGTAAAAATAGGTTTTGGCCACTTTAAAATTTGGAAAATCTATGAAGAGTTTAGGTTTAATGTTTTGTATGTTGTTTTTAAGTTGATTTTAAGGTTCTTGAAGTGTTTAGAACAAGTTGTAATCATGTCTTGATTTTCTTCATGTTGGCCGAACATTTTAGGGTTTCATAACCTAATCATGTGTTGTTTTTCTTATGACTTTCTTACACAATATGTTGTTATATGATGATATGATGCTATGATGAATTTATGGGATTTTTATAAAATGTTTGGTGTTTTGAAAGTAAGGAAGAATCATGCTTAGTTCTTGATATGTTGTTGTATGTTCAAAAGTGACTTGATAATTGTGATGAGGTATGAAAAGAGTACATGATATATTTTTGTTAGATTTTTATAAAATGCTTTTGAAAATTTATTTGAAAACAAGAACATGAAGTTAGATTTATAAATTGGAAGATGTGTTGGTAATATTTGATGTAGTTAAGGAGCATGTTATGTATTGAGGATTTTAAAGTCATGTTTAGGTCATTTGTATGTTAGGATCAAGACTTTGATTATCAATATGAGTGTATGTTAAGTGTGTTGTTTGATGTTAATGATGTTTGAATGTTAATGTTGGAAAAATAAGAATGAGTAAGTAGTCATTTTGCAAAAGAAAAGATTATGAAATGGAGTTCGTAATGTCGAGGAACATGCTTGTATGTCGACTCCTATATGTGTTATAAGTATGATATGTATGATTAGAGTTTACATGTTTAGGATTTTCGTTGCTAGAAACGAGCTCTAGGTTAATATGATGTTTTTCCCATTTTCGTCGGATGTTGGCAGTTTCATCTCACTTCACGGAAACGACCATAACTTTCTCTACCTTTAATATTTTTGAGATCTGTATGGACATGAAACTAGACTTCAGTGGATTTCCAATGGTATAAGATTCACTATCTATTTCTTATTGTGCATTAACAAAATGCTTATTCTTTCCAGACTTGATGCACATTATTTTATGATTATCTTAAGTGTTTGATGTTGGTTTTCGAACCAAAGAATGTGTAATGGAATCGAGTATCGGTTACCGTTGTTAGTATCTTTATATGTTATATGGTCAGTTAGGTTCTCTAAAATAATCATAGCTTTTATTATTAAACTTTAGTCGAATGCAAAACTCTAAAGTCCAAACATGTAGATCGAGTCCGTTGTTCGTTAGACTTCGTTAAGCTCGAACGACCGCTAAACTTAGTTGTTTCCGATGAAAGGTGGAGCAGCAGACTGAAGCGTAAGGAAGAGCCGAGAATCATTTTGCTTGCATTTATTACTTGTCCAGGTGGGCTTTCTATACGAAAATGATTTGAGCTTTGCTCTATCTTGATGAAATGTTTTACAAGCAAATTATGACTTTAAATGTTTATGATGCATAAAAACTTTTATGTGGATTCTTATGAACCTATCACTGTTGGCTTGCCAACCTATGAAATGATCGGATCCTGAGCTAAACAAAGGTAGCTGGCCAGGGTTAGTGTACACAGTACTCGGGATTGTGAGCTCTCTTCGGAGTGGCCGATCTCGGGGAGTAACGTTCGCGGGAGTTGGCCACCTTCCCCGGCGTAAATTATGGATATGGTGAATCTGATGATATATGCTATGAAATGAAATAATTTAGTAAACATGGGATTTTTCCTAAAACCCCCGTGTGTTACTCCTTATATGCATGATGACAAGTACGAAAGTTGTTTTATATTTTGGCAATATGTTCACGGAGTACGTTGTACTCAGCCCTGTATATCTTTTTAAATATGCAGGTTGAGCAAGGGATGTGACGGAGGGTGTTGAGTGGAAGTATTTTGTTTACGATCAATGTTAAGCTCTGGTTACATATCTTCATATATGTAACCAACCATGTTTTTCCGCGGCAAACACTCTTTATGATTTGGCTTTCTAAGTTATGTTGATTGTAATATGCTATGAAGTCTTTTTCTAAACTTCAAGGCTAATGTTATAACTATGTATCCTACTTTGGATTCTATGTCATTCCCCCGGGATTGACTCCCCCTTCATGATACCTTGATAGGTTATTCGTGGTAATTCACCCATATGCCTTATGAAACGTATGTTTCTGCCTTTCTTCCCCGCTTCTTAATTCCTACCCCGGGTCTTGCCCCTGCTGAGCCGTCCTTAGGGATAAGGGGCCGTGACATAGAACCTTCCATATATGTATCTACAATCAGTATTAGGTAAGACACATAACGGGAATAATAATTTTCGGAACAATCTAGAATATTTGTTCCTTTATTGTAATTTGGCCGAATGTCATAGAAAGCATGTTTTACCTTTATTTATAAATTTATATGGGCTTCCCTACCGTCAAGTCAGAAAAACTTGGCCAGATGTTAGGTCGGTACTAAAATTATATATTTTTTCGTATTTGTCGATTAAAATATTTATATTCTTCTTGTTAGGGTTGAACTGTGCGGATTGAAATCAATAAATATGAAAAAATATGCAATTTTAGTACCGGCTTAATATAAGACTAAGTTTTTATGACCTGACGATAAGAAAATAAATCTTAGTTATACTACATATTTATTCATATTTGCCGATTCTAGTTTGTATATTCTTCTTCTTAGGGTTGAACGGTGCGGATTGGAAAAAACAAATATGAAAAATATATAATTTTAGTACCGGCATAATGTCAGACCAAATTTTCCTGGAATGACGGTAGAAAAGCCCTATTTATATTCCGAAAATGTTAAATGTTGTATTTGAGATAGATCTTATAATGGTAGGAAAATATCGGAACAACCACAAATACATCAAAACAACCGCTTAAAATATTTGGAGCTACCCGGTTTGTTCTCTTTATTAAATTACTTTAAGATAAATTTATTTTACCTAATACACTTTAATATCTTATGTTAAGTAATGAAAGAAAATATTATGTACAAGACCAAAAATAAAAAGAAAAGAAAATATTATGTAGTGATAGAAAAATATCAGAATAACCATTATACATTAGAACAACCACTAACTACCGAAGTCGTTCTTTTTTCAAAATTACTTTATTAAGGTAAATTTATATTGACAATATCTCCAAAATTTATATTGGCAATTACTTTATTAAGGTAAATTTATATTGGCAATATCTCCAAAATCCCTATAGTCTCGGCCCGGAAATACCCAAGTTGGCAATATCTCCAAAATTCCATGAAGATCCATCCTCGATATCACACGAGAATCACTAAGCTCCTTAAGAGAGGATACACCAGTATCAGCTAAATTATTTTTCGAGTGCAAGGTGTAGTTATAGATAGTGGTGATTGAAGGTTGTATTCCCGAGGATTAAAGTTTTGTTGATTTTGAGACTATTACGTTCTTGATATTTTTGAGTTTATTTACACGGTTTGGAGTTGTGAAGATCGATCAATTCACAATAAAAGTAGATAAAGCAAAGAACATGTTTTCGTAAATAATTTCAAGACAAAGAAGTAAAGTTTCAAATAGAAATGGATAGATTCTAAAAGTCACTTCCCCTTTATTCTATTTATGCAAGTGAACAATCATTTCAACCAATTTATAATTTCAATTTTTATAGGAATAATCGCAAAATATCCAAACCTTCAAACGAGCTTGAACATGAATTGAAGAAAAATACCCAGTTGAATAGACATAAGTTTTGCAACTCAATCCTAATAAGTTTTAAAAGATTTTTATTTCCTCATAGACTTCTACCTATTTTGGTAAATCTAGCATCCATCTATGTCTTAATTTGTGTTGTTCTTGTAATAAATTATCTTCTCTCGATTTGAGATTTATCCTACATGCGCATATGGCAAAAACATTTATGCACCAATCAAAGCCAGAAATTGAAAAACAAATAATGGAAACGATAAATTGGATTAATCATTAAGCATAAAGTAAAATAAGAGTACTAACTTGTTCTAGAATCCAAGAGGGTTTTAGCCTCTAAACACAATTACAAGCAAACTACAATAAAATAATGTAAAGAAAATTTAGTCTAGGACGATCTTGATCCTCAATCCTTGCTTCCTCATTCTTCTTGTACTTTCTCGAGTTTTCCAATAATAAAATCATGAATTCGAAACTAGGAGGTCTAATTTATAGAAAAAGGTATCCAGATTCAATTAGGGTGCCATGTTTACATGAAAAAATTTTTCCAATTTGGTCACCAAACCGACCATGTCGCAGCAAGATTTGAGTATTTGGATTGTAATATCCGTATTTTCTATTTTAGTAATTTCTATTTTGGTATTTTTTATTCTTGACGACTCGCTTATAACTGTTTAGACATTTTGAAACTATTTAGTTCTGCACTTTTTTCCATCCGAACACTTTTCAAGATTATTTTTTGAAGTCCGTGTATTGATGTGACTTTTCCGCATTTGTGTTCGATTCTTGTAAATCTTGTTAAAAAATTATGGCCTCATTTTAACATATTTAGACGTGTTGTGAGCTTGCGTGTTGTTATTCGTTCTTGAATCGTGATCTTCGAAGGTTTGGGCCATTTTGTAATTTTTTAAAGTTTCGGACATTTGATTTCGGATTCATTTTTTCATATTTCGAGTGGTCAGAATCGCGTGTTTGACTAGTGCTTAGACTCATTGTTCAGACCTCTTCATGAACACTTAGTTTGTTGTTGTTAACTTTGCATGAACGCTTCATCTGTTGTTGTTAGCCTTCGCTTTTGAATTGTCCACATCATGCTAGGACTGCTCAGACCGATATTGCTGTACTCCTATGCAGAAATACTAGTGCACTCTAAGCCACATGCAAGCATGCGCTATGGTGTAGCATTAGCGCATGCTAACGCACTGGTTTGCGCACGCTAACAAGTAGTGCCAGAACACTCCAATTTTAGGCCCGTTAGCATGCACTAAATGAAAGATTGGCGCACGCTAAGAACACCGTATATTCTCATTTCTTATCTGGACTGACGAGAGAGAGATGAGCAACGATCCTTAGGGCGATCTGGGTAATTTTCAGACTCCAAAACATCTAGGTATCATCCCCCATCAGTATCATCAAGGGTTTGGTGCATATTAACAACATTAAATCATCTTTTCATCTTTTGATTCGAGTAATCATCATAAAACCCTAACTTCGATATCTGGGTTTTTTTCTTTGTTTCACTTGATTTGACTTGAATTCATCATAGAATCATGTTAAGTATTTATTTATCCCAAATTCATGTTCTCCCTACGAATTTATGTGTGATTCCATATTTTGGGTGAAAATCGAGATGGTTGGTTATGGATCGCGCTTTACGTGTTGAGTTGTTAATTTACACAAATCATAAGTGGGGTTTTAGGTATAATTCAATTTTGACATCGTTCGTGTTGATGTTAATAGTTACTCTACATATCGTTTATGTTCTAAGTTTTTAGTTCGTTTCAACCGCGAGCGTTTTCCTCCTTTTAGCTTTTCGTCATGTCTCAAAGACAAGAAATTCCTATGAGCATACATTCTAAAATGTGTAAAGTAATACATATGTGTGAGAGTATATTCGTTCATTCCAGGAGGGTCCGATGTAGGGCTGTAAACGGATCAAACTATACCGAACTATGGTACATTTAAGTATACATTTGAAAATATCGAACCTTAGGTTGGAACACGTTTGAAAGTGTCGAATCTTAGAATTTAACGTTTGAGTATACATTTGAACACCTCGAACCGAGCCAAACTTTTGTGAATCGAGTCGAACCCTTTGACTAAACGTTTCAAATTTTTTACGAGTGACTAAATTAAATGGATGAGTGAAAAAAATAAGATAAATGATGATAAATTTGTATCTTTATCAGATTTTCAACATAGATTTACATGATAACTAAGGAATAATTGATCAAACGGGCCGATGATTAGATCAAACTATTTCGCACCGTTTGGTTTGGTCCGCCAAACTATCAATTTTAACGTTTGCGTATACATTTGTATGTGCGAACCGAGATGTGAGCCGAACTTTTTCGAGCCGAATAATGTGATCCGAATTGAACTTTTTATGTTCGCTGACAGCCCTCGCCCGACGTGCCTCGGGGGAATCCACAAATTCTGGTCGGATTCATGAGCATTAGGGGCAACCAATCTGTGAGGGTCCAACGGGGCCTCAGAGGGATCCGCGACTAGTCGTGTCCACGGTTAATCATGAGTGATTTGTACTTTTGCGATATATTTCAGATATCGCGTTCTGGAATCATTATCTTAGTTTTGATAAATATTGATGCATGTACTTCAATATGTAAGATGTGATTGTTCATTCATATTTTTTTGCACTAGCTATACCACGGCTACACCATTCGGGGGAAATATATTTCATGTATTTCAGGTTTAGAGAGTCCATACGAGCCGATATCGGGATAGTATGACGATGATGGTCAAACGTGATACTGTGCTGAGTTAGTTTGTGTTTCTGTTGAGTTATGTCTTTTGTTTCTGTGTCGAATATTACTAGTTGGTACTCGAGTACTATAGGAGTTTTTCCTCCTTTGTGGTGTATTGGATTTGTTTTCTTGGGATATCACGTATTTTGTTGGAGTATTTACCAAATGATCCAGATGGTTGATTATTGTTCTGGGAATTATTAATTTTTTTATATTACAACCTTGAAGGTTGGAGTAAGAATGTGATTGAGTTTATTCCTGTGAGTCCTAGGTGGGGATTCACGGCATTGTGAAATACTTTGAACATCTTGGGGCTGTTACAGAATATGGTACATATGCTTAGGTTTATGGGTACCTAGGTTGTTGGTCGTTTGGGTCTAGTTGTGTCGTTATTATATGCACATTATCAGTGCACTTCCATCATTCAAGTACAACCAGTGCTTGTAAGTTCTCTTATCTCTGTTTATTTTTCTTAACTGTCTTGTCCTTCGAATTTGTATTGCGAAAACTGGTCATCTCGACGATTTATATTCCGAACTATACTCATGTACTTTCCTATTCTTTTCTTTAAAATATGTGCTGGTAGAGGATACAGACGTGGTCGGGAGCATGGCGTTGCTGGTGAGGCGACCATGTCCTACAGTTCTGATGCTGGTTTGATTACCCCTACTTTGTCGAACTCAGTTCAGCCGAGTACCGATGGACATCAGGACCATTCAGTTAGTCCGGGAAACTCCACAAAAAATAACACGGATATTGGCATTGCAACCATATTGCAACAAGTGGTGAACCAAATCACTCTCTTAACCCAGGTAGTTCAACATAATAATCTGTTTCCTACAACTAATATCGGGGCAAATTATAAATAAAAGACTAAATTTCAACCATTTCAGATAAATGGTTGCAAGATGTAATTTGAATGCACCCTCCCCAACTCATTGGTGCTTCGTATCCATCTGGTCGGGAGGGTTGCAATAAGAACAAAGTTTTTATGGCAGTGGATTGTTCGGAGGCACGAAAGGTGCCAATTGGTCACTACTTCCTGACAAGTGAGGCTAATAGCTGGTGGAACGCAGTACAATATTGCCCATGGCCTGTTCATGAGGCCATAATTCGAGCCTTTTTCGAGGCTAAATCGCAAGATATCCTTGTGTTGCATGCAATAGTTGAGTGCAATCAACATCTCAACCATGGAAAGGCCAAGTGAGAGAGGAGAGAGATAAAATTGGCCACTTCAACATGCGGATGAAACTAAGAATTCGTCACTACATGGAAAGTTTTGCTTGCACTACATTGAAAGAGTATAAAGACAAGCCTTAGATTACGATATGTCTTTCGCTGCTACTGAGGAAGCAAATGAGAATAAGAAAGAGAAGACATCCGATAACTTTTCTGGTGGTAAGGGCAGTAATTAGCAGAGGTTTCAGTCAGCTAGTATCCACGTAAGTCATCCCATTTGTTCGGTGGTGGTTGGGATTGCAGAGCAGGTCCCAGTGCTTCTGACTGGGTCGTGATGTGCTTTAACTACGGCCAACAGGGCCATATTATCCGTGATTGCGGCCTACCTCCATTAAGTGCTATCTTTACGGTGAGACGGGCCATAAAGCAGTGTTTTATACTGAGGGAAAGAAGACACTTAGGGCGTAGACATCCGCTCTTGCTCTCAGAGAATGAAGTTTTAGTTAGAAACCATTAGTGATTCAGTCGTCTTAGAGTTTCGATCGAGGCAGAGGACGGGGTTAGCCCGTTAGATGGGGAGTTTTCCAGTGATGGTTCAGTACAGTCGTGCATTTATGTAATGAGAAAGTCTGAGGATCCAAAGGCTACAGTGATCACATGTACCCTCTATGTCCTTTCTCACCCAGTTAGAGTGTTTTTGATTTTGGTACAACACATTCTTTCATCTCATTGGATTATGTACATCGATTAAATATTGGTTGATTGATTAATTGTGAGTTTTTTGTTGTAAAATTGCCTAGCAGGGATACAATCTTGGGGAATCAGGAGATGCTCGGTGAGAATCACGGAGAGAGTTTCTTTGGATTGTGTGAGTTGATTAAATATTGGTTGGTTGATTGATTGCGAGCTTTTTGTTGTTAAATTGCATGGCGGGGATATAATCGTGGGTAATCGGGAGGTTGCCCGGTGAGAATCACGAAGAGAGTTTTTTTATTGTTGTTGATATCAAAGATGAGGATTTGATATTCGGTGTGACTGGCTTGGTAGGCCTGGGGTGATGATGAATTACTAGGGGGTATTTCAATGCTGGTTGAGGACAACAGCGAACACTCATTTGTGGGACGCAAGCGAAGGGGTTAGAAACTCGTAAGTAGAGCCATGAAAGCGATAAACTTGTTGGTCCAGAATGATGAAGGTTGTCCTCACTGTACCAACACGAGTCTTTTCGTGGGCGCTTTCTCCTCACTCGCACGCACCCTGAGAAACTTCCCATGGGGTCACCCATCCCATAACTACTCCAGGACAAGCATGCTTAACTTTGGAGTTGCTATGAGATGGATACCAGAAAAGAAGATGCATCTGGTTAGTAGAGTAGTCCAACATTTACCCACTTCCTAGTACGAATCTCAAGTGTCGAAACGTAAGTTGTGCCTCACGTATTTTTAAGCCCATGCAGCAGGATGCTGGACCAAAGCCCAACAATCCTCCTCCCAGCACCTGCCAGCATCTCAGCCCTAGAGCCTGGAAACCTCGGCGTACTAGATTTGAGCACATAACTCTCAAGCGGCTGAAAACCTCTACTATGCCATCATCTCAGTTCCGGTTAAGTGGCAACTTCTACTGCATGCCCCCCTCCCAGTTCTAACTCTCTGGCAGCCTCTATTGTAGCATACTCGAAGGGAATCCGTACCCGTGACTTGCTCTGATACCAATTGTTGGTCACCATAATGATGAAGACTATACTCGCTGCACCGACAAGAGTCTTTTCTAGAGCATTTTGTCCTCACTCGCGTGCACCTTGAGAAACTTCCCATAGGGTCACCCATCCCATAACTACTCCAGGCCAAGCAAGCTTAACTTTGGAGTTTATATGAGATGGCTACCAGAAAAGAAGATGCATCTTGTTGGTATGAGTAGTCCAAATCAATTCATTTAACCACTTCCTAGTACAGATCTTACGTATCGAATCGCAAGTCACGCCCCACGCATTTTTAAGTCTATTTACGCAGGATGCTGGACTGAAGCCCAACAAAACTCCTTAAAGAAGGTTATACGGGCTACTACTGTTACGCAATGAAAGCGGAGGATAGAGGAGTCGAACCTTCCTCGATCCCAGTGGTAAATGAGTATCCTAATGTCTTTCCAAATGATTACTGGGGCTACCGTAGGAATGCAAGATCGAGTTTGAAGTTGATTTAGAGACGAATGCGGCCTCAATTTCTAATGCGTCGTATCACATGACACCTTCAGAGATGCAAGAGTTGAAAATTCAGTTGAAAAAACTGTTAGACAAGGAATATATTAGACCTAGTGCCTCACCATGGGGTGCATCGGTCTTAATCGTGAAGAAGAGGATGGCTCACTGCATTTGTGCATCGACTAGTATGAGCTAAACAAAGTGACCATTAAGAAAAAAATGCCCCTTGGGTCGCATAGATGATTTGTTCTATCAATTACAAGGAAATTCGGTATTCTTGAACATCGACTTGAGATGGGGATATTATTAGCTCCTGGTGAAGGAGTCTGACATTCTGAAGACCACCTCTCGGATGAGGTACAAACACAATGAGTTTGTGGTTATACCTTTTGGGCTAACCAATGCGCCGATAGTGTTCATGCAGTTGATGAACAATATATTTATCGACTATCTCGATAAATGCGTATTCATCTTCATCGATGACATCCTGATTTGTTCTCGTGATGGGGGGCACATGCTCAGCATTTGCATTTAGTGTTAGACATTTTGAGAGCTCAGCGTCATTACACGAAGTTCTCGAAATATGAGTTTTGGCTGAAAGAGATTATATTTCTCTGACATGTGATTTCGGTCAAAGGGATTTGTTTGGACCCCCAGAAAATCAAGCTAGTGTTAGATTAGGTACCGCTAAATGCGAAAGAAATTCATAGCTTTTTGGGTCTCTTTGGATACTATCGTAGGTTTATCGAGGGGTTCTCCAAACTTGCTCGAATGCTTATGCAATTTATCCAGAAGACAAAAAAGTTTGAATGGGACGATGAGAGGCAGCATAATTTCGACGAAATGAAGAGGTATTTGACTACATCGATAATTTTAGCCCTACCTCAGAAATATAATGGGTTTTCAGTGTATAGTGATGCTTCAAGATAGGGACTCTAGTGGGTACTCATGCAACATGAGGAGACAATATCCTTCGCATCACTACAGTTGAATCCATATGAGGTGAACTATCCTACTCATGATTTGGAGTTAGCTGCAGTCGTGTTTGTACTGAATGTTATTACCCAAAATATTATCCGGAGATGATATGCTGGAATGGACGAGTAACAAACAAAATGCGAGAGCACGTCTGTGGGGAAATAAATAACATAAGATTTCCCGGGGTTGTTAGTCCCGGGCTTAAATGCTCTCGCGAGATGTTATTAATATGAATACTGGTGAGTACAAATATTAATGCTAGAGTACAATTACAATGAGTGTAAAGACCCTAGTTATCTAGCTCTTGAGTGCTGATGATTGCCAGAAGAACCAGAGATGATGCTCTGTGAGTTCTTGTTACAAAGATGGAGAATTCTCTGTATTGTTTGCTTTTCGCGTTATGTGTTTACGTTGTAAACTGTGTGTGTGTTAACATTTTTCACCGTCCTTTGGCCACTGCTGGAGGCCTTCTATTTATAGGAAAAGAGGTTGCTAGGTTCTCTCTGTCCACCGCGGGCGACCGCCGTTTCCTACATTTAAATAAGGTGGGCGATCGTCCCAGCACATGGGACTATTTTCTTAAAGTCCGCAGCTGCTGCTGGCAGTCAGATGCGCGAGCCAATGAGGAGGCGACAGGTGCCTCTTCTCGCTGTCTTGGGCGGTCCCACCTTAGGACCTTTCGGCGGGTCTGTCGGTTGGTGAGGCCGTCCCTATCACTGACAGCTGCTGATGGGCTAGAGTAGGACCTGTTCTTGGGGCGCCTTTTGCGGATTTGCACGTGGGTCTTGACCCGAGATTCGATCTTCGAAGACTTTTACGGGTGTCGGATTCACACGTGGCACGGGACGATCGTATCCATTCGGACATTAGAGGTGATCGCCAGATGCCAATAGACGATCGCCTTGGACGTTGACCGCTAGGCGCTTGCCCAACATCTGTCTTCTTTAGCTGGCTCCTGACCATTATGCCGATCGCCATCGAGGCGTATAAATCGTCGCACAACAATTGCCCCCCAGCTCGCTCCGATGTTGAAGACGTGGGGTGAGGTGGCACTGCTGGCGATCGCTTGTTTTAGACGAGCGACTCATTTATTGTATGAAGTAGACGATCATCTCCTGGACGAACTGATTTTGAATTTTTTCGATCTCCTCGAACGTTGGAAAGAGCGCGAAGTGGAGGCGGGCTTTCGAAACATCACAAGGACACACGTTGCGCTCCCTTTGGGGGAGTCCGATGGTTTTTGTCAGACTTGTCATCTGGCGTTCCCTCGAAACAATACGTACACGGGTTTCGAGGGTTGTATTTAATGCGTCTCCCCCGACGGTTGCACTTCAGCCCCCGAGATTCCGCCTATTTGCACATAAGTCCCTGCTCTCGCCTATAAAAGGGCTATGGCTACTGGAGTTTAGATCTTTATGCACCCTTACCTTTAGACGAAGACTCTGCCGAAATTCATTGAAGCTTCTTGTGCCGATCGACGTTCTCTCTAGGTAAGAACAAAAACTTCTCTCCCCCCTTTTCTCTTCGAACATGTCTGGAGGAGGATCCACCGTGTACGAGGCGGGTAGTACCTCTGCCGCCGCGACTTCGCCTGTCTGGGATGAAACCTCCGCGAAATTTCACGTGTAGACGGCCGTCGAGGCCATTCGTGCAGGGATTGCACCCGCGTAGGTTGAAGAGCTTTTCAACGAGGCCAACGTGGTGAGGTCGGCGGAGGGGAAGCACTCACCGGTAGACGAGGATGAGGTGGTGAGACTGTATTGGGAGCAGAACAGTGCGTTCGGCCGGGCCTTTTTGGATTTTGCTGAGCTCATAGAGAGGCTGGCCGGACCACATCCTCAGTTTGACTTCCGCGCATACTCGGTCGCCCACCCCAATGATCCCGTAAAGCAGACGTCATTTCGGGCCGCGGACCGCTCCCCATGGACCCTCGATCAGATTCGGAGCTCGATGACTAAGAAGGACTTGAGTCGTTGGAGGGCAGAGTTCCATGTCCCCTCTGATGTTTCGCTGTATGTGCCCGCCGAGAACGAGCGCACCGACCAACCTCTCGAGGGTATGGTCGCCGTTAATGAATTGATCATGGTGGGCGGATTGTGGTTCCCATTGCCGTTCGCCGTGTCATATCTGCTGACCGCCTTGAATGTGGCGCCGCTCCAACTGACACCGAATGCGTGGTTACAGATCGTCAGCACTCTGACTCTATTCGGCGGTTACCGGCTGTTCCGTCTTCCTTCTGCGATGGAAATGAACTACCTCTTTAAGCTGACGGCGCAGAAGGGTTCAGTTGGCGGCTACCACATTTAGGGTCGCATGGGCCGGGTGGTCCTTGGTGTGCCAAACAAGGTTTGAGGAGACCTGACAAAATGGTGTTGGGTCGGCGGAGCGTGGAAGTCGGCGGTGAGCGACAAACCTGAGGATGATTTAGATATCCCCACCGATTTTCGGGAGAGGAATCCGAGTAAGGTTTTAACTCTACCTTTGTTCGGATACTCCTTGGACAGATCTAATTTGGTTTTCTTTTTGCAGGCTCTCTTGTTCCAGCGGCCGACGACCTTCCATTTGACTTTTCGATCGTCTGGGAGCGAATCTGCAGTCTTCCGGACAACTACATCGACATTCACATGATCAACAACGAAGTTTATTGGTTGGGCGCTCGGTTGTTTCGCTTTCTCCGCCACTTGAAGGTCCCAGGTACCAATGTTTACGATCTCCTTTCTGCTCGACGATTTTCTTTGATTGAAAGAGATGTCTAACCTGGTCGAATGTTTCCTTTGACAGAGATCTACTTCCCCCGCTACTCCAAGCCGCCGAGAGAAATTGTAATATCGAACCCCGGACTTATGAATCGTCTCCTCCAAGGTAAGAAGGCGGGCTTTGCCCCTGCAACGTAGACCCATCCTATCCCTGAGGCGAGACCTCTCATGGTACCGATCGTCAAGCCGGAGGATCGAGAAGAGGAGCAACTTCCGCGCAACCGCAAGAGGCGGAGGCCGGAGGAGCCCATGCCAACTGTTGCTGCTGAGGCGTCCGTAGTGGTTCCGCCGATCGCCGGGCCTCCTATTTCTGCTGTTCCAATGGCAGAGGGGCCTACGCCCTCATCGGCCTTCCGACAGGCCATGGCGACCGCTGACGCCCAGACTCTGCGGGGCAAGCCTTATTTCGGCCGCGACCTCGAGAAGGTCGAAAGGTAAGATTGGGTAGATCTTGTTGAGTTAAGTCACTTGTGTAGTGTGCATACTAACTCTTTCGTTTTTGTTGCAGGGTCCGCCTTACTGACCCGAACACCTCGCCGATGGTGCTGGACTTCCTGGCGAGCAAGTCCCCCCCCGCGAGCCTACCGACGTCCCTTCTTACATCTCCCGGGCTATCTCCTCCCTACCGAAGGCTTGGACGACCGACCTGGACGCGATCGCGCGCCGGCGGTCTAGAGACGCAATGCAGGCGACTTTTGCCCTGACCCTCCAAGTGGCGACGGTGGCTGCTCAAGATGTAAAGGATTATGAGGGGCGGCCCTCTACTGCCCGTCTCCACTCGGACCTCAAGGCTGCTCGGAGCCGGAACGCTGAGTTTGCCGATAGGATCGTGGCCATGGAGAAGGAGTATGCTGAGACGGCCAAGCGAGGTAAACAGGATCTTGACCAGATGAGGCAGGAGCTCGACCGGTGTCGGGCGGCGACCGATAAGATGCACGACTAGATGACGGAGGCTCGTCGGTTGCATGCGGCCTCGCAGGAGGAGGTGTCCAGGCTGGAGGTGGTGATGGACCGGCTAAATGGCGAGTTGGAGTCGTCGAAGTGGGAGCTGGCCGCCAAGGTTGTCGAGCTCAAGGATGTGGACAAAACAATCACGGGGCTGAAGGAGAAGTTGGAGGCGACCGAGACCGATCCCTACCTCAACATGGAGTACGTCGGCGAGTTTGTTTATTACATGGCTTACGCCGACGCCATCCGCACTGCCAAGAAGGGAGGGCTCGAGGTCGGCCCTCTGATCGAAAACTTCAAAGCCTACGTGCTTGAGCATCCCTTAGAGCCGGCCTTCCTTCTGCCGATCCTTGACCTCACTGACCTCGGGATCGATCTGAGCTGGTATCCTTCGCTGGAAAAACTTGTTCATCCGGAATCCGGTGAGGAAGCGCACGCTGATCCAGCTGCTGGTGGCGAAGGCCAGGCGGGGGCGGCCTGAGTGAGACCGCCGTCATGATGTTTTTTCCTCGTAATTTTCAGTTTCTTCTTATTTTGCCTTCGGACGTGTATGTACAAAAGACTTGAATGAAATAAAATACGTATTTGCATCTGATTCTTTGTTTGTACGATCGCCTCTCTGAATGTCTCGCATACGAATTTACACAAGTGTTTACATAATTGCGCCTGATGCCTTGCTTGTATGATCGTCCCCTCTGAATGTTTCACATCATTTCGACTTTGCACAATTGTTTGGAGAGTGGCCGTTGTACGAATAGCTCCGAATGTATTGGTATACTTAAAATTCTTACTTGTAAATTTTTGAACAAAGCCGATCTCCATATGTGTGTTTGAATAATGCCGATCGTGTGTGGTTCCGTCCTCCTGATCACATGTACGAAGAGCTCCACTTTGCCCCTTGTTTTAGTTTACTTGGTGAAAGTAAGGGAACGAAAATAATTCATTTAGTGAGCTATCTTTAGTTTGTTTCTTGCAATATTCAATTTTGTTGATTCCTCGAGGGAGGCCGAGCGTCCCGTCCTGGAAAGATTTTGCACAGTCGTGGGAGTCGATGGAACCGACCTCCACGCCCATGTCTTATGCGCAAGCGACATTCCGTCTGATAGTTAACTTCTCGCGACTCACTTAGTTGTGAGGGTCCTCCATAGGCTACGTTTTGCCTCGCAAAGTAGCGAAGGGGCGGTCAGTCTTTGCCTGGAGGAGTCCTTGCATGGGGCGCCGTCGGATAAATCGACTTCGATACCGTGGCTTGTTAGCACTTTTCTGCCTAATAGGGCATACGTTGTGACGGGGGTAGGACGCGACCGCCTATCTCGGTCCATCAGATTAGAGGATGGATTCGAGGACGGCCGAGTGCATCCACTGATTTGTTTTGAGGGTCCTTCGGCTACGTCCGCCTCATATTTTAACGAAAGGGCGGGCGATCTTTGCCCAAAGGAACCTTGCATGGACGGGCTATCGGTTCCATCGACTCCCAGAACCATGGCTGCACTCTTCTACCTCGGACCGCCATGTTAGATGACGATCCTCGACGGTATACGTTGTGCTTGGAGGGGCGATCGCTTGCATAGGTCCGTCAGGTTAGATGACTACCTCTAGTAGGGCGAGCTAGTCGTCCTCTTTTTTATTTGTTTGTTTTGTCGAGGCGAATCATATATAGGGGATCGAAGAATCTCATTAAACTCTTTGTACATTGGGTAACTGAATACAGAGTTTTATTGGTAGTATTTCTTTAAATGTATGGTGTTCCAGGGATATTGGTCCGTAGTGCCGTCTGGGTGTTGGAGTTCGTAGGCTCCTTTGGTCAGCCATTTGGATATCCTGAAGGGCCCCTCCCAATTCGGGCCAAATACTCCCGTGTGAGTCTGGACCTTTTTTAGGACTAGGTCGCCCACTTGGAATCGCCTTTCCTTGACCTTCGAATTGAAGAATTTTTCGGATTTCCTTTTGTGGATTATGTTCTTCATTTCCGAGGTCAGTCGTTGTTCCTCGAGCATATCCAAGTCGATCCATCGGGCTACATCATTGTCCGTCGTCATTTCTTGTTCAGTTCGGTGGCTGAGGACGGCGATCTCTGAAGGGATTACTGCTTCTGTTCCGAAGGCGAAGGTGAATTGAGTTTCGCCGATTAAACTCTGGGTCGTCGTTCGATAGGACCACAAAACATCCGGGAGCTCGCTCGCCCATCGTCCTTGTTTGGATTCAAGTCTTTCTTTGATCGTGTGTTTGAGGATCTTGTTTACAGCCTGTACCTTCCCGTTCGTCTGAGGGTGGTAAGGGGCCGAGAACAACTTTTTAATTCCCCATTTCTCGCAGAATTGCATGACTTCCAAACCGTCGAACTGCTTTCCGTTGTAGGAGATGATAGCCTGGGGTAGACCGAACCAGCATATGATGTTCTTCCAAATGAACTTGATTACTTGTTCTTAGCCGATCTTGTTGAGTGGCTCGGCCTCAACCTATTTTGTAAAATAATCGATCCCTACGATGGCAAATTTACATCCCCCTAGCGCCGTCGGCAAAGACCGATGAGGTCGATGCCCCACTGGGCGAACGACCATGGACTGTACATAGAAGTCAGCTGCTCGGGGGAGAGCTTGATGTTTGGGCCCATCACTTGACACCTGTGACACGATCGGGCGTAGGCGATCGCGTCTTTTTGTAGTGTAGGCCAGAAAAAACCTTGCCTGGTCATCTTGTGGATGAGAGCTCGCCCTCCAGCGTGATTTCCACAGATCCCATCATGAATCTCGGCTAAAACGAGTCGGCCTTCCTCCGGCGTAATGCACTTGATGAGAGCAAGGCTGAAAGCTCGCTTGTAAAGCCGGTCGTCTAATAGGGTGTATCTGGTTGCTCGGAGCTGAAGCTGGCGAGCTTTGATACGATCGGCGGGGACCATTCCGTCCTTCAAGTATTTAATGAACGGAGTCATCCAATTCTCTTCGGAGATGGCAACTGTGGTGATCAGGCTTCTGTCGATCGCCGGCTTTGCTGACTTCGTGATTTGGATGTTATAAAACTATGCCGCCCCATCTGACGATGCGAGTTTGGATAGGGCATCGGCCTGGGAGTTGTGCTCTCTCGGGACTTGTTCGATCAGAACTTCTTCAAACTTTGTGCATATTTCGGCGACCAATTCTTGGTATTTGATTATCTGTTCGCCGCGCGCCTCATATTCCCCCTTGACTTGGTTCACGACCAAGAGGGAGTCCATGAAGATGTGGAGGATACGAACGTCCAGGGCGAGTGCTAGATCGAGCCCGCCTACCAAGGCTTCGTACTCGACTTCATTATTGGTCACACGGAACCCGAAACGCACAACATTTGTGAAACTTTGGCCATCGGGGCTGATGAGGACAATCCCTGCCCCTGCTCGCGAGTTGGTCACCGAGCCATCTACGTACAATTTCCAAGCACGACGGCCAACCTGGGTCGGACTGGGCGGGAACGTTAATTCCACCACGAAGTCTGCCAGAGCTTGTCCTTTGATCGCCGTGCGAGGAGCGTACGTGACACCGTATTGGGCGATCTCCAGTGACCACTTGAGGATTCTCCCGTTGGTGTCTGGCCGGTGCAGAACTTGCCTTAAGGGGAGAGTCGTCAGAACCTCCACTTGGTGTTCGAAGAAGTAGGCCCTCAGCTTGCGAACACTCATGATTAATGCGTAGGCGATCTTCTCCAGAGGCGTGTAACGCATTTCCGCATCATGGAGCACTTGACTAACGAAGTAGATCGGCAAGTGGGTTTGCCCCTCTGCTCGCACTAATACAGCGCTCAGCGCGACCTCCGAGGCCGCCAGGTAAAGGAATAGCTTTTCGCCGGGGATTGGCTTTGACAAAATTTGCGGATTAGACAGATACTCCTTGATTTTGGCGAACGCCACTTTACTTTCCTTCGTCCATGCAAATTTCTTATTCTTTATGTTGGCGAAGAATGGCTTGCTTTTGTCTCCGAGCCGAGAAATGAAATGGTTAAGGGCAGCGAGACAACCTGTGAGGCGTTGCACCTGTTTGACATTCTGTGGCTCCTGCATGTCAAGGATCACCTGGATCTTGATGGGGTTTGCTTCGATCCCCCTTTGGCTCACGATGTGCCCCAGGAACTTTCCGGAGCTTACCCCGAAGTTGCATTTCTTGGGGTTCAGTTTCATGTTAAATTTATCGAGGATGGCGAACGTCTCGGCAAGGTCTTTGAGGTGATCTTCCTTTTTGAGGCTCTTGACCACGATGTCGTCAATGTAAACCTCCATGGTCTTGCCGATCTGATCGGCGAACATCCCATTCACTAGCCGCTGGTAGGTCGCCCCCGCATTTTTCAGACCGAACGACATTAGGATCCAAAAGTACACGTCTTTTTTCCGTGTGGAACGACGTGTGTTTTACGTCTTTCTCCGCCATTGGGATCTGATGGTACCCGGTGAAGGCATCCATAAAAGACATCATTTCGCAACCTGCTGTACTATTGACCAAGTGGTCAATATGAGGCATTGGAAAGTGATCTTTTGGACACGCCGCGTTGAGGTCGGTGAAATCGATGCATAACCTCCAGGAATTGCTCGGCTTTTTGACGAGCACCACGTTGGCTACCCACTATGGCTCGTCGGTAGCTACTCCGATCAATTTGTTGTCGAGTAGCTTTTTGACTTCTGCGTCGAGCGCAGCATATTTCTCTGGACCGAATTTCCTACGTTTCTGGTGAACAGGCTTCCTTGCCGGGTCGATCTTTAGATAGTGGCAAGCGTGTTCAGGACTGATGCCGACCATATATTGATGCGACCAGGCAAAGATTCCAATGTTCTTACGTAGTAAACTGATCAAATCGTCTTTTAACTCGAGACTGACGCTTGTGCCGATTTGCACTTCCCGCTCCGGGCGAGCCGGATCTATCGTTATATTTTCCAACTCTTCAATGGGGACGGTCGCTTCTCGTTTTGAACGATTTCCGGACTCAATCCTTGGATCAATGTCGAGGCTTGGCTCGAAACCGATCCTTCGCTCGATGTCATCCGACAATTGATGCGAGATGCCGTCCTCTGAGTCGGGCTAGTATGAGGTGCTTGGCTCGTCGATCTCCATTGGTTGAATGTCGATCGTCTCAATATTATAAATAGTACGGGAAGCGTTTAAAGGGAAAGTTATGACGCAGGAGTAATTCAAATATTTCTTCGCCATTAGTTGGTCTCCTTTTACAGTACCTACTGTCCCATCGGCAGTGGGGAACTTGATACAGTAAAAGAAAGAAGAGGCGACCGCCTCGAAGGTTTCTAGAAAGGGGCGACCTAGGAACCCGTTATAGATGCTGGGCCAATCTATGATTACAAAATTGAGATTCCTAGTGATCTTAACCTTGGGATCGTAACAGCAGATTAGCTCGACAGAGAGCTTGATCCTTCTATAGACTTGGACCGTGTTGTCGCCGAACCCTTGAAGCATGGTAGCAAATGGCTTGATGAACTTGGTCAGGTTGATGAGCTGGTCCAGAGCAGATTTGAATATGATATCAAAAGATCCCATTGTCAACCAGCACGCGATCGACCATTTTTCTAAGGATACATGCAGAGATTACCAATGCATCCTGTTTGGGGCACTGCACTCCCTCCCTATCCTTGTTTGAGAAGGTGATGAGCGCGTCTCTGGAGATGGTTGGCTATGGGGGCACCACGATATGGACCCCGGCGAATGCCCTCAGCTCGGCCTTGCGCTTTCTACTTGATATGGTGGAAACCGGGGAAAGGCCTCTGAGGTTTCCACCTCCCGATTGAAGCATATTGATCCGGCCACCGGGGTTGATCGGAGGAATTGACTCGTCTGAGTACTTTGGCTCATTTTGCTCGATCCTGCCGACCGGATTGGGAGGGATTCTATCGTTCTATCAGCGATCGCGCCCCCCGGCCCTTTCTGCCCGGGGTTCTGGCTTGCTCACCAAATTATCCAGCTTGCCTTCCTCGAACAATCTCCAGAGTTGTCTGAGGAGGTCGCGACACTGGCTGGTGTTGTGGCTGGGACTTTTGTGGTAGGCACAAAATTTGCTGCGGTCCAGATGACCATTGTCCCTCATCGGCTTTGGCTTGCTAAGCCACTCGCGCCCCTTGATGGCGTAGAGATAGATTGAGGTTGCGTAGGAGGTGAACTTCCACATCCTCGAAGGCCTTGAACTTATCGGGCAGCTTTGCGACTGCCTTTCTCGGCTTGGCGACCTCCTTCTTCGGGACAGGAGACGGCGCCTTCCCTTCTCCGGTAGATCCCTCGCCTAAGCGAAGGGTGAGCATCCTCTGCCTAGCCAGAAAGTCGGCGGCCCTGATGCGGAAGATCGCGTAGGTCGGGGGGATGTCCTTCGTGAGGTGCCTGAACATGGGTGAGTGGCCATAGAATCCCCCCAGGACCGAGTAGAGGGCGAGCTCATCGCTAATGGGCTCGCCAGTGAGGACTATTTCATCCACCCGGTCGATGTAGTCTTCGTCGGGCTCGTCCTTCCCCTGCCTGATCTTCATCATGCGATGGGGGCCTTCTGGCCGAGCGACTTTAGCGGCGAAATACGGCGTGAAGTCGTTCCCCAGCTTCTCAAAACAGTTGATTGAACGCGGTGGCAGTGAGATGTACCACCTATGGGCAAGATCGCCTAATGTTAAGGGGAACATTCGGCACTTCATCGCGTCCGATGCCCCTCATCCGGTCATGTAGATCCGGAACTTACTCAAGTGGGTCTCAGGGTCTGATCTCCCCTCATATAAAGGTGTTCGAGGAGGCGCGATCTTTGGTTGCATGGGGGCGAGCTCGATCTGGACCGCGAGCGGCTCACTCGGTCTGGCGATCGATCTCTTGGCGCCTGCCCCAGTTTCTATGAGCGCCTTCATTTCGTCGAGCTGGCGCTGTATTGCGACCATCGCCGTAGCCTGACTGTTCGTGGATTGGCTCTCGGAGCGAGAGCCAAGGCGATCATGTACCGATCTCCTGGCCCCATGGTAGGCGACGAGGTCTCTGCCGCCGAGCTCAATTATTGGGCGAGTGGGAGCCAGATGGACGGCCTGTCTTCTGGGAGTTGGGTACGCTGAACTCCTGGTAATGGATTCGGACTCCGACGTCTCACGGCTGGGGCCAGAATGCCTCGGTCGCCATGAGGGATCACTCCCCAAGCGGCTGAAGATGGAATCGTCCCGCCTTGCGAGCGCCTTTTCCTGTGGCTCGGGGCCTTCTGACGATTTCTCGACATATATCCCCTTGAGCTTTCGCTTGCCTGCACGGCGGATGGCTGATGGAGTAATGGTGGGCGTGTCGCATGCTCTCCGTCGCTCCCTCAGGATGGCCATGACCTCCTCGATCTCTTCCGCGGTTTGGAATTGATTGAGTGAGAGACTGGGGAAATCCCTCGGGGGCGGAAGTGAGAGCCTAGCGTCGCCGCGGTCGCCTTTTGCCGCAGTTTGGGACTCGGCCTGAGCCGGAATAAGGCATCCGGCAGATCGTAAAGCGGCTCTTTTCGAGGTCGTGGCAGACATCATGATTCTGAAGGTTTTTCTTTGAAGAACAGTGAGTGTTTCTTCAAGTATACACTCCGGAGAACGGTGAGTGTTCTTCGAAACGGTTGGGAAGAAAATGAAGGTAGAAAGCCCCTTCTTCTAGCGTCAATTGTTGTTACCCAAAATATTATCCGGAGATGATATGCTGGAATGGACGAGTAACAAACAAAATGCGAGTGCACGTCCGTGGGGAAATAAATAACACAAGATTTGCCGGGGTTGTTAGTCCCGGGCTTGAATGCTCTCGCGAGATGTTATTAATATGAATACTGGTGAGTACAAATATTAATGTTAGAGTACAATTACAATGAGTGTAAAGACCCTAGTTATCTAGCTCTTGAGTGCTGATGATTGCCGGAAGAACCAGAGATGATGCTCTGTGAGTTCTTGTTACAAAGATGGAGAATTCTCTATATTGTTTGCTTTTAGCGTTATGTGTTTACGTTGTAAACTGTGTGTGTGTTAACGTTTTTCACCGTCCTTTGCCACTGCTGGAGGCCTTCTATTTATAGGAGAAGAGGTTGCTAGGTTCTCTCTGTCAACCGCGGGCGACTTCCGTTTCCTGCATTTGAATAAGGCGGGCGATCATCCCAGCACGTGGGACTGTTTTCTTAAAGTCCGCAGCTGTTGCTGGCAGCCAGATGCACGAGCTAATGAGGAGGCAACAGGTGCCTCTTCTCGCTGTCTTGGGCGGTCCTACCTTAGGACCTTTCGGCGGGTCTGTCGGTTGGTGAGGCCGTCCCTATCACTGACAGCTGCTGATGGGCTGGAGTAGGACCTGTTCTTGTGGCGACTTTTCCGGATCTGCACGTGGGTCTTCACCCGAGATTCGGTCTTCGAAGACTTTGATGGGTGTCGGATTCACACATGGCACGGGACGATCGTCTCCAGTCGGACATTAGAGGCGATCGCCAGATGCCAATAGACGATCGCCTTGGACGTCGACCGCTAGGCGCTTTGCCCAACATCTGTCTTCTTTAGCTGGCTCCTGACCATTATGCTGATCTCCATCGAGGCGTATAAATCGCCGCACAACACTGAAAATTTGGCGCCGCTATTTATATGGCTCTTCATGTAGGATTTATACTGACCACAAGAGTTTAAAATGTATCTTCAACTAGAAGAAGCTGAATATGAGACAACGCCATCAGTTGAAATTGATAAAGAATTATGACTTGGAGATAGGCATGGAAATGGGGTGGGTTTGGGTTGGAGGCACCTATACCCATCCCCATCCCAGTTTTATATCCCCATCCCCACCCCCTCACCATATGATTGTATATGTTCATACACATCCCCGTCCCCACAGGGTTTCAAATACCTGAGGGTAACCCCATCCACATCGCTTGAACACAAACTCGGTTTTTAATATAAAAATGCAGAAACTCAATTTCGAAAAGAATGACAAGTAGCTTGTTCAATCAAACACAATCTAACAATCTCTCAAACAAAAAGTCCCTCTATGACTAGCTTTTGAAAATCGTCATTTATTTTGAAAACCTTATTTTCATATTTTCATCATTTATCTTACTTCTATCATGGACACATCTATGATCAATAAAGTCCCTATGTTTTCTAATTAATGAAGTCGATGATTGGAGAATCAGGATGGAGGCTCTTCTTGCAGCGATGCACGAAGAGATGATCTTCGTCATCCAGGAAGGACCAATCAAAATATGAAGGTCAACACAGCCGTGAGAATCAATGGGAAACCTTATGTGGAGATGCTCGAGAAGGAGTGCGTGAAGTGGACAACGGACGATCGCAAGCATGCGAACCTCGACAATGTTGTTAAGAATGCGTTGTTTGTCACTCTCGATAAAGGCACATTCTCGAAGGTAAAAAGCTGTAAGACAACCAAAGAAATTTGGGAGAAACTCAAGATCATTTGCGAGGGAACTGAGCTCTTGAAAGAAAACAAAATTTCTAAAGTAACTCAGCAATTCGAATATTTTGAAATGAAATCTTCCGAGACGCTTGAGGAGCTTGACCTAAGATTTCCCGGCATTGTCGGTGAACTTGAAGCATTGGGTAAAGTGTATACCCAAAAGGAGAAAAAAAATCACTCCATGCCCGGTGGGACATTAAGACCACAGCTATGCGTATGTCTTGTAATCTTAATGACATATATACTTTTGACCTCTTCTCTGACCTCAAAGCTTTTGAGTATGACATTGACATGAAAGAGAAGGCAGAAGAGTCACCTGCCAAGACTACAACACTGGCTGCTGTATCTGACAGGAGACATAGTTCCGCACCCAGCACATCCAAATCGGCATGCAAGGCAACAGACAGTGACGATGACATCCTGTCGCAAGAAGAGATGGCCCTGCTCATGCATAAATTCTGAAAGTTCATCAAAAAATCTGAAAAGGCCCCATACAAGCCCAAGCTATCTAATATGGTGAGTTCCTAATCACCTTCATCTAGAGATTCTAACCTGTGTTGCAACCGTAGAAAACCAGGACATTATGTGAATAAGTGTCCTCATCCAAAAGTACAAAAGTTGCCCAAAGCCGAGCAACAAGAGAAGGATGAGAAAATGTGCATTTGGCGAAACAAGCTCAAGGCCCTGATTGAAGAATCAGAAGCCTCACCCGCATCAACCAAGATCGAGGAGTGAATACAGGCAATCACTGACAATGACTCCCCAGACGATGAAACAGAGGATAAAGAATATATGTGCTTTATGGAAAAAGAGGAAGAGTATGATGATGACAACGATGATAAGGTAAGCTCAACCTCAACTATTCCTATCAATACATTGCATACTTTTGAAAATATGATGAATGAGTTTAGAACCATTCATAAATCCCATGAGATGCTCAAAAAGGAAAACATACAGCTCTTCATTTCAAACTTAGAGCTGAAAGATAAAAATGCTTTGCTGACGAACAATTATGGAAAACATGTCTTTATATTGTGAAAACAGCAAAATTACTCAAGAAAAGCTCATGGAAAGAAATCATCAACTTGCAATGGAACTAAGTGAGGTGAAATCTTATAATAATTGCAATATAAATGATTATGATTTATTAGAAGCTAAAATAAAAATTCTCAAGAAATGAGAAGGAGAACTCGAGACCATCCTTAAATCATTTGGAAAATCATCAAGAAGGATGGAAGACATTCTAACCACTAGGCAGCACACCCACGATAAATGTGGCTTAGGATATGACTCATTCTCCCACAAGGGATAGCCTAGTACGATATTTGTCAAGGGAGTGGAAACCATTCCTGAACCCGTAGAGGCCCCGAGTCCCGTAAAGGTCACTCCTGCCCCACATCGGACAGCAAAGAGTGCGATTACGCCCCCAAGTTCCTATCAGAAGCAGCGGAAACCCCAGCCTCCTAGACCTATAAGATGCAATGCTAATCACCAACAGTATGCTCCCCAAGCATACGAACAGCGTCAACACCCAGCCAGAAAGAAGGCTGTATCAAAGTATCAAGGGTATGCACCTCAGTACTATCAACAGTACAGTGAACCTAGATACTGGATACAGGAACCTCGATATCCATCCAGGAAGCAGGCTGCCGCGCAGTTCCATCATCAACAGATCAGGGAAATCTAACTGGAAATCTAGAAGGCAAGCATTAGCCGGATAAAATGGTCCCCCTCCAAGATAACAACCGTACTGGAACCAAAACTCCAGATTTTACATGCATAATAATAAGGATTACAGCGACTATGTGTCTGTCCTATGTAAATATCACAAAACATGACTAAAAGTAACCTACAACAAACCAATTACTCTCAGGCAAATTTAGGTACCAACATGTACTAACAACTATGGATCCAAAAATCAAAAAGGACCTAAATATACCACATAAAGGAGAATGACATATGGTACTTCGACAGCGATTGTTCTCACCACATGACAGGATATATCAACAAGTTGTCATGTTACGTAGAAGGTCGCGGTCCAAAGGTGCGATTCAGTGATAAATCCAAAGGAATAACAAGAGGGAAAGGAACCCTACTTGTAGGAAAGTTCAAAGTCACCGACGTAGCCTATGTTGAAGGACTATAGTATAATTTACTTAGTATTAGCCAGTTCTGTGACAAATAATTCTCGGTCAAATTCTATGTAGATCACTGTAGGGTGAATGATATCAAGACCAAGCAAGTCGTCCTTACAGGAAGCCGGTCAGGTAACATGTATATTGCTGAGTGGAATTCCACAAGCTCCATTATTCCATGTTTTTTTCCAAAGGCACTACAGATCAGAGATGGCTATGGCACAAAAGGATGTCGCATATCAACTTCAAGACCATCAACAAGCTTGCTCGACACGAAATGGTCAGAGTCTTGCAAGATGTATCATTTCATAAAAACAGTGGCTGTGGATCCTGTCAGAAATGAAAGCAAGTCAAGACCACCCTGAAGAGAAAGTCATATCTTTCCACCCACAGGGTACTGGATTTGCTACACATGGACCTCTACGGCCCTGTAGATCCTATAAGTTTGGGAGGTAAGAAATACTGTCTCATTATTGTTGATGATTTCACCAGGTATGCTTGGACCATCTTCTTGAATAAGAAGAAAGATACCATAACAAAGTTTCCAAAGCACCTGAAAAGGCTGCAAAATGAGAAAGGACTGAGTATCGTATCCATTCATTCCCGACAGAGGCACAGAATTCACAAATCGTTTTATAGAGCAATACTGTGCGAACAATGACATACAACACGAATACTCAATAGCCCGGACTCCTCAACAAAATGGTGTTGCCAAGCGTAAGAACATGACACTAAAGGACGCTACAAGGACCATGTTAGCCGCAAGCAAGTTGCCGTAGTATTTCTAGAGAGAAGCAACAAATATAGCTTGCTACACATAAAACCATTGTATCATCAACAATCATCACAACAAAACATCATATGAGGTATGGAATAACAAAACTCCAATGGTTGTCATACTTTCATATTTTTGGATGCAGGTGTTACGTGCTCAACAATGCGAAGGACCAATTAAAGACCTTCAACAAAAATTCAGATGAGGGTATTTTCGTTGGATACTCCTCTTTCAGCAAAGCTTTCAGAATATTTAACAAAAGAAAGCTCACAATAGAGGAATCCATCCATGTAGTATTTGATGAACCCCATTGTGGCCCTACAGGAGTATAAGACCTAATACAGAGCATCCATACACTTTCCATTGATGACTCTCAAACTCCAATAGAACCAGTTGTGGACATAGAAATCAATCCCGCTGCTGTAAGAATAGAAGCAGTCAAAGTTGATGCTATACAAGCAGAAGTTGAGGCTATAGTTCAACAGGCTACAGCATGGGACGCCGAGCTAGAACCTGATAGGAGGTGGTTAAGAGATCACCCCCAGGAGTTAATAATTAGAGATTTTAATTTCGGTGTAACCATACGTAGGAAAATACAAAGTACACAAGGCACTGTACTTTGGGCACAGGAAGAGACAGATTCTGAGAAGTCTCTATTCTCCGTATGGAAATATCAACTCGAACTTAGGAGACTCGCTATGTGCAACCTAGCTGTATTCTTAGCCCAGTCCGAACTTGTTTCGTCCAATGAAGCTCTGAATAATTCTCACTGGATCACTTTGATGGAAGAAGAGCTCTATGGTTTTGAATGGAATAATGTTTGGTACCTAGTTCCCAAACCAACACATCGATCAGTCATAGGAACCAAATGGGTATTCAGAAATAAAATTGATGAAAATGGACTTATAATCAGGAACAAATCTAGATTAGTTCCCCAAGGATACAAGCAGGAAGAAAAAATCGACTATGGTAAAACCTTTGCACTCGTAGCTTGACTAGAAGCCATCATGATATTCATAGCATTTGACGCTCACAAGAACTTTATTGTATATCAAATGGATGTTAAGAGTGCATTCCCGAATGGGAAGAAGTCTATGTTGAACAACCTCCAGGGCTTATCAAAACTAAAGGCGGAGACCTTGTATACAGGCCAAGGAAATCACTGTATGGACTCAAGAAAGCACCTAGAGCCTGGTACGAAACCCTGTCACTATATCTAATTAATAATGGATTTGAGAAAGGTGCAGTCGACAAAACCCTCGCTATAATACAAGAAGGTGATGATCTCCTTAATGATCAAATATATGTAGATGATATCATATTTGGTTCAACTGACCTTGCTTTATGTCAAAGGTTCTCTCATTTCATGCAAAGTAAATTTGAAATGAGTATGATGAAAGAACTTATTTATTTCCTAGGATTACAGGTGAAACAGCTCCTTATAGGTATATTTATCAACCATGAGAAGTACAGCAAGGAGTTGCTCAATAAATTCGGGATGAACAACTCCAAATCATCTTCAACCCCCATGAGCACTTCCACACAGATAACTGCTGACGAAGATGGAAAGCCGGTTGATCAATCACTCTATACGAATCTTATAAGCTCACTCCTGTACCTAACAGCCAGCAGGCCCGCTATCCAGTTTGATGTAGGAGTGTGTGCTTGGTACCAAGAAGTACCTAAGGAGTCACACTTCACCACAGTTAAAGGAATCCTTAAGCACATGAAAGGAACAATCGAAGTACGATTGTGCTATCATAAGGATGGAGGATTCAATTTGGTAGGCTACAGCGACTCGGATCTCAGAGGCTATAAGTTGGGTAGGAAGAGTACAAGTGGAACTTGTCACTTCCTTGGATCAAGACTTGTGTCACAATTCAGTAAGAAGCAATTGGCCAACTCGCTTTCTATCGTTGAGTCTGATAGGACGCCGAATGCACGCTCCCTGAAAACTCGGTCTAAAACATGGACCAATATAAGCCGGAGTACCGACCTCTTAGTAATGAAAGGTTTTCTTAGACAAGTGGATGCCGACCTCAAGGTCCTTTAGAAGGTTGCCGACCTCAAAGGCCTCCCGAACCCGGAGGCCACGTTGACCTGCGATATCTGTTAGAAGGGCGGCGACCTCGGAGTTCCCGCCGACCTGTGACATCTGTTAGAAGGTTGCCGACCTCAAAGGTCTCCCGAAGTACGGATTTGAATAGGAATGACCCGACCTAAGTGATATTTTATAATAGGAGCCGATCTAAGGCCTCCGAGCTCATGAAGGTCGAAGTCTCGGGAAAGAAGATCCTGACTCATCTGACAGAATCCCTGAGATCTAGGGATTGAGATCCCATACCTTGCAATCCCGGAAATCCAGGGATGGGAAATCGCAGCCTGAATCCGTGGATATCCGGGATCTTCTCTAAGATCTTCCCTGATTTTTAGAGAAGAAGGCATCTCCCAGCTATAAAAGGAAGAGGGGGGGGGGGGGGTTTCAGAGGGGATTCAGATTCTAAAATTATAGCATACTAGAGAGAGAGAGAGAGAAAGACAATACTTCATATATTTTGGGTTTTCTTAGCTAAACTCCTAAGATTAACCTGGTTCTTGGTGACTGATCAACTCGGTTACATCAAGTGGCGCCGTCTGTGGGAAGTGTGACATCGAGTCCCTTTGAGCTTAGATGTGAGGTTAGTAATGGCGGAAGAAATGAACCAGAAGAGAATAGGGGAGTTGATACCCCGAAATTTAGAAGAGGAACTAGCAGCTGCGGGTGGAGAAGTGACTCTGGAAAAAACGCCCGTCACCCCTGTAGAAGAAGTCGCACCAAGCATAATCACACTGACGAAGGAAGCCTTAGCCGACATAATCGCCAGTGTGATCCAGAAGAGTTGGGAGGTCGAAAAACAAAGGGTACCACGAAAAGTAATACCCATCCTTTCGGATGGGCCGTAGGAAATTGATCAGCAAGAAGAGCATGGGGAGAGTTATCCAAGAGTATGGGAGCGATCCAGACAGGAATGAATGCAGGATCCCTTGATATCCAGTATGCAAGACGAGCTGGAGGAGTTGCGACAGAGGGTTGCGGGGAAGGACATGGAGAGTCATCCAGGCCATCCCTTCTCAGAAGGCATACTACAGGCCGAGCTCCCATATGGGTTTAGGGCTGTCACCTTCACCTACGATGGACTCTCAGATCCTACCCGACATTTATATCGATTCGAGAACATGGCGGTACTACATCGATATTCGAATGCCGTGAGTTGCAGAGCATTCTTGGCTACGCTGACAGAGTCAGCCCAGGATTGGTTCCACCAGATACCCCCTCGGTCAATCACCAGCTTCAAAACTTTCAGCTCCGCGTTCTTGACTCACTTTGCCAGTGCCAGGGCGCACCAAAAGACCTTCATGTCCTTGTTCAGTATCAAGCAGTACTTCGGAGAAGCGCTGAGAGCTTAAGTGACCCGATTCACAAAGGCATGTCTGGAGGTACCCTCATCGTCAGAAGAAGTGAAAACCAGTGCCTTGACGCAGGGACTGAGGCCGGGGTTTCTACGCACCTCATTAGCTAAAAAACCATCCAGAACATATGATGAGGTCCTAGACCAATGTTCGAAATACATTAATGTTGAGGAAACCGAGAAGGATATGGAGGAATTGCAAGAAAAGCCCGAAGATGGGGAAAGGGGGTCCAGCAGATTGATACGGCGGGAAGAGTACACCTTTCAAGGAAATTTACCTCGGGAATAAATGCCGCGGGGAAAAACAGATCGAAAGAAGAGCGATACCGTTCTAAGACGACCAAGATTTGACCAATACAACCCACTAACAATGAGGAGAGCCCAGGTTTTGGAAGCAGTTGAGGATAAGATGAACAGGGTTATCGAGTGGCCTGCATCTCGTCCTAATAGGCCCACCCAGCCGAAATCAGAGCTTTATTGTCGATTCCACAATGATTATGGGCATAAAACAGATGAGTGCAAGCATCTTAAAGATGAGATCGAAAGGCTGGTCCGAGCGGGACATCTAATGGAGTTCACATATCAGCAGAGGAATGGAGGTCGGAGGCAACCACCCATGCCCCAAGGAGGGGCCGGGGTGAAAAGAGAAGCTCCTCGGGGACCTGCTGCTCCCCCAGCTAAGAAAGGAGTAATCGACATGATATCAGGAGGACAAACCGACGGAAGTTCTAATCAGGCCAGGAAAGCCCACACACGAAAGGCTAGGTGTCATCAGCTCAAGGAGGTCGCCTCTGCAGGCCGCGGGCCTATCATTCAGTTCAGCCCCGCGGATTATAATGGGATACATGCGCCCCATAATGACGCGCTAGTCATCACCGCGGATATCGCCAGTTACGATGTGCAAAGGGTATTTATCGATACGGGGAGCTCGGTAGACATCTTATTCTATGACTGTTTCAAACAGATGAACCTGGAAGTGGAATTAAAGAAGGTAGATACCGCGCTCTATGGGTTCTGCATGACTGAGGTGCAACTGGTGGGAGAAGTGGTGCTTCCGGTAGCACTAGGTTGGATGCCCCATCGGAAGGTCAAGACGCTCAGGTTTTTAGTGGTGGACACCAAATCGGCCTATAACGCCATTCTAGGGCGACCGGGACTCAACAAGTTCGAAGTAGTGGCCTCTACCGCACACATGAAAGTAAAATTCCCCATAGGAGGTGAGGTAGGGGAAGTAGCCGGGGATCAGTTTGTAGCTCGATCTTGTTACCAGACAACGGTAAAGCAGGGAGTGCAGCGCGGAAGGAGGGCATCCGAGCTAGGGGTTCCGGATCCAGAGTCTAAGAAGAATAAACAATCAAAGGCGCCCGAGGAAGCTGAGGAAGAAGGCGTCAAGCCCAATGAGGAGTTGCTAGAAATAGAGTTGGTTCCAGGAAAGCCGGAAACAAAAACTCGCATGGGAAGTCGGTTGGACGATGGAATAAACGAAAGCCTTATCAGCCTGCTAAGGAGATTTGTGGACATTTTCGCGTTCACAGCCGAGGATCTGGTGGGAATCAGCCCAACAGTTTCCGAGCACAGGTTGAACATTGACCCAACCATAAGACAAGTGAAGCAGAAGAGGAGGCATTTTGGGCCGGAGATGGATGGGGTCATTGGGGAAGAAGTTGACAAGCTCATCCGAGCTGGACACATAATGGAGATCCAGTTTCAGGAATGGCTATCTAATGCTGTGATGGTGGGGAAAGGTCAGGGAAAGTGGAGGATGTGCATAGACTTCCGGGACCTAAATAAAGCATGTCCAAAGGACCACTACCCGCTACCCCGCATAGATCAGCTGGTGGATCCAACCTCGGGGTGCGAGTTACTCAGTATGATGGATGCTTCTCAGAGATATCACCAGATTCCTCTCGCACCCGAGGACAGGAAGAGGGTTAGTTTTGTGGTATCAAAAGGAACTTTTTGTTATGTACGCATGCCTTTTAGATTAAAAAATGCAGGAGCTACATACCAAAGGATGGTTGACAGAATCTTTAGATCCCAAATCGGCAGAAACATGGAGGTATACGTGGATGACATGCTAGTAAAAAGCGTGAAGGCAGAAGAGCATATCATAGACCTAGAAGAGACGTTCGAAAACCTGCGCACGTACGGAATGAATCTCAATCCATCAAAATGTTCTTTTGGAGTCAAATCGGGAAAATTCCTGGGATATGTAGTCACAGAACAAGGAATTGAGGTCAACCCGGAGAAGGTCAAGACAGTGCTGCAAATGAATCCTCTAAAAAATATCAAGGATATCCAGATACTAACAGGAAGAATAGCAGGGCTGAGCCGGTTCATATCACGCTCGGCCGAGAAAGGATTCCCATTTTTTAAACTCTTAAGAAAAGGGAACAAGTTCGAATGGACCCCAGAAGCGCAAACAACATTCGAAAAATTAAAGGAGTATTTGGCCGAGCTGCCTCTGCTCACCAAACCAATACCAAGAGAGGATCTCGTACTCTACTTATCCGTGGGAGAGGGGGCGGTAAGCTTGGTCTTGCTAAGAGAAGAAATGAGTAAGAAAAAACCCATTTATTATACAAGCCGAATTTCGCAAGGAGCAGAACGAAATTACTCCGAGCTAGAAAAAGGGGCACTGGCGTTAGTGGTTACAGCCAGGCGATTGAGGCCCTATTTCCTAGCCCACCAGATAAAACTGCGAACCAACTTGCCCTTGAGAGAAATATTAGGGCGACCTAACGCGTCAGGTCGCCTGGTGAAGTGGGCGGTAGAAATGGGGGAATACGACATGGCGTATGAGCCGAGAACGGCAATTAAAGCTCAGGCCCTAGCGGACTTCATCCAAGAGGGGGCCATACCATCGCCACCAGAGGGACAGTGGCTATTACATGTGGATGGATCGGCAACAACCAGTGGTTCGGGGGCAGGGATAGTCCTTACCACCCCGGAGGGTGAACAATTAGAGTATGCCATAAAATTCGATTTCAGAGCATCTAACAACGAGGCCGAATATGAAGCACTGGTTAAGGGAATGCAGCTGGGGATAGACTTGGGCGCACGACAACTCATTGCTTACTATGATTCCCAACTGGTCACACAGCAGGTAGAAGGAAAATTCGAGATAAATGAGGATCGGATGAAGAAGTATGTGGAGGAAGTGAGAGAGGCTGCCAAAAAACTAGGGGAATGGAAGTTAATCCACATCCCTAGTGCGGAAAATGCGAAAGCTGATTACCTAGCAAAAATGGGAAGCTACTTAGTGGATTTCCGCTCGCGAACAGTAACGATTTTGGGAGCAGCCTGGAGTAGCATCATGAAACAGCTGATGGAGGTAAACGAGATGGCATATTGGCGAACTCCTTTGTTGGCATACCTAAGAAGGGCAGAACTACCCAAGGAGAGTCAAGAAAGAATGAAGATTGTGCGAAGAGCAGCGAGGTTCTGTTGCATTAATGATGAGCTATACAAGAGATCCTATCTCGGTCCATACCTACGGTGCGTTTCGGAATAAGAAGGGCGGGGTATATTGGAAGAAATCCATGAAGGATGTTGTGGAGACCATACCAAAGGAAGAGCGCTAATTAGCAAAACGCTAAGGGATGGTTTTTTCTGGCCGACCATGAGCAAGAAAGCAGTGGAAATGGTTAGGCGATGCCAAAAATGTCAAGTGCACGCACCCTTAATTCACATCCCAGCCGAGGATATGATTACCATGGGAGCACCATGTCCATTCGCTAAATGGGGAATTGATATCATGGGGCAGTTTACACCGGGCTCGGGAGGAAGAAAGTTCTTAGTAGTAGCCATAGACTACTTCAGCAAGTGGGTAGCGGCCGAGCCCGTGGCCACCATAACCGAGCAAAGAATAATAAGTCTTCTGTTTAACAATATTTGCTGCAGGTACGGAGCGCCCCAGATACTCATCTCAGATAATGGAACCCAATTCAATGGAAAGAGAACCCAGTACTGGTGCGAGGGTATGCATATCAGGCAAAGGTTCGCTGCGGTTTCTCACCCGCAGGCTAATGGGCAAGTGGAGGTAACTAACAGAACAATCTTGCAGGGGATCAAAACCCGCTTGGACAAAGTTGGAGGAGGATGGGTAGATGAACTCAGCTCGGTACTATGGTCATACAGGACCAAACCTAGATCGTCAATAGGAGAAACACACTTCAGTATGGTATACGGGTCCAAAGCCATCATCCCAGCAGAATTCAGAGAAATGTCTCATCGGGTTCGATGGTTCAACGAGGTGGAGAACGAGGAAATAATTAAGGAGGCATTAGATACTATAGAAGAAAGAAGGGAAGCAGCCGCGGCACGAACTGAAAGATACAAAAGCCTGACAAAAGCAGCTTATGACAAAAGAGTCCGGAAGAGACAGTTCCAGGTCGGTGATTTGGTGCTTAGGCGAGCTGATGCCCTCAGAAAAACTAGAAAGCTGGAGCCGAACTGGGAGGGCCCTTACAAGGTAATCCGAATTTATGCGGGGGGAGCTTATGAGCTCGAGGATATGGAAGGGCACCCCATCAAAAGACCTTGGAACATATGTCACTTAAAAAAGTATTTTGTATGAAGAGGTGTGGAAAAAAGCTTGTGTTGTTTTAATGAAAGTCTATCAAAAAAAAAAATATCGGCCGTGAATGTGTTGATCAAGTAAAACTAGAAATGACATCTGATCAGGTGAAACGCCTTCAGATCCGAGTAAGAGTGAACCGCCCTCTGACATCTGATCAGGTGAAATGCCTTCAGATCCGAGTAAGGGTGAACCGCCCTCTGACATCTGATCAGGTGAAACGCCTTCAGATCCGAGTAAGGGTGAACCGCCCTCTGACATATGATCAGGCAAAATGCCTTCAGATCCGAGTAAGGGTGAACCACCCTCTGACATCTGATCAGGCGAAACGCCTTCAGATCCGAGTAAGGGTGAACCGCCCTCTGACATCTGATCAGGCGAAACGCCTTCAGATCCGAGTAAGGGTGAACCGCCCTATGACATCCGATCAGGTGAAATGCCTTCGGATCCGAGTAAGGGTGAACCGCCCTATACCCAACTTATACTAAAGATCGGTGAAAAGGTTAGGTTAAAAAACACCAAACCATTACAACTCGTAAAGGTCGAAGTGGTCGGGTTACATTTAAGAAATTGCGAATCGGAAAATAGTCGGGGCTATACTAAGAAAAGGCCGAGTTATATTGGGAAGTGTATTTAACTCAAACAGGGGGAGATAAGCCATAATACAAAGCACAAATCCAAAGTGTATTCAACTCAAACTTTCCATTAAAAACTGCTGTGCCAGTACAATGAACAAGACAAAATAAAAACATATACATGTCTACACAAAACATAGAAAGATTAAACTACAGGCTCGGAAGATGGAGGAGGCAATGAAGGAGAAGCTTCAAGGTCGGTCCCGATCACCTCGGGATTAGGAGTGCCGGCCTTAACAGGCGAGTTAGGAGGAGTAGAAGGCAGCTCCAAATCCAGGCCAGATTTCTTTATAGACTCCTCAAGGGCGTCCTCCCACCAGGCTGCCTCCGGAGATTCTTCCACGTCCCCGGACCAATCCGAAGGAACAGGAGCCCCGTTCAATGCAGCATCCCGGTCCAGCTCTCCCGTAAATCCTAAAGAAGCTAGTTGCTCACGAGCACGAGTTAGAGCAAAATCGAAATATTGTGTCGCGGCAGGGGCTAGCTTAACCAGGAAAGCGGTAGAATTGTGATACCGGGCTAGGAGGGCGGAACGGTAGGCTCCCAGGAAAGAGTGACCAACGTCACTGATCAGAAATCGACGTCGGCCATCCGTCATCCCATGCTCGTAAGATGATCCCTCGGATCTAGCCTCAGCTAGTTGAGCTTCCAGCTGGGCAACCCTTTCTGATTCTGCTCTAGCCTGAGCTTCGAGTTGGGTGACCTTCTCCAACTCAGCCTTAGCCTGGGCCTCAAGCTGGGCAATCCTCTCGGATTCGGCCTTAGCTTCCGATAACTTAGCCTCGAGCTGGCCCACCTTCTCCGATTCAGCTTGAGACAAGGTCTTCCAGAATTTTATCTCTTGGTTCAGCTGAACGTTGGCCATCTGAGCCCGTTCCAAATCCGCCTCCCGCTCAGAGCTTTTCTTAAGGGCAACATCTAAGCGATATTTCCTCTCCTGAAGCTGAGCCGAAAGATCAGAATTAGCCGACAGGGCGGCAGCCAGATCGGATGACATCTGGGTGAGATGGGAGGAAGACGAAGCACCGAGATTATGATCCTCTGCGAAGGTCACAAAAGTGGCGAAGAACTGCACAAGAAAGAAAGTCACGTCAGGACGACAAAAAGGGTAATAATAAATATGAAAATAGTCAAAAAGGGGGAATACCTTCCCAAAATACATCATCATAGCATCGAAGCGAGGGTCCTCCGCGGCGTATCGTAATCCCAGCTTATCCTTAGCCGGGACCATGGAGCTGAAATACGGAAGAAATTTCTCAAACTCCTTGCAACGGAGAAGAGTCTCCATAGCCGGACCTGGGGGACCCACGGTCCTCGGCCGTTTGGAAGCGGGGGAGATAGGAGAAGGGGCCCTTTGAGTGACCTGAAGCTGCCGAGATGAGCTTGCAGGACTTCGTCCGGTGGTCAGGGTAGGAGCCAGGTCGGAGGGGAGAGTCACCCCAGACTTGGGGCGAGAAGGGAGCTTCCGTTTAATTTTTGATGAGCCCTCTGCCCTCTCCTTATGGGGATTCGTCGACTTGGGGACCTTCTCTTTCGTTGGTTCAGCCGGCTTGGAGGCATCCGACTGGCAGGTCCGCATGAACCGATCTACAAAAAACAATACAAGCGATCAGAAAAATAGCTAAAAAACAAAATAACAAAGGTCATACTATGGAAAGAACCGATAAAGCCTACCAATATCAGGGATAGCTGGGTAAGGATTCGAGCTCAGCCCACAATGGAACAGGAGATCATGGAATTGTGTCAGCTGGAAAGCATTGTAGGGAATGACATTCCATTCCCGAACTTTCTCGACCCATGAAGCACGGACGGAACTGCGCTTAGGAATAGGATCCTGGCTCGGAGTAGCCTGCGTCCATTCCGTGGGAAAACCCAAAGAATCAGCTGTAGGGAGCCGGAGGAAAAAGAAACGGGACCTTCAATTCTTCACATTGGAAGGGAGGTGGGTAAAGAAATGGGCATTGTTTCGGGAAGTCAAGTAAAAGGAGCCTTTAAAACTCTTTAGCCCAAAACAAAAATAGAAAAAACCCAGGTCGGGTTCCTCGTGTCTGTAATGACACAGCACGAGAAAACCAACCATATAACGAAAAGAGTTAGGAGAAAACTAGTTGAGGGGAAGATTGTATTTAAGGGAGAGAGAGACAAGGAAGGGATGGAGTGGAAAGCGAAGACCACTGCTCACCTGATCCACGAACCAAGTAATATGCCCCGGGGGAGGATGGTCAGGGGTGTCACTAGCCTGAGGCGTGACAAATTCCCACCCCGGGGGAAGTCTAAGAAATTTTATAAAACTAGCAGTAGCAGGTGAGCTAGTCCTAGATAGAGAATGAGGAGGGAGAACTCGAGTCGCTCCTACGACCGTCTGATATGGGTCGGCTAAGAGGCCGATCACAGTTACTTCGTCTATAGGAGGAGGGGAAGGGGGATCTACAATGATTAGGGGGATGCCATAGGGAAGGTTAGAAGGGATGTCACCTAGCTCGGTCCAATCTACATCACCTAGGGGTTCATCCCTAAGACAGAGGGAGGAACCAGTAGCTCGCCCCGACCTACCCCCCGAGTCCCCATCAGAAGAGGAAAGACCTTCTAAAAAGGAGTCCACGGCCGATTCGCCGGAAAAATTCTGAGAATCCGAAGCAGACGACATAATAAAAGGAAGAAAAGAGAGGAAGAAGAAGAGGAAAAATCGATAACAAACCAAAAGAAAAACTAAAGGGGGTGTTTAGATGAACATACCCATGGTATTGGGTGGAAGATCGCTGGAGAAAAGTAGTGGAAGCACCACCGAAGGCAGGAAACCAAGGTCGCAAGTGTCGCCGGAATACCCTCACACTAATATGTCGCAGGAAGAAGAGCGGAAATGGATGAAGGAGGGAGAGGATTCCTATTTATAGAGAAGGAGGGCGAAAATCAAGAAGATAATGGGCGATCTGGAGCATCCGATGCCTCCTGTAAAAGAACGGCTAGGATCTGGCACTGCCTCATCTGACCTATAACAGGTCGACACCTGGACTTGACCATAGACACGACGTTTGGGAGGCGGGGAAAGGAAAAGACGGGGATATTATAGCGCACGAAATCCGAGGAACCTCGTTATATGGGGACGGGAATCCCAAGGATTCTTGTGTCAAGGTCGTCAGATTATAAACAAATCTTACTCTACTCAGTCTTACAGCTCGACTAGAGTAGGGGGGACTGGTTGATCGGACGACGAATGCACGCTCCGTGAAAACCTGGTCTAAAACATGGACCAATATAAGCCGGAGTACCGACCTCTTAGTAATGAAAGGCTTTCTTAGACATGTGGATGCCGACCTCAAGGTCCTTTAGAAGGTTGCCGACCTCAAAGGCCTCCCGAACCCGGAGGCCCCGCTGGCCTGCGACATCTGTTAGAAGGGCGGCGACCTCGGAGGCCCCGCCGACCTGTGACATCTGTTAGAAGGTTGCCGACCTCAAAGGTCTCCCGAAGTACGGATTTGAATAGGAATGACCCGACCTAAGTGATCTTTTATAGTAGGATCCGATCTAAGGCCTCCGAGCTCATGAAGGTCGATGTCTCGGTAAAGAAGATCCTGACTCATCTGACAGAATCCCTGAGATCTAGGGATTGAGAGCCCATACCTTGCAATCCCGGAAATCCAGGGATGGGAAATCGCAGCCTGAATCCCCGGATATCCGGGATCTTCTCTAAGATCTTCCTTGATTTTTAGAGAAGAAGGCATCTCCCTGCTATAAAAGGAAGAGGCGGGGTTTCGAGAGGATTGATTCTAAAATTATAGCATACTAGAGAGAGAGAAAGACAATACTTCATATATTTTGGGTTTTCTTAGATAAACTCCTAAGATTAACCCGGTTCTTGGTGACTGATCAGCTCGGTTACATCAGAGTCATAATACTATGCTGTTGGAAGTTGTTGTATACAGATTCTCTGGATGCAACAACAGTTACAATATTATGGCATCATTGAAAGAGAAACTCTAATCATGTGCGATAGCATGAGTACAATTGCAATCATGCACAACCCTGTATTGCACTCGCGAAATAAGCATATTGATTGAAGTATCATTTCATCAGGAATCATATTGAGAATAAAGATGTTCGAATCGAGAAGATTCATACAGATATCCAGTTAGCCAACATCTTTACAAAATCTCTCAGCACCACCTGATTCTGCATGCTTCGCCAAGAATTGGGAATGCTACAGCCCGACTCCCTGTAAGTTTTTATATTTTACTCATCAATTGAGGGGGAATGCTGTAAGACCCATGTTGTATCCACTTTAGTTAATTATTGTAATACCCGAGATTTCTGATGTGTATTTGAACCTTGTGATATTGTATTTGTTGCATTTTGATCTGAATCTTATTCTACGTATTTCATGATCCGGTGCTGTTGGGCGTATGATTGCATGAATGTGTTCTAAATTGTGATTTTTGCACATGTAGCGCACGCTATCGACTAGACGTAGCGTACGCTAAATTGGGTTTCGTAGCGTACGCTATGTATGAACCTTAGCGCACGCTATACGTAGTCAACATGATTAAGACAGGGTGGTAGGTGAGATCAGCCGCGGATCTTGGTCGGATCATGTCGGGATGAACCTGGACGGCTTTTGGGAAAAGCCGAGTCAACGCTGTAGCGCACGCGACTGGTATGAGGATAGCGCACGCTAAACGTTGAGTACAGTGAGGTCAATAAGCTTCGTATGGCCGTTAGCGCACGCTATATAAGTGGTAACGTACGCTAATTCCTGAACTTAGCGCACGTAAGGGAGATGTTAGCACACGCTAAGTAGAGACCAGGCAGAACAGTAGACTGCATGGCCGTTAGCGCATGCTATAGATATGGACTAGCGCGCGCTAATAACCATTTTCTATATATAGGACAACACCCATCTTTGAGGCAAGTATCGTAATTTGTTTATATTGGCATTTTGAGCATGCATGTGGTTTATTCATGTTGTTGAACATGGGATTTATTTCGTTGAATTGTCATGATATTCATTATCAAGTGTTTGTATGTTCATGTTGATGGACATAGCGATTTTGATTATATGTATGCATGAGTCGTGTTTGTGTATGTTGTACGATCTATGCTGAGGGCGCTGGATTGGATGTCCACCTCGTGTTGGTCCGACGGGATCATCTTGGGATCTATGCTGAGAGGCGCTGGATCATTGGACGGGTTTTTCCACCTCGTGTTGGTCCGACGGGATCATCTTGGGATCTATGCTGAGGGCGCTGGATCATTGGAATACCCATACTGTGTTAATGGAATCTTGTGGATTTGCATTGCTCGATTCCGGTAGAGGAAGTCCGTGTGGTGTATCTTGTTATGTATTGTTGATGCATATTCGATTTGTTTAATATGATACTTGTACTAGCATCGTTTTGCTAACCCCTTCGGGGGTGGAAATTTGTTTTGATATTCAGGTAGCCGAGGAGCGGGGAAACAACCACAGTACCGACGTGACGACGAAGGGGCTCAGTGATATTTATCGTTATTGTGATTTGTCTTCTTGGTTCACTTTCAGTACTCGAGTACATGTGTTTTAATAATATCATTTTGATATGGTTGTATTAATTAACTCAATGGATCAGTTGGAACCGGTTTTGTATTTTGAACTTCTGTGGTATTGTTGGATTATATTTATATTTCTTTTAATTAGCCTTATAAATCCTTACTTAAAGGGTGTACGGTGCTGTAATTATTCTGAATATCTCGGGATGTTACAAAATATGGTATCAGAGCTAAGATTCATGGATATCTTGAGAGTCGGGTTTTAGTTGGGTCTGTTTACGTTATTTGATTTACGGGTCGTTTGTAACATAACTGTTCAGCCAGCGTCGTCATGTGGACCGTGGTTGTAAGTCTCCTAATCTCTTATACTACCGTTTTACTTAATTTCTCTTTGTGAATATTGACGGGCTTTGTTTTTGAAAATTTTTTGCCCTGGTTATTGAGTAATTGTATTTACAGTATGTTGAGGGGAGGACGTGGACGCGTACGCGGTCGTGGATGCGGACGTGGTAATGTGAGACAGGAAGATTCAGCAACTACCCCAGAATTATCGGCTAGTCGAACCGATTCCCATTCTGGAGGATAGCAGGGATCAGCAAATGACAACGCGAATCCCAACATGCTGGGGGTGCTTCAACAGGTGGTGGCTCAGATAAACCAGTTCGCTCAGGTAGTTGACCGCATGCAGACGACGATGGGACAGCAGCATAACGAGGATAATCGGGGAGACAGATGGCTTACTGAGGTGGTCAAATTGCACCCGCCAAAATTTGACGGTTCTGCTGAGGCACTTACTTGGGATCATTGGCTAAAGGAGTTAGAGAAAATATTTGCGGGTTTTAACTATCCCGAGGACCAGAAAGTTCCTATTGCCCAGTATTTTCTGACTGGGGAGGCTTTCGACTGGTGGGAAGCTATTCGACCTGAGAATCATTATGCTGACTGGACGGAATTCAAACTAATGATGGAAGCACAATATTGTCCTCGTCTAGTTAGAGAGGCAAAAATCCGAGAGTTTTTCTCACCACAGAGTTTGGAAGCATCTGTGACAGACATAATCAAGACTTTTAATCATCAGCTGACTTGTGTGCGACACTTGGTCAGGACGGAGGCGAAGAAGATTTTTCATTTCGATATGCGGATGAAGCTGGAGATTCAGCAGTACATGTCCGGATTCGAGTGTACTACGTTGCGACAATATCAGGACAAGGCGCTGGCATACGACATGAAAGAGGCAGCGATGGAGAAATCAATGGAGGCAAAGAAGCAGAAAGCGTCCGTCAACTTCTCGGAAAACAAGAGTGGTGGGCCCCACAAGGGCCAGGCTTCATTTTATTCATCTAGGAAACCTCTACATCCTTCTCGAGGTGGAAAGAAGTTCCAGACAACATCAGCAGTTTCGGACGCATCAAAGAAGTGCTATAATTGTGGTCGAGCAGGGCATATTCGATGTGATTGTCCCATTCCTTCTGTGACTTGTTTTGAATGCGGGCAAGAAGGACACCCTGCGAATTTTTGCGGAAATGTGACTAGATCGTTTGGTACTCGCACTCCAGCTCCAGTTCCGAAAGAGATAAGTGTGAACCAGACACAGCAGAGTGGATTTCAGCAGCAGAATGTTGGGAAGAGAGAGACATCCAGTGTTGGGTCCGTTCCTCCGCGCCTATACGAGATGAGGAAATCTGACGATCAGAACACTACTATTGCATCAGGTATGATTCAGATCATTTTGCAACTAGTTAGTGTCTTATTCGATTATGGAGCTACACATTCTTTCATATCATTGAACTGTGTTAATCGTTTGAAAATCTCGTGTTTATTTGATTGTGAGCCTTATGTTGTGGGTTTGCCGAGCGGAGAGAGAATTGTGGGAACCCTAGAAACTAGAGATTTTCCAGTGTCTATAGGAGGGAGAGATTGGCCATCGAATCTTATTATAGTCGACATCCATGGTGACGATTTAATTCTCGGAGATGATTGGCTCAACCGTTATGGAGCTATTTTGAATTACCGAAAGAGAGTCATTTCTATCATTGCCGATGATGAATCTGAACATTTATTCAAAGGATGGAGACCGGGAAGTTCGGGAAAATTGATCAAAGCAATGAAAGCAGTGAAATTACTGAAGCAGGGTTGTCACGAATTTTGGTGCTACGCCATGAAGAAAGAAGAAGGAGTAGAGCTCTCATCTATTCCAGTTTGGAATGAATTCTCAGATGTATTCCCTGACGAACTACCTGGGTTACCTCCGCAGAGAGAAGTGGAGTTCACTATCGAATTAGAGCCTGGAGCAGCTCCTATTTCCAGAGCACCATACCGTATGGCGCCAACCGAGATGTATGAACTAAAGAAGCAACTGGAGGAATTATTACAGAAGGATTATATTCAACCTAGCATTTCCCCTTGGGGAGCGCCCGTTCTATTTGTTCGGAAGAAAGATGGATCCCTCCGATTATGCATTGATTATAGAGAGCTAAACAAGGTGACGATCAAGAACAAGTACCCTATACCTCAGATCGATGACTTGTTTGATCAACTTTAAGGGGCAATGGTATTCTCAAAGATTGACTTGTGATCAGGATATCATCAGTTGAGAATTAAGGAATTGGATATACCGAAATCTGCTTTCAGATCCCAGTACGGACACTATGAATTTGTGGTAATGCCATTCGGACTTACCAATGCTCCTGCGGTATTTATGCAATTGATGAATCGGGTATTCTTAGAATACCTAGATAAGTTTGTGGTTGTTTTCATTGATGACATCTTGATCTATTCGAAAGACTCAGAGGAGCATGCTGAGCATTTGCGTGTTATTTTGAGCACCTTGAGGAATGAACAGCTGTATGCGAAACTTTCCAAATGCGAGTTCTGGCTTAGGAAAGTAACCTTCCTTGGGCATGTGATATCAGCTGACGGAGTTCAGGTGGACCCAAAGAAAGTCGAAGCAATCTTGGAATGGGAAGCTCCTAATAACGTGAAAGAAGTCCGAAGCTTCTTGGGACTTGCTGGATATTATCGTCATTTTGTAGAGGGATTTTCCAAAATTGCTCGTATGCTCACTCAGCTGTTACAGAAAACTCAAAAGTTCACATGGAATGAGAAATGCTAGGCTAGTTTTGATGAACTTAAGAGGAGACTGACGACAACACCTATATTAGCGTTACCAGATGGAACTGATGGATTCATGGTATACAGCGATGCTTCAAATCAGGGTCTGGTATGTGTGTTGATGCAAAAGGATAAGGTGATTGCCTATGCCTCTCTACAGTTGAAACCGTACGAAGTTAATTATCCGACTCATTATCTGGAGTTAGCAGCTGTGGTTTTTGCCTTGAAAATTTGGCGACATTATTTATACGGCACTCATTGTCAGATCTTTACAGATCATAAAAGCTTCAATTACATTTTCAGTCAGAAAGAATTAAACATGAGGCAGAGAAGGTGGCTGGAATTGATCAAGGATTACGACTTGGAAATCCTCTATCATCCGGGTAAAGCAAACGTAGTAGCTGATGCACTGAGCCGTAAACCTGTTTCTCTTCGAGTGTTGGAAGCACTTACGTCCCAAACCAGCATTCAATGAGAATTGATCCGCGAAGGGATTGAAGTATGGTCACCAGGAATCCAAGGGCAACTATATGTGATGGAACTAACTTCATCACTAGTCGAGGAAATCAAATCTAAGCAGTTGAACGATTCTCTGATTTTTTGGTTATGTGACGAGATAAAGAAAGGAAAGGCCCCAGGATTCGTGATACAAGATGATGGAGTTCTGAGATTTCAGAGTCGACTTTGCGTTCCCGATGATGATGATTTGAGACGGACAATTTTGAAGGAAGCTCACAGCGCGCCCTATTCTATTAACCCGGGAAGCAGTAAGATGTATAATGATCTAAAACAAAACTTCTGGTGGGGAAATATGAAGAAGGACGTAATAGAATACGTTTCGAAGTGTTTGACTTGTCAGCAGGTTAAGATTGAACATCAACGGCCTGCCGGAATGTTGAATCCACTTCTGATCCCTGAGTGGAAGTGGGAGGATATCTCGATGGATTTCATCACCAATATGCCAAGGACCAAGACGAGAATGAACATGATTTGGGTTGTAATTGATCGACTGACCAAGTCGGCTCATTTCCTAGGAATTAAAGACACGTGGGGACCCGAGAAATTAGCACGAGTATTTATTGTAGAGGTAGTCAGATTACATGGGATGCCGAAGACCATTATTTCAGATCGAGATGGTCGCTTCGTGTCGCACTTCTGGAAGGCAGTTCACAGGGCTTTGGGGACCGAGCTGAACTTTAGCATGGCTTATCATCCTCAGACGGACGGTCAATCCGAAAGGACGATACAAACAGTAGAAAACATGCTTAGAGCTTGTGCCTTGGATTGGTCAACTGATTGGGAAGTTCATTTGCCCTTGATTGAATTCACCTACAACAATAGTTGGTATGCTTCTATTAAGATGGCACCATTTGAAGCTTTGTACGGGAGAATATGCCGATCACCCCTGTGCTGGGATGATTCTTCGGACTTGATCGGGACGGAACCGGAATTGATAGTTCAGACTCAAGAGAAGATAGCTTTGATTCAGGAAAGACTATTGACTGCCCAGAGTCGACAGAAGTCTTATGCAGATGTGCGTCGTCGCCCGAGATTTCTGATGTGTATTTGAACCTTGTGATATTGTATTTGTTGCATTTTGATCTGAATATTATTCTCCGTATTTCATGATCCAGTGTTGTTGGGCATATGATTGCATGAATGTGTTCTAAATTGTGATTTTTGCACATGTAGCGCACGCTATCGACTAGGCGTAGCGTACGCTAAATTGGGTTTCGTAGCGCACGCTATGTATGAACCTTAGCGCACGCTATATGTAGTCAACATGATTAAGACAGGGTGGTAGGTGAGATCAGCCGCGGATCTTGGTCGGATCATGTCGGGATGAACCTGGATGGCTTTTGGGAAAATCCGAGTCAACGCTGTAGCGCACGCTACTGGTATGAGGATAGCGCACGCTAAACGTTGAGTACAGTGAGGTCAGTAAGCTTCGTATGGCCGTCAGCGCACGCTGTATAAGTGGTAACGTATGTTAATTCCTGAACTTAGCGCACGTAAGGGAGATATTAGCGCACACTAAGTAGAGACCAGGCAGAACAGTAGACTGCATGGCCGTTAGCGCACGCTATAGATATGGACTAGCGCGCGCTAATAACCATTTTCTATATATAGGACAGCACCCTTTTTCATTTTTCAGACTTCTTCACTTTCCAAATCCGAATTCTTAGACTTAGAGAGTTACTTCCTCAATCTGAAACCCCTCATATCATCATCCTAGCACGAGTTTGAAGATTGTAGATCATTGGAGATTGGTGTTCAAGCTCTCGGTGTAGGATTTCTTCAAGTTCCTCCTTGTTCTTCACTATTTGAGGTAGGTGATTCTTCACCAACTGGAGTAGTATTCTTAGGATGTTTTGGAACATGTTTTGAGATTATCTAGTCAGTTAAATTCGTACTAACCAATCATCATGTTGTTAGAAGGATATTTTTCGATGTTTCGGTACTTCTTCATCGTATAGACCATTGAACCTTTTTATGTTTGAACTCCTAAGCATATTCTTGTAGCTACAAAACTGATTATGGCCAGCTTATGGGGATTATCAAGTTCATATGTTTTTACATAGTGGAATTATACGTCTTGGACATTGATGGATTGAACTTAGGAGATGTTCTTGAAGATGAATTATTAATATGGTCTTGTAATATCCTTGGATAATATGAGATGACCTTCAATATAAATCATAACTCATAGTGATTTCTGGATTTGGTTATCTTCATGTTGATGATTCAAACTAAAGGAGGGTGATGAATAACCGTTGCTATGAACATAAATTTTGGCAAGGAAGATAAATTATGGAAGAACGAATTATATGGTTGATAAACCTTAAACTCGGATTGAAGCATGATTTGTAACCAAACTTGGTGAGGGAATTGGTATTCCGGAATCGTAGTACATAATTACGATGATTTGAGTGTCTCTAGCTAGACCGGTCGGCCATCAAGTGAGTTGAGCCGTGAGTCGGCAAGCTTAGAGTGTTAATCCGATAATAGTAGACGTTAGATGTTCGTACGTTTAAACTTGTCCTGAGTTGCCGTTATTTTTCCTATTTGTTCAAGGACCTAGAATTGCAAACGTGTGATCGAAGGAGGTGGCCTTCGAGTGTGTTGAGATCATCGGAGTGATTAGTTCTTGCCATCTTTGAGGCAAGTATCGTAATTTGTTCATATTGGCATTTTGAGCATGCATGTGGTTTATTCATGTTGTTGAACATGGGATTTATTTCGTTGAATTGTCATGATATTCGTTATCAAGTGTTTATATGTTCATGTTGATGGACATAGCGATTTTGATTATATGTATGCATGAGTCGTGTTTGTGTATGTTGTACGATCTATGCTGAGGGCGCTGGATTGGATGTCCACCTCGTGTTGGTCCGACGGGATCATCTTGGGATCTATGCTGAGGGGCGCTGGATCATTGGACGGGTTTTTCCACCTCGTGTTGGTCCGACAGGATCATCTTGGGATCTATGCTGAGGGCGCTGGATCATTGGAATACCCATACTGTGTTAATGGAATCTTGTGGATTCGCATTGTTGGATTCCGGTAGCGGAAGTCCGTGTGGTGTATCTTGTTATGTATTGTTGATGCATATTCGATTTGTTTAATATGATACTTGTACTAGCATCGTTTTGCTAACCCTTTCGGGGGTGGACATTTGTTTTGATGTTCAGGTAGCCGAGGAGTGGGGAAACAGCCACAGTAGCGACGTGACGACGAAGGGGCTCAGTGATGTTTATCGTTATTGTGATTTGTCTTCTTAGTTCACTTTCAGTACTCGAGTACATGTGTTTTAATAATATCATTTCGTTATGGTTGTATTAATTAACTGAATGGATCAGTTGGAACCGGTTTTGTATTTTGAACTTCTGTGGTATTGTTGGATTATATTTACATTTCTTTTAATTAGCCTTGTAAATCCTTACTTAAAGGGTTTACGGCGCTTTAATTGTTCCGAATATCTCGGGGTGTTACAATTATACACTCAGAACTTCAAGTTATATCCTTACTGCAGGGAGAAGAATAGATCACTACCTTCCTTCAAATGGCGTGTGCATTAATTAAAGGGGTATACAGTATGACCCATGAATACAGTATTAATCCAAAATTACTGTAAGAATTGAATCTTGTATGTACCTTTTATGGGAAATGCTGTATTTTTTGCGGATATAGCACATACACTATATGATATCAATTAATATTTTAGTCATATATAAATTCATACTTTTGAACATATCAAAGTGTTTTAAGTCCACATGCACTGTCTGAATTTAAAACAATTTAACTTTCTATACTGAAAAGACACCTGGACTTTAATTCTTTTGAAAATCACGATTTCAAAATTCAAACCTCCGTTTTGTGCAATAGTTGAAGACGAACTGTTTCAGAAGTGGGACTGCTCATTAATTTCAAAACTGATGGACTAGACATACAAGTTACATCTGAATCCTTCCTATACGTTCAATTAAGGATGGTTCCCATCCCTTAAATCTGACCATCCACTGTTACCTACATCCCTTGCACCCTATTAAAGGGCCAGTATGCTAATCTGCAAACTCTTTACGTTTTCTGCATATTATCGAGCCTACAGCATATAACCTACATACTTTCTAGCTTTCTACTTACTTCTTTTTTTTAATTCACTTCTGCAATCTTTCTCAGTTAAGAAGAAGGACTTAATCATCACGCTCAGTTTTGCAGGAGCGCATAATTTCGTAGGATGAGGATATGGCTGAGATGAACCTTGTTGTATCCCATGTGAAGCAAATCGGCCTCAACCGTCTGGGTAGCCTGCATCCAGAAAGCTACGACGATCAGATCGTTGAAGAGTTCTTTGTTGACACTGAGTTTCAGTATGCGTCGAACCAGAAGGGTTCTGACATCACTGCCATTGTCGGCATCATCCAAAAAAGGGAGATAACCGTTAATCGGGAGCTCCTTGAATGTTTGTATAGACTTTCATATGATGGATTAACACTGTAGGAGTTTGAGTCTTTCGGATGTGAGGAGCTTTTGAAGGCTTATTGGGATCTGTTCACTCGGAACTCCCAACATTCTCAAGTTCATCTTTCTTGTCACAAGAAGAACCTCTACCCTATATTTACTTACATGATTTTTGCTGCAGGGTGGTTGAAAATAGAACTGGTGCATTCGAGATGTGCACAAGCCTGCGTTTCAGGATGATGGTGGCCATCATGACTGGAGAAAGGCTGAATTGGTGCCAAGTAATTTTGAAAAGGGTTCAGGAGGAAGCATCGAAGCCTGAATCTGCAAGAAAATCTTTTAGCCTCATACCGAACTATATCCTGACTAGCTGTGGCATACAACAGCCAACAAATACCAAGAAGATTCTTGTCGGAAAATTCCTTGGTGGCTCGAAGCCATCAGTGTTCAACAAGGAGTCACTTCTCGCCAATAGGCCCAGTCCCTTCTCCCTCCCAGCATCCAAAGATCCTAGGAATGTTGCTGATCTGCCCTCAAAATCTAAATCTGTTGACAGCAAGAAGAAGGATGTCAGCCATAAAAGAAGCGTTCCCGACAGCAGCTCTCCTACAGCTATCGAGAACAAGAAGAAAAAGCCAAAGACCAAAAAGTCTGTGAAGCCGGAAGCTGTCTACAGCAACCCTGGTGGCTACAACGTCCAATGAGGCAGTTCCGCATGCTGCACCTGTCGTAGCAGAAATCCCACAGGGCGCAACCCCTATGGGAGGAACTCTGGTTGCTCCCACAGCAGATCCTGAGCCCATTACGGCTATGACGGATGACCAGACGTTCCTGAAGATTGAAGGAACTGGTGAATCAGCTGCCCCTTTGGAGCCGATGGTCACCACTCCAAACAGGGCACCCACCCTTGTATGGAGTCCCTCTCCCGACATGGCATCCCACCCTGTCAGGGATCCCGCTTCTCCACAGGTTCCCTGTTGGGAATAGTGCTATAAGACATTCGATGTGCCTAGATTTGTAATTGTCACATTTAAATATAGTTATTTGATATCATTTATTTCTCGTTGATTATTATAATGTGTGCATATTTTCATATTATAATAATCGAATAATAGTTATTCACGAATAATAAGATTACTCAAATGTCCCTAGTCCAATCACGTAGAGTGGAGACTCAAGTGATTAATACACTAGTATAAGTTTGATTGATAATTATCGGATGATTATGCGTATGGTATGGATCAAACTTATGGGTATTGGTTGGAGAACGCAATACTAGACAGACCTATCACTACACCATATATGGCTTTCAACAACATTTTTTTTGATGTTACAAGCAAAAGTGTAGCCTTAGATGCCTTAAAATTGGTCAAATTTGATTTAAGGCTACATATTTTTCTAACGTTATTATTGATATAAATTAGTGTTACCGTAGACCAAATTGAATATCTACGCTAACACAAAATTTAGTGTAGCCGTTGCTATTTATAAAAAGTGTAACTAAACACTAAAAGAAATAGGCGGACTTGCTAAAATATTTTAGGCGGTCCAAATAAATTATTTTCAACTATAACGACCTAATTTTTTAAGGTATTTTATGAATCGTCCTAATCGGAGGGAGTAATGTAAGAGAGATGAGCATTAAATAAGAGGAAATATTGGTACTTTGATCATTAAATTGGAGAAATAATTATCTTTCCTAAAACATGTGAATAGTCAAAAAGCGACAGTTATTTTGGACCAGATGGAGTAACTATTTATTTTAGCTCCTTTTCTATATGAACATATCTAGCTAATTATTATGTTATCATTAGAAATATATCATTTCTTTAATTAGGGAGATGGCGGCTCATGATTTCTACACGAGTAAGGAACCGGTTCATGATTGGAAAGCCCAATCCCCAACTACTAAATTGCCTGACAGCACTAGTAGAATAAACATCACAGAATTCGGTACAATTTACTTCAGTTATGTATATTAGTGAAGTAAAAAATAAAAAAACAACTTCGCTTTCAATTTACTGAAGTAAAACACCCACGTAGACTTCAGTAAATGGTATCATACTAAAAAGCAGAAACTAGTTGGGAATTTTAAGATATAAAGACTTCACTAATTTGATAATTAATGAAGTTAATAGTGTGAAATTTTATTTTTTATCAGAATATTTTTACAAAATCGAAGTGTATGTGTTTTGACCGGGAATTAATATTTTCAACTTCAAATTTTTTCATTTAACTCCTAAAAATACAAGTAAAATATTATCATTATTAATTTATGTTGTGTATTATATTTTCTGTTATCAAGAGTTTATAATTTACGAAAAGATACTGTTAATAATTTATGTTATGTATTAAATATTAAACAGATTTTAATCATTATAAGAAAAAGTAAAGTTCCTAACCATGTCTCTCTCTATCAAGGGTGCGATTTTAAAAACAAATCTCTCCGAACACGGAAGCGGAGGCGGTTGATATCGAGCCGGAGGATGAGGATCTCATGGAGGAGGACGTCGGCGACGGATCCCCCAACCGAAACGGCACCTCCGCTATTCCCCTACTGAGGCCCGCCATTGCTGGTGGCGGCTCGTCATCGGCCCCTAAGAAGACCAAGGGCCGTGGATTTCGAGACGAGGCTTATGCTGAAACCAAATGCAGTGCTCGCATATCTGCCCGCTTTGACTCCATCGACTCTGAAGGAGGTCCTGGCCACGAACGATGTTAGTTCCTAAACCCTAGCTATTTATTTTTGTCTTAATTCACTTTTCTTTTTATATCGCTTTTTCCTTCTTGTATTTAATTGTTTTGCTCTCAAGAAGCCTATGACATGCATAGAACAATAAAATATCGAAAGAGTACAATACTGACAAACTATGGACAGATAAGAGAGAATGAGAGCGGAAAGAAACTCGGGACTTGAAGGTCCGATTAAACGGATTTTTTGAAACTCGGATTCACGTGTGGCAGTGGTTTCTTGTATAGAAATCAGATTGAGTCACGGCCCCGGTTTTCATTCACAATCAATCGGGGATTACTTTTGGAATTTGGATCAAGTTCAGGCTAGGGTTTCGTTCTATTCAATTAGGCATTTTGATCGGGTTTTATTGAAATAGGGAAAGAATGTCGGCGGCGGAGGCGACAGGCACCATGGACGAAGATGTTTTGAGGCTCAAAGAGCAGGTTATTTGCACTATTACTAATGGTTTTCTCTTTATATATTACTGAATATTCGATCTGCATTGCATTTAACTGGTGTTCAATTGTCAGCTTTCTCGGTGCGAACTCCAAAGGGAGCTGCTCCAGACAGAGAAACAGAGCTGGATGACCAAGGAGAGACTTGTCATGCGGGAAAAAGAAGTAGCAGAAGAAAAGCTCAGAGCTTTTATAAAAGCGACTTGGAGTCGAAAATCTGAATTTGAAAAAGAAAGAAAGACACTCGAGGAGGCCTTGCAGATCAAGAAGAAGAGCGTGCATCAGGTGTGATTTCTGTCAGCCGTTTGGCCTTTAAGTTCAATTGTAGGCTGATGATTTCTGTCAGCCGTTTTTTTTTTTTTTTTCTATTTTCTTTTATTTGATGTTATCTTTTAATTTATTTTTCAGGATTTTTTTTTTTTTTACATTATTCTTTTTTTATTTGCTTTTTTCTCTACTTTTTCCCTCTTTTTTTCCTTTTATGTTATTTATGTAACGATTATTGACGGTCTCAAAGTTTGATTCATGTTAGCCGACCCCAAATCATTTTGGGACTAAGGCTTAGATGTTGTTGTTGTTGTTGTTGTAATTCTATTTTAGTCACTGTCACCTCCAATATTTGATGCTATATATGCTTCAACATTTAAAGTTTAAAGTTTCTGGCTTTTTTTTTGCAGCTGCATAGAGCTATCAATGAGTTTTATGCTGGTCCACCCGCCACCGAGAAGTTTGATAGATTGATTGCTGAAATAGATAAGAAAAGAATATGCTTAAAAGCAGAGACAGATAAGGTTGTCAAGCTACATTCAGAGATATTGGAGAAACGGGACAAGTTAATTGCTTTTCTCAAGAGTTGTGTGAAAAATTCAGAAATCACTGATGATGTAAAAACTGTGCTCCGGCTCCACTATGATGCATATGTTGACACACTCAAGACCCAGGATGATTATTGTGAAATATTAAGAAAATATGTGCGTTATATTCTGCAACCGTTTGCCAGGCTTGACTCCCAATCTCCATTTCATTGCAATGTCTAAATTCTTCAAATTCTTTCTAACAAAGTATTCCAACAAACATGCTTTGGTTTTATGTTTCTCTCTATCTCATTGTTCATTTTTTTTTTTTTATTGAGAACCGCGAACCCCCCCCCCCCCCCCCGAAGAATTCTCCTTGGTATGAAGGTTGCGATAGGAAGGACATCCAACATAAAACTTTGCAGTTTATTTTTTTTGCACTGAGTTATTATTTAACTAATATTAGACAATTAATTTGAAATATAATCTTCATGCTACCGTCCCCAACATAGTTGGGGGATTAAGGTACGATTCATTAAGAACCGAGAAGTTGTTTTTTGAATGTAGCATATCTGACTTTCTGATTTTTTTTTTTTACTAGTGAAGCATAAACATCTTGTAAGAGATGATGACGAGTTTGCACATTTTGACTAAGACTCAATAGGAAGGGAGCTTTTGGACTTTATCTTTACATAAAAAAGACGAGGACCTGTTTGGAGTATGTTGACTCTAGATGGAAGACAAGGCAGTGAGGTCATCGAGAACAATGAACTTTCTCATGACATAAAGTTTTAGGATTTTTAGTTTGTGTTATGGTGATTGTACATAGAAGTACTGCATGGTGGATTACCAGTGTTGTTAGTTTCTTATGTACGTGGAATAATTTGAATGATATCCAAGGATATTCTTCTGAAATTTGCCTTCACCCTTAATGTGTTGCCTAAACTACTCTTTACATCAATGTTACTTGCAAATAGCACATGTTAAGGAGATATGTTTCTTTGTAATTGTGGTTATTCGAGTGGATTGAAGATGATGAACTTCTTTCAAGTATACGCTTTGGAATAATTATCTTGCTTTCAGGTAATAATTTTTCCTTCATTTTGATCGATGCGTGGCGGACCTAGCGCTAAGATCGGGCTCAACTTCAACAAGAGATGAATGAAAAACTTGACCAAAAAGTTCGAGAAATGATGAAAATGTTGGCCGAGAAGAATCCAAATTTGAACTTAAAGATTGATGACTCTCAGAAATCAATCGAGGAGTCCTATGGCGGTGACAATGTCACTCCTTGACTGATCTCATCATTTTATATTATGCTAGCTAAGTGACTCAAGTAGTTTTGTTATATTTGTGGATTGCGATCGTAATTTGTTATTAGCTATTATGGAATGAATATTAGCAGTCATGTATTTTGGATGTTGTTATGGTTGACATTGTTTTAATCGTATTGACTGTTTTATGGTAATATTTATTTTCCAATATAACATTTTGCTTTTTAGCATGAAAAATGTTGGTAAAAATCTGCAAAAATGTAGCCATAGACTATAATTTATAATTCTTTCTGTTAGCAAAATATAAAAATTGTGTTGGCAAAGATTAAAATTGTGTTGGCAAAAGTTAGAACTGTTCATATATAAGTGTAGCCATAGTGTTAAAGTTGTTGGTAAAGATGTCAAAATGTTTCACAATTTAATGTTACATTAGACCTCATGAGTGTTGGCATAGGTCTACGGCTACACAAATCTTGGTGTCACTAAATATATAAAAGTGTGGCCTTAAGTCTACAGCAACACAAAATATAGTGTAGCCAGAGACAATAAAAGTATTGGCATAGGGGTCTATTGCTACACTTTTTTAACATGTTACCAAAAAAAGAAAAGTGTTACCTTAGACCCCTATGGTTGCGGCCGTTTTTGTAACACTTTCGAATTTGGTCAAAGTGTAGCCATAGCTTGTTTTTCTATCTTCAGCATAACTTTTTGGACTTTTGAACACAGTTTTTCAGGTGTTGCTGAAACCCATATATGGTGTAGTGTATATTGAGATCACTGCATGGAAATGTCATAAGTAAATCTCAATATAACAGTATGTCAATAAATCATTGAACCTGAGATTATCATAGAGTCCAACATGATAACTGCTATGCCTTGACGTAATCCAATGTCATCTGAAACATGGTGATCATAAAGGTTAGTGACCGGAATTAGTGGGAGTCATGTAGAGGGTAATGAATAATCAAGATGGGGATTTGTCCCTCTCTTTAGGGAGAGAGATATCTGTCGGACCCCTCGATAAGTAGGACTGAAGGAACTGCTTGGCCATGCTCAAATAAAGAGTCACTTGATTCAATCAGTCTACTTATGATCGATAAAGCATTTGAATATAATAAGTATGACAATTTCCATGACTTAGTTCAAGTATGATAGCGTGACAAAGGGATTTGACACCTTAAATGGTTTAATAGACTATAAACTTATATTATTTGGGTAGGCATAATGTCTTGCTAGAGACCGCTTATGACTTATTATTTAGTAAGGTATTAAATAATTGCCAACATAATATAAGCCTTTTGGGTCACACATACGATAATTAAAGACAAGCAAGAATAATTAAAAGATATAATATTGGATATTTTATTTATTAAAGAAATTAAATAATGAGTAATGTATAATCTAGAATATTATATATTATATTTTTTAATTATATCAACTGGGAAAGCTAATGGATATTATATATATTAGAGGATTAAATAATAAATAATATATAATATATGATTTTATATATATTGTATTATTGAATAAGTTGAGGGGCAACTACACAAATACTAGAGTTTGACTCTAGGGTTTACTTAGTATAAATAGAGGGTCTTGGACAAGGAGTTGTCTTAAGAGAAACAACCAGAATAAACCGATCCCCTTCTCTCCTGCAGCGGCCGATTTTATTTCTGTCCAAGAAGTCTGGTTCGGCCATCTCCATCTTCTTTTCTTAATTAATTTTGATCAACAGTACAAATTCTTCTAGCAAGGAATCATCTGTTGTATTGTTTATCAACATTATTCGTAAGGATCTAGGTTGTTCGTGTGTAGATCACCGAAAAAGGAAGACGATATTAATCAGCTTCTGGTCCAGGTTACATATATGTTCTTCGAATTAAGGTAATTCGATGAACTCTTTATAAATCAATTAAACTACTGCATGGAGATCCTCATCTTGTTTTTTTGTTAATTTCTCTGCTGCATTTTTGCTCATATTTATTGCACCAGATACACATAAAACCCAAAAGGGGTATCAGAGACAACTTGCAAATAATTTAATTGTTTGTGTAGAATGTGTTTTATGTGATTTGAATCTATAAAATTATGTTCTTGATCATATTTATGAAATATAGATTTTATAAATATTTTTCTGATTTAATTTGATTAAATCGGATCATTCAAAATTAATTTCTAGACTGTTTATCGCAAAAGCATTGTCGAGCTGATGCGAACAAAGACAAAGAAACGGCGTCGTGGTCAGGTTGGGGCCGGGTCAGGGTCAAGTTGCGAACCACGGACCAGGACCCATGGGTAGCGATAACACCGCAAATTAAAATCTCGCTGTAGAGGGGATTCGGTTCCCCGCGGTTCAGACCCAAAACCCCGTCCCAACCTGGAAATCCTTTTTGTGAAACTTGTTCACTGATATTTTATTTAACTCCTGTTTTGTAAACTCAAAATAATTGTTTCAAAAATACATTTCTTGCGGCCAGTGGGATCCGAACCCGCGCGGCCGTGCGCGGCCAGAGAGTGCTCGGCCAACTGGGGTAATGTATCAGATTGTTGATTCTTGCGTGGATATTTATCTTATACCTGACTGTCAGGCAGATTTATATTTTGTTTAATTAATTATGTGATAATTGATTTTAATAGTATGTTTTAATTAATTATGTGAATTAATTATGGTTTGTGTATGGTGTATGGCATGACTCATAAATTGACCAATGTGATTGGATGTTTCAATTTATTATTGTGCTGGTTTTATGTCTTGCGAGCCGTCTTTTAATTTATTATTCTTATCTACGGCCTGCATGTCGTCTTTTAATTTATTATTATTATCTATGGCCTGCATGTCGTTTGCCCTCTTGTAATTTACTTTACTAGTGTAGTATATTTTTCATTAATGTAATAAAAACAAGAAGGAGACGAAGGATGGACTTGAGCACCCAATTGATCGTGTATGACGTTCCAAGGAGTTGGAAGATCAATGAAGACCAATTATACCCTTTAGATTGACCTTTGTGATTTTCATGTTGTCTCATGAAAATCATGTTAAGATTCTGGTCATGTTATACACGATCCTATGCTTTTTATGTCATGTGATGCTATGTATGTTTAAATTTATACATGTATGTGATGCTATGTATGTTTCGATGTATGTTAGCCAACATAGACATGCTACATAGGATAAAATCCCTTGTTAAAATTTTTCTAGTGCCGCTTAATTAGAACACCTATCTAGATTTCAATCATCTTGAGCAGGTCATGCCAAAACTGGGTGCCCGGATTATCTTAGTAAGGTAGGATGGATAATGGTGATACCTATGTATTTTAATGAACTAAGAATTCAAAATAGTTTTGAACCCTAAGGCATAAGATGGGATTATAACATGCTTGGGCATAAGATGCCAAATCACAATAGTTATCCATCTAAAGTAGCTCAATTCTAGGCGTCATGCCAAAGCTGAGTTTAGAATTATGCAAAATGGGGCCTTATCCCTCTAGAATTACAAATGTTGTAAAATTGAGGGTATTTTGTTTTAGTGGGAGTATTTTTCGAGAAATAAAAATGTGACTAAATACTTTGCATATTGAATTTTGTAGATAATAGAATGGCATCAAATAACACATCTATCATTTCACTGCAATCCGTCCTTGAGAAGGACAAGTTCAAAGAAAACAGCAGCAACTATCTGGATTGGATCTGGAGATTGAGAATAGTTCTCAAGCAAGAAAGAAAGTTGTATGTTCTTGAGGAAGGAATTCCTGATGAGCCTGCTGACAATGCTAATAAAGCAACAAAAGATAAATGGAAGAAACATTATGATGATTCAATTGATGTCAGTTGTCTTATGTTGGCTACCATTTATCCAGAACTTTAGAAGAATCTGGAAGAAATGGAAGCCTATGAGCTTAATGCTCACGTCAAGGAAACTTTCTCAAAGCACGCTACACAAAAGAGGTATGAGACCTTTCAAGACTTGTATGCATGCAAGATGGTTGAGGGGACATCTGTCAGTGCTCATGTACTCAAGATGAAAGGATATATTGATCATCTTGATAGGCTTGGTTTTCCACTTTTTAAGGAGCACTCCACAGATATGATTCTAAACTCGTTGCCGATAGTTTCAGTCAGTTCATTATGAACTATAATATGAATGAGATGGAGAAGTCCGTTGCTGAGCTGCATGGTATGCTTAAGACAGCTGAGCAAAATATTAAGAAGAAACCAAGCTATGTGCTGATGGTAAGCAAAGGGGAGTCTTTCAAGAACAAAGGTTAGGGTAAAGGTAAAGCAAAAGTTGTCAAAGCTGGAGACCCAACTAAGCCGGTTATTAAGGCTAAAGCTCCCAAAGATCGAAATTACTATCATTGCAATAAATTAGGACACTCGAAAAGAAATTACAAGGTTTACTTGGAAGATCTAAAACGTACCAAGGATAGTGAGACTTGTAATATCCGCAATTTCGAATTTCGGTAATTTTCTTTTTTTGGAGGAAGTTCGTGTTGATAACTCTATCATGACCGTTTCGTCATTCCGAGAACAATTAATTCTGCACTTTTTGTCATCCGAGTTCGTTTCGGTGTCGTTTTGTTGAGTTCCGTGTCCTTAATCGACTTTTTCACGTGGGAGTTCGACTTTGTAAAGTCACCATTAATTCTTGGAAACTCCAAAAATTCTGAATCTTTGCAACATTGTAGAGCATCAAGTTAGCTTTCCAATGGTTCAAACGGTGAGTCAATCGGAGTCCAGACGAGGGAGTTATGGTCGAAATAGCTAAGACTACATGATGTGCCTTTTTCGTGTTGGAGTGGACTGTACCGTGTGCCGCGGCACACTTCAGCTGTGCCGCGGCACTAAGCTGATTCCTGGGCATTTTTCTTGGCCCTGGGCCGTGGCACACTTGTCCTGTGCCGCGGCACACGGGCTTTTTCTGCGTTTTTTAGCAGATTTTCGAGGAGAAACATTCATTTTCTCCTCTCTTCTTCCTCCTCCCATTCTAGGCGATTCTAAGGGCGATTTTGGGCGATTTGAGTGCTCCCAAACTTGTAGAGATCATCCACCTCAAGTCTTGTTGTAGATTTTCGACCTCTACTTGAATCATTCATCCAAATCAAGGTATTTTGGCTTGAACCCTTATTTTTGTAGATTTGGGGATTTTCCTTTTTGATTCCGATTCCAATCCGTTTTTAATCAATTAATTGTTGTATAAACATTGTTTTGAACTTGTTCTACGGATTGGATACTCGTATCTTTGGTTCGTTCGACCCGAGGGGTGATTTCTTTGTTCTTGAAGGGTCTTGAACATTTAATGTTCGATTAAATGTTCGAATGAATTCCCTTTGATAGTTTGTTGGGATTTCCATTGCTTTTGGCCTTGATTCTCATCGTAATCATGTTTTATTATTCCTTACGGAGGATTATAGGTGCTCGATGATTCCGATGTCGAATTCCGTTGGTGATTGATGATTCATGTGGTGTTTTCCCGTAGTAATTTCGGTGCTATCGCGTTCTAGATAGTGTTCGGGAAATTGAGGGCTACCTGGCCGTATCCGTTCATTTTTTCCATTGCTCGTGATATCGAGGCAAGTACCTTGTCCATACTATTCTTGTTTTGTGGATACGATAATTAATGATCTTCTAAATGTGGTTGTTTGGTCGTTTGAATCGAACTTTCAAAAGATTCGGTTTAGCCTTGTTAAAGGCTTGCTTTCAAAACGCGTGTGTTTTGTGAATGGTGTGGTTTGAGAATGACTATGTGAACTCTATGGATATGTTTGGTATTGATGTTGCACTTGGTATTGCGTGTGGACGTATATTATTTCATTTTGGTGCAGTGTGTTTTGACGTGGTGGTTTTGCTAAGGATTTGATGTCTCTGAGTGAATTGTTTGGATATCTTTGTTGTATTGTGCTATATATGTGATTGTGTGGATGTGGGCGGGGCCTACGGTGGCACATGGCATGTGATCATGTGGCCAGGATGCAACAAGCGATTGATCCAACCGTGAGAGCCTAAGAAAAACTACGGTGGCACATGGCATGTGATCATGTGGCCAGGATGCAACAAGTGATTGATCCAACCGTGAGCGCCAAAGTTAATCTACGGTGGCACATGGCATGTGATCATGTGGCCAGGATGCAACAAGTGATTGATCCAACCGTGAGATGTGTGTGATTTGTTTCGCTAGCCAGCTCGGGAGGGTCCTTAGAGGCCTCGGGTGGGATGTCTGTGGTAGCGTCCGGGTCCTAGGCGATGCGCGTGCGTGATTATGTTTCGTTCATTTTATGTCCGTTGAGAATACGTGATTTTGGGATCTGGCCCTGTGAATTATTGTCGATTTTCTATTTGTGAAAACAAAATCTTTGGGCTGTGACCCCTGTTGATTTTTGGAAAGAGAAGGATTCGGAAATCCTAAATTGTTTTCTATTAAAACTCTCGATGGCATTTTAAACTGTTTTATAAATTGTTTTCCCTTGATTTGTGATCTTTCGATTTTGGAATGTTTTACCAAACTCATGCCTCGGGAAGTGCTTTTCATTACGTTTGGAACTTTGAGGATTCCTGATTATTATTGTTCTTGGAACTTGTATTGTATGGCTCGTATTTTTGCACTTGTACTTGCACTAGCAAAACAGTGGAGTTTTGCTAACCCGAGTATTCGGGGTGGATGTCTATTTTGCATTCGGGTTTTGGAGCATAGCACGGGGTCGGCGCGAAGGATGATGAAAGATGAACGATACTAATCACACGAGGTTCCGTTGATGTCGTATTGGTCGATTGTATTTTCTTTTCCGCTGCGGTATCTTTTCCCCGTTGTACGGGAGTTTATTGTATTTTGACCCCTACGTGGGTATGTGTTTGGAATTGAGTTGTACGTTATTATTGAAAGACCAAGTCGGTCTACTGAGTCATTTTAGCCTTAAAGGCGATGTTTAGATGTTTGATTTTAGTTATCAGCCTGGTAGATCCTCGAGGAGAGGGTCTACGGCGTGTAATATCCCTGAGTGGATTGGGGGTGTTACATAAATGGTATCGGAGCTTAGGTTGAGGAAACCTAGGCTGTCGGGTCAAGTCGTGTTGTTTGAGTCTTGTTTCGTCGGATTTTATCTGACTGAGTCGTGTCGCGACGCGTCGTCTGAGTTTGTTGGTCGTGATTAGTATCGTGGGCGATCATCATCTTCGTGCGACCTGTGAATGTAAGTCTCCCTTCATTGTGTTGTGCCTCGTGTGACACGAGCTATTTTTATGATTATTTGTTGAGTGACGGAATCCTCTTATGGATTTTGATTTCGTGATATGTGGTTATTTGACTCTAATATTTCATTCATATGAGGAGTAGTGTTGCTGGATTGTGCATGTTGAACTGTATTTCTTTTATCCGCTGCGTGAGTTCTTTTGTAATGACTTTCGGTAATTTACCGACCGAGTTTTATTTCGAAAACCGATTCCCTTAACCGAGTTTTTGGCATTATGGCCTTGATCGCCTTGGCGAAATTCTTATGACGGTATTTAGTATTTTGTGAATGGCTTTCGTGAGTTTTTGAAATATTACCGTCATCGGCCTTTTTGGCGTTTTTGTAAATGGTTTTATCCTGGTGGGTTCCGGCGCGGGACCCACGGCGCTATAATGTTCCGTGTAAATATCTAAACTTTTTGGGCATTCTAGCCCATTGAATAATTTTTGGAAACCTCGAGTATCTTAGAAAATTAAAATTCGAGACGTACTTTTAAAACGAATTATTTTCTTGCGGTGTTTTCAAGGTGTTTTCTAATGCCGCAATACATTTCAAAAAAAAAAATTCCGGTTGAGGACCAAAAATATTTTGAGATATTTTCAAATGCAGTTGCTTAGACCCAAGGGTCGAATCTTTTGAAAGTTTTTCACGAAAAGAAAGTGTTCTCATTTTTATCAAATGCGAAATGGTTTTCCAAAGTCTCGATAACAATGTTTCACGTTTTTACTTTTTTGAAAGGTGATACTCAAGATCAACCGGTGTTTTTCCTAAATTATTTTCAAAAGGTGGTTTTCATTTTTTTTTTTAAAACCTATCAATTCCCATTTGCGTTTGGGAATGTATGTATGATGTTCGCGTTGTCGTAATGGTGTTTGCTCCCGAGTATGATCGAATTGGTGGCATGAACGTTGAGGCGTTGCCACGCGTTTGTTGTACTAGCCCTCTGTGAGAGGTGTGAACTGGTATTTAATGGTTATCGCCTCGTGGTGGATTGCGTGTGTCACACGAGTGTGAGATGTTGAAGCTTGGGTTCGTACGTTGGTGTACATGTGTGATTGTTTCTTGATGTTTGTAATTACGTGCTGGTTATCGTTCGGGCCGTTGAGGTCGCCGAACGATACCGTCGTTGCTGTGGTGTATGTGTATATATTACTTTACGATGGTAATCGTTGTATATGATATGTGTTATGATTCTTTGTTGTGCTGAGTTGGCATCTCCGCTATGTTGTTTTGCGACGTTATGCCCCATTGTATCTAGCATTTGTATTTTCGGTATGCCGAGCCGAGGTGTTTCAACCGTGATGTGCCGGGGGAATGTACGTGCAATTTGTCCTTCTCGTCAGTAACACATTTCGAGTGTGGACTCGAGGGTCACCGAATTCAGTTTTGCGAATTGGCTACCGAGACTTTCGGAGTTTGCGCTTCAGCACAGATATCATAATCGGCTTTGAGAGGCCTTTGAAGGATGTTTCTGTCGATTGCCTGTTGTGTCGTCTCCTTGATTTCGTTATTGTGAGTAGCGGGGACGACCTTCTTTTAGAAGAGGTCGAATATAATACCCGTATTATTTTTGGCTTCTGCATTTTCTCTTTCTCAATTCTATAGACTCGCTCGTGTTCGTTGATAATTTCTGAACTTGTTCTGTATTCCGGTTTCATCGTTCGAACGAGTTGTGATCTTGTTTTGGGTCGATCTGGTTATCGCTGTGACTTTTTCGAGTTCGGTTCGATTCTTGTGAACCTTGTTCGGAAGTAACACCCTTTGGTTCTACTAGCTCTTCTATTCGACGTGGATCGGATTTTTAATTTTTGTATTTTTGACTCCGTCGACTCATTTATGTTCGTTGACATTTCTGAACTTTCCCTATCCCTTGCTTTTGTTGATCGAACGAGTGTGGTATTGTTTTGGAATAACTCGTTTGTCGCTGTGACTTTTCAATTGCTATTCCCTTTCCTATGGATCTTATGTGAATCACATCTTGTTGCTTTTACCGGATCATATATTGTCTCGAGCCGAGACGTGAACTGAGTTGTTGTTTGAATTTTATTGTTCTTCGTGATTCGAACATGATTGTTCGATTTTTGTTGTCTCGACCGTTGTGGTTCGATCGTTTGATTGTTCGGTTTTTGTTGATCTCGTTTCGTGATTGTTGAGCGTTCAGACTCCTTCCTAATTTCCTTATATTCGGGAAATTTGTCTCGTTTTCGATCTTCCAACCCTTGGGCGGTGGAATTCCGTATTTCTTCAGCGATTGGCTCGCGTTTTGATTGATGTACCGTTGGGGTGGTCAATCATATTGATTTTCGTTCGTTGTGTTTTGTGATTGTTCGGATAATCGACTTGGTTGTATTATCTGTTTGATGACGTTTGTCACTTGCTGGTTTTATTATGTCTCTATCGGTGGCGTTGTGTTGGTCGTCGTGGAGCGTGTTTTCACACCGTATGTCTCTTTGCGTTTCTTGCAGCGTTTCGCCGTTGGGCGCGAGTTTTCTATTTTTGTGTATCTCGTCGAGTTTTCCTGGCGGGTATATTGCTCCCCCCTACTTGTTTTAAGTTTCGGGACGAAACTTCTTTTAAGGAGGGTAGAATGTAATATCCGCAATTTCGAATTTCGGTAATTTTCATTTTTCGGAGGAAGTTCGTGTTGATAACTCTATCATGACCGTTTCGTCATTCCAAGAACGATTAATTCTGCACTTTTTGTCATCCGAGTTCGTTTCGGTGTCGTTTTGTTGAGTTCCGTGTCCTTAATCGACATTTTCACGTGGGAGTTCGACTTTGTAAAGTCACCATTAATTCTTGGAAACTCCAAAAATTCTGAATCTTTGCAACATTATAGAGCATCAAGTTATCTTTACAATGTTTCAAACGGTGAGTCAATCGGAGTCCAGACGAGGGAGTTATGGTCGAAATAGCTAAGACTACACGATGTGCCTTTTTCGTGTTGTAGTGGACTGTACCGTGTGCCGCGGCACACTTCAGCTGTGCCGCGGCACTAAGCTGATTCCTGGGCGTTTTTCTTGGCCCTGGGCCGCGGCACACTTGTCCTGTGCCGCGGCACACGGTCTTTTTCTGCGTTTTTTAGCAGATTTTCGAGGAGAAACATTCATTTTCTCCTCTCTTCTTCCTCCTCCCATTCTAGGCGATTCTAAGGGCGATTTTGGGCGATTTGAGTGCTCCCAAACTTGTAGAGATCATCCACCTCAAGTCTTGTTGTAGATTTTCGACCTCTACTTGAATCATTCATCCAAATCAAGGTATTTTGGCTTGAACCCTTATTTTTGTAGATTTGGGGATTTTCCTTTTTGATTTCGATTCCAATTCGTTTTTAATCAATTAATTGTTGTATAAACATTGTTTTGAACTTGTTCTACGGATTGGATACTCGTATCTTTGGTTCGTTCGACCCGAGGGGTGATTTCTTTGTTCTTGAAGGGTCTTGAACATTTAATGTTCGATTAAATGTTCGAATGAATTCCCTTTGATAGTTTGTTGGGATTTCCGTTGCTTTTGGCCTTGATTCTCGTCATAATCATGTTTTATTATTCCTTACGGAGGATTATAGGTTCTCGATGATTCCGATGTTGAATTCCGTTGGTGATTGATGATTCATGTGGTGTTTTCCCGTAGTAATTTCGGTGCTATCGCGTTCTAGATAGTGTTCGGGAAATTGAGGGCTACCTGGCCGTATCCGTTCATTTTTTCCATTGCTCGTGATATCGAGGCAAGTACCTTGTCCATACTATTCTTGTTTTGTGGATACGATAATTAATGATCGTCTAAATGTGGTTGTTTGGTCGTTTGAATCGAACTTTCAAAAGATTCGGTTTAGCCTTGTTAAAGGCTTGCTTTCAAAACGCGTGTGTTTTGTGAATGGTGTGGTTTGAGAATGACTATGTGAACTCTATGGATATGTTTGGTATTGATGTTGCACTTGGTATTGCGTGTGGACGTATATTATTTCATTTTGGTGCAGTGTGTTTTGACGTGGTGGTTTTGCTAAGGATTTGATGTCTCTGAGTGAATTGTTTGGATATCTTTGCTGTATTGTGCTATATATGTGATTGTGTGGATGTGGGCGGGGCCTACGGTGGCACATGGCATGTGATCATGTGGCCAGGATGCAACAAGCGATTGATCCAACCGTGAGAGCCTAAGAAAAACTACGGTGGCACATGGCATGTGATCATGTGGCCAGGATGCAACAAGTGATTGATCCAACCGTGAGCGCCAAAGTTAATCTACGGTGGCACATGGCATGTGATCATGTGGCCAGGATGCAACAAGTGATTGATCCAACCGTGAGATGTGTGTGATTTGTTTCGCTAGCCAGCTCGGGAGGGTCCTTCGAGGCCTCGGGTGGGATGTCTGTGGTAGCGTCCCGGTCCTAGGCGATGCGCGTGCGTGATTATGTTTCGTTGATTTTATGTCCGTTGAGGATACATGATTTTGGGCTCTGGCCCTGTGAATTATTGTCGATTTTCTATTTGTGAAAACAAAACCTTTGGGCTGTGACCCCTGTTGATTTTTGGAAAGAGAAGGATTCGGAAATCCTAAATTGTTTTCTATTAAAACTCTCGATGGCATTTTAAACTGTTTTATAAATTGTTTTCCCTTGATTTGTGATCTTTCGATTTTGTAATGTTTTACCAAACTCATGCCTCGGGAAGTGCTTTTCATTACGTTTGGAACTTTGAGGATTCCTGATTATTATTGTTCTTGGAACTTGTATTCTATGGCTCGTATTTTTGCACTTGTACTTGCACTAGCAAAACAGTGGAGTTTTGCTAACCCCCGAGTATTCGGGGGGTGGATGTCTATTTTTGCATTCAGGTTTTGGAGCATAGCACAGGGTCGGCGCGAAGGATGATGAAAGATGAACGATACTAATCACACGAGGTTCCGTTGATGTCGTATTGGTCCAGTTGTATTTTCTTTTCCGCTGCGGTATCTTTTCCCCGTTGTACGGGAGTTTATTGTATTTTGACCCCTACGTGGGTATGTGTTTGGAATTGAGTTGTACGTTATTATTGAAAGACCAAGTCGGTCTACTGAGTCATTTTAGCCTTAAAGGCGATGTTTAGATGTTTGATTTTAGTTATCAGCCTGGTATATCCTCGAGGAGAGGGTCTACGGCGTGTAATATCCCTGAGTGGATTGGGGGTGTTACAAGACTGCCACATGCATATTTGTATAGAAGTTAACTTATCTACTTCTAACTCCTGGGTATTGGATACTGGAAGTGGATCTCACATTTGTACAAATATGCAGGGGTTGAGAAGCAGTAGAGAGCTGAAAAAAGGGGAAGTGGATCTAAGAGTTGGCAATAGAGTAAGAGTTACTGCACCAGCCGTTGGAACTTATGATCTAGTTTTACTCAATGGACTTTTATTAGTTTTGAACAATTGCTATTATGTTCCTGCTATGAATAGGAATATTATTTCAGCTTATACATTAGATTGTGAAGGTTACAGTTTTCTTATTAAGAATAAGATTATTCATATTTTCTTTAATGACTTGGTTTATGGTACTGGAAAGTTATATACTGGCCTTTAAAATATTGATCTAGATGAGTCCCTTTGGAAGTCTATAACATTGCAACTAAGAAACCTAATCTCAATGATTTTAATCTAACTTACTTATGGCACTATCGATTTGGCCACATAAACGGGAAACACATTTCTAAACTCTATCATGATGGACTTTTAGACTCCTTTGACTGAGTCATAGGGGACATGCGAGTCTTTTTTATTGGACAAGATGACGAAGAATCTTTTCAACGGTCATGGAGAAAGGGCTAGTGATCTATTAGGCCTAGTACATACTGATGTATGTGGACCTCTTAGCACTAATGCTAGAGGCAGGTACCAATACTTCATCACTTTTACTGATGATTTTAGCCGGTATGGATATGTTTATATTATGATGCATAAACATGAATCTTTTGAAATGTTCAAAATATTCCAGAGTGAAGTACATAATCAACTTGGCAATACAATTAAAGCCCTTCGATCGGATTGAGATGGCGAATAATTGATCCAAGAATTCGATGATCATCTTAGGAGTTGTGGAATTGTTTCACAACTTACTCCTCGTGGAACACCTCAACATAATAGAGTGTCCGAGAGGAGGAATCAAACTTTATTAGATATGGTTCGATCCATGATGAGTCGAACAGAGCTTCCATTATCATTTTGGGGCCATGCCTTAGAGACAGCAGTATTCACCCTTAACCGTGTTCCATCTAAAGTAGTTAAAAAGACACCATTTGAGAAATGGACTGGTAGGGGACCAAACTTGTCTTTTCTTAAGATGTGGAAGCATTCGTAAGATGCCAAGTGCTTGACAAACTCCAGATCTGAAAGATGTTTATTTGTGGGATATCCTAATGAAACTAAAGGATACTACTTTTATAAGCCCGCAGAGAACAAAGTGTTTGTTTCTCAAAATGCTGTCTTCTTAGAAAGAGAATTTATTTCCAAAAGAGATAGTTAGAGAAACGTAATTCTCGAGGAAACTCGAGAATCACAAGAAGACATTGCTTCACCGATGGAAACTGAACAGGCTCAATAATTAGTTGAAGAGCCAATTCAAAGTACACAAGTATCTCGCAGATCTAATAGGTGCGACATGAACCTGAGAGATATGGGTATCTCGTAATAGGGGATGATGACGCATTGCTCGTAGATGATGATCCTAGCACCTATATAGAGCTGCTTCAGGACCAGAGTCCGAGGAATGTCTAGAGGCCATGGAGTCAGAGATGCAATCCATGTATGATAATCAAGTTTGAAAATTGATAGGTCCACCTGAGGCTGTTAAAACAATTGGGTACAAATGGGTCTTCAAAAGAAAGAAAGACATGGATGATAATCTGCAAGCCTATAAAGCTAGACTAGTGGCAAAAGGTTATAGAGAGACTCATGGTGTTGACTGAGACCTTTTCGCCAGTAATCATGCTTAAGTCAATTAGAATTTTGTTTGCCATTGCCACACACTATGATTATGAAATATGGCAAATGGATGTCAAAACAGTGTTTCTTAATGAAAACTTGCTCGAGGATGTGTACATGACACAACCAGAGGGTTTTATTCATCCAAAAAATTCTAAAAAGGTTTGTAAGCTTTAAAGATTCATTTACGGGTTGAAGCAGGCTTCTCGGAGCTGGAATCATTGTTCTGATGAAACTGTCAAAGAGTTTAGGTTTATTCAAAATGAAGATGAACCATGTGTATACAAGAAGGTTAGTGGGAGCATAGTTGTTTTCCTAATCTTATATGTATATGACATATTACTCATTGGAAATGACATGCCCATCTTGCAGACAGTCAAGACTTGGTTGGAAGTTGTTTCTCAATGAAAGACTTAGGAGAAGCTGCTTACATTATTGGGATAAAAATCTATAGAGGTAGATCAAAGTGAATGATTGGTCCGAGTCAAAGTACTCACATTAACAAAATATTGAAGAGGTTCAATATGCAGGACTCCAAGAGAGGACTCTTGCCACTATCACATGGCATTCATCTGAGTACGACTCAGAGTCCTTCGACTCATGATGAGAGAGCCTGCATGAGAAAGATTCCATATGCTTCGGCCATTGGAAGTCACATAACCGACAGAGATGATTTTACATCGCAAGCTGGTTATGTGTTTGTATTGAATAGAGATGCTGTTAGTTGGAAGAGTTCCAAGCAAAGCACAATTGCTGATTCTGTAACAAAAGCTGAGTAACTGGAAGCATCAGATGCAGCTAAGGAAGCCGTATGGATCAAGAAGTTCATTACTGAACTAGGACTGGTACCAACCATCTAGGGTCCCATAAGCCTTTATTGTGACAAGAATGGTGCTATTGCACAAGCTAAAGAGACTAGGTCCCATCATAATTCCAAATATATACTCAGAAAATATCACCTAGTCAGAGAGATCGTCAGACGAGGAGATATTACAATATGCAAAGTAGCAACAGAAGAGAATGTTGTTGATCCACTTACCAAGTCTCTCTCACAAGGAAAGCATGTTGAGCATGCTAGATCGATAGAACTAAAAGTCATGAATGAATGGTCCTAGTGCAAGTGGGATATTATTGGGAATAGTGCCCTAGGACATTCGATGTGCCTAGATTTGGAATTATCACATTTAAATATAGTTATTTGATATCATTTATTTCTCGTTGATTATTATAATGTGTACATGTTTTAATATTATAATAATCGAATAATAGTTATTCACGAATAATAAGATTATTCAAATGTCCTTGGTCCAATCACGTAGAGTGGAGGCTTAAGTGATTAATATTCTAGTATAAGTTTGATTGATAATCATCGGATGATTATGCGTATGGTGCTGATCAAACTTATGTGTATTGGTTGGAGAACGCAATACTCGACAGACCCGCATTGAGATCATTGCATGGAAATATCATAAGTGAATCTCAATATAACAGTATGTCAATAAATTATTGAACCTGAGATTATCATAGAGTCCAACATGATAATTGCTATGCCTTGACGTAATCCAACGTCATCTGAAATATGGTGATTATAAAGGTTAGAGATCGGGCTTAGTTGGAGTCATGTGCAGGGCAATGAATAATCAAGATGGGGATTTATTCCTCTCTTTAGGGAGAGAGATATCTGTTGGGTCCTCGATAAGTAGGACTGAAGGAAATGCATACCCATGCTCAAATGAAGAGTCATTTGATTCAATCAGTCTATTTATGAGCGAGAAAGCATTTGAACATAATAAGTATGACAATTTCCATGACTTAGTTCAAATATGATATCGCGAGATAAAGGGATTTGATACGTTAAATAGCTTAATCGACTATAAACTTATATTATTTGGGTAGTCATAATGTCTTGCTAGAGACCGCTTATGACTTATTATTTATAAGGTATTAAATAATTGCCAACATAATATAAGACTTTTGGGTCACACATACGACAATTAAAGACAAGCTAGAATAATTAATAGATATAATATTAGATATTATATTTATTAAAGAAATTAAATAATGAGTAATATATAATATAGGATACTCTATATTATATTATTTAATTATATCAACTGAGAAAGTTAAATATAATATTGGGTATTATATTTATTAGAGGATTAAATAGTAAGTAATATATATAATATATGATATTATATATACTGTATTATTTAATAAGTTGTGGGGCAACTAAGCAAATAATAGAACTTGACTCTAATGTTTACTTAGTATAAATAAAGGGTCTTGGACAAGGAGTTGTCTTAATAGAACCAAAAAAAAATCGATCCCTTCCTCTCCTCAAGCGGCGGATTTTATTTCTGTCCAAGAAGTCCGGTTCGGCCATCTCCATATTCTTCCCTTAGTTGATTTTGATCAATAGTACAAATCCTTCTAGCAAGGAATTATCTGTTGTACTGTTTATCAATATTATTCGTAAGGATCTAGCAATCCAGCTGGTACCAGTTGTTCGTGTGTGGATTACCGAAAAGGAAGACGATATTAATCAGCTTCTTGTCCGGGTTTCAGATATGTTCTTTGAATTAAGGTAACTCGACAAACTCTTTATAAATCAATTAAATTACTACATGAAGATCCTCATCTAGGTTTTTTGTTAATTTTCCGCTGTATTTTTGCTCATATTTATTATATTAGATACACGTAAAACCCAACATCCCCTTGCTGATAGGTAGAAAATATTGAGTAATTCCATGTGTTAATTGCATAATTTTATATTATTTATTTTAGCACATTATATTATTTTTCTATCTTTTTGATTTATGGAAGCAATTTACTTCACCAAGTGGTTTTTGTTGCGTATTTCAGATATTTAGAGTATTTTAGGAGTTCGAAGAGTTATTTGGGCCATCAAACGAGCACCCCATTGGAACTTGGGCCTTAAATCTTGCTGCAGCCGCTAGCACTGAGTTACCCAGCGTCAAACCCGACACCCAGTGCAAATTTAAATTCGGGATTTATTTACTTGGGGACTAAGAAAAGAATTAAACACAACCCTAATGACCTATACCAATGATGGAGGTTGCTCACACCTATATAAGGAGGTCGAAGAAGCTGAGAAGAGATCTATCATCACATTTATCATCACGTCTATCATCACATCTCACACATCTCTCCATCTTAATTTTTTCCTACATCCAGATCTCCTACCATCGAGCCAACGCAAGTCAAAAGGGCAGCACCACGGAGGACGGAGGAGCGTCATCACAACCGGGCAGAGAAGAAAACTAGATCTACTTCATCGGTTTTATTTCTCTTATTATTTATGAATAATGCTATATCTTTTCTAGCCACCATGTCCGGCTAAGTTCTTTATTCGAGTTCTTAGGGAAGTTTGAACCCGTATCTATATTATTTATGTTTTAATCCCGTAGCATATTCTTGAATTATTTTCTATGAATTATCTTTGTTTTATTGAGCAGATTTATTTATGCTAGAATTCACTTTAATTAGTTTGGCCAACTTAATTGAGGTTTTATATCTATTACTAGAATTAGGGTTATAATACGTAATCGTTATAATTCTATATCACAAGTAGTAACAATTGATTTTATTCAGTTGGGTAACACAAAATCAGGATCCCTTGGGTCGAGCTTGTGAACCCAATATCCTATCTATTTCCATAGTTTTGGTTCCTAATACATCTAACGAACAAGATTTGAAGAGTTTATTTTGAATCCTTCGTCTAGATAGGTTTTATTGAAGAGCTTGTTTTGATTAAATAAACTTAAGAAACGATTGAAGTTAACAGAGCTTGTTGGGGACTTCGGAGTAGGAGTTCATTAGGAATTAAGGAAAGATAAAGTGCTGCATTAATTCATAAATTAAATTAGAACGGGGGATAACGGAACTAAGAACTGGATATTAATCGCAATTGTTTTTCCTTATTAATTTTTTACTTCTTCTTTTTATTTGCATACTTGTTATTTTAATTTATCTTGTTTATTTTAAATCAACCAAACCCCCCCTTTTTTAGTCTATCTAGTATTATTATTTTTAGTAATATTATTTATTTAGTATTACTATTTCATTTTCCAAAAATATTCAACTCAATAAGTTTAATTAATTCAATCATTCCTCGTGGGTTTGACCCTTACTTACCAATACTACTATTTAGTATAAGTGAGTCAAGGACTTTTTTTACAAATATCTAATTATGACGCGTCTCGACAGTGAAGTCAAAATTTTGGCGCCGTTGCCGGGGAACGGTGTGAAATTAATTTTATTTTCTGAGTTGAATTTTATTTTTTTTCTGAGCAGCAGTTTGTTTTTAATTTTCTTAGATAGTAGTTTTTTTAATAGCAGTTTTTTATTATTATTTCGAGCAATTTTTCGACACTGGGTCCCCCAGTGTCAGTTCTGAAAATTCATAAAAATTGCCAGTGTGCACTAATCCGCTTTGTTTAAGTTTTGCATGATCACGTGGAGATAGAAACTTGTAGTATTCTCCAGAAATTATCAAATGAGATCGAGTTTTTAGGCGAAGAACAAAAGAAAGCAGAGAAGCAAGGGCCCTTATCTCGAACATGGCCACCAATTCACAGCATTTTGGTTATCGTGACAACCCTGTAAAAATGATGAAGGAGGTACATGACTCGTATATTGAGGATAAGCTAACCGAATTAACTTCCTTTGTCAGAAAACTTGCTGTAGGAAACTCACAGGTCATACCGTGCCGAATTTGCCAAACTACGGAGCACACCACCGAGCATTGCAAGGCACTATTGTATGAGATCGAGACATATGCCAATGTGGTCGGTACTGAAATTTTTTACGAAAGGAAATATGACCCATACTCCAAGACATATAATCCAGGATGGAGAGATCATCCCAATTTTAAGCGGAAATCGCAGCAAGAGGAGCCTCAGCAGAATAAGAGCCAATTTTATAAGTAGCCGTCGGAAAATTCGAGTCCCTCACTTGAAGAGATGATGAAGACCCTCACTTCTAACACGATGCAGTTGTAGAAGAACATGAGCCGATTTCAGCAAGACACTCAGTCGAGCATTAAAAATATTGAAAATAAAATTAGTCAACTTGCTGCCTTAGTGAGTCGATTAGAGAGCCAGAATAGTGGGAAACTACCCTCCCAATCAGAGGTAAATCCTAGGAACGTGAGTGCCATCACCTTGAGAAGTGGTAAACAACTGGATAACCCCCAGAAACCCGAGAAAAATCTGAACGATGAAGGAGAGAAATGAAAATCTACCATCCAAACCGACACTGGATCACCCAGTGTCATACAGTCAGATTTTTATGTAATTCCCTCAGTTTCTAATCTAGATGATCTGGATCGAATAGTTCTCCTTTCAATGGTGAAAGAGGAGATATAAGAAGATAAGGAAAATCAAGATTTAGATATGTCTCATAAAGTGGAAATCCATATACCATCCAGCCATGAAATTAAGCAAATTTCGAGGGACGAGGTTGAAGAAGTACTCTTGATTGACGAGATCAATAATACATATGTTCTCTATGAGATCATACCAAGACTAGACTATTCTCTATTGCATGGTCCCTATATAAAGAGTATGAGTGTAATTAGAATTCTTTGCACTAACGAGTTGAAGTGGTGCAAAAGAACAAAAATAATAGTGTATGTACTTGCTTTAAGACCTATACCAAAACTTCCTTGGTGCATTCGTTAAAAAGGGAAGTTCTGGTCGAGCCAACGACATAAAATAAAGGCGCTTGCTGGGAGACAACCCAGTGTATATTTATTTTTATTTTTATTTTTTAGTTGTAGAACCAAATCAAATATTCAGTTCTTTATTTTTGTTTTTCGTAGGTACCAGAGGGTCTTGGATATGGTTGGTCAACAATAGTGGACTTTGAATCAAGTTTGAGGAGGTCGATTATTATGCAGAGAAAATAATACTGGGAGGCCCAGTGCTGAGAATCTGTTCCAGTTTGAGAATTTACAAGAAAGCCTACTTTCTCTCCAAGACTAACACACCGCATTAGCCCGGTGAACTCTTTTTCTTTTCCGTACTTGATTTGCGCCTTAATTTTTTATATTCTTCGTGTTGTCGCTAAATCATTTTCCCCACACTTTGACTTAATTTGTAATAATTTTCCTGTAGTTAATTGCGAATAGTTGGTGTAAAGCATAATAGTATTTAGTATCATTTGCTCGTTTGGAATATTGGTTGGAGTTAACTCAATGTATGGTTCGTAGTTTCTCCTTTCTTTGAATTGGTTGGTTTTGTGTTAGCTTTTAATGGAATATTTCTGTGATTTAGAGACATGAGAATTGCAACACTATTAGAAAAATTAGGAAGGAAGATTATTATTAAGATTTCACTTGTGATTTGTACTAGGTCATATACCCTCTTCTTAAAATTTCGTAGGTCGTTCAATTTTTTTGGGCTACCGCATGCAAGGAGGTTAGTTGAGAAAAAAAGAGAGGTGTTGAGCAGCAACAACTGCCTAATGTTGGGGGTCCTATAATATTGTGATAAAGTAACAACGAAAAATAAAGGACTGACCCATTGTTGGTGCGTATCTGCCATCTCACACGAAAAAAGTGTTGGTGAAAAGAGCTACACGTTAGCAAATAATGGCGTGAAAGCTATCACCTAAAAAAAGAGACAAAAAAGAGGGAAAATGTGTTGGTGAAAAGAGCTACATGTTAGCAAATAACGGTGTGAAAACTATCACCTACGAACTATGATGAAGCTTGTGGATGGTGCATTCAAGTAAGTTCCTATCAACAAACAACCAATTGAAATAATAAGTTTGGGGAGATGACTAAAGTCCTTATCATAAGCTGTGAATTTTTTTAACCATTCTTCTCTTCTTGGAACTGTTTAATAGAATTGTGTTTTTATGTGTGACAATTATATGTAATTTTCATTAATTGCTTATGCAAAGTGTGTTTTAATTACGTAGAAGAGGCAATTATTACACCACTGTTTAAGTTAACGAAGGCTGAATGTTTCAAGACTTGCATATCATATTTCTACATGTGTTATCTCTTCGATCCAACTCATTCTAAGTTGCTTGAGGACAAGCAATATTTTAATTTTGGGGAGAGGACTTTTATTTTAAGCGATTACTTGAAAGAAATTTGGGCCGGTGAATGGAATTTAAGGTTTTATTGAGCTTCTTCTAGGGCGATTTTTTTTCAAATCTTTCGATATTTTTATGCTTGTGGACAAGCATTGGTCTAAGTTTGGGGAGATTTGATAGGTAGAAAATATTGAGTAACTCCATGTGCTAATTGGATAATTTTATATTATTTATTTTAGCACATTATATTATTTTATATCTTTTTAATTTATGGAAGCAATTTACTTCACCAAGTGGTTTTTATTGCTTATTTCAGATATTTAGAGTATTTTTGGAGTTAGAAGAGTTATTTGGGCCATCATACGGGCACTCCATTGGAACTTGGGCCTTAAATCTTGTTGCAGCCGCTAACACTGGGTTACCCAGTGTCACACCTGTAATACCGTAATTTCGATTTCCGGTAATTTTTTTTTAGGCGGAAGTCCATTTTGACTACTCGCTCATGACTGTTTCGTCATTCAGAGAATGATTAATTCTGCACTTTTTGTCATCCGAGTTCGTTTCGGTGTTGTTTTGTTGAGTTCCGTGCTTTTTGGCGACTTTTCCGCACTTGAGTTCGATTCTTGCGAATCTCGTTCGAAACTGCTGTTTCGAGTTTCCCGTAAGTCCGTTTAACTTTGTTAGATGTGTTGCGAGCTTTGTCTTGGTGTTCCGATCGTGTATCGTGTGTTCGGACGTTTTGGGCCATTTTCGTAATTTCCCAAAGTTTGGGGTAATTACTTTCCGTTGTCGAATTTCGAGCCTTCGGGTGGTCGGAATCGTGTGTTCTATTAGTGCACGAATTCGTCTTTGCGAGTACTTCGTAACCGTATATTCGATTCGTACTCAGGTTCGGGTTTCTGGGTCGTTCGGGCCGTCGGAGTTGGTCCCGGCCGAGTCATGGCCGGCATCTTTGAGGCTGTGCCACCGCCGAGTAATGTACGGTAGTGCTCGGCGATACGTACGTAAGGCCGGTTACGACGTAAGGCCCCGGCCGGTAACGCACGTAATGTTTCCGGCATTTCCGTGCAAAGGAGTTCGCCATGGCGATTACGTATGTAACCCGGCGTGATCGGCTTATTTAAGGCCCCTGCAATGCTTTTTTCGCCATTTTCTCCTTCTTCCCCTTCTCTTCCGCGGCTGGGGTTGTTCTTACCATGGAGCCATATTGTTGAAAAACAAATCCTCGAAGTTATTGAGGTTATATCATCAATCAATCATCCGTTAACATCCTCTGGTCTACCGAATCAAGGTTAGATTTCTTGAAAATCTAGTTTTGGGGAATTTGGGTATTTTGGTTGTTTCATCCGATTAATCCGATTTAACTTAGGATTATGATGGATTGATGATTATTTAGATGTATTATATCATTTCCTTTATTATTCCATGGTTGGATTGTATCGATTCGTTGTTTTGGTCGAGTTCTTGATCGACGCCTTGAAGGTGTCCGGTAAAATGTCTTAGAGGGGTTTTCGGGCGTTCTACGATTATTCTTTCTCGTATGATCAATGATTTATTGATTATATGTTATTAGGGTCGAGTTTCTTGCGAAGAAACTGAGTTGAACCCTTCCGTTCGTTGTCGTCTTCCTTTTCGATAGCATCGGGCGTTTCGAAGCTTTCCGGTTGAGCCGTGTTCGTTGGGATACTTGCGTGCCGATTTTGAGGCAAGTACCTTGTCCATACTATTATTGTTTTGTGAATATGATAATTGGTGTGTTTGTTTATTTGTTTGAAATGAGTTTTCAAAAGATTCGACTAGCCTCGTTAAAGGCTCACTTTCAAACGCGTGTGCTTTGTAAATTGTGGGTTGTAAGTGACTATGTGAATCCTATGGATATGTTTGGTGTTGATGATGCACTTGGTATTTGCGTGTGGACGTATATTGTTTCATTTCGGTGCATTGTGGTTTGACGTGGTGTTTTGCTAAGTGTTTGAAGCCTCTGGGTGAATTGTTTGGATATCCTTGGTGTGATATGTTATTTGTGCATGATTGATTCGCTAGCCAGTTTGGGTGGGTCCGACGGGATCACGGAGTGGGATTCGTGGCTTCGTCCTGGTCCTAGACAACGTGTGGTGCTTGAGTATTTCGCTAGCCAGCTCGGGTGGGTCCGATGGGATCACGGAGTGGGATTTGTGGCTGCGACCCGGTCCTAGGCGATGTGAGTACTGTGTTTTGTTAATGTGTTTGCTCACCTCGGGAGGGTTCGACGGGACCACGGAGGTAATTCCAATGGCTTCGACCTGGGTTCACGAGTGAAACTTCACCGCTACGTGTGTATATTTTGTGATTGTTTTTTGCTCACCCCGGGAGGGTCCGATGGGATCACGGGGGGAATTCCATTGGCTTCGACCTAGATTCACGAGTGCGGTTGCTTATGTTTTGTGAATGTGTTTGCTCACCTCGGGAGGGTTCGACGGGACCACGGAGGGAATTCCATTGGCTTCGACCTGGATTCACGAGTGAAACTTCACGGGTGCGTGTGTATTTTCTGTCCGTCGAGGACGCATGGCGTGGGTTTTTAACCTTGTGTATTATGGTTGGCTTTATTTACGAAAACAAAACCTTTTGGCTGTGACCCTGTTGATTTTTGGAAAGCGAAGGATTCGGTAATCCTAAATTGTTTCCTATTAAAACTCTCGATGGCAATTCAAACTGTTTTATAAATTGTTTTCCCTTGATTTGCGACCTTTCAGTTTTAGAATGTTTTACCAAACTCTTGCCTCGGGAAGTACTTTTCATCACGTTTGGATTTTTAAGGATTCCTGGTTATTGTTATTCGTGAAATGTGAATTGTATGGCTCGTATTTGCACTTTGTACTTGCACTAGCAAAACAGTGGAGTTTTGCTAACCCCCGAGTATTTGGGGGGTGGATGTCTATTTTTGCATTCAGGTTTTGGAGCATAACACAGGGTCGGCACGAAGGATGATGAAAGATGATCGATACTAATCACATGAGGAACCGTGCATTGTTTATTGGTTCAGTTATACTTTATTTTCATTGCTATATTTTTCCGTTGTACGGGTGTGGTTGTTTTGACCCTGCGTGGGCATGAGTTGTATTTGAGTTGTATGTATTTATTGAAAGACCAAATCACCATCGAGTCAGTTTAGCCTAAAAGGCATGGTTGAGTTGTTATATGTTGTTACCAGCCTGGTAGATCCTTGAGGAAAGGTTCTACGGCGTGTAATATCCCTGAGCGGATTGGGGGTGTTACAGAAATGGTATCGGAGCTTAGGTTGAGGAAACCTAGGCTGTCGGGTCAAGTCGTGTTGTTTGAGTCTTGTTTCGTCGGATTTTATCTGACTGAGTCGTGTCGCGACGCGTCGTCTGAGTTTGTTGGTCGTGATTAGTATTGTGGGGCGATCATCATCTTCGTGCGACCTGTGACTGTAAGTCTCCCTTCTTTGTGTTGTGCCTCGTGTGACACGAGCTATTTTTATGATTATTTGTTAATTGATGGAATCCTCATATGGATTTTTATTTCTTGATATGTGGTTATTTGACCCTCATATTTCGTTCATATGAGGAGTAGCGTTGCTGGATTGTGCATGTTTGACTTTATTTCTTTTATCCGCTGCGTGAGTTCTTTTGTAATGGCCTTCGGTATTTTACCGACTAAGTTTTATTTCGAAAACCGATTCCTTTAACCGAGTTTTTGGCCTTGACCGTTTTGATGGTAGTTGGGTGTTTTCAAATGATTTTGTGAGTTTTGATAAGTACTACCGTCATCGGCCTTTTTGGGCGTTTTTGTAATTGGTTTTTAGCCTGGTGGGTTCGGCAGGACCCACGGCGCTATAAAGTCTTGTGTAATTACCTGAAGTTTTTGGGTATTCTAGCCCATTGAATTATTTTTGAAAACCTTGAGTATCTTAGAAAATAAATTTCGAGACGTACTTTTAAAATGAATTATTTTCTCGTGGTACATCCAAGGTGCCACAACATGTTTCAAAATTCTTCTACCTCGAGGACCAAAATGTTTTGAGATATTTTCGGTGTTTAGAAACACTTATACTTAGACCCGAGGGTCGGATATTCTGAAAGTTTTCACTAAAAGAAAGGTGTCCTCATTTTTGTTCAAACGCAAGATGATTTTCAAAGTCTTGAAAATGATGTTTGTTCAACTTTTTGTAAAATGATACTCAAGATCAACTGGTGTTTCCAAACTGTCTTCAAAAGGTGGTTTTCGTTTTAAAACCCATCATTTCCTGTTTTTGGTCGGAGAAAGTGTGTATGATGTTTGTATTGTTGTTAGGGTGTTAACCTCCGAATTATGATTGAATTGGTGGTGTGAACGTTGAGTCGTTCGCCACGCGTATGTTTTGTTAGCCCTTTGTGGGAGGTGTGATGACGATCTTTAATGTTGTCATTTCGTGGTGGCTTGCGTGTTATCGCACCTGTGTGAGCTGTTAAAGCTTGGGCTTGTACGTTTGTGTACATGTGTGGTTGTTTCATGATGTTTGTAATTATGTGCTGGTTATTGTTCGGGCCGTTGAGGTCGCCGAACGATACCGTCGTTGCTGTAGTGTTTGTGTGTGTATTACTTTACGATGATAATCGTTGTATATAATATGTGTTATGATTCTTTGTTGTGCTGAGTTGGCATCTCTGCTATGCTGTTTTGCGACGTTATGCCCCATTATATCTAGCATTTTGTATTTTCGGTATGCCGAGCCGAGACGTTTCAACCGTGATGTGCTAGGGCATGCACATGTAAATTGTCCTTCTCGTCGGTAACAAATTTCAAGGGTGGACCCGAGAGACACAGGATCCGGTTTTGCGAGTTGGGTTCCGAGTCTTTCGGGGCGCGAACTTTAGTACAGATATGAGGATCAGCTCTGAGAGGCCCATGGGAGATGTTTCTGTCGTTTTCTTTTTGAGTTGTCACCTTACTTCCGTTGTTGTGAGTTACGGGAACGACATTTCTTTTATAAGAGGTCGAATGTAATGCCCGTATCATTTTTGACTTCCACATTTTCTCTCCCTCAAGTCTATCGACTCGCTCGTGTTCGTCGATACTTTTTGAACTTGTTTGATGTCTCGGTTGTCATCGTTCGAACTGGTTGTGACCTTGTTTCTGAACGATCTGTTTATCATCGTGACTTTTTCGAGTTCGGTTCGATTCTTGTGAACCTTATTTGGAAGTAACATCTTTTGATTCTACTAATTCTTTTATTCGAAGTGGATCGGATTTTGAACTTCTATATTTTCGACTCTGTCGACTCGTTTATGTACGTTAACATTTTCTGAACTTTCCCTATTCCTTGCTTTTGTTGGTCGAACGAGGGTGGTATTGTTTCGGAATAACTCGTTTGTCGTTGTGACTTTTCAATCGATATTCCCTTTCCTGTGGATCTTATGGGAATGCACGTCTTGTTGTTCTCACCAGGTCATCCTGAGAGTTGTTGTTTGAATTTTATTATCCTTCGTGTTTCGGACATGATTGTTCGATTTTTGTTGTCTTGATCGTTGGTTTGCTCGGTTTTTGTTCTCGTTTCGTAATTGTTGAGCGTTCAGGCTCCTTCGTAATTCCCTTAAGTTCGGGAAATTAGTCTCGTTTTCGATCTTCCAACCCTTAGCGGTGGAATTTCGTATTTGTTCAGGGTTTGGCTCGCGTTTTTATTGATGAACCGTTGGGTTGGTCAATCGCATTGATTTTCGTTCGTTGTGTTTTGTGACTGTTCGGATGATCGACTTGATTGTACTATCTGTTTGATGACGCTTGTCACTTGTGGGTTTTATTATGTCTCTACCGGTGGCGTTGTGTTAGTCGCCGTGGAGCGTATTTTCACGCCGTATGTCTCTTTGCGTTTCTTGCAGCGTTTCACCGTCGGGGGCGAGTTTTCGGTTTTGTGTACCTCGTTGAGCTTTTCCTGGCGGGATACTTCTTCTCCCTACTTGTTTTAAGTTTCGGGACGAAACTTCTTTTAAGGAGGGTAGAATGTAATACCCGTAATTTCGATTTCCGGTAATTTCTTTTTTTTTTTCGGCGGAAGTCCATTTTGACGATTCGCTCATGACCGTTTCGTCATTCCGAGAATGATTAGTTCTGCACTTTTTGTCATCCGAGTTCGTTTCGGTGTTGTTTTGTTGAGTTCCGTGCTTTTTGGCGACTTTTCCGCACTTGAGTTCGATTCTTGCGAATCTCGTTCGAAACTGCTGTTTCGAGTTTCCCGTAAGTCCGTTTAACTTTGTTAGATGTGTTGCGAGCTTTGTCTTGGTGTTCCGATCGTGTATCGTGTGTTTTGGACGTTTTGGGACATTTTTGTAATTTCCCAAAGTTTGGGGTAATTACTTTCCGTTCCGTTGTCGAATTTCGAGCCTTCGGGTGGTCGGAATCGTGTGTTCTATTAGTGCAAGAATTCATCTTTGCGAGTACTTCGTAACCGTATATTCGATTCGTACTCAGGTTCGGGTTTCAGGGTCGTTCGTTCCGTCGGAGTTGGTCCCGGCCGAGTCATGGCCGGACATCTTTGGGCCAGCCACCGGCCGAGTAACGCACGGTAGTGCTCGGCGATTACGCACGTAAGGCCGATTACGCACGTAAGGCCCCGGCCGTAACGCACGTAATGTTTCCGCATTTCTAGCGGTGAGTTCGGCCATGGCGATTACGACGTAAGCCATGGCCGATTACGCACGTAACACGGCCGGCACCTCTATTTAAGGCCCCAAATGCTTTTTTCGCCATTTTCTCCTTCTTCCCCTTCTCTTCCGCGGCTGGGGTTGTTCTTACCATGGAGCCATGTTGTTGAACAACAAATCCTAGAAGTTATTGAGGTTATATCATCAATCAATCATCCGTTAACATCCTCCGATCTACCGAATCAAGGTTAGATTTCTTGAAAATCTAGTTTTGGGGAATTTGGGTATTTTGGTTGTTTTCGTCCGATTAATCCGATTTAACTTAGGATTATGATGGATTGATGATTATTTAGATGTATTATATCATTTCCTTTATTATTCCATGGTTGGTTTGTATCGATTTGTTGTTTTGGTCGAGTTCTTGATCGACGCCTTGAAGGTGTCCGGTAAAATGTCTTAGAGGGGTTTTCAGGCGTTCTACGATTATTCTTCCTCGTATGATCAATGATTTATTGATTATATGTTATTAGGGTCGAGTTTCTTGCGAAGAAACCGAGTTGAACCCTTCCGTTCGTTGTCGTCTTCCTTTTCGATAGCATCGGGCGTTTCGAAGCTTTCCGGTTGAGCCGTGTTCGTCGGGATACTTGCGTGCCGATTTTGAGGCAAGTACCTTGTCCATACTATTCTTGTTTTGTGAATATGATAATTGGTGTGTTTGTTTATTTGTTTGAAATGAGTTTTCAAAAGATTCGACTAGCCTCGTTAAAGGCTCACTTTCAAACGCGTGTGCTTTGTAAATTGTGGGTTGTAAGTGACTACGTGAATCCTATGGATATGTTTGGTGTTGATGATGCACTTGGTATTTGCGTGTGGACGTATATTGTTTCATTTCGGTGCATTGTGGTTTGACGTGGTGTTTTGCTAAGTGTTTGATGCCTCTGGGTGAATTGTTTGGATATCCTTTGTGTGATATGTTATTTTTGCATGATTGATTCGCTAGCCAGCTCGGGTGGGTCCGACGGGATCACGGAGTGGGATTCGTGGCTTCATCCCGGTCCTAGGCGACGTGTGGTGCTTGAGTATTTCGCTAGCCAGCTCGGGTGGTTCCGACGGGATCACGGAATGGGATTTGTGGCTTTGACCCGGTCCTAGGCGATGTGAGTACTGTGTTTTGTGAATGTGTTTGCTCACCTCGGGAGGGTTCAACGGGACCACGGAGGGAATTCCAATGGCCTCGACCTGGGTTCATGAGTGAAACTTCACCGCTACGTGTGTATATTTTGTGATTGTTTTTCGCTCACCTCGAGAGGGTCCGATGGGATCACGGAGGGAATTCCATTGGCTTCGACCTGGATTCACGAGTGCGGTTGCTTATGTTTTGTGAATGTGTTTGCTCACCTCGGGAGGGTTCGACGGGACCACGGAGGGAATTCCATTGGCTTCGACCTGGATTCACGAGTGAAACTTCACGGGTGCGTGTGTATTTTATGTCCGTCGAGGACGCATGGCGTGGGTTTTTAACCTTGTGTATTATGGTTGGTTTTATTTACGAAAATAAAACCTTTGGGTTGTGACCCTGTTGATTTTTGGAAAGCGAAGGATTCGGTAATCCTAAATTGTTTCCTATTAAAACTCTCGATGGCAATTCAAACTGTTTTATAAATTGTTTTCCCTTGATTTGCGACCTTTCGGTTTTAGAATGTTTTACCAAACTCTTGACTCGGGAAGTACTTTTCGTCACGTTTGGATTTTTAAGGATTCCTGGTTATTGTTATTTGTGAAATGTGAATTGTATGGCTCGTATTTTCACTATGTACTTACACTAGCAAAACAGTGGAGTTTTGCTAACCACCGAGTATTCGGGGGGTGGATGTCTATTTTTGCATTCAGGTTTTGGAGCATAACACAGGGTTGGCACGAAGGATGATGAAAGGTGATCGATACTAATCACATGAGGAACCGTGCATTGTTTATTGGTTCAGTTGTACTTTATTTTCCGCTCCTATATTTTTCCCGTTGTACGGGTGTGGTTGTGTTTTGACCCCTGCGTGGGCATGAGTTGTATTTGAGTTGTATGTATTTATTGAAAGACCAAATCGGTCTACTGAGTCATTTTAGCCTTAAAGGCATGGTTGAGTTGTTATATGTTGTTACCAGCCTGGTAGATCCTTGAGGAAAGGTTCTACGGCGTGTAATATCCCTGAGCGGATTGGGGGTGCTACAAAACCCGACACCCAATGCAGATTCAATTTCGGAATTTATTTACTTGGGGCCTAAGAAAAGAATTAAACACAACCCTAATGACATATACCAAGGATGAAGTCTGCTCACACCTATATAAGGAGGCCAAAGAAGCTGAGAAGGGATCTATCATCACATCTTACACATCTCTCTCCATCTTAATTTTTCCTACATCTAGATCTCCCACCATCGAGCCAACACAAGTCAAAAGGGCAGCACCACGGCGGACGTAGGAGCATCATCACAATCGGGCAGAGAAGAAAACAAGATCTACTTCATCGGTTTTATTTCTCTTATTATTTATGAATAATTCTATATCTTTTCTAGCCACCATGTCCGGTTAAGTTTTTTATTTGAGTTCTTAGGGAAGTTTGAACCCGTATCTAAATTTATTTATGTTCTAATCCCGTAGCATATTGTTGACTTACTTCCCGTGAATTATCTTTGTGTTATTGAGCAGATTTATTTATGCTATAATTCACTTTGATTGGTTTGGACAACTTAATTGAGGTTTTTATATCTATTGCTAGATTTAGGGTAATAATACGTAATCATTATAATTCTGTATCACGAGTAGCAACAATTGATTTTATTCAGTTGGGTAACACAAAATCAGGATCCCTTGGGCCGAGCTTGTGAACTCAATATCCTTTCTATTTCCATCATTTTGGTTCCTAATGCATCTAACGAACAAGATTTGAAGAGCTTGTTTTGAATCCTTCGTCTAGATAGGTTTAATTGAAGAGCTTGTTTTGATTAAGTAACTTAAGAAACGATTGAAGTTAACAAAGCTTGTTGTTGACTTCGGAGTAGGAGTTCATTATGAATTAAGAAAAGATGAAGTGATGCATTAATTCATTAATTAAATTAGAATAGGGGATAACAGAACTAAGAACTGAATATTAATCGCAATCGTTTTTCTCATTAAATTTTTGCTTCATCTTTTATTTGCGTATTGTTATTTTAATTTATATTGTTTAATTTAAATCGACCAAACCCTCCCTTTTTTTAGTCTATCTAGTATTATTATTTTTAATAATATTATTTATTTAATATTACTATTTTCATTTTCCAAAAATATTCAACTCAATAAGTTTAATTAATTCAACCGTTCCTCGTAGGTTCGACCCTTACTTAACAATACTACTATTTAGTATAAGTGAGTCAAGGACTTTTTAGCAAACATCTAATTTTGACGAGTCTCGACAGCGCGGTCAAAATTTTGGCGCCGTTGCCGGGTAATGGTGCAAAATTAATTTTATTTTCTGAGTTGAATTTTTATTTCTTATTTATTTTTTTCTGAGCAGCAATTTGTTTTTAATTTTCTTAGACAGTAGTTGTTTTAATAGCAGTTTTTATTATTATTTCGAGCAGTTTCTCGACACTGGGTCACCCAGTATCAGTTCTGAAAATTCATAAAAATTGCCAGTTATGCACTAATAAGCTTTGTTTAAGTTTTGTATGACTACAAGATCACGTGGAGATATAAACTTGTAGTATTTTCCAGAAATTATCAAATGAGATCGAGTTTTCAGGCGAAGAACAAAAGAAAGCAGAGAAGCAAGGGCCCTTATCTCGAACATGGCCACCAATTCATAGCATTTTGGTTATCGTGACAACCCCGTAAAAATGGTGAAGGAGGTACATGACTCGTCTATTGAGGATAAGCTGACCGAATTAACCTCCTTTGTCAGATAGCTTGCTGTAGGAAACTCACAGGCTATACCGTGCCGAATTTACCAAACTACGGAGCACACCACCGAGCATTGCAAGGCACTATTGGATGAGATCGAGACACATGCCAATGCGGTCGGTACTGAAAATTTATACGGAAAAAAATATGACCCATACTCAAAGACATATAATCCAGGATGGAGAGACCATCCCAATTTTAAGTGGAAATCGTAGCAAGAGGAGCCTCAGCAGAATAAGAGCCAATTTTACAAGCAGCCGTCGGAAAATTCGAGTCCCTCACTTGAATAGATGATGAAGACCCTCAATTCTAACACGATGCAGTTGCAGCAGAACGTGAGTCGATTTCAGCACAACACTCAGTCGAGCATTAAAATATTGAAAATCAAATTAGTCAACTTGCTACCTCAATGAGTCGATTAGAGAGCAAGAATAGTGGGAAACTACCCTCCCAATCAGAGGTAAATCCTAGGAACGTGAGTGCCATCACCCTGAGAAGTGGTAAACAGCTGGAGAACCCCCAGAAATCCGAGAAAAATCTGAAAAATGAAGGAGAGAAATGAAAATCTACCATCCAAACCGACACTGGATCACCCAGTGTCATACAGTCAGATTTTTATGTAATTTCCTCAGTTTCTAATCGCAATTATCTGGATCGAATAGTTCTTCCTTCAATAGCGAAAGAGGAGATATAAGAAGATAAGGAAAATCAAGATTTAGATGTGTCTCATAAAGTGAAAATCCATATATCATCCAACCCCCGAATGAGGATGCAGTTACTTAATCACCACTGCACGACTCTATCGGAGTTTATAGAGAGAGCTCTTGATTATGAATGTACAATGAAGGAGATCTCTAAGAAGAAGCCTCAGTCTTCTAACAAGAGATCAAGGAATCAGAACCAAGCTGATGGTAATCAGGGGACATTCAAGAAACCTCAATCCGGACTGACTTTTTATGAGCGTTCACCTGCGGCATCAAAACCGACGGGATCATATTCCCGAGTGGCCAGCCCGTCTATCGTATGTTTTAACCGTGGAGAGCAGGGACACATCCGCACCAAATGTCCGAAGCTGTCTGTTGCATGCCTTACTTGTGGGATTTCTAGGCATCGTGCTCGTTTTTGTAGGAGTGGACCAGGACGTACTACAGCAGCTTCATATGCTCCAGTTCAATCATCAGTTCAGGACCGTACACCTCCGTCCGCTTCCCACCAGACTATCGGGGCGAACAGGGGAGTAGGTCGAGGGAATCAAGTTGGTACATCTGGTACCTGGGCAAAAAAAACCAGAATCTACGAGATGAAGAGAGCCGACGACCCCAAAGCCAGCATGATCGCAGGTACACTCGAGATTCATTCTCAGCCTGTACGCACTTTTTTTGATACTGGTGCCTTGCATTCCTTTATATCTGCATCTTGTTTGAGCTGTTTACAATTAGATCATATTGTAAATTGTGAGCCTTATGTGATCGGTCTACCTGATGGTAGAAGAATTATTAGGAATCATGAAGTTCAAGACTGTCCGATTTGTTTGAACGACCGTGAGTGGTTGTCAAATTTGATTGTGGTCGATTTACCTAAAGATGATGTAATCTTGGGTATCGATTGGATGAATTTTCATGATGCCACACTTAGTGTCCGTAAGTGGATGGTGACCGTCACTTCTGATGATGGTTTCGAGTGTATTTTTCAGGGTGATAATCCCCAACCGTTCCAGGAGAGTTATCAGCGCTATGAAAGCAGTGAAACTGCTTAATCAAGGGTGTATTGGTTATTGGTGTTACATGACCAAAACAACAGATCGACCAGTTGAATTGGATGATATTCCGGTACTTCGAGACTACCCAGATGTATTTCCAGATGAGTTGCCAAGCTTACCTCCACATCGTGAAGTAGAGTTTACTATTGAGTTAGATCTAGGTACGTCCCCGCTTTCGAAAGCACCGTATCGTATGGCACCGACTGAGATGTAAGAGTTGAAGAGCCAACTTGAGGAGTTGACTGAGAAGGGCTATATTCGACCTAGTGCATCCCCTTGGGGAGTACTAGTGTTATTTGTACGGAAGAAAGACGGATATCTGCGTTTGTGTATTGATTACCGTGAGCTGAACAGGGTAACAATATGTTGTTACCCAAACTATTATCCGGAAGGGATTGCTGGAACGGATGAGTAACAAACAAAATGCGAGAGCACGTCCGTGGGAAAGTAAATAACACAAGATTTGCTGAGGTTGTTAGTCCCGGGCTTGAATGCTCTCGCGAGATATTATTAATACGAATACTTGGGAGTACAAATATTAATGTTAGTACAATTACAATGAGTGTAAAGACCCTAGTTATCTAGCTCTTGAGTGCCGATGATTGCCGGAAGAACCAGAGTTGATGCTCTGTGAGTTCTTGTAACAACGATAGAGTGCTGCGTTTTTAGCTGAGTTTTTGAACTTCTGAACCTCTCTCCAGTTGCTGGAGGTTTCCTATTTATAGGAGTGGAGGTAGCTGGGTGATCGCCTTTGCTGTATTATAATAAGCGGGCGATCGTCTTTAGCACATGGGTTGGTCTCCTTAAAGTCCACAGCAGCTGCTGGCATCCGGATGTGCGAACCAATGAGAAGACAACACGCGTCTTGAGTCGCTGTCTTGGGAGGTCCCACCTAGGACCTTTCGGCGGGTCTGTCGGTAGGTGAGGCGGTCCTTGGCGTTGACAGCTGTTGATGGGCTGGAGTCAAGGATCCTTATTCTGTTGAAACTCAAATACGAAATCTCTGTTGGAATATTTTATTCCATACATTCATTAATAAGCTTTTGATGATTAAGTACAAAGCAAAACAACAAAGATACAAAGCAAAACAACGAAGGAATCGAAGTCGCAAAAAGCTGGTCAGAAGGAAGATAACATACGCTATATTGAGAGAATAACGTACGTAATATGATGAGCTTAACGTACGTAACAAAATGATGATAACGTACGTAACTAAGTGTTTCAGTATTCAAACAATAAGAACGTTGGAGATGACGTCATGGCATAGGCCAGCAAGCAACGGATATGTTGACAAATTTTAACATACGTAATGGGCAATTTGCTAACGTACGTAACACATAAGATGAAGGCTACTGGACTGTTTTGTGAAGAGTAGAACGTATGTAACAGATTGATGTTAACGTACGTAATGAAGCTAACGTACGTAATGAAGGAGTGATAACGTACGTAAATAAGGCACAGAAGGTTAACGGCTAGATGGAAGAGAAATGGCTATAAATACCACTTCAAATGGTATTCATCTTACAACAACGCAAAGCAAACGATTCAGTTATCATACATTGTTATACACATTATTGTTGTTGTGATATTGAGTTTATATTGATAGTTTGAGTGTTTATACATTCAACACATACACGAGAGATAAAAGAAAAGATACGATTGGATTTGGTTTTATTAGGATCAAGGATCCGGCATTGTTAGAATCACAATCGATATCTAAGTGAGGTTTATCTAGTACCGATAGAAAGCTAGAGTGGTTGATTCCTTGTCTAATAGAAAAGGAAAACGATTTAACTTGGACCGACATAAAGATAAGTTTGTAACGGTAATATCTCGACCGATAGAAGAGATATTGAACGGTTTACTCGGATCGATAGAAGACGAGCTTGTAACAGTTATCCCTCGACCGATAGAAGAGAGGTGCAGAGGTTTATCTTAAGCCTATAGAAAAAGATACCGAGAGAGGACGTAGGCACGTTTGGCCGAACCTCTATAAATCCTTGTGTCGATTTATTTTCTGCACTTTATTTAAATCGCTTCCGCAACGCGAAAGATTTTCACAACTCTATCTCCAAATGGTGATACCGACCAATAGTGTTCCAACAATTGGTATCGGAGTGGTACCTCCAATAAGCAGCATAACATCCGAGGAGTCGATCCAAATGGCATTTCAAATTGCTCCAGTCAAAGGCCTTGCTCTAAACCGACCACCATTTTTTGATGGCACGAACTTTATGACGTGGAAGAAAAAGATGTCAATATTCATCCGAGCATATGACATCGAGCTTTGGAAAGTGATATGTCTTGGTCCGAAAATTCCAATCAAATCCGACAGTACGCTTAAATCTTTCGAAGAATATGATGACGCGGATTGGAAAAATGATCATTACAATTGTAAGGCAACTCAACTTCTATATTGTGCCTTAAATCCAGAAGAACACAACCAGATATCTTCGTGTGATAGTGCGAAAGAAATATGGAAAATGCTTGAAGTCACACACGAAAGAACGTCTCAAGTCAAGGAGACAAAAATAAACATGCTCCTTCACGAGTACGAACTATTTCAAATGAAGGACGATGGATCCATCACGATCATCGGTCATCACAAATGGGTTAGCGTGTTTTGGAAAACCACTTTCGAGTAGTGAGAAAGTAAAGAAGATCCTCCGATCACTACCTCGAGAATGGGACAGTACGGTGACGGCTATAATGGAATCTAAAGATTTAAACAATCTTGATTTTAGTGCTCTCGTTGGTTCACTTATAAACTACGAGATTGTCCTAAAATCTCGGAATGCCAAACCGAAGCCGAAAGAAAAATCAATAGCCATGAAGGCTAAGATGTCAAAAAGAGAAGAAATTCTGGTGGATGATAGCGACAAAGAATCGGCATATTATGCCAAGAATATTAATAAGTTTCAACACTTATTAAATCGGAGAAAGAAGGACACCCAAGTGGGCGAATATAAGAAATTCGACAATTCTTGTCGATTATGTGGTAAACCAGGCCACTTTGCGAAGAAGTGCCGAGCGAAACCCAAGAAGGAGGTTTTAATTGCAACATGGAGCGCTGAAGACGAAGATGATGATTTTAACAATCAAAATAATCTCGCTCTCATGGCACGAAGCTCATTCGACGATAGCGACGTCGAAAGTCACGTAAGTAACTCCTACGATGAACTTTTTGAAACATTTGAGTTATTGCATACGGACTATCAAAATGCTCTATCCGATATTAAATCCCTACAATCGAAAAATAAATTATTGGAACCCAAGATTTCCAAAATTCTTGAAAAGGGAAAGTTTATCGAAACCGATCATTCAAAATGTGTTGAGAATGAAAATATTTTAAAGGATGATCTTTTGAAAGTCAAACCGAGCTGAAAAATTTAACGAATGAATTTTCGTGTGGAAACGAAAAATTTGAACAAATGCTCTCGGTTCAAAAATATACTTTAAATAAACAGGGGTTGGGATTCAAACAACATTCTAAAAATGAATCCGTAAATGTTAAAATACCCCAATGTGGAAAATATTTAAAAATTGGGCATCATTTTACGAATTGCAAAAGCCCAAGACGGACGATAAAAACTAAGAAAATTTGGATTCGAAAAGGAACTTTTATACCGAATATCGTCTATGTCTCTAAAAAAAACCAACTACAGGATGGGTCCCCAAAAATTATTTTTAACAAATTGTATTTTACTCAGGGGGAGTATATTTTTAAAATGGATATTTTATTCAGGGGGAGTTTTACCCTATCATGTATATTTTTTTATATACATCAATTGGTATTTATTACTCGTTTTTATTACACTTTTTGCTGAATACAAAAAGGGGGAGAAAGGAGTTGAATTGATAAAAAGCGTCATGGAAGAATGACGAGAAAAATAAAATGCAAAAAGGAGGAGAAAAGAAAAGACGAAGAAGTCGAAAAATAATAAAAGAATAAGAAGTCGAAAATGAGATAAAAAGGGGGAGAAACGAAGTAGTTGAAAACATGAAAAGGAGAAGTCAAAAATGACAAGAAAAGAAAAGTTGGGTGAAACTAACGAAACGATCAAAGTAGCGACTTGCCTCTTTACCTATTAGGGTTTGGGGCTATATTCGGCGGTAGAGGCTTCATCGTATGCCTTTGTGGCCTCGAGGGCCCAATCTTGGGTGCTTCAGGACCACATCTTACGCAGTAGTGGTGTATGTGATATGGATTATGATTATGATTGTGCTTTGACTTGTCTTCGAGATATGATTCCAAGTTTTGACTTTGGCAGTTTCACTAAAAAGGACATCGCCCCCCCTAAAGCCCAACACACATTGGCGAGTGCTCTTTTTTAGCAAGATTGTCCAGGACATTGGAGTTCACTTTGAGATGACTGTTAGACAAAAAGCTGTTTTTGAGTGTCTGCGTGCACCACATGCTCAAGAATTTATCCTTGCCATCCCTATAGATGGTCTTGGTCAACATATGTCGCCGATTGAGTATCGCACTATCCTTAAATATCGCCTCATGATCCCTATTTTTCCGGTTGATGAAATTTGCCTAGTTTGTCACAAATCTTGTTTGGATTCATTCGGAGAGCATGCAGTTCATTGTAGAGAGCTTCCGGGGTTCAAATACTGACACGATTTGGTTAGGGATGTTCTTTTTGACATATTCAGGCGGGCTGGGATTTCAGTTAAGAAAGAAGCACCTGTGAATTTCTTGACTGACCCGATAGAAGGAAGATCGACACTTAGACCAGCTGACATTTTGGTCTTTGGATGGATAGGAGGGAAACATGCTTGTGTAGATCTAACGGGGGTTTCTCCACTTGTGGGATTGGGGAATTATGCTTTTACGGCAGGTCGGGCTGCTTTGAAAGCCGCTTCATACAAAGTAACCAAACACGAGAAAGCGTGCCTTGATAACCAACACGCGTTTATACCTTTTCCATTTGATACATTTGGCTTCCTTGCACCTAAGGCTGTGGAGCTGCTCAAAAGAGTCCAACGGGTTATGCATGGCAATGTTACGACCCCAAGGTATCTGAATGTAGTTTTTAAAAGACTTAGTTTTGCTATTCAAAAAGGGCTAGCGGCGTAGCTTGTTGCCCGCTTGCCTGTCGTTTCAGTGTAAAATGCTCTTATTGAAAAAGTTAAGGGTGTTGTTTTGTAATCATCAAAAATGGGGAGATTGTTGGAATATTTTATTCCATACATTCATTAATAGAGTTTTGATGATTAAGTTGCTAAATAAAGCAAAACAACAAAGAGACGAAGCAAAACAACGAAGGAATCGAAGTCCCAAAAAGCTGGTCAGAAGGAAGATAACGTACGCTATATTGAGAGAATAACGTACGTAATATGCTGAGCTTAACGTACGTAACAAAATGATGATAACGTACGTAACTAAGTTTTTCAGTATTCAAACAAGAAGAACGTTGGAGATGACGTCATGTCATAGGTCAGCAAGCAATGGATATGTTGATAAATGTTAACGTATGTAATGGGCAATTTGCTAACGTACGTAACACATAAGATGAAGGCTACTGGACTATTTTGTGAAGAGTATAACGTACGTAACATATTGATGTTAACGTACGTAATGAAGCTAACGTACGTAATGAAGGAGTGATAACGTACGTAAAGAAGGCACAGAAGGCTAACGGCTAGTTGGAAGAGAAATGGCTATAAATACCACTTCAAATGGTATTCATCTTACAACAACGCAAAGCAAACGATTCAGTTATCATACATTGTTATACACATTATTGTTGTATTTATATTGAGCTTATATTGATATTTTGAGTGTTTATACATTCAACACATACATGAGAGGTAAAAGAAAAGATATGATTGGATTCGGTGTTATTAGGATCAAGGATCCGGCATTGCTAGAATCGCAATCGATATCTAAGTGAGGTTTATCTAGTACCAATAGAAAGCTAGAGTGGTTGATTCCTTGTGCAATAGAAAAGGAAAATGGTTTAACTTGGACCGACATAAAGACAAGTTTGTAACGGTAATATCTCGACCGATAGAAGAGAGATTGAACGGTTTACTCAGACTGATAGAAGACAAGCTTGTAACGGCTATCTCTCGATCGATAGAAGAGAGGTTCATAGGTTTATCTTAAGCCTATAGAAAAAGATACCGAGAGAGGACATAGGCACGTTTGGACGAACCTCTATAAATCCTTGTGTAGATTTATTTTTTGCACTTTATTTAAATCGCTTCCGCAACGCGAAAGAGTTTCACAACTCTATTTCTAAACGGTGATACCGACCAATACTGCTCCAACAATCTCTACATTTCGTCAACAAGATTCGGAGTCATTTCACGAAGCATGGGAGAGATACAAAGATATGCTACAAAAATGTCCTAACCATGGTTTCAATTTGGGAGCACAAGTTAATTACTTCTATTCTGGACTCTTACCTACATGCCGAGCCAATGTCGATTCATCATCAAATGGCTCACTTGGCAACAAAACTATGAGAGAGGCTTATAATCTTTTTGAGGTTATAAGTGAACAAAGTGTAAGATGGCCAGACAGAAATATCCAAAAGAAACCAAATGGTGTTTTTGAAGTGGATTCTTATTCACTTATGTTGGCAAAAATTGAAGCTTTATCAAAGAAAGTCGAGGACATGTCTGTTTCAACTCCTCAATCTGTGAAGACGGTGCAAACTCCACTAGTTTTAGCTCTTTCATGTGAAATTTGTGGAGCAACTCACAACAGCACTTTGTGTCCCTTAATGCAACAGGGGCAGTCATTCCCACAACCAGAACAAGTGGCATATGCTCAGAATTTCCAAAGGCAAGCATACAATCCTTACGGGCCAACATACAATCCAGGGTACAAAAATCATCCAAATTTTTCTTATGCAAACAACAACAATATGTTGAATCCAACGCATCAATAAATGAAGCCTGGGTGGGAACAAGCCATCACGAAGCTAGCCAAGCAACAACTGAAGTATCAACAACGCAATGATGCTTCAATTAAAAATTTGGAGACACAAGTTGGTCAAAAGGCCAAAATACTTTGAGAAAGATCATACAGCATGTTACGTAGCAATACCGAGGTAAATCCAAGGGAGAGTGTCTAAGCTATCACAACAAGAATTAGAGTGCAGTTGCCCGAGATTTCTGTGGAAAATCATCTGAAAAACAAAAAAATAAACAAAGTCGAGAAACCAAAAAAGAATCTTAATCAGGACCTTCATCTCAAAAAGGTCCAGTTGCTGCCAAATCTTATGTTCCACTTATCCCTTTTCCTCAACGGTTGAAGAATCACAAGCTCGATGCGCAATTCGGCAAATTTTTGGAAATTTTCAAAAAGCTACACATCAACATACCTTTTTTCGATGCTCTAGCACAAATGCCAAGCTATGCCAAATTTATTAAAGATATTCTTTCTAAAAAACGGAGTCTTGAAGAATATAAAACTGTCATGCTAACATAGGAATGTAGCGTAATACTACAAAAGAAGTTGCCACCCAAGCTAAAAGATCCGGGAATTTTTACAATCCCGTGTACCATTAGTGAAGTGAATATTGACATAGCTCTTTGTGATTTAGGGGCAAGTATCAATTTGATTCCCCTGTCAATTTTCAACAAACTAAACTTGGTATAAGCAAAAGCAACAACAGTTTCACTGTAATTAGCCGATCGGTCAATCAAATATCCACATGGGATAATAGAAGATATGCTAATCAAGGTTGATAAATTTATATTTTCAGCACATTTTATCATCTTTGACATGGAGGAAGATCAGGATATTCCTATTATCTTGGGACGGCCATTTCTTGCAACCGGACATGCTCTTATTGACGTCTACGAAGGAAAGCTAATTCTTACAGTGCAAGACGAACATGCCACCTTCAATGTCCTAAAAACTTTGAATCATCCCTCCAAAGATGATTATTGTCTAAAATTGATGCAATTGATGCCAGAATATGAACAACGTCTTGGGAATCTGGCGTTAAAAGACCCAGTTTGCCAATTTGTAAGAAAATTGGATGGGAAGCTTCTCCCCGACTCATAGAAGGCGTTTAAGCCGTTTATGAACGTAAAATTAGAGGAAGATGTGAGCCACAATCACAACTACTGTATATAAGCATAAGTATCTTTTATTTTTGTCGTATGATGAGATTTTCTGAATAAAAAAAGTGATACGCAATAAATGCATTCATTATTCTATTGAGTACTTGAAGCACAATTAATGCAATCACAGATTTGTTAAATATTTTTTACTTTATTTTTATTCTATAAATAAACATTGTGCTTGTTTCTTTTATTCATCCCTCAAACTTCTACTTTTTTTTTTCTCAAATAAGTTTCTTTTCAAAAATGGAATCATGATCTTCCACAAAAAGATTTAAGTCAGTCTGCATTTTTGGTGGAGCTAGTTATGGAACAGAGGCATGCTTTACTGAAGCACCCTACAACTTGGGTCATACCTTAGGAGAAAAATGCATTCATGTAGTTTACGGAGGAGGTAGTCTAGGATTAATGGGACGCGCTGCTGCTTCTGCCTATATGGAAGGAGTAAAAGTGTTGGGAATAATTCCAAAACCTCTGGCTGAAAGTAAAATCACCGGGGCAACTATTGGAGATGAGTTTAGAGCTGTAAATATGCAACATCGCATAACTCACGTGATGAATAATTTTGGCGCCTTTATCACCCTTCCGGTGGTTTTGGCACTCCTGAGGAACTTTTTCATGTGGTTACCAGAGCCCAGCTAAATGTTCATAAAAAACCAATAGGTATGCGTAATATCAATGGTTTCTTTGATGGTTTACGATCTTTCACCGACTACTCTGCTGAAAAAGGTTTTATTTCCGAGCGTGCTAAATAAATCATAGTCGTTGCAATAACACCAGAAGAACTAATCAAAAAACTCCTTGAATTTGTTCCTCAACGAGATCCAGCTCTAGCTAATATTGTCTGGATGGAAGATTTTACCGTGAGAAAACGAAAAGTGGATTCATTTCTCTCCCTTGAATCTTGTTATTTTTACTTTCTGTTGTGTGTAAAAATCGTGCTAAATGATGGCAGCTTAAGGAGTTTCTTTTTGATCTCTTGACGCGCATCTATTCGCGATTTATGTATTGTCATTGTTGTAATTTTTATTGTTTGTTTTTAATAAAAGCATTGATGGCAGCGTAAGACGACTCTTCGGACTTTTCTGAAGCGCCTCTTAAAAATTGTGTTATACTTCCGGGTATATTTTATTTCTTTTTCTCTTTTGTTGTTTGCCTAATATATTTTTTTTCTTGCAGATCCAAAAAGGCGTTAGCTAAAGCATCAACTTTCATAACAGGGAGTATTCTGTTTTTCTCCCTTGATTTTTTTTTAAACTGAGGACAGTTTCTTTTTCAAGTTTTGGGGTGGTGTGTTTTGATTATTTTGGTGTGTTTGGTGTTTTGGTGTGTTTAGATTTGATTGTTGTGGTGTGTTTTGATTATTTTTATTATTTGGATTTTATTTTTTAATGTATATTTATATATATATATATATATTTATTTTGTTTATTTTGATTTGTGAGATTTCTAGATCTGGCCATAACACTAATAAATTAGATATATACAAGCTTCTAAAATCGTTTTAACCGGTTCAAAATTTGTATATTCCAAAATTTTTGAGCCTTAATCTCTCTTTCCAAGCCTTGTAGTTATTATGTAAAATTGAGTCATTCGTTACCTTGAGAAAAGAAGAATCAGTCGGTTGATGAAAAATAGAACTGAAATTTACTTAATTTGAGGAGTTTTTGATTTTTCATGCTTAGCTAATAAACGATTTTTCAGCAAAAATTCTATTCCCTAAAAAAAGTCATCGGTGAGAGGAGGCTAGTTGAAAAAAAGGGAGAGGTGTTGAGCAGCAACAACTGCCTAATTTTGGGGGTCCAAAAATAACAACGAAAAATAAAGGACTAACTCATTGTTGGTGCGTAGCTGCCGTCTCACACGAGATGGAAAATGTGTTGGTGAAAAGAGCTACACGTTAGCAAATAATTGTAACACCCCCAAAACCGTATGGGAATATTACACGCCGTATACCCCTTTCCACAAGGATCTACCAGGCTAAATGTTGCGATATTTCCTACACGCAAGTGCACGTCATCGTTTACAAGTAATAAAGTGATAAGTAGAGTATCGTTCCCACGAGGATTGAATCTCTAACTACCGACGTTTTCGTATCCCAATTTTATTTGAACAATCGAAGTTGGGTTTGTGGATTAATAACTAAAAGAATTACTGAAAGACTAAACAGAAAACGATAGCTTGAATAAAAGGAATCAAATTATAAATAAGTCTAGAGTTCTGAATCCACCTTAATTTATCCGAATTTAATCTTGATTATCCGTAATAAATAATTTTCCCAATTTATTGAAGGCGGAGATTGCTAATATATTCTACCGCCTCTCCCGAGGTCAATAGATTTATCTAACGGCGACTAACGCACTCTATCCCTAGGTGAATTATCTCGTCGCTAGGCAAAAGCATGAAATCTCCTAAAGGCCACGTAGTTCCTATGAGTATATTCCTATCTCACGAGAATAAAACGGTCCTCACCAATAGTTCCTCACCAAATCTCCTCTCCCGATTCAAGTGAATGATTAAATCAATACAACTATTGGCCGGATAATTGCAAGCATTAAACATAATTGGGAAAACTCAAGAAAAAGGTAATAAATTGGGTAACCTCAATCAATTCGTCAAAATAAAGGTTTCATCAAAACCTAGATAAGGGCTTTAGCGACATACTAAAAACTGACAATACAAAGTAAATAAACGAAAGCATAAAATTCAAACGCAGATGAAGCTCGGATTCCTCCGTTCTTGCCTTCCGCCTTCCGCCCTTGAATTCCTCTCGCTTTCCTCCTCTTCTCTGTCTCCAAGCTTAAGCTCCCTTAGGACTTGATTCAATGATTCAAAGATGATTAACTTAGGGTCTTAAGCCCTATTTATAGCTCAGCACTTCCATAAATCGCGTCCGTATTAGTTGGTTGAAACGGCTTCAAACGGCCCAAAATCCGCGCAGACGTACCAAACCCGCTAAGTGTGCCGCGGCTCAACTCGTGCCGCGGCACATCGCCAAAATCTGAATACAGGGCGTAATTAAATCCTTCGTGCCGCGGCTCACATGGGGTGTGCCGCGGCACAGAGTACTGCCTACTCGCCCTTCGGTGGTGTCTTCCTTTGCCGCGGCTCGGCCTTCCTTGTCCGCGGCTCATAGTCCAGTTTTGCCGTTTTCGCCCGTTTTGCCTCGTTTAAGCTTCCGGACTTCAATTTCCTGTCAATCATACAAAATTAAGGCATTAAAAGCTCATTTAGATGATTTCACACTCCAAAATACTACAAAATAATGATAAATGAGCGTATAAAAATACGCCTAACAAATACCCCCAAACTTAAGCTTTTGCTTGTCCTCAAGCAAAAAGAATTAAAGTCAATAAAAGAATGTCGTGAATCATCGTGCCACTCATAGTGTTCAACCTAATCAATACTATCCTGCCATTCTCTCTAAATAATACGAGTGTCATAAAAGCGAGCTGCACTCAGAATAGTGATACCGCAAAGTAATCAAGTTCAGTCCTAATCATTTGTTTATGAAGAAAACTCAGCTCAAAGATCAACAAAACATGAGTCAAATCAACCGTCAATATGAAAGGCTAACATAAACAAGCTAGTTCGTCGCGTTCCACAGTCTAACGGCACAAATTTTTTTTTTTTTTTTTTTTTTTTCACGAGTCTCATAACAAATAAACCTCGGACAGTATCCCCTTATATAAATATGCTTAAGAATTTGATTCGAGTCGACCACTAGGTTAGGATCTCGGGATGTTTCATCGGGATAATCCTAGGGTGGAACTTCCATTCTCATGTATTAGGAAACCGTTTGACGTAAAAGACACTCATGGGGCACATGGATGCTTCTAGTTACTAAGTTCCCGTCTACAGCGGAGAAACAACTCGAATAACTAATTTCCGCATGTCCGAATCAAGGTTGCTGTTTTACGCGAGAGTAAACAGCGGTTCACGCGAATACCCCCGGTTACTAGGCTCCCTATTATTGGCACATGTGAAATCACTAAATCACTAGTCTAATCGGGGTCGTCGTTTTACGCGAGAGTAAACAACGGGTCACGCGAATACCCCGGTTACTAGACTTCCCTTCATAGAACACATTATCTCGACTTTTAGGGAAAAACGCCCGACTCTAAACTCAATTTAAGTGCCAACACGACTAAAGAACAGTACGACTCACTATCCGGAAAATGTAGCCAAACGTATTGATGGGGATTAAAAACAAGTATGTATCGTCTCTTATCTGCCCAGTCCTCTACAATCACGAAAAATTTCGGACCTAATTGAATACTAAGCAGAACAGAAATAACTGACTACAACTCGACTAAAACTCGCCCGCTTCTTCAAAGAGAAAGACAATGTCGTAACATCAGTATCACACATAATAGAAGCACGAAAATTCACGAATAAAGAAAAACTACGGCAAGCAAGGCTATCTAAAAAAAATTTCGCAAAGAAAAGAAAAGTGCAACAAAAAGTAATGTACAGCAAGAAAATAGAGTACAACAATGAATGTAGACTGAAAGTAGACCCCCCCCAAACTTAGGACGTACATTGACCTCAATGGACAAAAATGAAATGCAAGAAAAGTAAAAGGTCAAGTACTCCCATCCAGTCAGCTCAAGAGCGGGTGCCGGCATCGTCCGGTTAGGAGGGTGGTGCTTCGAATGATCAATTTTCCATTCCGCAATTTATCTAACACCTTGTTTGCACAAGTTTTAATGAAGTACTAAAATTTTGATGGTTAATTCCAAATCCCAAAAATAATAACACAGTTACGTACCGAATTACAAAAACCATCATCAACAATTCGTTCACAAACATCAATTCCATCACAATAACAAATTCCCCATATTCCAACTCCATTTCAGAAACAACAATGAAGAACAACTAGCAATATAAAACTTCAAATCTTTTCACATCAAAATTCACCTATGATTTAGAAATCAAAAATTACCTGGAGAATTTGAGAAGGAGACTGATAGAATGGACCCGACTAACCTCATCGTGTGCAGGAGGGAAGGAATGAAGGGAAGAAGTCTATATGCAGGTCGATCGACTGAAAGAGCTTGACCTGGCTGCTCTTATTTTGCGACGGGTGCCGCGGCACAATAAAAGTGAGCCGCAGCCCAAAGTAAAGTCGGATTTGGACGTTTTGATATGCCGTCGGGTGCCGCGGCTCACAATAGCTGTGCCGCGGCACAAAGTACAGTCCCTTTTACCTGTGTCTTGTTTTGTCGTGTGCCGCGGCTTAAATTCCGTATGCCCCGGCTCATTGCTCAAGTGTGCCGCGGCTCATTTATGCCGTGCCGCGGCACAAAGTACAGTTGGTTTTGCCTTCCCTGGCGAATGATGTGTGCCGCGGCTCACAATAGCTGTGCCGCGGCTCATACTCCAGTTTCTCCCCTGGGACTTTCCTGCACAGAATTTTGAAAAGAAGACGTTAAAAACGAGAGGACGAAGCAGATAGAAGCACAAAAATGATGAAAACTAAGAATCACGAAAAACAAGAAAAATAAAGAAATGCAAGATTCTACAACTACGAGCTCGGGTTGCCTCCCGAGAAGCGCTAAGTTTATAGTCGTCAGCCGGACCTATTGAACAACGTTAGTTTGCTTTTCGCAAACTCCATTCGCTTCCGCCCGTTTATCGAACCGTTTATATTTTGGTTAAAATTATGACCATCGGTCATCAGTGATTCGATTCTCGGTTTGGTAATCAAATGTTGTTTGCGAAGAGGTTTCGACTTGAAAAACTTCCCGAAACACCCGGTTTCTCCATGACTAATTTTTCTCTTGGCTTTCGGCTCACTCTCCTCCTTTGCCAACGAACTCACGACTGCAGCAGATTTTTCCTCATGCTCGAGGAATGCCACTCGTTCAACATCCTTCTTAAAACTTGGGCCATTCAACGCAAAATCTGAATTTTTCCACCGACGATGTTTTCGGTGCTTTCCTCTTTCAACAACATCCACGCTTTCAATTTGAGACTCTTTATCAGCACTTCCGGGACATGGGAGCGATTTGAACACTTGAAAAGTGACTTGCTCGTCTTGGACCCTCAGAGTTAACTCCCCCTTTTCCACGTCTATAAGGGTGCGGCCCGTAGCTAGAAATGGTTGTCCCAAGATGATCGGAATATTTTCATCTTCCTCCATGTCTAATACGATGAAATCAGCCGGAAAGATGAACTTATCGACTTTAACTAAAACATCCTCGATCACTCCCCTCGGATACTTAATCGATCGATCTGCCAATTGTAACGAGACTGTGGTTGGCTTGGCTTCCCCAATATTCAGCTTTTGGAAAATCGATAGAGGCATGAGGTTGATACTTGCACCAAGATCGCATAGTGCCTTATCAAACGAAAGATTCCCCATGGTGCACGGTATGTTGAAGCCTCCCGGATCTTTCAACTTAGGTGGGAGCTTCTTTTGAAGAATTGCACTGCACTCCTCTGTCAAGGCAACCGTTTCGAACTCTTCAAGTTTTCTCTTCTTAGATAGTATCTCTTTCATGAACTTGACATAACTCGGCATCTGCTCCAATGCTTCGGCGAACGGAATATTTATGTGAAGCTTTTTGAACACCTCAAGGAACTTAGAAAATTGTTTGTCCGCCCTTCTTTGCTGTAGTCTCTGCGGAAACGGAACGGGGGGAACACATGTCTTTGAGTTATCCGGCTGAACTTCCTTCGACTCCTCTAGCTGTAATTCCGTCTCTTCCTCAATCCTCTTCTTCTCTTTACTCAGCTCGGGCTGATCTAGCACATCTCTCCCGCTTCTCAAGCCAATTGCATTTAAACTTTCTCGAGGATTTGTTTCTGTGGTACTCGGCAATGCTCCCTCCGGACGAGCTGTCAATACATTAGCGATTTGGCCCAGCTGGACCTCTAAATTCCGAATGGAAGCAGAATGATTTTGTAACGTAGCTTCCGTCCGAGTCATAAATTGACTTGTATTTGCCGCCAATTTTGCAAGCGCTTCCTCGAGAGACACTTTAGGGGCGGAAGGGGGCTGCTGTTGATTCTGAGTGAAAGGGGGCTGATGTGCGTTCTGTCCGTTTCTCCATGAAAAGTTGGGGTGATTGCGCCACCCCGGATTATAAGTATTGGAGTACGGGTTATTCGGTCGATTCCCATTTCCTACGAATTGAGCCTGCTCCATCTGATTTTGCTCGAAAGGATTTCCAAATTGACATTCCGCACTCGGGTGTGATCCGTTACACCAATTACACGTTTCAATGGTAACGGGGGCTGGTGCATGCGAAAAGTTCTGGAGCTGCTGTGTCAAAGCGGCGACTTGAGCTGACAAGGTGGAGATCGGATCATTGCTCGAAACTTCCATTACTCTTTTCGTTGTCAATCTTTCTGCTGGCCATTGGTAAGCGTTTTCAGCCATATCCTCCAAAAGCACGTGAGCCTCGGCCATAGATTTTCCCATGAATGTCCCTCCGGAGGCTGCATCGACAAGAGTGCGTGTAGAAGCACTCAAACCACCATAAAACGTATGCAGCTGAAGCCAATCAGGAATGCCGTGATGAGGGCATCTTCGAAGCAATTCTTTATATCGCTCCCACGCCTCGTGGAGCGATTCCATATCGAACTGGGCAAAAGTAGTTATCTCGTTTCTCAACCGCGCCGTCTTAGCTGGTGGGAAGAATTTTGCAAGGAAGGCTTGCACTAACCTCTCCCATGTTGTAATCGACCCCGGCGGTAAAGAATTTAAACAAAACTTTTCTTTATCGGTCAAAGAAAAGGAAAAGCCTCAATCGGATGGCATCGTCGGTGACACCATTTGTTTTAAATGTGTCACATATCTCAAGGAACGAAGCAATGTGGGCATTCGGGTCGTCCTTCGGCAATCCACAGAAAGGGCTCGCCTGTACCATCTGAATAATGGCGGGCTTGATTTCAAAATTATTAGCTTGGACGGTGGGACGCCGAATTCCCGAAAAATTTGCGTTGACTTGCGGCATGGCATAATCTCGAAGAGCGAGTTCAGTTGAACTTGCCGCACTTGGTTGTCTCCTCCTTGGATTTCAATATTTTCGGCCATCTTGACCGTAAATGCAACTCTCTTTTTCCTTTTTATTCCTTCTTAGAGTGCGCTCGAGCTCGGTGTCCAAAGGTAGTAAGCCTTCGTTACGAGTCTTCTCATGCACTACACGAAAGGTCTGAAAGGAAAAGCGAATAAACAAAATTAAATACACAAAAATAGAAATAAAACGCTCAAATTAAGACTGGAAATACTTAAGTCGATATTAGAAAAATTTCAATCCCGACAACGGCGCCAAAAACTTGTTGCGATATTTCCTACACGCAAGTGCACGTCATCGTTTACAAGTAATAAAGTGATAAGTAGAGTATCGTTCCCACGAGGATTGAATCTCTAACTACCGACGTTTTCGTATCCCAATTTTATTTGAACAATCGAAGTTGGGTTTGTGGATTAATAAGTAAAAGAATTACTGAACGACTAAACAGACAACGGTTGCTTGTCTAAACGGAATCAAATTATAAATAAGTCTAGAGTTCAATCCACCTTAATTTATCCGAATTTAATCTTGATTATCCGTAATAAATAATTTTCCCAATTTATTGAAGGCGGAGATTGCTAATATATTCTACCGCCTCTCCCGAGGTCAATAGATTTATCTAACGGCGACTAACGCACTCTATCCCTAGGTGAATTATCTCGTCGCTAGGCAAAAAGCATGAAATCTCCTAAAGGCCACGTAGTTCCTATGAGTATATGCCTATCTCACAGAATAAACGGTCCTCACCAATAGTTCCTCACCAAATCTCCTCTCCCGATTCAAGTGAATGATTAAATCAATACAACTATTGGCAGATAATTGCAAGCATTAAAAATAATTCGGAAAACTCAATTAAAAGGTAATAAATTGTATAACCTCAATCAATTCGTCAAAATAAAGGTTTCATCAAAACCCTAGATAAGGGCTTTAGCATGACATAATAAAAACTGACAATACAAAGTAAATAAACGAAATCATAAAATTCAAACGCAGATGAACCACGGATTCCTCCGTTCTTGACTTCCGCCTTCTGCCCTTGAATTCCTCTGCTTTCCTCCTCTTCTCTGTCTCCAAGCTTAAGCTCCCTTAGGTCTTGATTCAATGATTCAAAGATGATTAACTTAGGGTCTTAAGCCCTATTTATAGCTCAGCACTTCCATAAATCGCGTCCGTATTAGTTGGTTGAAAACTGGCTTCGAAACGGCCCAAAATCCGCGCAGACGTACCAAACCCGCTAAGTGTGCCGCGGCTCACTGAACCTGTGCCGCGGCACATCGCCAAAATCTGAATACCTGGGCGTAATTAAATCCTTCTGTGCCGCGGCTCACATGGGCTGTGCCGCGGCACAGAGTACAGCCTACTCTGCCCTTCGGCTGGTGTCTTCCTTTGCCGCGGCTCAGCTTCCTTGTGCCGCGGCTCATAGTCCAGTTTTGCCGTTTTCGCCCGTTTTGCCTCGTTTAAGCTTCCGGACTTCAATTTCCTGTCAATCATACAAAATTAAGGCATTAAAAGCTCAGTTAGATGATTTCACACTCCAAAATACTACAAAATAATGATAAATGAGCGTATAAAAATACGCCTAACACTAAACATCCATAAACAACCAAATGCTTGCCCGGCCAGGGTCGAACGATAAAATAATACAGACCGTTAAGGTCACTTACACGCGAACACACAGACCGATGAGGTCACACAACTCAATCAACAAAATTGACTTATACAACATTATCCACACAGGGGTCGAAACACAATACAACGGAAGACTGAAATCAACTCGGACAACACAACGAAAATCAAAACAACTCTCAACTCTTGATTAGTATCACAGCTCGTCATCCTCTTGTGCCAATCCTGTGACTACTCCCCTTAATCTGCATGTACCTGGACGCAAAACAGACATCCACCCCCGATTACTCGGGGGTTAGTAAAACTCCACTTTTTACTAGTGCAAGTATCAAATCATACCAAATGTAACAAGCAAATAATAATCGTGAATTAAATATAATAATCAAGTATCAAAATATTCCCGGGAGGTTTTCACAAGGGAAGATAGGCTATGAAGCATTCGAAAATAAGATTATCATCTCGGGAATTTTTAGAATTTCAAAACCTTTAAGACCTCAAGTCCTGATTCACAAAACCTTTCGAAAAACTTTAGGGCCTTAACCCAAATCTTGTTTCATAACCCAACAGTTTACAATACGGGAAACATTTACTTAAGCTTAGGACTCGGTCCAACATTCATTTTCATAAAAATTTTCCTTTCAAAACTTTGATTTGAAAATAATCATGCTCATGACACCGTGATCCACTGTCACGTGTCTTCGTAGGTTCAACAACCCGCACGGATTACATCACACACAATTAAACAAACATAATCAATTCCGACACCGTGATCCACTGTCACGTGTCTCCGTAGGTTCAGCAACCCACACGGACTATTAACCAGACATAACCAATTCCGACACTGTGATCCACTGTCACGTGTCTCCGTAGGCTCAACAACCCACACGGACTATATCAATCACAACAATCACACACACAGTCCTAACACCGTAGTCCACTGCCACGTGTCACCGTAAGCCCCGTCGAGCTCACCCGGTTAGACGTACTGTGTCCGAAACTCATGGTCCACTGTCATGCGTTATCGTAGGCCTCGTCAGACCAGCACGATTGGACCTCAGCACCTCACTAAGTTCTGACCCCGTAGTCCACTGCCACGAATCTTCGTAGGTCCCGTCGAACCAACACGAGTGAACTTAGCGGCCACACACATATTCACATTCACATTCACATTCATACAACAATGAGCACAGTTAATCAATCACGTTGATCACCACAAAATGGTACATCACACGCACATAACACAATCTCAATACTCGCAACAACTATCATCAATCAAAGACACACAACCAACATAAAACATGTTCGGTACACAATACATTGCACAACCAAGTGTACAACCATCGCATATGTACGTCGCAATCCTGCACAATTGGCACAACAGCTAAGACGTATACCAATATAACACTATTATCACAAAGCCTTCAAATTGTGAAATACACAACCAATTCAAACGGAACATATTTACGAAGGCAATCAAAATCATTATAAATCTCATACGTGATTATTAGTCGCAAGATACAAGTCGTATAATAGGATACTTGCCTTAATAACTGTTACTGAATACCCCGAAGAACACGGTTCGACCGGGAAGCTTGTACCACGAAGAAGACAACGAATGGAAGGGTTCCGACTCGAGTTCTTCACAAGGAATCTGACCCTAACATCATACCATCAATAAATTAACGAACAAACGAGGAAGAATAATCGTAGAACGCTCGGATTCTCTTTGTGACATTTTATCGAACACCTTCAAGGCGTCGATAAGATACTCAATAAAACGACAAATCCATGGCAATCCAACCATGGAATAACAAGGAATTCGATATAATATAGCTTAACAATCATCAATGCATCACTATTCTAAGTTAAAACGGATTAAACGGACAAATCGAACAAAATCCCCAAAACTAGATTTTAAGAAAACTTACCCTGATTCGGTCGATCGGAGCAAGTTATGGAAGGATTAATCGATGTTATTGTTGGGATTCGGTGCCTAAAACGAAGGCCCAGCGGAAGCGGTAAAACGAAAATTAATTCGATCCGAATCCCTATGAGGATCGATCGAGCTACGTATATACGAATATATAAACGAAAAGCAAGAGTCGTAATAAACTAACCCTCGAAGTCCGTTGATTAAATGGTAACCTTCTCTTGAGATATTCCCCAAGCTCTTGAACGATCCAACGCCGAAAGCACCGCGTCTCTACTTGCCACGCGCCGGAGAAACAACCGGAACGACGATCACCTTGCTATCCTCCGAGGATACGGCTAGAGCTAAGTGATGAAGCTATATATGTAAAGATTACTACACTCTAAGTGTTTTAATCTTACTCTCTCTATATGATTTTCTCTCAATTTTTCTCCAAAAAAAAATGAAGAAGAAAATGAATGAAGAAGATGAAGATAATTGAGAAAATGGTTTTTCTCTCTCTCTCTCTCAATCTCACTCACGTAGGAAAGGCTTAGAATCTCAAGTGAGAGATGTCTTCTTCATTTATTCAACTCTTCACATGATACATCTCATTATTATGAGAATCAAAGCCCCACAAAGTCATCTTTTTCATATAAAATGAAAACAACAAGACAAGAGGAAAGTGGGTGGAAATTAGGGGGGCGGCTACCATGCAGAAACGGATGAGTTCGGTTCGTTTCGGACTCCCGTGAGTCCAAACAGATAAACTACGATTCCGTTCCGATGTATTTGTATCGATTAATTAATCCAATTAATTAAACATATCAAATACAAAATAACATAATTAATTTCTCCAAGAAATAATTATATTCATGAATTAAATTAATCACCCAAAGGATATATTTAATCCATTAAGCCGTAAATCAATTTATCCGATAAATCGATTTAAACATCTAATGTCCCAAATTAGATATCCAATATCTAATATTCATAATGAGAGAATTAGCTTAATTCATTCCGTCGTCAATCCTAATGCGCGACTCGGTAGGTCCGTCTCGATCAAGAATGGGAGGAACCAAAGAGTAGTAGCACCACCTAGCCACGGTGGCCTACATCTGACTCGATCGAGAACGAATGATCGGGATCATTCAAGAACCATTCTGTCGTGAATACCAAGATACGTATAAACCCTTCTTTCAAATATCCCGATCAAGTTATAGGGTCACGGCTACCAAACCCTATTCAGACTTGACGCTATGCATGTGTTAATGCAAATCGAGATCATCGAGCTCTCGTGTATCTAATACAGCTAGCTCCAATGCTTTGTCCAAAGACTTATGATCCCATCTGCCAATAACCGCATAGGACATATAACCCGTTCACTAACAGGAGAAAGAATTCTATCTTGGTATTCAGTAGGACCTGCTACTTACCCGTCATGATGCACGTCGAGGTTGACCCCCGCCTTCCGGTTTACAGGGTCGAACTACTCTAATGAAAATCTTGACGTCACAAGCACATCCCTACTAAATCCTCAAGTCGAAGGTTCACGAATACCTATCACAACCTTTCGATTCCGTCATATCGATCGTCCCGAGTGAAATCCGTGACGAATCGAGGGTGAGTCGGTTCGAGTATACTAATCCAATTAGCATACCTATAACGTGTGCTCCCACTAACCATTAGTGTTCGATGTGCACTCTCCATGTCAAAGAACACGTCATACAAGTCTTCACATAAACTTAATGCCCACCAAGTTTTATCGACTTGCGAACGATTAAGTATTTGAGCTATAACCTTTCCAAAGGCCGACCCCCTTATCCAATAAGGAGTGGAAAGTTTTGCTCTCAAATACAGTGTGGACTAGTTTCTATATGTTTATTTACAAGTTAGGAATGCCAAGAACTACCAAGAAATAAAGAAACATTCATTGCCTTATATAAATGGTTTACATAATTACAAGTACAATGCCCTCACTCAACAACCTCTCGAGTGGCATTCGAGGGCATACTCCTAACAATCTCCCACTTGCACTCAATGCCACACACTATGGTATCTAATACCCATGTTCTCCGGATGACGCTCCAAGCTAGTCCGAGAAAGTGGCTTGGTCGGTGGATCGGCGACGTTGTCACCGAGTCTACTCTGCGGCAAAGACAATGTATCCCTTGCGAACAAATTCTCTTACGAGATGATACTTCCTCTCAATATGTTTGGTGTCTTGTGAAACCTCGGCTCCTTGGCTCGCGCCATACTCCGTCGTTGTCGCAAAGATGAACAGCAAATTTCAAAGACATGGTATTATTTGAAGTTCTCCTAAACTTCTTAATCCGTAACCCTTCCTTGAAGCCTCCGAGGCCGCTTGATACTCACCGACAGGTGGAATCGGCGATCGCGCTTTGCTTGGCGCTACGCCAAGATCTGCTCCTCCATTAAGAGTAAATATGTAGCCGTAAGTAGACATCGAGTCGTCCTTCGCCCCTTGGAAGTCCGAATCGCTGAATCCCACCACATCCAAATCTCCACCGCCATACATCGTAACCATATCTCTAGTCCTTCTCAAGTACTTGAGAACGTTCTTACGGCACCCAATGTTCCCTACTGGGTTTGCTCGAAACCAACTCACCACGCTTACAAAGATGCGCGATGTCGTCTTGTACACAACATAGCATACATAAGGCTACCCACGGCCGAAGCATATGGTATATTACTCATTTCCTTTCGTTGTTCCTCATTTTGAGGACACATCTTCAAGGTGAGTTTTATTCCATGTCGCATCGGTAGGAACCCTCTTTAGAATCATCTATCTTAAATCGCTTTAAGATTTTATCTATATAGAGGGCTTGGGAAAGACCTATTGTTCTCTTCGCTCTATCCCTAGAGTCGAATACCAAGAATATAGGTAGCTTCTCCCAAGTCTTTCATGGAGAAATTACTCAAAGCCAAGCTTTCACGTAACCGAGCATTCCCACATCATTACCTATTAGTAGAATGTCATCTACATATAGTACTAAGAATGCGATCTTGCTCCCACTAACCCTCTTGTATACACAAGGTTCCTCTTCATTTTGCACGAAGTCAAACTCTTTGATCGCCTCGTCAAACGAAGGTTCCAACTACGCGACGCTTGCTTCACCATAAATGGAACGTCAAGCTTGCACACTTTCGAATATCGACTTCGGACACAAAGCCTTTAGCCGCTCCATATAGATTTCCTCCTCGAGGAATCCATTAAGGAAAGCCGTCTTTACGTCCATTTGCCATATCTCATAATCATGGTAGGCTATAGCAAGCATCATGCGAATAGACTTGATCATGGCTACGGGCGAGAAGGTATCGTGGTAATCGATCCCTTCCTTCCGGTATAACCCTTTGGCACAAGCACGGCCTTATAGCGTCAACCTTGCCATCACCATCGTCTTTCTCTTGTAGATCCACTTGTTCCCACAGGCACTATGCCCTTGGGGCGGTCTACTAGAGTCCAGACTGATTGACATGCATCGAGTCTATCTCAGCTTCCATAGCTTCACGCCATTTCGCGGAGTCTACATCCACCATCGCTTGGTCATAGGTTGTTGGGTCGGTCTCTTGGCTATCACTTGGAACCTCATGGAGACCCAGCTCCTCTAAGTGCACAAGCCCATACCTCTCAGGTAAATGAGACACCCTACTAGACCTACGAGGTGGTTGTACTTGTGTTTCAGAAAGTTCGGTTCCAGTTTCTTGCACAGGTGTCTCTCGAGGAGTTTCATTGTATTCTTCTAAAGAAATACTTCTACCTGCTCCGCCTTCCTGAATGAACTCATCTTCCAGGAAGTGTGCTTGTAAAGCAACAATGATCCTTCGATCTTCGGGCATGTAGAATAGATATCCCATCGTCCCAGACGGGAATCCAATGAAACGTCCCTTCGCAGACCTAGCTTCCAACTTTTCCACCTTAGTCTTCTTGACATAAGCGGGACATCCCCAAATCCTAATATGATTAAGACTTGGTTTCCTTCCTTCCCACATCTCATGTGGAGTTTTAGGAACGGATTTGGAAGGACATCTGTTCAAGATATACGCGGCAGTCAGGAGTGCATACCCCCAAAGGTAAATCGGCAAGTCAGTATAGCCCAGCATGGAACGGACCATGTTCAACAAGGTTCAGTTCCTTCTTTCTGACACACCATTTAACTGAGGAGTACCTGGAGGTGTTAGTTGTGAAACTATTCCATGTTCCTTAAGGAACTCATCAAACTCCGTACTCATATACTCGCCACCTTGGTCCGACCGAAGTGCTTTGATATGATTACCAGTTTGTTTCTCGACTAGGGTCTTGAATTCCTGGAATTTCTCAAAAGCCTCGGATTTATGTTTCATTAAGTATACATAACCATACCTAGTATGATCATCTGTAAACGTAATGAAATATTGATATCCGTCACGTGCTGCTTCCAAAGCACCACAAATGTCAGTATGGATTAATCCCAGTTTATCAGCGGCTCTTTCAAAAGTCCTTGTGAAGGGGGACTTAGTCATTTTGCCTTTAAGGCAAGATTCACAAGTAGGAAAGGGATCCGATCCCAATGGACCCATAAGTCCATCTTTTCCATTTTGTAAACCTTGGTCGACCAACATGACCAAGTCTAAGAAGCCATTTCAAAACTTGATTGGTTTCATCCCTACCACGTTTTCTAGTCATAGTATTCACAACTACTTTGTTGTTGAGATTAGATGATACAATCCATTCAACAATGTAGCAGTACCCACTAGTTTATTTCTAAAATAAATTTTGCAGGAACCATCACCAATGAAAAATGAAAAGCCTTTTCGGTCCATGACCGGAATGGATACAATGTTTTGTGCCCCTTGGGCAAAACAAGTACATCTTCTAAAGTCAAAACAAAGCCGGATTCTAAACCCAAAAGAAGTGATCCTATGTCGCCTCGACACTATGCCCGCTTCCGACCGTGATCATAACTTCTCCGGCCTCCACGCTTCCTACTTTGTTCCGCATCCCGATTCACGGTACAAATATGAGAACTAGCACTTAATCCAAGATCCAGAAGTAGAAAATACAAGAGCGAGAACAATTTGTTTCCAAAACTAAAAGTTCTCAGACCAAGTGCCATGAAGAATGGGACAGTCTCTAGCCCAGTGGCCCAGCTCACCGCACTTGAGACAAGCATCCTTCTTCCTTTTGTTCTTCGGAACCATCGGGGCCTTGCCCTTACCCTTAAGGTCCTTAACTTGTGGTCCAGTTTGCTTCTTGGTCTTTTTCTTCTTGTTCTTAGACCTCCGAGGTCCAGAAGAAATCACAAGAGCAGACTCCTTCATCCGCGGAGTCTGCATCTGAGACTGAGTGGTCACAAGTTTGTTCATTAGCCCAGCTAAATTACATGCAATCTTATTGCAGTTGAAGTTCATAACAAACTGTGAGAAGGAATCAGGGAGAGACTGTAGGATAAGGTCGGTTTGGAGAGAAGTATCCATTTTAAAAACAAGAGCCTCCAATCTCTCGATCATGGATATCATTTTGAGGACGTGTTCCCCAACCATCTCACCTTCCTTCATCCTTGCACCGAATAGTTGCTTGGATATCTCATATCTAGCAGTTCTGCTGTGCTCACCATAAAGTTCGGTTAAGTGAGATAGAACCTGCCTAGCAGAAGTCATTTTCTCATGAGCTCTCTGAAGCTCATTAGACATGGAAGCCATCATATAAGCACGGACTTTCACGTCATCCTTAACCCACTTTTTGTGGTTTTCAATCTCTTCCTGATTGGCTCGGGTCCGCACAGGAGGCGCCGGAATGTCCGTCTCTAAGACGTATCCCAGTGCCTCTATACTGAGGACAATCATCAGATTGCGGAGCCAATCCACAAAGTTAGGTCCCATTAAGGTGTTCTTTTCGAGTAGAATTGCGAGTGGATTCATTGTCATATTGAGTTATGTCTGCATTAAGTATAACAGATTAATTAGTGACTTGTTATATTATGTTCTGAGTATAGAATTAAGGTCTTTTCTATTCTTGTTACCCAACTCCCACTATTTTTATCGGAATAACACACTCCCATGTGAAAACCGGAAGTATCATCGCTCTACTTCATAGTGGTGATCGAGTTCTTTATAAATCTTAATAGAGGGCAACCGAACAGGTTTCTAGTCTATTAATTTTCATAAAGTGGTGTCCAACACCAACCCATCTAATGGATGATACGATCTTCTTTTTCCCCTTGATCATTCCCCTCAACCTATACGGTTTCTATGGTTCGTGAACAAGTTAAGTTTATACCATCGACGCAAATCAGTTTCACAATTGAATTTTATCCGGCAACCTAGCAGGTTTCTAGGGATAAAATTTGCTCCAACCGAAGGCATCCAATGCGCTCCCGGTAATTTATCCGTCCTCCCCGAATGACTACCCGATAACTCGGAAGCATAGCACATCCGGTTTGGATTTCAATTTCCCGAAAACTCGATGGAGGGAAAGGAAAACCTTGAAACCTTATAAACTTAATAATTTATTGTGGGAGAATTTTCGCGATTTACGTTGCACTTTGCACATTAATCGTTTTAGCACGTTTGTGGCATTCATACAATATGAAACAACCATTCACAACCTAGTTGCTACCAACATGTGGTTCATGGACCGTTCCTAGAAAACAAAAACTCCGTAATCTAATTACAAGTCTTCGTCTTGAATCTTCGTCTTCTCGAAATGGATCTTCCTCCGGTCTTCGTCATTACATATAAATTTTACATCGAAAATTGCATCCTAGATACAAACATTTCTAGTAAAATAAATAGGCTCAAAACGGCCTTTACAACCCAATCGAATAAAACGAACGATTCAAAAACTAAGTCCACGAACCACATCCCCATTCAAAAGAATTCATCCAATAAATACTAAATAAATGGAAAGCGTAGAGATACATTGATCCAATCAACAATACGAACCGATCAAATCGATTCACACAATCGGTAATATGATAACATTCAAAATAATTCGGTCGACCATAAATATTCCAATTAATCAAATTTCCCTTATAAAATGAAATACCATAAATCATTTTAATCATATTAAATCCAATTTAACATGCGGGAGATTAATTTTCAAGAATACACGAAAAAATCGAGCCGGGGCGAAAAAAAGGGCTGCCTGGCCGAGTCACCCTCGGCAGCTTTCCGGCAGACAGGCCTGGCATGGCCGAGTCATGATCGGCAGTTGCCGGCCGGGCACGGACCGTGTCTCCTGACACGGTCGGGTCTGCCTGGCAGTGTCCTGGGCACTGCCGGACACAGCCCGTGTCACCAGACACGGCCGAGTCACCCTGGCAGCTTCCTGCCCTTTGTCCGAAAAATCGCCCGACGATGATTCGGAGCTCGATTTTCGACCGGATATCCAATATCAATATTTTTCAACTTCCATATCTTCAATATAAATCATATTTCCAAGAAATTAAGATTTATATTTAGACATAAACTTACGAAAAATATAACTACAACGAACGTAAAAATATATACCACGATTATAACTAAAATGATTCCAAATCATTCACCATCTAATCAAGCATTCCAAATGCCAATATCGTATATACGATCGCAAGACCTACGCTCCGATTCCACTGTTGGGATTCAGTGCCTAAAACGAAGGCCCAGTAGGCGTAAACGAACATTAATTCGATCCGAATCCCTACGAGGATCGATCGAGCTACGTATATACGAATATATAAACGAAAAGCAAGAGTCGTAAGAAACTAACCCTCGAAGTCCGTTGATTAAATGGTAACCTTCTCTTGAGCTATTCCCCAAGCTCTTGAACGATCCAACGCCGAAAGCACCGCGTCTCTACTTGCCACGCGCCGGAGAAACAACCGGAACGACGATCACCTTGCTATCCTCCGAGGATACGGATAGAGCTAAGTGATGAAGCTATATATGTAAATATTACTACACTCTAAGTATTTTAATCTTACTCTCTCTATATGATTTTCTCTCAATTTTTCTCCAAAAAAAATGAAGAAGAAAATGAATGAAGAAGATGAAGATAATTGAGAAAATGGTTTTTCTCTCTCTCTCTCAATCTCACTCACATAGGAAAGGCTTAGAATCTCAAGTGAGAGATGTCTTCTTCATTTATTCAACTCTTCACATGATACATCTCATTATTATGAGAATCAAAGCCCCACAAAGTCATCTTTTTCATATAAAATGAAAACAACAAGACAAGAGGAAAGTGGGTGGAAATTAGGCGGGCGGCTACCATGTAGAAACGGATGAGTTCGGTTCGTTTCGGACTCCCGTGAGTCCAAATAGATAAACTACGATTCCGTTCCGATGTATTTGTATCGATTAATTAATCCAATTAATTAAACATATCAAATACAAAATAACATAATTAATTTGTTCAAGAAATAATTATATTCATGAATTAAATTAATCACCCGGTGATATATTTAATCCATTAAGCCGTAAATCAATTTATCCGATAAATCGATTTAAACATCCAATGTCCCAAATTAGATATCCAATATCTAATATTCATAATGAGAGAATTAGCTTAATTCATTCCGTCGTCAATCCTAATGCGCGACTCGGTAGGTCCGTCTCAGTCAGCAATGGGAGGAACCAAAGAGTAGTAGCACCACCTAGCCAGCCTGGTGGCCTACACTGTACCCCGATTGAGAACGAATGATTGGGATCATTCAAGAACCATTCATCGTGAATACCGATAACGTATAAACCCTTCTTTCAAATATCCCGATCAAGTTATAGGTCACGGTCGGTCAAACCTAATCAGACTTGACGCTATGCATGCGTTAATGCAAATCGAGATCATCGAGCTCTCGTGTATCTAATACTGACTAGCTCCAATGCTTTGGCCAAAGACTTATGATCTCATCTGCCAATAACCGCATAGGACATATAACCCGTTCACTAACAGGAGAAAGAATTCTATCTTGGTATTCAGTAGGACCTGCTACTTACCCGTCAAGATGCACGTCGAGGTTGACCCCCGCCTTCCGGTTTACAGGGTCGAACTACTCTAATGAAAATCTTGACGTCACAAGCACATCCCTACTAAATCCTCAAGTCGAAGGTTCACGAATACCTATCACAACCTTTCGATTCCGTCATTGACTGTCCCGGAGTGAAATCCGTGTGACGAATCGAGGGTGAGTCGGTTCGAGTATACTAATCTAATTAGCATACCTATAACGTGTGCTCCCAATAACCATTAGTGTTCGACATGTCAAAGAACACGTCATACAAGTCTTCACATAAACTTAACGCCCAGTCAAGTTTCATCGACTTGCGAACGATTAAGTATTTGAGCTATAAACCTTTCCAGTGCCGACCCCCTTATCCAATAAGGAGTGGAACGTTTTGCTCTCAAATACACGGACTAGTTTCTATATGCTTATTTACGAGTTAGGAATGCCAGTAACTACCAGTAAATAAAGAAACATTCATTTGCCTTATATAAATGGGTTACATAATTACAAGTACAATGCCCTCACTCAACAACCTATGAGTGGCATTCGAGGGCATACTCCTAACAGTTATGGGCTCAGTAATTTCGTGGATTGGTAGTTGAACAACATGTCTTCGACTCCTCCAGGACTCCAACCATGGACAGGAAGAAAGAAGTGAGAAAAAATAAGTGAAACCTGACTGCCCTGCCATATTTATACTCCTGCCGAACACGGCGCAACAAACGGCCCACACCAGCATCGTGTGTCTCGGCCGTATCAGACACGGCGCATCACCCAGTGCAAATCTTGCGCGGGTTCTCGGCTGTGTCTCGGTAGGCTTGCTGGTCCTGGACGACCCGGCGCAAGACACGGCGCTCGGCAGTGCCGTTTTCCGAGCCGTTTTGCACAGGTCCGGCTGTAATATCCGGATTTATTATTGTGTATATCATCTGTATTCAAACCTTGTATTATTCGGATTTGTGGTCTTGATAATTGGAGTATGATATTTCTCAAATTGGTACCTTTGTACATAAGTATATCGTCATGCATAAATTTCTCATGCAAACTCGTGATAGCGCACGCTAAGAATGTAGCTTAACGCGCGCTATCGGCTACAACTAGCGCATGCTACGATTGTAGGATTTGCATGCGCTAGGCAGTCAATTATTGAGCTAGGCAGCTAGCACATGCGCCAGCCGGGACATGGGTCCGGATAAGATTCCCGCGAACGAACCTGGACAGATTTGGAGTCAACGCTTATTAGCGTGCGCTAAGAATGATATGTAGCGTGCGCTAATCAGCTATTGTGCAGAAACTTTATATAAGGGACATCACTCCATTTTCTTGTCATTTCCTTCGAGTAGCCTTCGTACTTGATAGTCTATAGAGCATTTTATCCTCCTCAAACACACTTAGAACACATCTACTTGATCATTGGATATTGGATATTTCTTGTGAAGGATCATTGAAGTGGAGTAGCACCTTGGAGTGGCATACAACCAACCGGAGTCGGATTCTACCTTTTTGGTTCAGTGATTTCGTCATATTAAGGTATGTTAATTCTATCTCCAGCCTTAGATTCGGGTTCTATAGAATAAGATGATCATGCTAGCAAGATATTGAGTTCCTTGGTGAATTATTCAACAAACATCATGTTTAGAGGATTGGAATGTTTAGGCTTATGATATTGTCGTTGGAACCTCGTAGTTGGAATCTTAGTACGTCAAATGATGAGAGGAACATTCTGAAGATAATTATCCGTATGAATTATGTTGTTATATTGATCATAAATTTGGAGAATGATATCACTTTTGGTTATAAGGACTTAAGAAAGAATCATCTTAGATTGCATCCTTTCTTATAAGCTGGAATTGTTAGTTTATCTCCATGGTTAAATCGGGATGTAATGATAATAATGCATCGACCTTAAGAACACCAAACTTCGCATGATAATTGTAATCAAGATGGATTATAGTGTTGCGATGATTATATGTATCCTTGTATCTCGAAGTCGTTTAATTCGTAAGATCATTTCATAAGTTATGAACATGATATGTAGACAGATAACGTACGTTAATCCCTGAGGAGTTCGTAAATTTCATCACCGTTAGAACTAGTTTGCTACCCAGTAATGAAACTGCCATGCACGCTTAGCGTGCGCTAAGATATGTGAATTATCGTGCTCTATCGGGTGTGTTTAGCGTACGCCACGACTGGAACTTAGCGTGCATTAAGTCATCAGGCGAGTCAGTCGGCTGATCAGTGAGGTACTGACCGTGCATGGTTAGCATACGCTAGGCTATATGTAATTGCGTGCGCTAACGAGTAGCCTTAACGTACGCTACATAGGATACGTAGCGTGCGTTAAGCAAGCCAGACAGATTTCATTTTAAGACTTTTCCGACCGTAGTGTATTGTTAGATGTTCATTCGACTTAAGATGAATTTTATATTATTTCTTTTGTTAAGGTTCAAGCTTGCTACTTGATTGATCGAAGGGATGACCTTCAAGTATTTCATTTTTCGTGGAAGTATTGTTCTTGTCTTCGAATCGAGGCAAGTACCTTAATTGTTTTACGTATTGATGTTGCACATATTGTCGTGCATATATGTCGTTGTTGTATGTCCACCTCGTGTTGGTTCGACGGGATCATCGGGGGATCTATGCTAGCATGCGCTGGATCATCGGACGGGTTTTTCCACCACGGGTTGGTCTGACGGGATCATCGTGGGTTCTAGGCAGTGAACGCTGGATCGTTGGAATTACCATGTGTATGTTATGATATCATGTCGTGATTATAAGTTGTGTTTGTTATTTATGAGTTTCTCGTAGGAGAAGACTCATTGGTATTTTGTCATTTACGTTATTATTATTCTTCGTGAGATGTTGAATAATATGTTGTGGTACTTGTACTAGCATCGTTGTGCTAACCCCTTCAGGGGTGAACATTTTGTTTATGTTCAGGATCCAGAGAGCGGGGAAAGAACCACTGGAGCTGCATGACGACGAGGGTGCAGAGTGATGTTCCGGTCGGGTTTAATTTGTCTGTTGTTTGTATTGTTTTAATAAGTACTCGAGTACGCAGTAATTTATGATGATTTGGATTTGGTGATGTATTAATACTTTCCGTTGAACATTCGTATTTTCAGTATTTGGTCAGAACTGTTGTATCTTAATTCCGTTATTTTCCTCCGTTGGTACCTGTTAATGTCTTTTCAATTTTTTAGCCTTGTAAATCCTTATGTAAAGGATTTACGGCGCTGTAATATTCCTGAATATATCGGGGGTGTTACAGAATATGGTATCAGAGCTAAGATTATGGATATCTTGGGCATTGGGTTAAAATACGGGTCATATATGTCTTTTGAGGTAACCGGCCGCGAATAACATCACTGTACTGCCTACGTCTTCGTACGGGCGGTGGTTATAAGTTCCTAAACTCTATCTCGTCCTTTACATGTTATATTTATTTGTACTTGAGCATTTGAACGGTATTGTTTCTTGTATATTGAGTATTTATGCTTACAGTATGTTAAGAGGCGGACGTGGATGTGGTCGCGGTCATGGACGCGGACGAAGAAATGCTGAAAGGGAAGCGTCGCCTTCTAATAAGGCCAGTCATAGCTCAGGCGAGCCACAAAGATCTATTAATAATGAACTGGAACCTGCTGTACCAGAAATCCTTCGTCAAGTGGTGAACCAGATGACTCAGTTTACTCAGGTCGTAGACCGAATGCAGGTGGCGGTAGGATTACAGCAGGGAGATAGGCATCAAGGGATCCCAGATATGGAAAATCGAGGTGACCGATGGCTGCAAGAGGTGGCAAAGATGTAACCACCTAAATTCGACGGTATTTCTGAGACTCCCACCTAGGACCATTGGTTGAAGGAATTGGAGAAAATTTTTGCCGGTATTAACTGCCCAGACGACCGGAGAGCCTCTATCGCTCAATACTTTCTGATAGGGGAAGCGTCTGAATGGTGGGAAGCCATCCGGCCTGTAGACCATGATGCTGATTGGACAGAGTTTAAATTGATGATGGAAGCTCAGTATTGCCCTCGTCCTGTGAGGGAAGCCAAGGTTCGGGAGTTTTTCTCCGCTCAGCCTTCAGATGTGCCAGTATCTCAGGCAATTAAGACGTTTAACCAATATCTGGCATTTGTTCGATATCTAGTCAGAACAGATGCTGAAATGATGATACATTTTGATATTAGAATGAAACTAGAAATCCAGAGGTACATGTCCGGTTTTGAATGTACCACTCTCCGCCAATACCAGGATAAAGCATTGGCGTACGAAATCAAGGAAGCAGCAATGGAGAAGTTTACGGAATCAAAGAAGCAGAAAGTCTCTGGTATTTTTACAGAGCACAAGAGCAGCGGGATCCGCAAGGTCCAGTCATCCTTTCATTCTTTCAATAAACCTCCGCACCCACTTAGGAGCGGAAAGAACTTCGGAGCAGCATCAACCATGACAGATGTCACTAGGAAATGCTTTAACTGCGCCCAGACGGGGCACGATCGATGGAATTACCCCCTACCTGCTGTGACTTGTTTTGCTTGTGGTCGAGAGGAACATCGTGCGGTGTTCTGTGAAGAGGCTGTAAAGTCTTTTAGAGCCCGTACACCACAGCCAGTCCAGAAGGAAGCCAGTATCCAACAGACGCAGCAAAGTGTTCAGATGCCTCAGAATTTTGGCCGCGGACGAGGCATAGGACAGTGGGACCGAAAGGGTACATCGAGTGCCAGATCTGTTCCCCCACGTCTGTACGAGATGAGGAGAACAGATGATCAGGATGCTGCTGTCGCATCAGGTACTATTCAGATCCTTTCCGAGCCAGTTAGTGTTTTATTCGATACAGGAGCTACGCATTCTTTTATATCCTTGTCTTGTGTAAATCGTTTGAATGTTTCTGGTTTTCATAATTGTGAACCTTATGTTGTTGGTTTACCGAGTGGAGATAGGATTATTGGAAACTTAGAAACTAGAGATTTCCCTATATCATTTAGAGGCAGAGAGTGGCTCTCAAATCTGATTTTGTAATAGAAATGCAAGGAGACGACCTGATACTCGGAGACGATTGGCTTAATTGATATGGAGCTATTGTAAACTACCTAAGGTGGAATATCTCGTTGATCGCTGACAATGGTTCCGAAATATTGTTTGAAGGATGGAAACCAGGAAGCTCAGGAAAGTTGATCAAGGCAATGAAAGCTGTCAAATTGTTGAAATAGGGCTGTACCGGATACTGGTGCTATGCAATGAAGAAAGAAGACGAATTTGTGGAACTTTCATCCATTCCTATTGTGAACGAATTTCCAGATGTATTTCCTGACGAGTTACCTGGACTACCTCCACGACGGGATGTAGAATTCACCATTGAGCTGGAACCCGGAGCTACCCCAATTTCTAAGGCGTCGTATCGTATGGCACCTACTGAGATGTATGAACTGAAAAAACAACTGGAGGAGTTACTGGACAAAGGCTATATCCAGCCAAGCGTTTCGCCCTGGGGAGCGCCAGTTCTTTTTGTCCGGAAGAAGGATGGATCGCTTCGACTGTGTATTCACTATCCAGAGCTGAACAAAATGACGATTAAGAACAAATACCCATTGCCACGGATTGATGATTTGTTTGACCAGTTACAATGAGCAACATTATTTTCAAAAATCGATTTGAGATCAGGATATCATCAGATGAGGATTAAGGAATATGATATTCCGAAATCAGCGTTCAAAACTCGCTACGGACACTATGAGTTTGTAGTGATGCCGTTTGGTCTCACTAATACACCTGCTGTATTCATGCAATTGATGAACCGAGTGTTCATCGAATATTTGTATAAATTTGTGGTCATGTTCATTGATGACATTCTGGTATATTCTAAGAGCCTGGAAGAACATACGCAGCATTTGCAGATTGTATTAGAACTTTTGAGAAGCGAGCAACTGTACGCCAAACTCTCTAAGTGTGAATTCTGGCTAAAGGAAGTAATGTTCCTCGGTCATGTGGTATCAGCTAAAGGAGTCCGAGTAGATCCTCAGAATATCGAAGCAGTTATGGATTGGAAGCCTCCAAAGAACGTGAAAGAAGTCCGAAGCTTCTTAGGACTTGCTGGGTATTATCGTCAGTTCGTGGAAGGGTTTTCCAAAATTTCCCGCCCACTTACTCGACTCCTGCAGAAAACTCAAAAGTTTGAGTGGAACGAATTGTGCCAGAATAGCTTTAATGAATTGAAGAAGAGATTGACGACAGCACCAATTTTAACACTTCCACAGGGGACTGGAGGATTCATAGTTTACAGTGATGCTTCGAACCAAGGACTCGGATGCGTATTGATGAAGATGTAATATCCGGGGGTAATTTTTTTTCGTGTTACTGTTGAATTGTACGTATTCATTTGGAATTGTACAAGTGTTGTTGTTTGGACCGATACAATGTATATTGTATTAGAATATTTCGGGATCGAAATATTTTTACGGGTCGTCGGTTCGGTTTCGTCGATTGTTGTTGTTTGGCGAGTTTGGAATTTTGGCTAATTTTATAGCCATAGCGTACGCTACCTATGTAGCATTACGTACGCTAATTTGTTGCGATTACGTACGTTACGTCCTGAGGTTTACGTACGTAATGCGTGGTTGGTGGTAAGAATCTTCCTCGTAGTCAACTTTCGGCTGGTAGGGCCAAGGTATCTTTGGGGGATTATATATAACGTGAGAAGGTGAGGGAAGATACATGTGAATGATATATATATATATATATATATATATATATAATATGTTATCATTCACATGTATCTTCCCTCACCTTCTCACGTTATATATATATATATATATATATATATATATTATATCATCTTCTCTCCCTCACTGTATTCTCTCTCTCTCTCACTTTCTCTCCAGCTCTCTCCTCCCTCTCTCATTTTTTTTTCTCTCCCTCTCGTCATCTCTCCCTCTCTCGCCTTCTCTCTCTCGTTTTTTTTTTCCAACGAAGTAGAGCTTGGATGGCAGCCAACTTCTTTCCGGCGACGGACTAGAGTTTACGACCGGAGTAGAGGACTGACATCTCCGGCGACGACCGGAGCTCGGCGGCGGCAGGCGGCTCGTGACTGGAGCAGCGACGGTCTGATCGGAATTTCCGGATTGAAAGGCATTGCAAATCCGGTCGAGCTGTTCCGGCATTTTTTTCTGGCGAGACGGAGCTCAGGCGTCCGACGTCCTTCATGGTTTCCGGCCATGGACGCGGCTCCATTGATTCCAGCAACCGGAGGTGGTTTTGTCCGAAACGGACGGCGGAACGGAGGCTTGACAGATTTCCGGCGAGGAGTTACAGGCGGAGATGGAGTTGGGTGAAAACCGGCCATGGACGGAAACGGACTGGAGTTGGACGAGGTCCGGCGGGTCAGTTTTTCCGGCGGCCGAATTCCAGCATGGGAGTTGTTTTTTTTCTGACCTGGCCAATCGGCTTCTGGTAAGCTGTGTGTGTTATTGCAGTTATTTATATATATATATTATATATTGTGTGTACTGTGTTATGCTTATGTGCAGTGTGTGGTGAAGTAGCCTGTGCGTGTGTACTGTTATATATATATATATATTGTATGTGTTTCGTGTGTGTGTTATATATATATATATAGTGTGTAAATAGTGTGTGCTGTGCAGTGTGTAAAGTGTGTGTGTGTCATGTGGGTATATATGTGATGTATGTATATTATATGTATATGTGTGTATACGGGTAAATACGAGTATAGTATGTGTTCGTGTTGGAATCGGAGTTATCTATTATGTTGTTTTCGGTCGATATCGTGTTATCGAATGAATTGTATTTCATTCAAGGTTGTTCGAGTGCTTGTGATTGTCGGAGGACGCCGTTGATCAATTCGTGGTAGGACGTTGATCGTGGAAGGACTTTCTCGCCTTCGGTTTGAGGCAAGTTTTATACTTGTACTGGTCAATGAGATTAATGTTATCATGTGTGTGCATGAATGTGTGTATCTTTTCGGGACTTGGTCTCTTTATGATTTTGTTGATATCAGGGGATTGTTTGATACGATACCCTTCGACAAATTATGCCAAATATTATTGTTGTTCGTAAATGGCCGATTTAAGGCATTGCGACACTTGTTGGTAATATATTTGTCGATAGCCGGTTCTCGGTATCGACATATCGATTGTTATTGTTGATTGATGTTCCTTTGAGATATTGTTGTCGATAGCCGGTTCGCGGCATCGACGTATCGATTGTTATTATTGATTGATGTTCCATCAAGATATTTTTGTGAATCGTCGTTATTGATATCAGTGTTTTTCTATTGATGTCGTTTTGGCCGATTGAAGGCATTGACGTATTCGATTATCATCTTCGTTCTCGGTAACCGATTAAAGGTGCCAAGACATCCGTTGTATAATTATTATCAATTGTCCGCTCTAAAGGTAATCGATATATTGAATTGGGATTATCAAATATAATTCCCATCCGTTGTCAAAAATATTCTCATCCGTTGTATCGTTGTTATCGATTGGCCGTTCTACGGTAATCGAAGTATTGAATTGGGACTGTCGAGGAGAGTTCCCATCCGTTGAATTATTATTGTCGTGTTGGCCGACTCAAGGCAGCACACTATTATTCTTGTGAACTCGGTAATTTTGTAATCGTTGAGGATTGAGGATTCCCGAATTGTTGTGTTGTGATTGTTGTTTGGGTTAATCGGTCCTTAGGGATTTTGATCCCAGGATGGTTGTTTGAATATCGTTGGTCGTGTTGATCTTTCATTATTCGTGTGTCATCGTTCACTTGGTGAGTCGTATGATCCGTATTGGATGTGTTATCCTTTGAGTTTCGTTGTCATGTTGTATCGTGACATATCCGGAATCATATCTGCGTTCCGATTGGTTATTGTGTAGGATTTTTAGCCAGGCACACGATGGTCATGCGTGGATGTTTCCGCATTGGACCGTGCACACGAGACGTAGTTCGTGAGGCTAATTAGGTACATTGTCCCACGTATATTTCTGGATTCCGTATACGGGGTGGACATGTGCACGGACACATTTCCGGATCGGGCGTACTGTGATGTCCATCTTTGAGCCGTACAATTTTTAGTCGTTCATAGTCCATGTTTGATTGGATGTGTTCGACGTTTTGTGATCAAGCGTTCATACGCCCGAGTGGTATGTTCGACAGTCTGGTTTGTTCCTTTGAGATCTGTATTGTGATGATTTACAGCTTCGGGCTGTTCGGCATTCAGGCCATCGGGATATGTTGGCAGCTTCGGGCTATTCGGCTTTCAGGCCATCGTGATATTTTGGCAGCTTCGGCTGAGGGCTTTCAGGCCATTGTGATGTATTTCCGTTGGAGCCTTCGGGCATTGTGATTCTTATTTATTTCAGCGTTGGTTCGTTTTACCTTCGGGTAATGTATTGTTGTGTTCTATATTGATGATTCGCCGTTGGGCACTTATGTTCTAACCTATTGAGCAGGTATTGATCGTATGCCGTGGGCATAGTATTCCACGAATGCTCGATTCTTACTTTGGTTTGTGAGCATCTCGTACTACCATTGTTGTACTGTTTATTCTGCCTTTGGATGCATATCATGTTGTGCATGTATTTGATATTCATTATTCTGGATGACTGACCCCGTGGGGGCGGAACATGTTTTCATGTTTTAGGTGCTTGCGAGGAGAGAGTTGAGACACAGGAGCATGACGATGGCTACGAGGCATTCGAGCGATACTAGTCCGAGATATTTTGGTGTTCATGTTGGTCAGACAGTTGGAGTACTCCATTTTTGTTCGATCATTTGCTTTGTATTATCCGAGCAAGGCTCGTGGATGTTGTTGTATTTTTATTTTGGCCATGTAGGCCCATTCTTGTCGTTGAAATTCCATATCGGAATAGTATGTCGGACGTCATAGTAGGGTCTGTGATTTCCTATTTTGGTCAGTTTGTTGTATTTTAGTCGTGTTCGCCTGGTGGATCACCTGATGTGGGGTCCACGGCACTGTAATAACCCAATGGGATTTGGGGGTGTTACAGCAGAATGATAAGGTGATCGCTTATGCGTCACGACAACTGAAACCTTATGAAGTGAATTACCCAACACATGATTTGGAGCTAGCAGCAGTAGTTTTCGCTTTGAAGATCTGGAGACATTACCTGTACGAGACTCACTGTCAGATCTTTAGGGATCACAAGAGTCTCAAATACATCTTCAGTCAGAAAGAGTTGAACATGCGGCAGAGAAGATGGTTAGAGCTGATTAAGGACTACGACTTGGAGATTTTGTATCATCCAGGCAAAGCGAATGTAGTGGCAGATGCACTTAGCCGCAAGCCTATTTTTATTCAGATGCTGGAGACTCTGACCTCCCAACTTAGCCTTCAACGAGAGATGATTCGAGAAGGAATTGAAGTGTGGTTACAAAGAGTCCAAGGATAACTGTGCATGATGGAATTAACTTCATCATTAACTGAAGAAATCAAATCTAGACAGGCAGATGATCCTCTGATGATTCGGTTACGTGATGAAGTGATCAAGGCAAAGGCCCCCAGATTCGTAATTCATGATGATAGAGTTTTGAGATTTCAGAACCGACTCTGTGTTCCTGATATCGATGTTCTGAAACAGACGATTATGAAAGAAGCTCACAGCTCGCCTTATTCTATCCACCCGGCCACCAGTAAGATGTATAAGGACTTGAAGCAGAATTTCTGGTGGGGCAACATGAAGAAAGATGTAGCAGACTATGTTTCGAAATGCTTGACTTGTCAGCAGGTTAAGATCGAGCATCAACGACCTGCCGGAATGTTGAAGCCGCTCCCGATTCCTGAATGGAAGTGGGAGGACATATCGATGGACTTTATCACTAGTATGCCGAGAACCAAGACAGGAATGAACATGATTTGGGTGATAGTTGATCGTTTAACCAAATCAGCTCATTTTCTAGGCATTAAGGATACATGGGGACCAGAGAGGTTGGCACGAGTATTTATTTCAGAAATAGTCCGATTACATGGTACGCCGAAGACCATTATTTTTATTCGAGACGGCCGTTTTGTGTCTCATTTTTGGAAAGCAGTTCATAAAGCCTTGGGGACCTAATTGAACTTCAGCATAACTTATCACCCGCAGACAGATGGACAATCCGAGAGGACCATTCAAACGGTGGAAGACATGCTAAGGGCCTGTGCCTTAGATTGGTCAAACGATTGGGAAGTTCATCTACCGTTGATTGAATTTACCTACAACAATAGTTGGCATGCTTCCATTAAGATGGCACCGTTTGAGGCATTATACTGGAGGAGATGCAGATCGCCCCTATGTTGGGACGATTCATCAGACTTAATAGGGACAGAACCAGAGTTGATCGTACAGACTCGAGAGAAGATAGCCTTGATTCGTGAAAGGCTGTTGACCGCCCAGAGTCGCCAGAAATCTTATGCAGATGTACGCCGTCGCCCATTGGAGTTTAGTACTGGAGACCACGTACTTTTAAAGGTTTCTCCTACTAGAGGAATCTTTCGTTTTGGAAGGAAGGGAAAGCTGAGTCCGAGATATATCGGACCATTCGAGATCCTTGATAGAGTTGGAGAGTTGGCATACATATTGGCATTGCCGCCATCGTTGAGCCATGTTCATAACGTGTTCCACGTATCCCAGTTATGGAGATATATACCGAATCCTAGTCATGTCATTGATTTCGGCGAGATCGAAGTCGCTCAGGATGGGACGTTTGAAGAAATACTGGTCAAGATACTCGAGAGTCGAGTTAAGCAGTTGAGGAACAAATCAATCGTTTTGGTCAAAGTTCAGTGGTCACGCCACGGGGTGGAAGAAGCCACTTGGGAAACGGAAGATAGCATGAAGTACAAATATCCAGAGTTATTTTCGTCTTGAGTTTCGGGATGAAACTCCTTTTTAGTAGGAGAGTATGTAATATCCGGATTTATTATTGTGTATATCATCTGTATTCGAACCCTGTATTATTCGGATTTGTGGTCTTGATAATTGGAGTATGATATTTCTCACATTGGTACCTTTGTACATAAGTATATCGTCATGCATAAATTTCTCATGCAAATTCGTGATAGCGCACGCTAAGAATGTAGCTTAACGCGCGCTATCGGCTACAACTAGCGCACGCTACGATTGTAGAATTTGCGTGCGCTAGGCAGTAAATTATTGAGCTAGACGGCTAGCACATGTGCCAGCCGGGACATGGGTCCGGATAAGATTTCCGCGGACGAAACTGGACAGAATTGGAGTCAACGCTTATTAGCGTGCGCTAAGAATGATATGTAGCATGCGCTAATCAGCTATTGTGCAGAAACTTTATATAAGGGACATCACTCCATTTTCTTCTCATTTCCTTCGAGTAACCTTCGTACTTGATAGTCCAGAGAGCATTTTATCCTCCTCAAACACACTTAGAACACATCTACTTGATCATTGGATATTGTATATTTCTTGTGATGGATCATTGAAGTGGAATAACACCTTGGAGTGGCATACAACCAACCGGAGTCGGATTCTATCTTTTTGGTTTAGTGATTTCGTCATATTAAGGTACGTTAATTCTATCTCCAGCCTTAGATTCGGGTTCTATAGAATAAGATGATCATGCTAGCAAGATATTGAGTTCCTTGGTGAATTATTCAACAAACATCATGTTTAGAGGATTGGAATTTTTAGGCTTATGATATTGTCGTTGGAACCTCGTAGTTGGAATCTTAGTACGTCAAATGATGAGAGGAACATTCTGAAGATGATTTACCGTATGAATTATGTTGTTATATTGATCATAAACTTGGAGAATGATATCACTTTTGGTTATAAGGACTTAAGAAAGAATCATCTTAGATTGCATCCTTTCTTATAAGCTAGAATTATTAGTTTATCTCCATGGTTAAATGGGGATGTAATGATGATAATGCATCGACCTTAAGAACACCAAACTTCGCATGAGAATTGTAATCAAGATGTATTATAGTGTTGTGATGATTATACGTATCCTTGTATCTCGAAGTCGTTTAATCCGTAAGATAATTTCATAAGTTATGAACATGATATGTAGACGGATAACATACGTTAATCCCTGAGGAGTTCGTAAATTTCATCACCGTTAGAACTAGTTTGCTGCCCAGTAATGAAACTGCCATGCACGCTTAGCGTGCGCTAAGATATGTGAATTAACATGCGCTATCGGGTGTGTTTAGCGTACGCCACGACTGGAACTTAGCGTCCGTTAAGTCATCAGGCGAGTCAGTCGGCTGATCAGTGAGGTACTGACCGTGCATGGTTAGCATACGCTAGACTGTATGTAATTGTGTGCGCTAACGAGTAGCCTTAACGTACGCTACATAGGATACGTAGTGTGCATTAAGCAAGCCAGACAGATTTCATTTTAAGAATTTCCGACAGTAATTTGGATTGTTAGATGTTCATTCGACTTAAGATGAATTTTATATTATTTCTTTTGTTAAGGTTCGAGCTTGCTACGTGATTGATCGAAGGGACGACCTTCGAGTATTTTGTTTTTCGTGGAAGTGTTGTTCTTATCTTCGAATCGAGGCAAGTACCTTAATTGTTTTACGTATTGATGTTGTACATATTGTCGTGCATATATGTCGTTGTTGTATGTCCACCTCGTGTTGGTCCGAAGGGATCATTGGGGGATCTATGCTAGCGTGCGCTGGATCATCGGACGGGTTTTTCCACCACAGGTTGGTCTGACGGGATCATCTTGGATTCTAGGCAGTGAACGCTGGATCGTCGGAATTACCATGTGTATGTTATGATATCATATCGTGATTATCAGTTGTGTATGTTATTTATGAGTTTCTCGTAGGAGAAGACTCGTTGGTATTTTGTCATTTACGTTATTATTATTCTTCGTGAGATGTTGAATAATATGTTGTGGTACTTGTACAATCATCGTTGTGCTAACCCCTTCGGGGGTGAACATTTTGTTTATGTTCAGGATCCAGGAGAACGGGGAAACAATCACTGGAGCTGCATGACGACGAGGGTGCAGAGTGATGTTCTGGTCGAGTTTAATTTGTCTGTTGTTTGTATCGTTTTAATAAGTACTCGAGTACGCAGTAATTTATGATGATTTGGATTTGGTGATGTATAAATACTTTCTATTGAACATTCGTATTTTCAGTATTTGGTTAGAACTGTTGTATCTTAATTCTGTTATTTTCCTCCGTTGGTACCTGTTAATGTCTTTTCAATTCTTCAGCCTTGTAAATCCTTATGTAAAGGATTTACGGCGCTGTAATATTCCTGAATATATCGGGGGTGTTACACCGGCCAACAACCTCGAGGCACAAAATGAAGAACCACAACGACGATCCGAACGACCCCGAAACCCGAACCTGAATACGAATCGAAGATACAGTTACTAAGTACTCGCAAAGACGAATCTAAGAGCTAAGAGAACACACGATTCCGACCACCCGAAGGCTCAAAATTCGAAAACCGGAGTAATTACCCCAAACTTTGGGAAATTACGAAAACGGCCCAAAACGTCCGAAAATCACGATACGTGATCGAATAACCAAACCAAAGTTCACAACACGTATGACAAAGTTAAATGGACTTACGGGAAACTCGAAACAGTAATTTCGAACGAGATTCACAAGAATCGAACTCGAGTGCGGAAAAGTCGTTAAGAAACACGGAACTCAACAAAACAATACCGAAACGAACTCGGATGACAAAAAGTGCAGAATTAATCATTCTCAGAATGATGAAACGGTCCCAAGCGAGTCGTCGAAATGGACTCCCGCTGAAAAAAATAAAATTACCGAAATCTGAAATTGCGGATATTACAATAACGGTGTGAAAGCTATCACCTAAAAAAAGATGGAAAATGTGTTGGTGAAAAGAGCTACACGTTAACAAATAACGGTGTGAAAGCTATCACCTAAAAAAGATGGAAAATGTGTTGGTGAAAAGAGCTACAGTGTGAAAGCTATCACTAAAAGGGATGTAGATTATGAGCAGATTTGAATTAATTGGTGGCTGAATTTCAATACACTCGATTTCGTGAATAATCACAATATTTGATGACGCCGATGAAATTCTTTTTCATATTGAGTCGTAAAATAAACGAGTGATCGAGAGCAACCAATAAAGGGAGTCGTGTGTGTCACGGGTGAAAAGAAATAATCAACCTTTTGGGGGGGGGACCTTGCATTTTGGAATTACAAAAATAAAACTGTGTTTTAACTTCAAAATCATCAGTAGATTTATTTTGAATCTTGATTCACTTCTATCTACTGTATAAAGCTAGTTGTGTAAATGGCATTTTGATCTCTTTTTCTCTTTATATATATAAGTATTTTTCTTTATTTGAGTGTGGTTTATTAATTTATGTGCTATTTTGATTTTTTGAGTGTGTTTAATAAAGAGTCTTGCTCGGGACTAGCAAGAATTCAAGTTTGGGGGTGTGATAAGTGTCAGTTTTACACACTTATCCATGATTGGTATTGATATATTTCACCCATAATTATGATCTAGTCTACTCGTTTTTTGTTTTAATTAATTAGTTTTTAATAATTTTATTTTTATAGGATGAAGATATAAATTTAGCCTTAATCGGATTGATTTACTGATTAACTCAAGAAATAACATGTTTATAAAATATTCTCTTTATTGAGTTTTTATGTATTCATGTTGTAGAGCTTTACGAGACGAGTTCGGCAGTCTTTCCGGATTCAAAATCAGAGTTATATATCAAAAGTTATCATCCGAAGAAGATTTGGGGCGAAAACGCAAAAGTCTAAGAAATTCTGGGCTGAAAATGAAGTCTGAAATTCCATACGGGCGTACAAATAAAGTTACGGCCGTAACTCACACAACAACTAATTTGCAGAAAGCCGAAGCCATGTTAGGGCCGTAACACCAAAGCTTACGGCCGTAAGTCCTCTATGTTACGGCCGTAACATCTGAAAGTTACGGCCATAACTCTTGAAAGATGTATGATCATTTTTAAATCTTTTATACTTTTAGTCTATTATTGAGGGGCAGATCCGATCTAATGTAATAATACTGGAGTTTTGGAGCTATTAGATGACTTTAGGTGTATAAATAGACCCCTTAGATCCATCATTTAGCATCATTCATCTTATATTTTTCCTACTTTGTAATATTTCTCTTTGTGTGAAGAACACACTTGTGTTCTTGAGAGTGTTTGTAATAGTGGTTTAGCTTATGTTGTTGAGGGAGTTTATTGCATCTTTTTCCTTTATCTACTAAGGGAGTTAGTATCAATTCTTTCCCTTATTCAACTAATAATGACCACTCAAACTTGTAATATGTTTGAATAAAGCCTTCATGGGCTAAGTTATCCTTAGTTGGGATTATAACAAGGTTTGTCATGTTATTTAAGTTTGTATAAAGATCTATTATGGATTACTAATTATTGTGTGTGATTTTCATTGTTTTACCAATCTTTATTTATTTGGCCAATAAATGATGATATTTGTGGTCTTCATATATTTCAAAAGAAAATATGTTGATTAGATCAAATGATCTTCACTCTAAGTTGTTCTAGGGGATAGAAATATACCTCAAGACCTTATATGGTCCTTTGAGTAATTTTCATAAAACCTAATGCTATGTATTGAATCCAATCAACATAGAAATACAATGGATTGATTCAATATATAAAGGGCGTTTTGACATTCGAAAGAGGAACAGTCTTTTTAAGAAAAATCGAATCTACACAACATAATAAGTAAATATATCTTATGATCTCCTATACATCTTCTATAACTAATGATGAACTAAGTTTGTAATCCCAACTATTTCATTCTACCTTTTATTAATCTATTATTAGTGTAATCTTTCATTTCTTTAAATTTTAGAACTATTATTGCATTTTCCTTGCAATTATCAAACAAAAACTCTTAAATTGTGTGTTTCACTCATCTAAATCCTATAACAAATAGATAAATAGTGTATAATTAAATATTTAACCTAACTTCCTCGTGGGATCGAGAAATCGGACTCAAAAAGTCCATTTACTACTTGATACGATATCGTGCACTTGCGATAGTTACATAAAAGACGTGTCAGTAGCCTACCAAATCGAATCTTCTCCTTAGGATACCATAATCTTACATTAATGGTCTCTTTGACATACTTAAGGATTCGTTTGGCTGTGGTGAAGTGTGACTCCTTAAATGAAACCTGATATCGAGAACACACTCCTACAGCAAACTGGATATCGGGCTTGCTGACTGTTAGGTATAGGAGTGAGCCTATAATCTTCCTGTAGAGAGATTGATCAACTGGTTTTTCAGCTTCGTCAGCACTTATCTCTGTGGAAGTGCTCATGGGAGTAGATGGTGACTTTGAAGTGTTCATCCCGAATTTGTTGAGCAGCTCCTTGTTGTATTTCTCCTGGTTGATGAATATACATGTAGGCAGTTGTTTAACATGCAACCCTAAAATATAACTAAGTTCTCCCATCATACTCATTTCAAATTTACTTTGCATTAGATGAGAAAACCTCATACACATATCAAGATTAGTTGAACCAACAATAATGTCATCTACATAGATTTATACCATAAAGAGATCATCACCTTCCTGAATTTTGAAGAGGGTTTTGTAGACAGCACCTTTCTCAAATCCACTATTGATAAGGTACATCGACAGGGTTTCATACCGTGCCATGGGTGCTTGTTTAAGGCCATACATCGCTTTTCTTAGCATGTATACAAGATCTCCTTTCTCTGTGTTGGCAACCCCGGTGGTTGTTCAAGATACACTTCTTCAACTAGGTCTCCATTAAAAATGCGCTCTTAACATCCATTTAATACACGATGAAGTTCTTATGAATCGCAAAAGCTAGGAATATCCTAATGGCTTCTAATGTAGCTACAGGGGTAAATATTTCATCATAGTCTATGCCTTCTTCCAGTTTGTAGCCTTGGGAACCAGTCTGGATTTGTTCTTTATGACAAGTCCATTCTCGTCTTTCTCGTTTTGAAATACCTATTTAGTTCCAATTACAACTTGATGGGTTAGTCTGGGTACTAGGTAGCAAATATTATTCCTTCCGAAATCATTGTGCTCTTCTTCCATATATGAGATCCAGTGAGAACTATTGAGAGCTGCAGCCACTACTACAAAAAAGACATTCAACATCGCTCGTCTAACATCGGTTTTGTAAAAACCGATGTTAAAAATGACGCGGTGGCATAATTGAAAATTTTAAAATAAATTAACATCGGTTATGCTAAAAACCGATGTTAAATTAACAACTAACATCGGTTTTTCTAAAAACCGATGTTAAATTAATCCATTTCACATCGGTTTCGAAAAACCAATGTTAATTTTTAATTTAACATCGGTTTTTAGAAAAATCGATGTTAATTTTTAAATAAAGTTTCTATTTTTTTAAAAATCCGGAGTTTTAAAAATTTAACATCGGTTATACTAAAACCGATGTTAAATTAATGTTAATTTTTAATTTAATATCGGTTTTTAGAAAAACCGATGTTAATTCGTAATTTAACATCAGTTTTTTGTATAACCGATGTTAAATTTTTAAAAAATCTGGATTTTTTAAAAAAATAGAAACTATATTTTTAAAAAAAAAATCCGGAATATTAATATTATAAATTGGATGTTTATATTTATTGTTAAAAAATAAAAGGTAAAAATTGGAAGTTTTTATTTAAAGTTCGAAAATAAAAAATAAACATTAGTTCGAAAATAAAAAATAAAAATCGGATGTTTTTATTTAAAGTTTGGAAAAAAAGTGGAATATTATTTTCCATAAATAAATAAAAACTGAATTATTATTTATATTTTTAAAAACCTACTAGTTTTTGTTTTTGTAATTTTTTTACTTTTCATAAAAAACTATTTTATGTTTTTACAAAAAATCTAAAAATAAAAAAAACGGATTAAATATTAATTATAAATCAGATCCAGATTTTTTAATTTTTTATTTTATTTTCGAGCTTTAAATAAAAACATCCGATTTTTAATATTAATATTCTAGATTTTTGTAAAAAAATAAATTTTCAATTTTTTAATATATATATATATATATTAAATTATCTTATATTTATATAAATATATAAATGTATATAGTATATAAATATAACAAATAGCAAAAAATATACAAGATGTTCATCTCGCGGAGTGGTAATATCACACTTCCACAAGCAAGAGGTGGTGAGTTCGAAACCCACCAACAACAAAATTTAATGGTATTTGTTGTAGATTTCTGGGGCTTGGTGCGGGGGACTGGTGCGGGTGGTTGGGGCGAGTGTTTGGGTTGGGGCTGGGTTGGGCTAGCTGGGTTAGCCGCGGTTTGATAAAATTTTAAAATCGCGAAATTTAACATCGGTTGTCCCAGAACCGATGTTAAATATTGCGATATTAAAATTAACATCGGTTGTTATAACAACAGATGTTAAAATCGAAGTTTAACATCGGTTATTAGAAACCGATGTTAATTTTAACATCGCGACATTTAACATCGGTTCCAAAACCGATGTTAAATGTCCAAAAAAATCGATGTTAAATATCTGATTTGTAGTAGTGAGCGGTCGAGACGGGTTCAGACTATGGTAAGAATATGGCTAGTGTGCACATGTCCAGTCTCCTAAGTTCATCTTTAGATTTCCATACAGGGAATGGAGACTATTCAGGATTGGATTATGTATCCTCCTGTGCATAGAGTACGGTTCCTTATGTACTCTGTATTCTTCTTCTGGTAGAAACACCAGCATCAATATCACTAATTATCAACTCCTGAGGGTGATCTCTTAACCATCCTATTGGGTTCAAATTCAGCATCCCTTGTTGTGTCATGTTGGGATGTAGGTTCAACTTCAGCTTCCACAGTATTAGCTTCGACTACTTATCTGGTTCTTACATCAGCGAGATTTATTTCTAGATTGACAACAGGTTCTTCCTGAGTATATGGGGATTTCCTCAAGAGATAACATTTGGACGGCTAGGGTTAGGATTTCTATTCATGTGGGGTCACAATGGGGTTCATCGAAGACCACATGGACTGACTCCTCTATTGTCAGTTTTCTTTTGTGGAAAATCCTGAATGCCTTGCTGACAGAAGAGTATACAACAAATATACCCCCATTGGATTTCTCATCGAAGGTCTTGCCCTGATCTTTCCCATTGTTAAGAACATAACACCTGCATCTAAAAATATGAAAATATGCAACCATTGGAGTTTTATTATTTCATACCTCGTATGCAGTTTTGTTGTGGTGCTTGTTGATGATACATCAGTTTTCTGTGTAGCATGTTGTATTTGTTGCTTCTCCCAATAAACGATGTGGCAACTTGCTTGCAACTAAAATTGTTCTTGTTGACTCCTTCAGCGTCCTGTTCTTTCGCTCGGCAACACCATTTTGTTGAGGAGTTCGGGCTACTGTGTATTCATGTTGTATGACATTGTCCGCACAGTACTGCTCGATAAAGCGGTTTGTGAATTTTGTGCCTCTGTCAGACCGAATTGATACAATGCTCAACCATTTCTTATTTTGAATCTTTTTAAGGTATTCCGGCAGCTATGTGGTTGTCTCTTTCTTCTTTCTCAGGAATATAGTCCACGAATACCTGGAAAAGTCATCAATAATAACAAGACAGTATTTCTTACCTCCGAGACTAACAGGGTATATAGGGCCATAAAGATCTATTTGAAGTAAGTTCAGGACCCTATGGGTTGAGAGATATGATTTTATCTTTAGAGATGACTTAACTGTTTGGGATTCGGTGCCTAAAACGAAGGCTCAGCGGAAGCGGTAAAAGAAAATTAATTCGATCTGAATCCCTACGAGGATCGATCGAGCTACGTATATACGGATATAATACGAAACACAAGAGATACGAGAAAACATACCCTTGTAGTCCGTTGATTAAATGATGTCCTTCTCTTGAGCTATTCCCCAAGCTTTGCTTGATCTCTACGAATCCAATCCGCTCTAAGCTCTTGAACGATCCAACGCTGAAAGCACCGCGTCTCTACTTGCCACGCACCGGAAAAATGACCGGAATGACAACACTCGATTAACCTCTAAGGTTACGGCTAGAATCAAGTGATGAAGCTTTTTATTATTACACTCTAAGTGTATAATACATATATCTCTCAATGTATCTTGAATTTTCTCCAAGAAAACTCAAGAACAAAATGAAGAACAAGAGGAAGACTTAAGAAAAATTATTTCTCTCTCACTCCTCTCAACTCACGTAGGAATTGGTAAGGTAGAAGTTGTGAGAGTCTTCACTTTATTCTACATAAAAATCTCATCCACAATCAAGACCAAATCGCCTATATAGATAAATAATATTATCTTGTCCCTTTGAATCACATAAGTCATCCACCAACATGTGGAGACAATGACCAAAGGAAAGGGGGAGGAAAAAGGGGCGTCCATCTAGAAGGGGCTGGACGAGTTCGGTCCGTTTCGGACTCCCGTGAGTCCAAACAGATAAACTCCGATTCAGTCCCGATATATTTATATCGATTAATTAATCCAATTAATTAATCATATCAAATACATAATGACATAATTAATTTCTCCAAGAAATAATTATATTCATAAATTAAATTAATCACCCGGTAATTTATTTAATTAATTAGGCCGTAAATTAATTTATCCAATAAATCAATTTAGACATCCAATGTCCCAAATTAGATATCCAATATCTAATATTCATAATGAGAGATTAAGCTCGATTCATTCCGTCGTCAATCCTATTGCGCAACTCGGTAGGTTCGTCTCAGTCAGCAATGGGAGGAACCAAAGAGTAGCACCACCTAGCCAGCCTGGCGGCCTACACTGTACCCCAACTGAGAACGAATGATTGGGATCATTCAAGAACCATTATGTCGTGAATACCAGTATACGTATTGTAATACCCCGATTTTTCGGATATATTTTTCGTTTATATATTGGATATCGTGGATGGTTAATTATGCTCAACGACGTTGGGAACGTTTGATAATGTTATTGAATTGAGTATATGTATTGATTTTGCCGTATGTTCGTATTTGTTATGTCGAGAGGTTGGGCAGGAATTGCTGTAAATGGCTAAGTATGGAAGCCATTACGTACGTTATGTGTTGAAGCTTACCTATGTTAAATTTGTAGAGTTACGTACGTTATGGCCGAGACATTACGTACGTAACATGGGAATCAGACGATCGAGTCGTGGTCGGCAGGTGGGACCCTGTGTTGGCAACTTTCGGCGGAGAATGTTGACAGGTGAGTCAACGTACGTTTTACGTACGTTATACAGGATGTGTTACGTACGTAATACGACCTTTGTACTGTAGCAAGTCAACTGGTATATTACATACGTTATATGGCATGGGTTACGTACGTAAGGAAGTTCATGTTTTGAGGCAGTAGGGTATGGGATGGCATTACGTACGCTAACCAGGACAAGATAGCGTACGTAAGAGGTGTTACGTACGTTAACTTGGGAATGTTACGTATGTAACGAGCGGGGAGTTTATATAAGGATTGGCCGTCATTTCATTTCACTTCAGCTTTTCACTTCGTTTTTCTCACCTTCAACCCTTATAGATGGGTTCTTAATCCTTCTAAGTCGATCATGAGCTTAAAAACATGGAATTGGAGATCGGGATATGTAGATATTGATGATTCTTGAAGTTATTCATGGTTCTTGGATTATAGTTCAATTGTTCCTCTTCTTGATTCGTCCATGCAAGGTAATTTTCGTATTCCTTTGATAGTTGATAGTTCTTCAAGGATGATTACATGTGAGGAACATGTTGGACAATCATGTTATAATATTATATGTTGATTATGATTGTGGGATCATAGAGTTCTTGATGTTCTTGAGGCCATATGATGACTATGATGACTTGATGATCCGTTTAACCGATTTAAGATGGTATTCTAAATCATAGTGATGATAGTGATTGATTTAGATGAGATGAATCTTGATATGTGGTTGAATTCCGAATTGAATATGTCATGATCATTGTTACCAAGTTGGTTCGATTATTGATATGATTATTGTTCTAGGTTGATTAACCAATAGGTATAATCGTCTTGCCGCGGTGAAAGGCCGTAGATTCCGTCCAGTCGGGGATGAAGAGCTCATAGACGAGGGTGATGAGTTCGGTGTTGGTTTTGTCATGTTGGTATCCAGGCAAGTGTTTACTTGTTCGGTTGTAATGTTTTGATGAGAAATTCCATTTACATTTCATAAGTATTTTATGTTGTATTGCATATTGACGAATGTTCAGTGATGTTCTAAAAGGATTAGAATGCACAGTTGATGATTGTTGAGATACGTGGACAATCTTGGGAAGATTGTAGTATTCGGATATTGTTGATGTCATTTTGGATATTCTTGGTTTGTGGTATGCATTCCGCAAGGAAGTCCGGATAGAGGTATGTTTTATGGTAATCGTATATAGAGGATTATGTACGAGAAAGTATTCAGTATTGAGGTATTATACGGTATTGTTGTGATACTGAGATTTTTATGGTATTATCGTGATATTGGGATTTTGACGAGAATCGTTGGATTACCGGAAGTGGTAAGGTTATCGTTGAGGTTATTATTCTCATGATGCATGGCATGTGAATATTTATGTTTATGTACTTGCGGTTATTTGTCGGGCATTATTGCTGACCCCGTTGTGGGACTTGTTTTTCAGGTATTGAGGACTTTGATGGTAGCGGTCGTGAGGCGAGGATTCCGGACGATACTGGCTATGGCATATTGTTGGGGAATTGTATATTTTATTTGTGTATATCATTATTGATGTATATGTATCTTGGACTGTGTTTTTATCCGCTGCGTGAGTTCTTTCAAATGGCTTTCGGCTTTTTGCCAACTGAGTTTGATTTCGAAAACCGATTCCCTTAACCGAGTTTTTGGCCTTGATCGTTTTGACGGTGGTTGGTGTTTTCAAATGATTTTGTGAGTTTTGATATAAAATACTACCGTCATTGGCCTTCTTGTCGTTCTTGTAATTGGTTTCTAGCCTGGTGGGTTCCGGCGTGGGGCCCACGGCATGTAATATTCCCGGTTGGATCTGGGGGTGTTACAAATATGGTATCGGAGCCCAAGGTTTTGTGATAACCGGGCATGTGTGTTATGTGGCTCTACCGGTGTGGTAGTAGCGTGATGTTTGTGATGTTTTGGAACTGTATGATTTTGAGTACTGTCGTGGTGATGTGTGGGTTTGGGGATTGTTGGTGTTCCCGAGACCGATGAGGCAGGGAGTGAACGTCGGTGCCGTGGTCATGTGCAACGTGCGGCTCCAATCGGGAAGTGAACGCCGGTGCGAGGCACGTGCAATGTGCGGCTTTCGATGTGGAGTGGAACGCCGGTGACACGTGCATGTGATAAGGAGCGGCTCATGCGCTTTAGGTGAGGAGACACAGCGTCACAGATCCCACAAAACTCGACAGTGCTCTAAACTTGTTGTGGTCTTGGCGGAGACCAATCGTTTTCAAATGGTGATTATTCCTGTTTTGGCATTCTTGTTGTGTCGAGAATTTTTTTGAAATGGTGCCATATGCTAGTATCACGGGAGATCTTCGTATTCACTGACCTGTAAGTATGTTGTTCGGATTATTCGATAATTCTTGGTTATCTTGGTGATTTTGGATTTTCCGTTGAAATGTTGTTTGTGCGAGTGATTGCAAGTTTCGAGGACGAAACTTATTTTAAGGGGGGTAGAGTGTAATACCCCGATTTTTCGGATATATTTTTCGTTTATATATTGGATATCGTGGATGGTTAATTATGCTCGAGGACGTTGGGAACGTTTGATAATGTTATTGAATTGAGTATATGTATTGATTCTGCCGTATGTTCGTATTTGTTATGTCGAGACGTTGGACAGGAATTGCTGTAAATGGCTAAGTATGGAAGCCATTACGTACGTTATGTGTTGAAGCTTACGTACGTTAAATTGGTAGAGTTACGTATGTTATGGCCGAGACATTACGTACGTAACATGGGAATCAGACGATCGAGTCGTGGTCGGCAGGTGGGACCCTGTGTCGGCCACTTTCGGCGGAGGATGTTGACAGGTGAGTCAACGTACGTGTTACGTACGTTATACAGGACGTGTTGCGTACGTAATACGACCTTTGTACTGTAGCAAGTCAACTGGTATATTACTTACGTTATATGGCATGGGTTACGTACGTAGGGAAGTTCATGTTTTGAGGCAGTAGGGTCTGGGATGGCATTACGTACGCTAACCAGGACAAGATAGCGTACGTAAGAGGTGTTACGTATGTTAACTTGAGAATGTTACGTACGTAATGAGCGGGGAGTTTATATAAGGATTGGCCGTCATTTCATTTCACTTCAGCTTTTCACTTCGTTTTTCTCACCTTCAACCCTTATAGATGGGTTCTTAATCCTTCTAAGTCGATCATGAGCTTAAAAACATGGAATTGGAGATCGGGATATGTAGATATTGATGATTCTTGAAGTTATTCATGGTTCTTGGATTATAGTTCAATTGTTCCTCTTCTTGATTCGTCCATACAAGGTAATTTTCGTATTCCTTTGATAGTTGATAGTTCTTCAAGGATGATTACATGTGAGGAACATGTTGGACAATCATGTTATAATATTATATGTTTATTATGATTGTGGGATCATAAAGTTCTTGATGTTCTTGAGGCCATATGATGACTATGATGACTTGATGATCCGTTTAACCGATTTAAGATGGTATTCTAAATCATAGTGATGATAGTGATTGATTTAGATGAGATGAATCTTGATATGAGGTTGAATTCCGAATTGAATATGTCATGATCATTGTTACCAAGTTGGTTCGATTACTGATATGATTATTGTTCTAGGTTGATTAACCAATAGGTATAATCGTCTTTCCGCGGTGAAAGGCCGTAGATTCCGTCCAGTTGGGGATGAAGAGCTCATAGACGAGGGCGATGAGTTCGGTGTTGGTTTTGTCATGTTGGTATCCAGGCAAGTGTTTACTTGTTCGGTTGTAATGTTTTGATGAGAAATTCCATTTACATTTCATAAGTATTTTATGTTGTATTGCATATTGACAAATGTTCAGTGATGTTCTAAAAGGATTAGAATGCACAGTTGATGATTGTTGAGATACTTGGACAATCTTGGGAAGATTGTAGTATTCGGATATTGTTGATGTCATTTTGGATATTCTTGGTTTGTGGTATGCATTCCGCAAGGAAGTCCGGATAGAGGTATGTTTTATGGTAATCGTATATAGAGGATTATGTACGAGAAAGTATTCAGTATTGAGGTATTATACGGTATTGTTGTGATACTGAGATTTTTATGGTATTATCGTGATATTGGGATTTTGACGAGAATCGTTGGATTACCGGAAGTGGTAAGGTTATCGTTGAGGTTATTATTCTCATGATGCATGGCATGTGAATATTTATGTTTATGTACTTGCGGTTATTTGTCGGGCATTATTGCTGACCCGTTGTGGGACTTGTTTTTCGGTATTGAGGACTTTGATGGTAGCGGTGAGGCGAGGATTAGGACGATCTACCGCTATGGCATATTGTTGGGGAATTGTATATTTTATTTGTGTATATCATTATTGATGTATATGTATCTTGGACTGTGTTTTTATCCGCTGCGTGAGTTCTTTCAAATGGCTTTCGGCTTTTTGCCAACTGAGTTTGATTTCGAAAACCGATTCCCTTAACCGAGTTTTTGGCCTTGATCGTTTTGACGGTGGTTGGTGTTTTCAAATGATTTTGTGAGTTTTGATATAAAATACTACCGTCATCGGCCTTCTTGTCGTTCTTGTAATTGGTTTTTAGCCTGGTGGGTTCCGGCGCGGGGCCCACGGCGTGTAATATTCCCGGTTGGATCTGGGGGTGTTACAAATATGGTATCGGAGCCCAAGGTTTTGTGATAACCGGGCATGTGTGTTATGTGGCTCTACCGGTGTGGTAGTAGCGTGATGTTTGTGATGTTTTGGAACTGTATGATTTTGAGTACTGTCGTGGTGATGTGTGGGTTTGGGGATTGTTGGTGTTCCCGAGACCGATGAGGGAGGGAGTGAACGCCGGTGCCGTGGTCATGTGCAACGTGCGGCTCCAATCGGGAAGTGAACGCCGGTGCGAGGCACGTGCAATGTGCGGCTTTCGATGTGGAGTGGAACGCCGGTGATACGTGCATGTGATAAGGAGCGGCTCATGCGCTTTAGGTGAGGAGACACAGCGTCACAGATCCCACAAAACTCGACAGTGCTCTAAACTTGTTGTGGTCTTGGCGGAGACCAATCGTTTTCAAATGGTGATTATTCCTGTTTTGGCATTCTTGTTGTGTCGAGAATTTTTTTGAAATGGTGCCATATGCTAGTATCACGGGAGATCTTCGTCTTCACTGACCTGTAAGTATGCTGTTCGGATTATTCGATAATTCTTGGTTATCTTGGTGATTTTTGATTTTCCGTTGAAATGTTGTTTGTGCAAGTGATTGCAAGTTTCGAGGACGAAACTTATTTTAAGGGGGGTAGAGTGTAATACCTCGATTTTTCGGATATATTTTTCGTTTATATATTGGATATCGTGGATGGTTAATTATGCTCGAGGACGTTGGGAACGTTTGATAATGTTATTGAATTGAGTATATGTATTGATTCTGTCGTATGTTCGTATTTGTTATGTCGAGACGTTGGACAGGAATTGCTGTAAATGGCTAAGTATGGAAGCCATTACGTACGTTATGTGTTGAAGCTTACGTACATTAAATTGGTAGAGTTACGTACGTTATGGCCGAGACATTACGTACGTAACATGGGAATCAGACGATCGAGTCATGGTCGGCAGGTGGGACCCTATGTCGGCAACTTTCGGCGGAGGATGTTGACAGGTGAGTCAACGTACGTGTTACGTACGTTATACAGGACGTGTTACGTACGTAATACGACCTTTGTACTGTAGCAAGTCAACTGGTATATTACGTACGTTATATGGCATGGGTTACGTACGTAAGGAAGTTCTGTTTTGAGGCAGTAGGGTCTGGGATGGCATTACGTACGCTAACCAGGACAAGATAGCGTACGTAAGAGGTTTTACGTATGTTAACTTGGGAATGTTACGTACGTAACGAGCGGGGAGTTCACATAAGGATTGGCCGTCATTTCATTTCACTTCAGCTTTTCACTTCGTTTTTCTCACCTTCAATCCTTATAGATGGGTCCTTAATCCTTCTAAGTCGATCATGAGCTTAAAAACATGGAATTGGAGATCGGGATATGTAGATATTGATGATTCTTGAAGTTATTCATGGTTCTTGGATTATAGTTCAATTGTTCCTCTTCTTGATTCGTCCATACAAGGTAATTTTCGTATTCCTTTGATAGTTGATAGTTCGGCGCGGATGTGGACAGGTGAGTCAATGGATGGAGTTACGTACGTTATACAGGGTGTATTACGTACGTAATACGACTATAATACTGTAGCAAGTCAACGTACGTATTACGTACGCAACGGAATAAGTGTTTCGTACGTTACGGGACGGCTGGCTGAGTCGTGGCCGAGAGGACCTATAGTGGCCGAGCATGGTCGACAGTGACTCGCTGGGGGCAAGGACTGGCCGATAACGTACGTAAGGCTATGGCCGGTTACAGCCGTAAGGGCCCGTTACGTACGTAAGCAGCTGCCGGTTACGTACGTAAGGATGTCGTCCAAACCGGTTACGTACGTAAGCCACGGCTGGTTACGGCCATAACGTGCCGACAGGACTCGGCCTATATAAGGCCTGGACCGAGTCATCTGCTCATTCTTTCATTTTCCTTCGTGTCTTCACGATTCCTTCAGTAAGAATTGATAGATTTGAGTTAGAACATCATATAGCAACATATTTTGGAAGTTGGATTCGTGTTTAATATCTTCTTCCGCCCGGATCGAAGGTATGAACACCTAAACACTTAGTTTTGGATATTTTTGGAGTTTCTTGATGTTTTGGCCGAATTGATTCGTTTTAACTCAGATTATTGATGGAACCTTGATGTATTCTTGAGATTATACATTATCCTTGAAGTTTTGGGAAACAAATTCGAGTATTTCTCCGTTAAATCGATTAAATTGGATTATGCCCTTAAAGTGTTCGATAAAATGCCTCAATGAGTAGAACTCGAGAAATTCTACACATTTTCGTATGAATGGTGATTGAATTGATATTGTTGTGAGGATTCTTGGTAATTATAGGAATTTTGTTAAGGGAAGATAATGAATTGATGATCAAATGCCTTGATTATGTTGTTATGATTATGGAATCGTAGTATTCTCGATGTTCTTGGTGGTTGGTTGCGATTCATGATGTTATGAGAAGTATATGTTGAAGAACATGATTATATACACCTTGAATTATGAATAAGGATTGTTTAGATGTTAGAGGATATCGAATTACGTTGTTTTGATGGCTATGAACAAGGTTTCGAATCATTTAGTATTCTTGAGAAACTCCTTGATGAATTGAACATAGCAAGACGATCGTATGTTGAATTATCGGTATCTTTAGATATGAAGATCAAATATTTGTTGATTGTACTAGTAGAATTCGTATGTTCTTGATGAAATACGAATCATGATATCAATTGGGAATCCGGGAAGATTGTGATTGATCACCGAATATGATTTCCTTTACATTCGTATCCGTAATCATATTTTGGTTATAAATTCGTAAATGGTTTGAGTATATTATTTGGTTTTATATATGATCGTGGTATCGTTGACCCGTCGAGTTGATTGGTTGGTCGTGTGGGTTGTTGATTGTTATCGGATATGTGTTCATTGATTACTTCAATAGGTTGAGATTATTGATCGGTGATTATAACCGTATGTTACGGTCGTGTTCGAATGCGTTCGTGAATCGCTTTGGTCCGGGAGAGGAGGGGCTTGTACACGACGACGAGGAATTGGTAACGGCTTCATCGGTATCGAGGCAAGTTATTACTTGCTCAGTTAAAATGTTTGATGAATGGTTTCAGTTTCATTTCATTTATAATGCGTATAGCAATGATTATTACTGCAAATTCTGGAGATTTGGATTATATGTTGTCTTTCCGATTCTAGGAGTAAAATCTTAATGTATATGCTTTATCTCGGTTATTAGCATATTCGGGTATCAAGAGTACATTGCGATAAAGATGAGGATATGCGTATCTATAGTCCATGGTACGTTTGGATCGCCGAACATTGAGGATAATCGTCGGTGATGATTTGACATCGAGATTTCTCTTGAAGGACCCGGGACAAGTATCTTAGTTTGTTTCGGTTTAGCGTTGATGTTGTTGATCATGCAGGTTGTCATTCATGTTTCTGAACATGAAGTCGTCCTAGTTGTGTCATCATAGTGTCGTTCATGTTTGATTCATGTGTTGTTCATGTTGATGAACATATTGATTTGCATATGTGTATGCATAATTGTATTGTTTATGTTGTGTTGATCCGTTGGGATCGTGTGATCTATGTTGAGGGCGCTGGATCAGATGTCCGCCTCGTTATGGTCCGACGGGATCATCTTGGGATCTATGCTGAGGGCGCTGGATCATTGGACGGGTTTTTCCACCTCGTTATGGTCTGACGGGATCATCTTGGGATCTATGGTGAGGGCGCTGGATCGTTGGATTACCCAGTATTGTGTTGATGGAATCATGTGGATTCGCATCGTTGGTTTAATATGTGTTTTTGTGTATATGTATATTGTTGGTTATCCACCTCGTGTTGATCTAGTAGGATCATCTTGGGATCTATGCTGAGGGCGCTGGATCATGGGATTTCCATTGAGTATACACTGTTGTTATTTTTTTGAGCATATTGATGTGGTCATATGAGTATGCATTTGTAGGTCTTGTATTAGGACCGTGTCCGTATTGCATTGATCTGATCTCGGATTAGACTGATATGATTGTCGTGACACTTCATATCTCGAGGTATGTTCCGTATTTCCTTTGGTATTTGTCTCGTGATGGACAACCGGTTATCGTCTTGGGATTTAATGATACTATCCGACGGATCGTATTGGTCAGTACTAGTATACTTCCGTATCGTGAGTTGGCGATGATAGTTTGAGAATCTTGAGTATTGTCTGAGGTACAATACAGAGATTATGTTCGAATTTATTGGTTACTCGAGTACGAGATGTGAAATGTGTGATAATGGTTATTCTGTTGAGGATTACTGGAGTAAGTAAAGTTATGACGATAAGATTATATTGGTCGTATTCTTATTTTGTATTCTCATTGGTATGTAATTATTAATGTGATGTGACAGTTATCATTGTTGGACATTATGGATGACCCCGTCGTGGGATTTCTTTTTAGGTTCTTGAGATATCAAGCTTGTAGCGGTCGTGGAGAGATGAGCTTCCCGGAGGATACTGGCTAGGGCATGTTTTTATGAACTGAATTCCTGATCAGTTATTGTTTTCCGCTGCTAGAGTAATTTTACTTGGTTGTCCTTTCCACTGCGTGAGTATTTTAAATGACTTTTTGATATCTAGTAACTTGAGTTACTTTGGAAATCGTTTTCTAAACTATTGAGTTCCGGCCATTGGGCCCCCTTTTCAAAATGAGGTTTTACGGCGCTTTTGATAAACAAGTTTTATAACGTCTTCGAATATTTTAAAGATAGTACTGTCGTTAGCCTCTTGGGCATTTGTAAATGTTTGCGAAAATTTCTTTTAGCCTTGTGGGTTCCATCCCGGGGCCCACGGCGCTGTAATATTTTCGGTTAAATCTGGGGGTGTTACACTTCTCCCTCTTGTTCTTCCTTTTAATTTGTCACCTAATCGCACCTTTGGACCACGACCGTCTACATAATCTGTTTGCTTGGTGACATATTTTGTCATGTGGTGAGAACATTCGATGTCGAAATATCATATGTCTTTCTCCTTGATATCCTGTAATAAAAAATTAAGTAGATTTAGGTCCCCTTTGATTTTGGATCCTTGATTATTAGTGCCTTTAGGTACCCAAATTTGCCTTACAGCAATGGGTTTGTTGTAGGTCGTGTTAGGTCCTCTTTTGTGAGATTTACGTGGGGAAGGCACGTAATCGCTATAAGTATTGTTATGTATGTAAATTTGTTTAGGAGGAGGAACCGTATTTCTCTGCCTTCTAGATTGTCTTCTGGGATTTTTGTTGGATTCCCAGACTTGCTGTTGGTAGAACTGAGCAGCAACATTCTTTCGAGAAATATACCTGGGTTCTTGTACCCATTATTTAGGAGCATTGTACTGTTTGGTAGTACTGAGGTGCTACTGTTGGTGGTACTTGGGTACAACCTTCCTTTTTTTTTCTGCCGATGCTGCTGTTGGTATGCTTGAGGAGCATACTGTTTGGTATTGAGCATTGCGTCTTACAGGATTTTGAGTTTTCCGCTGCTTATGATAAGAGCTGGGTGGCAGAACGGCAGTCTTTGGTTTCTCAAAGGGGACAGTTGTAGCCTTTACTTTGTCTACAGGTGCAGCCTTTGGAGCTTCCTTGATTTGAGGAACGGATTCCACTTCTTTTACAAGTATCGTACTAGTTTTTCCATTTTTGTATCGTAAGCCATGTTTATCATGGACATGTTGTTCAGTGCTCAGGATGCCTTCCATCCTCCTAGATGATTTCTCAAATGACTTGAGGATGTATTCGAGTTCTCCTTCTCTTTTCTCAAGAAGTTGTATCTTGGCTTCTAGTAGAGCATAATCATTTGTCTTGCATTGATTATGAGATTTTATCTCATTAGATTAGTTGCAAGTTGATGATTGCTATCTATGGTTTTTTTGTGAGTGACCTTGCTATTTTTGCCATCTAAAGACATATTTTCATAATTGTTTTCAACAGGTCATTTTCATCCTTCATCTTTAGATTTTTAAGGGAGAGATGTAGGTTTTCTTGTTTAAGCATCTCATGGGAATGGTCTGAAACTTATTCATCATATTTTCAAAGGTATGTGATGCATTTAAAGGGTTGGATGAGGTTTAGCTTACCTCATCATCACTGTCATCATCATCCCTCTTCTTTTGCCATAAAGCACATGTAGGTTTTATCTTCGATTTCATCATCGGAGGAGTCACTGTCGGTGATAGCCTGTAGGCATTCCTCTATTTTGATGGGTGTGGGCATGAATTTTGATTCTCTGGTTAGTGCCTTGAGCTTATTTCTCCAGACTCATCTTTTCTCATCCTTCTCCTATTGCTCAGCTTCTTGCAGCGTCTCTACTTAAGGATGATGACATCTATTTGCATCTGTCCTGGTTTTATGTAGTTATATCATACATTAGAGTCTATAGACGATTGAATCAGTGATTACCTTGTTGAAGGGTTTAGGCTTGTAGGGAGCCTTTCCGGATTTCTTAATGAATTTTCGAAATTTGTGCATGAGCAGAGCTACTTCATTTTGTGACCAGAGCCATTTCATCTTATGACAGGATGTCATCATCATTGTCGGCGGCTTTAGATGTGCTGGGGGCAGAGCTGTGTCTCCTGTCGGATACAGCAGCCAGTGCTGTAGTCTTTGCAGGTCACTCTTCAGCCTTTTTTTCCTGTGAATGTCATACACAAAAGCTTTGAGGTTAGCAAAGAGGTCAAAAGTAGATATGTCATTTAAATTGCAAGATACACGCAGAGTTGTGGTCTTAATATCCCATCGGACAGAGAGTGATCTAAAAATTTGAGATTCTTCTCTTTTTGGATGTATATGCAAGTGCACGATATCGTATCAAGTAGTAAGTGGACTTTTTAACTCCGGTTTATCGATCCCACGAGGAAGTTAGGTTATATATTGAATTATACACTTTATCTATTTGTTATAGGGATTAAGATGAGTGAAACACACAATCTAAGAGTTTGGTTTGACAATTGCAAGGAAAATGCAATAATAGTTCTAAAATTAAAGGAAATGAAAGATTGCACTAATAATAGATTAATAAAAGGGTAAAATGAAATAGGTGGGATTACTAACTTAGTTCATCATTAGTTATAGAAGATGTATATGATATCGTAAGATGAATTTACTTATTATGTTGTGTAGATTCGATTTTCCTTAAAAATACAGTTCCTCTTTCGAATGTCAAAACGCCCCTTATATATTGAATCAATCCACTATATTTCTATGTTGATTGGCTTCAATACATAGAATTAGGTTTTATGAAAATAACTCAAAGAATCATCTAAGGTCTAGAGGTATATTTCTATCCCCTAGAACAACTTAGAGTGAAGATCATTTGATCTAATCAAACATATTTTCTTTCGAAACATCTGAAGACCATAAATATCATCATTTATTGGCCAAATAAATAAAGATTGATAAAACAATGAAAATCACACACAATAATAAGTAATCCATAATATATCTTTATACAAACTTAAATAACATGACAAACCTTGTTTATAATCCCAACTAAGGATAACATAGCCCATGAAGGGTTTGTTCAACATATTACAAGCTTGAGTGGTCATTAATAGTTGAAAAAGGGAAAGAGTTGATCCTAACTCCCTTAGTAGATAAAGGAGAAATAAGCAATAAACTCCCTCAACAACATAAGCTAAACCACATACACTCTCAAGAACACAAGTGTGTTCTTCACACAAAGAAAAAGTATTACAAAATGAGAAAATAATAAGATGAATAATGATTAATGATGGATCTAAGGGGTCTATTTATACACCTAAAGTCATCTAATAGCTCCAAAACTCCAGCATTATTACATTAGATCGGATCAAGGCCAGCCATCCCCTCAATAATAGACCAAAATTATAAAAGATTAAAAAATAATCAAAAATTTGTCAAGAGTTACGACCGTAACTTTGAAGAGTTACGGCCGTAAGGATGTCGGCCAAAATGGACAGTAGTGTAGGCCACGGCCGGTTACATACGTAAGCCACGGCCGGTTACGGCCATAACGTGCCGACAGGACTCGACCTATATAAGGCCTGGACTGAGTCATCTGCTCATTCTTTCATTTTCCTTCGTTTCTTCACGATTCCTTCAGCAAGAATTGATGGATTTGAGTAAGAACATCATGTAGCAACATACTTTGGAATTTGGATTCATGTTTAACATCTTCTTCCACCCGGATCGAAGGTAAGAACACCTAAACACTTGGTTTTGTATATTTTTGGAGTTTCTTGATGTTTTGGCCGAATTGATTCGTTTTAACTCAGATTACTGATGGAACCTTGCTGTATTCTTGAGATTATACATTATCCTTGAAGTTTTGTGGAACAAATTCGAGTATTTCTCTGTTAAATCGATTAAATTGGATTATGCCCTCAAAGTGTTCGATAAAATGCCTCAATGAGTAGAACTCGGGAAATTCTACACATTTTCGTATGAATGGTGATTGAATTGATATTGTTGTGAGGATTCTTGGTAATTATGGGAATTTTGTTAAGGGAAGATAATGAATTGATGATCAAATGCCTTGATTATGTTGTTATGATTATGGAATCGTAGTATTCTCGATGTTCTTGGTGGTTGGTTGCGATTCATGATGTTATGAGAAGTATATGTTGAAGAACATGATTATATACACCTTGAATTGTGAAGAAGGATTGTTTAGATGTTAGAGGACATCGAATTACGTTGTTTTGATAACTATGAACAAGGTTTCGAATCATTTAGTGTTCTTGAGAAACTCCTTGATGAATTGAACATAGCAAGACGATCGTATGTTGAATTATAGGTATCTTTAGATATAAAGATCGAATGTTTGTTGACTGTAGTTGTAGAATTCGTATGTTCTTGATGAAATACGAACCATGATATCAATTGGGAATCCGGGAAGATTGTGATTGATCACCGAATATGATTTCCTTTACATTCGTATCCGTAATCGTATTTTGGTTATAAATTCATAAATGGTTTGAGTATATTATTTTGTTTTATATATGATCGTGGTATCGTTGACCCATCGAGTTGATTGGTTGGTCGTGTCGGTTGTTGATTGTTATCGGATATGTGTTCATTGATTACTTCAATAGGTTGAGATTATTAATCGGTGATTATAACCGTATGTTACGGTCGTGTTCGAGTGCGTTCATGAATCGCTTTGGGCCGGGATCCGAGGGGCTTGTACACGATGACGAGGAATTGGTAATGGCTTCATCGGTATCGAGGCAAGTTATTACTTGCTCAGTTATAATGTTTGATGAATGGTTTCAGTTTCATTTCGTTTATAAATGCATATAGCAATGATTATTACTGCAAATTCTAGAGATTTGGATTATATGTTATCTTTCCGATTCTGGGAGTAAAATCTTAATGTATATGCTTTATCTCGATTATTGGCATATTCGGGTATCAAGAGTACCTTGCGATAAAGATGAGGATATGCGTATCTATAGTCCATGGTACGTTTGGATCGCCGAGCATTGAGGATAATCGCCGGTGATGATTTGACATCGAGAATTCTCCTAAAGGACCCGGGATAAGTATCTTAGTTTGTTTTGGTTTAGCGTTGATGTTGTTGATCATGCAGGTTGTCATTCATGTTGCTGAACATGAAGTCGTCCTAGTTGTGTCATCATAGTGTCGTTCATGTTTGATTCATGTGTTGTTCATGTTGATGAACATATTGATTTGCATATGTGTATGCATAATTGTATTGTTTATGTTGTGTTGATCCGTTGGGATCGTGTGATCTATGCTGAGGGTACTGGATCAGATGTCCACCTCGTTATGGTCCGACGGGATCATCTTGGGATCTATGGTGAGGGCGCTGGATCATTGGACGGGTTTTTCCACCTCGTTATGGTCTGACGGGATCATCTTGGGATCTATGCTGAGGGCGCTGGATCGTTGGATTACCCACTATTGTGTTGATGGAATCATGTGGATTCGCATCGTTGGTTTTATATGTGTTTTTGTGTATATGTATATTATTGGTTATCCACCTCGTGTTGATCTAGTAGGATCATCTTGGGATCTATGCTGAGGGCGCTGGATCATGGGATTTCCATTGAGTATACACTGTTGTTATTGTTTTGAGCATATTGATGTGGTCATATGAGTATGCATTTGTAGGTCTTGTATTAGGACCGTGTCCGTATTGCATTGATCTGATCTCAGATTAAACTGATATGATTGTCGTGACACTTCATATCTCGAGGTATGTTCCCTATTTCCTTTCGTATTTGTCTCCTGATGGACAACCGATTATCGTCTTGGGATTTAATGATACTATCCGACGGATCGTATTGGTAAGAACTAGTATACTTCCGTATCGTGAGTTGGCGATGATAGTTTGAGACATCAATCAAAACGCGATCCAGTCGCTGAACAAATACGGAATTCCACCGCCCAAGGAATGGAAGATTGTAAACGGGACTAATTTCCCGAACTTAAGGGAATTACGACGAAGTCTGAACATTCAACAATCACGGAACAAGATCAACAGAAACCGAACAATCAAACAATTGAATTGCAACGATCGAGACAATGACAGTCGATCAATCATGTATGAATCGTAACGAATAACGAAAATCAAATAGCATCCCCATAGTTCACAGCTCGACTCAAGACAATATATACGATCCGGTGAAAACGACAAGATATGAATTCATATAAAATTCACAAGAGCGGAACCGAATTCGGAAAAAGTCACAACGACAATTGGATTAACCCAGAACAACACCGCAACTTGTTCAAACAACAAAAGTGAAGAGTAGAAAAAGTCCAGAAAATATCGACGAATGCGAACGAGTCGATAGAGTCGAATAAAATGAAAGCGAAAGATATGGGTATTACACCATATCACCTTTAAAAGAGGTTTCGTCCCCGAAACCTAAACAACGAGAACGAAGTGCTAGAATAGCAACCTTCCCAAAAATCTTCTCTTGGTCTCGCATCTAATCTCCATGACTGCATGTACCGTGGTCACGACCGCGCCCTTTGCCCCTCGGCATATTAAGCGGATACTCTCTCAATACAATGGTACAGCATCACAAAATAATATACCAAATTGCCATATAGGCTTTACATATCACATAAGACAACTAATAGCAACTCGATAAGAAGATCCACGAGGTATCCTTTTACATGATATCATTTGAAAATCCTTGGATTTGCATGTTTATTTAAAATATTACTTTGAAAGTGTTTATGGTACCTCGGGCTTTTTGTCAAAAATTTTACACAACGGACTTTAACTGTCTCATTTGAAATTATTTGCAAAACAATATTTCCTTACAACCGGCACTATCAAAATCACTATGCCACCACACGTCATCATTTTGGAGTGATTCAAGGTCATGCACAATAACTGACTCAAGATGTAAAACTTATTTAAATCCGAGTTTAAAGTTTAAATCGAGTAAGATTCTTTATCTTTCACAATATAATTTTGAAGATAAAAATTGTATTGGTTTTTGAAAATAGAAATTTTTTTATGGTGTGAAAGATTTCTGAAATCATGTACTCGAATTATTTGAAAATACAACAATACGTCAAAAATCCTTTTTTTTTTTAAAATCTTCTCAACACTACACAATAATAAACGACGGTAACATTTTATAAAATGTTCAGAGGTACTTTAAAACGACTCTTTCAATACCGTCGGGGTTCCTTTAGAAAATTCAAGGCCGGCTCGCCAATTTTAAACGATTTTCAAAGTCCACACGAAGCTGCCGATTAAGCGAACTGTTAAAACTTTATGAAATTTAATTTTTTTCCACAACTTGCTCAAGTTTATAAAATTTTCAGAAAAGCGTTTTCGAACACACACACAAAAGACATAATTTACCACTTTATAAAAATACGATCCATTATCATCAAATCCACTCACACGTAAACATTATTTGTCCACATAATTACATTATCACACAAGCGGCCGTTAAAAGATAATTAACATCTAAAACTGAAATCCTTCCTCTCAGTAATGAGGATCCCCACAACAAGTGCATTCAGGACGACTTAACGTTCACACCACCAACTTAGTCACAAATTTTGAGCATTATTGACCAAACAATAATGCCAACATCAATACATACCTCCGAACCGACGATCATGAAATCAAAAATTCGAAAGCAAGAGCCACGTTTCGAGTAAATTTTTGGTAGACCTCATTTGGGTTCTTAAAATCAAATTTTGAAAACTTACAAAGCAAGAGGAAAAATATCACATTGAGAAACTTTCCTTGCGGGATCACACCAAGTCATTACTTCAATAAAATGATTCACACAATATATACACACATTTACACACCGGTATCACTTTTCATTCTAGTACAATACGAGAATCAAACAAGTATGGAGTACATATTCACCAGGCACATTTAAACTCCACATAATAACATATAATAACACAAGCTCGTATAACACGGGACGCAACAAAGTAGGGAGACTTACATCCACAGATCGCACGAAGATGATTGCTGCACCTCGATACTAATCACGACCGACACCTCAGACGACGCGTCGCGACACGACTCAGTCAGACAAAATCTGACAAGACAAGACAAGAAAAGACCCGACAACACAAAACTCGACCCGACAGCCTAGGTTTCCGCAACCTAAGCTCTGATACCATATTCTGTAACACCCCCAAACCATTCGGGAATATTACAGCGTTGCACTTCTCCGTGAGGATCTACCATGCTAAATACAGAAAACACATTAACACTATACATGCCGACATGGCTAACTAACGAACCATTAGACCGATTTGGTCTTTTACCACAACATACACATCGACCATACATTACTCTTTCTCGTAACTCATACCCACGCAGGGGTTAACCTAAATCAACAATCCCGCATAGGGGAAAGTAAACACAACGGAAAGACAAAACAAGACATCACCAAATATTCAACACCGGTCTTCATGTGATTAGTATCGCCGTCTTCCATCATCCTTCGTAACGATCCTGTGAATTGCTCCTCAAAGAACTTTGCAAATACCGGACGCAATACAGACATCCACCCCGAATACTGGGGTTAGCAAACTCCACTGTTTTGCTAGTGCAAGTATAAATACAAAGACAGGCCATACAAATCATACTCCAAGAACATAGAAATCATGAATATACTTCCCGAGATAATTCACTTGATCAAAACAATTTAGATTACGAAGGATAAGAATAAAACCATTTTACAACTTACAAAACATTTTACGATCTCGGGAGTTTTTTAAAACGTTTGGGATTTAAGAATTTTCAAGCCTTTCGAAATGTTTAGGGACATAGCCCAACAATCGTTTATTTCAAAATACAAGTCCGATAGCGATAACAGGCCCACGACCCAATTATAACATTCCAATCACAACACAGGGTCCACGACCCAAATCATCCACATCACATACTCGCAAGAATAACCCGTGGAAATTACACCGTATCCAACATTACCATGACAACGGTCTCACTCAACATACCACAGAGCTACAATGCACAGAGCAACCACAGGACTCACGTACCCATACCAAATTATCACAACCAAGAGACGAATCATACACAACACATTTATTGGTGCCATTCCAAATAAGTACCCTACCATTTGAGTGCCATTCTAATCGACGAAATATGCGCCAAAAATCACGGTTCTCCAACAAAACATTTCAAAGTTAACCCCGGTACGAGACTCACGGCCACCGTACTCGCAGAGCCCGTCGGACATCCCCGGGTGGTTAACCATAGTTCGCGATACGAAACTCACGGCAACGTATCCCTAGAGGCCTCGTCTGACCGTCCCTAGGTGAACATACACATATCATCCACAACGCCACGGAAGCCATAATTCGAATACTAGAATGTGCATACAAATGCTAGGTACTTCGCTAGAATGGCCACTATAGTCGACGTACACTCACAACTAATGTCACACAACCACAAGTAAATACCAATACCAAGCAACACCAAGTGTCACAATCTCCTCACGAAGGAATAACAACCAATATCGCACACATTACGTTCTTACCGAACAAGTACACATAACATTACGTAATCCCGGCAAAGGATTACGGTCTATTAAACTCACTCAAAGTGATCGTAGCATCTTTCAACATACAAAACCAACACATATATTCCGAGAACACATATATTCACGAATTACAAGAATTATTGTTGAAAGACAACATTTATCGAGAACATACCGATCCCTTTTACGTTCATTAAACATCGATTTCGCATAAAATCATTTATCAATAATTATGCCTACGAAACATGAAATGTATGGACAAGATACTTGCCTCGGTATCGCGAGCAACGAAACGAACGAACACGGTCGGATAGCCCTCGAACTTCCGAAACGACCAAGAATTCGACAACCTCACGATCACTACGAAAATAACATCACCACGGATAAACAACGTTAAGCGGAATCCGAATCAACCGGAAAAACAACAAGGATCCGAGGGTTCCTTCAAGAAATCGGAAATCAAGCCGGGTGATAAAATCGATATATGAGTTACAAAATCCGAAGATCATGGCCAAGACAACAAGAATACCATAATCAAATCATCAAAATCGGACAAATCGGTGAATCACGAAGAAAACCCCCAAAATCATACAAGTAGGGTTTTAAGCAAGGAAATACCTTGATTCGGACGAAGAACACGGATTAAATGATGATTTAATCAAAAGGATCATCCAAAAAGCCATAGAAACGAGAAGAATCGGCCAAGAACTCGATTTCCACAATCTCACGTCCGATAGCCGCAAGAAAAGTGAAGAAATGATTAAAACGAGTGCCTGGGCCTTATATAGCCGCCATCACGGACACTTACGGCCAGAATCGGCGGGCCTTACGGCCGTAACTCGGCACTTACGGCCGTGCAGCGAGCCCTTACGGTCGTGAATCGCATTCGTCCGGAAGTTGCACGCACCCATACGGCCGTAACTCTCGACTCTTACGGCCAGAATCGGCAATCGTCCGGAAAGCTGCACACACCGTCTGGGCCGTAACTCGACTCTTACGGCCGTAACCGGCATTAAATCGTGCCATGCTCGCTGATCACGACGGCCGTAACGTCACCTTACGGCCGTAACTCGGCGGACCAGCACTGCTGCGGCCGTCTCGGCCGTGGCCACTCCGACGGTCCGAACGACCGAAACCGAACCTGAGTAAAAACCGGAGATACGGTTACGAAGTACTCGCGAAGACGAATCCAAGCGTTAAGAGAACACATGATTCCGACCACCCGAAGTGTCGGAATTCGACGACGGAAGTAATTACCCCAAACTTTGGGAAATTACAAAAATGGCCCAAAACGTCCGAAAATCACGATACGTGATTGAATAACCAAACCGAAGTTCACAACACGTCTAACAAAGTTAAACGGACTTACGTGAAACTCGAAACAGCAGTTTCGAACGAGATTCGCAAGAATCGAGCTCAAGTGCGGAAAAGTCGCTAAAAAGCTCGGAACTCAACAAAACGATACCGAAACGAACTCGGATGACAAAAAGTGCAGAATTAATCATTCTCGGAATGACGAAACGGTCATGAGCTAGTCGTCAAAACGGACTTCCGCCGAAAAAAGAAAATTACCGAAATTCGAAATTGCGGATATTACATTCTACCCTCCTTAAAAGAAGTTTCGTCCCGAAACTTAAAACAAGTAGGGAGAAACAATATCCCCACCAGGAAAACTCGACGAGATACACGAAAACCGAGAACTCGCGCCCAACGGCGAAATGCTGCAAGAAACGCAAAGACACATACGGCGTGAAAACACGCTCCACGACAACCAACACAACGCCACCGATAGAGACATAATAAAACCAACAAGTGACAAGCGTCATCAAACTGATAACATGGTCAAGTCAATTATCCGAACAATCATAAAACACAACGAACGAAAATCGATATGATTGACCAACCCAACAAGACATCAATCAAAACGCGATCCAGTCACCGAACAAATACGGAATTCCACCGCCCAAGGAATGGAAGATTGTAAACGGGACTAATTTCCCGAACTTAAGGGAATTACGACGAAGTCCGAACATTCAACAATCACGGAACAAGATCAACAGAAACCGAACAATCAAACAATTGAATTGCAACGATCGAGACAATGACAGTCGATCAATCATGTATGAATCGTAACGAATAACGAAAATCGAATAGCATCCCCATAGTTCACAGCTCGACTCAAGACAATATATACGATCCGGTGAAAACGACAAGATATGAATTCATATAAAATTCACAAGAGCGGAACCGAATTCGGAAAAAGTCACAACGACAATTGGATTAACCCAGAACAACACCGCAACTTGTTCAAACAACAAAAGTGAAGAGTAGAAAAAGTCCAGAAAATATCGACGAATGCGAACGAGTCGATAGAGTCGAATAAAATGAAAGCGAAAGATATGGGTATTACACCATATCACCTTTAAAAGAGGTTTCGTCCCCGAAACCTAAACAACGAGAACGAAGTGCTAGAATAGCAACCTTCCCAAAAATCTTCTCTTGGTCTCGCATCTAATCTCCATGATCGCATGTACCGTGGTCACGACCGCGCCCTTTGCCCTCGGCATATTAAGCGGATACTCTCTCAATACAATGGTACAGCATCACAAAATAATATACCAAATTGCCATATAGGCTTTACATATCACATAAGACAACTAATAGCAACTCGATAAGAAGATCCACGAGGTATCCTTTTACATGATATCATTTGAAAATCCTTGGATTTGCATGTTTATTTAAAATATTACTTTGAAAGTGTTTATGGTACCTAGGGCTTTTGTCAAAAATTTTACACAACGGACTTTAACTGTCTCATTTGAAATTATTTGCAAAACAATATTTCCTTACAACCGGCACTATCAAAATCACTATGCCACCACACGTCATCATTTTGGAGTGATTCAAGGTCATGCACAATAACTGACTCAGTACAGAAAACTTTTCTAAATCCGAGTTTAAAGTTTAAATCGAGTAAGATTCTTTATCTTTCCAATATAATTTTGAAGATAAAAATTGTATTGGTTTTTGAAAATAGAAATTTTTTTATGGTGTGAAAGATTTCTGAAATCATGTACTCGAATTATTTGAAAATACAACAATACGTCAAAAATCCTTTTTTCTAAAAAATCTTCTCAACACTACACAATAATAAACGACGGTAACATTTTACAAAATGTTCAGAGGTACTTTAAAACGACTCTTTCAATACCGTCGGGGTTCCTTTAGAAAATTCAAGGCCGGCTCGCCAATTTTAAACGATTTTCAAAGTCCACAAGCTGTCGATTGCTTAACTGTTAAAACTTTATGAAATTTAATTTTTCCACAACTTGCTCAAGTTTATAAAATTTTCAGAAAAGCGTTTTCGAACACACACACAAAAGACATAATTTACCACTTTATAAAAATACGATCCATTATCATCAAATCCACTCACACGTAAACATTATTTGTCCACATAATTACATTATCACACAAGCGGCCGTTAAAAGATAATTAACATCTAAAACTGAAATCCTTCCTCTCAGTAATGAGGATCCCCACAACAAGTGCATTCAGGACGACTTAACGTTCACACCACCAACTTAGTCACAAATTTTGAGCATTATTGACCAAACAATAATGCCAACATCAATACATACCTCCGAACCGACGATCATGAAATCAAAAAGTCGAAAGCAAGAGCCACGTTTCGAGTAAATTTTTGGTAGACCTCATTTGGGTTCTTAAAATCAAATTTTGAAAACTTACAAAGCAAGAGGAAAAATATCACATTGAGAAACTTTCCTTGCGGGATCACACCAAGTCATTACTTCAATAAAACGATTCACACAATATATACACACATTTACACACCGGTATCACTTTTCATTCTAGTACAATACGAGAATCAAACAAGTATGGAGTACATATTCACCAGGCACATTTAAACTCCACATAATAACATATAATAACACAAGCTCGTATAACACGGGACGCAACAAAGTAGGGAGACTTACATCCACAGATCGCACGAAGATGATTGCTGCACCTCGATACTAATCACGACCGACACCTCAGACGACGCGTCGCGACACGACTCAGTCAGACAAAATCTGACAAGACAAGACAAGAAAAGACCCGACAACACAAAACTCGACCCGACAGCCTAGGTTTCCGCAACCTAAGCTCTGATACCATATTCTGTAACACCCCCAAACCATTCGGGAATATTACAGCGCCGCAGACCCCCTCCGTGAGGATCTACCAGGCTAAATACAGAAAACACATTAACACTATACATGCCGACATGGCTAACTAACGAACCATTAGACCGATTTGGTCTTTTACAACAACATACACATCGACCATACATTACTCTTTCTCGTAACTCATACCCACGCAGGGGTTAACCTAAATCAACAATCCCGCATAGGGGAAAGTAAACACAACGGAAAGACAAAACAAGACATCACCAAATATTCAACACCGGTCTTCATGTGATTAGTATCGCCGTCTTCCATCATCCTTCGTAACGATCCTGTGAATTGCTCCCCAGCAACCTGCAAATACCTGGACGCAATACAGACATCCACCCCCCGAATACTCGGGGGTTAGCAAAACTCCACTGTTTTGCTAGTGCAAGTATAAATACAAAGACAGGCCATACAAATCATACTCCAAGAACATAGAAATCATGAATATACTTCCCGAGATAATTCACTTGATCAAAACAATTTAGATTACGAAGGATAAGAATAAAACCATTTTACAACTTACAAAACATTTTACGATCTCGGGAGTTTTTGAAAACGTTTGGAATTTAAGAATTTTCAAGCCTTTCGAAATGTTTAGGGACATAGCCCAACAATCGTTTATTTCAAAATACAAGTCCGATAGCGGATAACAGGGCCCACGACCCAATTATAACATTCCAATCACAACACAGGGGTCCACGACCCAAATCATCCACATCACATACTCGCAAGAATAACCCGGTGGAAATTACACCGTATCCAACATTACCATGACAACAGTCTCACTCAACATACCACAGAGCTACAATGCACAGAGCAACCACAGGACTCACGTACCCATACCAAATTATCACAACCAAGAGACGAATCATACACAACACATTTATTGGTGCCATTCCAGCTAAGTACCCTACCATTTGGACTGCCATTCTAATCAGACGAAATATGCGCCAAAAATCACAGTTCTCCAACAAAACATTTCAAAGTTAACCTGATACGAGACTCACGGCCACCGTACCCGCAGAGCCCGTCGGACATCCTGGGTGGTTAACCATAGTTCGCGATACGAAACTCACGGCAACGTATCCCTAGAGGCCTCGTCAGACCGTCCCTAGGTGAACATACACATATCATCCACAACGCCACGGGAAGCCATAATTCGAATACTAGAATGTGCATACAAATGCTAGGTACTTCGCTAGAATGGCCACTATAGTCGACGTACACTCACAACTAATGTCACACAACCACAAGTAAATACCAATACCAAGCAACACCAAGTGTCACAATCTCCTCACGAAGGAATAACAACCAATATCGCACACATTACGTTCTTACCGAACAAGTACACATAACATTACGTAATCCCCGGCAAAGGATTACGGTCTATTAAACTCACTCAAAGTGATCGTAGCATCTTTCAACATACAAAACCAACACATATATTCCGAGAACACATATATTCACGAATTAGAAGAATTATTGTTGAAAGACAACATTTATCGAGAACATACCGATCCCTTTTTACGTTCATTAAACATTGGATTTCGCATAAAATCATTTATCAATAATTATGCCTACGAAACATGAAATGTATGGACAAGATACTTGCCTCGGTACCGCGAGCAACGAAACAACGAACGAACACGGTCGGATAGCCCTCGAACTTCCGAAAACGACCAAGAATTCGACAACCTCACGATCACTACGAAAATAACATCACCACGGATAAACAACGTTAAACGGAATCCGAATCAACGGAAAAACAACAAGGATCCGAGGTTCCTTCAAGAAATCGGAAATCAAGCCCGGGTGATAAAATCGATATATGAGTTACAAAATCCAAGATCATGGCCAAGACAACAAGAATACCATAATCAAATCATCAAAATCGGACAAATCGGTGAATCACGAAGAAAACCCCCAAAAATCATACAAGTAGGGTTTTAAGCAAGGAAATACCTTGATTCGGACGAAGAACACGGATTAAATGATGATTTAATCAAAAAGGATCTTCCAAAAAGCCTTAGAAACGAGAAGAATCGGCCAAGAACTCGATTTCCCAATCTCCCGTCCGATAGCCGCAAGAAAAGTGAAGAAATAAGTAAAAACGGCCGCCAGCCTTATATAGCCGGCCATCGCCGGACACTTACGGCCAGAATCGGCGGGCCTTACGGCCGTAACTCGGCACTTACGGCCGTGGCAGTTCTTACGGCCGCAGAATCGGCATTCGTCCTAAGTGCCTGCACCCATACGGCGTAACTCTCGACTCTTACGGCCGTAATCGCAATCGTCCGGAAGCTTCCTGGCACCCGACGGCGTAACTCTCGACTCTTACGGCCGTAACCGGCATTCGTGCCATGCTCGCCGATCACTTACGGCCGTAATCGCACCTTACGGCCGTAACTCGGCCAGACAGACTATGCGGCCGTCTCGGCCGTGGCCACTCCGACGGTCCGAACGACCCGAAACCCGAACTGAGTAAAAACCGGAGATACGGTTACGAAGTACTCGCGAAGACGAATCCAAGCGTTAAGAGAACACACGATTCCGACCACCCAAGTGTCGGAATTGACGGCAGAGTAATTACCCCAAACTTTGGGAATTACAAAAATGGCCCAAAGCGTCCAAAATCACGATACGTGATTGAATAACCAAACCGAAGTTCACAACACGTCTAACAAAGTTAAACGGACTTACGTGAAACTCGAAACAGCAGTTTCGAACGAGATTCGCAAGAATCGAGCTCAAGTGCGGAAAAGTCGCTAAAAAGCTCGGAACTCAACAAAACGATACCGAAACGAACTCGGATGACAAAAAGTGCAGAATTAATCATTCTCGGAATGACGAAACGGTCATGAGCTAGTCGTCAAAACGGACTTCCGCCGAAAAAAGAAAATTACCGAAATTCGAAATTGCGGATATTACATTCTACCCTCCTTAAAAGAAGTTTCGTCCCGAAACTTAAAACAAGTAGGGAGAAACAATATCCCCACCAGGAAAACTCGACGAGATACACGAAAACCGAGAACTCGCGCCCAACGGCGAAATGCTGCAAGAAACGCAAAGACACATACGGCGTGAAAACACGCTCCACGACAACCAACACAACGCCACCGATAGAGACATAATAAAACCAACAAGTGACAAGCGTCATCAAACTGATAACATGGTCAAGTCAATTATCCGAACAATCATAAAACACAACGAACGAAAATCGATATGATTGACCAACCCAACGGTACATCAATCAAAACGCGATCCAGTCGCTGAACAAATACGGAATTCCACCGCCCAAGGAATGGAAGATTGTAAACGGGACTAATTTCCCGAACTTAAGGGAATTACGACGAAGTCTGAACATTCAACAATCACGGAACAAGATCAACAGAAACCGAACAATCAAACAATTGAATTGCAACGATCGAGACAATGACAGTCGATCAATCATGTATGAATCGTAACGAATAACGAAAATCGAATAGCATCCCCATAGTTCACAGCTCGACTCAAGACAATATATACGATCCGGTGAAAACGACAAGATATGAATTCATATAAAATTCACAAGAGCGGAACCGAATTCGGAAAAAGTCACAACGACAATTGGATTAACCCAGAAAAACACCGCAACTTGTTCAAACAACAAAAGTGAAGAGTAGAAAAGTCCGTAAAATATCGCGAATGCGAACGAGTTGATAGAGTCGAATAAAATGAAAGCGAAAGATATGGGTATTACACCATATCACCTTTAAAAGAGGTTTCGTCCCCGAAACCTAAACAACGAGAACGAAGTGCTAGAATAGCAACCTTCCCAAAAATCTTCTCTTGGTCTCGCATCTAATCTCCATGTTGCATGTACCGTGGTCACGACCGCGCCCTTTGCCCCTCGGCATATTAAGCGGATACTCTCTCAATACAATGGTACAGCATCACAAAATAATATACCAAATTGCCATATAGGCTTTACATATCACATAAGACAACTAATAGCAACTCGATAAGAAGATCCACGAGGTATCCTTTTACATGATATCATTTGAAAATCCTTGGATTTGCATGTTTATTTAAAATATTACTTTGAAAGTGTTTATGGTACCTCGGGCTTTTTGTCAAAAATTTTACACAACGCACTTTAATTGTCTCATTTGAAATTATTTGCAAAACAATATTTCCTTACAACCGGCACTATCAAAATCACTATGCCACCACACGTCATCATTTTGGAGTGATTCAAGGTCATGCACAATAACTGACTCAGTACAGAAAACTTTTCTAAATCCGAGTTTAAAGTTTAAATCGAGTAAGATTCTTTATCTTTCACAATATAATTTTGAAGATAAAAATTGTATTGGTTTTGAAAATAGAAATTTTTTATGGTGTGAAAGATTTACGAAATCATTTACTCTAATTATTTTAAAATACAACAATACGTCAAAAATCCTTTTTTTTTTTTTAAAAATCTTCTCAACACTACACAATAATAAACGACGGTAACATTTTACAAAATGTTCAGAGGTACTTTAAAACGACTCTTTCAATACCGTCAGGTTCCTTTAGAAAATTCAAGGCCGGCTCGCCAATTTTAAACGATTTTCAAAGTCCACTCAAGCCGCGATTAAGCTTAACTTAAAACTTTATGAAATTTAATTTTTTCCACAACTTGCTCAAGTTTATAAAATTTTCAGAAAAGCGTTTTCGAACACACACACAAAAGACATAATTTACCACTTTATAAAAATACGATCCATTATCATCAAATCCACTCACACGTAAACATTATTTGTCCACATAATTACATTATCACACAAGCGGCCGTTAAAAGATAATTAACATCTAAAACTGAAATCCTTCCTCTCAGTAATGAGGATCCCCACAACAAGTGCATTCAGGACGACTTAACGTTCACACCACCAACTTAGTCACAAATTTTGAGCATTATTGACCAAACAATAATGCCAACATCAATACATACCTCCGAACCGACGATCATGAAATCAAAAAGTCGAAAGCAAGAGCCACGTTTCGAGTAAATTTTTGGTAGACCTCATTTGGGTTCTTAAAATCAAATTTTGAAAACTTACAAAGCAAGAGGAAAAATATCACATTGAGAAACTTTCCTTGCGGGATCACACCAAGTCATTACTTCAATAAAACGATTCACACAATATATACACACATTTACACACCGGTATCACTTTTCATTCTAGTACAATACGAGAATCAAACAAGTATGGAGTACATATTCACCAGGCACATTTAAACTCCACATAATAACATATAATAACACAAGCTCGTATAACACGGGACGCAACAAAGTAGGGAGACTTACATCCACAGATCGCACGAAGATGATTGCTGCACCTCGATACTAATCACGACCGACACCTCAGACGACGCGTCGCGACACGACTCAGTCAGACAAAATCGACAAGACAAGACAAGAAAAGACCCGACAACACAAAACTCGACCCGACGGCCTAGGTTTCCGCAACCTAAGCTCGATACCATATTACGTAACACCCCAAACCATTCGGGAATATTACAGCGCCGCAGAACCCCCTCCGTGAGGATCTACCAAAGCTAAATACAGAAAACACATTAACACTATACATGCCGACATGGCTAACTAACGAACCATTAGACCGATTTGGTCTTTTACCACAACATACACATCGACCATACATTACTCTTTCTCGTAACTCATACCCACGCAGGGGTTAACCTAAATCAACAATCCCGCATAGGGGAAAGTAAACACAACGGAAAGACAAAACAAGACATCACCAAATATTCAACACCGGTCTTCATGTGATTAGTATCGCCGTCTTCCATCATCCTTCGTAACGATCCTGTGAATTGCTCCCCAGCAACCTGCAAATACCTGGACGCAATACAGACATCCACCCCCCGAATACTCGGGGGTTAGCAAAACTCCACTGTTTTGCTAGTGCAAGTATAAATACAAAGACAGGCCATACAAATCATACTCCAAGAACATAGAAATCATGAATATACTTCGAGATAATTCACTTGATCAAAACAATTTAGATTACGAAGGATAAGAATAAAACCATTTTACAACTTACAAAACATTTTACGATCTCGGAGTTTTGAAAACGTTTGGGATTTAAGAATTTTCAAGCCTTACGAAATGTATAGGGACATAGCCAAACAATCGTTTATTTCAAAATACAAGTCCGATAGCGGATAACAGGCCCCACCAACAACTAATAACAATCAAATCACAACACAGGGGTCCACGACCCAAAGCATCCACATCACATACTCGCAAGAATAACCGGTGGAAATTACACCGTATCCAACATTACCATGACAACGGTCTCACTCAACATACCACGAGCTACAATGCACAGAGCAACCACAGGACTCACGTACCCATACCAAATTATCACAACCAAGAGACGAATCATACACAACACATTTATTGGTGCCATTCCGGCTAAGTACCCTACCATTTGGGTGCCATTCTAATCGGACGAAATATGCGCCAAAAATCACGGTTCTCAACAAAACATTTCAAAGTTAACCTGATACGAGACTCACGGCCACCGTACCCGCAGAGCCCGTCGGACATCCCCGGTGGTTAACCATAGTTCGCGATACGAAACTCACGGCAACGTATCCTAGAGGCCTCGTCGACCGTCCCTAGGTGAACATACACATATCATCCACAACGCCACGGGAAGCCATAATTCGAATACTAGAATGTGCATACAAATGCTAGGTACTTCGCTAGAATGGCCACTATAGTCGACGTACACTCACAACTAATGTCACACAACCACAAGTAAATACCAATACCAAGCAACACCAAGTGTCACAATCTCCTCACGAAGGAATAACAACCAATATCGCACACATTACGTTCTTACCGAACAAGTACACATAACATTACGTAATCCCCGGCAAAGGATTACGGTCTATTAAACTCACTCAAAGTGATCGTAGCATCTTTCAACATACAAAACCAACACATATATTCCGAGAACACATATATTCACGAATTACAAGAATTATTGTTGAAAGACAACATTTATCGAGAACATACCGATCCTTTTTACGTTCATTAAACATTGGATTTCGCATAAAATCATTTATCAATAATTATGCCTACGAAACATGAAATGTATGGACAAGATACTTGCCTCGGTACGCGAGCAACGAAACGAGCGAACACGGTCGGATAGCCCTCGAACTTCCGAAAACGACCAAGAATTCGACAACCTCACGATCACTACGAAAATAACATCACCACGGATAAACAACGTTAAACGGAATCCGAATCAACCGGAAAAACAACAAGGATCCGAGGGTTCCTTCGAAGAAATCGGAAATCAAGCCCCGGGACAAACAATCGATATATGAGTTACAAAATCCGAAGATCATGGCCAAGACAACAAGAATACCATAATCAAATCATCAAAATCGGACAAATCGGTGAATCACGAAGAAAACCCCCAAAAATCATACAAGTTGGGTTTTAAGCAAGGAAATACCTTGATTCGGACGAAGAACACGGATTAAATGATGATTTAATCAAAAAGGATCTTCCAAAAAGCCTTAGAAACGAGAAGAATCGGCCAAGAACTCGATTTCCCCAATCTCCCGTCCGATAGCCGCAAGAAAAGTGAAGAAATGAGTAAAAACGGGCTGCCCAGGCCTTATATAGCCGGCCATCGCCAGGACACTTACGGCCAGAATCGCGGGCCTTACGGCCGTAACTCGGCACTTACGGCCGCATTCGGGCAGCCCTTACGGCCAGAATCGCATTCGTCCTAAGTCGCCAGCACCCATACGGCGTAACTCTCGACTCTTACGGCCGTAATCGCAATCGTCCGGAGTCGCTTGCACCGTCTGGCCGTAACTCTCGACTCTTACGGCCGTACCGGCATTCGCTGCCATGCTCGCTGATCACTTACGGCCGAATCGCACCTTACGGCCGTAACTCGGCCAGCAACCGGCTGCGCCGCCTCTGGCCGTGGCCACTCCGGCGAACGGTCGACCGAACCGAACTCGAGTAAAAACCGAGATACGGTTACTCGCGAAGACGAATCCAAGCGTTAAGAGAACACACGATTCCGACCACCCGAAGTGTCGGAATTCGACGACGGAAGTAATTACCCCAAACTTTGGGAAATTACAAAAATGGCCCAAAACGTCCGAAAATCACGATACGTGATTGAATAACCAAACCGAAGTTCACAACACGTCTAACAAAGTTAAACGGACTTACGTGAAACTCGAAGCAATGATTTCGAACGAGATTCGCAAGAATCGAGCTCAAGTGCGGAAAAGTCGTTAAAAAGCTCGGAACTCAACAAAACGATACCGAAACGAACTCGGATGACAAAAAGTGCAGAATTAATCATTCTCGGAATGACGAAACGGTCATGAGCGAGTCGTCAAAACGGACTTCCGCCGAAAAAAGAAAATTACCGAAATTCGAAATTGCGGATATTACACGGATAAGCCAGAAGCGACTGCCGACACGCCCGACCGTGTCGTCTGGCACGGTCGAGTCATGCCGAGTCGATGTCGGATGGGTCACTGTCGGGAGGCCCTCCGCGCCGCGACCGTGTCATGAAGGACACGGTCGAGTCCCTGTCGGCCAACTGTCGGCCAGCTGTGCGACACGACCGTGCCGATCGGCACGGGCCGTGTCCGGCAGGCAGTCAACTCCCTTAAATTCGTTTTTTTCAGCATTTCAGCCATTTTTTTCCCTTTTCTTCACCTTCAACCGAGAGAGTAAGCTTGAGGGAAGGTTTTTCCTTCACAAATCATTTGGGTGTTTGATTTTCTTCATCTCCTTTCGATCGTGAAGCCCGGATAATCAATTTAACGCGTGTTCTTCGGATTAAAGTACTTGGATCTTCAAAGGTAATATTCTTCAACACCTTGGATGTCGATTCTATGTTGAGATATGATGTTTTGGACGTTATAATCATGTTATATGAAGGGACATGTATATGATTATGAGTTTATATAAGGATTCATTGGATTATTGAGGGATTATTCAAGAACACTTTGAATATCGAGTTGAAATTGGGGGTTTTTGATTAATTGTCGTTATAATCACGTTTTCGGATATTCATTTTGGATTATTGATAGTATTCATGGGGTTTTGTGGGTTTGAATCATTCATTGGAAGTTGGTTTCGGATGTAATTGAGTTTTGGTTGTAAACAATTGGAGATTGTTTACAACGCGTTTGTTTTAATGCCCCAATGAGTTTCGGGTATTGTTGTATCGACTTTTGAGTTGGTTGTGATCATGCTTGATTCGTGTATTAAGAGAATTGTTGGTATTTATGTTGTTCAAGGTTGTTCGAGCGGCCGATAATTTCATTAAGGGCGTTGATCGTGGAAGTACCTTCTCGCCTTGATTTGAGGCAAGTTTTATACTTGTACTAGTCAATGAGATTAATGTCATCATATATGTGTATAAATGTGTTGTATCATTCGAGACTTAGTCTCTTCATGAATTCATTGATATTAAGAGATCGTTCGATACGATACCTTTCGGCAATTTTGCCCAAATATTTATTGTTATTCCTTTTTGGATTGTTATTAAAAAGCGTACCGCCGATTAAAGGCATTGGCTTATTCATTTCTCACCTTCGTCGGTAACCGATTAAAGGTACCGAGGCATCCTTCATATCATTGTTATCGAATTGCCGTTCGCAGACAAATCGAAATATTCAATCATTCACTATATCATTGTATCGATTGACCGTTCTAAGGTAATCGAGGTATTCAATCATTCATCATATCGTTCATATCGATTAGCCATTATAAGGAAATCGAAGCGCTCAAGCATTCATGGAATCATCCATTGCCGTATCATTGTCATCGGTTAGCCGTTCTAAGGCAATCGAGGTGTTGAGTTGGGACTGCCGAGGATGGTGGCCGACTCAAGACAAAGATACCATCCCTAATTGTGATACGGCTTTCATGCGTGGCTTCGCCCTAATTGTGATACGGCTTTCATGCCGTGGCCGGCCCTAATTGTGATACGGCTTTCATGCCGTGGCTTCGGCCCTAATTGTGATACGTCTTTCATGCCGTGGCTTCGCCCTAATTGTGATACGGCTTTCATGCCGTGGCTGCCCTAATCAATAACAAACTTGCTGTTTGGCTTCATGTGATTGTGATATTTGTGATTTTTGTTTTTAGGCCTTGTGATTGTCTTGTTAATTTCATTGGAGCCTCCGGGCATTGTGATTCATATTTAATCCTGTTCTGGTTTGGTTCATGTCGTGTAATTCATTGTGGTATTCTGTGATTATGATTCGCCGTTGGGCACTTATGTTCTAACCTGTTGAACAGGTATTAATAGTATGCCGTGGGCATAGTATTTCACGAATGCTCGGTTCTTACCTTGGTTTGTGAGCATCTCGTATTATTATCATCATTATACCGTTTCATTCTGCCTTTGGATGCATATCATGTTATACATGTATTTGATGTTCATTATCTGATGATCGACCAGTGGGCGGAACATGTTTTCATGTTTTAGGTGCTTGCGAGGAGAGAGTTGAGGCACAGGGGCATGACGATGGCGACGAGGCATACGAGCGATACTAGTCCGAGTTGTTCATTGTTGGTCGATCGGTTGGAGTGTACTACTTGTCGATTGTTGTCGTGTTGTATTACACCAACAGATGTTCGTGGATGTCGTCAGATTTCATTTCGCCATGTAGGCCACTTTTGTCGTTGAAATTCCTTATCGGAATATTGTGTCGGATATCATGGTAGGAACTATGATTTTCCCTTGTTGTTTAATTTAATGTATTTTAGTCATGTTCGCCTGGTGGATCTCCTGGCGTGGGGTCCACGGCACTGTAATAACACAATAGGATTTGGGGGTGTTACAGAAATGGTATCAGAGCCTTGGGTTGTGTAATACCCTGAGATGTGAGTTATGTGGTCCTACCGTCGTGGTAGTAGTGGGATTGTCAGGTTATGACAATCTAGTCAGTCAGGTTTTGTGAGTCGTAATATTAGTGCGACTGCACGAGTCATTCATTCATCGAGTAGTCGTCGTCAGTGAAGACTAGTATCGCGAGACCTCGAAGCTTCGTATGACCTGTGTAAGGACTCGATTCTCTTTGTGTTCATATATTCATCATGTTATTAATTTTTCATGTTTGTTGAAACATATATGTGATATTAGTGTTACGATTGATTCATGACTAATTGTTTTGGAGCACGTGTGACCTGTGTAAGTGCTAAGGATCAACTCATTCACCAGTTAATAATCCTCAATCACCATTTTGATCTTGTCGATCATGTTAATTCATTCATCACTATGTTAATCTCATCGTTCAATTAATTCATTCATCACTTTCCGATATCATTCATCACTCGCTTAATTCATTCATCACTCACCAATATCATTCATCACTCGCTAATTCTGCTCATCACTCACCAATATCATTACTCGATAATTCATTCATCACTCGGTTAATTCATTCATCACTCACCAATATCATTCATCACTCGTTTAATTAATTCATCACTCAATTAATTCATTCATCACTCAGTTAATTCCTTCATCACTTAGTCAATCTCATTGTTCAGATTAATTCATTCATCACTCAGTCAATATCATTATTCATTAATTCATTAATCACTCGATTAATCTCATCGCTCGATTAATTCATTCACCACTACCAATCTCATTACTCAAGTAATTCATTCAAGACTCACTCAATCTCATTATTCGGCTTAATTCATTCATCACCCAAATAATCTCATTGCTCAATTAATTCATTCATCACTCACCAATCTCATTACTCAATTAATTCATTCTTCACTCGGTCTATCTCATTACTCGCTTAATCATTAATCACTTATTCAATCTCATTGCTTAGTTAGTTCATTCATCACTCACTCATTGCTCACCAATTCATTAATCATCCACCATCTCATTGTTCAGCTTGTTGATCTTGTGGATTGAATTTTCAACCTTGTTAACTTGTTCAAGGTAATCATTTCAGAATTTCATCGTAATCATGTTACCTCATTTGATCTTTCATGCGATCTCATCATATTCCGTGTCATGTGGACGATCATTTTACGCATTATTAATGCATTCATTGTGTTAGAGCGTGTATGCTCATTGTTATCATTCCGTCTCATAATCATAATGCGATCTTCATACGAGATCCGTAATTATCACGTGACTTTCCGCCTCGGTATGGAAAGAGCCGAGGAACATCGGACTCCGACGCCCAAGGGATCGCTTTTCTAGTCGTCTTCGTGGCCGAAGAGCATCTTCATCTCGCATTTACGAGTTCGATCGTTGTTTACTTTAATCGTGATACAATATGACATCCATCACCGGTTTTGAGCAAGTTAATTCTTGTTCGGTAATAGGATAATCATTCATTTCATTGTCGCTCATTCATTCACTTAAGTCATTCATCATATATCAATCATGTTGAGACTTGTCATCATGAAATTAATCATTTAATTCACGAGGAACAACGGTTCCAATAATTTCACTTGAACTATCACTCATGACGTTATAAATTCACCTTGGTGAGCCATTCTTAATCCTGGTCTGATTTATAGTCAATTATCATTCATCATTCATTTTAGTCACTGTCATTCTCGTGACCTTCTCGAGATCATAGTTAGCGGCGAGTTCATCGTCGGATATACCTCTAATCGTTGAGGTACCAAGTCGAGGTATTTTCCGCTTCTAAGACGGGGAAGTTGAGTCCGAGATTCATCGACCGCTTGAAATTTTGGATCGAGTAGGCGAGTTAGCTTATCGATTGGCTTTGCCTCCGGCATTGAGCCGAATTCATAATGTGTTTCACGTCTCTCAGTTGCGGAAGTATGTTGCCGACCCGAGTCACATACTTCAGTTCGACGAAATCGAGATCGCGGATGATCATTCGTACGAGGAGCATCCTGTACGAGTGTTGGAGCGGCGAATCAAACAGTTGAGGAATAAGTCGATTCCTTTGGTCAAGATTCAGTGGTCTAGACACGGAGTCGAAGAGGCTACTTGGGAAACCGAGGATAGTATGCGGGAGAATTATCCCGAGTTGTTTGACCCTTAGTTTCGGGGACGAAACTCTTTTAAGGGGGGTGTATGTAATACCCGGTTGTAATTCAGTCATTATCATTCAGTAATTTCATTCGGTGATTGTCACTCAATGGATTTTCACTCATTTATAATCATTCATCAATCATATTCATTCACCGTGTTCACCGTTCGGAAAAACTTCGAGTTGTGTATCGTTATTGTTCATTGTTTCAACTTTCCTCATATGAGTTCGACTTTGTTAGATCACCATTAATTTTTGGTAACTCCAAAAATTCTAAATCTTTGCAATATTATAGAGCATCGAGTTAGCTTTCCAATGGTTCGAACGGTGAGTCAATCGGAGTCCGGACGAGAGAGTTATGGTCGTTTTAGCTCAACCGCTCATTTTTCGATTTTGGCGATCATCGCCGAACGAACTCGGCCGTGTCGTCCGACACGGCCCGCGGCTGCATTTCGTCCGGAAAGTGCGAAGTGTTCCGCCTCAGACCCGACCATGTCGTGCAGCACGGCCGAGTCGAACCCTTCCGGATAAGCGAAGCGATCGCTGACACGCCCGACCGTGCCGCCCGCACGGCCGAGTCATGCCGAAGTCGCCGGACGGGTCATCGCCGGAGGCCCTCCGCGCCGCGACCGTGTCGCGAAGGACACGGTCGAGTCCCCGCCGCTGCCAATCGCCGGGTTGGCGACACGACCGTGCCGATCGGCACGGCCGTGTCCGCAGCGACCAACTCCCTTAAATTCGCTTTTTTCAAAGATTTCACCATTTTTTCCCCTTTTCTTCACCTTCAACCGAGAGAGTAAGCTTGAGGGAAGGTTTTTCCTTCACAAATCATTTGGGTGTTTGATTTTCTTCATCTCCTTTCGATCGTGAAGCCGGATAATCAATTTAACGCGTGTTCTTCTGATTAAAGTACTTGGATCTTCAAAGGTAATATTCTTCAACACCTTGGATGTCGATTCTATGTTGAGATATGATGTTTTGACGTTATAATCATGTTATATGAAGGGACATGTATATGATTATGAGTTTATATAAGGATTCATCGATTATTGAGGGATTATTCAAGAACACTTTGAATATCGAGTTGAAATTGGGGTTTTCGATTAATTGTCGTTATAATCACGCCGGATATTCATTTTGGATTATTGATAGTATTCATGGGGTTTTGTGGGTTTGAATCATTCATTGGAAGTTGGTTTCGGATGTAATTGAGTTTTGGTTGTAAACAATTGGAGATTGTTTACAACGCGCTTGTTTTAATGCCCCAATGAGTTTGGGTATTGTTGTATCGACTTTTGAGTTGGTTGTGATCATGCTTGATTCGTATTAAGAGAATTGTTGGTATTTATGTTGTTCAAGGTTGTTCGAGCGCCGATAATTTCATTAAGGACGTTGATCGTGAAAGTACCTTCTCGCCTTCGGTTTGAGGCAAGTTTTATACTTGTACTAGTCAATGAGATTAATGTCATCATATATGTGTATAAATGTGTTGTATCATTCCGAGACTTAGTCTCTTCATGAATTCATTGATATTAAGAGATCGTTCGATACGATACCTTTCGGCAATTTTGCCCAAATATTTATTGTTATTCCTTTTCGATTGTCATTAAAACCGTACACGCCGATTAAAGGCATTGGCTTATTCATTTCTCACCTTCGCCGCTTCAGAATCGATTAAAGGTACCGAGGCATCCTTCATATCATTGTTATCGAATTGCCGTTCGCAGACAAATCGAAATATTCAATCATTCACTATATCATTGTATCGATTGACCGTTCTAAGGTAATCGAGGTATTCAATCATTCATCATATTGTTCATATCGATTAGCCATTATAAGGAACTCGAAGCGCTCAAGCATTCATGGAATCATCCGCTGCATCATTGTCATCGGTTAGCCGTTCTAAGGCAATCGAGGTGTTGAGTTGGGACTGTCGAGGATGGTGCTGGCCGACTCAAGACAGCATACCATCCCTAATTGTGATACGGCTTTCATGCCGTGGCTTCGGCCCTAATTGTGATACGGCTTTCATGCCGTGGCTTCGGCCCTAATTGTGATACGGCTTTCATGCCGTGGCTTCGGCCCTAATTGTGATACGGCTTTCATGCCGTGGCTTCGGCCCTAATTGTGATACGTCTTTCATGCCGTGGCTTCGGCCCTAATGTGATACGGCTTTCATGCCGTGGCTTCGGCCCTAATCAATAATGACTGGTCAAGTTTACCTTCATGTGATTGTGATATTTGATTTTTCTACTGCTTTTAGGCCTTGTTATTGTCTTGTTAATTTCATTGGAGCCTCCGGGCATTGTGATTCATATTTAATCTTGTTCTGGTTTGGTTCATGTCGTGTAAGTCATTGTGGTATTCTGAGATTATGATTCGCCGTTGGGCACTTATGTTCTAACCTGTCGAACAGGTATTAATAGTATGCTGTGGGCATAGTATTTCACGAATGCACGGTTCTTACCTTGGTTTGTGAGCATCTCGTATTATTATCATCATTATACCGTTTCATTCTGCCTTTGGATGCATATCATGTTATACATGTATTTGATGTTCATTATCGGATGATCGACTCTGGGGCGGAACATGTTTTCATGTTTTAGGTTCTTGCGATGAGAGAGTTGAGGCACAGGGGCATGACGATGGCGACGAGGCATACGAGCGATACTAGTCCGAGTTGTTCATTGTTGGTCAGTCAGTTGGAGTGTACTCCAGTCTTGTCAGTTGTTGTCGTGTTGTATTACCCGAACAGATGTTCGTGGATGCTGTTGTATTTCATTTTGGCCATGTAGGCCACTTTTGTCATTGAAATTCCTTATCGGAATATTGTGTCGGATATCATGGTAGGAACTATGATTTTCCCTTGTTGTTTAATTTAATGTATTTTAGTCATGTTCGCCTGGTGGATCTCCTGGCGTGGGGTCCACGGCACTGTAATAACCCAATAGGATTTGGGGGTGTTACAGTAGGTTCCATCTCGGGGCCCATGGCGTTGTAATATTTCCGGTTAAATCTGGGGGTGTTACACTTCTCCCTCTTGTTCTTCCTTTTAATTTGTCACCTAATCGCACCTTTGGACCACAACCGTCTACACAATCTGTTTGCTTGGTGACATATTTTGTCATGTGGTGAGAACATTCGATGTCGAAATATCATATGTCTTTCTCCTTGATATCATGTAATAAAAAATTAAGTAGATTTAGGTCCCCTTTGATTTTGGATCCTTGATTATTAGTGCCTTTAGGTACCCAAATTTCCCTTACAGCAATGGGTTTGTTGTAGGTCGTGTTAGGTCCTCTTTTGTGAGATTTACGTGGGGAAGGCACGTAATCGCTATAAGTATTGTTATGTATGTAAATTTGTTTGGGCGGAGGAACCGTATTTCTTTGCCTTCTAGATTGTCTTCTGGGATTTTTGTTGGATTCCCAGACTTGCTGTTGGTAGAACTGAGCAGCAACATTCTTTCGAGAAATATACCTGGGTTCTTGTACCCATTATTTAGGAGCATTGTACTGTTTGGTAGTACTGAGGTGCTACTGTTGGTGGTACTTGGGTACAACCTTCCTTTTTTTCTGCCGATGCTGCTGTTGGTATGCTTGAGGAGCATACTGTTTGGTATTGAGCATTGCGTCTTACAGGATTTTGAGTTTTTCGCTGCTTATGATAAGAGCTGGGTGGCAGAACGACAGTCTTTGGTTTCTCAAAGGGAACAGTTGTAGCCTTTACTTTGTCTACAGGTGCAGCCTTTGGAGCTTCCTTGATTTGAGGAACGGATTCCACTTCTTTTACAAGTATCGTACTAGTTTTTCCATTTTTGTATCGTAAGCCATGTTTATCATGGACATGTTGTTCAGTGCTCAGGATGCCTTCCATCCTCCTAGATGATTTCTCAAATGACTTTAGGATGTTCTCGAATTCTCCTTCTCTTTTCTCAAGAAGTTGTATCTTAGCTTCTAGTAGAGCATAATCATTTGTCTTGCATTGATTATGAGATTTTACCTCATTAGCTAAGTTGCAAGTTGATGATTGCTATCTATGGTTTTTTCGTGAGTGACCTTGCTATTTTCGCCATCTAAAGACATATTTTCATAATTGTTTTCAACAGGTCATTTTCATCCTTCATCTTTAGATTTTTAAGGGAGAGATGTAGGTTTTCTTGTTTAAGCATCTCATGGGAATGGTCTGAAACTTATTAATCATATTTTCAAAGGTATGTGATGCATTTAAAGGGTTCGCTGAGGTTTAGCTTACCTCATCATCACTGTCATCATCATCCCTCTTCTTTTGCCATAAAGCCCATGTAGGTTTTATCTTCGATTTCATCATCGGAGGAGTCACTGTCGGTGATAGCCTGTAGGCATTCCTCTATTTTGATGGGTGTGGGCATGAATTTTGATTCTCTGGTTAGTGCCTTGAGCTTATTTCTCCAGACTCATCTTTTCTCATCCTTCTCCTATTGCTCAGCTCCTGACAGCGTCTCTACTTAAGGATGATGACATCTATTTGCATCTGTCCTGGTTTTATGTAGTTATATCATACATTAGAGACGATTGAATCAGTGATTACCTTGTTGAAGGGTTTAGGCTTGTAGGGAGCCTTTCCGGATTTCTTAATGAATTTTCGAAATTTGTGCATGAGTAGAGCTACTTCATTTTGTGACCAGAACCATTTCATCTTATGACAGGATGTCATCATCATTGTCGGCGGCTTTAGATGTGCTGGGGGCAGAGCTGTGTCTCCTGTCGGATACAGCAGCCAGTGCTGTAGTCTTTGCAGGTCACTCTTCAGCCTTTTCTTTCCTGTGAATGTCATACACAAAAGCTTTGAGGTCAGCAAAGAGGTCAAAAGTAGATATGTCATTTAAATTGCAAGATACACGCAGAGTTGTGGTCTTAATATCCCATCAGACAGTGAGTGATCTAAAAATTTGAGATTCTTCTCTTTTTGGATGTATATGCAAGTGCACGATATCGTATCAAGTAGTAAGTGGACTTTTTAAGTCCGGTTTATCGATCCCACGAGAAAGTTAGGTTATATATTGAATTATACACTTTATCTATTTGTTATAGGGATTAAGATGAGTGAAACGCACAATTTAAGAGTTTGATTTGACAATTGCAAGGAAAATGCAATAATAGTTCTAAAATTAAAGGAAATGAAAGATTTCACTAATAATAGATTAATAAAAGGGTAAAATGAAATAGTTGGGATTACAAACTTAGTTCATCATTAGTTATAGAAGATGTATAGGATATCATAAGATGAATTTACTTATTATGTTGTGTAGATTCGATTTTCCTTAAAAATACAGTTCCTCTTTCGAATGTCAAAACGCCCCTTATATATTGAATCAATCCACTATATTTCTATGTTGATTGGCTTCAATACATAGCATTAGGTTTTATGAAAATAACTCAAAGAATCATCTAAGGTCTAGAGGTATATTTCTATCCCCTAGAACAACTTAGAGTGAAGATAATTTGATCTAATCAAACATATTTTCTTTCGAAACATCTGAAGACCATAAATATCATCATTTATTGGCCAAATAAATAAAGATTGATAAAACAATGAAAATCACACACAATAATAAGTAATCCATAATATATCTTTATACAAACTTAAATAACATGACAAACCTTGTTTATAATCCCAACTAAGGATAACTTAGCCCATGAAGGGTTTATTCAACATATTACAAGCTTGAGTGGTCATTAATAGTTGAAAAAGGGAAAGAATTGATCCTAACTTCCTTAGTAGATAAAGGAGAAATAAGCAATAAACTCCCTCAACAACATAAGTTAAACCACATACACTCTCAAGAACATAAGTGTGTTCTTCACACAAAGAAAAAGTATTACAAAATGAGAAAATAATAAGATGAATGATGATTAATGATGGATCTAAGGGGTCTATTTATACACCTAAAGTCATCTAATAGCTCCAAAACTCCAGCATTATTACATTAGATCGGATCAAGGCCAGCCATCCCCTCAATAATAGACCAAAATTATAAAAGATTAAAAAATAATCAAATATTTGTCAAGAGTTACGACCGTAACTTTGAAGAGTTACGGCCGTAAGGATGTCGGCCAAAATGGACAGTAATGTAGGCCACGGTCGGTTACGTACGTAAGCCACGGCCGGTTACGGCCATAACGTGCCGACAGGACTCGGCCTATATAAGGCCTGGACCGAGTCATCTGCTCATTCTTTCATTTTCCTTCGTTTCTTCACGATTCCTTCAGCAAGAATTCATGGATTTGAGTAAGAACATCATGTAGCAACATATTTTGGAAGTTGGATTCGTGTTTAACATCTTCTTCCGCCCGGATCGAAGGTAAGAACACCTAAACACTTGGTTTTGGATATTTTTGGAGTTTCTTGATGTTTTGACCGAATTGATTCGTTTTAACTCAGATTATTGATAGAACCTTGCTGTATTCTTGAGATTATACATTATCCTTGAAGTTTTGTGGAACAAATTCGAGTATTTCTATGTTAAATCGATTAAATTGGATTATGCCCTCAAAGTGTTCGATAAAATGCCTCAATGAGTAGAACTCGGGAAATTCTACACGTTTTCGTATGAATGGTGATTGAATTGATATTGTTGTGAGGATTCTTGGTAATTATGGGAATTTTGTTAAGGGAAGATAATGAATTGATGATCAAATGCATTGATTATGTTGTTATGATTATGGAATCGTAGTATTCTCGATGTTCTTGGTGGTTGGTTGCGATTCATGATGTTATGAGAAGTATATGTTGAAGAACATGATTATATACACCTTGAATTGTGAATAAGGATTGTTTAGATGTTAGAGGACATCGAATTACGTTGTTTTGATGGCTATGAACAAGGTTTCGAACCATTTAGTGTTCTTGAGAAACTCCTTGATGAATTGAACATAGCAAGACGATTGTATGTTGAATTATCGGTATCTTTAGATATAAAGATCGAATGTTTGTTGATTGTAGTTGTAGAATTCGTATGTTCTTGATGAAATACGAACCATGATATCAATTGGGAATCCGGGAAGATTGTGATTGATCACCGAATATGATTTCCTTTACATTCGTATCCGTAATCGTATTTTGGTTATAAATTCGTAAATGGTTTGAGTATATTATTTTGTTTTATATATGATCGTGGTATCGTTGACCCATCGAGTTGATTGGTTGGTCGTGTCGGTTGTTGATTGTTATCGGATATGTGTTCATTGATTACTTCAATAGGTTGAGATTATTAATCGGTGATTATAACCGTATGTTACGGTCGTGTTCGAGTGCGTTCATGAATCGCTTTGGGCCGGGAGCCGAGGGGCTTGTACACGATGACGAGGAATTGGTAACGGATTAATCGGTATCGAGGCAAGTTATTACTTGCTCAGTTATAATGTTTGATGAATGGTTTCAGTTTCATTTCGTTTATAATGCATATAGCAATGATTATTACTGCAAATTCTGGAGATTTGGATTATATGTTATCTTTCCGATTCTGGGAGTAAAATCTTAATGTATATGCTTTATCTCGGTTATTGGCATATTCGGGTATCAAGAGTACGTTGCGATAAAGATGAGGATATGCGTATCTATAGTCCATGGTACGTTTGGATCGCCGAGCATTGAGGATAATCGCTGGTGATGATTTGACATCGAGAATTCTCCTGAAGGACCCGGGACAAGTATCTTAGTTTGTTTCGGTTTAGCGTTGATGTTGTTGATCATGCAGGTTGTCATTCATGTTGCTGAACATGAAGTCGTCCTAGTTGTGTCATCGTAGTGTCGTTCATGTTTGATTCATGTGTTGTTCATGTTGATGAACATATTGATTTGCATATGTGTATGCATAATTGTATTGTTTATGTTGTGTTGATCCGTTGGGATCGTGTGATCTATGCTGTAATGCCCGAGATTTCTTTTATGTAATTGGAACTTGTGATATTGTAATGATTGTACTTTTGTCTGAGTATTATTCTCCGTATTTCATAATCCGATGTTGCCGAGCGTTTAATGTCATGGTTGCGATTTGTAAGGTTGAAATTCTGTGCATGTAGCGCACGCCACAAAGCAAGGGTAGCGACGCTAACGTGGTTTCATAGCGCACGCCATGTATCGTAATTAGCGCACGCTATGCGTGGTCAGATTGATTGGGACGTGCGGTAGGTGAGATCTGGCCGGGGGACCCCGGTCGGATTGTGTCGGATATACCTGGACGGCTTTCGGGAAAAGCCGAGTCAACGCCTTAGCGCACGCTACAGGTCGATGCATAGCGCACGCTAAGTGCCGAGTACAGTTTAGACTGTGAGCCGTTAGCGCACGCTACGAATAGGGTCTAGCGCGCGCTAATAGCCATTTATTATAAATAGGACATCATCCTATTCGAGATTTCAGTTTTTCTCCTCCCATAACCCGAACTCTTACACTTAGAACATAACTCACTTCGTCCCAAACACTTCATATCAACCTCCTAGTTCGAGATTGAAGATCGTATATCATTGGAGATTGGTGTTCAAGCCTTCGGTGTTGGATTGCTTCATTTTCCTCCGTATTCTTCACTACTTTGAGGTAGGCGATTCTTCACTGATGTTAGTAATGTTCCTAAGGAAGTTTGAATCATGTTTTGATAGCAAGTATTTCGTTTTTAATCGGTCATCACATGTTAGAAGGATACTTTTGACGTATCGGCATTATATATCGTATGAACCTTTGAACCATCTTATTATAAGGACTCCTAAGCATGTTCAAATCAAGTTATGATCAATGATCGGATATTACCCAGTTGATACGTTTTACACGATGGAATCATGTGTTTTGGAACGTAGAACAAATGGAACTTAGATTATTTCTTGGAGATCGTAGATGAATTATGATGTTGAGTTGGCTATCCGTATATTTGTATTTCACGATCATAAATCTTCCACAAACCTTATTAGCATGATTTGCCCGAGGATAACTTGTATTATCACGGTAGGATTCATGAGTTCTTCACCATTCAACCTGGCTTGCAGATTCGCCATGCAATATTAGCGCACGCTAACACGTGTGAGTTAACGTGCGCTATCGGGCCGGTCGACCGCCCAAACGCACGTAGTGTACGTTATGAGACCAGCCGAGTCGATCGCTGACCGTGGCTAGCGACGTTAGTCTTATACGATAGCAGACGCTATCAGTCTGCCTTAGCGCACGTTACGAGTACGAGCGCCGCGCTAAGCAATCCGCAGCTTGTTTATTTTGAGCTTTTCGGCCATAGACCGAATTGTTAGGCCATCGTTCGACTTGAGATGATTTGTATATCGTTCCTTTTTTTAAGGTTCGAGCTTGTTACGTTGATCGAAGGAGGCGGCCTTCGAGTGTGTCGAGATCCTTGAAGTATTTCGTTTTGCCATTTTCGAGGCAAGTATCATATGTCGAGTTTGATTTATTATGCTTATGGTATTGTTCATATTTTGTATATGAGATGTATTTCTGGAAGTTCGCGTGATATTCGTTGTTGTTTGTTCGTATTGATGAACATATTGAAATGCATATGTGTATGCATAATTGATTGATTATGGTATAAATGATCCGAGGGGGTCATGAGGATCTATGCTGAGGGCGCTGGATCGAATGTCCACCATGCGTTGGTCCGACGGGATCATCATGGGGATCTATGCTGAGGGCGCTGGATCGCTGGACGGGTTTTCCACCATGCGTTGGTCCGACGGGATCATCATGGGGATCTATACCAAGGGCGCTGGATCGCTGGATTACCCTGTATTGTATTGATGGGATCGTGAGGATTCGCATCGTTGGATTCCGGTAGCGGAAGTCCGTTTTGCATGTTGTATGATGCATTGATGATTTATTGTATTATGATACTTGTACTAGCATCGTTTTGCTAACCCCTTCGGGGATGGACATTGTTTTGATGTTCAGGTAGCCGAGGAGCGGGGAGGCAGCCACAGTACCGACAGGACGATGAGATGGCTCAGTGATGTGATTGCTGTTATTGTTGTCGAGAGTTGCTTTCTTGTTTCGTTCAGTACTCGAGTACGTCTGTTTTAATAATGTCCTTTCGATATGGTTGTATAAATTAACTCTTTGATCGGTTGAATCAAATATGTCTTTAAACTTCATTGTACGATTGGTTTATATTTACACTCTTTTTAAAATTAGCCTTGTAAATCCTTACCTAAAGGGTTTACTACTGTAATTATTCGAATATCTCGGGTGTTACAGAATATGGTATCGGAGCTAAGATTTATGGATATCTTGGCAATCGGGTTAGTTGGGTCTGCATTTACGTTATTGATTATTGGTCGTCGTAACATCATCACGAGCCAAAGATCGCCAATTGGACTGTGGTTGTAAGTTTCCTAATCTCGAATACTACTGTTTTATTTAATTCTTGTCTTGTAAACATTGATGGATGTACTTTTAGAACGTTTGCCCTGGATATTTAGTATTTATGTTTACAGTATGTTGAGGGGAGGACGTGGACGCGGACGCGGTCGTGGACGCGGACGTGGAAATGCGAGGCAAGAAGAATCGGTATCTACTCCTGAGATAGCCGCTAGCCAAACGGATTCACATTCCGGGGGACAGCAGGGATCGGCAAATAATAATGCAGATCCTAACGTGCCGGGAGTGCTTCATCAGGTGGTTGCCCAGATAAACCAGTTTGCTCAAGTTGTGGATCGCATGCAGACGGTGATGGGACAGCAGAATAACGTGGATAATCGGGGAGATAAATGGCTTACCGAGGTGGTCAAATTGCATCCTCCGAAATTTGACGGTTCCACTGAGACGCTTTCGTGGGATCATTGGCTGAAGGAATTAGAGAAGATTTTTGCGGGGATTAACTGTCCCAACGATAGGAAGGTTCGGGTCGCCCAGTATCTTTTGACCGGGGAGGCTTTCGACTGGTGGGAGGCCATTCGACCAGAGGAGCATAATGCTGACTGGACAGAATTCAAGTTGATGATGGAGGCATAGTATTGTCCTCGCCCAGTTAGAGAGGCCCGAGTTCGGGAGTTTTTCTCACCACAAAATTCGGAAGCATCTGTGACGGAAGTGATTAAGACTTTTAATCAGCAGCTGACTTATGTGCGCCACCTGGTCAGGACCGAGGCGGAAAGGATTTTCCATTTTGACATGCGAATGAAGCCGGAAATTCAGCAATATATGTCCGGATTTGATTGTGCCACCTTGAGGCAGTATCAGGACAAGGCGTTGGCCTACGATATGAAGGAAGCAGCAGTAGAGAAATCGACGGAAGCAAAGAAACAGAAGGTGTCGGGCAACTTCACGGAGAATAAGAATAGCGGGCCCCACCGGGGTCAGTCCTCTTTTCACTCATCCAGGAGACCTCCGCATCCTAGTCGAGGAGGAAAGAAGTTCCGGGCAGCACCGACTGTTTCTGACACAGGGAAGAAGTGTTACAACTGTGGCAAGGCGGGACATGTTCGACGTGATTGTTTCGCGCCTGCTGTGACCTGTTTCGAGTGTGGACAGGAAGGACATCGCGCAACATTTTGTGGGAATGCGACCCGATCTTCTGGTACTCGCGCTCCGGCTCGCTCGAAGGAGACGAGTGTGAACCAGACGCAGCAATGTGGATGTCTGCAGGAGTACGCTGGGAATAGAGAGGCATCCAGTGCTGGGTCCGTTGCTCCACGCTTGTACGAGATGAGGATATCTGATGATCTGAACTCAGCTGTTGCATCAGGTTCGATTCAGATCGTTTTGCAACCAGTTAGTGTATTGTTCGATTCAGGAGCTTCGCCTTCTTGTATCTCTTTGAAATGTTTTTATCGTTTGATGATCTCGTGGTTGTATAATTGTGAACCTTATGTTGTGGGATTACCAAGCGGAGAGAAAATTGTGGGAACCTTAGAAGCTAAGGATTTCCCGGTATCTATAGAAGGAAGAGATTGGCCATCGAATCTTATTGTGGTTGACATCTGCGGTGACGATTTAATTCTGAGATGATTGGCTCAACTGCTATGGAGTCAGGCTGAATTACCGAGAGAGAGTCATTTCCATCATTGCCGATGACGGATCTCGAACACTTATTCCGAGGATGGAGACCGGAAGCTCGGGAAAGTGATCAAGGCAATGAAAGCCGTGAAATTATCAAGCAAGGATGTCACGGACTTTGGTGCTATGCCATGAGGAAAGAGGAAGGAGTAGAGCTCTCATCTATTTCATTGTGAATGAGTTCTCGATGTTTTTCCTGACGAACTACCCGGATTACCTCCGCAGAGAGAAGTGGAATTCACTATCGAACTAGAGCCCGGAGCAGCCTCCTATTTCCAGAGCACCATACCGCATGGTGCCAACCGAGATGTATGAACTCAAGAAACAACTGGAGGAATTGTTGCAGAAGGGTTATATTCAACCAAGCGTTTCTCCTTGGGGAGCACCCGTTCTCTTTGTCCTAAGAAAGACGGATCCCTCCGATCGTATTGATTACGGAGCTTAACAAGATGACGATCAAGAATAAGTATCCTATACCTCGGATCGACGACTTGTTTGATCAACTCGCAAGGGGTAAGGGTATTCTCGAAGATTGACTTGCATCGTGATACCACCAGTTGAGAATTAAGGAATCGGATATACCAAATCGCTGCGAGATCCCAAGACGGGCATTATGAATTCGTAGTGATGCCGTTTGGACTTACCAATGCTCTGCGGTATTCATGCAATTGATGAATCGGGTATTCTTGGAGTACTTGGAAAAATTTGTGGTCGTTTTCATTGACGACATCTTGATATATTCGAGGGACGCAGAGGAACATGCCGAACATTTACGTGTGGTTTTGAGCATCTTGAGAAAGGAACAGTGTATGCTAAGCTTTCTAAATGTGAGTTCGCTTAAGGAAGTAACTTTCCTTGGGCATGTGATATCATCCAACGGAGTTCAGGTGGACCCAAGAAAGTCAAGCAATCTTGGAGTGGGAAGCTCTAAAACGTGAAAGAAGTCCGAAGCTTCTTAGGACTAGCCGATATTATCGCCGCTTTGTAGAGGGATTTTCCAAAATTGCTCGTCCGCTCACTCACCAAGGTAAAACTCAAAAGTTCGCGTGGAATGAGAAGTGTCAGCCGGGTTTTGACGAACTTAAGAAGAGACCGACGACAGCACCTATATTAGCGCCGCTGAAGGAACTGACGGATTTATGGTATACAGCGATGCTTCAAATCAGGGTTTGGGTTGTGTGTTGATCCAGAAGGATAAAGTAATTGCTTATGCTTCTCGGCAATTGAAACCGTACGAAGTTAATTATCCGACTCATGATCTGGAGCTAGCAGTTGTGGTCTTTGCCTTGAAAATCTGGCGACATTATTTGTACGGCACTCATTGTCAGATCTTTACAGACCATAAGAGCCTCAAGTACATTTTCAGTCAGAAAGAGTTAAACATGAGGCAGAGAAGGTGGCTGGAATTGATCAAGGATTACGACTTGGAGATTCTCTATCATCCGGGGAAAGCAAATGTAGTAGCCAATGCTTTGAGCCGTAAACCTGTTTCCCTTCGAGCGTTGGAAGCACTTACATCCCAAACCAGTATTCAACGGGAACTGATCCGCGAGGGGATTGAAGTATGGCTACCGGGAATCCAAGGACAACTTTATGTGATGGAACTGACTTCATCACTAGTCGAGGAGATCAAGTCAAAACAATTGAACGATTCTCTGATCCTTCGATTATGTGACGAAGTAAAGAAAGGAAAAGCCCCAGGATTCGTGATACAAGATGATGGAGTTCTGAGATTTCAGAGTCGACTTTGCGTTCCCGATGATGATGATTTGAGAAGGACTATTCTGAAGGAAGCTCACAGCGCGCCCTATTCTATTCACCCGGGCAGCAGTAAGATGTATAAAGATTTAAAGCAAAACTTCTGGTGGGGGAATATGAAGAAGGACGTAGCGGAGTACGTTCAAGTGTTTGACTTGTCACAGGTTAAGATTGAACATCAACGACTGTAGGAATGTTAAGACCGCTCCGATCCCCGAGTGGAAGTGGGAGGATATCTCGATGGACTTCATTACTAGTATGCCAAGGACTAGAACGGGAATGAACATGATTTGGGTTGTAGTTGATCGACTAACCAAGTCGGCTCATTTCCTAGGAATCAAAGATACATGGGGACCCGAGAGATTGGCACGAATATTTATCATGAGATAGTCCGACAGACGGACGCCGAAGACCATTATTTCGGATCGAGATGGTCGTTTCGTGTCACACTTCGGAAAGCAGTTCATAGGGCTTTGGGTACCGAGCTAAACTTTAGTACTGACTTATCATCCCCAAATGGACGGTCATCCAAAGGACTATTCAGACAAGAGAGGACATGCTTAGAGCTTGTGCATTAGATTGGTCGATCGATTGGGAGGTTCACTTGCCCTTGATCGAGTTCACCTATAATAACATTGGCATGCTTCTATTAAGATGACCCCATTTGAAGCTTTATACGGAGAAGATGCCGATCGCCCCGTGGCCGGGATGATTCTTCTGATTTGATCGGACGGAACCGAATTGATTATTCAGACTCAAGAGAAGATAGCCTTGATTCGAGAGAGACTGCTGACGCCCTGAGTCGGCAAGTCTTATGCCGATGTACGTCGCCGCCCTCTAGAGTTCGACTGGGACCACGTACTATTGAAGGTGTCTCCTACACGAGGGATTTCCGCTTTTGGGAGAAGAGGCAAGCTTAGTCCGAGATATATCGGACCATTTGAGATCCTAGAGAGAGTTGGGGATTTAGCATACCGGTTGGCCTTACCGCCATCGCCGAGTCATGTTCACAATGTGTTTCACGTATCCCAATCGGAAGTATGTACGGACCCTACCACGTCATTGATTTCGACGAGATCGAGATAGCTAATGATGGCACCTTCGAAGAGAGACCAATCAAGATACTTGAGAGCCGGATCAAACAGTTGAGAAATAAACCAATACACTTGGTTAAAGTACAATGGTCACGACATGGAGTCGAAGAGGCCACTTGGGAAACGGAGGACGGTATGAAGGCTAAATATCCGGAGTTGTTTTCATCATAAGTTTCGGGACGAAACTTCTTTTTAGGGAGGAAGGATGTAATGCCCGAGATTTCTATTATGTAATTGGAACTTGTGATATTGTAATGATTGTACTTTTGTCTGAGTATTATTCTCCGTATTTCATAATCCGATGTTGCCGAGCATTTAATGTCATGGTTGCGATTTGTAAGGTTGAAATTCTGTGCATGTAGCGCACGCTACAGGCTAAGGGTAGCGTACGCTAACGTGGTTTCATAGCGCACGCTACAAAATGTAATTAGCGCACGCTATGCGTGGTCAGATTGATTGGGACGTGCGGTAGGTGAGATCTGGCCGGGGGACCCCTGTCGGATTGTGTCGGATGTACCTGGACGGATTTCGGGAAAAGCCGAGTCAACGCCTTAGCGCACGCTACAGGTCGATGCGTAGCGCACGCTAAGTGCCGAGTACTGTTTAGGCGTGAGCCGTTAGCGCACGCTACGAATAGGGTCTAGCGCGCGCTAATAGCCATTTATTATAAATAGGACATCATCCTATTCGAGATTTCAGTTTTTCTCCTCCCATAACCCGAACTCTTACACTTAGAACATAACTCACTTCGTCCCAAACACTTCATATCAACCTCCTAGTTCGAGATTGAAGATCGTATATCATTGGAGATTGGTGTTCAAGCCTTCGGTGTTGGATCGCTTCATTTTCCTCCGTATTCTTCACTACTTTGAGGTAGGCGATTCTTCACTGATGTTAGTAATGTTCCTAAGGAAGTTTGAATCATGTTTTGATAGCAAGTATTTCGTTTTTAATCGGTCATCACATGTTAGAAGGATACTTTTGACGTATCGGCATTATATATCGTATGAACCTGTGAACCATCTTATTATAAGGACTCCTAAGCATGTTCAAATCAAGTTATGATCAATGATCGGATATTACCTGCTTGATACGTTTTACACGATGGAATCATGTGTTTTGGAACGTAGAACAAATGGAACTTAGATTATTTCTTGGAGATCGTAGATGAATTATGATGTTGAGTTGGCTATCCGTATATTTGTATTTCACGATCATAAATCTTCCACGAACCTTATTAGCATGATTTGCCCGAGGATAACTTGTATTATCACGGTAGGATTCATGAGTTCTTCACCATTCAACCCAGCGGCTTGCATGATTCGCCATGCAATATTAGCGCACGCTAACACGTGTGAGTTAACGGCGCTGCGCTATCGCTCAAACGCATTTAGCGTACGTACGTTATGAGACCAGCCGAGTCGATCGCCAGACCGTGGCTAGCGACGCTAGTCTTATACGATAAGACGCTATCAGTCCGTCTTAGCGCACGTTACGTAGAGTACATAGCGCGCGCTAAGCAATCCGCATGCCTTGTTTATTTTGAGCTTTTCGGCCATAGACCGAATTGTTAGGCCATCGTTCGACTTGAGATGATTTGTATATCGTTCCTTTTTTTAAGGTTCGAGCTTGTTACGTTGATCGAAGGAGGCGGCCTTCGAGTGTGTCGAGATCCTTGAAGTATTTCGTTTTGCCATTTTCGAGGCAAGTATCATATGTCGAGTTTGATTTATTATGCTTATGGTATTGTTCATATTTTGTATATGAGATGTATTTCTGGAAGTTCGCGTGATATTCGTTGTTGTTTGTTCGTATTGATGAACATATTGAAATGCATATGTGTATGCATAATTGATTGATTATGGTATAAATGATCTGAGGGGGTCATGAGGATCTATGCTGAGGGCGCTGGATCGAATGTCCACCATGCGTTGGTCCGACGGGAAAATCATGGGGATCTATGCTGAGGGCGCTGGATCGCTGGACGGGTTTTCCACCATGCGTTGGTCCGACGGGATCATCATGGGGATCTATACCAAGGGCGCTGGATCGCTGGATTACCCTGTATTGTATTGATGGGATCGTGAGGATTCGCATCGTTGGATTCCGGTAGCGGAAGTCCGTTTTGCATGTTGTATGATGCATTGATGATTTATTGTATTATGATACTTGTACTAGCATCGTTTTGCTAACCCCTTCGGGGGTGGACATTGTTTTGATGTTCAGGTAGCCGAGGAGCGGGGAGGCGACCACAAGACGGCTGACAGACGATGAGATGGCTCGGTGATGTGATTCTCAAGTATTGTTGTCGAGAGTTGTTTTCTTGTTTCGTTCAAGACTGAGTACGTCCTGCTTTAATAATGTCCTTTCGATATGGTTGTATAAATTAACTCTTTGATCGGTTGAATCAAATATGTCTTTAAACTTCAGTTGTACGATTGGTTTATATTTACACTCTTTTTAAAATTAGCCTTGTAAATCCTTACCTAAAGGGTTTACGGCGCTGTAATTATTCCGAATATCTCGGGGTGTTACATATGCTAAGGGCACTGGATCAGATGTCCACCTCTTTATGATCCGACGGGATCATCTTGCGATCTATGGTGAGGGAACTGGATCATTGGACGGGTTTTTCCACCTCGTTATGGTCTGACGGGATCATCTTGGGATCTATGCTGAGGGCGCTGGATCGTTGGATTACCCAGTATTGTGTTGATGGAATCATGTGGATTTGCATCGTTGGTTTTATATGTGTTTTTGTGTATATGTATATTATTGGTTATCCAGCTCGTGTTGATCTAGTAGGATCATCTTGGGATCTATGCTGAGTGCGCTGGATCATGGGATTTCTATTGAGTATACACTGTTGTTATTGTTTTGAGCATATTGACGTGGTCATATGAGTATGCATTTGTAGGTCTTGTATTAGGACCGTGTCCGTATTGTATTGATCTGATCTCGGATTAGACTGATATGATTGTCGTGACACTTCATATCTCGAGGTATGTTCCGTATTTCCGTTGGTATTTGTCTCCTTATGGACAACCGGTTATCGTCTTTGGATTTAATGATACTATCCGACGGATCGTATTGGTCAGAACTAGTATACTTTCGTATCGTGAGTTGGCGATGATAGTTTGAGAATCTTGAGTATTGTCTGAGGTATAATACAGAGATTATGTTAGAATTTATTGGTTACTCGAGTACGAGATGTGAAATGTGTGATAATGCTTATTCTGTTGAGGATTACTGGAGTAAGTAAAGTTATGACGATAAGATTACATTGGTCGCATTCTTATTTTGTATTCTCATTGGTATGTAATTATTAATGTGATGTGACAGTTATCATTGTTGGACATTATGGCTGACCCCGTCGTGGGATTTCTTTTTAGGTTCTTGAGATATCAAGCTTGTAGCGGTCGTGGAGAGATGAGGTTCCCAGAGGATACTGGCTAGGACAAGTTTTTATGAACTGAATTCCTGATCAGTTATTGTTTTCCGCTGCTAGAGTAATTTTACTTGGTTGTCCTTTCCGCTGCGTGAGTATTTTAAATGACTTTTTGATATCTAGTAACTTGAGTTACTTTGGAAATCGTTTTCTAAACTATTGAGTTCCGGTCATTGGGCCTTTACCCTTTTCAAAATGAGGTTTTACGGCGCTGTAATATTTCCGGTTAAATCTGGGGGTGTTACACTTCTCCCTCTTGTTCTTCCTTTTAATTTTTCACCTAATCGCACCTTTGGACCACGACCATCTACATAATCTGTTGCTTGGTGACATATTTTGTCATGTGGTGAGAACATTCGATGTCTAAATATCATATGTCTTTCTCCTTGATATCCTGTAATAAAAAATTAAGTAGATTTAGGTTCCCTTTGATTTTTGGATCCTTGATTATTAGTGCCTTTAGGTACCCAAATTTGCCTTACAGCAATGGGTTTGTTGTAGGTCGTGTTAGGTCCTCTTTTGTGAGATTTACGTGGGGAAGGCACGTAATTGCTATAAGTATTGTTATGTATGTTAATTTGTTTGGACGGAGGAACCGTATTTCTCTGCCTTCTAGATTGTCTTCTGGGATTTTTGTTGGATTCCCAGACTTGCTGTTGGTAGAACTGAGCAGCAACATTCTTTCGAGAAATATACCTGGGTTCTTGTACCTATTATTTAGGAGCATTGTACTGTTTGGTAGTACTGAGGTGCTACTGTTGGTGGTACTTGGGTACAACCTTCCTTTTTTTCTGCCGATGCTGCTGTTGGTATGCTTGAGGAGCATACTGTTTGGTATTGAGCATTGCGTCTTACAGGATTTTGAGTTTTCCGCTGCTTATGATAAGAGCTGGGTGGCAGAACGGCAGCCTTTGGTTTCTCAGAGGGGACAATTGTAGCCTTTACTTTGTCTACAGGTGCAGCCTTTGGAGCTTCCTTGATTTGAGGAACGGATTCCACTTCTTTTACAAGTATCGTACTAGTTTTTCCATTTTTGTATCGTAAGCCACGTTTATCATGGACATGTTGTTCAGTGCTTAGGATGCCTTCCATCCTCCTAGATGATTTCTCAAATGACTTGAGGATGTTGTCGAGTTCTCCTTCTCTTTTCTCAAGAAGCTGTATCTTAGCTTCTAGTAGAGCATAATCATTTGTCTTGCATTGATTATGAGATTTTACCTCATTAGCTCAGATGCAAGTTGATGATTGCTCTCTATGGTTTTTTCGTGAGTGACCTTGCTATTTTCGCCATCTAAAGACATATTTTCATAATTGTTTTCAACAGGTCATTTTCATCCTTCATCTTTAGATTTTTAAGGGAGAGATGTAGGTTTTCTTGTTCAAGCATCTCATGGGAATGGTCTGAAACTTATTCATCATATTTTCAAAGGTATGTGATGCATTTAAAGGGTTGACTGAGGTTTAGCTTACCTCATCATCACTGTCGTCATCATCCCTCTTCTTTTGCCATAAAGCACATGTAGGCTTTATCTTCGATTTCATCATCGGAGGAGTCACTGTCGGTGATAGCCTATAGGCATTCCTCTATTTTGATGGGTGTGGGCATGAATTTTCATTCTCTGATTAGTTCCTTGAGCTTATTTCTCCAGACTCATCTTTTCTCATCCTTCTCCTATTGCTCAGCTTCTGGCATCGTCTCTACTTAAGGATGATGACATCTATTTGCATCTGTCCTGGTTTTATGCAGTTATATCATACATTAGAGTCTATAGACGATTGAATCAGAGATTACCTTGTTGAAGGGTTTAGGCTTGTAGGGAGCCTTTCCGGATTTCTTAATGAATTTTCGAAATTTGTGCATGAGCAGAGCTACTTCATTTTGTGACCAGAGCCATTTCATCTTATGACAGGATGTCATCATCATTGTCGGCGGCTTTAGATGTGCTGGGGGTAGAGCTGTGTCTCCTTTCGGATACAGCAGCCAGTGTTGTAGTCTTTGCAGGTCACTCTTCAGCCTTTTTTTTCCTATCAATGTCATACACAAAAGCTTTGAGGTCAGCAAAGAGGTCAAAAGTAGATATGTCATTTAAATTGCAAGATACACGCAGAGTTGTGGTCTTAATATCCCATCGGACAGGGAGTGATCTAAAAATTTTAGATTCTTCTCTTTTTGGATTTACATTGTGCCCAAAGCTTCAAGTTCACCGACAATATTGTGACACGTCTTTTGTGTAACTATCGCAAGTGCACGATATCGTATCAAGTAGTAAGTGAACTTTTTATGTCCGGTTTATCGATCCCACGAGGAAGTTAGGTTATATATTGAATTATACACTTTATCTATTTGTTATAGGGATTAAGATGAGTGAAACACACAATTTAAGAGTTTGATTTGACAATTGCAAGGAAAATGCAATAATAGTTCTAAAATTAAAGGAAATTAAAGATTGCACTAATAATAGATTAATAAAAGGGTAAAATGAAATAGTTGGGATTACAAACTTAGTTCATCATTAGTTATAGAAGATGTATAGGATATCATAAGATGAATTTACTTATTATTTTGTGTAGATTCGATTTTCCTTAAAAAACAGTTCCTCTTTCGAATGTCAAAACACCCCTTATATATTGAATCAATCCACCATATTTCTATGTTGATTGGCTTCAATACATAGCATTAGGTTTTATGAAAATAACTCAAAGAATCATCTAAGGTTTAGAGGTATATTTCTATCCCCTAAAACAACTTAGAGTGAAGATCATTTGATCTAATCAAACATATTTTCTTTCGAAACATCTGAAGACCATAAATATCATCATTTATTGGCCAAATAAATAAAGATTGATAAAACAATGAAAATCAAACACAATAATAAGTAATCCATAATAGATCTTTATACAAACTTAAATAACATGACAAACCTTGTTTATAATCCCAACTAAGGATAACTTAGCCCATGAAGGGTTTATTCAACATATTACAAGCTTGAGTGGTCATTAATAGTTGAAAAAGGGAAAGAATTGATCCTAACCCCCTTAGTAGATAAAGGAGAAATAAGCAATAAACTCCCTCAACAACATAAGCTAAACCACATACACTCTCAAGAATACAAGTGTGTTCTTCACACAAAGAAAAAGTATTACAAAATGAGAAAATAATAAGATGAATGATGATTAATGATGGATCTAAGGGGTCTATTTATACACCTAAAGTCATCTAATAGCTCCAAAACTCCAGCATTATTACATTAGATCGGATCAAGGACAGCCATCCCCTCAATAATAGACTAAAATTATAAAAGATTAAAAAATAATCAAAAATCTGTCAAGAGTTACGGCCGTAACTTTGAAGAGTTACGGCCGTAACTATGAGGACTTACGGCCGTAACTTTCAGATGTTACGGCTGTAACATGGCTACGGCTTTTACACATTAGTTGCTGTGTGAGTTACGCCCGTAAATTTATGATGTTACGCCCATATGGAGTTCCATACTTCATTTTCAGCCCAGAATTTCTTGGACTTTGCGTTTTCGCCCCAAATCTTCTTCGGATGATAACTTTTGATATATAACTCTGATTTTGAATCCGAAAAGACTGCTGAACTCGTCTCGGAAAGCCCTACAACATGAATACATAAAAATTCAATAAAGAGAATATTTTATAAACATGTTATTTCTTGAGTAAATCAGTAATTCAATCCGATTAAGACTAAATTTACATATTCATCCTATAAAAATAAAATTATTAAAAATAATTAATTCAAAGCAAAAACGAGTAGACTAGCTCATAATTATGGGTGAAATATATCAATACTAATCACAAATAAGTGTATAAAACTGACACTTATCACACCCCCAAACTTGAATTCTTGCTAGTCTCGAGCAAGACTCTTTATTATTCACGCTCAAAATAAAATAAAAAATAAGACACAAAATAAGAAAAATAATACACACACAAATTAAGAAAAATAATTATATATATAAAGATAAAAATAGATCAAAATGCCATTAATACATAATAACCAGCTTTATACAGTAGATAGAAATGAATCAAGATCCAAAATAAATCTACTAATGATTTTGAAGTTAAAACATGATTTTATTTTTGTAATTCCAAAATGCAAGGTTTCCCCGCAAAAGGATGATTATTTCTTTCCCCCTCGTAACACACACACGACTCCCTTTAATGGTTGCTCTTGATCACTCGTTTATTTTTCGACTCAATATGAAAAAGAATTCATCGGCGTCATCAAATATTGTGATTGTTCACGAAATTGAGTGTATTGAAATTCAGCCACCAATTAATTCAGATCTGCTCATAATCTACATCCCTTTTAGTGATAGCTTTCACACCTTTATTTGCTAACATGTAGCTCTTTTCACCAACACATTTTATATTTTTTTTAGGTGATAGCTTTCACACCGTTATTTGCTAACGTGTAGCTCTTTTCACCAACACATTTTCTATTTTTTTAGGTGATAGCTTTCACACCGTTATTTGCTAACGTGTAGCTCTTTTCACCAACACATTTTTCATCTCGTGTGAGACGGCAGCTACGCACCAACAATAGTTAGTCCTTTATTTTTCGCAATATGTTAGGACCCCCAAAATTAGGCAGCTGTTGCTGCTCAACACCTCTTTTTTTTCAACTAGCCTCTTTCACCAATGACTTATTTTAGGGAATAGAATTTTTGCAGAAAATCATTTATTAGCTAAGCATGAAAAATCAAAAACTCCTCAAATTAAGTAAATTTCAGTTCTATTTTTCAGCAACCGACTGATTTTTCTTTTCTCAAGGTAACGAATGACTCGATTTTAAATGATAACTACAAGGCCTGAAAGAGAGATTAAGGCTCAAAAAATTTTGGAATATACAATTTTTTTAACCGGGTAAAATGATTTTAAAAACTTGTATATAGCTAACTTATTGGTGTTATGGCCAGATCTAGAAATCTCACAAATCAAAATAACCAAAATAAATATATATATATACATATATATATATATATACACTAAAAAAAATCAAGGCCAAATAACAAAAATAATTAAAACACACCAAAATAATCAAAACACACCACCCCCAAACTTGAAAAAGAAACTGTCCTCAGTTTAAAAAAATAAAAAAATAAAATATAAAGCAAGGGAGAAAAACAGAATAATTCCTATTATGAAAGTTGATGCTTTAGCTAACGCCTTTTTGGATCTGCAAGAGAAAAAATATACGAGGCAAACAACAAAAGAAAATAAAATATACCTGGAAGTATAACATAATTTTTAAGATGCGCTTCAGGAAAGTCCGAAGAGTCGCCTTACCCTGCCATCAATATTTTTATTAAAAACAAATAATAAAAATTACAGCAATAAAAATAACAATACATAAATCGCGAATAGATGCGCGTCAAGAGATCAAAAAGAAACTCCTTAAGCTGCCATCATTTAGCACGATTTGTACACACAACAGAAAGTAAAAATAACAAGAGGTCCGATATCGGTTATCAAAGTGAGAGAAATGAATCCACTTTTCGTTTTCTCACGGTAAAATCTTCCATCCAGACAATATTAGCTAGAGCTGGATTTGGTTAAGGAACAAATTCAATGAGTTTTTTGATTAGTTCTTCTGGTGTTGTTGCAACGACTATGATTCGTTTAGCACGCTCGGAAATAAAACCTTTTTCAGCAGAGTAGTCGATGAAAGATAGTAAACCATCAAAGAAACCATTGACATTAAGCAGACCTATTATTTTTTATGAACATTTAGCTGAGCTCTCGTAACCACATGAAAAAGTTCCTCAAGAGTGCCAAAACCACCGGGAAGGGTGATAAAGGCGTCAGAATTATTCATCATGTGAGTTATGCGATCTTGCATATTTACAGCTCTAAACACATCTCCAATAGTTGCCCCGGTGATTTTACTTTCAGCTAGAGGTTTTGTAATTATTCCCAACACTTTTACTTCTTCCATATAGGCAGAAGCAGCAGTGCGTCCCATTAATTCTAGACTTCCTCCTCCGTAAACTACATGAATGCATTTTTCTCCTAAGGTACGACCCAAGTTTTGGGCTGCTTCAGTAAAGCATGCCTCTGTTCCATAATTAGCTCCACCAAAAATACAGACTGAGTTAAATCTTTTTGTGGAAGATGATGATTCCATTTTTGAAAAGAAACTTATTTGAGAGAAAAAGAGAAAAGTACAAGTTTGAGGGATGAATAACAGAAACAAGCACAATGTTTATTTATAGAAGAAAAATAAGGTAAAAATATTTAACAAATCTGTGATTTCGTTAATTGCGCTTCAACTACTCAATAGAATAATGAATGTATTTATCGCGTATCACATTTTTTTTTCAGAAAATCTCACCATACGACAAAAATAAAAGATACTTACGCGTATATACAGTAGTTGTGATTGTGGCTCACATCTTCCTCTGATTTTACGTTCAGAAATGGCTTAAACGCCTTCTAAGAGTCGGGGAGAAGCTTCCCATCCAATTTTCTTACAAATTGGCAAACTGGGTCTTTTAACGTTAGATTCCCAAGACGTTGTTCATATTCTGGCACTAATTGCATCCATTTTTAGACAATAATCATTTGTGGAGGATGGTTCAAAGTTTTTATGACACTAAAGGTGGCATGTTCGTCTTGCACTCTAAGAATTAGCTTTCCTTCGTAGACGTCAATAAGAGCATGTCCGGTTTCAAGAAATGGTCGTTCCAAGATAATAGGAATATCCTGATATTCCTCCATGTCAAGGATGATATCTGCTGGAAATATAAATTTATCAACCTTGATTAGCACATCTCCTATTATCCCATGTGGAAATTTGATTGACCGGTCGGCTAATTGTAGTGAAACTGTTGTTGTTTTTGCTTCTCCCAAGTTTAGTTTGTTGAAAATTGACAGGGGCATCAAATTGATACTTGCCCCCAAATCACAAAGAGTGTTGGGATAACAAATCCATGTATCAATCGTATTGTCAGAATGTTTTGACAATATGCCAAATCCTGAATACCGCATCTAGCTGTATCGAAAAAGCTGATCAAGTATCAAACCTGTATCGAAGACTTCTCACAGTCCCAACCATGCAGTATATTGATCATACAGCAAAGAGTCCCGCAAAGCCAAGGTATGGAAACTGTCTCGAATATCAATACAGTGATAACTTCCATAAAGCTCTCAACAGGACAAGAAGGAATCTTCAGTATTCGCTAGAAGTCAAGTCCCGTTGATAAAGAAGTATTTAAATACTAAAGGATAAAGTATTTAAATACTGTAAGTAAGAAGATCTTCAAAATCCCACAATATCCGGATCCTGGTATTTTCAGTCAACTATCAAGTTGTCACAGAATCTTGCCCAACGGATATATTTCAAATGGATATATTTCAGAAGGCTATATATATCTCTAGAGTTTGAAGATCAACTAGTACTGAAAGACTGAACTACACAAAATAACGACTTATAAACGATCAAAGCTTACAAGAAATATTCAGAGCAAAATATATCTCCCCAAGCTTTCTGCTATTCAGATATAAGAGATATACAGTGCTCAAACCTTGAACAACACATCATCCGCTTATAGCCCAGAAAGTCATAGCTGTTGTTCAAACCCTGTTCTATCTTTGAACAAACTCATATCAACCCTGTGTGGACTGAGGAATCTTTGATACTCCCGAACTGTGTGTGAAGGACTTGCATTGAAGAAGACGAAGCTTCAGAACTGTGTGTGATGAAGCCAGTCAAAGTGTTAGCTCAAACCAATCTGTGTGAACGGTTGAAAGCTAAGATCTTTATATCAATCTGTGTGAACGATATATTGATTAAGTGTTGTTATAATTAGGTATTTGTGTACACAGTAATTATAATAAATTTTTTACTCCTGTGTGGAGGACCAGTAGACGTAGAGGGGTTTACCTCGAACCACTTTAAATACTGCATTATTTACCTTCTGCTTTTACTGTTTTATTAAACTGTGATTATTTAAGTATACACTGCACATCGAGTTGTTGTATCCACAACAACTTACTGTATTTAAGACTTCCGCTATGCACTCAGATTTAAAACAGTACAGCTTGTTGTTTAAAACACCTTCCAAGCTGTATCCAGTATACTTAGTGGCCAACAAGTGGTATCGGAGCGGTTGATTCTAAAAAGAATCAGTCGTATTTTTAATCCAATCATATCCAAATCATTTTTTTTTAAAACAGTCTTTTTCATTCCTACATTCTCATATGGATACATCAATGATCAACAAAGTACCTATGTTCTCTATTAATGAATTTGATGACTGGAGAATCAGGATGGAGGCTCGTCTTGCAGCAATGCACAAAGAGATGGTTTTTGTTATATAGGATGGCCCCATTAAGATCATGAAGGTTAATACAGCCGCAAGGATTGAAGGCCAAGCCCATGCTGAGATGCTCGAGAAAGAGCGCGATCAATGGATCACAGATGAAAGAAAGCGCGCCAACCTCGACAATGTTGCGAAGAATGCATTGTTTGTCACCCTCTACAAAGGCACATTCTCGAAGGTAAAGAGCTGTAAAATAGCCTAGGACATCTGGATAAACTCAATTTAATTTCTGAGGGAACTGAGCTCTCCAAAGAAAACAAAATTTCAAAACTAACTCAGCAATTTGAATCTTTTGAAATGAAACCAATTGAAACACTTGAGGAACTTGACCTCAGATTTACTGGAATTGTTGGTGAACTTGAAGATTTGGGAAAAATTTATACTCAAAGGGAGAAAAACTTAAAAATTTTCATATCTCTCCCTGCCCGATGGGACATTAAGACCACAGCTATGCGTGTATCATGTAACCTTAGCGAAATATCTACCTTTGATCTCTTTTCTGACCTCAAAGCTGAGTATGATATAGACAGGAGAGAGAAAGCTGAAGAATGCCCATCTAGGACTACAGCCTTAGCCGCTGTATCTAACCGTCGACACAGCATGCCCATCCCATCAAAGCCAAATTACAAGAATGCTGACAGTGACGACGATATCCTGTCACAAGATGAAATGGCGCTCCTCATGCTCAAATTCAAAAAGTTCATTAAACAGTCTAGAAAGACTCCATACAGGCCCAAGCCTATTCACAAGGTAAATACTGAAACTTCCTCTGGTGACGCTAACCTATGCTATAATTGCAGGAAACCCGGACATTATGCAAACAAATGTCCTCATCCCAAAGTTCAAAGGTTGCCGGAAGCCGAGCAACAAGAGAGGGATGAGCGAAGACGTGCTTGGAAAAACAAGCTCAAGGCACTGATAGGAGAATCAGAAGCCTCCCCCACACCATCCAAATCTGAAGAATGTCTTCAGGTGGTCACTGAAAGTGACTCATCTGACGATGAACTCGAAGATAAGGCATATATGTGCTTTATGGCAAAGGACATTCCAGAAGAAGAAGATAGCGATGATGAGGTAAGCTCAACCTCAATTATTCCTATAAATGCACCATATACTTTCGAAAACATGATGAATGAATTTAAAAATATTCAAAAAGCCCACGAGACTTTGAAAAATGAAAACATTTAGCTTCAACTTTCCAACATAGAGCTGAAAGAAGAAAACGACTTGCTAAAGATAAATTATGAAAATATGTCTATTGATTGTGAAAACAGCAAAGTCGAGCATGAAAAACTCGTGGAGAGCAATCATCAACTTGCTCATGAACTAAGTGAGACTAAGTCTCAAAATGGAAGCAAGACAAATGATTTTGTTCTACTTCAAGCTAAATTTAATACTCTCGAGAAACAAGAAAGCAAACTTGAGACCATTGTGAAATCTTTCGAGAAATCATCTAAAAAATGGAAGAAATTCTAAGCACTGGGCAACATGCTCACGATAAAAGTGGCTTAGGATACAGCTCATTTTCCAACAAAGGGAAAACTAGTACTGTGTTCGTCAAGAGTGTGGAACACATTCCTGTATCGGAAGATATTCCAAGTCCGGTGAAGGAACCTGATGCACCGCGAAAACCTAAGGCTGCCATTCCGCCCCCGCAATCCTATTCAAGACAGCGGAATCATAAGACATTCCAACCTGTAAGGCGCACACAACAGCATGCTCCCCAAGCATATCAAAAGCGCCAATAGCCGTTCATAAAGAAGGTTGTATCCAAATACCAAAGGCCCGCACGGCAGTACTTTCAGTACAGCATGCCTAGGTATTGGATACAGAAGCCTCATTATCCATCAAGACAGCAAGTGTCCGCACAGTATCAACAACAGCTCTGGGAATCCAACTGGAGACCCAGAAGGCAAGCTGTAAGGCTAAAGAAAATGGCTCCACCTCCGAGACGGCATATGTACTGGATTAATAATAATAACCCTGATTTTTACATGCATAATGCTTATCATGGATACAGTAACTACGTACATGCCCCACATAGATACCGCAAGTCTGTACCAAATGTTACCTACAGTAAACCAATTACTGTCAGTAAAACATGGGTACGAAAAGGCAGTAACACTCACGGACCCAACAATCAAAGGGGACCTAAATCTACATTTATGTGCTACAGGACATTTTGGAGAAGGACATATGGCACTTCGACAGCGGATGCTCCCGGCACATTACAGGAGATAGAAGCAAGCTATCAGATTTCGTAGAAGGTCGCGGTCCAAAAGTGTACTTCGGTGATAAATCTAAAGGAAGAACAAGAGGGAAAGGAAACCTTCTTGTCGGAAAATTCAAAGTCACCGATGTAGCTTATGTTGAAGGCTTACAGTACAATCTACTTAGTATTAGCCAGTTCTGTGATAAACAGTTCTCGGTGAAATTCTATATAGATCACTGTAGAGTCAAGAACATCCTGACCAAAGAAGTTGTGCTCACAGGAAGCAGATCAGGTAATATGTACATTGCTGACTGGATGCCTACGAGCTCCACTATTCCTTGTTTTATTTCCAAAGGCACTGCAGATGTAAGCTGGCTATGGCATAAGAGGATGTCTCACGTCAACTTCAAGACAATCAACAAGATCTCAAGACAGGGACTGGTTAGAGAATTACCGAATGTATCATTCCAAAAGGACAGTGTCTGTGGACCATGTAAAAAAGGCAAGCAAATCAAGTCCACCCTGAAGAGCAAATCCTACCTTTCAACCCACAGAGTGTTGGAGATGCTGCACATGGATATCTATGGTCCTGTAGACCCGGTAAGTTTGGGAGGTAAGAAATACTGTCTCGTTATTGTTGATTATTACTCCAGGTATGCTTGGACAATTTTCCTGAGCAAGAAGAAGGAAACAACATAAAAGCTGCCCGAGCTCTTGAGAAAGCTTCAAAATGAAAAAGGATCGAGTATCGTGTCCATTTGTTCCGACAGAGGTACAGAATTCACTAACCGCTTTATAGAGCAATATTGTTCAGAAAATGGGATACAACACGAATACTCAGCTGCCTGTACACCTCAACAAAATGGTGTTGCCGATCAAAAGAATAGGACGCTAAAGGAAGCAACAAGGACAATGATCGCCGCAAGCAAGTTGCCACAGCGTTTCTGGGGTGAAGCAACCAATACAGCATGCTACACTCAAAACCGTTGTATCATCAACAAGCACCACAACAAAACAGCATACGAGGTATGGAACAACAAAACTCCGTTAGTTTTGTATTTTCACATTTTTGGATGCAGGTGCTACGTGTTGAATAATGGGAAGGATCAACTTAGAACCTTTGATGAGAAGTCAGATGAAGGAATATTTGTAGGATAATCCTCCGTCAGCAAAGCTTACAGGATCTTTAATAAAAGGAAGCTGACAATCGAGGAATCAGTTCATGTAGTGTTCGACGAACCTCGCCATGACCTACAGGAGTAGAAGCTGTTACTCAGAACATCCAACAACTTTACATCTTAGATCCACCAACTCCCATAATAAATGTTGTTGACCTAGAAATCAACCCCGCAGTTGTAAGAATCAACGTAGATGAATCCGATGCTGTACAAGCTGAAGCCAAAACTACAGCAACTGTCGATATAGTACGGGACCCCGAATTAGAACCCGACCGAAGATGGTTGAGAGATCACCCGCAAGAGCTGATCATTGGAAACATTGATGCTGGTGTTTCTACCCGTATGAGAATACAGAGTACACAAGGAAATGTACTGTGTGCACAAGAAGAACTAGATACTGAGGTATCACCATTCCCTAAATGGAAATCTCAATCTGAGCTTAGAAGACTCAATATGTGCACTATTGCTGTATTCTTAGCCCAGTCCGAACTTGTTTCTACCATAGAAGCTCTAAATAATTCTCATTGGATAACATCTATGGAAGAAGAGCTTAATGGTTTCGAAAGAAACAATGTATGGTATCTTGTACCCAGACCTACGCATCAATCAGTTATTGGAACCAAATGGGTATTTAGAAACAAGAAGGATCGAAATGGACTAATTATAAGGAATAAATCCAGACTAGTCGCACAAGGCTATAGACAGGAAGAAGGCATAGACTACGATGAAACCTTTGCCCCTGTATCCATACCAGAAGCTATTAGGATATTTTTAGCCTTTGCCGCCCATAAGAGCTTCATTGTATACCAAATGGACGTCAAAAGTGCATTCCTAAATGGAGACCTTGTCGAAGAAGTTTATGTTGAACAACCACCAGGGTTTGCCAACACAGACGGTACCGATTTAGTATACAAGCTAAGGAAAGCACTGTATGGACTTAAGTAAGCCCCTAGAGCATGGTATGAGACCCTGTCCCAGTATCTAACCAATAATGGATTTGAGAAGGGTGTTGTGGACAAGACCTTGTTCAAAATACAGGAAGGTGAGACCTTCTAATGGTTCAAATCTATGTAGATGACATTATATTTGGTTCCACTAACCTTGCTTTATGTCAAAGGTTCTCTCATCTCATGCAAAGTAAATTTGAAATGAGTATGATGGGAGAACTTAGTTATTTCCTAGGTTTGCAGGTAAAGCAGTTGCCTACAGGAATTTTCATCAATCAAGAAAAATACAGCAAGGAACTTCTCAAAAAATTTGGAATGAACACTTCCAAATCATCGTCAACCCCCATGAGCACTTCCGTGCAAATTAGTGCTGATGAAGCCAGAAAGCCGGTTGACCAATCACTCTACAGGAAGCCTATTGGCTCTCTCCTGTACCTAACGGCTAGCAGGCCCGATATCCAGTTTGCTGTAGGAGTGTGTGCGAGATATCAAGTAACACCCAAAGAATCACACTTCAACACATCTAAACGAATCCTGAAGTATATTAAAGGAACAGTCGATGTAGGACTGTGTTATCCTAAAGAAGGCGGATTCGATTTAGTTAGATACAGCGACTCGAATCTCGGAGGCTGCAAGCTAGATAGGAAGAGTACAAGTGGAATTTGTCACTTTCTTGGACCTAGACTTGTTTCTTGGTTCAGTAAAAAGCAATTGGCAAACTCACTTTCCACGGCTGAATCAGAATACTATGCTGCTGGTAGTTGCTGTATGCAGATCCTTTGGATGCAGCAACAGTTGTCAGATTATGGGATTGAAGCCAAGGAAATGCCAATCATGTGTGATAGAACGAGTGAAATTGCAATAACGCACAACTCTGTATTGCACTCGCGCACTAAGCATATCAACATGAAGCATCATTTCATAAGGAATCATGTCGAGAACAAGGATGTTCAGCTAGAAAAGGTTCATACAGATATTCAGTTGGCCGACATCTTCACCAAGCCTCTCGACACAGAAAGATTCAACATGCTTCGAGAAGAATTGTGATTGCTATGGCCTGACTCCCTGTAAGTATTTACTGTTTTTACTCAACAATTGAGGGGGAATGTTGTAATACCCAAGAATACAGTATCCACCATTAATTATCTATACACTCAGAGCCTTCAATACAGCACTGTAGGGAACAAAAGTGATATAAATAATCATACAGCTGACGTGTGCAATAATTAAGGGGGAATACAGTATGACCCATGAATACAGCATTAATCCAAAAGTTGTTGTATGGAATTGAAACCTATATGTACCTTTTAAGGGGGAACGATGTATCGTCGTGGATACAGCACATACTATGGGATTTCGATTCATTATATATTATAATATTTCATTTTAAAAACATTGTCCACGTGCCCTGTTTTCATGTCAAACGTCATTTACATTACATGCCTTACACGACATCTGGACAATATAATCTCAAAATCCGCGATGTTTTCCAATTGTTTAATATTTAATACCGTCATTTCAGGCATTAGGGGTAACAACAAATATCAGAAGTGGGACCCGCGCATATTTTAAATTCAATGTATATGTACCAGTTACACTCAGTCCATCACGACCGTTCATTTTAAACACCGGTTCCCATCCCTTAAATCTGACCATTTTTCTCTGAAAACCCTTCTTCGCCGCCTACTATAGAAGGACTGCAAATGCCATTTCAGACTCTTTACGCCTTCTGCATATTTTAAGAGCACTCAAGCAATTCATCATACAAGTTTTTCTGTGTTTACTGCATAATTTTCTTGAAACTTTTTCATCTTTTCTTGAGAATCATCAATGGCGTCTACTCAGACATCTTCCACCTCTCTCAAGAAGTCTCTGAACTTCATCGATGGATGGATCTTCTCCAGATCTGTCGTGATGGAACGCATTCACGCTGAGAGTGATGATGTCGATACCATGGAAGCCGTCATTACAAGAATCCGTCAGCAAGGCCTCTACCGCCTTGGGAGCCACACCGCCGATAAATATGACGTTCATCTTGTTGAGGAGTTCTACCTCAACGCCGTGGTTCGTTTTCTGCCTCTGGCTCTAGGAGGTTATGTCGCTGATATCACAGCAGTCATTCGCGGAGTGGAGATCCGCGTTGACCAAGAGCTTCTCAAAAACATCTTCAGGCTACCCTCTGATGGCCTGACCATGGAAGAACTTGAGACATTTGGGTCTCAAGAGTTGCTGACTCAATACTATGGATTGTTCACCGGATTGGCAACGGTGGAAGTGGTTCACACCACATGCCATAAGAAAAATTTTTGTTTACCGTTTGTTTATTTACATGATTTTTGCTGTCGCATCATTTAGAATCGTACAGGTGCATGTGAGATGTGCACAAATCTCAGATTCAGGATGATGGTCACCATTATGACGTGCGAGAAGGTCAACTGGTGTCAGGTTATCCTCAAATGTTTGCAGGAAGAGGTGTCCAAACCTGCTACTCAGAAGAAGTCGTTTGGTTTATTCTTAAACCATGTTTTGACGAAGTGCAGACTTCAGCAAACCGCAGATGCAAAGAAGATAAGTTCGCGGATATTCTTAGGAGGTGTCAGGCCCACTGCCTTCAATCAGAGCATCCTGATTTCGAACAGGCCCTTTATCCGGAACTTGCCGATATCTGAAGATCCGAGGGACATTTCTACTAAGTCCCAAGGTGTCGAATCTTCAAAGAAAAAAAAAAGATCTCACAGCAAAACACCAGTTGCTGCTGAGAAGACGAAAAAGAAGCAAAGGAGGCTTACAAAGGTTAAAGCTACAGAACCCTCCGAGGATGCTTCTATCGTGGCGCAACCCACTGATCCACTACCCCAGGGCCCAACCCCTGTGGAAGAGATGCCCGCTACTATATCGACAGTAGATCCCGAGCCCTTGGCGGCTACGACGGATACGAGGACATCTGCCAACTCAAAAGACTCTGGCGAGTCGGCTGCCTGTTTGGAGCCAACAGCTACCTCTCCTATACGGGATTCCACACTCGTTCAGGATCCACATTCCTTCGGGGTACCATTCCCTGTAAGGAATCCCTCTCCAATATAGGATCCCACACCTGTAGAGGAACCCCTACCTACAGCAAACCCAGGCGCTGTACGGAGTCCCTCCCCAGACACAATAATTTCCAAGACCCTGCTTTACGTACAGATTGAACAGTCTTATGATCGGTTTATCCAATGGAAAAATTACAGGCTTGCTCCGTACGAAACTCTATACAACTGGAGTGAGTGGTGTAATGAAGAAAAATTCATTTCGGAAGTGACGGACACGCAAGAAATAGTTGTCCTGCTCCAATGGGACAACCTGTTCGTGAAAGAACTCATTGAGAGCCATCTCTTTGATAAAGCCGAATCTCGGAAGAATAAAGAGAAAGCTAAGTCAATGGAAACTCCCGACAGTCAAAAATCTGATCCTGATTCCGACGACGATGACGACGCACTCCGGGTTGGTCTGCGGATGAGTCGAGAGGAAGCCCAAGCCAAGCAAGATGAAGGGACATCTGCCCTTCAATCGTCCCCTTCGCCACAGCAAGACAACATTCCCGATAAAGAGGATTCAGTCCCTCATGTCTAGGAACAAGAAAATGTTTCGGAACAGGCACCCGAGCCTACCGTCGCCGTCGAGGAAGAAGAATCACATGCCTTCCAGCAAGAGGAATCAGTCCCTCTGCCGGAACAGGCGGATGCTGAGAGACACCAGGAGGAATTGGTCCCTCTTGTATCCGTGTCTACAGAAACCCTTCGACACAGGAGGATGCCGCACCCCCTGCTGCCGAACCCAAAATAGTTACTCCCGCCCCATCAACCGCCTTAAAATCCGACGATGGTAATATACCTAAGGATATCCAACTCAATTCACGCCCAAACGTGAATTTGAGAAGGTTAAATGGATTCGAGGACTTCGCTCAGCTAGACTCTCCCCACACTGCAACAAGAAAATAGCAATTGCGAGCTCTTGGCTTACAAACCATATTTATTCAGGACTCAGTCAATGCTCTACACTCTGTAGAAAAGAATCTTGATTGGCTTCACTCATCTGTTGTTGAAGAAATGACCGGACTACAACATGAAGTCTCTCGAGTAGTTGAAGCCTTCACTGTCTTTCCAGAGGTCTTCAATCAAGCTCTGAGCAATCTGCAAGATAAGCAAGAACAGATCCTGAGAGAAGAGAAATCAAAACTCCGCGTGTCTGAGGCCAAGACCGCAGCTGCTATGATCGACACCGGTTCTCAACTGCGAGCCCATGACAAGAACATAAAAGATATGTCGCAGGTGCTCTCCTCCCTTGTTGAGAGAATGTCAAACATGGAGACGAAACAGGATGCCGCTTTGAAGATCCTAGAACGTCTTGATGAAAAGGTGTCATACCTTGATGATGCCAAAAAGGGGGAAGAAGCCAGGGAAGCCGCTAGGAGAAAGAGGTTGGAGCAAGAAAAAGAGTTTTTAGCTCCGTTTGAAGACTCCTTCACTGCAGATGTAGCCCGTATCACAACGCCGAACGTGAGGATACAGGGAGATAGACCAGAATTCCAGAATCCTAAGTATCATTAGAAAGAGTTAGTCCGAAAGCCTCATTCTATGAACCTTCCGACAGACCGACAACCGACCGCTGTAGAGATCAAGAATTGGAGAAATAATGAACTGTTAAGATACCTCGTTGTACTTATCAGGGATTCCGATTTATTTAATAGATGCAGAACGGTGCAGGAAGCCGCAGAAGAGTTAAAGAAGATGCTGGAAGATGGAAAACTCCCGCTACAGCTGCAGATGAAATCAATGCATAAAAATGGTGACTTGGTGACCCATCCAGAAGATTGGATTCTTGTCTTCGACAAATCATATGAAGGTCGAGCCATATATCAGAATCGAGACAAGGAAGCCCATCAATACTAGTGGAAAAACACCAAGAATGACCCAAAAAGACCATGGAGGCATTCAGACTATAGGAGTTAATTTCCTTGTATTGTAGTTTTTGTAATCTTATCTTTCGAACAACAAAATTTTGTACTCATCATTTCTTCATCAATAAAATTTTTTCCTATCTTGAAAGATTACAACTCGTAATCTACTGTGTTCTTATATGTTTACAGTCACTGTATTTATTCTTACTGTATTCATATTATGAAACCTATCTCATACACAAGCTGTAAGAACTTGTCTGCGAACAGTTCATAGTTTAAGTTGTATGCATCTAGTAAAACAATGTAAGATTGTGCCTGCGCGCCAATCATAAGTTTTCAATGTAACTTTTTTTTGATAAAAACTGAACTTGCCTGCGAGCAGTTCTTAGTGTTAAGCCCAAATATCGAAGGCCAGAACATTCGAAAGAAGACCAAGAAGTCTGCCCTACTTCAAACCGTTAAGTGTCAAGGTTTTGGCATCATCAAGGATGTTCGAATAAGGCTTATAAGGAAGACTTAGAAGGACTTGGCAAATTATCAAAAAGGGGGAAATTGTTGGGATAACAAATCCATGTATCGATGCTGCCCTGTATCTATCGTATTGTCATAATGTTTTGACAATATGCCAAATCCTGAATACCGCCTCTAGCTGTATCGAAAAAGCTGATCAAGTATCAAACCTGTATCAAAGACTTCTCGCAGTCCCAACCATGCAGTATATTGATCATACAGAAAAGAGTCCCGCAAAGCCAAAGTATGGAAACTGTCTCGAATATCAATACTGTGATAACTTCCATACAGCTCTCAACAGGACAAGAAGGAATCTTCAGTATTCGCTAGAAGTCAAGTCCCGTTGATAAAGAAGTATTTAAATACTAAAGGATAAAGTATTTAAATACTGTAAGTCAGAAGATCTTCAAAATCCCATAATATCCGGATCCTGGTCTTTTCAGTCAACTATCAAGTTGTCACAGAATCTTGCCCAACGGATATATTTCAGAAGGCTATATATATCTCCAGAATTTGAAGATCAACTAGTACTGAAATACTGAACTACACGAAAGAACGACTTACAAACGATCAAAGCTTACAAGAAATATTCAGAGCAAAACATATCTCCCCAAGCTTTCTGCTATTCAGATATAAGAGATATACAGTGCTCAAACCTTGAACAACACATCATCAGCTTATAGCCCAGAAAGTTATAGATGTTGTTCAAACCCTGTTCTATCTTTGAACAAACTCATATTAGCCCTGTGTGGACTGAGGAATCTTTGCTACTCCCGAACTGTGTGTGAAGGACTTGCATTGAAGAATACGAAGCTTCAGAACTGTGTGTGAAGAAGCCAGTCAAAGTGTTAGCTCAAACCAATCTGTGTGAACGGTTGAAAGCTAAGATCTTTATATCAATCTGTGTGAACGATATATTGATTAAGTGTTGTTATAATTACGTAGTTGTGTACGTAGTAATTATAATAAACTTTGTACTCCTATGTGGAGGACCAGTGGACGTAGAGGGGTTTACCTCGAACCACTTTAAATACTGCGTTATTTACCTTCTGCTTTTACTGTTTTATTAAACTGTGATTATTTAAGTATACACTGCACATCGAGTTGTTGTATCCATAGCAACTTACTGTATTTAAGACTTCCGCTACGCACTCAGATTTAAAACAGTACAGCTTGTTGTTTAAAACACCTTCCAAGCTGTATCCAGTATACTTAGTGGCCAACAAAGAGCTTTGTTAATATTCACTTCACCAATTGTACACGGGATTGTAAAAGTTCCCGGATCTTTTAGCTTGGGTGGCAACTTCTTTTGTAGTATTGTGCTACATTCATCTCTTAGCACGACAGTTTCATATTCTTCAAGCCTTCGTTTGTTAAAAATAATATCTTTCATAAATTTGGCATAGCTTGGCATTTGTGCTAGAGCATCGGCAAAAGGTATGTTGATGTGTAGCTTTTTGAAAATTTCCACAAATTTTCCGAATTGCACATCGAGCTTGTGATTCTTCAACCGTTGAGGAAAAGGGATAGGTGGAACATAATATTTGGCCGCAACTGGACCTTTTTGAGATGAAGGTCCTAATTCAGATTCTTTTTCTGTTTCTCAACTTTGTTTAGTTTTTTGTTTTTTCAGATGATTTTCCACAGAAATCTCGGGCAATTGCACTCCACTTCTTGTTGTGATAGCCTGGACACTCTCCCTTGGATTTACCTCGGTATTGCTAGGTAACATGCCGTGGGATCTTTCAGAAAGTATTTTGGCCATTTGGCCAACTTGTGTCTCCAGATTTTTAATTGAAGCATCATTGCGTTGTTGATACTTCAGTTGTTGTTCGGATAGCTTCGTGATTGCTTCTTCCCACCCAGGCTTCTTTTCTTGATGCGTTGGATTCAACACATTGTTGTTGTTTGCATAAGAAAAATTTGGATGATTTTTGTACCCTGGATTGTATGTTGGCCCGTAAGGATTGTATGCTTGCCTTTGGAAATTATGAGCATAGGCCACTTGTTCTAGTGGTGGGAATAACTCCTCCTGTTGCACTAAGGGACACATAGTGCTGTTGTGAGTTGCTCCAAAAATTTCACATGAAAGAGCTGAAACTTGTGGAGTTTGCACCGTCTTCACAGATTGAGGAGTTGAAAAAGACATGTCCTCGACTTTCTTTGATAAAGCTTCAATTTTTGCCAACATAAGTGAATAAGAATCCACTTCAAAAATGCCATTTGGTTTCTTTTGGATATTTCTATCTGGCCATCTTGCACTTTGTTCACTTATAACTTCAAAAAGATTATAAGCCTCTCTCATAGTTTTGTTTCCAAGTGAACCATTTGATGATGAATCGACATTGGCTCGGCATGTAGGTAAGAGTCCAGAATAGAAGTAATTGACTTGTGCTCCCAAATTAAAACCATGGTTAGGATATTTTTGTAGCATATCTTTGTATCTCTCCCATGCTTCGTGAAATGACTCCGAATCTTGTTGACGAAATGTAGAGATTTCATATTTGAGTTTCGCCACTTTTATGCTTCGTGGTGGAAAAGTATCTAGCCACTCTCTTGCTCTGTCCTTCAAAGTGTGCGCAAAAAGTCTCATTTTTATCGCCTCGTCATTTACATTTGGATATTGGAAATTTCCACAAATCTCCACAAAACGGTTAATATGGAGATATGGATTCTCGTCGGTTCTTCCATAGAATGAGTTGTTGTTGGAGAAGAGATTGATGACATCGGGGCAAATTTTAAAATTGTCCACTCCAAATGGTGGATAGATCACACTTGATTGCACGCTCAAAGTGTAATACCCGAGATTTCTGATATGTATTTGGAACTTGTGATATTGTAATTGTTGCATTTTGATTTGAGTATTATTCTCTGTATTTCATAATCCGGTGTTGTTGAGCGCATGATTTCATGAATGTGATTTATATTGTAATTCTGCGCATGTAGCGCACGCTATCGACTAAGTGTAGCGTACGCTAATTTGGATCCGTAGCGCACGCTGTGCATGAACCTTAGCGCACGCTATACGTAGTCAGCATGATTAAGACAGGGTGGTAGGTGAGATCGGCTGAGGATTTCGGTCGGATCATGTCGGGATGAACCTGGACGGCTTTCGGGAAAAGCCAAGTCAATGCGGTAGCGCACGCTAATGATATGAGGATAGCGCACGCTAAACACCGAGTACAGTGAAGTCAGTAAGTTTCGTATGGCCGTTAGCGCACGCTATGGATAGGGACTAGCGCGCGCTAATAACCATTTCCTATATATAGGACAGCTTACTTTTTCATTATTCAGATATTTTCACTTCCCTAATCCGAATTTTTGAGCTTAGAGAGTTACTTCCTCCCTCCTCAACCTCTCATATCATCCTCCTAGCACGAGTTTGAAGATTGTAGATCTTTGGAGATTGGTGTTCAAGCCCTCGGTGTTGTATTTCCTCAAGTTCCTTCGTGTTCTTCGCTACTTTGAGGTAGGTGATTCTTCACCAATTTTAGTAGTATTCTGAAGGACATTTTGATCATGTTTTGGGATTATCTAGTCAGTTAAATTCGTAAGTAGTCGAACCTCATGTGTTAGAAGAATATTTTCGATGTTTCGGTACTTATTCATCGTATAATTTATTGAACCTATTAGTGTTTGAACTCCTAGCATATTCATGTATCTTCAAAACCGATTATGACCAGTAGGTAGAGATTATCAAGTTCTTATGTTTTACATGATGGAATCATGCATTTTGGAACGTAGGATGAATGGAATTTAGGATACTTTCTCGAAGATCAAGATGAATTATGATATTGTGATGATTATACGTACCCTTGTATCTTGTAGTCATTTAATCTATAGAGATCTTTCACAAACCGTATGAGCATGATATGCACGGGGATGGCATGTATTAACACTGAAGATTTCATGAGTTTCATCACCTTTAGCTCAAGTTTTCTGCCCAGTAGTAAACTGCCATGCACAGTTAGCGCACGCTAAGATAGGCATATTAACGTGCGCTATCGGGAATGAGTAACATACGCTACGTTTGGTACGTAACGTACGTTATGTCATCAGGCAGGACAGTCGGCTGATCAGAGAGGACTGTCAGTACACAGCTAGCGTATGCTAGACTTGGTCATTTGCGTACGTTAACAGGCAGGCTTAGCGCACGTTACGTAGAGTACGTAGCGCACGCTAAGTAGTTCAGGCAGAATTCATTTTTAGAGCTTGCGGCCGTAAACCGGATTGTTAGACATTCGTACGACTTGAGAGGAATTCTTTATTATTTCTTAGGTCCGAGCCTTGCATAGGGGACGATCGAGGGACGGTGGCATACGGACGCGTGTTATTTGTTGGAGTATTTCATTCTTGCCATTTTCGAGGCAAGTATCATATGTTGAGTTTGGTTTATATTGGAACTTTGATCATGCATATGGTTTTGTTCATATTGTCGAGTATGAGATTGATTTCTTTGATTTCTTGTGGTATTCATGTTAATTGTTTGTATGAATGGACATATTGAAATGCATATATGTATGCACGATTGCATGGTTTATATTGTAAAATGATCCGAAGGGGGTCATGAGGATCTATGCTGAGGGCGCTGGATCGAATGTCCACCATGCGTTGGTCCGACGGGATCATCATGGGGATCTATGCTGAGGGTGCTGGATCGCTGGACGGGTTTTCCACCATGCGTTGGTCCGATGGGATCATCATGGGGATCTATACCAAGGGCGCTGGATCGCTGGATTACCCTGTATTGTGTTGATGGAATCGTGAGGATTCACATCGTTGGATTCCGATGATGGAAGTCCGTTTTGCATGTTTTATGATGCACTGATGATTTATGTATTATGATACTTGTACTAGCATTGTTTTTCTAACCCCTTCGGGGGTGGACATTGTTTTGATGTTCAGGTAGCCGAGGAGCGGGGAGGCAACCACAGTACCGACAGGACGATGAAATGGCTCAGTGATGTGGTTGATGTTTATTGTTATTGTGATTTGTCTTCTTGGTTCACTTTAGTACTCGAGTACGTGTGTTTTAATAATGTCATTTTCGATATGGTTGTATAAGTTAACTCTTTGGATCAATTGAACCAGTTCTGTATTTTGAACTTCAGTTGTAAGGTTGAATTATATTTACATTTCTTTTATTTAGCCTTGTAAATCCTGACTTAAAGGGTTTACGGCGGTGTAATTATTCCGAATATCTCGGGGTGTTACAGAATATGGTATCGGAGCTAAGATTCATGGATATCTTGGCAGTCGGGTTAGTTGGGTCTATTTACGTTATTTGATTATTGGTCGTTTGTAACATCACTGCTGAGCCAGCATCGTCGTGTGGACCGTGGTTGTAAGTTTCCTAATCTCAAATACTACCGTTTTATTTAATTCATGTTTTGTGAACATTGATGGACTTTCTTTTAGAAAGTTTGCCCTGGATATTGAGTATTTGTGTTTACAGTATGTTGAGAGGAGGTCGTGGACGCGGACGTGGTCGTGGACGCGGACGTGGAAATGCGAGACAAGAAGATTCGGTGTCTACCCCATAAATAACCGCTAGTCGAACGGATTCCCATTCCGTAGGACAACAGGGATCAGCAAATAATAATGCAGATCCTAATGTGCCGGGAGTGCTTCAGCAGGTGGTTGCTCAGATAAACCCGTTTGCTCAAGTTGTTGATCGCATGCAGACGGTGATGGGACAGCAGCATAACATGGATAATCGGGGAGATAAGTGGCTTACTGAGGTGATCAAATTGCATCCTCCGAAATTTGACGGTTCTACTGAGACGTTTTCTTGGGATCACTCGCTGAAGGAGTTAGAGAAGATTTTTGCGGGGATTAACTGTCCCAACGACAGAAAGGTTCTGGTCGCCCAGTATCTTCTGACGGGGGAGGCTTTCGACTGGTGGGAGGCCATTCGACCTGAGAAGCATAATGTCGACTGGACGGAGTTCAAAGTAATGATGGAAGCACAGTATTGTCCTCGCCCAGTTAGAGAGGCCCGAGTCCGGGAGTTTTTCTCACCACAAAATTCAGAAGCATCTGTGACAGACGTGATTAAGACTTTTAATCACCAGTTGACTTATGTGCGCCACTTGGTCAGGACCGAGGCAGAGAGGATTTTTCATTTTGACATGCGAATGAAGCCGGAAATTCAGCAGTATATGTCCGGATTTGAATGTACCACCTTGCGACAGTATCAGGACAAAGCACTGGCCTATGATATGAAAGAGGCGGCAGTAGAAAAGTCAACGGAAGCAAAGAAACAGAAGGTGTCTGGCAACTTCACGGAGAATAAGAGTAGTGGGCCTCGCAGGGCTCCTCTTTCATTCATCCAGAGGCCTCCGCATCCTTCTCGAGGTGGAAAGAAGTTCCGGCGGCACCAACCGCTTTGACGCAGGGAAGAAATGTTATAACTGTGGCAAAGCGGGGCATGTTCGACGTGGATCGCTTTCGCTACTGTGACCTGTTTCGAGTGTGGACAGGAAGGGCATCGCGCAACATTTTGTGGAAATGCGACTCGATCTTTTGGTACTCGCACTCATGTACCGGTTCCGATGGACACTAGTGTAAACCAGACGCAGCAAAGCGGTTTCCAGCAGCAGAATGTTGGGAAAAGAGAGGCATCCAGCACTGGGTCCGTTCCTCCGCGTATTTACGAAATGAAGAAGTCAGACGATCAAAACACAGTTGTTGCATCAGGTACGATTCAGATACTTTTGCAACCAGTTAGTGTCTTATTCAATTCAGGAGCTACGCATTCTTTTATATCTTTGAACTGTGTTAATCGTTTGAAAATCTCGTGCTTGTATGATTGTGAACCTTATGTTGTGGGATTACCGAGCGGAGAGAAAATTGTGGGAACCCTAGAAACTAGAGATTTTCCAGTGTCTATAGGAGGGAGAGATTGGCCATCGAATCTTATTGTAGTTGACATCTACGGTGACGATTTAATTCTCGAAGACGATTGGCTCAATCGTTATGGAGCTATTCTGAATTACCGAAAGAGAGTCATTTCTATCATTGCTGATGACGGATCTGAACACTTATTCCGAGGATGGAGACCGGGAAGCGCGAGAAAATTGATCAAGGCAATGAAAGCCGTGAAATTACTGAAGCAGGGATGTCATGGACTTTGGTGCTATGCCATGAGGAAAGAGGAAGGAGTAGAGCTCTCATCTATTTCAGTTGTGAATGAGTTCTCAGATGTATTTCCTGACAAACTACCTGGGTTACCTCCGCAGAGAGAAGTGGAGTTCACTATCGAATTAGAGCCTGGAGCCGCTCCTATTTCCAGACCACTATACCGCATGGCGCCAACCGAGATGTATGAACTAAAGAAGCAACTGGAGGAATTATTACAGAAGGGTTATATTCAACCTAGCATTTCTCCTTGGGGAGCGCCCGTTCTCTTTGTCCGGAAGAAAGACGGATCCCTCCGACTGTGTATTGATTACAGGGAGCTCAACTGTAACACCCCCAATCCACTCAGGGATATTACATGCCGTAGACCCTCTCCTCGAGGATCTACTAGGCTGATAACTAAAATCAAACATCTAAACATCGCCATTAAGTCTAAAATGACTCAGTAGACCGATTTGGTCTTTCAATAATAACATACAACTCAATTCCAAACACTTACCCACACAGGGGTCAAAATACAATAAACTCCCGTACAACGGGGAAAAGATACTGCAGCGGAAAAGAAAATACAACTAGACCAATACGACATCAACGGATCCTCGTGTGATTAGTATCGTTCATCTTTCATCATCCTTCGTGCCGACCCTGTGCTATGCTCCAAAACCTGAATGCAAAAATAGACATCCACCCCCCGAATACTCGGGGGTTAACAAAACTCCACTGTTTTGCTAGTGCAAATACAAAGTGCAAATATGAGCCATATAATTCAAGTTCCAAGAATAACAATAACCGGGAATCCTCAATGATTCAAATACAATGAAACAAATGCCTCCCGAGGCAAGAGTTTGAGTAAAACTTTCCAAGTCCGAAAGATCACAAATAACGAGAACGGTTTGCAAAATGGTTTAAAATACCCTCGGGAGTTTTAATAGAAAACAATTTAGGATTATCAAATCCTTCTCTTTCCAAAATCAACTGGGTCACAGCCCAAAGGTTTTTGTTTTCACACATAGAAAACCGACAACAATTCACAGGGCCAGAGCCCAACATCACGTGTCCTCGACGGACATAAAAAAATCAACAAAACATAATCGCGCACGCGCATCGCCTAGGACTGGGACGAAGCCACAAATCCCACTCGAGGCCTCTAAGGACCCTCCCAAGCTGGCTAGCTAAATAAACTCAAACCACCCATAAGTTATCTTGACATCGTACTCGCAAGTACCCATTCTCGAAGCCCTCTCCAGACCTACCCGATTAGATAACCTTATGGTCAAATCATATCAAATGGCCGTACTCGCAAGTAACGCGCCGCCGGAGGCCTCACGGGTCCCTACCCGGTAAACATCAATCGAATATACCCACAAGTTATCGTGACATCGCACTCGCAAGTGACGATTCTCGGAGCCCTCTCCAGACCTACCCGAATTGATAACCTTGTGGTCGAATCATCAATGCATATAGTTCACAACGACAAGGGTTTCACACTTTCCACAATCACAAATATGTCAAATCATGAGTTAATGCCAACAACACTTAGCAAAACACCACGTCAAACCATAACGCACCGAAAAGAAACCATATACGTCCACACGCAATACCAAGTGAAACATCAACACCAAACATATCCATAGAATTCACATAGTTCACAAACCACACCATTCACAAAACACACGCGTTTTGAAAGAGGGCCTTTAACAAGGCTAATCAAATCTTTTGAAAGTTCAATTCAAACGACCACACAAACACATTTAGACGATCACCAATTATCATATCCACAAAACAAGAATTATATGGACAAGGTACTTGCCTCAAAATCGGCACGCAAGTATCCCGACGAAGACGGCTCAACCGGAAAGCTTCGAAACGCCCGATGCAATCGAAAAGAAAGACGACAACGAACGGAAGGGTTCAACTCGGTTTCTTCGCAAGAAACTCGACCCTAACAATATATAATCAATAAATCATCGATCATACGAGGAAGAATAATCATAGAACGCCCGAAAACCCCTCTAAGACATTTTACCGGACACCTTTAAGGCGTCGGTCAAGAACTCGACCCAAATAACAAATCGATACGATCCAACCATGGAATAACAAGGGAAAAGATATAATACATCTAAATATTCATCAATACATCATAATCCTAAGTTAAATCGGATTAATCGGACGAAAACAACCAAAACACCCAAATTCCCCAAAACTAGATTTCTAGGAAATCGACTGATTCGGTAGATCGGAGGATGTTATAGGACGGATGATTGATGATATGAACCTCAAAACTTCATGTATTCATTGTCCAACAACACCTCTACATGATTACCCAAGCTCCACCATGAAGGGAAGAAAAGAAGTGAGAAATGGTCAAGAAAACGCGCCAGGCCTTAAATAGGCCGACTACGCGGTTACGTACGTAACCGACCATGGCTTACCTACGTAACCGCCATGGCCGAACTCATCGCCGGAAATGCCGGAAGCGTTACGCACGCACGCCAGGGCCTTACGACGAATCGGCCTTACGACGAATCGCCGATCACTACCGTGACGTTACTCGGCCAGTGGCTCGCCTCAAAGATGCCCGGCCATGACTCGGCCGGACCAACTCCGACGGCCCGAACGACCCGAAACCCGAACCCGAGTACGAATCGAAGATACGATTCGAAGTACTCGCAAAGACGAATCCGAGCACTAAGAGAACACACGATTACGACCACCCGAAGGCTCGAAATTCGACAACGGAAAGTAATTACCCCAAACTTTGGGAAATTACGAAAATGGCCCAAAACGCCCGAAAATCACGATACGTGATCGAAACACCAAGCCAAAGCTCGCAACATGAATATTAACATTAAATGAACATACAAGAAAGTCGAAACAACAGTTTCGGACGAGATTCGCAAGAATCGAACTCAAGTGCGGAAAAACCGCTAAAAAGCACGGAACTCAACAAAACGACACCGAAACGAACTCGGATGACAAAAAGTGCAGAATTAATCATTCTCAGAATGACGAAACGGTCATGAGCGAGTCGTCAAAATGGACTTCCTCCGAAAAAAAGAAATTACCAGAAATCGAAATCACGGGTATTACATTCTACCCTCCTCAAAAGAAGTTTCGTCCCGAAACTTAAAATAAGTAGGGAGAAGCAATATCCACTGTCAGGAAAACTCGACGAGATACCCAAAAACCGAAAACTCGCGCCCGACGGCGAAACGCTGCAAGAAATGCAAAGGAACATACGGCGTGAAAACACGCTCCACGACGACCAACACAACGCCACCGATAGAGAAATAATAAAACCAACAAGTGACAAGCGTCATCAAACAGGTAATACAACCAAGTCGATTATCCGAACAATCACAAAACACAACGAACGAAAATCAATATGATTGACCACCCCAACGGTACATCAATCAAAACGCGAGCCAATCGCTGAAGAAATACGGAATTCCACCGCTCAAGGGTTGGAAGATCGAAAACGAGACAAATTTCCCGAATATAAGGAAATTAGGAAGGAGTCTGAACGCTCAACAATCACGAAACGAGATCAACAAAAACCGAACAATCAAACGATCGAACCACAACGGTCGAGACAACAAAAATCGAACAATCATGTTCGAATCACGAAGAACAATAAAATTCAAACAACAACTCCCAGGTTCACGTCTCGGCTCGAGACAATATATGATCCGGTAAAAGCAACAAGATGTGATTCACATAAGATCCATAGGAAAGGGAATAGCAATTGAAAAGTCACAACGACAAACGAGTAATTTCGAAACACCACACTCGTTCGATCAATAAAAGCAAGGGATAGGGCAAGCTCAGAAAATGTTAACGAACATAAACGAGTCGACAGAGTCGAAAATATAGAAGTTCAAAATCTGATCCACTTCGAATAAAAGAACTAGTAGAACCAAAAGATGTTACATCCGAACAAGGTTCACAAGTATCGAACCGGACTCGGAAAAGTCACAGCGATAACCAGATCGACCCAAAACAAGATCACAGCTCGTTCGAACGATGAAACCGAAATACAGAACAAGTTCAGAAAGTGTCAACGAACACGAGCGAGTCGATAGACCTGAGAAAGAGGAAATGCAGGAGTCCAAAAATAATACGGGTATTATATTCGACCCCTTCTAAAAGAAGTGTCGTTCCCGAAACTCACAACACGAAATCAAGGTGACAACACAACAAGCAACTGACAGAAACATCTTTCAAAGGCCTCTCAAAGCCGATTCCGATGATCCGTGGCCAAGCGCGAACTCCGAAAGTCTCGGTAGCCAATTCGCAAAAGCAATTCGGTGTCCTCGAGTCCACACTTGAAATGTGTTACCGACGAGAAGGACAATTTACACGTGCATGCCCCGCACATCACGGTTGAAACGTCTCGGCTCGGCATACCGAAAATACGGATGCTAGATACAATGGAACTAACACCGCAAAACAACATACCGAGATGCCAACTCAAAGATAACATATCAACGCATACAAAAATCACAACAACAACGGCATCGTTCGACGATTATAACGGCCCAAACGATAGCCAGCACACAACCATAAACATCATGAAACGATCACCAATGTGCATAAACGCATAAAAATCCAAGCTTTAACAGCTCACACAGGTGCGATAACACGCAAGCCACCACGAAATGACAACATTAAAGATCGTCATCACACCTCCCACAACGGGCTAACAAAACATATGCGTGGCGAACGACTCAACGTTCACACCACCAATTCAATCACAATTCGGAGGGCTAACACCCTAACAACAATACCAACATCATACACACCTTCTCGACCACAAGCACGAAATGATAGGTTTTAAAAACGAAAACCACCTTTTGAAAATAGTTTGGAAACACCAGTTGATCTTGAGTATCACTTTACAAAAAGTAGTGCAAACATTGTTATCGAGACTCTGAAAATCGTCTTGCGTTTGAACAAAAATGAGGACACCTTCTCTTAGTGAAAGACTTTCAGAATATTCGACCCTCGGGTCTAAGTAAAAGTGTTTATAAAACATTTGAAAATATCTCAAAACATTTTGGTCCTCGAGTTAGAAGAGTTTTGAAATATATTGTGGCACCTTGGATGTACCACGAGAAAATAATTCATTTTAAAAGTACGTCTCGAAATTTATTTTCTAAGATACTCAAGTTTTTCAAGGATAATTCAATGGGCTAGAATGCCCAAAAATTTCAGGTAATTACACTAACATTATAACGCCGTGGCCCCACGCTTAACCCACTGTGCTAAAAACCATTTACAAAAATGTCAAAAAGATGATGACGGTAATATTTCAAAAACTTACAAAAGCCATTTACAAAATACTAAATACCGTCATAAGAATTTCGCCAAAATGATCAAGGCCATAATGCTAAAAACCCGATTAAGGGAATTGGTTTTCGAAATAAAACTCAGTCGGTAAAATACCGAAATCCATTACAAAAGAACTCACACAGCAGATAAAATAAATACAGTTCGACATGCACAGTCCAGCAACAATACTCCTCATACGAACGAAATATGAGAGTCAAATAGTCACGTATCAAGAAATCAAAATCCATAAGAAGATTCCGTCACTTAACAAATAATCATAAAAATAGCTCGTGTCACACGAGGCTCAACACAAATAAGGGAGACTTACATCCACAGGTCGCACGAAGATGATGATCGCCCACGATACTAATCACGACCAACAAACTCAGACGACGCGTCGCGACACGACTTAGTCAGACAAAATCCGACGAGACAAAAACTCAATAGACACCACTGACCCGACAACCTAGGTTTCCACAACCTAAGCTCTGATACCATTCTGTAACACCCCCAATTCACTCAGGGATATTACATGCCGTAGACCCTCTCCTCGAGGATCTACCAGGCTGATAACTAAAATCAAACATCTAAACATCGCCATTAAGGCTAAAATGACTCAGTAGACCGATTTGGTTTTTCAATAATAACATACAACTCAATTCCAAACACTTACCCACGCAGGGGTCAAAATATAATAAACTCCCGTACAACGGGGAAAAGATACTGCAGCGGAAAAGAAAATACAATTAGACCAATACGACATCAACGGATCCTCGTGTGATTAGTATCGTTCATCTTTCATCATCCTTCGTGCCGACCCTGTGCTATGCTCCAAAACCTGAATGCAAAAATAGACATCCACCCCCCGAATACTCGGGGGTTAGCAAAACTCCACTGTTTTGCTAGTGCAAATACAAAGTGCAAATACGAGCCATATAATTCAAGTTCCAAGAATAACAATAACCGGGAATCCTCAATGATTCAAATACAATGAAACGAATGCCTCCCGAGGCAAGAGTTTGAGTAAAACTTTCCAAATCCGAAAGATCACAAATAACGAGTATGGTTTGCAAAATGGTTTAAAATACCCTCAGGAGTTTTAATAGAAAACAATTTAGGATTATCAAATCCTTCTCTTTCCAAAATCAACTGGGTCACAGCCCAAAGGTTTTTGTTTTCACACATAGAAAACCGACAACAATTCACAGGGCCAGAGCCCAACATCACGTGTCCTCGACGGACATAAAAAAATCAACAAAACATAATCGCGCACGCGCATCGCCTAGGACCGGGACGAAGCCACAAATCCCACTCGAGGCCTCTAAGGACCCTCCCGAGCTGGCTAGCTAAATAAACTCAAACCACCCATAAGTTATCTTGACATCGTACTCGCAAGTACCGATTCTCGGAGCCCTCTCCAGACCTACCCGATTAGATAACCTTATGGTCAAATCATATCAAATGGCCGTACTCGCAAGTAACGCGCCGCCGGAGGCCTCACGGGTCCCTACGCGGTAAACATCAATCGAATATACCCACAAGTTATCGTGACATTGCACTCGCAAGTGACGATTCTCAGAGACCTCTCCAGACCTACCCGAATTGATAACCTTGTGGTCGAATCATCAATGCATATAGTTCACAACGACAAGGGTTTCACACTTTCCACAATCACAAATATGTCAAATCATGAGTTAATGCCAACAACACTTAGCAAAACACCACGTCAAACCATAACGCACCGAAAAGAAACCATATACGTCCACACGCAATACCAAGTGAAACATCAACACCAAACATATCCATAGAATTCACATAGTTCACAAACCACACCATTCACAAAACACACGCGTTTTGAAAGAGGGCCTTTAACAAGGCTAATCAAATCTTTTGAAAGTTCAATTCAAACGACCACACAAACACATTTAGACGATCACCAATTATCATATCCACAAAACAAGAATTATATGGACAAGGTACTTGCCTCAAAATCGGCACGCAAGTATCCCGACTAAGACGGCTCAACCGGAAAGCTTCGAAACGCCCGATGCAATCGAAAAGAAAGACGACAACGAACGGAAGCGTTCAACTCGGTTTCTTCGCAAGAAACTCGACCCTAACAATATATAATCAATAAATCATCGATCATACGAGGAAGAATAATCGTAGAACGCCCGAAAACCCCTCTAAGACATTTCTGGACACCTTTAAGGCGTCGGTCAAGAACTCGACCCAAATAACAAATCGATACGATCCAACCATGGAATAACAAGGGAAAAGATATAATACATCTAAATATTCATCAATACATCATAATCCTAAGTTAAATCGGATTAATCGGACGAAAACAACCAAAACACCCAAATTCCCCAAAACTAGATTTCTAGGAAATCTGACCTGATTCGGTAGATCGGAGGATGTTATAGGACGGATGATTGATGATATGAACCTCAAAACTTCATGTATTCATTGTCCAACAACATCTCTACATGATTACCCCAGCTACAGCCGCGGAGGGAAGAAAAGAAGTGAGAAATGGCTGAAGAAAAACGCTGCCAGGCCTTAAATAGGCCGATCACGGTCGGGTTACGACGTAATCGCCATGGCTTACGACGAATCGCCATGGCCGAACTCACACCTGAAATGCCGGAGCGTTACGTGCGTTACGGCCAGGCCTTACGTACGTAACCGGCCTTACGACGTAATCGCCGATCACTACCGTGCGTTACTCGGCCAGTGGCCGCCTGCCCAAAGATGCCGGCCATGACTCGGCCGGGACCAACTCCGATGGCCCGAACGACCCCGAAACCCGAACCTGAGTACGAATCGAAGATACGATTACGAAGTACTCGCAAAGACGAATCCGAGCACTAAGAGAACACACGATTCCGACCACCCGAAGGCTCGAAATTCGACAACGGAAAGTAATTACCCCAAACTTTGGGAAATTACGAAAATGGCCCAAAACACCCGAAAATCACGATACGTGATCGAAACACCAAGCCAAAGCTCGCAACATGAATATTAACATTAACTGAACATACAAGAAAGTCGAAACAACAGTTTCGGACGAGATTCGCAAGAATCGAACTCAAGTGCGGAAAAATCGCTAAAAAGCACGGAACTCAACAAAACGACACCGAAACGAACTCGGATGACAAAAAGTGCAGAATTAATCATTCTAAGAATGACGAAACGGTCATGAGCGAGTTGTCAAAACAGACTTCTGCCGAAAAAAATAAATTACCGGAAATCAAAATCACGGGTATTACATCAACAAAGTGACGATCAAGAATAAGTATCCTATACCTCGGATCGACGACTTGTTTGATCAACTGCAAGGGGCACGGGTATTCTCGAAGATTGACTTGCGATCAGGATACCATCAGTTGAGAATTAAGGAATCGGATATACCGAAATCTGCTTTCAGATCCCGGTACGGGCATTATGAATTTGTAGTGATGCCATTTGGACTTACTAATGCTCCTGCGGTATTCATGCAATTGATGAATCGGGTATTCTTAGAATACTTGGATAAATTTGTGGTCGTCTTCATCGATGACATCTTGATATATTCGAAAGACACAGAGGAGCATGTCGAGCATTTGCGTGTGGTTTTGAGCACCTTGAGGAAGGAACAGCTCTATGCGAAGCTTTCTAAATGCGAGTTCTGGCTTAGGAAAGTAACTTTCCTTGGGCATGTGATATCAGCTGACGGAGTTCAGGTGGACCCGAAGAAAGTCGAAGCAATCTTGGAATGGGAAGCTCCTAATAACGTGAAACAAGTCCGGAGTTTCTTGGGACTTGCTGGATATTATCGCCGTTTTGTAGAGGGATTTTCCAAAATTGCTCGTCCGCTCACTCATCTATTACAGAAAACTCAAAAGTTCACGTGGGATGAGAAATGCCAGGCTGGTTTTGACGAACTTAAGAGGAGACTGGCGACAGCACCTATATTAGCGTTACCAGATGGAACTGATGGATTCATGGTATACAACGACGCTTCAAATCAAGGTCTGGGATGTGTGTTGATGCAAAAGGATAAGGTGATTGCCTATGCTTCTCGGCAGTTGAAACCGTACGAGGTTAATTACCCGACTCATGATCTGGAGCTAGCAGCTCTGGTCTTTGCCTTGAAAATTTGGAGACATTATTTGTACGGCACTCACTGCCAGATCTTTACAGATCATAAGAGCCTCAAGTACATTTTCAGTCAAAAAGAATTAAACGTGAGGCAGAGAAGGTGGCTAGAATTGATCAAGGATTACGACTTGGAAATTCTCTATCATTCGGGTAAAGCAAACGTAGTAGCCGATGCATTGAGCTGTAAACCTATTTCTCTTCGAGTGTTGGAAGAACTTACATCCCAAATCAGCATTCAACGGGAACTGATCCGCGAAGGGATTGAAGTATGGGCACCAGGAATCCAAGGGCAACTATATGTGATGGAACTGACTTCATCACTAGTCGAGGAGATCAAATCTAAGCAGTTGAACGATTCTCTGATCCGTTGGTTATGTGACGAAGTAAAGAAATGAAAGGCCCCAGGATTCGTGATACAAGATGATAGAGTTCTGAGATTTCAGAGTCGACTTTGCATTCCCGATGCTGATGATTTGAGACGGACAATTCTGAAGGAAGCTCATAGCGCGCCTTATTCTATTCACCAGGCGTGATAAGATGTATAAGGATCTAAAACAAAACTTCTGGTGGGGGAATATGAAGAAGGACGTAGCGGAATACGTTTCAAAGTGTTTGACTTGTCAACAGGTTAAGATTGAACATCAGCGACCTGCCGGAATGTTAACGCCGCTTCTGATCCCTGAGTGGAAGTGGGAGGACATCTCGATGGATTTCATCACCAGTATGCCAAGGACCAAGATGGGAATGAACATGATTTGGGTTGTAGTTGATCGACTAACCAAGTCGGCTCATTTCCTAGGAATTAAAGATACTTGGGGACCCGAGAGATTGGCGCGAGTATTTATTGCAGAGATAGTCAAATTACATGGGACACCGAAGACCATTATTTCAGATCGAGATGGTCGTTTCGTGTCGCACTTCTGGAAGGCAGTTCACAGGGCTTTGGGGACCGAACTGAACTTTAGCACAGCTTATCATCCTCAGATAGACGGTCAGTCCGAAAGGACTATACAAATAGTAGAAGACATGCTTAGAGCTTGTGCTTTGGATTGGTCAACTGATTGGGAAGTTCATTTGCCGTTGATTGAATTCACCTACAACAATAGTTGGCATGCTTCTATTAAGATGGCACCATTTGAAGCTTTGTACGGGAGAAGATGTCGATCACCCCTGTGCTGGGATGATTCTTCGGACTTGATCGGGACAGAACCGGAATTGATAGTTCAGACTTAAGAGAAGATAACTTTGATTCGAGAAAGACTGTTGACTACCCAGAGTCGACAGAAGTATTATACAGACGTACGTCGTCGCCCTCTAGAGTTCGACATTGGGGACCATATACTATTGAAGGTGTCTCCTACACGAGGAATTTTCCGTTTTGGGAGGAAAGGCAAGCTAAGTTCGAGATATATCGGACCATTCGAGATCCTCGAGAGAGTTGGAGATTTAGTATACAGGTTGGCCTTACCGCCATCGCTGAGTCACGTTCACAATGTGTTTCACGTATCCCAACTGCGGAGGTATGTACCGGATCCCAGTCATATCATTGAGTTCGATGAGATCGAGATAGCGAATGACGGCACCTTCGAAGAGAGACCAATCAAGATACTTGAGAGTTGGATCAAACAATTGAGGAATAAACCAATACACTTGGTTAAAGTACAATGGTCACGACACGGAGTTGAAGAGGCCACATGGGAAACGGAGGACAGTATGAAGACTAGATATCTAGAGTTGTTTTCATCTTAAGTTTCGGGACGAAACTTCTTTTTAGGGAGGAAGGATGTAATACCCGAGATTTCTGATATGTATTTGGAACTTGTGATATTGTAATTGTTGCATTTTGATATGAGTATTATTCTCCGTATTTCATAATCCGGTGTTGTTGAGCGCATGATTTCATGAATGTGATTTATATTGTGATTCTGTGCATGTAGCGCACGCTATCGACTAAGTGTAGCGTACGCTAATTTGGATCCATAGCGCACACTGTGCATGAACCTTAGCGCACGCTATACGTAGTCAGCATGATTAAGACAGGGTGGTAGGTGAGATCGGCTGAGAATTTCGGTCGGATCATGTCGGGATGAACCTGGACGGCTTTCGGGAAAAGCCAAGTCAACGCGGTAGCGCACGCTAATGATATGAGGATAGCGCACGCTAAACGCTGAGTACAGTGAAGTCAGTAAGTTTCGGCCGTTAGCGCACGCTATGGATAGGGACTAGCACGCGCTAATAACCATTTCCTATATATAGGACAGCTTACTTTTTCATTATTCAGATATTTTCACTTCCCTAATCCGAATTTTTGAGCTTAAAGAGTTACTTCCTCCCTCCTCAACCTCTCATATCATCCTCCTAGCACGAGTTTGAAGATTGTAGATCTTTGGAGATTGATGTTCAAGCCCTCGGTATTGGATTTCCTCAAGTTCCTTCGTGTTCTTCGCTACTTTGAGGTAGGTGATTCTTCACCAATTTTACTAGTATTTTGAAGGACATTTTGATCATGTTTTGGGATTATCTAGTCAGTTAAATTCGTAAGTAGTCAAACCTCATGTGTTAGAAGAATATTTTCGATGTTTCGGTACTTATTCATCGTATAATCCATTGAACCTATTAGTGTTTGAACTCCTAGCATATTCATGTATCTTCAAAACCGATTATAACCAGTAGGTAGAGATTATCAAGTTCTTATGTTTTACATGATGGAATCATGCGTTTTGGAACGTAGGATGAATGGAATTTAGGATACTTTCTCGAAGATCAAGATGAATTATGATATTGTGATGATTATACGTACCCTTGTATCTTGTAGTCATTTAATCCGTAGAGATCTTTCACAAACCGTATGAGCATGATATGCACGGGGATGGCATGTATTAACACTGAAGATTTCATGAGTTTCATCACCTTTAGCTCAAGTTTTACGCCGGTAGTAAGCGCCATACCGTTAGCGCACGCTAAGATAGGCATATTAACGTGCGCTATCGGGAATGAGTAACGTACGCTACGTTTGGTACGTAACGTACGTTATGTCATCAGGAAGGACAGTCGGCTGATCATAGAGGACTGTCAGTACACAGCTAACGTACGCTAGACTTGGTCATTTGCGTATGTTAACAGGCAGGCTTAGCGCACATTACGTAGAGTACGTAGCGCACGCTAAGTAGTTCAGGCAGAATTCATTTTTAGAGCTTGTGGCAGTAAACCGGATTGTTAGACATTCGTACGACTTGAGAGGAATTCTTTATTATTTCTTAGGTCCGAGCCTTGCATAGGGGACGATCGAGGGGCGGTGGCATATGGACGCGTGTCATTTGTTGGAGTATTTCATTCTTGCCATTTTCGAGGCAAGTATCATATGTTGAGTTTGATTTATATTGGAACTTTGATCATGCTTATGGTTTTGTTCATGTTGTCGAATATGAGATTTATTTCTTTAATTTCTCGTGGTATTCGTTGTTAATTGTTCGTATTGATGAACATATTGAAATGCATATATGCATGCATAATTGATTGGTTTATGGTATAAATGATCCGAGGGGGTCATGAGGATCTATGCTGAGGGCGCTGGATCGAATGTCCACCATGCGTTGGTCCGACGGGATCATCATGGGGATCTATGCTGAGGGCGCTGGATCGCTGGACGGGTTTTCCACCATGCGTTGGTCCAACGGGATCATCATGGGGATCTATACCAAGGGCGTTGGATCGCTGGATTATCCTGTATTGTGTTGATGGAATCGTGGGGATTCACATCGTTGGATTCCGATGACGGAAGTCCGTTTTGCATGTTTTATGATGGACTGATGATTTATGTATTATGATACTTGTACTAGCATTGTTTTTCTAACCCCTTCGAGGGTGGACATTGTTTTGATGTTCAGGTAGCCGAGGAGCGGGGAGGCAACCACAGTACCGACAGGACGATGAAATGGCTCAGTGATGTGGTTGATGTTTATTGTTATTGTGATTTGTCTTCTTGGTTCACTTTAGTACTCGAGTACGTGTGTTTTAATAATGTCATTTTCGATATGGTTGTATAAGTTAACTCTTTGGATCAATTGAACCAGTTCTGTATTTTGAACTTCAGTTGTAAGGTTGAATTATATTTACATTTCTTTTATTTAGCCTTGTAAATCCTTACTTAAAGGGTTTACGGCGCTGTAATTATTCCGAATATCTCGGGGTGTTACACAAAGATGGGGGGTTCATGAATTCCCAAAGAGCATGTTGTCTTCATCTATTTCCGGCACAATAGGATGTTGTTGATGTTGAATGTTTTGAGCATTGGGTATTCCCCTTACCGGAGGAATTCTTTCGTTATCATTTTCTTGGAGGAGTGGTGGGTTTGGTTCGTCCGCCATTGATGGTGAAGAAATAATGCTTGTTTTTTGTTCTCTTCGCCTTCTTCTAAATGTGGCTTCAATCTCGGGATCTAGTGAAACTAAATCGCGATTGTACGTCCTTCGCATAGACAAGAGAATTAACAACAAAGAAAAATTTGTATTTATAACAGTAGTTAATAATGTAATACTTCAAAATAACTCTTATACTTCCCCGGCAACGGCGCCAAAAACTTGACACGTCTTTTGTGTAACTATTGCAAGTGCACGATATCGTATCAAGTAGTAAGTGGACTTTTAGGGTCCGGTTTATCGATCCCACGAGGAAGTTAGGTTATATATTGAATTATACACTTTATCTATTTGTTATAGGGATTAAGATGTGTGAAACACACAATTTAAGAGTTTGATTTGATAATTGCAAGGAAAATGAAATAATAGTTCTAAAATTAAAGGAAATGAAAGATTGCACTAATAATAGATTAATAAAAGAGTGAAATGAAATAGTTGGGATTATAAACTCAGTTCATCATTAGTTATAGAAGTTGTATAGGAGATCATAAGATGAATTTACTTATTATGTTGTGTAGATTCGAGTTTCCTTAAAAAGACGGTTCCTCTTTCGAATGTCAAAACGCCTCTTATATATTGAATCAATCCACTATATTTATATGTTGATTGACTTCAATACATAGCATTAGGTTTTATGAAACTAACTCAAAGAATCATCTAAGGTCTAGAGGTATATTTCTATCCCCTAGAACAACTTAGAGTGAAGATCATTTGATCTAATCAAACATATTTTCTTTCGAAACATATGAAGACCATAAATATCATCATTTATTGGCCAAATAAATAAAGATTGATAAAACAATGAAAATCACACACAATAATAAGTAATCCATAATAGATCTTTATACAAACTTAAATAACATGACAAACCTTGTTTATAATCCCAAGTAAGGATAACTTAGCCCATGAAGGGTTTATTCAACATATTACAAGCTTGAGTGGTCATTAATAGTTGAAAAAGGGAAAGAATTGATCCTAACTCCCTTAGTAGATAAAGGAGAAAGAAGCAATAAACTCCCTCAACAACATAAGCTAAACCACATACACTCTCAAGAACACAAGTGTGTTCTTCACACAAAGAAAAAGTATTACAAAATGAGAAAATAATAAGATGAATGATGATTAATGATGGATCTAAGGGGTCTATTTATACACCTAAAGTTATCTAATAGCTCCAAAACTCCAGCATTATTATATTAGATTGGATCAAATCCAGCCATCCCCTCAATAATAGACCAAAAGTATAAAAGATTAAAAAATGATCAAAAATCTGTCAAGGGTTACGGCCGTAACTTTGAAGAGTTACGGCCGTAACTATGAGGACTTACGGCCGTAACTTTCAGATGTTACGGCCGTACCATGGCTACGGCTTTTGCACATTAGTTGTTGTGTGAGTTACGCCCGTAACTTTATGATGTTATGCCCGTATGGAGTTTCAGACTTCATTTTCAGCCCAGAATTTCTTAGATTTTGCGTTTTCACCCCAAATCTTCTTCGGATGATAACTTTTGATATATAACTCTGATTTTGAATCCAAAAAGACTGCCGAACTCGTATAGAAAAGCCCTACGACATGAATACATAAAAATTCAATAGAGAGAATATTTATAAACATGTTATTTCTTGAGTAAATCAGTAATTCAATCCGATTAAGACTAAATTTACATCTTCATCCTATAAAAATAAAATTATTAAAAACTAATCAATTCAAAGCAAAAACGAGTAGACTATCTCATAATTATGGGTGAAATATATCAATACTAATTACAGATAAGTGTATAAAACTGACACTTATCATACTGGTAAATCTGAGATCAAGCTCCTCAAGTGTTTCAGTTGTTTTTATTTCAAAAGATTGAAACTGTTGAGTGAGTTTTGAAATCTTATTTTCTTTTTAAGAGCTCAGTTCCCTCATAAATTAACTTGAGTTTTTCCCGGATTTCTTTGGCTGTCTTGCAGCTCTTTATCTTTGAGAACGTGCATTTGTCGAGAGTAGCAAATAACACATTCTTGGCGACATTGTCCAGATTCGCATGGGTGCGATCATCAGTTGTCCACTGTTCCCTTTCTTTTTAAAGCATTTATGCATGGGCTTGGCCTTGTATCGTGGAAGCTGGGTTGACCTCCATAATTTTGATAGGTTCTTCTTGTATAACAAATATCATTTCTTCGTGCATGGTAGCAAGATGGGCTTCCATCTTGATTCTCCGGTCATCAAACTCATCAGAAAATATAAGAACTTTATTGATCTTTGATGTATCCATGATGATGGTAGGATGAATGATAGAAATATAAAATGGAGTTTTCAAAAGCTAGTGATTTGGATATGATTTAGGTTAAAATCTACCGATTTTTTGTAGAATCAACCTCTCTGATACCACTTGTGGTCACAATATACTCTCTTACAGCATACAAGGGGAGTTGAATAAGTTGTACTTTTATTAAAAGTTTTTCTTGCATTGTGGAAGTCTTAAGTTAAGTTGTTATAAGTACAACAGCTAGGTACCTCCTGTAGCTTGATGCTTACAGGTTTTTCAGAGTAATATACTTAAAAATCACAGCAAATATGAAAACAGTAAGTCCAGGAAATGACAACATACAGTTTTAATGTGGTTCAAGGTAATCCCCTTTACGTCCATAGGTCCTCCACACAGGAGTAAAAAGTTTATTAAAATCACGTACACAACTATATCGGTCATTGTATCATTCACACAGATTGATACATCCGACTGTAGCTTGAGTCGTTCACATAGATTGGATGTAGACTTATCCGACTTGCTTCTTCTCACACAGATTGAAGCTTCGTCCTTGAACTCTATTCTTCCCACATAGGTCGGAACAGGTTAGATGAGTCCACACAGGGTAAGAGTCTCAACAATAAGGTTTTTAAATATCACAAGTAGTAACAGCAGTTGTAGGCTTTTGGCTTCGTTGTAGTTGTGTTGTTAACTATTGAGGACTTTGATATTTCTTCAATCGAGATATTCAGTATATGCTTGAAGAAATATATTGTTCTTGGATTCTTAATCAATCAGTAAGTTCGTCTTGTGAGCAATGTCCTCTTGCTTGGGCTATTTATAACCTTGGAAATAGATCCGTTATAAATATAGTCGTTGGCCGATTGGTGAGATTTAGACATATCTGATTGGCAGCTTCAAAATGTTTTGAATTAAAGATGCTTCGTATTTAATGCTTCAAACATTCTCTTTGATCCGTATTAAATGCTCTTGTGTCTGTAGTCTCTTCGGTTGTAATGTTGTCCTGTCAGCATTAAATGCTACTTTAAAATCGTGAATACTTTGTGAATAAAGAAATGGTTATCTCATAACGGTTTAAAGATCTAGGTCTATATCCTGTTGGATTGTATTTTACTTTTCCTAAGTAAAGTACATATAGCTTCTCTATTGTAGCCAATAGTTCTTCTTGTTGTACGCTGAACTTCTATTAGCTGTAGGATTTGACTTCTTTGGGTGCTGTATGAAGTTCGTTGTAGGGACAAATTGTAGGGTGCATTTATCAAAACACTTAGGGTATATATTTCTACCAACAACATCTGGGAGCAAACGTTCCACTCTTTAGAGATTGGCACTTGAAGCGTTTAAGGCTCAAATACTTAACTCGTTCGCAAGTCGATAAAACTTTATTAGGCATTAAGTTTAGTTGACTTATATAACATGTACTTTAACATGTAGAGTGTTTGTCTTCACTAAGGGTTAGTATGAGCACATATTTTAGATATGCTAATGATATTATAATACTCGGACACAACTCACCTCGATTTGATCCATAGATTTCGCTCTCGGATAATCAATGACTGAACCGAAAGGTTGCGAGAAGTATACATGAACCTTTGACTTGAGGACTCAGTATGAGATGTGGTTGTGACATTAACTTAGTCGCTAGAGTAGTTCAATCCAATCATCGATTAGTGGGTTAAACCTCAAAGTGCAACTTGACGGGTAAGTAACAGTCTCTACTGAATACCAAGATATACTTCTCCTATAAGTGAACAAGTCAATGTCCTGTGCGATACGTGGTAGATAAGAATCATAAATATTTGGCAAGAACATATAGGGTTACTTGTATTTGATACAGGAGAGCTCAGTGATCTCGATTTTCATTAACACATCCATAGATTAAGTTTTAATAGAATTTGACATTGTCTTGACCCTACTACTTGATCAAGATATCTGATTGAAGGGTTTATACGTATACGGTATTCGTAACAAAAAGATTTTAGAATAATCACTATCATTCATTATCAGTTGGGTCAAAATGTGAGCAACGGGGCTGGATAGGTGTTACTCACACTCTTTGGTTCCCCCCATTGCTGACTGAGAGGTGTAAAATCCGTAATTTTCGATTTCCGGTAATTTCTTTTTTTTCGGCGGAAGTCCGTTTTGATGACTCGCTCATTACCGTTTCATTATTCTGAGAATGATTAATTCTACACTTTTTGACATCCGAGTTCGTTTCGGTGTCATTTTGTTGAGTTCCGTGCTTTTTAGCGACTTTTCCGCACTTGAGTTCGATTCTTGCGAATCTCGGTCGAAACTGCTGTTTTGAGTTTCCCGTAAGTTCGTTTAACTTTGTTATACGTGTTGTGAACTTCAGTTTGGTCATTCGATCACGTATCGTGATTTTCGGGCGTTTTGGGCCATTTTGTAATTTACCCAAAGTTACGGGTATCCGTATCTGTAATTGTTGTCTCGACCCGTTTCTTGGTCGCGTATGACTAATTATGGTATTATGTTTTCATTCCGGGTCGTTGATGTTGTCCGCGAACTTTTCGTCGTGTTCGTTTCGTACGTTTTCGGAAATCGAGTCGTCGAGCCCTGACGGTTGCGGGACTGGCCGGACGGTTGCGGGACTGGCCGGACGGTTGTGGGTTCTGGCCGGATGATTGCGGGTACCGGCCGGACGAGTGCGGCAGGAATCGGCGTAGCGTACGCTACGGCCGGAAGTCTGCGCGCGCTAGCTCGGCAGGTATAGCGCACGCTAGCTTGGTCGACCAACGCACGCTATCGGGCCGGACAGTGGGGTTTCTGGTTCGGAATCGGGAAGGATCGGCAGGTAGCGCACGCTACGCCGGCGTAGCGCGCTAGTCGCAGCGTAGCGCCGCGGCGTCGGCCGGCTAGCGTCGTTACTGGCCGGCGATTCGATCGAGAGGGCTCGGACAGATCGGCTAGCGCCGCGCTAGCGTCCAGCAGCGCCTTCTCGCGATCGGGCGGCGAGATCCGGCGGCAGATTGAGTCTTGATGCACTGGGCCTTGCGGGCCACGTCTGAGGGTTATCGGCCGAGGCTGCCCATTAGCGCGCGCTAGTCCGGAAGGTGTAGCGCACGCTAGGTCGTGCCTGTATAAATATGACAGAGTAGCAAAATTTTCACCAATTTTTCATTTCCATCTTTTCCTCTCCGCGGCTGGAGACTTGGCGATCCAGGAGGCATGTTGTCAAGCAACTAATCCACGAAGATTGGGAGTTCATATCATCGATTAATCCCTCCATAACCTCCTTTGATCCAGCGAATCAAGGTGAGATTTCCTAGAACCCTATTTTGGAAAAATTTGGGGTTTTTGCATTTTTGTCCGATTCGTTCCGTGTTCTTGATTAATTCATGATGGGTATGATTAATCTTGGTAGTATTCTTGTGTTTAACATCATTTAATCCATTGTTCTTCGTCGAATCGAAGTATATTTCTTGATTTCCTTCGAATTGACTTTTTGGGGGATTTGTCCCCGATCTCGTTTTTCATTCGTTTTCGATGGATCGATTATGGTTAAATGATGTTGTTAAACATATTCTATAGATTGTATATCCATATTTCAACTTGGAATTCCGTTTTCGGGTTTTGACGGGACGAATCGTGTTCTTGGCCGTTTTGGGGGAAATCCTTGAACCTTCGTCATTTGTTCTTTGAATTCAGCGGCTTTGGGTCGTACTTTGGAATTCATTTTCGTTGTTATTGTTTTCGTTCGTAGTTCATTGTTGTGGATTGTCGTTCGGTGGAGTCGGCGAGTTCGTAGTCGGTTCGTGCCAACCTACTTCGGCCGATTCTCCGCGTTGTGGTTATTCGAGGCAAGTATCTTGCCCATACATTTCATATTTCGTAGGCATAATTATTGATAAATGATTTTATGCGAAATCCAATGTTTAATGAACGTTAAAAAGGATCGGTATGTTCTCGATAAATATTGTCTTTCAACGATAATTCGTATACTTCGTGAATGGATATGTTCTCGGAATATGTGTGTTAGTTTCAATGCGTTGAGAGACGTTATGATCGCATTGAGTGAATATAATAGACCATAATTGTTTGCCGAGGATTGTGCATTGAATTGTATATTTGTTCGGTGGGTATTCGACATGATGTGATGTTAGTCGTTACTCCTTTGAAAGGAGGTTGTGATGCTTAGTGTTGCTTGTCTTGATAATCGATTATTGTTGTGTGCTTGTTGTATGTGATGTGCCTCCGGGTAGGATTGTTGAATCTCCGGGATCCATACTTGCTAGTATGGGTCGGGCGAAACCGTAGGGTTATCCAATACGGGTATGTCTTGCGGGGACTCCGAGGTTCGGGGCTTGCTAGCCCGATGCCGGGATAACTTGTGGGGTTATCATCGGGTATGTCTTGCGGGGACTCCGAGGTTCGTGGCTTGTTAGCGCGATGCCGGGATAACTTATGGTTGTGGTTTGATTGTAATATTCGTGTCGTGGAGACATGCGATTTGATATGTTTTTCCTATTGGGTTATTCACTCGGGTTTGTTCTTCGGGAGCATCTGAGGTTCGTGGCTTGTTAGCACGGGACACGAACAATCCTTAGGAACATGTGATTTGTGATTTGGGTCACGGACCCCGTGTTTTGTGAAATGGGTTGTGGACCCTGCGTATTGTTATCGGAACTTGAATTTTGGAAAATGACTTTTTGGGCTGTGTCCCTAAATGTTTTCGAAAGGTTTTAGAATTCCTAAATCCCAAATGTTTTCTAAACTCCCGAGATCATCAAATGTTTTGTAATATGTACATTGGGTTATTTCCTACCTTTCACGTTTTGAATGGTTTGATCAAGTGAATTTTCTCGGGAAGTATATTCACGATTATTCTGCTTTGTGGAGTATGATATGTATGGCTTGATTTCGTATTTATACTTGCACTAGCAAAACAGTGAAGTTTTGCTAACCCCCGAGTATTCGGGGGGTGGATGTCTATTTTTGCATTCAGGTTTTGGAGCATAGCACAGGGTCGGCACGAAGGATGATGAAAGATGAACGATACTAATCACACGAGGATTCGTTGATGTCGTATTGGTCTAGTTGTATTTTCTTTTCCGCTGCAGTATTTTTTCCCCGTTGTACGGGAGTTTATTGTATTCTGACCCCCTGCGTGGGTATGTGTTTGGAATTGAGTTGTATGTTATTATTGAAAGACCAAATCGGTCTACTGTGTCATTTTAGCCTGAAAGGCGATGTCTAGATGTTTGATTTTAGTTATCAGCCTGGTAGATCCTCGAGGAGAGGGTCTACGGCGTGTAATATCCCTGAGCGGATTGGGGGTGTTACAGAATGGTATCAGAGCTTAGGTTGTGGAAAGCTAGGTTGTCGGGTCAGTGGCGTCTGTTGAGTTTTGTCTTGTCGGATTTTGTCTGACTAAGTCGTGTCGCGACACGTCGTCTGAGTTGGTTGGTCGTGATTAGTATCGTGGGGCGATCTTCATCTTCGTGCGACCTGTGGATGTAAGTCTCCCTTCTTTGTGTTGTGCCTCGTGTGACACGAGCTATTTTTATGATTATTTGTTAAGTGATGGAATCCTCTTATGGATTTTGATTTCTTGATATGTGGTTATTTGACCCTCATATTTCGTTCATATGAGGAGTAGTGTTACTGGATTGTGCATGTTTGACTTTATTTCTTTTATCCGCTGCGTGGGTTCTTTTGTAATGACTTTCGGTATTTTACCGACGGAGTGTTATTTCGAAAACCGATTCCCTTAACCGAGTTTTTGGCATTATGGCCTTGATCGTTTTGGCGAAATTCTTATGACGGTATTTGGCATTTTGTAAATGGCTTCTGTGAGTTTTTGAAATATTACCGTCATCGGCCTTTTTGGCATTTTTGTAAATGATTTTTAGCCTGGTGGATTCCGACGCGGGACCCACAGCGCTATGATGTTCCGTGTGATTACCTGAAATTTTTGGGCATTCTAGCCATTTTGGCATTGTCCTTTTTAACATTGAATTATTTTCGAAAACTTGAGTATCTTAGAAATAAATTTCGAGACGTACGTTTAAAATGAATTGTTTTCTCGCGGTACTTCCAAGGTGCCACAATATGTTTCAAAATTCTTCTACCTCGAGGACCAAAATATTTTGAGATATTTTCAATGTTTTATAAACACTTTTACTTAGACCCGAGGGTCGAATATTCTGAAAGCTTTTCACTAAAAGAAAGTGTCCTCATTTTTGTTCAAACACAAGATGATTTTCAAAGTCTCAACAATGGTGTTTGTCCAACTTTTTGTAAAGTGATACTCAAGATCAACTAGTGTTCCCAAAATTTTTCTTTCAAAAGGTGGTTGTTTCGTGATGTTTAGTAACTGTATGCTGGATATCTTCCGGACCACTGAGGTCGCCGAACGACACCGTCATTGCTGGGGTGTTTGTATGTGTGTTGCTTTACGATGGTAATCATTGTAAGTGTTGCATGTTATGATTTCCTGTTGTGCTGAGTGGTTTCTTATTCAGTATGCCGAGGGGCAGAGGTCGTGGCGACCGGATGCGTGATCGGGATCACGCTGCCGGTGATGGTATTGGTATTGGTGTTGCGACTATTTTGCAGCAGGTAGCTACACAGATGACTCAGTTGACTCGAGCGATTCAGCGCGTTCTGAGAGGTGACCTAACACCGGCGCAAATCGGTGGCTTTGGGAGGTGATTAGTATGAACCCCCTCGATTCGCGGTGTTGCGGATGCATTGGGTAGGATGGTTGGCTTTTCCGGTTGGGAAAGATATTCGAGGTGTCGATTGTCTGAGCAATGGAAGGTACCTATTGTGATACCTTCTTGATAAAGATGCCGCTAGTTGGTGGGAAGCTGTTAAGCCTCGTGACCGTGATGTCACGTGGGCGGAGTTCCAGGCATTGATGGAAGCTGAGTTCTGCCCGAAACCGATTAGAGAACAGAGGATTCACGAATTTTATTTGGCAGAACCGCAAGATATTTCAGTGTCTCAGGCTATAATCGACTATAGCAAACAACTCAGTTATGTACGAGATCGGGTGAGAACCGATGAAGAGAGGATCTTTCATTTTGACAGACGAATGAAGCCGGAGATTCGCGCGTATATGTCAGGACTCACTTGCACTTCGTTGAGGGACTACCAAGATCGAGTCTTGGCCCGTGAACTAGCTTCTTTATCATCGGAGCGTGTGCCCGAGTCGAAGAAGCAGAGGAAGTCCGATGACCTTGTGGACAGTGCAGGAGCTGGTGGTTCTAGTTCGCAATGTCGTAGTCTTTCTTCTGTGAAGCTCTATCGCTCGTTACGTGGGACTAAGAGTTCCAAGTCGTCTACTTTGACTCCTGGTAAAGCCAGGAGGTGTTTTAACTGCAATGTGGCGGGGCATGTCTGTGCACATTGTCCTTCTCCGCTAGTAACGTGTTACAAGTGGGGGCTTGAGGGACACCGGGTTCAGTTTTGCGAGTTAGTTGCCAAACCTTCCGAGGCATGGACTTGAGCACTAATATCAGGACCGGCTCCGAGGAGTCCCTGAGGAGCGTGGTCTATCAGTTGTATGTTATGTTATTTCCTTACCTTGTTGTTTCGAATTTCGGAAATTAACTTCTATTCGAAGTGGATTGGATTTTGAACTTCTGTATTTTCGACTCCGTCGACTCATTTATGTTCGTTGACATTTCTGAGCCTGTCACTTGTTGGTTTTATTATATCCCTAACGGCGACGTTGTGTTGGTCGTCGTGGAGCGTGTTTTCACACCATATATTCCGTTGTGTTGTTTGTAATGTTTCGCCGTTGGGCGTTAGTTACGCGTTTCTTGCATATCTCGTTGAGTTTTCCTGGTGGGATATTGCTTCTCCCTACTTGTTTTAAGTTTCGGGACGAAACTTCTTTTAAGGAGGGTAGAATGTAATATCCGCAATTTTCGATTTCTGGTAATTTATTTTTTTTCGGCGGAAGTCCGTTTTGATGACTCGCTCATGACCGTTTCATTATTCTGAGAATGATTAATTCTACACTTTTTGACATCCGAGATCGTTTCGGTGTCGTTTTGTTGAGTTCCGTGCTTTTTAGCGACTTTTCTGCACTTGAGTTCGATTCTTGCGAATCTCGGTCAAATATTGTTTGAGTTTCCGTAAGTTCGTTTAACTTTGTTATACGTGTTGTGAACTTCAGTTTGGTTATTCGATCACGTATCGTGATTTTCGGGCATTTTGGGCCATTTTGTAATTTACCCAAAGTTACGGGTATCTGTATCTGTAATTGTTGTCTCGACCCGTTTCTTGGTCGCGTATGACTAATTATGGTATTATGTTTTCATTCCGGGTCATTTATGTTGTCCGCGAACTTTTCGTCGTGTTCGTTCCGTACGTTTTCGGAAATCGAGTCGTCGAGCCCTGACGGTTGCGGGACTGGCCGGACGGTTGTGGGTTCTGGCCGGATGATTGCGGGTACCGGCCGGACGAGTGCCGCAGGAACCGGCGTAGCGTACGCTACGGCCGGAAGTCTGCGCGCGCTAGCTCGGCAGGTATAGCGCACGCTAGCTTGGTCGACCAACGACGCCATCGGGCCGGACAGTGGGGTTTCAGGGTTGGAATCGGGAAGGATCGGCGGGTAGCGCACGCTACGCGGCGTAGCGCGCGCTAGTTAGCGGCGTAAGCGCCGCAGCTGTCGGCCGGCTAGCGTCGTTACTGCCGGCGATTCGATCGAGGGCTCGGGACAGATCGGCTAAGCGCCGCAGCTAGCGTCGCCAGCGCCGCGCTAAGCGTCCGCAGCCGCTTATCTCAGCGATCGGGCAGCGTGATCCGGCCGGCGATTGAGTCTTGATGCAGGGCCTTGCGGGCCACGGCCGAGGGTTATCGGCCGAGGCTGCCCGTTAGCGCGCGCTAGTCCGGAAGGTGTAGCGCACGCTAGGCCGTGCGTGTATAAATATGAAAGAGTAGCCATATTTTCACCCGTTTTTCATTTCCATCTTTTCCTCTCCGCGGCTGGAGACTTGGCGATCCAGGAGGCATGTTGTCAAGCAACTAATCCACGAAGATTGGGAGTTCATATCATCGATTAATCCCTCCATAACCTCCTTTGATCCAGCGAATCAAGGTGAGATTTCCTAGAACCCTATTTTGGAAAAATTTGGGGTTTTTGCGTTTTGGTCCGATTCGTTCCGCGTTGTTGATTAATTCATGATGGGTATGATTAATCTTGGTAGTATTCTTGTGTTTAACATCATTTAATCCATTGTTCTTCGTCGAATCGAAGTATATTTCTTGATTTCCTTCGAATTGACTTTTTGGGGGATTTGTCCCCGATCTCGTTTTTCATCCATTTTCGATGGATCGATTATGGTTAAATGATGTTGTTAAACATATTCTATGAATTGTATATCCATATTTCAACTTGGAATTCCGTTTTCGGGTTTTGACGGGACGAATCGTGTTCTTGGCCGTTTTGGGGGAAATCCTTGAACCTTCGTCATTTGTTCTTTGAATTCAGCGGCTTTGGGTCGTACTTTGGAATTCATTTTCGTTGTTATTGTTTTCGTTCGTAGTTCATTGTTGTGGATTGTCGTTCGGTGGAGTCGGCGAGTTCGTAGTCGGTTCGTGCCAACCTACTTCGGCCGATTCTCCGCGTTGTGGTTATTCGAGGCAAGTATCTTGCCCATACATTTCATATTTCGTAGGCATAATTATTGATAAATGATTTTATGCGAAATCCAATGTTTAATGAACGTTAAAAAGGATCGGTATGTTCTCGATAAATATTGTCTTTCAACGATAATTCGTATACTTCGTGAATGGATATGTTCTCGGAATATATGTGTTAGTTTCGTACGTTGAGAGATGTTATGATCGCATTGAGTGAATATAATAGACCATAATTGTTTGCCGAGGATTGTGCATTGAATTGTATATTTGTTCGGTGGGTATTCGACATGATGTGATGTTAGTCGTTACTCCTTTGAAAGGAGGTTGTGATGCTTAGTGTTGCTTGTCTTGATAATCGATTATTGTTGTGTGCTTGTTGTATGTGATGTGCCTCGGGTAGGATTGTTGAATCTCGGGATCCATACTTGCTAGTATGGGTCGGGCGAAACCGTAGGGTTATCCATACGGGTATGTCTTGCGGGGACTCCGAGGTTCGGGGCTTGCTAGCCGATCCGGATAACTTGTGGGGTTATCATCGGGTATGTCTTGCGGGGACTCAGAGGTTCGTGGCTTGTTAGCGCAATGCCGGATAACTTATGGTTGTGGTTTGATTGTAATATTCGTGTCGTGGAGACATGCGATTTGATATGTTTTTCCTATTGGGTTATTCACTCGGGTTTGTTCTTGGGAGCATCCGAGGTTCGTGGCTTGTTAGCACGGGACACGAATAATCCTTAGGAACATGTGATTTGTGATTTGGGTCACGGACCCCGTGTTTTGTGAAATGGGTTGTGGACCCTGCGTATTGTTATCGGAACTTGAATTTTGGAAAATGACTTTTTGGGCTGTGTCCCTAAATGTTTTCGAAAGGTTTTAGAATTCCTAAATCCCAAATATTTTCTAAACTCCCGAGATCATCAAATGTTTTGTAATATGTACATTGGGTTATTTCCTACCTTTCACGTTTTGAATGGTTTGATCAAGTGAATTTTCTCGGAAAGTATATTCGCGATTATTCTGTTTTGTGGAGTATGATATGTATGGCTTGATTTCGTATTTATACTTGCACTAGCAAAACAGTGGAGTTTTGCTAACCCCCGAGTATTCGGGGGGTGGATGTCTATTTTTGCATTCAGGTTTTGGAGCATAGCACAGGGTCGGCACGAAGGATGATGAAAGATGAACGATACTAATCACACGAGGATCCGTTGATGTCGTATTGGTCTAGTTGTATTTTCTTTTCCGCTGCAGTATCTTTTCCCCGTTGTACGGGAGTTTATTGTATTCTGACCCCTGCGTGGGTATGTGTTTGGAATTGAGTTGTATGTTATTATTGAAAGACCAAATCGGTCTACTGTGTCATTTTAGCCTGAAAGGCGATGTCTAGATGTTTGATTTTAGTTATCAGCCTGGTAGATCCTCGAGGAGAGGGTCTACGGCGTGTAATATCCCTGAGCGGATTGGGGGTGTTACAAGAGGAACCTACAGAGTCGCTCAAATAGGATAGATGACAGATTAAATTGGATTTATTCTCTCTTCGTAAATATCTGATCTAATTTCTTGGATAAATTAATGTGGTCTAGTGAATTGAATATATTATTGGGTAACGAATTTGATTCATAAATAATAATTTCTTAGAGAAATAGTATTTAATATAATTATTTAAAATATTTAATTATATAAGTACATTGAAACGGACCAGATGTATCTATCAGAGTAGACGCACGAGGGTCTGATTCACGGACTAAGTGGCTAGACCACTTAGCCAAATCATGCGATGTCAGGCTTCTCTTTTTAACATGGTTTTGGGATTTACACTCACGTGACAAGGTCTTTATCCTGACTAATGAAGACAAGAGACTTTAAGTTTAGGTGATTTGTCATAGCTCATTATATGAGCATTATAAGAGGGAATTTCAAAGCTTACCAGTTTCATTATACATATTATCACATTTCATCATCTTTACACTTAGAGTGAGAAAGAGAAGACGAGAAAAAATTCCTCCCCCTTCTTGTGCTAGCCGCGGTCTTAAGGGTCTAATGTTATGTTCTTTTGGACTGAATGAATCTGAACTAAAGCCCAATTGAATCAATCGAATCGAATGGATCTGGGTGAATGGACTGAAATAGCGAATCGAATCAATGAAATATATATTAAGGGTCAATAATAATAATAATAATAATGGTAAATAATAATAATAGTAATCAACAACAACAACGATAATAGTAATATTATTAGTAATAATAACAATAATAATAATTAAGATTAATAATAATAAGAAGAAGAAGACAATTTGATAGTCAATCGAAAATCGAAAAATAAGTTCAAAAGAACGAGCGCAGAGGAGGAGGAAATTTTTCACTCATCTATCTGACACGTGATACGTAGAGATGTGGTATTTTCAATTAGACTTTTAAAAGCTTTAAAGATATCATCTTCAACAACAAACACTCAAAGGTCTTCAAGGGTAAGAATCTTATTCTTGGACTTATATTATTATTTTTTTATACGATACTTGATCAATTCTCGATCGGAGTTTGAATGAACACATTTTGTGCGACTTTATTAGTTGGCCGCATATTCATTTTTTGCCAAAACCCAACAAATAGCCCCTTCTAATAGTGAATATTGAAGAGGCAAACTCGATAACCATTGAGTTGACTCGCAATTCTTTAAAAAAAAGATGATGGCAATGGCCACTAAGGGTTCGACTGATTATTTGTATGAGAAAGAATTAGTTGCAAAACATTCTTTCTAGTAGAGGTGCCCAAATCCGGGTCCGGTTTCGACCTATCGGGTCCACGGGTCGGCCAACCTGGACCTCACCCGTACATATGAAATGTACGGATCTGGGTCTTCACGGGCCGTCCACGGGTCCGGGTCCGACCCGTGAACTTTTTTTTTAGGAAATGTATTTTTAATATTTTGTTTATAATCATTTTGTACACAAAAAAAACTAATGAATAAAGGATATAGTGAAAAAAATGGGCTTGTATTTAATTTTAAGTTTTCACTTAAAATTAAATTACCTATATATCATCGTGAGAAATCAAATCCATGCGTGGTTCTTCTACTTAAGAAAAAATAAAAAAAATGGCTTGTATTTAATTTTATGTTTTCACTTAAAATTAAATTGGTTACGTATCCTCGTGAGGAATCAAAGCCCTACGTAGTTCTTTTACTTACCTGACTTACCTGACTTACTTTTAGTCGAAGTCGATATTGTCGTCGTCTTTGGTCGTCAGTTTGACTCATATGACTAGACTCTTCTTTAGTGCTGCCTTCTTGATAGACGTCTTGGTCTACTAATATGTCATCCCATATATTTTTTTGATCTCCTAGCTCGGCTTTTATTGCATCTTTAAGCATCATTTGAGCATCGAGATTTGTTGGCGTCATTCGGAATCTCCACTCATCCAACATATAACCTTCTTCACTAAAAGTGCTCTCAACGGGGACTGTGGACGCGGGCAATGTAAAAGTCTCTCGTGCCATAATAGGAAGTATAGAAAATTCCGTTTCCCGTCAATTCCAGCATCCAACAGATCAAATGTACCTGCATTGTCATCCTCGGCCACAAAACTTGGACATTCTACATTTTTTGGAGACGTAACAATACCCTTTCCCCTTGTTAGAGCTCAACAAAATGATAAAATGAGAATAGAAAGAGAAAAATATTAAATTACAAAAATAAAAATAGAGATAGATAGATAGATTAGATATTTAGATTGATAATGAGCGTGAGAAATGAGGGATGCCACGAAAGGGTATTTCTAGGTTTAATTTATATATTTTTTTTAAATTTAAATCTACCCGGCGGGTCGGCGTACCTAAGACCCGGACCCTACCCGTGTAGATTACGGTCCGAGTCCACGGGTTCGACGGGTTGCATGGGTCCGAGTCTGACACGGGTTCGGCGGATCCGGGTCGGGGATTGACCCGACAGGTCAGGGTCTTATGGACACCTCTACTTTCCAGTTGCTCGGGTGAATAATTATCTATGATGCTATTTGATGATGTATCTATTCACATGCTACCCATCAGTTAAAATCGAACAAAGTTCTTTAATGAGTTTGTTACGATCATCTACTTGATAGACTCGGCGGACTTCCGACGGGCGATTTTTTTTCTGTTTTTAACGCTAGGCGTCGGCCAGCTTTCCGGCAGCGCGATCAATTTTCTTTTTCTTTTTTACGCCCGGTCAGTCGGTTGTCCTTTTTTTCTTTTTCTTTTAACGGTAGGCCCGTATGTAGTAGAATTTTGAGTACTAACATATTTTTTTACCAACTAATCTAATAATTTATATCATTTAAATTATATAATCGATATCGTGTTATTATGGCCTACTTGTCTATAATTCTTAATAATTGGAGAAAATAAAAATTTGCACTTAAATTGGCATTGAGAAGGTATGAATAATAAATTATTGTACGTAAAGAACTTAAGAGAGTAAGGGGTTGTTTACGTTCGACTTAATGGGACTTAATGAGCTGGACGACTTATTCGCGCAGACATAGGTGGATGTTTACTTACGACTTAATGAAAATGAGGAATCTGAATCGCTAAAGTCATCTCCCCCCTCTTGTCCCCATACAGACACAAAATGACACCCGCTACTCCTCTCCCCTTTCACAACCTATTAATTAACAAAAAATCTAAAAAAAATAATACAAACTTAAAATAATAAAACTTAAAATAATCAGATTTTTTATTATTTTCTTTTTATGTTCATAAAAAATCTGCATAATAATACAAACTTAAAGCAATAATATAAATAATATAATAATAAGAAACTATTGTTTATTTTCGTAAAAATAATAAAAAATATTAAAAAAATATAACAAATCTAGAAAATCTGAAAAAATTAAAAAAAATCGAAACTTATTTATTTTTATTTAAAAAAATCTGCAAAATTAAAAAAAATCTGAAATTTAGGTAATCTTATTTTTAATTCTGAAATATTAATATTAAAAAATGAAAAAAATTTATTTTAAATTCGGAAATTAGAAAATCTAAAAAATTCTGAACTATTTAAAAATTCGAAAATTAGTAAATTTATTTTTGCCATTTTGATATATCATTTATATGGCTTAAAAAATAAATAGCAATTTATAAAAGATCTTATAATTTATATTAATGGGTAAAGCGGTTATTTATGTTATTCAGACAGTTTATTCAGATAAAAAAGTTCGACTATTTTTATTATTCAGATAATTTATTCAGATAAAAAGTAAACAAAAGGGCCAATTCTACCGATAAGTCGCAATGAATTGTCATACAAGTTTATAAGTAAATGACACGTGTACTTAATACGTACGGCCACACCATTTCACCCATTGCATGTTCCGATAAATCTAGAAATTTATTGAGACAAAAATTTAATCTCGAGACTCCAAATTGAAAATTTTGAACATAAACCTCTCTATAATAACAGTCCCCCTGAGCGATTGCTTCCTCGGCGGCGACCACTCACTTTTTCTGCAAACTGAGAGATTTTTTCCAGGTGAGAAACATTTTTTAGAACTTTTGTGTTGTATGGCACTTGTAGTCTGTACGTGGAATTTTTGATGCCAGTTTCATCGATTTCTTGCACGTGACTTTTCAAAATTTTCTTTTCTTTTTGTTTTTGTTGAGTCGACTCGGCCGTACCAGTTTCAAAATTTTCTTTTTTTCTTTTTGCACGCGACATCTCTTTCCCCCGAATGTGACCGGTGCACTGGTCTGGTTCTACTCGGTGTCTACTGAGTCAACTCATTTGTGATTAATGTACGGAGTGTAGTGTGGTGAGAGAGAAGGTAGTGCACTTGTTTCTTTGATTTTCTCTTTCCAGATTTTGGCGTGTCTTTAATGTCGGGTCCTTTTTGTGAGTAACTGTGTGTGTGTGTGTTGATTATTTCTGGCTTCTTTCATACCAAAAGTGATTATATATGTAAAAAGAAATTTTAGCATTTTATATATATATATATATATATATATATATATTTCAAAATATAATACTTTTCCTCGTCCAAAAAGACAATTTTTGTATTCTCCCCCAATCTAAAATCCGATTTCGCCCCAGATTATCCGACCAATTTGAAAATTTAATCTGGAGCAATTGCAGATAAAGAGTGTGTTTGACAGTTTAGTTGACGAGTTAGCTTGATTCAAATGCTGTTTTGAGCAGTAGTACCTAGCGTCTGAATAAATTAACTTATCATCTAACTTATAAGCTAATTTATTGCATAGACGGTTTAAAATAAGTTCGGAAAATAAGATAGCTACGTTGGTAGAACATTTTCATGGCCAAACATATCATTCTTGTTGGAAACGTGGGCTTTACGGAAATATAAGTGAACTTGGTATAATTTAAGCACAAAATATACATGGATACAAGCAGGGTATTTTATTTTCACACAAACATTAAGCTACAACTTTTTATCTCTCTTACTAGAAGGCTACAGCCTTATAATACCAGAGCTTCAGCTCTTGTTTTTCTCTCTAGCTATATTTTTACTTCGGTGTGTATTTTAACATGCAAACTAGTATCTTATTTATAGGCTTAAAACTATGCATTCATGTCATGCCTTACATCACTGTTCCTTATTTTCTGGTCAACCTTCAATTTGAATGTTGAATTCCATGCTTCTAGAATTTTTTAGCTACTGCATGTGTGATTGTTACAACTACTAATTCTAGAAAGGTTTGAATTCTAATACTTCCCCTCAAATCGGACTTTGCATTCCGAGCTTTTCTTTCACTTTATAAAAAACATTTGGCTTTAACGGCTTCGTAAATATATCCGCTAAATTTTCTTCAGTCCTGCAGTGCTCCAAGAAAGTAAGACATTTGACCAATATCAGTCATCTCAAATTCATTAGTCATAACTTTCTGATGAGGACAAGATTAATGAGTTAGCCGACGCGTATATGGAGCAAGTGAAGCATACGAAACGCAAAAAGAAGAAAACATAGATGATATCATGATGATGTCATCACTGCCGGAAAGTCCTGTGATTTTAGCCATTCGGGGTCGTTTAGGGGGTCAAAATGACATTTTTCTATTTTTACAAGCTTTATTTGTTTCCTTTTCGTATTAGAATTCGTAGGATTTGTTTCCTTTTCGTATTAGAATTCCTAGGATTTGCTTCCTTTTCGTATTAGAAATCCAGAATCTTCTTTTGTACCCTATAAATATAGGGGTTAGGGTTTGTTTATTTTTTTCCAGTGGATTATTAATCACAAAAACGACTTCCAGTCACAAAAATCCAAATTGAGTTTGTTACGTTTTTGTTCTGCGTCACTTTCTTAAAATCATTGAACATACCAGGATTGTTTTCGGTGAAGATCATGTCATCAACATACAAGCACACGATCATGATCTCCATCTTCATTTCTTTTTGTGTAGAGAGCATGCTCGTATGGACTATTTACAAAACCATTATTTTGAAGGTACTCACCAACTCTGGTTTTCAAGCTCGTGGAGCTTGGTTCAACCCGTACAGTAGACTTTATCTTCATGGCCTCTTTGAATATATCCAGGTGGTTGATTAATATAGACTTCTTCTTCAAGATAACCATTTAGGACTGCTGACTTGGCATCGATCTGATAAATTTCCTAGTGATTCTCTGCTGCAATTGCTGTAAGAAGTTGTATAGTATCAATTCTTGCAACCAGAGCAAATACCTCATCATAGTCAATCCCGTATCTCTGCTTGTAGCCTTTAGCAACTGGCCTTGCCTTGTATTCCTCCACTTCTCCATCTTGATTGGTCTTTGTCTTGTTGACTGTTGTTGGTTGATTCTTTAGTCTAATACTCGCAAGCGCACGATTTGTTCGATGTAGATATGCGGTGCAAGGTCGATTCCACAGGGAGGACTATAATAGTGAAGTCAAATTATTCCTATCGTTTTGAACTAAATTATATTAAATTCTAACCTAGTCCCAGATAATTTGATTTTTGATTGGTTAAAATAATTGCATTACAACAACAACAACAACATCTAAGCCTTAGTCCCAAAATGATTTGGGGTCGGCTAACATGAATCAAACTTTGAAACCGTCAATAATCGTTACATAAATAACATAAAAGAAAAAAAGAGGAAAAAAGTAGAGAAAAAAGCAAATAAAGAAGAGAATAATGTAAAAAAATAAAAAATAAAATAAATAAAAGATAACATGAAATAAAAGAAAATAGAAAGAAAAAAAAAAAAAAATCAGACTCCATCCACCATCCGTATTCTTTCCCGCCACATTTGCCTCTCCATCGCCATACTTTCTCCAATTCCAAGAAACCGCATATCATTTTCAATCATCTTTATCCAAGTTTTCTTGGGTCTTCCTCTACCTTTCACAACATTACTTGTTCCCCAACTTTCTAGCCTCCTCACTGGGGCATCAATAGGTCTTCTTCTCACATGACCAAACCATCGTGTCGATTCTCCATCATCTTGTCTTCTATAGGCGCAACTCTTACCTTCTCTCGATCACCTCATTTCGAGCCGATCCTTTTTGTATGACCACACATCCATCGTAGCATACGCATCTACGCCACATTCATATTTTGAGCGTGACCTTTGTTTCTGACTGACACTCGGTGCCATATAACAGTAGCGAGCCTAATTGCCGTGCGGTAAAATTTACCCTTTAATCTATGAGGCATGCCAGGATCACATAAAACCCCTGTGGCACTCTTCCACTTCAACCACCCTGCCTTTATTCTGTGAGCCACATCGCCATCTAGCTCTCCATCCTTTTGGATAATAGATCCAAGATACCGAAAGAAAGTGGATCCATGAACAACTTTCCCATCAAATGTGATCATCCCCGCCTCTCTATCACTGTTTTCGCTAAACCTACACTCTATATAGTAAGACTGCTCAGCCTAAAGCCTCGAGCTTCCAAAGTATCCCTCCAAAGTTCGAATTTCTGTTGCACTCCAACCTTCGTTTCATCAATCAACACAATATCATCTGCGAACATCATACACCACGGAACGTCATTTTGAATTTCTCTTGTCAATTCATCCATGACTATGGCAAAGAGAAAAGGACTAAGAGCAGATCCTTGATGCACCCCAATCGTAATAGGGAATTCTTCTGTCCTCCCAACATTAGTACGTACACTTGTACTAGCTCCCTCATACATGTCCTTTATAATGTCAATATATTTCCGCGATACACCCTTCTTTTCTAAGGCCCACCAAAGTACTTCTCTTGGTACTTTATCATATGCCTTCTCTAAATCAATAAAAACAATATGCAGATCTTTCTTTTTATCTCGATAATGTTCCATCAATCATAGGATAAGATAAATTGCTTCCATGGTCGATCTTCCAGGCATAAATCAAACCGATTTTGTTATCTTCACACATTTCCTAATCCTTTTGTTCAATCACTCGTTCCCATGACTTCATGGTATGACTCATTAGTTTAATTCCGCGATAATTAGAACAATCTTGAACATCACCTTTGTTCTTATACAAAGGGACGAGAATACTTTTCCTCCATCGATGGCATCTTATTGCTTCTCCAATCTTATTGAAAAGCGTAGTTACCCATTCGATCCCTCTCTCCCCCAAACACCTCCAAACTTCATAGGTATACCATCCGGTCCTTACCTTTCTTTGACCCCATCTTCTTGATACGATTGTCACTTCACCCTTTTGAATTCTTCTCTTAAACTCTCGGTTAACCATACTTGAGGGATGTTTAAATTCCCGATATCTTGTTCTTGATGGCCATTGAATAGGGTATCAAAGTATGACCTCCATCTCTCTTTTATCTCTTTATCTTGAACCAAAACTTTTTGGTCGATTATCTTTACACATTTAACTTTTCCAATATCTCGCGTCTTCTTCTCTCTCATTCGAGCAAGTTTATAGATATCTCTTTCCCCTTCTTTAGTATCTAATCTTGCATATAATTCTTGATTGACCTTTGATCGGGCATTTCGACCGCCTTTTTAGCTTCGTTCGAGCTTTCTTGTACTTCTCATAATTCTCATCGCTCGAGCATTTACCCAAGACCTTATAACATTCACGTTTGGTCTTTATCGCTTGCTTAACTTCATCATTCCACCAAGATGTGTCCTTACTTGATGGTCTGCTTCCTTTAGATTCTCCTAGACTTCTTTTGCAACTTCCTTTATGTTATGCTCCAACAAGTTCCACATCGAATCTATATCCATCTCCGTGCAATCGGACTCAAATACCACTATCAGCAATCTTAGCCACAAAAGTATGTCGACTCTCCCTTGGAGCTTCCACCACTTAATTCGAGGGTCAACTTGTGGTCTTCTCTTTCTTAAGTGCCTCTTACCTCGAAAGTCAAGCACCACAACCCTATGTGTTGCGGACTCTCACCGGGTATCACCTTGCAATTAGTAAAACTTTTCCTCCAAACATTCCTTACTAAAAAGAAATCAATCTGACTTGCATTACCTCCGTTTCTATATGTCACCAAATGAGACTCCCTTTTCTCGAACCAAGTGTTCATAATACCCAAGTCATGAGCTAATGCGAAATCCAATATACCATTTCCTGCTTCATTCCTGTCCCCAAAACCAAAGCCACCATGAATGCTCTCAAAGCCATCTCTGCTAACACCGACATGCCCATTGAGGTCACCACCAATGATCAATTTCTCACCCATAGGAATTCGTTCGACAACCTCTTCCAAATCTTCCCAAAATTCTTGTTTGATCGATGCATCCAATAACAGTATTAAATAACAGTAATTTTTAAGTAGATTTTAGATGAGTTGCATTAGTTGTAGGCAACACTATGCAAGAGGGAGAATTAGCACTCACGGGAGAAAAATATTTTATTAAAGTTTTCTCTTTTGCAACTTGATTATTTTGATTTTCGATTTCGTCCATTTTTGGTATCGGTTTCGTTTGTTGAACTTCAGTTTTAGTTAAGGACAATCTTCTTCTCGTTAATCGACTTTTATTATTTCGTTGCCAAACTTGCATTAACCGATATTACAATTTTTTTAACTTTGCATACAAACCAAATTATGATAGTCGATCGAACTTCTAGATCGTTGGAGGTGTCACAACGGTCGCACTTAAAATTCAACTTTCTTCGGCATGTACAACAGAGGCCTTTTTGCCAAAGTTCAATCGATTTTCAAAATCAGTTTGTACAAGATTGATATTTAGCTTTTCTCTATTCAAATCGAACAAAGTAGTGAGTGAAAATATCAATCCCTTGTTGAATCTTTTAAAGGATTTTATTGTTTTAATTATTTTTTTTGACTTTTTATATTTTTATTATTATTAATAATAATGATAATTATTATAATTATTACTAAAATTATAGGATGTAATAGATTGCAAAGGAATAAATTTACTAATTGATCTACGGAAAGCAATATCTATTGATAAACTAAATTGTACGACGAGAAATATTGCAACTAAACTAAATGTCTAAAAATACTATAAATAGAAAATAACAACTAAAAACACAATCTAAATTTACTACTAGAAGATTCTATTAAAACTAAAGACAAGATATAAAAATTAAAAAAAATTCTGATTTTTTTTTGTTTTTTATATTTTATATTTTTTTTAGTTTTTATATTTATTATAATTTTATTATATTTTTAGACTAATAATATTGAGCTAATATATATATATATATATATATATATTCAGATATATTATTTATTTATTTTCACAAAAAAAATTCAGATTTTTTAAAAAAAAAATAAAAATAAAAATTACAAACTTTTATTTTATTTATGCAAACAATAAAAATAGTTTTTTTTATTACAAATTTTCGTTTCTGTCTTTTTTTTTATAAATTTTCAGGTTTTTAATTTTTTTTAGTATTTTCCCTTTTTATTAAAATATTGTAATTTATTTTAAAAAATTATGTTTTTATTAAAAAAAATTCAAAGTCCAGAAAGTTTATTTTATTATATATATTCCAGATTATTTAAATTATTAATTCTTAATCTGATTTTTTTATTAGATTTTTAGATTTTTTATGAAAATTAGATTTTTTTAATAAAACTAGCAGGTTTTACTTTTAAAAATAAAATAAAATAATTCAGATTTTTATTTATTACGGAAAATAATATTCCAGATTATTTTTTAATATATTTTTATTATTTTTTTATTTTTTTCGAATTTAAATTAAATTTTTTGATTTTTTAAATATTAATATTCCAAAATTACAAAAATATTACCTTAAAGTCTGAAACTTTTTTGTATTTTCCAGATCTTTTTTTTTTAAAATAAAAATAAATAAGTTCTGATTTTTTTAAATTTTTTCAGATTTTTTATATTTTTATATATTTTTGGACTTTTTTATTTTTTATTATTTTATTATTATTATTACGAAAATGAACAGTAGCTTTTATTATTGTTATTATTATTAATTATATTTTATATTTATTATTATAAATTTTTATTTTTTTATAAATATAAAAAGAAAATAAATTATACTACTAACTATTATTTATACTAACACAATCTAAAACGAATGTTAAAAAGACAGATAATAATAATAATAAAGAAAAGCAGTAAAATAAATAACTAGTACAAGAATTCAACTAACTTGGTGACGACGGTCTTCTTGTATTTCGTTTGCGCCTCCCCGGCAACAGTGCCAAAAACTTGTTGTTGGTTGATTCTTTAGTCTAATACTCGCAAGCGCACGATTTGTTCGATGTAGATATGCGGTGCAATGTCGATTCCACAGGGAGGACTATAATAGTGAAGTCAAATTATTCCTATCGTTTTGAACCAAATTATATTAAATTCTAACCTAGTCCCAAATAATTTGCTTTTTGATTGGTTAAAATAATTGCATTAAATAACAGTAATTTTTAAGTAGATTTTAGATAAATTGATTTTAAATAATTTATTAGGGTTTAGAATCCACCAATGTCTATTTATTATATAATTTATATTCTAATTCCAAGAAATTCAGGGAATAGATTCTGAAATCAATCTCACTATTTCCCTAGTACAAAATTATAATTCAAATATAGATTTTCTCGCTTGAAAAATGTAATTTCTAAGCATTATATGTATCCAATTTAATGGAAAACAAATAATCAAAGAAATTAACTAATATCAATAATCACAAAGCAATGGGGAATTTATAACTATCAAAAATACGTGATATAATTGATGAAATAATATTCCCCTATTGAAGCGAAAATCATAATCGTTAAAAACATTTATTTGGAATTATTATATAAATATTAATAATAATATAGACATGGTTTCATCATAACCCCAGTAAAAGAAAATTACTCACTCATAATAACAACACAAATAAATAAATATTCCATAATATTATTACACAAATATAATTTTATTACACAATATTTTTATTTCTTTCCATTACAATAATATCTCTCTATTTTTTCTCCTTTTTTATCCTCCCCAAAACACTACACATTCATCCTCTATTTATACTACTTCAAAATCAATAAAATAATCATTTTTACAATTTTAAAATCCCACCCCCAATAATAATACACGGCTGCCATGGGTGCTGATGTCATGGATGACATCAGCACAGAGTTGAAATTCCGGTCCAATCAGGTATTGACATGTGTCACAATATGGTCCGTCTATTTAATTGTCTTTCGAACGGTCATAACTTCTTCATACGAACTCGGATTCGGATGAATTTTTTTTAAAACGATCGTCTCGACGAGACGAATAAAGTGAGACCAGTCGTGACTATATTTGAATTTTGTAAAAATATCGCCCTTGAACCAATTGATCTGTCTTGTACCGGTTGGTTAACCTGCAGATATAATTTAATTCCAATTAATTATCCAAAAATGACATAAAATTATAGAAAATTCTAACAAAATAAAATAATATAAATATATGGTAAAACAAATAAATTATCACACAAAACACACAATTATATATATAAAATACTAATAAAAATATTACTCAAAATATACCAAACATTGACCCATTTGACACCAATTGCTTTGTGTCTGTCTAGAAGATCTATGAGCTTCCAGGTGTCATTCTTCTTGATTGCACGAATTTCTTCATCCATGGCTTTGTTCCACTTGCTTTCTTTCGAAGCTTCCTCAAATGTTACTGGATCACACTCCGTCATCAAACAGAATAATGAATAATCAAATGTTGTTTGTACAGGACTTGTTGCATCATAGATGTCATTTAGACTCCACATTTTTCTTGGTGCTCCGCCTGAACTGCTGCTTCCTAACGTCGATGGTGTCGATGCAGGAGTTTGTTGATTAGGACTTGGTGGAGTCGTATCATCATTTTCATCACCTTCATTGTTTGAGTCATCGCCATCATCATCATCAACAACAACAACAACATCTAAGCATTAGTCCCAATATGATTTGGGGTCGGCTAACATGAATCAAACTTTGAAACCATCAATAATCGTTACATAAATAACATAAAAGGAAAAAAAAAGAGGGAAAAGTAGAGAAAAAAGCAAAAAAAAAATGAAAAAAATGAAAAACTCCTGAAAAGTAAATTAAAAGATTACACGAAATAAAAGAAAATAGGAATAAAAAAAAGAATCAGATTCCATCCACCGTCCGTATTCTTTCCCGCCATATTTACCTCTCCATCGCCATACTTTCTCCAATTTCAAGAAACCGCATATCATTTTCAATCATCTTTATCCAAGTTTTCTTGGGTCTTCCTCTACCTTTCATAATATTACTTGTTCCCCAATTTTCTAGCCTCCTCACTGGGGCATCAACATGTCTTCTTCTCACATGACCAAACCAGCATAATCGATTCTCCATCATCTTGTCTTCTATAGACGCAACTCTTACCTTCTCTCGAATCACCTCATTTCTGAGCCGATCTTTTTTTGTATGACCACACATCCATCGTAGCATACGCATCTCCGCCACATTCATATTTTGAACCTGGCACTGTTTTACAGCTCAACACTCGGTGCCATATAACAGTGGAGGCCTAATTGCCGTGCGGTAAAATTTACCCTTTAATCTATGAGGCATGTCAGGTAAAACCCCCGTGGCACTCTTCCACTTCAACTACCCTGCCTTTATTCTGTGAGCCACATCGCCATCTAGCTCTCCATCCTTTTGGATAATAGATCCAAGATACCGAAAGATAGTGGATCCATGAACAACTTTCTCATCAAATGTGATCATCCCCGCCTCTCTATCACTGTTTTCGCTAAACCTACACTCCATATATTCAATCTTACTTCTGCTCAGCATAAAGCCTCGAGCTTCCAAAGTATCCATCAAAAGTTCCAATTTCTATTGCACTCCAACCTTCGTTTCATCAATCAACACAATATCATCTGCGAACATCATACACCACGGAACGTCATTTTGAATTTCTCTTGTCAATTCGTCCATGACTATGGCAAAGGGAAAAGGACTAAGAGCAGATTCTTGATGCACCCCAATTGTAATAGGGATTCTTCTGTCCTCCCAACATTAGTACGTACACTTGTACTAGCTCCCTCATACATGTCCTTAATAATGTCAATATATTTCCGCGATACCCTTCTTTGCTAAGGCCCACCAAAGTACTTCCCTTGGTACTTTATCATATGTCTTCTCTAAATCAATAAAAACCATATGTAGATATTTCTTTTTATCTCGATAATGTTCCATCAACTGCCGGATAAGATAAATTGTTTCCATGGTCGATCTTCCAGGCATAAATCCAAACTGATTTTTTGTGATCTTCACACATTTTCTGATCCTTTGTTCAATCACTCGTTCCCACAACTACATGGTATGACTCATTAGTTTAATTACGCGATAATTAGAACAATCTTGAACATCACCTTTGTTCTTATACAAAGGGACGAGAATACTTTTCCTCCATGCTGATGGCATCTTATTGTTTCTCCAAATCTTATTGAAAAGCATAGTTACCCATTCGATCCCTCTCTCCCCCAAACACCTCCAAACTTCAATAGGTATACCATCTGATCCTTCTTCTTACTTTGACCCCATCTTCTTCAATGCCATTGTCACTTCACCCTTTAGAATTCTCCTCTTAAACTCTCGGTTAATCATACTTGAGGGGATGTTTAAATTCTCAATATTTTGTTCTTGATGGCCATTGAATAGGGTATCAAAGTATGACCTCCATCTCTCTTTTATCTCTTTATCTTGAACCAAAATTTTTTGGTCAGTATCTTTTACACATTTAACTTTTCTAATATCTCGCGTCTTCTTCTCTCTCATTCGAGCAAGTTTATAGATATCTTTTCCCCCTTCTTTTGTACCTAATCTTGCATATAATTTTTGATTGACCTTTGATCGGGCATTTTGCACTGCCTTTTTAGCTTCTGTTTGAGCTTTCTTGTACTTCTCATAATTCTCATCGCTCGAGCATTTACCCAGTACCTTATAACATTCACGTTTGGTCTCTATCGCTTGCTTAACTTCATCATTCCACCAAGATGTGTCCTTACTTGATGATCTGTTTCCTTTAGATTCTCCTAGGACTTTTTTTGCAACTTCCTTTATGTTATGCTCCAACAAGTTACACATCGAATCTATATCCATCTCCGTGCAAACAGACCAAATACCACTTTCAGCAATCTTAGCCACAAAAGTATGCCGACTCTCCGCTTGGAGCTTCCACCACTTAATTTGAAGGTTAACTTGTGGTCTTCTCTTTCTTAATTGCCTCTTACCTCGAAAGTCAAGCACCACAACCCTATGCTGCGTTGCAGCACTCTCACCGGGTATCACCATGCAATTAGTAAAACTTTTCCTCCAAACATTCCTTACTAAAAAGAAATCAATCTGACTTACATTACCTCCGTTTCTATGTCACCGAATGAGTCCCTTTTCTCGAACCAAGTGTTCATAATACCCAAGTCATAAGCTAATGCGACTTCCAATATAGCATTTCCTGCTTCATTCCTATCCCCAAAACCAAAGCCACCATGAACGCTTTCAAAGCCATCTCTGCTAACACCGACATGCCCATTGAGGTCACCACCAATGATCAATTTCTCACCCATAGGAATTCGTTCGACAACATCTTCCAAATCTTCCCAGAATTCTTGTTTGATAGTTACAAACTCATCCCCTATCACAAGCTTAATACTCATTATTCTATCGCTCTTTCTTGACACTTCCACCACATCATCAATGATTTCTTTATCAATGACGATACCCACTCCATTTCTACTTCTATCCTTTCCAGAGTACCAAACCTTGTAACCCCAAGAAGATAGCACTCTTTCCTTTTCGCCAACCCACTTAGTCTCTTGTAGACACATTATGTGAATCCTCCTCCTTTTCATAACCTCCCCCACTTCTGCTGATCTCCCCGTTAAAGATCCAACGTTCCAAGTTGCAAACCGCACCTTACTACCATTATTAGCCGCATGAACTAACTTCTCTGTCTGTCCCCGTCAACGCTCCATCTCCAGTAATCTGTTTCATCAAATTCAACTTTTCGTGAAATGATTACCTTCATTGTCAATGGATTGTAAAGTCTGTAGGCCTTGCTGCCTTTGTCATATCCGATGAAGATACATTTTTCACCTTTGTCATCTAGTTTTTTTTTTTTGATCAGGTACATGAGCATACGCAATGCATCCAAAAATTCTGAGATGTCCAATTGTTGGTTTGGTACCACTCCATGCTTCATTTGCTGTTTTGAATCTGACACTCTTTGTTAGACAGCGATTCAACAAATAAACAGCACATAACATGGCTTCAGCCCAAAAACTTCTTGGCATGTGCTTTCCCTTCACCATACTTCTTGCTATATCGAGAATTGTACGATTCTTTCTTCTTGCAATGCTATTTTGTTGTGGAGTATATGCTGCTTGATTCCATGTGTGTGCATAAATTGTTGAACAAGTTTGAAGTATACTCGCCTCCTTTGTTTGATCTGAGTATCTTCAAGTAGTGGTCACTTTATTTTTCCGCCATTTCTTCGAACTCCTTGAATTTATCAAGAGCGTCGGCTTTTTCTTTAAGAATGTATATCCAACTCTTTCTGCTAAAATCGTCAATAAATGTTAGGTAATACCTGTTCTCACCAAGTGATGTGATATCAAACTGACCAGCTATGTCAGTGTGAACAATCTCCAATGGCCTCTTAGCTCTTCATGATTTTTCAATAGGAAAACTTTGTCTGTGTTGCTTTCCTTTGACACATGCTTCACATAGTTGATTTGGTTCGTTGATTTCTGAAAAGTCGTCCATCATCTTTGTTTTTAACAATAATTTCAGGCCAGTCAATCCAAGATGACCAAATCTTAAATGCTATAACCACGAGTCATTTTTAATGACCGACTTTAAGCACTTCTGCACTTTTGTCTGCCTATCAAGTGTGAACAAACGGTTCTTTGTCATCTTCACATTAGCAATCAATTTCTAAACTTGATTTTTGATTATAAGAGAATTGTCCCTCATTTGTATGTCATATCCTTTCTCCACAAGTTGATCAAGGCTGATGATATTACTTTTCAAAGCAGGTATATAATAGACATCATTGATATATTTTTTATCACCATTCTTAAAGATGATCATAATAGTACATCTCCTTTTGATTGAAGCCTTTGACGAGTCACCAAAAGTAACTTCTCCGTGGGCGGTATCGTCTATTTCTGTAAATAGTTCCTTCTGGCCGGACATGTGATTGTCGGCGCCTGAGTCAATATACCAAATACTCTTTTTGCACTCTTCATTTCCTTTATATGTGAGGAATACATGACTCCACATCTTTGTCTTCAGTTGTTGCTGCAAAATGACTTCTTTCTTCCACCTTTGGAGATCTACACTCGTAACTGAATTGACCATACCTATTGCAATTATAACATTGAAATTGAGACTTGTCACCTCGTTGTTGGAATACGCCTCTTCCTCGGCCTCTGAAATTTTGACCACGACCAGATGATTAATACCCTTCAATCACGTCCACCTCGGTAGCCACCTCTATAATCGCCTCTTCCACGAACAAAACTGCTACTGCTTGAACTGTCGCCAATGGACACCTTACTTTGCAAAGCCTTCTCCAAGCGACTTGTATTATCATGCTGATTCATCCGTTGCTCATGTGCTTGTAGTGAACCCACTAGCTCATCAATAGAAATTGTGGACAAATCTTTTGACGCCTCGATTGACGTAACAACATAATTTTTCTCGTTAACGATCGAAGGAGTTTTTCCATGACCCGAACATCATCGAGACTTTCGCCGTTTCTTTTCATCTCATTTGTTATCGTTTTCAAACACATAATATATTCACTGATATTTTTTGAACTTCTCATTTTGATTTTTCGAACTCACCACGGTGTACTTGGAGTTGCACCTTGTTGACTTTTCTCGACACCTTGGAATGATTTTTGCAAAATCTCCCATGCATCTTTTCCTGTTTTTGCTTCTGAAATTTTTCAAAGGTTGATTCGTCGACACCTTAAAAAATAGTAAACGAAGTTTTTTTATCTTTTCTTCGGGGACTGTTTTAACGTCGTCTTCTCGGCATTCGAAAGTGCTGCTTTTGTTGTTCCATCTTCAGGCTCGTCATTCCCGTTTTCGACGAAATCTCAATTATCGTAGGAACCGAGTAACATCTCTATTTGGATACTCCAATTTCCGTAATTCGTACTCGTCAATTTTGAAATTTTGGTTGTCATATTCTCCATTTTTTTCACGATCGTAACCTTGTCTGTGAAACCACTTGTTGGAAACGTGAATGGGCTTTACGGAAATATAAATGAACTTGTATAATTTAAGCACAAAATATATATGTATACAAGCAAGGTATTTTATTTTCACACAAACACTAAGCTAGTATGAAGGAGCTAGTACAAGTGTACGTACTACCGTGGGAAGGACTGAGGAATTCCTATTGTGATTGGGGTGCATCATGCTCGACTCTTAGTCCTTTCCTCTTTGCCATAGTCATGGACGAATTGACAAGGTCAATTCAAGACGATATTTCTCGGTGCATGATGTTTGCAGATGATATAGTATTGGTTGATGAAGCGAAGGACGGAGTTGAAAGAAAGTTGGAAATCTGGAGAAATACGCTCGAAACTCGTGGTTTTAGGCTGAGCAGAAGTAAGACTGAATATTTGGAGTGTAGCTTTAGTGGAACTAGAAGTAGGAAGGCGGGTATTGTAATATCCGCATTTTTCCCTTCTCTTATTATTCTCATTTTGGTGTATTTTTGTTTTTAACAACTCGCTTGTAACCGTATTGACATTTTGAGGATATTTAATATTGAACTTTTTGTCGTTCGAGCTTGTTTCGCACTCGTTTTACTCGATTGATGTTTCATGTTGTTTTCGTCGTTATTTCGGGTATTATCGTAATCGTCGTTCGGAACCGCCGTTTCGGGGTTGCCGAAGATCCATCTCGCGTTATTATGAGCGTTGTGAGCTTTTGTTTGGTGTTTCGACCATGTTTCGTACATTTCGGATGTTTGGGCCGTTTTGTAAATTTCCCAAACTTTTGGGAAAATTACGTTTGTTGTTGTTTTTCTGAACCTTTGAGTAGTCGGGAATATGCTTTCCTTCGGCACGTATGTTCATCGTTTCAGGTCCCTTACGTCCGTACCATCGTGAATTGTTCACCGTTGTATTTCGATTCTTTTTCGGTACCTCCCTCATTCATTCTGGCCTGTACTCCACAGAAAGGAATGTTACGTACGTAACACCCTTTTGGTTACGTACGTAACGCCCTAGTGTAATTCGGTACAGACATTTCTGCCTTTTTGGTTACGTACGTAACACCCTTTTGGTTACGTAGCATACAGTGTATTTGATGCAGGCGATAATTGTCTTTTTGGTTACGTCGTAAGGCCCTTATGGCTTACGTCGTGTAACTACGACGTTAGCATGTGGTGGCTAACGTACGTAACGGGGCCTGGGTTTATAAACCCAGGAGTTGACCGATTCGGTCATTTTTCATCCCTCTCCTTCCCATCCGACTCCTAGGCGATCTTCTTGGTATTTCCGGCGATTTGAAGCTTTGTAACTCCGAGCCATCATCTTCTTCGAGTTTTTGGAGTATATTATCAACCTCTAATCGTGTTCTTCGTCAATATTCAAGGTAAACTCCTAAAACCTTGTTTTGGGTAAATGGAAGGGGGTTTTCATGTTTCGTCCGATTCGTTCCGTATGTTAGATTAATACATGATGTACATGATTAATCTTGTTGGTTTTGTTGGTTTCCCTACGGATTCATGGTATATTTCGTAGTAATTTTGTAATCGAGAGGGTTTGGTTGTGGTCCGCCCTCGTCGTTGTTTCTATACGAATATACATGAATCGTAGGCGGGTTTTCGGGTGTATTCCAATTTCCGTATTCGTTTAGGATTGGTTGTGATTGTGTTCTTCGAATCGTTAGGTTCGTGATTGTCGGTTCAGCGTTCGTCGGTGTTTCCTTCCGTTCGTTTACGTCATCAATTATTCAAGGCAAGTATTTTTGGAAACCTTTATGCTTAACGTGGAATGGTAATGTATTTTGTGTGTGATTTGCTCACCTCGTGTTGGTTCGACGGGATCAAGGAGGGAATCCAAAGGGTTGAGTCCTGGATTCATGAGTTTGTTTAGCTAGCCAGCTCGGGAGGGTCCTTAGAGGCCTCGGGCGGGATCTATGATATTACTCTGTTCCCAAGGCGATGCATGTGCGTGTTTTGTTTTATAATATGGCCAGCTCGGGAGGGTCCTTAGAGGCCTCGGGCGGGATCTATGATATTACTCTGTTCCCAAGGCAAATTGTTTGACTGTTTGTTTCCGGAAAAGACATGTCTGGTTTTGGCTTTTGAAATTGATATTGGTGCATGTACTATGAAATGTATAAGCGATTGGTTTGCCTTGATTACTGGTACTAGCGTAATTGCTAACCCCTTTGGGGACTCGTTTTGGGGAAATTCTTGTTATGGATTTCAGGTTATGATTATCCGGACGAGCGAGCACCGGGACAGTACGAGGATGTTGGCCAGGGTCGTTGACACGTGCATTTGGGTCTTCTTATTTCTTTTGTCCATCTCGATATGGTTGTCCCCAAATTTATAAACTTATAGATTGTACTCGCGAGTACTTAGACTTTTCATTTTAAACTCCGTTTTGTACTATTTTAAATTATTACATTGTCGGTTGATGTTTAATTCGCCGGTTGCTCCGGGCGTATTTTCATATGTCATATTATTTAAATGTGTATCTTCGCTAACCGAGACGGTTAGTCGAGTGTTGTTTTCTTGTTGTAGCCTGGTGGGTCCCATGTAGGGGTCCACGACGCTGTAATATACTCCGAATATCTCGGGGTGTTACAGAAAATGGTATCGGAGTACTAGGTTTATGGATACCTAGGCTTGTCGGTTATTTGGGTCTAGTCGTGTTATGTTTTGCACATTGTCACACCGCTGCCAGCATCTCGGTACTTCCAGTGCTCGTAAGTTTTCTTATTCGGTCTTTTGTTTTCTTGCATAGTATTTCCGCTTTTCGAATCGTGGTTCCTTTTTTCCTCCCTTACTCATCATCAATATAATTCTGTTATCTCTTAACACCAGTATGGATGCCGGAGGAAACCGTGGTCGTGGTCGTGGTCGTGGTCGTGGTTGACCGCGCTGTCGTGACACGTCAAAATTAGTTATTTATATTTTTCCTTGGCTTACTTCTACTAACTAGTAGTATCGGCAAGTAAGGGTCGATCCCACGGAGAACGGTAAATCAATTAGACTAATTAAGGATTAAATACTTTAGCAATTAAAATAAAATAAAAACGAGAGGGGGGATTTCAGTTTTTAATCTTAACTAAAATAAATTGCATAAGATAAATTAAAATAAACAAAGGAAATAAAAATCGAAAATATCAATTAAAGGAATAATCTAGTCCTTAGCTCCGTTATCCACCGTTTCGAATTAATTCAAGTTTCAATGCAGCGCTTATCTCTTCTCTAATCTCATGAACTCCTATTCCGAAGCCAACAACAAGCTCTGTTGACCCCAATTATTTCTTAAGTTTATTCAATTAAAACAAGCTCTTTAATTGAACCTATCTATACTGATGGATTCAAACAAGCTCTTGATTCTCGCTCGCTAGATGCATTAAAAACCAAAATAATGGAATAGGCAAGATATTAAGTTCATAAGCTCGACTTAAGGGATCTCGATTTTGTGTTACCCAATTGGGAAAAATCAATTGTTTGCTACTTGTGAAATTAAAATTGCAACAATTACGGATTACAACTCAATTTCTAGCATAAGACATAAAACTCCTAATCTAGTTGGCCAAACCAAATCAAGAAATTAAATGGCATAGTCGTGAATTCAATAACACAAAAGTAATTCAAGAGAGTTCGAGTTGAGAATACGCTACGGGATTAAAACATGAATAATTCGAATACGGTTTCAAACTTCACTAAGAACTAGAATAGAAAATTAGCCAGACATGTTGGCTTTAGAAAACAGCAAATTAATAATAGACATGAGAAGAAAGAAATTCAAACGGTATAATCTTCTTCTTCGCACGTCAGAATTTTCTCGGTTGCTCCGGCGGAAATCGGTTCGGTCGTCCTCCACTCCTCTGCTCCAGCCGTGAAAAGTAGTGCTTCAGCCGTGAGTTTTCTGTTCCAGAAGTGAATTTTATTCCAGCCCTCCTCCCCTTTTATAATTATTCCTTATCTCATAGTTTCCTTCTTTAATTATGACTCTTTCCTTCTTGAGTTTTAATTTCCTTGGAGTCTTTCTTCCCAAATCTATTCCAATTCCTTTTCCCAGCATATGGACCGATTTATTGCCTTGTGGAGGCCCGGTTGGGCGATTTTGAGTCGTTTCTTGGGCCCCAGTAAGGTTATTTTAAATGTGAGCCTTTGGGTCGTGACCCGACCTTTGGGCCACCCACTGTCGCGCGGCATTTTCTTTATTTTAAGCCCAAATCACCTTGGCTTGGTCCGTTTGATGATCCAAATTATTCCTTAAGCTTAAAAACTCCATCAAACACCTAAATTAGACAACAAATTGCCAAGTGAAGTAAATTGAATCCAAAATATAAATATATGGAAAATAATCAAGTGTGCCAACATAAAATCCATTAAAACCTTATAATTAACAATGATTTTGGCACACTATTTTTGTCCTATCAAATCTCCCCAAACTTAAACCAATGCTTGTCCTCAAGCATAATTCGAGTGAAAGAATTTCAAGAAGCATGTATTGAAAAATCCAAGATGATAGCCATATTCAAGGGAGAATAAATAATCATGAACAAGTAAGAAGAAAATTAAAGTACCTCAACCAATCTCAACTTCTTCATTGGCATCAAGTGAGAGAAAATTCAATGGCCTCACAAGGGGTCACTCTCGGTCAAGTAGATATAGAGATTATTAAGCAATCACTCACGTCAAAACATGGTGTGTCCTTACCATATACTCGCACAAAATTCAAATCTCCACTACGTAGAAGAACTCATGCATATAATCCAAATGGCTTTTATGGTTGTAACGGGGCTTTAGGTATGGGTAGGATAAAAAGGATAAATAAGACTAATCATGAAATTAAGTGCATAACAAGCCATACAAACAATTAATCACCATCCTTTCATTGAGCACCCTTTTAGGCACATGTAATCACATAGCCACGAAAGATTAGTTGAGGTCAGTGGCTTAACAACATTCGAGGGGGGTATTTTTACGGCCGCCCCCCTAATTTTTTTTTTTTAATATTTTTTTTTTGTTTCGGCCTTTATTTTTTTCATCTTAATTTCAGCACTTTTTTTTTTCACTTCACCACCCACTTTTTGATAATTCCTCGTCCTTCCCTCGACTTGTTATACACCTAACTCACAACCAATCCTTGACCAAGGGTTCAAACGGATGAATTTTCACTAAAAATTAGATAATGGCTAATAAAATTTGCTGGATCAAAGAATAAGGCTTAGGTCCAAATGGGCTTCAAATGATGAATATGTCGAGGTGGGAAAATATAAGCCAAGTGGGTTATTCCTAATTTGCCTTTATCACTTTACTGCATGAGAACACTAACATAGTCTTGACATGAATAATTGATTAAGTTCTAGCATGAACACAACACGTTTGACCCCACAAGAAGAAATAATGAGCATGTATATGTATAATTATTTATATATGTGTGTATATATATTTTGCTCTACGGCTCAAAACTCACGAATAAAAAGGGCTTGTGCCATGAATCCCTCACACTTTTATCCAAATCCAAAATCAAGACTAGTGAACTACCCTAATTAAAATCAAACTAGTCAATCATACCCATTTCCTATGTCAGGCCATACTTAAATCCCCAATACACGAACTTGATTCAATCACACAAATTTAGCTAAGGGCAATTTTAAATATATTACATCGCACTTTCCAAATTCAATTAATCATTCCGACTTTAATTTCCCCAAACTTAAAATTCAGCAGACGACTCTAAAGAAAGGAAAGAAGGGAAAAAGAAAAATAAAAGATAGTAAAAGACTAGAGTAGGAATCACCGGGTTAATGAGGGAGAAGAGCGTCCAGCTGCTCGGTCAAACGATCCGTCTTGGCTTGAAGTGCGCAATGCCCCTCCTCAAGCTACTCGATCTAGCGCTTCAGCTCGGCCTTCGTAGCCGAATCTCCTGCTCGGCTTGTGCTTGCACCGTATGCCTGCGCTCTTATGTGAAGTCCGCTGTCTTTGCGCCTTGGCCTCATTTTCCTGCTCGGCCTCGTTTTCCTGCTCGGCCTCGGTGAGTGTTTCGTCGATCGCTGGTCGGCCGACCCTTCGTTTTCCCGCGGTGGAGGGTGTTGTCGCGGGTGCTTCGGCTCGGTGAGGTCGTAGAAGGTCGGCGCCCTAGGGTTATTCCTCCAGCCGCCGCTCCGAGTGATTCGATTCAGTGGCCGATTGACGTTCCTTGTTCCTTTTCCGGTCATGATGGTCGGCGATGGTGTCTGCAGAAAAGAGGGGTGGCTATGTCAGTTGGGAAGACCGAGCGGGGGAGGTAATCGACTACTGCTCTATGAGGGAGAAGGGTTTGTTTTTTAGGAAAAAAAATTAATAAGTAATCAGGAGTAATAAGGGAAGAAGATTTTAAAAGAAGGAAATAAGTAGAAAAGGAAATAAGCAGGTAGAAGATTTTCTAAAAAATTAAAAAAACTGACGACTAAAAAAATACGAAAAATTAAAAAAATTAAAAAAATAAATTGGGTTGCCTCCCAATAAGCGCCTTTTTTTTACGTCGTTGGCTCGACGAACTCCCTGTTTTATATTTCGGATGGGTCCTCGAGTTTGAATTCTTCCATATTAGTCGCTGTAAATCCTTCGCGATAGGGTTTTAGGAGATGGCCGTTAACCTTGAAAATTTTTCGTGTCTTTAGACTTTGAACTTCAATCGCTCCATGAGGAAAAATATTGATAATTATAAATGGACCAATCCAGCGGGATCGCAACTTGCCCGGAAATAATTTGAGTCGAGAGTGGTAGAGTAGCACTTTTTCACCTACGACGAAGTCTTTCCTTATTATTTTTGAATCGTGGAACGCCCTTGTCTTTTTTTTGTAAATTGCTGCATTTTCGAACGCGTCGTTTCGTATCTCTTCCAATTCTTGCAATTGCAACTTCTGGTGGGTGCCTGATTCGTCAAAATTCATATTGCACTTCTTGATTGCCCAAAAGGCACGATGCTCGAGCTCGACGGGAAGGTGGCACGGTTTGCCATAGACCAAGCTATACGGTGACATGCCAATTGGTGTTTTATATACCGTCCTATAAGCCCAAAGCGCGTCGTCGAGTCGTAAGCTCCAATCCTTCCGATTTGGTTGAACTGTTTTCTCCAAGATTGCTTTTATCTCCTTATTGGATGTTTCGGCTTGCCCATTTGATTGCGGGTGATAGGAAGTGGACACCTTGTGCAAGACTCGATATTTCCTTAGGAGCGCCTCAATCATCCGATTTTTGAAATGCTTCCCCCGATCGCTTATTATAGCCCTTGGAATTCCAAATCTAGCGAAGATATTAGTTTTGATAAATTGGGCCACTACTTTAGAATCATTGGTCCGTGAGGCGGTCGCCCCCACCCATTTGGATACATAATCCACGAAGAGTAAAATATAGAGATTCCCATATGAGGAGGGAAAAGGTCCCATGACGTCTATGCCCTAGACGTCGAAGATTTCACAAATCAAGATAGGATTTTGAGGCATTTGATTGCGTCGAGAAATATTACCCGTTCGTTTGACAATTATCACACGTCTTGCAAAAATCATAAGCATCTCTAAATAGCGAAGGCCAATAAAAACCACTTTCCAAAACCTTATGTGCTGTCCTTCTTGAACCGAAGTGTCCTCCGCATACATACGAGTGACAAAAAGCGAGAATTGAATGAAATTCAGCCTCTGGTACACATCTTCGAATCATTTGATCTGAACAATGCTTCCATAGATAAGGATCATCCCACACGTAGTATTTGGCATCACTTCTGAGTTTATCCCTCCTGGCCCGTGTCATTCCAGCAGGAAAAATATTGGCTACGAGAAAATTCACTAAATCGGCATACCATGGTGCTGCAGAGTCCGACACTGGGTCACCCAGTGTTGAGCAATTCTCACAGTGTTGAGCGACTGAATATAATTGTTCGTCGGGGAAACTGTCACACATAGGTTTCCCATCATTTTCTAAGACTAACCGGCTCAGGTGATCGGCCACAGAATTTTCGGACCCCTTCTTGTCCTTGATCTCCACGTTGAATTCTTGAAGAAGTAGGATCCATCGAATAAGTCTCGGCTTCGCCTCCTTTTTGGCTAACAAATATCGTAGGGCAGCGTGATCTGAAAAAATAATGACCTTGGTCCCGAGTAGGTAGGAACGGAATTTTTCTAGTGCAAAGACCACGGCCAGAAACTCCTTCTCGGTTGTCTGATAATTCGCAGGTCGGGTCCAGTGTTTTTTAGGCGTAATAAATTACATGGGGCGCTCTCCCCACTCTTTGGCCCAAGACAGCCCCTACCGCGTAGTCGCTTGCATCGCACATCAATTCGAATGGCAAATCCCAATTTGGCGGTTGAATTATGGTTGCTGTTTTCAGCAATTGCTTCAACTTGTCAAATGCGGCCTTGCGTTCGTCATTCATGTTAAACTCCACTTCCTTCTGGAGAAGCTTGCATAAGGGCGCCGCTATTCTTGAAAAATCCTTGATGAACCTCCTATAAAAACCTGCATGGCCAAGAAAAGAACGTACTTCCCGCACCGTGGCGGGGTAAGGCAAAGCGGCAATAATATCAATTTTGGCTTTATCAACTTCAATTCCTTTTTCCGAGACTACATGCCCTAAAACTATTCCTTGTTTTACCATAAAATGGCATTTTTCCCAATTAAGTACGAGATTAGTTTCTACACAACGTTTTAAAATAAGGGTGAGATTTTTTAGGCATATATCGAATGAATCCCCATACACACTAAAATCATCCATGAATATTTCAATGATATTACCTACGTACTCAGTAAAAATGCTTACCATACACCTTTGGAAAGTAGCGGGTGCGTTGCATAGTCCGAAGGGCATCCGTCGATAGGCGAATGTGTCGAAGGGGCAAGTGAATGTCGTCTTTTCTTGGTCTTCGGGTGCGATTGCAATTTGAAAGTATCCCGAAAACCCATCCAAGAAACAATAGTACGCATGTCCGGCAAGCCTTTCAATCATTTGATCTATAAATGGCAAGGGAAAATGATCTTTTCGGGTCATTGAATTCAGCTTGCGGAAATCGATGCAAACCCTCCATCCAGTTTGTATACGACTAGGAACAAGTTCTCCTTCTTGATTCTCGACCACGGTAATTTCAGATTTCTTTGGGACGACTTGCGTTGGGCTTACCCATTTGCTATCGGATATTGGAAAGATCAGCCCTACGTCGAGGAGCTTAAGAATTTCCTTTTTCACTACCTCCATCATTGGTGGATTCAACCTTCGTTGTGCTTCTCGTGTGGGCCTGGCGTCCTCCGTTAATAGAATTCGATGCATGGATAAATGGACTAATTCCCTTAATGTCGGCTATAGTCCATCCATGGCTTCCTTATATTCTTTGAGAACTTTTAGCAATGCCTTCTCTTGATTAGGATTCACTCGTAGAGATAATGACGAGTAAGGTTTCGTCGGCTCCTAGATGTGCATATTTTAAGTGTTGTGGCAAAGGTTTTAGCTCCAGCTCGGGTGCGTGCGCAATCGAAGGCTCGATCTTCCGGCGTTCCTCATTAAGTCGAATGAAGTTTGCTTCCCTTTTTGTTCTGATCGGTCCCGCCCCCTTCAAGGCACCTACGATTTCGAGCAACTCTCTTGAAATTTCAAATGCTTCCTCATCGTTGGTTCCTATGTCCCTTGTCAGTGCTACTTCGAGTGCATCCCTGAAATTCAAATCAAACACTTCCTCGACAAGAGGGTCAATCACGCTTAATGCAAAAAGAGAGCAATCTTCCTCAGGAAATTTCATAGCATCATAAATATTAAACCGTACGATTTGGTCATCAAATTCCATCGTGAGGGATCCCTCACGAACATCTATTTTGGTATTGGCCGTATTTAGGCCTTCCTAGCAAAATAGGTGTGGAATTTGATGACTCATGTTCCATGTCGAGAACATAGAAGTCGGCCGGAAATACGAGCTTGTTGACTTGGACAAGAACGTCCTCAATTACGCCTTCGGGATACACAAGGCTACGATCCGCCAATTGTATAATTATTCTTGTTTCCCGAAGAGGTCCTAGATTTAAGGAGGTGTATAAAGAGCGTGGCATAACATTTATTGATGCTCCTAAATCTAGCATAGCTCGTTCAAAACCCGTATTTCCAATTCGACATGGAATAGCGAACATACCAGGATCTTCCCGTTTTGGTGGAAATTTCTTTTGGAATACAGCGGACACATTTTCTCCCATCATCACCTTTTCGTTCCCTTTTAACCTCCGTTTGCTGGTGCATAAGTACTTAAGGAACTTTGCATATTTTGGAATTTGTTGAACTGCGTCGAGTAAGGGAATATTGATCTCAACCTTTCGGAATACGTCGAGGATTTGCTTCTCGTTATTCACGATCGCTGCCTTTTTGACCCTGGATGGAAAAGGTAACTCGTTAGTCTCAAAAGGAGCAGTTTTGAATGATTTTACCTTGCTGTCCGACAGTTCTGCACTGGGTGTCCCAGTGTTGATCTGTTCAGTGGATTTTTGCTCCTCGTTTTCAGCTTCCTTCATCTTCTCAGGCTCCTTAAGCTGCTTCCCACTTCTTAGAGTTACAGCACTCACGTTCCTTGGGTTCAGCTCAGGTTGTGATGGCAATTTTCCACTATTTTGGCTCTCCATGCGGCTCACCGTGGTGGCTAGTTGACTCACTTGATTTTCGAGAATTTTGATACTCGACTTAGCGTCACGCTGGAACTGATTCATGCCCTGCTGGAACTGATTCATGCCCTGTTGTAGCTGCATAGTATTTGCCATAAGGTTCTTCATCATATCCTCCAAAGATTGTGTCGGATTTTCAGTGGGCTGCTTGCAGAATTGTCCTTTATTTTGTAGGGCCGCCTCTTGCTGGTTCTTCCATCGAAAATTAGGGTGATCCCTCCATCCTGGGTTGTATGTGTTTGAGTACGGATCGTTCTTTCGCCCATAGGAATTTTCGGTTCCAATTGCATTGGCGTGTGCCTCGATTTCATCAAGCAAAATCCGACAATTCTCCGTTGTATGCTCCGTGGTTTTGCAAAGACGACAGGGTACGGCTGGAGTGCTATTCCCTACAGCAAGTTTTCTAACAAAAGTGGTTAGCTCATTCAATTTTTCCTCAAGGGACGAGTCATGGATCTCCTTCACCATCCTGATTGGTGCATCGCGACATCCAAATTGTTGTGAATTAGCCGCCATGTTGGATATGAGAGCCCTTGCGGCCGAAGGAGTTTTGTCCACTAGAGCTCCTCCACTTGCCGCATCTATCGTGTTCCGCTCCATCGGATTAAGTCCTTCGTAAAAATATTGAATAAGGAGCTGCTCGCTAATTTGATGTTGCGGGCATCGAGATACCAATTGTTTGAATCGTTCCCAATATTCATGCAACGTTTCTCCGGTCATTTGTCTTGCACCACATATTTCTTTCCTTAGATTGGCCGCTCGAGAGGCTGAAAAATATTTTTGTAGAAATAAGATCTCCATCTCGTTCCATGTTGTGATGGTGGCCGATGGTAAATAAAATAACCAATTCTTAGCCGAATCTTTCAATGAGAACGGAAAGGCCTAAGCTTGATTTGTTCTTCGGTGACACCGTTTGGCTTCATGCTTGAACACACGACATGGAATTCCTTGAGATGTTTGTGCGGGTCCTCTCCTGATAGACCATGAAATGCAGGTAGCAAGTGAATCAATCCCGACTTTAGTTCAAAGGTGTTGTTGTTGTCAATAGCCGGGATCGTGATGCATAGTGGTTTTTGAGGTAGTTCCGGGTTGGCTAATTGCTTCAGCGTCTTTTCAGCGTTATTTGCCATGACTCCAACTTCGTCCTCCGACTCACTCGGTGATGTTTCGAGGGAAAATGGTAAAGTCCTAAGTGCTTCTTTGACTTCTTTTGCTTTCTGCCTGAAAACACGATCTCGCTTGGTGATTTCTGGAAAATATTGTAAATTCTTATCTCCACGTGACCTTGTATTCATGCAAAATTAAAAACAAACGGATTAGTGCACAACTGACAATTAAAATGAATTTCCAGAACTGACACTGGGTCACCCAGTGTCGAAATTGCAGAAAGTTTTTAACCCAAAATAAGTAAAATTAATTTAACACCGTTCCCCGGCAACGGCGCCAAAATTTTGACCGCGCTGTCGTGACACGTCAAAATTAGTTATTTATATTTTTCCTTGGCTTACTTCTACTAACTAGTAGTATCGGCAAGTAAGGGTCGATCCCACGGAGAACGGTAAATCAATTAGACTAATTAAGGATTAAATACTTTAGCAATTAAAATAAAATAAAAACGAGGAGGGGATTTCAGTTTTTAATCTTAACTAAAATAAATTGCATAAGATAAATTAAAATAAACAAAGGAAATAAAAATCGAAAATATCAATTAAAGGAATAATCTAGTCCTTAGCTCCGTTATCCACCGTTTCGAATTAATTCAAGTTTCAATGCAGCGCTTATCTCTTCTCTAATCTCATGAACTCCTATTCCGAAGCCAACAACAAGCTCTGTTGACCCCAATTATTTCTTAAGTTTATTCAATTAAAACAAGCTCTTTAATTGAACCTATCTATACGGTGGATTCAAAACAAGCTCTTCAAATCTCGCTCGCTAGATGCATTAAAAACCAAAATAATGGAATAGGCAAGATATTAAGTTCATAAGCTCGACTTAAGGGATCTCGATTTTGTGTCACCCAATTGGGAAAAATCAATTGTTTGCTACTTGTGAAATTAAAATTGCAACAATTACGGATTACAACTCAATTTCTAGCATAAGACATAAAACTCCTAATCTAGTTGGCCAAACCAAATCAAGAAATTAAATGGCATAGTCGTGAATTCAATAACACAAAAGTAATTCAAGAGAGTTCGAGTTGAGAATACGCTACGGGATTAAAACATGAATAATTCGAATACGGTTTCAAACTTCACTAAGAACTAGAATAGAAAATTAGCCGGACATGTTGGCTTTAGAAAACAGCAAATTAATAATAGACATGAGAAGAAAGAAATTCAAACGGTATAATCTTCTTCTTCGCACGTCAGAATTTTCTCGGTTGCTCCGGCGGAAATTGGTTCGGTCGTCCTCCACTCCTCTGCTCCAGCCGTGAAAAGTAGTGCTTCAGCCGTGAGTTTTTTGTTCCAGAAGTGAATTTTATTCCAGCCCTCCTCCCCTTTTATAATTATTCCTTATCTCAGAGTTTCCTTTTTTAATTATGACTCTTTCCATCTTGAGTTTTAATTTCCTTGGAGTCTTTCTTCCCAAATCTATTCCAATTCCTTTTTCTAGCATATGGACTGATTTATTGCCTTGCGGAACTGATTGGGCGATTTTTGAGTCGTTTCTTGGGCCCCAAGTAAGGTTATTTTCGTATCGGAGCGCCTTTGGGTCGTGATCGACCTTTGGGCCACCCGATGTCGCGGCATTTTCTTTATTTTAAGCCCAAATCACCTTGGCTTGGTCCGTTTGATGATCCAAATTATTCCTTAAGCTTAAAAACTCCATCAAACACCTAAATTAGACAACAAATTGCCAAGTGAAGTAAATTGCATCCAAAATATAAATATATGGAAAATAATCAAGTGTGCCAACATAAAATCCATTAAAACCTTATAATTAACAATGATTTTGGCACACTATTTTTGTCCTATCAGTGGTCGTGGACGCGGCCGAGGGCGTGGGGCAGCCGGTGGGGCGGCCACGTCGCATTCTTCTGGAGCCGGCAGTACCGGTGACCGTCACAGTCATGCTTCTTCTCAGGATTGCGGCCGTTATGCAGCAAATGGTTAACCAAATGGCGGCTATAGCTCAGGTGGTCCAGAACCCCGATCAGGCCGATGCTAATCGGGGCGGGGCGGATCGCTGGCTTCAGGATGTCATCAAGATGCATCCTCCTCAGTTTTCGGGAGCTTCGGACCCGATCGGCTGGGAGGGGTGTATCAAGGAGATATCTAAATTCTTCATCGCCACCAACTGTCCCGAGGACCGTAAGGTCCCTATTGCCCAGTACTTTCTCACGGGAGACGCTACGGATTGGTGGGAGGCCGTTGGGCCCAAGGATCATGTTGCTTCGTGGGCCGAATTTCAGGAGCTGATGGAGACAGAATATTGCCCGTGGCCAGTTAGACAGGCTCGAGTCCATGCTTTTTACGATGCTCAACCTCGGGATATCCCCGTGTCCCAAGCCATTGCCGATTTTAACAAGGAGTTGGGCTATGTGAAGACCCAAGTTGTCGAAGAGAGCGACAAAATTTTCTATTTTTCCAGGAGGGTGAAACTGTCCATTCGGGACTATATGTCTGGACTCGTCTGCACTACCTTGAAGGATTATCAGAGTAGGGCCTTCGCTTATGATATGTCGGTGACGGCTAGTGATTTGGCTCGTGAGAGCAAGAAGCAGAAGTCGGTCGGAAATTTTTCTGGTCCCAAGAGTGGAGGCCAGCAGAAATCTCAGGCTGCAAATATTTCTACGGGCGGTTCGGCTCGTTTCTATGGGAGCTTTCGGGGTGCCGCCAGAACCTCCGCTCATGAACCCACATGCTTTAACTGTGGTGTGCAGGGCCATAGTGTTCTCGTCCGAAGTTTACTTGTCATACTTGTGGACAGTTGGGCCACAAGGCCCCCTTTTGTGAACAGATCAAACAGCTTCGCGGCGCCCGTTCTTCTCAACCAGTACCTATGGAGCCGAGTGTGAACCAGGTCTCATTTGCTCCGCCGCCTCCACCGAGTGCCGGTTGCGGTAGGGGTCGGGGTCAACCCGCTAGAGGAGGAGCTTCCAGTGTCGGCTCTGCCCAGCCGCGTATCTACGAGATGAGGAGGGCCGATGACCCAACAGCTACTGTGGCGACAGGTACCGTTCACATCCATTCTCATCCTGTCGGTGTGCTTTTTGATTCGGGTGCTACGCATTCATTCATTTCTCTAGAGTGTGTACGCCGTTTGAGTCTCGACTGCTTGTCACCTTGCGAGCCTTTCGTCGTTAAACTTCCTAGCGATGATAGAATTGTCGGTGATCGAGAGGTCCGAGACTGCTCTGTGTTTATTTGTGAGAGAGCTTGGCTCTCTAATCTTATTGTCGTTAATATTGAGGGTGAGGATTTGATTCTCGGGGATGATTGGCTCGATCGGCATGGCGCAATCATGAACTACCGCATGAGGATCATCACTATGTTAGCCGGGGATGGCACCGAGCACTCTTTCGCGGGGCGAAAGAGGGGAAATCAGAAGTTTGTTACTAACGCGTTGAAGGCGATGAGACTCCTACGAAAGGGGTGTACTGGTTATTGGTGCTACGCCTTGAAGGCGGAGGATGGTGGAGTCGAGCTTTCGTCGATTCCGGTCGTTAGTGAGTTTCCTGATGTATTTCCTGACGAGTTACCGGGATTGCCACCGGATCGTGAGGTTGAGTTTGCTATAGAGTTAGAGCCGGGCGCGGCTACGATTTCTAAGGCGCCGTATCGTATGGCACCTTCAGAGATGTCAGAATTGAAGAAGCAGTTGAGTGAGCTTCTTGAGTCGGGGTATGTTCGGCCGAGCGCCTCGCCTTGGGGCGCGCCGGTCCTGTTTGTGTGAAAGAAGGATGGTTCACTGCGTTTGTGTATCGACTATCGCGAACTAAACAAGGTGACCATCAAGAACAAGTATCCTTTGCCGAGAATTGATGACTTGTTCGATCAGTTGCAGGGAGACGCGGTATTCTCGAAGATTTATTTGAGATCGGGGTACTATCAGCTCCGGGTGAGGGAGTCCGATGTGCCGAAAACAGCTTTTCGGACGAGATACGGACATTATGAGTTCGTAGTTATGCCTTTCGGCTTAACTAATGCGCCGGCGGTGTTCATGCAGTTGATGAACAAAGTCTTTATCGAGTATTTGGATAAGTGTGTCGTCGTCTTCATTGACGATATTCTTATTTATTCGAGGAACGAGGAAGAGCATGCCCATCATCTGCGAGTAGTGTTAGACATTTTGAGGACCGAGCAACTCTATGCGAAGTTCTCGAAATGTGAGTTCTGGCTGAAGGAAGTGATGTTTTTAGGTCACGTGATTTCAGCCGAGGGAGTTCGAGTGGATCCGCAGAAGATTGAGGCAGTGTTGGATTGGGCACCGCCCAAGAATGTGAAAGAGATCCGTAGTTTCTTGGATTTGGCTGGCTACTATCGTAGGTTCGTCGAGGGTTTCTCGAAACTAACTCGGCCACTTACACAGTTGCTCCAGAAATCCGAGAAGTTCGTCTGGAATGACGAGAGGCAGTCCAGTTTTGAGGAGCTGAAGAGGCGTTTGACTTCAGCCCCAATTTTAGCGTTGCCGTGTGGCAACGAAGGTTTTGCTGTTTATAGCGATGCTTCGGGTCAGGGTCTTGGGTGCGTATTGATGCAGCACGGCAAGACCATCGCTTATGCGTCGAGACAGTTGAGGCCATATGAGCTTAACTACCCTACTCACGATTTGGAATTAGCGGCGGTTGTCTTTGCGCTCAAGATTTGGCGTCACTATCTTTTCGGCTCTGCATGTCAGATTTTTACCGATCATAAGTCTGAAATACATATTTACTCAGCGGGAGTTGAATATGAGGCAGAGGAGGTGGTTAGAGCTGATTAAGGATTATGACCTCGAAATCCTTTATCATCCGGGCAAGGCGAACGTCGTGGCCGACGCCTTGAGTTGGAGACCAGTTGCGTTGCGAACGCTTGAGGTCCTTACGTCTCAGTATGAGCTTCGGCGGTCTTTGATCGAGTTAGATGTTGAGGTTTTGTTGCCTGGAGCTGTCGGGCAACTTTGTGCTTTAGAGATTTCGTCGTCTTTGGTTGATGAAATTAAGCTGAAGCAGTTAGAGGATCCGATGATTACTCAAATCCGAGAGAACGTTCTTAAAGGAAAGTCTCCTGGGTTTGTGATTCATGAGGATGGTGTTTTGAGATTCCAGAGTCGACTTTGTGTGCCGAACGACTTAGAGTTGAGACAGAGTATTCTGCGCGAGGCCCATGCTACACCTTACTCCGTTCATCCTGGTTCGAGTAAGATGTACAAAGACCTGAGGAGGAATTTCTGGTGGAATTGTAGCGAGATGTTTGACTTGTCAGCAGGTCAAAATCGAGCATCAGCGACCGACCGGGTTATTGCAGTCACTTTCCGTCCCGGAATGGAAATGGGAAGACATATCTATGGACTTCATTACGAGTTTGCCGAGATCGAGATCGGGCATGAATATGGTTTGGGTGATTATTGATCGCCTGACCAAGTCGGCACATTTTCTGGGCATCAAGGATACTTGGGGCCCGGAGAAGTTGGCTCGTGTGTTTATTGCGCCGATTGTTTCGGATCGTGATGGCCGTTTTGTATCGCGTTTCTGGCAAGCGGTGCATAAGGCATTGGGTACTCGGTTGCGTTTGAGTACCTCTTTTCATCCTCAGTCAGATGGACAGTCGGAACGCACTATCCAGACGTTTGAGGATATGTTGCGTGCTTGTGCTCTCGACTGGAGTAGCGACTGGGAGGAGCATTTGCCATTGATCGAATTCACGTACAACAATAGTTGGCACGCGTCCATCCGGATGGCACCGTATGAGGCGCTCTACGGGCGGCGTTGTCGATCAATGAAGCGTCCGATTTGGTCGGGACCGAACCGGATATTGTCCTAGAGATGAGGCGGAAGGTGGATTTGATTCGAGAACGGATGTTGACCGCTTAGAGTCGACAGAAGTCGTATGCCGACGTCCGTCGTCGACCTTTGGAATCCGAGGTGGGGGACCACATGTTGCTAAAGGTGTCGCCGACGAAGGGAGTTTTTCGCTTCGGGAAGAAGGGAAAGTTGAGTCCGAGATTTATTGGACCCTTTGAGATTCTCGAGCGAGTCGGTGAGTTGGCATACCGTTTAGCGCTACCTCCGGCCTTGAGTCACGTTCATAACGTTTTCCATGTTTCGCAGCTGAGGAAATATGTTCCGGATCCTAGTCATATCATCGACTTTGGCGAGATCGATATTGCCGAGGACATTACCTTCGAGGAGCATCCCTTAAAGATTTTGGAGCACCGTGAGAAGCGACTGAGGCATAAGACCATTCCATTGGTCAAAGTGCAGTGGTCGAGACATGGTGTCGAGGAGGCGACTTGGGAATCCGAGGATAGCATGCGTGCTAAGTATCCCGAGTTGTTTATTTCTTAAGTTTCGGGACGAAACTTGTTTTTAGAGGGGTAGAATGTAATATCCGCATTTTTCCCTTCTCTTATTATTCTCATTTTGGTGCATTTTCGTTTTTAACAACTCGCTTGTAACCGTATTGACATTTTGAGGATATTTAATATTGAACTTTTTGTCGTTCGAGCTTGTTTCGGACTCGTTTTACTCGATTGATGTTTCATGTTGTTTTCGTCGTTATTTCGGGTATTATCGTAATCGTCGTTCGGAACCGCCGTTTCGGGGTTGCCGAAGATCCATCTCGTGTTATTATGAGCGTTGTGAGCTTTTGTTTGGTGTTTTGACCATGTGTCGTACATTTCGGATGTTTGGGCCGTTTTGTAAATTTCCCAAACTTTTGGGAAAATTACGTTTGTTGTTGTTTTTCTGAACCTTTGAGTAGTCGGGAATATGCTTTCCTTCGGCACGTAAGTTCATCGTTTCAGGTCCCTTACGGCCGTACCATCGTGAATTGTTCACCGTTGTATTTCGATTCTTTTTCGGTACCTCCCTCATTCATTCTGGCCTGTACTCCACAGAAAGGAATGTTACGTACGTAACACCCTTTTGGTTACGTACGTAACGCCCTAGTGTAATTCGGTACAGGCATTTCTGCCTTTTTGGTTACGTACGTAACACCCTTTTGGTTACGTACGTAACGCCCTAGTGTATTTCGGTATAGGCATTTCTGCCTTTTTCGTTACGTACGTAAGGCTCTTATGGCTTACGTACGTAATGCAACTTATGTACGTTAGCATGTGGTGGCTAACGTACATAACGGGGCCTGGGTTTATAAACCCAGGAGTTGACCGATTCGGTCATTTTTCATCCCTCTCCTTCCCATCCGACTCCTAGGCGATCTTGGTATTTCCGGCGATTTGAAGCTTTGTAACTCCGAGCCATCATATTCTTTGAGTTTTTGGAGTATATTATCAACCTCTAATCGTGTTCTTCGTCAATATTCAAGGTAAACTCCTAAAACCTTGTTTTGGGTAAATGGAAGGGGGTTTTCATGTTTCGTCCGATTCGTTCCGTATGTTAGATTAATACATGATGTACATGATTAATCTTGTTGGTTTTGTTGGTTTCCCTACGGATTCAGGGTATATTTCGTAGTAATTTTGTAATCGAGAGGGTTTGGTTGTGGTCCGCCCTCGTTGTTGTTTCTATACGAATATACATGAATCGTAGGCGGGTTTTCGGGTGTATTCCAATTTCCATATTCGTTTAGGATTGGTTGTGATTGTGTTCTTCGAATCGTTAGGTTCGTGATTGTCGGTTCCTAGCGTTCGTCGGTGTTTCCTTCCGTTCGTTTACGTCATCAATTATTCAAGGCAAGTATTTTTGGAAACCTTTATGCTTAACGTGGAATGGTAATGTATTTTGTGTGTGATTTGCTCACCTCGTGTTGGTCCGACGGGATCAAGGAGGGAATCCAAAGGGTTGAGTCCTGGATTCATGAGTTTGTTTAGCTAGCCAGCTCGGGAGGGTCCTTAGAGGCCTCGGGCGGGATCTATGATATTACTCTGTTCCCAAGGCGATGCATGTGCGTGTTTTGTTTTATAATATGGCCAGCTCGGGAGGGTCCTTAGAGGCCTCGGGCGGGATCTATGATATTACTCTGTTCCCAAGGCAAATTGTTTGACTGTTTGTTTCCGGAAAAGACATGTCTGGTTTTGGCTTTTGAAATTGATATTGGTGCATGTACTATGAAATGTGTAAGCGATTGGTTTGCCTTGATTACTTGTACTAGCGTAATTGCTAACCCCTTTGGGGACCCGTTTTGTGGAAATTCTTGTTATGGATTTCAGGATATGATTATCCGGACGAGCGAGCACCGGGACAGCACAAGGATGTTGGCCAGGGTCGTTGACACGTGCATTTGGGTCTTCTTATTTCTTTTGTCCATCTCGATATGGTTGTCCCCAAATTTATAAACTTATAGATTGTACTCGCGAGTACTTAAGCTTTTCATTTTAAACTCAGTTTTGTACTATTTTAAATTGTTACATTGTCGGTTGATGTTTAATTCGCCGGTTGCTCCGGGCGTATTTTCATATGTCATATTATTTAAATGTGTATCTTCGCTAACCGAGACGGTTAGTCGAGTGGTGTTTTCTTGTTGTAGCCTGGTGGGTCCCATGTAGGGGTCCACGACGCTGTAATATACTCCGAATATCTCGGGATGTTACAGGTATAATCACTTTTGATGGGAATGTTATACGAGGATCGGAGTTTTTTGGTTATCTTGGGTCTATTCTTCAAAAGGATGGAGAATTAGACGGTGACGTGACTCATAGGATTAAGGCGGGATGGTTGAAATGGAAGAGCGCAACGGGGTTATTATGTGATCAAGGCGTACCTTACAGATTAAAAGGAAAATTTTACCGAACAGCAATTAGGCCTGCACTTTTATATGGCACAGAATGCTGGCTATATAGCATAGTCATGTGCATAAGATGAATGTGGCGGAAATGCGTATGCTAAGATGGATGTGTGGTCATACGAGAAAGGATCGACATAGAAATGATGTAATTAGGAAAGAAGTACGAGTGGCCCATATGGAGGATAAGTTGTTGGAGAGTCGGTTATGGTTCGGACATGTGAGACGGAGGCCGATTGATGCACCGGTGCGGAGGCTTGAAGAATGAGGAGTGCACAGGCCGGTGAGGGGTAGAGGAAGACCTAAACAGACTTGGATAAGAGTGATTGAGAATGATGAGATTTTTTGGGATTTGAGAAATTATGACGTTGGATAGGACGACGTGGAGAGAGAGCATTCGGGTGGTTGATTATGTTTGAGGTTTTTTTTTTTGCATAATGATTACTACTATTTTTTATTTACTTTTTATTATTTATTTATTTTTGCATATTTATTATTACTTTTTTTTTCGTACTAAACTTTAAATCTATCACTTTTGTCTTTTCATAAGACTATTTTATTGGAGACGACTTGACGTTTACAGAGATTGATTCATGTTAGCCGATCCCAAAGCATTTTGGGACTAAGGCTCTAATGTTGTTGTTGTTGTACAAACTACAACTTTTTCTCTCTCTTACAAGAAGGCTACAGCCTTATTTTGTAATACCAGAGCTTCAGCTCTTGTTTTTCTTTTTCTCTCTAGCTATATTTTTACTTTGGTGTGTATTTTAACATGCAAACTAGTATCTTATTTATAGGCTTAAAACTATGCATTCATGTCATGCCTTACATCACTCTTCCTTATTTTCTTGTCAACCTTCAAACTTAGCCTACACTTTTGAATGTTGAATTCCATGCTTCCAGAATTTTTTAGCTGCTGCATGTGTGCTTGTTACAACTACTACTTCTAGAAGGCTTTGAGTTCTACTTGTCGAACAACAAACCTCATATGTTCGGCCAGTGTGGGCCTAATGTTTGACTAATTCTAGTTCCTTTTTCCTTTTTTCTCGTTGAATCTTATTCAGATGGGAGGAGGCTTAGATGGTAACTTCAGTGATTCTGAACTAAATGAATATGAAGAAAAGCCTTATGATGAGCTTCATTTGAACATTAATAATCTGGATCGGGTGCATATAAAAAGCTATGGAAAGACAGTGTCCCTTGGTAGGATGCTTCAAGAGAGAGACCAAGTTCACCACACAATCTGTGAAGGTAGGTTAATCGTCGTCCATTCTTTATATTCCGCAGCAATTATTTTTCATACCGTGGCGCGATTTTTGCTAAAGCCAAGTTCTATTTATTTTTTTTTTTTGGTTAATTTATTTATTTAGAAACAAGGAAGCTGCAAAGAATCGTGAGCCATCATATTAAGGTTTGCGAACATTGGGTGGAGTTGGAGAAAAAGAAACAACAACTTGATTCATGGAGCAAAGAACTCAAAAAGCGTGAAGCATTAATCGAAACTGAGAGACAAAAACTTGAAGAGACTAAAATGAAGGTTAGTGTTTGTTCATAAGGATAATGCTAAGATATATCCATAGTGCGACACTTTCAACAATCTCTTATCATTACATTTGAATTTTGAGCATCATTATTTGCCAATTCAATTGTTGGTGATATGTAATGTTTTTTTCTATTTCTGTCAGAGTGATTTGAGAAAAAGTGTACTTCAATTGGCTTTTGAGGAGCAGAGGGGAAATGTCGTAAGGCTAGTTGAAGAACAAAAGGTTTGGTTCTTTTTTTATTTTATTTTCAAGCCAAGGAAATATACTACACATAGATCTTGTAATTAAATAAGTCAATTAATACGGGTTCGAATTGTTTTCTTGACCTATAATACGCAGCGAGAGAAGGAGGCAGCTCTCGAAAAGGTTCTCGAGCTGGAGAGAAGTTCAGAATGTGAGAAGCGGAACTTGGAACTGGAAATTAAGTTACTTAGAGCAAAATTAGAGTTGACGAAACTCGTGGGAAATGGCGTTAATGATGATGACGATGATGCATCTATTCAGCAGAAGATAGATGGGATGCCTACAATAAGGCAGGAGGCTTTCAAAAAACTTATCGCGGTGAGACATCTAAAATGTTAAAGCTATAGAATAATCTATCTTCACAAGTTTCCCATACACAAGTGTCTACATATGGCATACATATACTTGCATGTTCAACTGTTTTTAAATGATATGTGATGAAACACGAATATAAATTGAATATAGTAGTAGTGAACACGTCTACTTAAAATACTAAATTGATGATTACTTGCGATAATTGCAATAATTATGTCTCATTCAGTGACTGATATTCTAAAATCAATATGTAAATAGGAAATTGGTACTAGTTTTCATATAGCATACAACTCTAAGATATATTCTCAATAACAATTTTTTTAAAAACAATACAAATATTTGAAGGATATAAGATATCTATGAAACCAAATGATCGTGTTGCTTGTTTTCAGGGCTTGTGTAATTTGCTGAGTGTTGGCTGCGTTAGTACTACTAATGATGCGAAGATCTCTAAGAATGTATGCGGCCTAAGATTCCCACTCGGACGACCTCAGATTAAGGACGGCGAACTTTGCGCCTTGTGGGCAAAGAAAATGAAGAATCCTGAATGGAACCCATTTGTGATCTTCGTAGATGAAATTGGGAATGCCCGGGTAACTCGAGATCTCGTATCAATTATCCTCTTGCCTCATTTACACAGGACCCTAATGAAATGCATCCCCTTTAGCATGTTCTCATTTGTCCAATAAAATGATTCATCCATCCTACTTTCAAAACATGATTTTGAGCCCAACTGAAGAATATACTTTCGAAATAAAATTTTAATATTCAACTTAAATTTATATAATATTCCTTCATTCATTATACAGATCACATTATTAGTTGATTAAAAAAAATAAAAAACAAGTAAAATTAGATGCTTAAAACGAGTTGTTTTTTTGTTCCATCAGTCACGAGCACATGTTATTATCATGCATACTAATAGTTGGTGTTTAATTAATATAGTGGTTACTGAACAAGAATGACGAGTTGTTACGAGGCATGGAGTATGAATGGGGATATGAAGTCTATGATGCAGTTACCACAGCTTTGATTGTGCTGCAAAATTACAACCCAAGTGGATCTTATATTGTCCCTCAACTGTGGAGCTTTATGGAGAACAGGAAGGCCACCGAAAGGGAAGTCGTTGCTTATATCATCGTCCAGTTGTTGACTTTCAAGCGCGGGGAAACTTGAAAAAAAAAAAAAAAAGAGAAACCATCGGGGCGTGGGACTTACGGTTGAAGAGCCTACTTGTTAAAAACATTTCACCATTGTAATTAGTTTGTTTTTGTGGCATCTACAAGAGGTTTCTCTTGCCATATTTAGAGTGATATAATATAAATATGGCAAGTTTATGTATATATAGAAATATGAGTATCTTACTAGGTGTTCTTGGAGTGCGAATTATAAGTCCTGTGGTGTTTTCTTATTTCACTCAACAGTAAGGTGAAAATTGCAAAAGTTGTTCATTAAGATTCTGTTCTTCTAAATTGAATGTTGTTGAATGGAATTGAACTGAATTGAATTTTGCTAAATCGAATTGAATTGAACTTAATAATAGTAATAATAATTAGTAATTTTAGATAACAATATATACACAACATTAATAATATATATTATACCAACAATAGTAATAATATAGTAATAATAAGAATAATTGATAATAATACAATAATAATAATTAGTATTAGTATTATTTATAATATTATTGATAATATAAAGAATAAATCTCACATATACAAGAACAATAAAATATTTATATTACAACAACAATAATAATAATATTAATAAATTCATCTACAATACTGCACATTATATATAATACTATTGATATAATAGTAATAAAATTATTAATAATACTATAAATTACATATAATACTATTGGTAATGTTGATATTAATAATTATTATTATTAATAATAAAATTATTGTTATATTTCAACAAAAACAACAACAATAATAATAATAATAAAATTTTATTCACAATATTACGAATATTATATAATATTACCGATAATATTAGTTAATATCAATAATATTCCTAGTAATTAACCGTATTGGAAAATGATATATACAACAATAATTATTATTTATATTACAACAACTAAACAAATAATGATAAAAAATAAATAATTATAAAAATTATTACATATAATATTATGATAACATAAATAATAATAATTAATATAATAATTATAATAGTTATTAATAATGTTGATTTTGAAGCTGAATCGAACTGTGCTGAATTGAATTGAAGTTTGCTGAATTAAACTGAAATGTATTACACTCAAAGTAAGAGAGTCTAGTTATAGTGTGTTATTTTATGCACAATATATTTAAGTGTGGTAATTATTGTCCTTTACGTAATTTGTGTACAAATGTCGTTGACAGTTGAGAAATAACACGTGATATGAGCATAAAATGTACGTAGGAACAATCTTACAGGAAGTAATCCTATTTGATACAACTTAATCTATGAACCGTTCGCAGACGAGTTCTTACAGTTTTGAGACTTATCGATGTTTATACTTAGTAAAATATTTCAACACCAAATATAATCAAAGTAATAACATTAGATTACGAGCTGTAATCTTTTGAGGTAAAAAGGTATTTTATTGATAAACATATTACATTGTTGTTTAAATTTAAAGATTACATCGGAAAGCAAACATGAGACAATTTAAATGCAGCTAACAAAAGTCTTATCCCCTATAAACTGATGTTTCTAAAATTTCCGAGAGGGGTCATGCTCGGTTCCCTTCCACCAGTTGACTAAGGCGTCTCCTCCTCGATCCCTGTATATGTTCCTTCCTTTCTGGGATATGTCAAAGGAGAGAATCCAGTCTTCTAGTACGTCTAATCCATCAGTTTTTGAAATTAATGACCGGTCCCACTTCTGACACAGTTCGACTTCCACTATTGCACGATACTGCGGTTTGAATTTTGAAATCGCGGTTTTTAAGGCATTAAAGTCCAGGTGTCATTTTAGTATAGAAAGATAAATCGTTTTAAATTCAGACGATGCATGTGGACTGGAAACATTTTGTAAGTTCGATAGTCTAAATTTACATACGCCTAAAATGTTAATTGAAATCCTATAGTGTATGCGTTGTATCCGTGAAAATAAAGCATTCCCACTTAAAAGGTACATACATGATTCAATTTTTACAGCAATTATGGATTAATACTGTATTCTTGGGTCATACTGTGTTCACTCTTAATTAATGCACACGTCATCTGTAGAAAGGTAATAATGCCTTCTTCTTACTACAGTTTAGATATAACTTGGAGTTCTTAGAGTGTACAATTAATTAAAGTGGACACTGTATTCATGGGTCTTACAGCATTCCCTCTCAATTGATGACTACAATGTAAAAACTTATAGGGAGTCAAGCTGTAGCATTCCTAATTTTTGGCGAAGCATGGAGAATTTGGTGGTGCTGAGAGGTTTTGTAAAGATGTCTGCTAACTGGAAGTCTGTATGAATCTTCTCGATTTGAACATCTTTATCCTCAACATGATTCCGAACAAAATGATGCTTCATATCAATATGCTTAGTACTGTGAGTGCAGTACATGATCGTGCGGGATTGCAATTGCACTTGTGCTATCGCACATGATTGGAGTCTATTGCATTGGCGCCATAGTCTTGTAACTGCTACTGCATCTATAGAATTTGCATACAACAACTTCCAGCAGCATAGTATTCCGACTCAGCTATAGAAAGCGAGTTGGCCGATTGTCTCTTACTGAACCATGACATGAGTCTTGGTCCAAGGAAGTGACAAGGTCTGCTCGTACTCTTCCTATCCAACTTACAGTCTCCGAGATCCAAGTCGTTGTAGCCTACCAAATCAAATCCTCATTCCTTAGGATACCACAATTCTACATCGATTGTTCCTTTTACATACTTAAGGATTAGTTTGGCTGTGGTGAAGTGTGGCTCTTTAGGTATCTGATACCGAGCACACACTCCTAGAGCAAATTGGATATCGGGCCTGCTAGTTGTTAAGTACAGGAGTGAGTCTATAAGCTTCTTGTAGAGTGACTGATCAAACGACTTTCCATCTTCGTCAGTACTTATCTGTGTGGAAGTGCTCATGGGGGTGGATGATGATTTGGAAGTGTTCATCCCAAACTTGTTGAGTAGCTCCTTGTTGTATTTCTCTTGGTTGATAAATATATCTGTAGGAAATTGTTTTACCTGCAATCCTAAGAAATAACTAAGTTCTCCCATCATACTCATTTAAAATTTGCTTTGCATGAGATGAGATAATATTTGACATAAAGCAAGGTTAGTTGAATTAAAAATAATATTATCTACGTATATTTGAACCATAAGAAGATCGCCACCTTCCTGGATTTTGAAAAGGGTTTTATCGACTGCACCTTTCTCAAAATCCGTCTCTTCCTGTACATAGAGTACAGTACCTTGTGTACTCTGTATTTTTCTATGGGTGGTCACACCGGCATCTATATCTCCAATTATTAGTTCCTGGGGGTGATCTCTCAACCCTCTTATTTGGTTCTAGTTTGGTATCTCGTGCTATATTCTGATGAGCTGTAGCCTCAGCTTCAGCTTCTACAGCATTGGCATCGACTACTTTTGTTCTTACAGCGGTGGAATTTATTTATAGGTTCACAACATGTTCTATTGTAGTCTGAGGGATCTCATCAATAGTGTCTGGATGTTGTGGGTTAGGTCTTCTATTCCTGTTGGGTCACAATGTGGTTCATCAATGACTACTGAACATATTCCTCTATTGTCAGCTTTCGTCTGTTAAATATCCCAAATGCTTTGCTGACAGATGAGTATCAAAACAAAAATACCCTCATCCAACTTTTCATCGAAGGTCTTCAGTTGATCCTTCCCACTGTTGAGCACGTAACACCTGCATCCAAAAATGTGAAAGTATGCAACCATTGGAGTTTTGTTATTCCGTACCTCATATGTTGTTTTGTTGTGATGCTTGTTGATGATACAACAATTTTGTGTGTATCATGCTGTATTTGTTGCTTCTACCCAAAAATGCTGCGACAACTTGCTTGCGGCTAACATGGTCCTTCTCGCTTCTTTCAACGTTCCATTTTTACGCTCGGCGACACCATTTTGTTGAGGAGTCCGGGCTGCTGAGTATTCATTTATATGCCATTGTCCGTACAATATTGCTCTATAATGCGATTTGTGAATTCTGTGCCTCTGTCGGAACGAATGGATACAATACTCAACCCTTTTTCATTTTACAGCCTTTTCAGGTGTTCCGACAGCTTTGTGGTAGTTTCTTTCTTCTTGTTCAGAAAGATAGTCCAAGCATACCTAGAAAAATCATCAATAATAACAAGACAGTATTCCTTACCTCCCAGGCTTACAGGGTCTACAGTGTAATACCCGAGAACTTCGGTCCAATTTTGTTGAGTTTTCTGCGGATTATCGGATTGGCGTTGTCCATGTCTTTGGTATGTTGTGCCACGTATGGTCGTGTCAGGAGTTTGTTGGTATATAATCGGATATTTGCGCCGTTTTGTGCGGAAGCGTAAATAAATTGCGGAAATAAATCACACCAAGATTTATTGAGGTTCGGCTATTAACGAAGCCTACGTCCTCTCTCGATGTATCTTTTTCTTTAGAATTAAGATCAAAACCTCTACGCCTCTCTTCTATCGGTCGAGGGATTACCGTTACAAGCTCGTCTTCTATCGGTCCGAGTAAAACCGTTTTTCCTTTTCTATTGGATAAGGAATCAACCACTCTAGCTTTCCATCGGTACTAGATAAACCTCACTAAGATAGCGATTGTGATTCTAACAATGCCGGATCCTTGATCCTAATAACACCGAATCAAATCGTATCTTTTCTTTTTCTCGCTCGTGTATAATGTTGAATGTATAAACACTCAAACTAACAATATAAGCTCAATATTACAACAACAATGTAAGTATATGATTCTCAGATGTATATTTCGTTTGCTTGAAGTTGTTGTGCTCAAACAATACCATAGGGATGGTATTTATAGGCATTTCCCATAAACTAGCCGTTGCTGGCTGTTTTGACTTGCTAGCGGCACTAGCCTTCCTCTGGTAGCGTGCGCTAATATCTTAGCGTGCCTGTAGCGTGCGCTAGACATTCCCGATTTGATCCGGTAACCGTTTCTTCTTTAGCGTACGTTATGCCTTCTGCCTTACGTACGTAATCTTCTTGTATTAGCGTGCGTTAGTAACACATTGTAGCGTGCGCTAATCCAATATATCCGTTGCATGGATTGTCAAAGTATCCGTTTGATATGCTGACTTTGACCTGCTTTTCCCAACGTTCTGATTGACTTGATTCAAATCTTCTTAGCGTGCGCTATTCATACTTTGTAGCGTGCACTAATGCTGACTTCATTTCATACGTTATTCTGTGTTTGAATTCCTTCACAACGGTAACAAGACTTCGATAGCGTGCGTTAATGATAACGTGTAGCGTGCGCTATCTCATCAGCTGACTTCACTTCAGCTTACTTCGAAACTTGGCTGATATGCAGTTGACTCCTCGTTAGCATGCGCTAACGTTTGAACACTTGCGTGCGCTAATGCAGTCCAGATTGCAACTTTTTGCGTCTTCGTCTGCTTCGTCGTTTTGCTTCGCCTCGATGTTGTTTTGTTTGTTTAGCCACATTAATCATCAAAACACAAATAATATGTGGAATAAATATTCCAACAATCTCCCCCTTTTTGATGATTACAAAACAACTCTTGAATTGGATAAAACTTGTAAAAAAATATATGTATATATATATATATATATATATATATATATATATATATATATATATATATATATATATATATATATATATATATATATATATATACGAATCAAAGTTTTAGGCTTTGATCGTTTCGTTAGTTTCTCCAATTCTCTTTTCTTTTCGACATCTCCTTTATTTTTCGACTCCATCGTTTTTCAATTTTTCAACTCCCCCTATTTGTATTCTTTTCTTTTCTTTTCGACTTCTTCGATTTTTCTCATTTTTATCTCAATTCATCTACTTCTCCCCCTTTTTGTCTTCATCAAAAAGTATAAAAATATAGAATATATCAAATGAAATATAAATATGCATGATACCAATTTATGAATTAATAAGGGTATAAGCTCCCCGTGAAAATATTATTTCTCCCTCAAAAATATTCCTTCTCCCCCTTTGTAAAATATCATTTGTTAAAATTTATTTTTGGGGATCCAACCTATAGTTAGTTTTTCTTTTGAAACGTAGACGATATTTGAAATGTTTGTTCCTTTAGGAACCCAAATCTTTTTAATTTTTATCGTCCGTCTTGGGCTTTTGCAATTTGAAATGTGATGCCCGATTTTCAAACATTTTTCGCATCGGGGAATTTTGAAATTGACGGATTCTTTTTTCGAACGTGGTTTGAATCCTAACCCCTCTTTATTTAGAGTATATTTTTGAACACATAACATTTGTTCAAATTTATCGTTGCCGCACGAGAATTTCTTTGTCAAAATTTTTAGTTCATCTTGAACTTTTAAAAGATCATTCTTTAAAATATTCTCGTTTTCAATGCATTTCGAATGATCGATTTCAACAAATTTTCCTTTTTCAAGTATTTTGGAATTTTCAATTTCCAAAGTTTTATATTTAGACTTGAGGGATTTAATTTCGTTTAAAGCATTTTGATAGTCCGTATGTAATAACTCGAATGCTTCAAAGAGTTCGTCGTAGGAGTTACTTACTTGGCTTTCGACGTCGCTATCGTCGAATGAACTCCGGGCCATGAGCGCGAGATTATTTTGGTCGAGAAAATCTTCATCGGGATCTTCGTCGCTCCATGTTGCGATTAAAACCTCCTTTTGCTTTACTCGACAGTTCTTGGCAAAGTGGCCTGGTTTACCACATAATCGACAGGTATTGTCGGGTTTCTTCGATTCGCCCGCTTGGATGTCCTTCTTTCTCCGGTTTAATAAGTGTTGGAACTTATTAATATTCTTGGCATAATATGCCATTTCTTCGTCGCTGTCGTCCACCGGAATTTCTTCTTTCTTTCTCGGTACCTTAGCCTTGAAGGCTATCGACCTCTCCTTCGGTTTCGGTTTAGCATTCCAAGATTTTAGAACAATCTCGTAGTTGATAAGAGAACCAACGAGAGCACTAAAATCGAGAGTATATAAATCTTTGGATTCTATTATTGTCGTAACCGTACCGTCCCATTCTCGAGGTAGTGATCGGAGAATTTTCTTTACTTTCTCACTACTCGAAAGTGGTTTTTCGAAACATGCTAATCCATTAGTTATGACCGAAAATCGGTCGAGCATAATCGAGATGGATTCGTCGTCCTTCATTTGGAATAATTCATAATCGTGAAGGAGCATGTTTATCTTCGTCTCTTTGACTTGGGACGTACCTTCGTGTGTTACCTCAAGCATTTTCCAGATTTCTTTGGCACTATCGCATGATGATATCCGGTTATGTTCTTCCGGATTTAAGGCACAATAAAGGAGTTGAGTTGCCTTACAATTGAAATGGTCGTTTTTCCAATCAGAGTCGTCATATTCTTCAAAAGTTTTAAGCGTACCGTTGGAATTCGTTGGAATTTTTGGACCAAGACAAATCACCTTCCAAAGTTCGATGTCGTAAGCTCGAATGAATATCGACATCTTCTTCGTCCAAGTCATGAAGTTCGCGCCATCAAAAAATGGTGGTCGGTTGAGAGCAAGGCCTTCAGCTGGAGAGATTTGAAACGCCATTTTGGATCTTCTCCTCGGATGTTAAGCCGCGTATTGGAGTACCTCTCCGATACCAATTGTTGGTATATAATCGGATATTTGCGCCGTTTTGTGCGGAAGCGTAAATAAATTGCGGAAATAAATCACACAAAGATTTATTGAGGTTCGGCTATTAACGAAGCCTACGTCCTCTCTCGATGTATCTTTTTCTTTAGGATTAAGATCAAAACCTCTACGCCTCTCTTCTATCGGTCGAGGGATTACCGTTACAAGCTTGTCTTCTATCGGTCCGAGTAAAACCGTTTTTCCTTTTCTATTGGATAAGGAATCAACCACTCTAGCTTTCCATCGGTACTAGATAAACCTCACTAAGATAGCGATTGTGATTCTAACAATGCCGGATCCTTGATCCTAATAACACCGAATCAAATCGTATCTTTTCTTTTTCTCGCTTGTGTATAATGTTGAATGTATAAACACTCAAACTAACAATATAAGCTCAATATTACAACAACAATGTTAGTATATGATTCTCAGATGTATATTTCGTTTGCTTGAAGTTGTTGTGCTCAAACAATACCATAGGGATGGTATTTATAGGCATTTCCCATAAACTAGCCGTTGCTGGCTGTTTTGACTTGCTAGCGTGCGCTAGCCTTCCTCTGGTAGCGTGCGATAATATTTTAGCATGCCTGTAGCGTGCGCTAGACTGTTCCAAGTTTCAGTCCAGTAGCTTCGTTTCTTCTTTAGCGTACGTTATGCTTTCTGCCTTACGTACGTAATCTTCTTGTATTAGCGTGCGTTAGTAACACATTGTAGCGTGCGCTAATCCAATATATCCGTTGCATGGATTGTCAAAGTATCCGTTTGATATGCTGACTTTGACCTGCTTTTCACAACGTTCTGATTGACTTGATTCAAATCTTTTTAGCGCACGCTATTCATACTTTGTAGCGTGCGCTAATGCTGACTTCATTTCATACGTTATTCTGTGTTTGAATTCCTTCACAACGGTAACAAGACTTCGATAGCGTGCGTTAATGATAATGTGTAGCGTGCGCTATCTCATCAGCTGACTTCACTTCAGCTTATTTCGAAACTTGGCTGATATGCAGTTGACTCCTCGTTAGCGTGCGCTAACGTTTGAACACTTGCGTGCGCTAATGCAGTCCAGATTGCAACTTTTTGCGTCATCGTCTGCTTCATCGTTTTGCTTCGCCTCGATGTTGTTTTGTTTGTTCAGCAACATTAATCATCAAAACACAAATAATATGTTGGATAAATATTCCAACAGAGTTGACACGCCTCTGATTTCCGTTTCAGATCATTGCATGTGTTTTTGACTCATTTCAGTGTAGCGCACGCTACCACTTGTGGTGTAGCACGCGCTACCGTGCCATTGTTAGCGCACGCTACCTGATGTATAGCGCACGCTAACTGGTAGTCCAGGAGCTACTGGACTGGGACTGGAGTCCCATTAACGTACGCTAAGGAATCAGGCTAACGCATGCTAGTTTGGGTGTGTAGCGCATGCTATTGCCTTTTGACAGCGCGCGCTAATTGGACGGATAGTTGGGTCAGTAGGGTATGGACTTCGGCCAGACTATCAGGTAGCGCACGCTAGTCGGCCCATGCGCGAGCTAACTCGCCGGGCTTAGTGAACGTTATCCGGATGCAGCACACGCTGCCCCGACCGGACAAAAGTTTCTGAACTGCGGCCCAGGCCGATAGCGCATGCTAACTGGACTCGCTAGCGTGTGCTAATTCGCGCCTGTATATATATTAGTGTTGTGGTCAACTCTTGTCACTTTTCATCCCCATTTCTCTCCTCCGGCCTTCTAGGCGATTTCAAGGGGTTGAAGACAAGTATTTCGACTAGATACCCTTTGATATCAATCCTTTTCAACTTCTATCATGGATTTATCAAAGATCTACCATTTTCTCCAAGGATTTTAGGTAAGATCACTTGAACCCTTGATTTTTGGGGATTTTGGGGGTTTGTGAGGTTTCGACCGATTTAATCCGATCTAGCCCAGATTGTTGTAAGATCTTCGTTGTATACTCGATATCCTTTGTTAATCTTGAGGCTTTGTGGAAGGAACTTCATAAATTCTTATGTTCGTCGATTATGTTGGTGTGAGCCTTTGAGATGTCCGAAGAAATGCTCCAATGGGTAGAAATTAGGATGATCCCAATATTTTCGAAGTATTGTTGATTCATGGTGGTATTATTTTCATAGTATTCGTGGGCTGTCAAATTCTTGGTCGTTTTTGGAAGTTCGAAGGCTACCCGACCGTGTCCGTTCGTCGTTTCGTCGCTCGTGGTATCGAGGCAAGTATCTTGCCCATACGTTTCATATTTCGTAGACGTAATTGTTGGTTAATGATTTTATGTGCTATCCGAATGTTTAAATGAACCTTAAAAGGATCGGTATGTTCTCGATAAATGTTGTCTTTCAAAAGATAACTCATATGCTTCGTAAACAAATGTGTTTTCGGAATATGTGTGTTGGTTTCGTATGTTGGAAGATGTTACAATAATATTTAGTGAATATAGTAGACCGTATTAATTGCCGAGGATTATGTATTGATAAGTGTAATTGTTATGAGAAAATGTGATACCGTGTGATATGAATTGTGACTCATTTATAAGGAGGTGGTGATGTTAATTGTGGTTTGTAAATTGTACTTTATTGTGTGATCGTTGTAAGTGATGTGCCTCCGAGTAAGATTGTTGAATCTCCGGGATCCGTACTTGCTAGTACGGGTCGGGCGTGACCGTAGGGTTATCCAATCGGGTATGTCTTGCAGGGACTCCGAGGTTCGTGGCTTGTTAGCACGATGCCAGGGATAACTTGTGGGGTTATCCATCGGGTATGTCTTGCGGGGACTCCGAGGTTCGTAGCTTGTTAGCGCGATGCCGGGATAACTTATGGTTGTGGATTGATCGTGTGATGTACGTGTCATGGGTTGTCCAATCGGGTAAGTCTCGTGGAGGCTCCGAGGTTCGTAGCTTGCTAGTGCGATGCCGAGACAACTATGAACGTATGTATGGTTGTGATTGTGTGACTGTTGTCACTGTGATATGTGAATTGGTATGGTTCCCCGTTAGGTTATTCACTCGGGTATGTTCTGCGGGAGCATCTGAGGTTCGTGGCTTGGTATCACGGGACGCGAATAATCCTTGGGAATATGTTGTTATGGATGATTGGGTCGTGAACCCCGTGCTTAGTGATTTGGGTCGTGGACCCCGTGCCTTTTTACCTGAAATGTATTTTGGAAAATAATTTTTGGGCTGTGTCCCTAAGTGTTTTCTAAAGATTTGAGAATTCTTAAATCCCAAATATTTTCAAAACTCCAGAGATTGTAAATGTCTTGTAAGATGTACTTTGGGTTTATTTTCCACCTTTTATGATTTGAACTGTCATGATCAAGTGATTTATCTCGGGAAGTATATTCACGATTATTATGTTCTTGGAGTATGTTGCGTATGGCTTGTATTTGCGTTTTATACTTGCACTAGCAAAACAGTGGAGTTTTGCTAACCCCCGAGTAATCGGGGGGTGGGTGTCTGTATTGCGTCCAGGTACTTGCAGGTTGCTGGGGAGAAATTCACAGGATCGTTACGAAGGATGATGGAAGACGACGATACTAATCACATGAAGACCGTGTTGAGTATTTAGTGAAGTCTTGTTGTTTTACCTTTCCATTGTGGTATTTTCCGATTTATGGAAATATTGATGTATTCTAAACCCTGGGTGGGTATGAGTTGTGAGAAAGAGTAATGTACGTTTGATGTGTATGTTGTGTTAAAAGACCAAATCGGTCTAATGGTTCGTTATTTAGCCATGTCGGCATGTATTGCATTGTTGTGTCTTCTGTATTTAGCCTGGTAAATCCTCACAGAGAGGGTCTGCGGCGCTGTAATATTCCCGAGTGGTTTGGGGGTGTTACAGAATATGGTATCGGAGCTTAGGTTGCCGAAACCTAGGCTGTCGGGTCGAGTTGTGTGTTGTCGGGTCTTGTCTTGTCATGTCTTGTCAGATTTTGTCTGACTGAGTCGTGTCGCGACGCGTCGTCTGAGGTGTCGTTCGTGATTAGTATCGAGGTGCATCCATCATCTTCGTGCGATCTGTGGATGTAAGTCTCCCTACTTTGTTGTGTCTCGTGTTATACGAGCTTGTGTGATTTTCATGTTATGATGCGGAGTTAAATGCGAATCGTGAATACGTGATCCATGCTTGTTGATTCTCGTACTGTGCTAGAATGAAGAGTGATGCCAGTATATATGTGTATATGTGTGTATATATATATATCTTTGTATAAACCGATTTTACAGGAGTAATGTTTTGGTGTGGTTACGCAGTGAAAGGTTATCGATGCAATATTTTGAAACTCCGAATGTTTTGGAAAGTCACGTAAATCTTATTTTAAAACATCCTTCAAGAAAAGGGAAAAAGTTTGATCTCCGTCTAATGACCTCGAGACCCAAAACTTTGAGAATTTAAACTACTTATATTTTATTTTCATCTTGCATTGCAAATTTTCAAAATGTGAAATTTGATTTTGAAAACTCAAACGAGGTCTATCAAAATTTTTACTCAAGACGTCACTTTTGTTTTCAACTTTTCGATTTCTTGAATTTCAGTTAAAATGTATGTAGTGAGGATGTTATTATCTTGGCTATAATGCTCAGAGTTGTGATTAAAGTGGTGGTGTGAACGCTGAGTCGTTCGGTATACACTCGTCGAGATAGTTCTCTTGACCGAGAGGTGGAGACTCGGTCCGGAATGTTATTTAACTTCTGCTGGTTATCTATGTAATGTTATAATGATGTGAAATGTTGGCCTTTGTATTTGCACGATGTTGTTTATTTGTAATCTCCGGTCTAGTACCGTTGATAGGTGATTATGAATGTGTTACCAAACTTGCACAGTTAGCGCACGCCATCTTTTGTTGTGGAGCGCGCTTTCTAGTCGGGCAAAAGTTTGGGACTGTATTTTTGCTGTCGGGCCTAACTTTTGCAGTCGATCATCTGTGAGTGGATTTCATATGTGTTGTGGTCGTTGTTGTGTGTGATTATGTGATTTTTGTTGCGTTAGGTTGTTGCTTGTTATTATGCCGAAGGGCAGAGGTCGTGGTCGCAACTGTGGCACGGATGGGCACGGGAGTCACACGCGGGATTGAGAGAATATTACTAGGAACGATGTTGGCTTGGGTGTTGCTACTATATTGCAACAAGTAGCGGCTCAGATGACTCAGTTGACCCAGGCGGTTCAACGTAGTATTGACGCGAATCAGAACGTCGGCGAAAATCAATGGCTTCGCGAGGTAGTTTATATGAATCCCCATCGATTCGCCGGTGCTGCGGATGTGTTGGGCTGTGATGGTTGGCTTTTCCAGTTAGGAAATATATTCGAGGTTGTTGATTGTCCCGAAGAGCATAAGGTACCTATCGCTCAGTACCTTCTTGACAAAGATGCCGCTAATTGGTGGGAAGCAGTTAAACCTCGTGATCGTGATGTCACGTGGGCGGAGATCCAAGCATTTATGGAGGCTGAGTTTTATACGAAACTGATTAGAGAGCAGAGGATTCACGAATTTTATGTGGCAGAACCGCAAGATATAACGATGTCGCAGGCTATCATTGACTATAGCAGACAACTCAGTTATGTGCGAGATCGGGTGAAGACCGAAGAAGAGAGGATCCTTCACTTTGACAGATGGATGAAACCGGAGATTTGCCTGTATATGTCGGGACTCACTTTCACTTTGTTGAGAGATTATCAGGATCGAGCCTTAACCTATGAACTATCCTCGTTATCTTCGGATCCTGTGCCCGAGTCGAAGAAACAGAGGATGTCCGATGACCCTATGGGCAGTACGGGAGTCGATGTTTCTGGATCGCAATGTCGTAGTCTTTCCGATGTGAAGCTCCATCGCTCGACGCATGGGACTCAGAGTTCCAAGTCGTCTGCTTTGACCCCTGGTAAATCTAGGAGGTGTTTTAACTTCAACGTGTCGGGGCATGTTCGTGCGCATTGTCCTTCTCCGCCAGTAACGTGTTACAAGTGCGGACTCGAGGGACACCGGGTTCAGTTTTGCGAGTTGGTCACCGAACCTTCCGAGGCACAGACTTGAGCACTGATATCAGGTTTAACTCTGAGGAGTTCCTGAGAACTAGGCATATGTTATGTTATTTCCTTGCTTTGTTGTTTCAGATTTTTGAGATAAACTTCTTTTATTAGAAGTGCATTGGATTTTGAACATGTATCTTCAACTCTACCGACTTGTTTGTGCTTCTTGGTATTTTCTGAACTTGTTATATCCTTCACTTTTTGTTTTTTCGAACGAGTTGTGGTATTGTTTCGGATTTATCCACTTGACGTTGTGACTTATTCAAATGCGATTCCATTCCTGTGGATCTTATGCAGGTGCGTGTCTTATCGTCCTTACCAGATCACCTATTGTCTCGAGCCGAGGTGTGAACTTCGGAGTGTTATTTGATTCTTGTTTATTCGTCGTGAGTCGGACATTATTGTTCGACTGTTGTCCCCTTGATCGTTGTGGTTCGATCGTTTATTATCTGATTTTTGTTGATCTCGTATCGTGATTTTTGGAGCATTCAGATCACTTCGTAATTTCCTTATGTATGGGAAATTAGCTTTGTTGTCGGTCTTCCAACCCTGGGGTGGTGGGATTTTGTGTTTGCTCAGCATTTAGCTTGCATTTTGATTGGTGTGCTGTTTGGGTTGGTCAACCGCATTGATTTTTGTTTGTACATTCTCTTATCATTCTGGCGTAGCGATATGGACGGTAGCAGCCGCGTGCTGCATGTGATTCGTTACAGGTCGTTGACAGCGGACGGCGTATGTTATCTGGGTTTGTTTTGCGTTGATCGTTTATGTTTAAGTTTCGGGGATGAATCTTTTAAGAGGGGTAGAATGTAATGCCCGAGATCTTCATTCCAATTTCGTTGAGTTTTTCTGCGGATTATCGGATTGGCGTTGTCCATGTCTTTGGTATGTTGTGCCACGTATGGTCGTGTCAGGAGTTGACACGCATTTGATTTCCGTTTCAGATCATTGCATGTGTTTTTGACTCATTTCAGTGTAGCGCACACTACCACTTGTGGTGTAGCGCGCGCTACCGTGCCATTGTTAGCGCACTCTACCTGATGTATAGCGCATGCTAATTGGCAGTCCATAGGCAGTCCAGGAGCTACTGGAATGGGACTGGAGTCCCGTTAACATACGCTAAGGAATCGGGCTAACGCACGCTAGTTTGGGTGTGTAGCGCACGCTATTGCCTTTAGGCAGCGCACGCTAATTGGCCGGACAATTGGGGCAGTAGAGTATGGACTTCAACCAGACTATCAGGTAGCCCATGCTAGTCGGCCCTTGCGCGCGCTAACTCACTGGGCTTAGCGCACGTTATTCGGACGTAGCGCAAGCTACCCCGGCCGAACAGAAGTTTGTAGACTGCAGCCTAGGCCGATAGCGCACGCTAACTGGACTTGCTAGCGCGCGCTAATGCGCGCTTGTATATTTATTAGTGTTGTGGTCAACTCTCGTCACTTTTCATCCCCATTTCTCTACTCCGGCCTTTTAGGCGATTTCAAGGGGTTGAAGACAAGTATTTCGACTAGATACCCTTTGATATCAATCCTTTTCAACTTCTAGCAAGGATCTATCGAAGATCTACCATTTTCTCCAAGGATTTGAGGTAAGATCACTTGAACCCTTGATTTTTGGGGATTTTGGGGGTTTGTGAGGTTTCGACCGATTTAAGCCGACCTAGCCCAGATTGTTGTAAGATCTTCGTTGTATACACGAGATCCTTTGTTAATCTTGAGGCTTTGTGGAATGAACTTCGTAAATTCTTATGTTCGTCGACTATGTTGGTGTGAGCCTTTGAGATGTCCGGCGAAATGCTCCAATGGGTAGAAATTAGGATGATCCCTATATTTTCGAAGTATTGTTGATTCATGGTGGTATTATTTTCATAGTATTCGTGGGCTGTCGAATTCTTGGTCGTTTTTGGAAGTTCGAAGGCTACCAAACCGTGTCTATTCGTTATTTTGTCGCTCATGATATCGAGGCAAGTATCTTGCCCATACGTTTCATGTTTCATAGACGTAATTGTTGGTGACTGATTTTATGTGCTATCCGAATGTTTAAATGAACCTTAAAAGGATCGGTATGTTCTCGATAAATGTTGTCTTTCAAAAGATAACTCGTATGCTTTGTAAACAAATGTGTTTTCGGAATATATGTGATGGTTTCGTATGTTGGAAGATGTTATAATAATATTTATTGAATATAGTAGACCATATTAATTGCCGAGGATTGTGTATTGATAAGTGTAATTGTTATGAGAAAATGTGATACCATTTGATATGAATTGTGACTCATTTATAAGGAGGTGGTGATGTTCCTTGTGGCTTGTAAATTGTACGTGCTTGTTATTGTGTGATCCTTGTTAGTGATGTGCCTCTGGGTAAGATTGTTGAATCTCCGAGATCCATACTTGCTAGTACGTGTCGGGCGTGATCGTAGGGTTATCCAATCGGGTATGTCTTTCGGGGACTCCGAGATTCGTGGCTTGTTAGCGCGATGCCGGGGATAACTTGTGGGGTTATCCATTGGGTATGTCTTGCGGGGACTCAGAGGTTCGTGGCTTGTTAGCGCGATGCCAGGATAACTTATGGTTGTGGATTGATCGTGTGATGTACGTGTCATGGGTTGTCCAATCGAGTAAGTCTCGTGGAGGCTCCGAGGTTCGTAGCTTGCTAGTGCGATGCCGAGACAACTATGAACATACGTATGGTTGTGATTGTGTGACTGTTGTCACTGTGATATGTGAATTGGTATGGTTTCCCATTGAGTTATTCACTCGGGTATGTTCTGCGGGAGCATCTGAGGTTCGTGGCTTGGTAGCACGGGACGCGAATAATCCTTGGGAATATGTTGTTATGGATGATTGGGTCGTGGACCCCGTGCTTAGTGATTTGGGTCGTGGACCTCGTGCCTTGTTACCGGAATTGTATTTTGGAAAATAAATTTTGGGCTGTGTCCCTAAGTGTTTTCGAAAGACTTGAGAATTCTTAAATCCCAAATGTTTTCAAAACTTCCGAGATCGTAAATGTCTTGTAAGATGTACTTTGGGTTTATTTTCCACCTTTTATGATTTGAACTGTCTTGATCATGTGATTTATCTCGGGAAGTATATTCACGATTATTATGCTCTTGGAGTATGTTGCGCATGGCTTGTATTTGCGTTTTATACTTGCACTAGCAAAACAGTGGAGTTTTGCTAACCCCCGAGTAATCGGGGGGTGGATGTCTGTATTACGTCCAGGTACTTGCAGGTTGCTGGGGAGCAATTCACAGGATCGTTACGAAGGATGATGGAAGACGATGATACTAATCACATGAAGACCGTGTTGAGTATTTAGTGAAGTTTTGTTGTTTTGCCTTTCCATTGTGGTATTTTCCGATTTATGGAAATATTGATGTATTCTAAACCCTGCGTGGGTATGAGTTGTGAGAAAGAGTAATGTATGTTTGATGTGTATGTTGTGGTAAAAGACCAAATAGGTCTAATGGTTCGTTATTTAGCCATGTCGGCATATATTGTATTGTTGTGTCTTCTGTATTTAGCCTGTTAGATCCTCACAGAGAGGGTCTGCGGCACTGTAATATTCCCGAGTGGTTTGGGGGTGTTACATACAGGACCGTAGAGATTCATGTGTAGCAAATCTAGGACCATATGGATGAAAAGATATGACTTGCTCTTCAAGGAGGTCTTGACCTGCTTGCCTTTATGACAGGGTACACAAACACAGTTTTTATGAAATGAAACATCGGGCAAGCCTCTGACCATTTCCTATCAAGCTAGCTTGTTGATGGTCTTGAGATTTATGAGCGACATCCTTTTATGCCATAGCCAGCTTTGATGTGCAGTGTCTTTGACAACAAAACAAGGAATTATAGAGCTTGTGGGCTTCCACTTAGCAATATACATGTTACCTGACTGGCTTTCTGTGAGGACGATTTGCTTGGTCTTTGTGTCATTCACCCTACAGTGATCTACAAAGATTTGATCGAGAACTGTTTATCACAGTACCGGCTAATGCTAAGTAAATTGTACTGTAGTCTTTCAACATAGGCTATGTCGGTGACTTTAAATTTTCCTACCAACAGGGTCCCTTTCCCTCTTATTATTTATTTGGATTTGTCACCCTATCGTACCTTTGGACTGCAACCTTCTACATAATCTGACAGCTTGTTGATATCCCCTGTCCTGTGGTGAGAACATCCGCTATCGAAATACCAGATGTCCTTCTCCTTGATATCTTGTAATCAAAAAGATTAAGTAGATTTAGATCCCCTTTGATTTTTAGGCACTAGCCTTTAGGTACCCATATTTGCTTGACAGTAATTGGTTTGTTATAGGTTACCCTTGGTCGTGTTTTGCGAGATTTACATGGGACAGGCACGTAATCGCTGTAAGCCTGATTATTATGCATGTAAGATATGGTGTTCTGTCTACAATACGCTTGACGTCTCTGAGGATTGCTTGCCTTCTAGGTTTCTATTTGGATTCTCAAATTTGTTGATGATAGAACTGTGTGGCAGCCTGCTTACCGGACAGATTTTTAGCTTTCAATACCTAGTATCTAGGGGTACTGTATTGTTGGTAGTACTGCGGTGCATATCTTTGATTCTATGGTACAACTTTATTTTTGGCCGGCTGCTGAAGTTGTTGGTATGCTCGAGGAGCATACTGTTGATGACTGGCATTGCGTCAAACAGGTATATGAGGTCGGGGTTTCCGCTGCTTATGATATGAACTGGGTGGCAGAATCATAGCCTTTGCTCCGAGAAGGGGCAGCTGTGACCTTTGCACGACTCGGGGCTTCTTTGGGTTTCAGAATAGATTCCACTCCTTTGACAAACACCGTACTAGTTTTGCCTTTGTGGGAGGATGAGTCATATCCTAAGACAGGTTTGTCGTGGGCGTGCTGCCCAGTGCATAGAATGTCTTCCATCCTCCTTGATGATTTCTCAAAGGATTTAAGGATGGTCTCGAGTTCTCCTTCTGTTTTCTCGAGAAGCTGTATTTTAACTTATAATAGAGCATAATCATTTATCTTGCAATTACTATAAGTTTTTCCTTATTTAGTTCGATTGCAAGTTGATGATTGCTTTCCATGAGTTTTTCGTGAATAATCTTGTTGTTTTCACAATCCAAAGACATATTTTCATAATTATTTTTCAGTAAATTATTTTCATCCTTCAGCTCTAAATTTGAAAGGGAGAGCTATAGGTTTTCTTGTTTAAGCATCTCATGGGCTTTCTGAATGGTTCTGAACTCATTCATCATATTTTCAAAAGTATGTGATGCATTAATAGGAATAGCTGAGGTTGAGTTCACCTCATCCTCACTATCATCATCATCATCTTTTTCCTTGGCCATAAAGCATATATATGCTTTATCTTCTATATCATCATCGGAGGAGTCACTGTCAGTGATTGCCTGAAGGCACTCCTCGGTCTTGGTTGATGCTGGCAAGGCTTCTGATTCTCTGATCAGGGCCTTGAGCTTGTTTCGCCAAATGTGCCTTTGCTCGTCCTTATCTTGTTGCTCGTATTTGGGCAACTTCTGTACTTTGGGATGAGGATATCTACTTGCATAGTGTCCTGGTTTGCTGCAATTATAGCACATGCTAGGATCTGCGTAGGAAGGTGATTCAGAACTCACCTTGTTGAATGGTTTGGGCCTGTATGGGGCCTTTCTAGATTTTTTGATGAACTTCCGGAATTTATGCATGAGCAGGGCCATCTCGTCTTGTGACAAGATTTCATCGTCGCTGTCAGATGCCTTGCATGCGGCTTTGGATGTGCTTGGTGCAGAGCTCTGTCTCCTGTCAGATATAACAACTAGTGTTGTAGTCTTGGAAGATGACTCTTCGGCCTTCTCTCTCCTGTCAATGTCATACTCAAAGGCTTTGAGGTCAGAGAAGAGATCGAAAGTATAAATGTCATTTAAATTTCAAGACACACGCATAGTTATGGTCTTAATGTCCCATCGAGCAGGGAGTGAGATTTTCAGATTTTTCTCCTTTTGGGTATACACTTTACCCAATGCTTCATGTTCATCGACAATGCTGGTAAATCTGAGGGCAAGCTCCTCAAGCATTTCGTAAGACTTCATTTCAAATGATTCAAATTGCTGAGTTAGTTTAGGATTTTTTTTTCGGGAGCTCAGTTCCCTCGAAAATTAGCTTGAGTTTTTTTCCAGATTTTTGTAGTTGTGTTACAGATTTTTACCTTGGAGAATGTGCCTTTGTCAAGAGTGACAAATAGCGCATTATTAGCTACATTGTTGAGATTCACACGCTTTCGATCATCCGTTGTCCATTGCTCACGTTCCTTCTCGAGCATCTCTGCATAAGGTTGTCCATCAATTATTACGGCTGTGTTGACCTTCATTATCTTGATCGGTCCTTGTTGGATGACCAAGATCATCTCTTTGTGCATCGCAGCAAGATGGGATTCCATCCTCATCCTCCAATCATCGAATTCGTTAATGGAATAGATGATCTTGTTCATCCAACAAGGACCGATCAAGAGTGACAAATAGCGCATTATTAGCTACATTGTTGAGATTCGCACGCTTTCGATCATCCATTGTCCATTGCTCACGTTCCTTTTCGAGCATCTCTGCATAAGGTTGTCCATCAATTATTGCGGCTGTGTTGACCTTCATTATCTTGATCGGTCCTTGTTGGATGACCAAGATCATCTCTTTGTGCATCGCAGCAAGATGGGCTTCTATCCTCATTCTCCAATCATCGAATTCGTTAATGGAAGACATAGGGACATTATTGATCATTCCATGATGGAAGTAAGATGAATGATAAAAATATGAAACTAAAGTTTTCAAAAGCTAGTGATTATGTGGATCTGATTCAGGTTAAAAATCGACTGATTCTTTGTAGAATCAACCACTCTGATACCACTAGTTGACCACATTATACAGTATACATAGCTTAGAAGGGGGTTGAATAAGCAGTATGTTTTTGAAGTTTGTTTGCGTAGCGGAAGTCTAAGGTTAAGTTGTTGTAAATACAAATGATCTCCTGTTAGCTTGATGCGTACAGGATTTTTACGATATGTATACTAAAATCACACAGGCAGATAGAAAATAGTATAGGCAGAAAGTAAAGACAAACTGATTAAAGTGGTTTGAGGTAAATCCATCTATGTCCATTGATCCTCCACACAGGAGTAAATTATTTATTAAAATCACAGCGTACACAACTATGTGACTTTAAGTAAACACGTCGCTGTATCATTCACACAGATTAATACAGCCGACAGCAGCTTGGGCCGTTCACACAGATTGACTTTGGCTTCTTCGACTTGCTTCGTCTCACACAGATTAAAGCTACGTCCTTGGTGCTATTCGTCCCACACAGGTCATAGATAGTGAAACTTAGTCAACATAGGACTAAGTAAACTCAACGCTAAGATAAGTATGACAAGATCGAATACCAGCTGTATGCTTGATGAGCTTTCATTGTCAGTGTGTTATTCGCATGAGGACTTGTATATTTTTTCTCTTTTGATGAAGCTGTATGCTTGAAGAAATATAGTGCTCTTGTAATCTTGATAATCAGATTGTCAATTCTTTGATTCGTCAGATTGGGTTTTGTTTGTGACCAATATCCTCTTGCTTGGGGTTATTTATAACCTTGGAAATAGAGCCGTTATAAATGTGGCCATTATCCGGTTGGTGAGATTGAGACTGCTCTGATTGACGACTCCAGAATGTATCGCATTAAAGGCGATTCGTATTTAATGCTTCAGATATTCTTTTTGACGAGCATTAAATGCTCTTCAGACTCTAATCTCTTCGGCAGCATTAAATATTGTCCTATCAGCATTAAATGCTACTTTAACCGTGAATACTTTATGAGTAAAAAATATTTGCTTTCTCAACGTTTTAATGTTTCTTTAGTCCTGCTGGATTTGTATTTTACTTTTCCTAAGTAAAAGACATACAACATGTTTGCTGTATCCAACATCTTTGTCTTACTGTATCTTGAAGACTATGCTGTATGATTAGACTCTTGACTTGCTGGAAGATCTTGCGCTGTATGGACAGGCTGTATAATATTCTCCTAACAGCATCCATACTTAGACTGATATTCTGACTTTGAAGATTCTTGCTGTATGCGGCAATTATCAAATCACAAGGAGGATTTTCCCAACAACATCAATCAGGATTGTCGAAATTTAATACTATATTTATAAAAATAACATCATAGTATTTAATTTTGTATTAAATTTAACTAGTGCAACACCCTTGTATAATACACGGGTATAAAAAAAGATTACACATAATGTACAGTGTGAACTATTCAATGTAAATTTTATAACTGTTATTTAAAAACTACATTATTTGTTCTTTTGTGATTACACCATTTTTGTCGCAACAAAGAATTCTTAGGTCTTTCTTGCTCTTCACTCTTGATATGCTCTTCACTCTTGATAATATAAAGCTGGCCATAATTAATACGGGACTTGGCAAATATATACCTACATGTGAGAACGTTTGACCATGTCAAAACACAAAATAAGAGAAAATTATAGTATTTGAATGTTAAATGACAATGTGCTTACCGACGTGGTTGATATCATTCGTCAAATAAATATTTTACTCCTCATTACTGAATTATATATAAATACTATGAAAACAATAATAGCAAGATAGTACAAATATGCATCATCCAATATATATTACAAAGTAAAAACACACATTAAACTCTACCATAAAATCAATTATTGCTCCGATAACACGTAAATGATTTCTTTAATTTCTCACATAAATTTCTTATTTTTTGAACGATTGAGATTTGAAATATTTAAATATTTATTCAATAATGCTTAATAAATTAACATTATTTTTTATTCTTTAAAACCTTTCTTTCTATAAAACAATTCTATTAATGAATATTTTATTATTAAAATTATATTTTTATATATTTTTCTCACATGAATTACTCATTTTATCGATGAAATTTTTTTCTAAAACCTTGCCTTTCATAAAAGGACAACTCCATTGATTAATATGCTATTTAAACAAAATATTTTCTATATATTAGGAAGAAATTATTTAAAGTTGGTAAAATTAGGAGCTTATAATTTAACACAATTAAATTAATATATATATATATATATATATGATATGGCATAAAATGTATCAATAAAGTACAAAAGTGTATCATCTAAAATATATTAAAAAATAAAATAACAAAGTCAAACCCTGTCATGGAATTAATTATTTCTCCAATAACACAATCAAATTATTTTGTTTGTCTCTCACAATAATTTTTTGTTTTCTTAGTCATTGAAATCTTAGAAAAATTAAAAAAGTTATCCAATCACATTTAAAAGGCTAAATTATGGTTTATGTCCCCTAGGTTTTTTAGGTTTCATTTATGTCCCACACCTTTTAAGAGTATCATTTCTATCAAACGCGTGACGACGTTTATCCTTTCGGTCTATCTAATGAGTAACGAGGTTGATGACTTGGCAAACGTCCCTGACTACGTCGCATAAGTTGTATTATAAAAATATATTACATGGCAAACATGAAGGAAGAAACTAAAAACGTTGCAAGAAGAAGAAACCCATTGGAGCAATAATAAACGTTCTTCAAGTATTTGGAATACAATAATAACAACAAGATCGAGAAAAGGAAATACCAAAATAGCTTACACAAAAGGCTAACAAAAATACCCGAACTTCCGGACTCAAACCCTCGATCTATTCCGGTGAAAAAGTTTGCCCAATAGCTACCAAGCTCTTGTCAACAATCACGACGATCCGATCGATATACTTCCGGGAAATCACACAAGTATTTTTCTCTCCTTCTTTTCTCTCTTGTTTCTCTCTCTATGTGTTCTCTCAAGTGTGTAGGTTGAAGTAATGAAAAAACGCAGCCCAAATGCTGTTGAAAAGAACTCCAAATCGCAGAGTTGGCCCCGTGTGCCGTGGCCCGAGCAGGTGTGCCGCGGCACACTCAGAAAAACTGCCCAGTAAATTCGCCGGGGGCCACGGCCCGGCTGGCAGGGGCCGCACCCCGTAGTACAGATGCGGCCGTGTGCTGTAGGAGGATTTCCGGGGGCAGCGGCCCGGCTGCCTTGTGCCGCGGCCCGGAGTGCAGAAACCTGGGGATTCTTTTGCAAGGTGTAGTGCCGCGGCCCGGAGGATTTGTGTCGCGGCCCGGAGTCCAGTCAACTCCGAAAATACCTATATTTTGGAAATAACTCCTACAAATCTCCCCATTTCCGGAATATAGGAAGAGTTCGCCATCCCGACGATCGAACAACACACTTTCACCTTCTCTCTACTCAACGCCTTGGTTAACATATCGGAACCATTATCATCGGTATGAAGTTTATCAAGTTCAAATAAACCATCCTCCAATGCATCTCGAATCCAATGATACCTCACATCGATATGTTTCGTTCTCTTGTGAAAAGTCGCATTCTTCGCCAAATGAATTGCACTTTGACTATCACAAAGAACCACATAACGTCATTGTTGGAAGCCTAACTCTCGTAAAAACATTTTCAACCATAAGAACTCTTTACACGCTTCCACCGCCGCAATATATTCGGCCTCCGTTGAAGACAAAGCAACGCACTTTTGCAATCTTGATTGCCATGACACGGATCCCCCCGCAAACGTCATCAAATAAGCGGAAGTGGATTTTCGGTTATCTTCGTTACCGGCCATATCCGAATCGGAATATCCAACAAGCATCGCTTTCCCATTTCCAAATGTAATCCCCAATTTGGAAGTACCCCGTAAATATCTAAGTATCCACTTTACGGCTTCCCAATGATTCTTTCTCGGATTCGATAGAAACCGGCTCACCACTCCCATGGCATGATCAACGTCGGGCCTAGTACATACCATAGCATACATCAAACTCCCGACCGCCGAGGCATCAGGAATTTTATCAATTTCCTCAATCTCTTCCTTCGTCGTAGGGTAATCTTTGCTCGTCAATTTAAAATTGTTAGTAAGAGGCGAACTAACAACTTTATCCATGTAGAAGCGTTTAAGCACCTTCTCGATATATTGCTCTTGTGACATGTGTAATTTCCGGGCTGCTCTATCCTGAGTAATTCTTATCCCAAGAATTTATTTAGCGGCCCCCAAGTCTTTCATGGCAAAAGACTTATTCAACTCCTTTTTCAAGTTGGCAATCCTTTCGGCATTCTTGCCAACGATCAACATGTCATCCACATAAAGTAATAAGATGATAAAGTCATCATCTCCAAATTTCTTGAAAAATACGCAATGGTCTAGGGTCGTCTTCCGGTAGCCTTGCTCCCCCATAACCGACTCAAACTTCTTATACCATTGCCGTGGTGCTTGCTTCAAACCATATAGACTCTTTCGGAGTCTACAAACATAATCCTCTTTTCCTTTGACCTCAAACCCTTCCTGTTGCTTCATATATATCTCCTTATCGAGATCCCCATGAAGAAATGCCGTCTTGATATCCTTTGCTCGATCTCAAGGTCAAGACTCGCCGCTATACTAAGGACCAATCGAATCGATCCTATCTTCACAACCGGAGAAAAAATCTCGTCAAAATCAATGCCCTTATTTTGACTAAATCCATTCACTACGAGTCTAGCTTTGTATCGGGGTAGTGAACTATTTTCTTCCGACTTCACCCTATATACCCATTTGTTTCTCAAAGCTCTCTTGCCCTTAGGCAATTTCACCAACTCGTACGTATTATTCTCATGCAAGGACCTCGAGTGAGTTTCCACACTCCCTTGCCAAAACCGCTATGATAACCATCATCATCGAGTAAACCAACGGACATCACATTTAGCCTCATATCTGGAACATGTTTCACATTCCGTTCCACACCGGTGTCGAACCTCAATTGCACATCTCCCACTCCAATAATCTTGGATAACCCATCGTTACCCATCTTGACTATCCCATAGTCACCCGGAGTATAAGAGGAATAAAAATCCCTACATGATGTAACATGACACGTAGCTCCACTATCGACCACCCAACTCGAATCATCTCTCACAAGGTTCACCATATCATAATCACAACAAACAAAGAATTCTTCGGTAGTAGTATTTACTTCGGCTTTTTCATTACTACCGCTCTCCTTCTTTTGAGAATTCTCTCGGCCTTGGCGATTTTCCTTCTTCAATTGTCGGCACAATTTCTTAGTATGCCCTTTCTTACCACAATGGCAACATTCAATGTTGGCATACTTCCCCCGGAATTACTTCATTGTGGCCCTCTATTACTCGGACCTCTACTTTGACCTCTCCCCCGTCTTTCGGTAACTAGAACATCCAACTATGACGAAGATCCATGTGCCTTTCTTTGGACCTCCTCGTTCAACATGTTCCCCTTAGCAAGTTCCATCGAAATGACACCATCGGGGGCAGAGTTAGACAACGACGTACGAAACGTCTCCCAAGTGTCTGACAATGTGCCCAATAACCACAAAGCTTGCACCTACTCTTCGAATTTAATGCCCATTCCCGCAAGTTGATTAATTATGCCTTGGAATGCATTAAAAATGATCCGACAGAGGAGTCCCATCTCAATATTTCAAATTCATCATTTCTTTAATGAGAAACAACTTAGTATTCCCCGTCTTCCGAGCATACAATTGCTCGAGCTTGTGCCACAATTCTCGAGCGTCCTTCTCTCCACTAATATGGTTCAAAATATTATCATCAACCCATTGTCGAATATATCCGCAAACTTGGCGATGCAAAATAGTCCACTCCGCGTCGGACTTGCCTTCCGGTTTATCTTTGCTAAAGACCGGTAGATAATAATCCTTCACGTATAGAAGGTCTTCCATCTTCCCTTTCCATACGTGGTAGTTCGAACCATTCAAATTAACCATTCTACTCGTGTTGGCTTCCATCTTACAATTGAGATAATAAACAACCACGAAACAACAAATCCCGTGGCTCTGATACCACTTTGTTGGGAAAACACCGACAATATAACGTCACAACGAAAAATGCGGAACCTCGTTTGACAATTTCCCACTCTTCAATTGTAACTTCGTGGTTACCGACGAGTAGAGCACACAATTACAACTCGACAATATAATACAAATGATATACCAAAAACGATAAATGACGAGACACAATTTTTAGCGTGGAAAACTCCACAAAACGAGAGTAAAAACCACGAGACCGAAGCCGCTTAAAATCCACTATCACCAATACACAATGAACAATTCTTCCCTAGTACAAACTAGAGGTATACAACACAATCTTCAAATACTCGATAATAAACGTTCTTCAAGTATTTGGAATACAACAATAACAACAAAATCGCGAAAAGGTATGTGGTCATATTTTGAAGTTTTGGGCATTTTGAAAGAGAATAACTACAATGACATAATTCGCATGTGGTACGATCCGAAGGTTTTACATGATGACACAGGGGATATGGAGATGGTAACATTGGCTAACACTTGAAAAGGTCCACTTGTACCTAGACACCCAATTCTAAATGATCCAGTGACACAACTTCAATTGGGCCTGAAGTTATCATTGATGATGGAGGCCCACAGGAAGATGAGGTGAATAAAGGGAAATAAAGTGGGCCACAACAAGGGGGGAATGATGAAAAATGACTTGGGTCAGAAGAGGGGTTGCATGAAGAAGAAAGAATTGGGTCAGAACAGGGGGTGCATGAAGAAAAAGGTGGGGACAAATATGAATCTGACATTGAGACTGATGATGAAATTGCAGCAGAGGAAGCTAACGAGGAAAGTGTTAAAAGGATAAGATTTAATAACTCTGAAGAAGAGTTGGATGAGAATAATGATGGGTTAGATTATGTGCCTCCGCCCCAACAAGACACTCAAGCTGAACAAATTCCCAGTGAAGTCCTAATAGTTGAGGAACAAACTGAACAGAACAGAGTCCCAAAGAAGAGAGGTCGATCTATAAGACCACCACCAAAGCATGTTAACCTGAATATGAAGAGTACAAACTGTTAAGTGATGATGATGTGGAGGTTAGAAAAGTGTCAGGGTTAGAGGACTCAGTGATAGTGAGTATGAGTTTGAGGAACTTCATTCTGGGGTTGACACGGATGAAGATTATGATGAGCCAAGGGTTAGATTTCCCACTTTCAATATGCCTAAGGACATGACTGACCCAAAGTGATTGTTACCTGTTGATAGTCCATCCGTCTTGGCGTCCACGTAAGCGCTCCCCGCCAGCTCAATCGTCCCGATTGAGAGGACCAGAAGACAAAAGAATCGATTTTCAGGTCGACCGGCCGAGTAGAGCAACGAGGAGGACCGAGTATGCATCAAATTTACTCCCGGGTCCGCTAAAGACCGGACCGGGAAGAACCGTCGGGGCGACCCGATGACCAGGCCGAAAAGGCCGACTAGATACGGGATAAATATGCTCCAAAACACCGTCATGACACGACCGATCAGAGCATCCACTATAAGAATAAACGTCAAAGACTTCGGATAATATCCGAAGTAAAAACGTTAAAATTACCGAAGTCTATGTTCGTGTAGTAAAAGGTATACTTTAGACTTCGCTTTTTAGGCGAAGTCTAATATCCTAATAACCGAAGTCTATCTCAGTTTTTAGAACCCGAATATGGGGGGTTGCGAAGTAAAAAATGTCCTTCCACTTCACTTATCTTGCAATCGCTGAAGTGTATATTTCCTATTCGCTTCAGTAAAATATATACAGATGAAGTGAAATAATGTTATCGACTTCGCTTGTTAATAGGCAACGAAGTTAAAGATACTCCATTTACTTCACTTTTATTTGTTTAGCCGAAGCATTACACTCCTTTTTACTTCGCTTATTCTGTTTTGTGTCGCTAATTATATATCTCTGACTTCATTTTTTCTCCGAAGTAAATAACCACATCGCATATTTATTTTCAATTTGTAAATATAGAATCCCTGTTGTACAAAAACATGATCCATTCAATAAAAAACCTCAATTCACAAGATCGCAACAACACAACCTCAAATACATCAATCAACCTCATTAAAAATCCAACAAACTCAAAATTCAATAACACAAGATCATAAGCATTGATAATAGTAATAAACCACACTTTCATATATAAACGGTGGATTGTCGTACAAAAATGCCAAATATTCAGATTCGCGTGAGTCACAAGTTTGCATTGAGCATAACTATAATATGCCAACATCAAATAAACTTCAACAATGTCTACGAGACACATGCATAGGTCTAGATAATGGACTACACATCAACAAAATATTCAACATATTTACCCGATGAAACGACATGTTCTGATCTAACTATACCAACATACATGCACCATCATCACCTGAGTACCAGTAGTGTTGCAACCAAGACCATACGTATATAGTACTGAATTGAAACTAGACAAAGAACTTCCTGACAATGAAGCCAGCCTAAGCACCATCGACAAACGTGTAGACGAACTCGCTCCACTCATTCCTGACTTCATCATACTGCTCCTGAGTGTAGTATTGGTCTTTGACTGAACCAGGATACTAATCAAATCACATTAAAACAAAAAAATAGATTAAGCACGTTCATAAAAGATGCATCAACATAAAAAATTTTCAGTACCAAAACATACTATATAATATAAAAGGATGACAGAATGAAAATTACCATCTTTTCAGGCTGTGGATCTTCGCTTTCAACGATCTCTTTGATGTAGCGGAGGACACAAAATCCGCAGTGAAGGGAGGATAGTTCTTGTTTCAGATTGCCCTATAAAATTTAAAAGCCATGAATCAGTCCTCCATGTCAAATATATATATATATATATGTATATGGTTCACTCGTGCGAAAAGTTGTGTAAGTTGCATTTTATTGTCATTTTTTTTTCTTCCGATTATGTCATATGCTGCAAACTTGGAATGAACATAATATCCAAATAACTTTTTTTTTTTTGGTTATTTTCAGTTGACGGAAGAAGGTCAGAAGTGGGGTTTCCTTATATGGCTGCTTTTCAACTATTCTGGACTTGTGTGCATTTGTTGCCTCTGTAAGGGAAATGTTAGTGGTGATATTACTTAATTTATACTCCACAGAGGAGCAAGCTGTGGTAGAAAATATTAAAAATTATAAAAACTACCCCTGAGGTTTAGGGTAATTACAGCAAATATCCAGAAATATTACAATTAGACCCTTAGGTTTGTATGAATATATATATATATATATATTCCGTTTGCATAATGATATCTCCATACACTTACAGTGATTTGCTTATAACCCGGAGCCTTATTATATCCCCTGGATGCATTGCTGATTTTCACAGCGCTATATTTAAAAATAGAACAATTATACCTTTGGAACATTAATGAATCTTCAAGAAAAGAATCAACATATATGCTGCTAGCCTGCTACTTATATATATATATACATGATCACAGTATTCTTCCAACCATCTGATCGAGTTCTATTGCCAAGGGGATCAATCAGGTAGACCATGTTCTTCTCATCATTGACCACAGTCAGGATCCAATGTTTACTGCGTAATTGGTAAAGAAGCATTAATAATGTCACATGATAATATGATATGCATTATCATAACAGAAATAGTATTATTTACCCATTGTTATATGGGATAAGGCAAATGCAGTCCCTCGATGATGCCATCAAGCGAGCAATGATGTGTTTTTCCTGCACACTCTTCTCTAAAGCATGATCCACGCACCCAGGATCCACGAAGCAAAAAGAATACGAATGATTTTTTCCATTCAAGTTATTTAAGAGCTTACTGCATTAGGCCATACGGTTACAATTGTGTCAAGGCCATAGGTCTACCAGAGATACATAATAAGAGAAAGGAAAAAAACATAAGATGCAATTGTATTATCTTATACAGATCTTACCCCATATAAGCCAATATATGCATACCACCGATTGCTTTCATTTCCATGAAGTCAAGGATTTGATTTCTCGACAGCCAGACTATTTTTTTCCCTCCAAACATTGCCTCATCAAGCACAACGCGCAAGGAAGTATCATTGGTCATGAATCTATCAGCGTGAGAATATACAAACTTGCAAGCCATGGGTAATGATCTCTCTATTTACTTCAACTTCGATCGAACAACATCAGCATCCTTCTTTCCCGACTTGATTTTCTTCCCAACCCGATTCAACTCAAGTGGATCTTCATGAGCATTAGTTAGATCGATGAATGCATGAGCAGCTTCTTCTTTCTGGGGAGAATCAACCTTCTCCTGCAATATTTAATTAATGTAAGCCATAATGTTCTGACTATCTATTCTTAATATACAAAACATCTATATACCCATTATACGAGAGAATTACCTCTGAACTGGTTAGAATTACCATGTCTTTTGGCCAAGCAACGATAGCGCCAATGTCATCCGCAATAGTTAGTGGACCATTTTTAATGGGAACAGGGAGATCCTCATCATTACCGTCCTCGACGACACCGTCAATAGACACTTTCCAGTTGTCTTTGCCAATTGGTACAGTATGGATCAACACATGCGGCCCTCCAACCGACACTACTGTCCCATATGCAATAATATGGTCAACTTCTCCTTTGGCCAGAGTGCAAGATCTCCCCTAAACAGTATCATACGATGAGAATTAAACATAGAATCATATAATAAAAAAATGGCATGGATAATGAAAACTCTAGAGTTGAAAACCTCTATTTCATGTAGATCGACCTCATCTAATTTGCCAATAGGTTGTCTTACTTTCAGCTTGTTCTTTTTCCCCTTGACAGAACAATAAGGTAAGAATTAGCTTTGATGTACATATGAGGAAATAATATATTGACTTAATATTTATAAGAAAGTCAAATGACCTTAGGATCTGGAGCTGCTTCTTCAACATCTTTTTGTGCTGGGAGGACCTTGGACTTCCTACCCTTCTATTGACAAAAATATATTGACTAAAATCAGGTAGATGCTATAAAGTGAATGAAATGTTGAAAGTCTAAGTAATTAAAATTATAAGAAACCTTCGCCTTTGGACCGCCAACCACTCCATCTTTCCCCACAGATATCTCAACAGCTTCGATAATTTGTTTCCCCTGTCAAGAATGTATACAATTAAAAAAGCAAGAGGAAGAAAGAATGTATACAAGTGCCTACATACATACAAGAATGCAGTGGTGTAATATTTTAAATAAATAACCTTCAGCAATCCAGAAATTCCTTCACGGAGAAAGTCTTCCATCAAATTGCTTTTTGCCTTCTTAAAATTCTGTTTAAGATCAATTTTTAGGCCATTTTACAAAATTAACAAAATATATCATCATCCTAAAGGATATAACGGTCAATTACCATTGGCTTTGGAGCATCACAGTCATCTAGTCCCACTTAGTTTGTGTCCAGCACTGGATTGGCCATGTTTGATGATTTCTTTGATGAAGTAGTCGGGCTTTTTGCTTCCTTTTCTGCAGCAAGTTCAGCTTTTAATCTGTCCACTTCAGCTCTCAAACTAGACACTTCTTCAGTCTTCTCTTTTAGGTTCTCAACCAAGGCCTTTGAAATTAGTTCTCTCGTCTTTCGTGCAGTTCTGAAATAAACTTGGGGTTTGACGAACCCTCATATGCCTCTTACTCTTCCATATTTCTCGTTTGTTCCCAACGCTTCAGTTAAAGCATCATGAGATCCTTCTGGAATAAAATATCCCTTAGCTTGTTTCTTCAAGACTTCCTCCTAGAACAATCTACACGCCATACATGTAAAATCAAGTGTTTAGATAATAAGATAAGACAAATAGAGCAAAAGTATTTGAATTTAAATTAAAGAGCCTAATTAGTTAAAAATACTCACAATATCTGCTATCATCGCCGTTGTCTCCTCATCTGCTATAAGACCTTCGTCATCTTGGCGGGCTAAGATCCAAAGCAGCGATCTATCAATTTCGTCATCCTCACCAAGTAATCCCTTATTTCTTTGTTTTCTAACGATAAAAAATTATTACGTCACCCAAAGGTTTTTTAAATATCTGAATAAAAAAAGGGCAAGTCCGGTGCACGAAGCGTCCCCGCAAGGCGTGGGTCTGGGGAAGGGTCACACGACAACAGCTTTATAAAAATCTGAATATGGTGATTAAATAATTTTCTTACTAACTCAGCTTCCAAACCGCAATAACCCTTTCGAGATGCCTTGTGACGATATTTGATCTGTTTAGCCCGAGCCTTCTGCTCCTTATGTGTAATCTGGCATGATTCCGAAATAAGTACATATTTGAGAGATTTAAATCGGAAAATGTCAACTTTTAATACCTTCCACGAAGGATCCATTCTCTTATCCACAAACTCTTTCCAAACTTCAGCTGAGATTTGATATTCAGTGGGTGGAGAAGATCGCACCAGAATATGATTTTTGCGAAATGGCCACACAAACTTTTTAGTCATTTTAGTCTTCCAGTCACGCCATTTCTGGTTCACGGAAGTCAACATTGTCTTCTTAGTTTGTGGTGCTAATTCAAACACATTCTTCCAATTATCAAAAAATTTGTTAATATTCGAACAAAGCATCAACAAATATCTGATATCATATAAAACATATATATAACTTTGCAAAATTTAGTCTTACCAGTATCTCTTCCCAGATCTTATGTTTGATATCCTTTGGAACGAACCTCCAGTTGTCTATGTTGCATGGAACCATGGATCATGCAACATGGCCAATGTATGACTGCAAGGCCTTATTATCCTCATACAAAGCCCGCCCAAGGATATCGTAATGGACCTTAACCTTATTACCTCTTCCCTCAGCTTAACCAACTTCCACATAGATGATGGACCCCGTTTGGTTCTTTTTTGCTCATGAACAGGTACTTCTTCATCTGTAGCTACATGATGTTTAGTCTCCTCATGTTCAGGTGCCCACTTCTCAGAAGCATCAACCATCTTACTTTGCTGAACACTCATTTTCTTTGTTTTCTTAGGATACATCTGTTTTTTTCCGGCAATAACCCATAAAATACATCATATAAGTTTTTCATAATTCAGATAAAAATAAATAATAAAGGTGAAAAAGCACATAAAACATTATAACGTAACATGAACACATAACAATCATAACATGTACAAGAAAAAGACAATAACATAAATTGATGTTCATCACTTTAAGCAATACATAACAGAATGTTACATCATTTTTTCTTTTTCACCACCCAAACACCCTCATCCTTACTACCATCCTTACTACCCGGCCTAACATATCGTTGATGATTAGGAATACAATGAGTTGCCAAGTCATCTAAAGGATGAGAAAGTGGAATGTTAGTCACTTCCTCATTCTCCCCCTCACTATTATTCTTAAGAATTGGTAGAACCACTTACCATCCTTTTCTTAACGGGTCATCAATATAAAAAACCTGACTAACTTGACTTGCTAGCACAAACTCTTCTTTTCTATGACCCCGTTTGTTCAAATTGACTAAGGTGAATCCACATTCGTTGTTCGTGATTATTCCCTTATCATTTAGAACCCATGCGCACTTGAAAACAGGAACTTGAAACTGATGATAGTTTAACTCCCATATCTCCTCGATTACTCCATAGTAGCAGACATCTACAAACAAGGGGTTCTTATCTTTTGCACTGCTAACAAGCATCGTGTTCGCCACTTGAGACACCCCACTGTTTTGACAAACTCTTTCATCATCTCGGGCCTTTGTTTGGTACAAACTACCGTTTATGACATAGATACTGTACTTAATGACTCGCTCTCGTGGACCATGTGCCAACCATGTTAATGTTGATGTCGTTCACCCATTGCAACTATTGATTTCCTCAGCCACCTTCCTTTTGAACCACCCAGTGAACTGCTTGTTGTGAATATCTTGTATCCACTTGTCATCTTTAGCTTTCTTCGGATTCAACACTTTCAAATGGGCCTTATGCTCATTGTAGAAGTGTATATACATCACATTATTAGTTCAAAGCAACACCATATATAGTATGTATAGAAAATTATAAACAATGAATGTGTAATTTTTGAAAATTGAATTAGGCTTAAATGATGTAGGGAGACACTTCTTCACTGTTTTCTAACACAATTTTGTGTGCCTTGTGCAAATCAACTTCTTCCACCAGTTTTGGAGCCCGTCCGTCTAAGAAACCGGGAGCTGCTGTATTGAGGTCTCTAACTGGAATAGGTATCCCAACAGGATCGAGATCTTTCATGTATTCCGAACAAAACTCAACAGCCTCTTCTGCAGTTGAACAATGCATCCTTCAGGGTGTTTTCGACTTGCCACATATCCTTTATACACCTTCATGCACCTTTCGAATGGATACATCCACCTAAAGTGAACTGGTCCACATAACCGGACTTCTCGAACAAGGTGGACAAGGTGAACCATGATGTCGAATAAAGAGAGTGGAAAGTATTTCTCCAACAGGCAAAGGGTCTCAATTAAGTCAGATTGTAGCTTATCTAGCATGACGACTTTCGAACAAAGATCTTTGAAGAAGAAGCAAAATCTCATAACAGCATATCTTACATGCTTTGGCAGAGCATCACGTATAAGTATAGGCAGGAAATGTTGCATTATCACATGACAATCATGTGATTTTAGGCCCGACAGCTTCAACTCATCGAGGCAAACAATACTTTTCATGTTTGAAGAGAAGCCCTCCGGCACTTTTATATCCATCAATGATGTGCAGAATTGCAGCTTTTCTTTTTTCGTGAACGAGCATGCGCTAAGAGGAAGAAATGTTCTCTTCTCCCGAACTTCGGGTGCTAGTTCTGGCCTGATCCCCATCTTCACAAAGTCTAGCCTTGCCTCTACATTATCTTTAGTCTTGCCTTTGACATTCATTAGAGTATTCATCAAGGACTCCAAGATGTTCTTCTAAATATGCATAACATCCAAACAGTGCCTCACGTGCAAGTTCTTCCAGTAAGGAAGATCGAAAAAGATAGACTTCTTCTTCCAGCATTTTTTGAACTTAGCATCTTCTACAGTCTGCTTGTCGTCTTCCTTTATCTGCTCACTTCTCTTTTTCTTTCTTTTAGCTCCCACATTGACCTTCTTACCAAACTGAAACTTGATGTGCGACAATTTCTCGAACAATTTTATTCCAGATAATGGTTTGGGTGCTTCTCCAAGTTCTTCCATGCCATTAAAATCCTTTGCTAGTCTTCGATATGGATGAGACTCTTTAAGAATCTCATGCCATCTAGCAAGAGGAATCAGTCCCTCTGCCGGAACAGGCGGATGCTGAGAGACACCAGGAGGATTTGGTCCCTCCTGTATCCATGTCTACAGAAACCACTCCGACACAGGAGGATGCCGCACCCCCTCCCGCCGAACCCGAAACAGTTACTCCTGCTCTATCAACCGCCTTGGAATCCGACGACGGTAATATACCTGAGGATATCCAACTCAATTCACGCCCAAATATGAATTTGAGAAGGTTAAATGGAGTCGAGGACTTTGTCCAGCCAGAATCTCCTAGAACTGCAACTAGAAAAGAGTGATTGTGTGCTCTTGGCCTCCAAACTGTCTTTATTCAGGACGCAGTCAATGCTCTACATTCTGTAGAAAAAGATCTTGATTGGCTTCACACATCTGCCGTTGAAGAAATGACAGGACTACAGCACGAAGTCTCCTGAGTTGTAGAGGCCTTCACTGTCCTGCCAGAAGTCTTCAAGCAGGCCCTGAGCCGACTGCAAGAAAAACAAGAGCAGCTCCTGAGAGACGAGGAATCTAAAACTCGCGTGTCTGAGGCCAAGACAGCATCTGCCATGATAGAAACCTGTTCCCAACTACGAGCGCATGACAAGAACATTAAAGATATGTCGCAGGTGCTCACCTCCCTGGTTGAGAAAGTGACAAATCTCGAGATGAAACAGGATGCCGCTTTGCAAACCCTGGAACGTCTTGATGAAAAGGTTTCATATCTTGATGACGCAAAAAAGGGGGAAGAAGCAAGGGAAGCTGCTAGGAGAACAAGGTTGGAGCAAGAAAAAGAGATGTTAGCTCCGTTTGAAGACTCCATCACTGTAGACATAGCCCGTATCTCAACACCGAACGTGAGGATACAGGGAGAGCGACCAGAATTCCAGGATCCTAAGTATCCTTGGAAAAGCCTAGTCCGAAAGCCTCAATCTATGAACCTCCCGACAGACCGACAACCGACTGCTGCAGAGATAAAAAATTGGAGGAGAAGTGAATTGCTAAGATACTTTGTTGTACTTATCAGGGACTCCCAATTATTCAATAGTTGCAGAATGGTACAGGAAGCCGCAGATGAGTTCAAGAAGATGCTAGAAGATGGAAAACTCCCGCTACAGCTGTATATAAAATCAAAGCACAAGAATGGTGACTTGGTAACCCACCCATAAGATTGGATCCTTGTCTTCGATAAATCATATGAAGGTCGAGCCATTTATCTGAATCGAGATAGGGAAGCCCATCAATACTGGTGGAAAAACACCAAAAATGACCTAAAAAGACCATGGAGACATTCAGACTATAGGAGTTAAATTTCCTTGTATTATAGTTTTTGTAATCTTATCTTCCGAACAACAAAATTTTGTACTCCTCATTTCTATATCAATAAAATTTTTGCCTGTCTTGAAAGATTACAACTCGTAATCTACTGTGTTCTTATATGTTTACAGTCACTGAATTTACTCTTGCTGTATTCAAATTATGAAACTTATCTCAATACACAACTGTACGAACTTGTCTGCAAACAGTTCATAGTTTAAGTTGTATGCATCTAGAAAACAATGTAAGATTGTGCCTGCACGCCAATCATAAGTTTTCAAATGTAACTTTCTTTTGATAAAAGCTGAACTTGCCTGCGAGCAGTTCTTAGTGTTAAGCCAAATACTGAAGGCCAGAACATTCGAAAGAAGACCAAGAAGTCTGCCCTACTTCAAACCGCTAAGTGTCAAAGTTTTGGCATCATCAAGGATGTTTGGACAACATCATAAGGTTTTAAAAGGAAGACTCGGAAGTACTTGGCAAATTAACAAAAAGGGGGAAATTGTTGGGATAACAAATACCCGGTATCGAAATTGTTGGGATAACAAAAACCCTGTATCGATGCTGCTGGGATAAACAATCCCTGTATCGATCGTGTTGTCAGTATGTTTTGACAATATGCCAAATCCTGTATGCCACTAATAGCTGTATCGAAAAGCTGATCAAGTATCAACCTATATCGAAGACTTCTCATAGTCCCTCCATACAGTAAATCTATCATACAACAAAGAATCCCGCAAAGCTAAGTATGGAAGCTGTCTCGAAACATCAATACAACAATCCTTCCATACAACCCTCAAACAGGACAAGAAGGAATCTTCAGTATTCGCTAGAAGTCAATTCCCGTTTGTTATAGAAGTATTTAAATACTAAAGGATAAAGTATTTAAATACTATAAGCTAACAAAGATCTTCAAATCCCGCAATATGCGGATCCTGGTCTTTTCAAGTTAATTATCAAGTTGTCACAGAATCTTCTCAACGGATATATTTCAAACGGATATATTTCAGAGGCTATATATATCTCCAGAGTTTGAAGATCAAGATCTACAGAATATAGGATAGTCTTCATCATTCTCAGGGACCAACAAGCAACTTTTGGAGTATCAACATGCCAGGTTAGGTTCTTTGAAGTCGCCAAAGATTTGAACATTCTTTTGAATCTTGGAATGGGAGGAAAATACAAAACAACCTTGGCCGGGACGCCGATCTTATCCTTCTTGTTCTTAGTTAGTTTCCACCTGGAGACATCACATTTTGGGCAGCAGGTATGATCTGCATATTGTTTCTTATATAGGATACAATCGTTGGAGCATGCATGTATTTTCTCGTGCTTCAACCCCAAACAACTCAAAGTCTTCTTATCTTCATACATTGAGGATGGTAGGTTGTGGTTCTCTGGTAACATATCCCCGAAATCGTCTAGTAGATCTGAAAAAAATGCATATGTCATCCCATGTATTGCTTTTGTATTGTAGAGTTTTACAAGTGCACTCAACTTTGTATACTGTGGACAGCCTTTATACAAGGGTTTTTTTGCTTCCTCGACAAATTTGACAAACTCTTCAGGATTTTCTGAGTACTTCTCAAAGGCTGCCTCACATATATCACCCACTTCTTCATTAATGTCACCATCAAATGGATCTTGGTTGACACTCTCACCATCATTCAAGCTCTGATCCCCATGGCAAATCCAATTGGTGTAAATTGGACTAAAACCGTTGAAATAAAGATGCTCTCGCAACATCTTAACCGACCCTTTTTCATATTGTTGCACTTGCAACACGGACAAGGAATGAAGTTCTGATCAATTTCTGAATTCTCTAAACAATATCTAATGAACTTTTCGACACCTTCCCCATATACTGCACTCCTCCTATCTGATTTAATCCAAGATCTATCCATTACTAACTACTGAATTCTAACAACACCTCGGCAAATTACGTGCTCTTACCACTGAACTTGTCTTCTGCAAAGTAGTCAGAGATCTTTCTTTCAGCAAGGAAGAAGATCTACGTAAATAAATTTTGAAACCAGTTAGATCGAACCAAATTTAATATGAGTAAATAATCCACTTAGCTCCAAGGGACACATTTATGATAATCAATGATACATTCTCTTCAATCTGATCATGTAGTACTCTTAAGCTCATGCATTGACAACTAAATATAAAATTTATCACATCAATCAAGCACTCTACAACTCATGCATCAAATCTTGCCAAAAATCTTGACAATTAACAAACACACTAAAACTTGCATCAAATCTTGCACAATACTCACATACATACACGCTAAACAAACTCAAACAGAATCACCACCAACACTATAAACAAAGACAATATACAGAAACATGATCCCGAATTAACATCACTCACGCAGACCCCGATTAAGACTAACATCACTCAAACACAATATACAGAAACACAATTAACATCACCCAAACATGGCCCCTAATTAACATATATGCAGAAACAACATATACCTTGAACCCCCAAAGAAAAACCCCCAAACAATACACTCAAACAATACACATATATTCCACAAAACCCAAAACCAATCCATAGAAAAAACCTTTTTTCAGAATCTATAAAGCAAAATCCCAAAGAAAGACCTAAGAAACTCAGAAACACAATACTCACATATATACAGAAACACATACAGAAACCCCACCACACATACTGTGAAGAATAAAACCCCCAAAGAAAGACCTTACCTAAACCAATTCGTACAATGTCACCAGCAGACGTCCGATTATGAGCAATTTTGCCAGCAAACATTCGATTATGAGAAGAATAAAAGAAAATGTGTGAGTAAAAACTATAATAAAAGCTAGATTGAAAATATCCCCAAAAATTTTGATGAAACTGAAAAAACCTCGAACGGGCGATGAAAGAACCCTAATAATCAGTCTCCACAAGAAAATAGCTTAATCGCGGGCGAAGTGGTCGAGTATGAGTAAGTGGACGATGAGTAGGTTTTTACTGATGGATCAGTGAAAAAGAAATGGAGTGTAATGGAGCGGGCGATGAAGGCGAGGGTTTTTTGGAGCCTGAAAAGAAATTGAGGTTAAGTATATACTTCATTATTGTAAAAAAACTGCGTAAAAAATAAAATTTCACACTTTTTACTTCAGTAATTATAAAATTAGCGAAGTTTTTGGAACTTAAAATTTCTAACTAGCTCCTGTCTTTTTGTTTGGTACCATTTACTGAAGTCTATGTGTGTTGTTTACTTCAGGAAATTGAAAAGCGAAGTTGTTGTTTGTTTTTACTTCGGTAATATACATTACCGAAGTGAGACGTACCGAAGTCTTTGATGTTTATTCTACTAGTGAGCGGGAGACCCGAGGGCCGACCCCAGTATCAGCCACAATGGATAAACATCGCCAAAAGCATGTGGAACAGGCACACAGGACATGCGGGACAGACACACAGGACAGCTAATACAATCTGTCCTCCCTCTTCCCAAAGCAGTCCCCAAAGGCCGCCACGTGTATAAGGCTCACTCTCCCTCTGACAAGTGTTTGGACACATTTCCAGACATCCTCCAGCTGTCGCCCGCTTATTGGCCAAGACTTTCTATATATAAAAGGAATGTACAAAAAGAGAAGGACTTTGGAAATTTGTCAGAAATAGATAAAAGAGAGAGAGAGAAAACGAAAGAAGACTTGTAAAATAAGAAGCAATTAATATAGATCAGCTAAAAGCTCAACTCGGCTCTATACTGGAATAATAAAATCCATTAAATCCAGCTATTTTATCTATTTATCTTTTTTTATTGTTTTCTACGTGTCTTCGACCCACCTATTCCAGGTGAGCACACGTTAGGTTGATCAAATCAGTTATCAACAAATTGGCACTAGAGGAAGGGGCCTCACTGCCCACAGCTACATATGTTCTCACCGGAACCCTGACAAGATTGTTCCGATAGAGATGTCTCATGGAAGTTCCACGCACCACCAACCCTCCACAGAGGAAGAAAACCTCCTTAAGGTGGCAGAGTGCTTTAAACAATCTGTGTTCGTCCAGGGAATGAATGCCCTCATGGCGCGAGTCACTGAAGGCGGAATCCTTCAGAAGCCCGAGGACCTGACAGAGGCCCAATCTCCGTCAGCCCGGTCAGTCGCCCCTAGGCGGGATCAAAAAAGAACTGTCTCTCGAGTTTTCGAAGAAGAGGTAGAAAGCCATGGTGAAAGCGCTCACCCTTCTCGGAAAAGTAGGCTTTCTCATCCCATATCGGTATTTGATCGACTGGGGATAGGGGGAGAACTGAAAAATTGGCGCCGGCCCAGACCATTCAGAGTCGGGGCCGAAAAGAAGCAGAGCCTCCCTATCAATCCCGAGTCCTGACGCAAATACTACCGCAAGCTCTAGGCGACAACTCGAGCGAAATCGAGTTCCTCAAAAAATGCCTCACAGAGCTTGATAATAAATAACTCTAGCCATCCCAAAATTCTGAATGGCTCAACAGCCAGGAGAGCCCCCTTGCCCCCTGTGTTTTGGCAGAGCCTCTCCCCGAGAAGTTTAAGGTCCCCCAAATTCCCCCATATATCGGGGAGACCGACCCCGATGCCCATCTTGGACACTACAACTCATGGATGGACCTACACGGGTCCCAAAATGCGTTCCGTTGCTGGATGTTTTCCCTGAATTTGGGGGAAAGGGCTCAAAGGTGGTATCGCTCGTTATCCCACCACTCTATCCAGACATGGGCTCAGCTCACTGCGGCATTTCGATCTCATTTTATGGGATCTATAGTGCATGCCGCCCCGCGGTCCTCCATCGCCCCCGTCGTGTAGGGGCCAAATGAATCCCTCAAGGATTATATATCTCGTTTCAATAAGCGGATATTAGAAACGGAACCTATGTTCGATGACGCGTTGGCCATAATTGATCAGTCTAGCCTCCTGAAAAATTATTTTTTCCGCTGGACGGTGTGCCAGAACACCCCCTACACGTACCAGAAGAATACTTTTACAAAGAACATCCCAAGAAAACCAAGGAAAAGAAAAGTCTGAGGCACGCAGGCCGTACATAACACAAAGCCTAAAGCTACTCGGCTCCGCCACTCCGGCCAGCCAAGGACTGCCCTTCGCCTTCACCAGGAGGGGCTGATCCTGGACCTCCAGTGTGTAATACCCGGTTGTGAATTCATTTATTATCATTCAGTAATTGTCACTCAGAATTTTTTCACTCAATAATAATCATTCATCATTCATATTCATTCAATTGTGTTCACCATTCGGCGTACTTTAGAATCGTGTATCAGTTGTTATTCGTCATTCATCACTACTTGTGATCGAGGCGGGAATATTGTCATCATCATCATCATATTTTGGTAATATATGTGTGAGGTAGCGCACGCTACGTACTCTTGTTAGCGGGAGCTAATGGAGTACAGGTAGCGCACGCTATGCATCAGCATTAGCGCATGCTAGCGCAATTGAGGCAGACAGTCCAGTAGGTACTGGACTGAAATTGGAAATTCGTAGCGCACGCTATAAGTGGATAATAGCGTACGCTAATTGTACTGGTAGCGCACGCTAAGGCATCGTAGTAGCGCGTGCTAAGGCGAGCAAGCGGAGGACCGTGGGTTCTGGACTCCAATATTCTGGACATCAACTATCAGGTAGCGCACGCTAACATCCGGTTAACGCACGCTAAGAGGAGGCATCAGTGCATGCTACCAAGTTCGTACCGCACGCTAATGTGGCAGGCAGAATTCACTGGACTACCCGGTGAACCCACTAGCGAACGCTAATCACAGGAGATAGCGCGCGCTAAGCTGGGATTTGTATAAATAGGACACTTCCCTCTTCATTCCGTCATTTCTTCATTTCTCAACCATTCCAGGCGATTTTGGTCGATTCGTGAAGAGTTCTTCGAGCTGCAATCATCTAGCATCATCTTCAAGCTCATAGTTTATATTAATCAACATTTAATCCGCTCCATCACTCCAAATCAAGGTAACTTTTCATTGAACCTTGAATTTCGGGATTTGAGGGTTTTCTTGCCGATCTCTTCGAGTTAACTTGCTATCATGTTGGAATATGTTGATTATGGATTATCTACCTTAGATACTTGTATTCTTATAGATTCATTGATGTAATTTTCAGAATTTTTGAATATTTGGGGAGTTGTTCAAGAACACCTTGAGTGTTGACTTTGGAATTTTGGGGGTTTCGACTAGATGTTGTCGTAATCACAAATGGAGTATTCCTATTGGATTATTGATTGTATTGATGATGTTTTGTTGTATTGAATCACTCATTTGGAGGTTGGATTCCGATATAATTGGGATTGGTTGTAAACAATGGGAGATTGTTTACAACGTGTTTGTTTAAATGCCCCAATGAGTTTGGGTAGCGTTGTATCGACTTTTGAGTTGGTTGTAATCATGCTTGCTTCGTATATTAAGCGTATCATTCATAATTGTGTTATTCAAGGTTGTTCGAGCCGCCGATAATTCCATTAAGGAGATTGATCGTGGAAGGACTTTCTCGCTTTCGGTTTGAGGAAAGTTTTATACTTATACTAGTCAATGAGATTAATGTTATCATATATGTTTACGAATGTGTTGTATCATTCCGAGACTTAGTCTCTTCATGAGTTCATTGATATTAAGGGATCGTTCGATACGATACCCTTAGGCAATTATGCCAAATGTTTAATATTTTTCATTAGTGGCCGGTTCAAGGCATTGGGATACTCGTTGTTAATGTTATTGTCGATAGCCGGTTTGCGGTATCGATGTATCGATTATTGTTGTTGATATTGATGTCGATCTAAGACATTGTTGTAATCATTGTTGTTGATGTTGGTGTTTTGTCATTGATGTTGTATTGGCCTATTGAAGGCATTGGTGTATTCGTTTCTCATCTTTGTCGTCGGTAACCGATTAAAGGTGTCGAGGCATTCGTTGTATCATTGTTATCGATTGGCCATTCTAAGGCAATCGAGATATTGAGTCATTCATTGTATCATTGTTATCGATTGGCCGTTCTAAGTCAATCGAGGTGTTGAATCATTCGTTGTATCATTGTTATCGGTTGGCCGTTCTAAGGCAATCGAGGTATTGAATCATCCGCTGCATCATTGTTATCAGTTGGACATTCTAAGGCAATCGAGGTATTGAATTGGGACTGTCGAAGAAAGTTCCCATCCATTGATCATTGTTATCGGTTGGCCATTCTAAGGCAATCGAGGTATTGAATTGGGACTGTCGAGGATAGTTCCCATCCGTTGATCATTGTTATCGGTTGGCCATTCTAAGGCAATCGAGGTATTGAATTGGGACTGTCGAGGACGGTGCCCATCCGTGAGTTACTGTCGCCGTGTTGGCCGACTCAAGGCAGCACACTATCATTCTTGTGAATTCGGTAATATTTGGATCGTTGCCGTTTGTGATTAATTGTGTTTTGGAGGCTAGTATCAACTAATGCTCATTATGGGTAAGTCTGGTGCTTGAACCTTCACGGTTGGTTTCGCAGCACCTGCAATTCAGCAGGTCACGGTCACTGGGTGATCTCATTATGGGTAAGTTTGGGGCTTGAACATTCGCGGTTGGTTTCCCAACACCTACAGTTCAGTAGGTCATGACCATAAGATGGTCTCATTTTGATATGGCTTCATGCCGTGGCTTCAGCCCTCATTGTGATACGGCTTCGTGCCGTGGCTTCGGCCCTCATTGTGATACGGCTTCATGCCGTGGCTTCGACCCTCATTGTGATACGGCTTCGTGCCATGGCTTCAGCCCTCATTGTGATACGGCTTCGTGCCCTGGCTTCGGCCCTCATTGTGATACGGCTTCGTGCCCTCATTGTGATACGGCTTCGTGCCGTGGCTTCGGCCCTCATTGTGATACGGCTTCGTGCTGTGGCTTCGGCCCTCATTGATACAGCTTCGGGCTGTTTTGGCTTTAGGTGATTGTGATATTTGACAGCATCGGATGAGTGGCTTTTAGGCCTTGGTGATGTCTTGGTATTTTTGTTGGAACCTTCGGGCATTGTGATTCATATTTATTTCAGTTCTGGTTTGGTTCATGTTTGTGTAATTCATTATGGTGTTCTATAATTATGATTCGCCATTGGGCATTTATGTTATAACCTGTTGAACAGGTATTAATGGTATGCCTTGGGCATAGTGTTTCACGAATGCTCGTTTCTTACCTTGGTTTGTGAGCATCTCGTATTATTATTATCATTGTACCGTTTCATTTTGCATTTGGATGTATATCATGTTATACATATATTTTGTTGTTCATTATCTGGATGACTGACCCCGTGGGGGCGGAACATGTTTTCATGTTTTAGGTGCTTGCGAGGAGAGAGTTGAGACACAGGGGCATGATGATGGCGACGAGGCAGTCGAGCGATACTGGTCCGAGTTGTTCATGTTAGTCAGTCAATTGGAGTGTTCTCCAGTTGGTCAGTCATTGTCATTATGTATTACCCGAGCAAATGCTCATGGTTGTTGTTGTATTTTTATTTTGGCCATATAGGCCCATCGTTGTCGTTGAAATTCCTCATCGGAATATTGTGTCGGTATCATAGTAGGGACTGTGATTTCCCTTGTTGGTTAATTGATGTATTTTTAGTCGTGTTCGCCTGGTGGATCTCCTGGTGTGGGGTCCACGGCACTGTAATAACCCAATAAGATTTGGGGGTGTTACAGAAGAAGGTATTAGATATTTGGGTTGTGAGATACCCTAATATGGGAGTTATGTGGCTCTACCGACGCGGTAGTAATGGGACTGTCAGGTTGTGACAATCTAGACGGTCGGGTTTTGTGAGTAGTGAAATTTGCACGACTGCATGAGTCATTCATTCATCGAGTCGTCGTCAGTGAAGACTAGTATCACAAGACCTCGAATCTTCGTATGACCTGTGTAAGGACTCGATTCTCTTTATGTTCATACATTCATTATGTCATTGATTGTACATGTTTTGTTGAAACCTGTATGTGACATTAATGTTACGATTGATTCATGACTAATTGTTTTAGAGCACGTGTGACTTGTGCAAGCGATAAGGATCAACTCATTCATCAGTCAACAATCCTCAATCATCATTTTTGATCTTGTCGATCATGTTAATTCATTAATCACTCAGTCAATGTCATTGCTCAGTTGTTGATCTTGTGGATCGAATTATCAATCTTGTTAACTTGTTCAAGGCAATCATTTCAGGAATTTCATCAGATAATCATGTCACCTCACTTGATCTTTCATGCAATCTTATCATATTCCGGCGTCATGTTGATGATCATTATATTAAATTATTAATGCATTCATTGTGTTAGAGCGTGTATGCTCATTATTATCATTCCGTAACGTAATCATAATACGATATTCATGCGGGATCTATAATCATCATGTGACTTTCCTGCTTCAGTATGGATAGAGCTGTCAGAGGACGCAGGGGAAGAGGCCGCGGTGCGGGCTGAAACCTGGGATATCGTGTGAATACCCGCGGGAATGGGAGGGATAACATTAGTTCAATAGTTAGCGATGCTACTCGTTCACCGACAGATAATTAGTCATTGTTAGGGAGTCGTACCCGAGATGCAGCTCAATCGGAAGGTGTTCGGGTGGACCCATACATATGTATGCAGGGCATGATGGCCCAAATGACTCAGATGATGCGAATAGTGGAGACCATGTAGACCTCGATAGTTTGTGGTCCACCACAACAGGGATTCCAGGTGCCGTTTCATGGACAGACTGGAGGAGTGAGTCAGATTGTTGGCGATATCTCTCATCAGAGGCCGTCTACTTTTAAGGGTTCGTCGGAACCAGCTGATATTGTTCATTGGCTTGAGCATTTTGATAAACTCTTCGACATGGTTCAGTGTCCGGAAGAGTGTAAGGTGGCAGTAGCGGCTTATTACTTGAGTAAGGGTGCTTATTCTTGGTGGCTTTCTGTGAAACCCACCGATCATGATTGTGTTTGGAGTGAGTTCAAGACTCTTGTGATAGAGAGGTATTATCCGGATCCACTTCGTGAAGCCAAGTTATCAGAGGTTTTGAACCCCGAATCTATTGAGGATGAGGGTGTTATTGTCATTGCTGAGAAGTTTCAGGGACTTCTTCAGTTTGCTTCGTCTGTTATCCGTACTGAGGCAGGTAAGATCAAGTACTTTAACAAGAGGCTAAGTATACAGTTGAGGATTCAGTTGTTCAATCACAATTGTAATTCACTTAGTGAGTTCATCGAGAAGGCTCTTGGAGCAGAGCTTTTGATCAAGGAGCTTACTCGGAAGCATCCTTCAACTTCTTCTGGTGGGAGGACTTGGATGTCGGTTCTTTTAGAGGGACATCGGGCTCCGGCGTGCAAGAGGTTGCTTTCTAGTCGTCTTCGTGCTGGGAAAGCATCTTCCTCTCAGACGACGAGTTCGACTGTTGTTTGCTTTAACTGTGATTCAGCAGGGAATGTTAGTACTCGGTGTATGGTGCCAGCTATTGATTGTTTTCTGTGTGGGAGGCAGGGACACCTACGGAAATACTGCAGGAGATCTAGTGCCAGTATATCTCAAGAGATCTCAAGGGCCTCGAGAGATTTTGTTACTCCAGTCCGAGCTTCATCCAAGGGGTCCTATATCAGGCTTCGAGAACTAGAGGTAAGGACATTCATCACCGGTATTGAAGCAAGTTAATTCTTGTTCAGTTAAAGGATAATCATTCCGTTCGTTGTTGTTCATTCATTCATATAATTCATTCATCATATATCAATCATGTTGAGACTTATAATTACCAACTAATCATTCAATTCATGGGACGATGGTTCCAATCATTTCATTGAGCTATCACTCATTGTGTTACTACTTCACCTCGATGAGTCATTCTGGACCTTTGTCAGATTCTATTCATTGTTATTCTTTATGGTCCGTATTGAGGAGTATTCCTGGAGATGTTGTTTTCAGATCCTGATGGATAGTTCATATCCCGAGCTGTGTTCGGGGACAAAACTCTTTTTAAGGGGGGAGTATGTAATACCCGGTTGTGAATTCATTTATTATCATTCAGTAATTGTCACTCGGAAATTTTTCACTCAATAATAATCATTCATCATTCATATTCATTCAATTGTGTTCACCATTCGGCGTACTTTAGAATCGTGTATCAGTTGTTATTCGTCATTCATCACTGCTTGTGATCTAGGCGGGAATATTGTCATCATCATCATCATCATCATATTTTGGTAATCTATGTGTGAGGTAGCGTACGCTACATACTCTTGTTAGCGGGCGCTAATGGAGTACTGGTAGCGCATGTTATGCATCAGCATTAGCGCACGCTAGCATAATTGAGGTAGACAGTCCAGTAGGTACTGGACTGAAATTTGAAATTCGTAGCGCACGCTATAAGTGGATAATAGCGTACGCTAATTGTACTGGTAGCACACGCTAAGGCATCGTAGTAGCGCGCGCTATGGTGAGCAGGTGGAGGACAGTGGGTTCTGGACTCCAATATTCTGGACATCAACTATTAGGTAGCGCACGCTAACATCCGGTTAACGCACGCTAAGAGGAGGCATTAGCGCACGGTACCAAGTTCGTAGCGCACGCTAACGCGGCGGGCAAAATTCACCGGACTACCCGGTGAACCCGCTAGCGCACGCTAATCACAGGAGATAGCGCGCACTAAGCTGGGATTTGTATAAATAGGACACTTCACTCATCATTCCGTCATTTCTTTATTTATCAACCATTCCAGGCGATTTTGGGCGATTCGCGAAGAGTTCTTCGAGCTGCAATCATCTAGCATCATATTCAAGCTCCTAGTTCAGATTAATCAAAATTTAATCCGCTCCATCACTCCAAATCAAGGTAACTTTTCATTGAACCTTGAATTTTCGGATTTGAGGGTTTTCTTCCCGATCTCTTCGAGTTAACTTGCTATCATGTTGGAATATGTTGATTATGGATTATCTACCTTAGATACTTGTATTCTTATGGATTCATTGATGCAATTTTCGGAATTTTTGAATATTTGGGGAGTTGTTCAAGAACACCTTGAGTGTTGACTTTGGAATTTTGGGGGTTTCGGCTATATGTTGTCGTAATCACAAATGGAGTATTCCCATTGGATTATTGATTGTATTAATGATGTTTTGTTGGATTGAATCACTCATTTGGAGGTTGTATTTTAATATGGGAAATTTTGAGAATGCAACCCACATTTTACCCAATATTTTGAGATTGCAACCCACATTTTAAAATAGGGCTTCTTGCAACCCAAACACAGATAATATGGGTTGCAAGAAGCCCTATTTTATCTGTGTTTGGGTTGCAAGAAGGCTTATTTTATCTGTGTTTGGGTTGCAAGAAGCCCTATTTTAAAATGTGGGTTGCAATCTCAAAATATGGGGTAAAATGTGGGTTGCATTCTCAAAATATCCCTTTTAATATCATTGGGATTGGTTGTAAACAATGGGAGATTGTTTACAACGTGTTTGTTTAAATGCCCCAATAAGTTTGGGTAGTGTTGTATCGACTTTTGAGTTGGTTGTAATCATGCTTGTTTCGCATATTAAGCGTATCATTGGTAATTGTGTTATTCAAGGTTGTTCGAGTGGCCGATAATTCCATTAAGGATGTTGATCGTGGAAGGACTTTCTCGCCTTTAGTTTCAGGCAAGTTTTATACTTGTACTAGTCAATGAGATTAATGTTATCATATATGTGTATGAATGTGTTGTATCATTCTGAGACTTAGTCTCTTCATGAGTTCATTGATATTAAGGGATCGTTCAATACGATACTCTTCGGCAATTATGCCATATGTTTACTATTGTTCATTAATGGCCGGTTCAAGGCATTGGGATACTCGTTGTTAATGTTATTGTCGATAGCCGGTTCGCGGTATCAATGTATCGATTATTGTTGTTCCTATTGATGTCGATCTAAGACATTTTTGTAATCATTGTTGTTGATGTTGGTGTTTTGTCATTGATGTTGTGTTGGTCGATTGAAGGCATTGGCGTATTCGTTTCTCAACTTCGTTGTCGGTAACCGATTAAAGGTGCTGAGGCATTCATTGTATCATTGTTATCGATTGTCCGTTCTAAGGCAATCGAGATATTGAGTCATTCGTGTAATACCCGAGATTTTTGATGTGTATTTGAACCTTATGATATTGTATTTGTTGCATTTTAATATGAGTATTATTCTCCGTATTTCATGATCCGGTGTTGTTGAGCGCACGATTGCATGAATGTGTTCTAAGTTGTGATTTTTGCACATGTAGCGCACGCTATCGGCTTAGCGTAGCGTACGCTAAGCTTGGGTTCGTAGCGCACGCTATGTATGAACCCTAGCGCATGCTATACGTAGTCAACATGATTAAGACAGGGTGGTAGGTGAGATCAGCCGCGGATCTTGGTCGGATCATGTCGGGATGAACCTGGACGGCTTTTAGGAAAAGCCAAGTCAACGCTGTAGCGTACGCTACTGGTATAGGGATAGCGCACGCTAAGTGCTGAGTACAGTGAAGACAGTAAGCTTCGTATGGCCGTTAGCGCACGCTATGGATATGGACTAGCGCGCGCTAATAACCATTTTCTATATATAGGACATCATCCTTTTTCATTTTTTTCAGACTTTTCACTTCCCTAATCCGAATTCTTGGACTTAGAGAGCTACTTCCTCCATCCTCAACCTCTCATAGCATCATCCTAGCACGAGTTGGAAGATTGTAGATCATTGGAGATTGGTGTTCAAGCCTTCGGCGTTGGATTTCTTCAAGTTCCTCCTTGTTCTTCACTACTTTGAGGTAGGTGATTCTTCACCAATATTAAGTAATATTCTGAAGGACATTTTGATCATGATTAGGGATTATCTAGTCAGTTAAATTCGTACGTAGTTGAACATCATGTTGTTAGAAGGATATTTTCGATGTTTCGGTACTTCTCATCGTATAAACCATTGAACCTTTTAGTGTTTGAACTCATAGCATATTCATGAAGCTTCAAAACCGATTATGACCAGTTTATGGAGATTATCAAGTTCTTATGTCTTTACATAATGGAATCATACGATTTGGGACATAGAATAGATGGAACTTAGGATACTTCTTTAAGATCAAGATGAATTATGGTGTTGTGATGATTGTACGTATCCTTGTATCTCGAAGTCATTTAATCCGTAAAGATCTTTCACAAACCATATGAGCATGATATGCATGGAGATGACATGTATTAACACTGAAGATTTCATGAGTTTCATCACCATTAGATCAAGTTTTCTGCCCAGTAGTAAACTGCCATGCACGGTTAGCGCACGCTAAGATTTGTATATTAACGTGCGCTATCGGGAATGAGTAACGTACGCTACGTTTGGTACGTAACGTACGTTACGTCATCAGGCGAGTCAATCGGCTGATCAGAGAGAACTATCAGTACATAGTTAGCGCACGCTAGACTTCGTCGTTTACGTACGCTAACAGGCAGGCTTAGCGCACGTTACGTAGAGTACGTAGCGTACGCTAAGTAGTTCAGACAGATTACATTTTTAGAGCTTTTGGCTGTAGACCGGATTGTTAGACATTCGTACGACTTGAGATGAATTCTATATTATTTCTTTTGTTAAGGTTCGAGCTTGCTACGTTGATCGAAGGAGACGGCCTTCGAGTGTGTTGAGATTGTGGAGTGTTTTGTTCTTGCCATCTTTGAGGCAAGTATCGTAATTTGTTAATATTGGTATTTTAAGCATACATGCGGTGTATTCATGTTGTTTAATATGGGATTTATTTCGTTGAATTTTCATGATATTCGTTATCTAGTGTTTGTATGTTATGTTGATGGACATAGCGATTTTGCATATATGTATGCATGAGTTGTGTTTGTGTATGTTGTACGATCTATGCTGAGGGCACTGGATCGGATGTCCACCTCGTGTTGGTCCGACGGGATCATCTTGGGATCTAGGCTGAGGGCGCTGGATCATTGGACGGGTTTTTCCACCTCGTGTTGGTCCGACAGGATCATCTTGGGATCTATGCTGAGGGCGCTGGATCATTGGAATACCCATGCTGTGTTAATGGAATCTTGTGGATTCGCATTGTCGGATTCCGGTAGTGGAAGTCCGTGTGGTGTACCTTGTTATGTATTGTTGATGCATATTCGATTTGTTTAATATGATACTTGTACTAGCATCGTTTTGCTAACCCCTTCGGGGGTGACATTTGTTTTGATGTTCAGGTAGCCGAGGAGCGGGGAAACAGCCACAGTACCGACGTGACGACGAAGGGGCTCAGTGATGTTTGTTGTTATTGTGATTTGTCTTCTTAGTTCATTTTCAGTACTCGAGTACGCGTGTCTTATTAGTATAATTTCGATATGGTTGTATTAATTAACTCAAGCGGATCAGTTGGAACTGGTTTTGTATGTTGAATTTCTGTGGTATTGTTGGATTATATTTACATTTCTTTTATTTAGCCTTGTAAATCCTTACTTAAAGGGTTTACGGCGCTGTAATTATTCCGAATATCTCGGGGTGTTACAGAATATGGTATCAGAGCTAAGATTCATGGATATCTTGGCAGTCGGGTTTTAGTTGGGTCTATTTCCGTTATTTGATTTACGGGTCGTTCGTAACATCACTGTTCAGCCAAAGTCGTCATGTGGACTGTGGCTGTAAGTCTTCTAATCTCTTATACTACCGTTCTACTTAATTTCTGTTTTGTGAATATTGACGGACTTTATTTTTGAAAATTTTGTCCTGGATATTGAGAAATTGTGTTTACAGTATGTTGAGGGGAGGACGTGGACGCAGACGCGGTCGTGGACGCGGACGTGGTAATGTGAGACAGGAGGATTCCGCAACTACCCCAGAACTATCGGCTAGTGGAACCGATTCCCATTCTGGAGGACAGCAGGGATCAGCGAATGACAACGCGGATCCTAACATGCCGGGAGTGCTTCAACAGGTGGTGGATCAGATAAACCAGTTCGCTCAGGTAGTTGACCGCATGCAGACGGCGATGGGACAGCATCACCACGAGGATAACCAGGGAGACAGATGGCTTGCTGAGGTGGTCAAATTGCACCCACCAAAAATTGATGGATCTACTGAGGCACTTACATGGGATCATTGGATAAAGGAATTAGAGAAGATATTCGCGGGTATTAACTGTCCCGAGGACCGGAAAGTTCCTATTGCCTAGTATTTTCTGACTGGGGAGGCTTTTGACTGGTGGAAAGCTATTCGACCCGAGAATCATAATGCTGACTGGACGGAATTCAAACTAATGATGGAAGCACAATATTGTCCTCGTCCAGTTAGAGAGGCAAAAATCCGAGAGTTTTTCTCACCACAGAGTTCGGAAGCATCTGTGACAGACATAATCAAGACTTTTAACCATCAGCTGACTTGTGTGTGACACTTGGTCAGAACGGAGGCATAAAAGATTTTTCATTTCGATATGCGGATGAAGCCGGAGATTCAGCAGTACATGTCTCGATTTGAGTGTACTACGTTGCGACAGTATCAAGACAAAGTGCTGGCCTACGACATGAAAGAGGCGGCGGTGGAAAAATCGATGGAGGCAAAGAAGCAGAAAGTGACCGGCAACTTCTCGGAAAACAAGAGTTGTGGGCCCTGCAAGGGCCAGCCTTCATTTTATTCATCTAGGAAAGCTCCACATCCTTCTAGAGGTGGAAAGAAGTTCCGGACAACATCAGCAGTTTCGGACGCATCAAAGAAATGCTATAATTGTGGTCGAGCAGGGCATATTCAACGTGATTGCCCCGCATCTTCTGTGACTTGTTTTGATTGTGGGCAAGAAGGGCACCGTGCGGCTTTCTGTGGAGTTGCGACTAGATCATTTGGTACTCGCACTACAATGCCAATTCCGAAGGAGATAAGCGTGAACCAGATGCAGCAGAGTGGATTTCAGCAGCAGAATGTTGGGAAGAGAGAGACATCCAGTGCTGGGTCCGTTCCTCCGCACCTGTACGAGATGAGGAAATCTGACGATCAGAACACTGCTGTTGCATCAGGTACGATTCAGATCCTTTTGCAACCAGTTAGTGTCTTATTCGATTCCGGAGATACACATTCTTTCATATAATTGAACTGTGTTAATCATTTGAAAATCTCGTGTTTATTTGATTGTGAACCTTATGTTGTGGGTTTGCCGAGTGGAGAGAGAATTGTGGGAACCCTATAAACTAGAGATTTTCCAGTGTCTATAGGAGGGAGAGATTAGCCATCAAATCTTATTGTAGTTGACATCCATGGTGACGATTTAATTCTCGGAGACGATTAGCTCAACCGTTATGGAGCTATTCTAAATTACCGAAAGAGAGTCATTTCTATCATTACTGATGACGGATCTGAACACTTATTCAAAGGATGGAGACCGGGAAGCTCGGGAAAATTGATCAAAGCAATGAAAGCAGTAAAATTACTGAAGCAGGGTTGTCACGGATTTTGGTGCTACGCCATGAAGCAAGAAGAAGGAGAAGAGCTCTCATCTATTCCAGTTGTGAATGAATTCTCAGATGTATTCCCTGACGAACTGCCTGGGTTACCTCCGCAAAGAGAAGTGGTGTTCACTATCGAATTAGAGCCTGGAGCCGCTCCTATTTCCAGAGCACCATACCGCATGGCGCCAACCGAGATGTATGAACTAAAGAAGCAACTGGAGGAATTATTGCAGAAGGGTTACATTCAACCTAGTGTTTCTCCTTGGGGAGCACCCGTTCTCTTTGTCCGGAAGAAAGATGGATCCCTCCGATTATGTATTGATTACAGGGAGCTAAACAAGGTGACAATCAAGAACAAGTATCCTATACCTCGGATCGACGACTTGTTTGATCAACTGCAAGGGGCAAGGGTATTCTCAAAGATTGACTTGCGATCAGGATATCATCATTTGAGAATTAAGGAATTGGATATACCGAAATCTGCTTTCAGATCCCGGTATGGGCATTATGAATTTGTAGTGATGCCATTTGGACTTACTAATGCTCCTGCGGTATTCATGCAATTGATGAATCGGGTATTCTTAGAATACTTGGATAAATTTGTGGTCGTCTTCATTGATGACATCTTGATATATTCGAAAGACACAGAGGAGCATGTCGAGCATTTGCGTGTGGTTTTGAGCACCTTGAGGAAGGAACAGCTCTATGCGAAGCTTTCTAAATGCGAGTTCTGGCTTAGGGAAGTAACTTTCCTTGGGCATGTGATATCAGCTGACTGAGTTCAGGTGGACCCGAAGAAAGTCGAAGCAATCTTGGAATGGGAAGCTCCTAATAACGTGAAAGAAGTCTGGAGTTTCTTGGGACTTGCTGCATATTATCGCCGTTTTGTAGAGGGATTTTCCAAAATTGCTCGTCCGCTCACTCAGCTATTACAGAAAACTCAAAAGTTCACGTGGGATGAGAAATGCCAGGCTGGTTTTGACGAACTTAAGAGGAGACTGACGACAGCACCTATATTAGCGTTACCAGATGGAACTGATGGATTCATGGTATACAGCGACGCTTCAAATCAAGGTCTGGGATGTGTGTTGATGCAAAAGGATAAGGTGATTGCCTATGCTTCTCGGCAGTTGAAACCATACGAAGTTAATTACCTGACTCATGATCTGGAGCTAGCAGTTGTGGTCTTTGCCTTGAAAATTTGGTGACATTATTTATACGGCACTCACTGCCAGATCTTTACAGATCATAAGAGCCTCAAGTACATTTTCAGTCAAAAAGAATTAAACATGAGGCAGAGAAGGTGGCTGGAATTGATCAAGGATTACGACTTGGAAATTCTCTATCATTCGGGTAAAGAAAACGTAGTAGCTGATGCATTGAGCCGAAAACCTGTTTCTCTTCGAGCATTCAACGAGAACTGATCCGCGAAGGGATTGAAGTATGGTCACCAGGAATCCAAGGGCAACTATATGTGATGGAACTGACTTCGTCACTAGTCGAGGAAATAAAATCTAAGCAGCTGAACGATTCTCTGATCCTTAGGTTATGTGACGAAGTAAAGAAAGGAAAGGCCCCAGGATTCGTGATACAAGCTGATGGAGTTCTGAGATTTCAGAGTCGACTTTGCGTTCCCGATGATGATGATTTGAGACGGAGAATTCTGAAGGAAGCTCACAGCGCACCCTACCCGGGCAGCAGTAAGATGTATAAGGATCTAAAACAGAACTTCTGGTGGGGAAATATGAAGAAGGACGTAGCAGAGTACGTTTCGAAGTGTTTGACTTGTCAGCAAGTTAAGATTGAACATCAGCGACCTGCCGAAATGTTAAAGCCGCTTTCGATCCCTGAGTGGAAGTGGGAGGATATCTCGATGGATTTCATCACCAATATGCCAAGGACCAAGTCGGGAATGAACATGATTTGGATTATAGTTGATCGACTAACCAAGTCGGTTTATTTCCTAGGAATTAAAGACACATGGGGACCCGAGAAATTGGCATGAGTATTTATTGCAGAGATAGTCATATTTCATGGGACACCGAAGACCATTATTTAAGATCGAGATGGTCGCTTTGTGTCGCACTTATGGAGGGCAGTTCACAGGGCTTTGGGGACCGAGCTAAACTTTAGCACGGCTTATCATCCTCAAACGGACGGTCAGTCCGAAAGGACTATACAAACAGTAGAAGTTCACTTGCCGTTGATTGAATTCACCTACAGCAATAGTTGGCATGCTTCTATTAAAATGGCACCATTTGAAGCTTTGTACGGGAGAAGATGTCGATCACCCCTGTGCTGGGATGATTCTTCGGACTTGATCGGGACAGAACCGGAATTGATAGTTCAGACTTAGGAGAAGATAACTTTGATTCGAGAAAGACTGTTGACTGCCCAGAGTCGACAGAAGTCTTATACAGACGTACGTCGTCGCCCTCTAGAGTTCGACATTGGGGACCACGTACTATTGAAGGTGTCTCCTACACGAGGAATTTTCCGTTTTGGGAGGAAAGGCGAGCTAAGTCCGAGATATATCGGACCATTCGAGATCCTCGAGAGAGTTGGAGATTTAGCATACAGGTTGGCCTTACCGCCATCGCTGAGTCACGTTCACAATATGTTTCACGTATCCCAACTGCGGAGGTATGTACCGGATCCTATTCATATCATTGAGTTCGATGAGATCGAGATAGCGAATGATGGCACCTTCGAAGAGAGACACTACACCAAAAATAGGTTTTTGTGACTTTGAAACTCGCTGGATTTGTGACTGTCAATGACAGTCACAATTTTATGACTATCAATAACAGTCACAAATACCAAACAGTGATAAATCCAAATGCTCGTGATCAAGTAACGATCACACAAGTGTTCTCTGTCTTGAACAAATACACAAATCTAAATATTTGCGACTGCCTTGAGCAGTCATAAACTTTTCAGTTTTATGTATAGATACATTTTGGCAAACCCTACCTTCTCTTCTTTTTTCTTCTCTTTCATTCATATTTTCTTCTAGGCTCTCTCTTACACCCGATCTATCAAAAGCAAAAGAAAAAAAAATCTTCAGGTTACAAATCGTGAGCCAAAATATCTTTCATTCTTACCAAAATCTTTCTTCTCTGCCAACATCTTAAGATTGCAAAATACTCTCATTCTCTCTCTTGAACTCCAGCAAATTGAATCCTTCTAGAGAACACATCTATCCTTGGTTCGAGCAATCTTATAACCCTAGTCATTCCCCAATTTTACTGTATAATTTCCATCCCCGTTCAATCAACTCCGATGGCCGCGCACCCACCCTAGCCTCCCAAGCAAACCCAGAAAATCCCGGACAAGCAATGGTCAATCTCCAATTCGAGATATGCAAGCCCTTCGGCAAAGGAAAATTCGGCCGAATGTATCTCGTCCGTGAAATTAAGGTAAATTGTGTTGCCCGATTTCAAGCCTTGTCGAATAAATTAATATAAAATATTTATGCTGTTTTTTCTTGTGTATATATGTACATATTTGGTAGAGTAAGTACATAGTGGCATTGAAGGTGATTTTCAAGGCCTTCTCGCTAAATATTGAAAGCTTTAGCAGGCCATGAGAATGTGGTTCACTTCTATAATTCTTTTGAGGGTGATTCATATGTATACATAGTGATGGAGTAAGCTTTAGCCTCAAACTGCATTGCCTTTTTCTTGCATTAAGCTGTGTGTAATAGGACCGATGTGAATAACAAGTTATCAACTTGTCTGTTTAGGTTATGTGAGGGTGGCAAATTGCTAGACCGTATTTTATCAAAGTAAGCATTTCCGAGTTCCATACTTGGTCGGCATTCCAGTTTTTGTGTTGCGTGAGAGTTTTTCCTTGCTGGAAGCATTCTTTCTCGAATTAAATCCTATTTTCTGTAACAGAAAGGGTAGCTGTTACACAAAGAAAGATGCAGCAATTGTTGTGAGACAGATGCTAAAAGTTGCAGCTGAGTGCCATTTACATGGTTTTGTACACCGTGATATGAAACCTGAGGTATGTGCAAAATTGATCCCATTTTTCGGCTGAAGTTGTGATGATTGATATTCTAAAGTCAATTTGTTTCCTCAGAATTTTCTATTCAAGTCCCCAAAGGAGAAATTTCTAACATTTTTTAGTTCTAGTCGTTGACTGTGATAGAGTATCTGGTGGCGCATGGATCAGAACGTGTTGTTGATGACATCATCGAACATACTTTTCAGATATCTGTATGTATCTTCCTGGCTAACTCCCATTTATAAACTTACTAATATGCAAATAATACTCTTAAAAGAGATTATTATTTAGTATCATTCTTCGATGCTTACCGATCTTTCTCCTTCCATATCCGATTCCCTAGTCTCTGGGGAGTTTTGAATATGTTGAGCCAAGTAGGAAGGATGTGGGAATCAATGCGAGGAAAAAGGCAGAAACCATTGTGGCTCTTCTGAATAACAAAGACAAAATACAATAAGTAAGGAATAAAGCTGCTACCAATCGTGAAAAGTAAGCTTGTCATCTGTTGTTATGCTTTTTTTTAAGAGCCTCTTCACTCTGTTTCTTCACTAATGATTTGGTTTATGAGTTTTTCTTTCTTATTGCTGGTTAGGTATGTTGGCCTTTCATCATCTGGAATAACATATAAGTTAGGTGCAGCCTCATTTTCTAGTACTGGCTTTAAGAATAATGACCGGTACGGAGGTTTTGGTAATAGAGGAGACGCCGAGTCTTTTAAGAGTAGTTATAAGGACACAGATCAATATGGTGAAGATAAATATGAGAAGACTACTAAATCAAAGAAAGTGCCTTCTACCTATGATAGGTACTTTTTTTTGTTCCGTTCCTTTTTAATGTAGCTCATAATTTCTATTGTTTTCTTATGAATATTATCATCTTGACAATGTTACGGTTTTGTTTTCGCTGACCTACAAATGATCGGCTAGCTCAAATTTTTGTAATGTTTTGCAGCATGAGTCAAAACTCTCCTAGCAAGCCGGGATAAATATGCTTCAGTTACACAAAATGCACCTTCTGACAAGTATGATGAAGATTTTGATGATTTTGATCCCCGAGGGACTTCAAGTGCCAGTAAGACTCATCTGCTGAAAAAATAGACAAATTTGCTTCCGTGGATGGTCTGAGTACAAATCTTCTCCAATGCAAAGTTTTTAGGCTTTTAATTCATAATTTGGTGAGTTAGATAGTTAGACAATGTCAACTAGAATGTCTAAAATAACACCTCCATGTTGACATCATCTGAAGTAACTCACTCCACATTATTTTTAGACTTCCAAAAGACTTTTGCGTTGGAAAAGTTTTTTTTGGGGGGGGGGGGGGGGAACAAAAGTCTTATCTTATGTGGCTATGTCGCCTGGCAGTATTAAATCAAGATTTTCACCTTTGCATTAAAGATATGCATGAACGTGCTTGACAGAGTGGTGATTTTGCTACTATATATGTGATATTGTTGAGCCCCTCAATTGACTTTGTATGAGTTGGTAACTTATACTTTTTGCGGGAAGAAATGGCTTTGCTGATGCCGATTTTGGGAGTTATTTCTTATTCTGATTCTCGCTTTCAAACTTAATCGGCCCTGAATCGCTTGCCTCAATCACTGTAACATAACCCCATCAATACGCATTGGTCATTCTATTGTATCTCTCATAAATATCTGGTTGCAGTATGGACTGAACAATGGTGATGCGAACAACAATGCACTGAACCAGATTCCATCCTTTGATGCTAAGCAGTGAAGCTATCGAGTATCCAAGAGTAGAAGTACTCGGTATGTCTCTTTCCTTCACGACCTGCTTGTGGTTCCAAATCAAGCATAGTATACTACATATTGATATTCATATAACCATCACTTTTACAGAAACACTTGATCTTTTGCCACCACCAAAGACCACACTGACCCCTAAATGACACATAATATCTTGCAAAGCTAACTCTGGTGCAAGTATTCAAGATAGTTTATGTAACTTAGCTGATGGTTCCCTTGTCAGATTCACGTAGTTGCTGCCAAGGAACAAAAATATAGATACTCTTCGTCTAGTGACGCGATTTTAAGGATCTCCAATGTAAAGGCTCATCTTGATGAAAAGGCTCTAGCATCAGTTGAGTAATGTTGCATGTTCACTTGTGTGAGCTATTTTGGGTTTGTCTTGTTTTGTATGTATGTCGTCGTTTGTCTAAAGCACGTTCATGTTATCTAATTTCTCAGAGGAAATGGTACCGAAATTTCTTGATGAAGGGATTCCATTTGCTAGTTCTGTTGGTTGCTGGTCCTGGAATTAGAGACACACAGCAGAGGCAGACTTGACGACTTGGTTATCTAATGTCACTATTAGATAGTTTGTTTCTTTTTTTCTTCATGCTATACTCTTTAGAGGCTTTCTTGTGGTTTTCCGTGCATAGTACTCTTTTATGCCTGAGGAGGGAGAAAGGTGTGATAGTATGTATGCTTTTGAGAGATTAAGCCACAGAACATGAAATCTGGTTCCTGGATCTTCTTTAGTCATCATATTGATTCTCTTGATGTTTGTATAATGAATCTTGTAAATCAAAATATTTGTGCTCTATTTCTATTACTTTAGTAGTTTATGCTCTAATTTAGTTAGTTGTTCTACATAAAGGTAAACTATGTTATGAACCGCAATCATACTTAATTTTTTGTTTCACTTTTCTCATTCCTCTATATGTTTCAGTGTGGTTTTAAGATGTATTATAATATATATTTTATCTTCATTTATATGGAAGGATTAATAAAAATCTATACAGAGTTCTGAGTTACATTGTGATTTTTATGTCATGTAAAAATTAATTGAATACTTTGAGAAATATGTTTGGATTGTATTATGAATTCATTGTGAAAAATAATTAGATTGCATTCAGAGAAAAATGGGATTTTACTTTTTATTTTTTGTATTTTTTTCAACATTTGTGACTTTTAAAAACAGTCACAAGACAGTCAAGAAAAATAATATTTGTGACTGTCCATGGAAGTGACGAAAGTTGAAATTTGTGACTGCTAATAACTGTCACAAAAGTGGAAATTTGTGACTGCTAATGACAGTCATAAATGATATTTGTGCCTGCCATGGAAAGTGGTATTGCAAAGTCATATGAATGAGGTTTTGTCACTGTTTTGTGACTGTTTTTGACAGTCACAAAAGAACTTGTGACTGGTGATTTTATGACAGTCATTTGTGACTGTTTTTGCCATTTGTGACAGTTTCTGACAGTCACAATATCGTGATTCTGGTGTAGTGAGACCAATCAAGATACTTGAGAGTCGGATCAAACAATTGAGGAATAAACCAATACCCTTGGTTAAAGTACAATGGTCACGACACGGAGTTGAAGAGGCAACTTGGGAAACGAAGGACAATATGAAGACTAGATATTCGGAGTTGTTTTCCTCTTAAGTTTTGGGATGAAACTTCTTTTTAGGGAGAGAGGATGTAATACCCGAGATTTTTGATGTGTATTTGAACCTTGTGATATTGTATTTGTTGCATTTTAATCTGAGTATTATTCTCCGTATTTCATGATCCGGTGTTGTTGAGCGCACGATTGCATGAATGTGAGTAGGTGCCATACGATACGGCGCCTTAGAAATTAGTGTAGCTCCGGGTTCCAGCTCAATGGTGAATTCTACATTCCTTCGTGGAGGTAATCCAGGTAACTCGTCAGGAAATACATCTGGAAATTCGTTCACAACAGGAATGGATGAAAGTTCCACAATTTCGTCTTCTTTCTTCATTGCATAACACCAGTATCCGATACAGCCCTGTTTCAACAATTTGACAGCTTTCATCGCTTTGATCAACTTTCCTGAGTTTCCCGGTTTCCATCCCTCAAACAGTATTTCGGAACCATCATCAGCGATCAGCGAGATATTCCTCCTTCGGTAGTTTACAATAGCTCCATATCGGTTAAGCTAATCGTCTCCGAGTATCAGATCGTCTCCTTACATTTCTATTACAATCATATTTGAGATACAGGGAAATCTCTATTTTCTAAGCTTCCAACAATCCTCTCTCCACTCGGTAAACCAACAACATAAGGTTCACAATTATGAAAACCAGAAACATTTAAACGATTTTTACAAGACAAAGATATAAAAGAATGCGTAGCTCCTGTATCGAATAAAACGTTAACTGGCTGGGAAAGGATCTGGACAGTACCTGATGCGATAGCAGCATCCTGATCGTCTATTTTCCTCATCTCGTACAGACGTGGGGGAACAAATCTGGCACTCGATGTACCCTTTCGTTCCCACTGTTCTCTGCCGCGCTGCCAAAATTCCCGAGGCATCCGAACACTTTGCCGCGTCTCGCTGATACTGGCTTCCTTCTGGACTGGCTGTGGTGTACGGGCTCTAAAAGACTTTGCAGCCTCTTCACAGAACACCGCACGATGTCCCTCTCGACCACAATCAAAACAAGTCACGGCAGGTAGGGGGCAATTCCATCGATAGTGCCCCGTCTGGGCGTAGTTAAAGCATTTCCTGGTAACACCAGTCATAGTTGATGTTGCTCCGAAGTTCTTTCCGCTCCTAACTGGGTGTGGAGGTTTCTTGAAAGAGGGAATGACTGGGCGTTGCGGGGCCCGCTGTTCTTGTGCTCTGTAAAAGTACCAGAGACTTTCTGCTTCTTGGATTCCGTAAATTTCTCCATAGCTGCTTCCTTGATCTCATACGCCAACGCCTTATCCTGGTATTGACGGAGTGTGGTACATTCAAAACCGGACATGTACATCTGGATTTCTGGTTTCATCCTCATATCAAAATGGATCATCATTTCTGCATCTGTTCTGACCAGATGTCGAACAAATGCAGTTGTTGGTTAAACATCTTAATTGCCTGAGATACTGGCACATCTGAAGGCTGAACGGAGAAAAACTCCCGAACTTTGGCTTCCCTCACAGGATGGGGGCAGTACTGAGCTTCCATCATCAATTTAAACTCTGTCCAATCAGCATCATGGTCTACATGTCGGATGGCTTCCCATCATTCGGACGCTTCCTTTATCAGAAAGTATTGAGCGATAGAGGCTCTCCGGTCGTCTGGGCAGTTAATTCCGGCAAAGATTTTCTCCAGTTCCTTCAACCAACGGTCCCAGGTGGGAGTCTCAGAAATACCGTCGAATTTGGGTGGTTGCATCTTCGCCACCTCTTGCAGCCATCGGTCACCCCGATTTCCCATGTTCGGGATCCATTGTTGTCTCTCTCCCTGCTGTAGTCCCACCGCTACTTGCATTCGGTCCACGACTTGGGCGAACTGAGTCATCTGGTTCACCACCTGACGAAGGATTTCTGGTACAGCAGGTTCCGGTTCATTATTGATAGATCTCTGTGGCTCGCCTGAACTGTGGCTGGCCTGATTAGAAGGCGAAGCTTCTCTTTCGACATTCCTTCGTCCGCGTCCACGACCTCGACCACGTCCACGTCCTCCTCTCAACATACTGTAAGCATAGTTACTCAATACACAGGAAACAATATCGTTCTAATGTTCAAGTATAAAGAAATACAACATGTAAAGAATGATATAGAGTTTAGGAACTTACAACTACCGTTCACATGAAGACGTAGGCAGTACAGTGATGTTATTCACGGCCGCTTACCTCAAATGACGTATATGACCCCTATTTTAACCCAATGGCCAAGATATCCATAATCTTAGCTCCGACACCATATTCTGTAACACCCCCGATATATTTAGGAATATTACAGCACTGTAAATCCTTTACATAAGGATTTACAAGGCTGAAGAATTGAAAAGACATTAACAGGTACCAACGAATGATAATAACGGAATTAAGATACAACAGTTCTGACCAAATACTGAAAATACGAATGTTCAACAGAAAATTATTAATACATCACCAAATTCAAATTCATCATAAATGACTACGTACTAGAGTACTTATTGAAATAACCAACAAATAATGCATAAATAAACCTACGAACATCACTCTGCACCCTCGTCGTCATGCACCTCCAGTAGTTGTTTTCCCGCTCTCCTGGATCCTGAACATAAACAAAATGTTCACCCCCGAAGGGATTAGCACAACGATGCTAGTACAAGTACCATAACATATTATTCATATCTCACGAAGAATAATAACGTAAACGACAAAAATACCAACGAGTCTTCTCCTACGAGAAACTCATAAATGACATACACAACTGATAATCACAACAAGATATCATAACATACACATGGTAATTCCGACGATCCAGCGTTCACTGCCTAGAACCCACGATGATCTCGTCAGACCAACCCGTGGTGGAAAAACCCGTCCGATGATCCAGCGCACGCTAGCATAGATCCCTCGATGATCCCGTCGGACCAATACGAGGTGGACATACAACAACGACATACATGCACGACAATATGTATAACATCAATACGTAAAAAAAATAAGGTACTTGCCTCGATTCGAAGATAAGAACAATACTTCCACGAAACGAAACACTCGAAGGTCACCCCTTTAATCAATCGCGTAACAAGCTCGAACCTTAACAAAATAAATAATATAGAATTTATCTCACGTTGTACGAATGTCTACCAATTCAATTTACGGCCGAAGGTTCATAAAACACAATCTGCCTGAACTTCTTAGCGTACGCTAAGTATTCTGTGTAGCGTGCGTTAAGTCTGCTCGATAGCGCACGCAAACAACAAAGCCTAGCGTACGCTAACTATGCATGGTCAGTACTTCACTGATCAGCCGACTGACTCATCTGATGGCCTAACGTACGTTACGTATCAAATGTAGCGTACGTTAACTCATGCTCGATAGCGCACGTTAATCTACATAGCTTAACGTGCGCTAACTGTGCATGGCAGTTCACTACTGGGCACTAGACTGATCTCATCATAATCAAACCAATGAAATCTTCAGTGTTAATTCATGTTACCTCCATGAATATCATGTTTTGAATGATCTTACGGATAACAACAACTTCGGATTCAAGAATATGCATATTATAATAAAACCATATTCCATTTCGATTACAATTCTTCATGCGATACTTCAGAAGGCCTAACGGTCGATATCAACACCTTTATATCAATCAAAACTATCATTCTGTAGTTTGATTAACATTCCATCTTTACAAGATAAATCCTTCCATGATCAATCCTTTAAATTCGTCTAACAATAATGATGTTAAAGTCAAGTCCATGATTACTATGAAAACACCTACTAGATTCGGATCACCAATGATAGAAGCTTCCTCTACTTGTTCATTGTAATAAGATTCGAATCATGATGTTCATAATCAAGGTACTTAAGGCATAATCATCTCAATATTCTAAACATGATGTGGTTTGGATAATTCACCCAAGAAACTCAATATTTTGCTAGCATGATCATCTTATTCTCCACAACACGAATCTAGAGTTGGAGATAGAATCAACATACCTTAATATGACGAAATCACTGAACCCCAAAGGTAGAATCTGACTCTGGTTAGTTATATGCCACTCCAAGGTGCTACTTCTCTTCAATGATAAATAACAAGAAGTATCCAATGTCCAATGATCAAGTGGATGTGTTATAAGTGTATCTAAGGAAGATGATATGCTCTCTGGTCTCTCAAAACGAAAGATAAATGAAGGAAATGAGAACAAAATGGAGTGCTGGCCCATATATAAACTTTCTGTACAAAAGCAGATTAGCGCACGCTACCTATACATCCTTAGCGCGTGCTAATAAGAGTTGACTCCAAAAATGTCCAGGTTCATCCGCGGGAATCTTATCCGGTCCTACGTCCGGCTGGCGCATGTGTTAGCCGCCTAGCTCAATAATTGATTACCTAGCGCACGCAAGTCCTACATTCATAGCGTGCGCTAGTAGTAGCCGATAGCGTGCATTAAGCTACATTCTTAGCGTACGCTATCACGAGTTTGCATGAGAAAATTTGCATGAAGATATACTTATGTACAAAGATACCAATGTGAGAAATAACATACTCCAATTATCGAGATCATAAATCCGAATAATACAGGGTTCGAATACAGATGAAATACACAATAATAAATCCGGATATTATAGACAAACACATCACACTACCTCCACGACGTCCAATCAAATTCAACCGTCATTTTAACTTCTCAAAAATTGGACCGCCGCTTACTTATTTTATTCAAAGTGTCTTTTCAAATGGCTATATGAGACGGTCGAAACCATTTCACAAAACTTTATCGTCTTCAAGCTTACGAATCCTAATTTTCAAAAGCAAGAAAAATTCTTGAATATTCACTGCACTAAGTGAGAACCTCAATTTTCTCTGTAGAAATGGACTCTACTCAGTATTTCGAAGGAGTCAACCTAAGGATGGTGAAAGAGCAGATTATTTTCAGTATTGTAGTGGATTTCGAAGGCTTGGTGTAGACAAACATGGCGGACATCGACAAAATACGCCAAATCATCCGAATGATGAAGAAGAACGGCATATATAACTTTCTGGACATCAACCCGAAGCAGCTGTACAAGGAAGCTGTTATTTGCTTCTTCAAGGAAGCTCAAGTCACCGAGCACTGTATCACAAGTTCAGTTTTCAGTGAAGAAATCACTATCACTCCCCAGACCATTGCGGATGCATTCAACATGAAGAATAGGGGCATTGATGTAGAAGCCCTAAAACAAGGTTCTGTTGAAACCTGGTACGAGATCAAATTACTAGAGCAACCCACCAAGGTCAAATTCACAGCGATGATAGGCGACCTGAAGAAAGATTACAGATATGTCCTTAACATCACCAACAAGATTGTCATGGGCATGGCGGGAAGTTATGACCAGTTATTGTCTGCCAAATTTGTTGTGCTGGGAGCTCTTATCCAGCACCAAAGAATTAACTGGCCTGAATACATTTACAGGCAGTTAATCCGCGAAGTAAACAAAGTAAGCTGGATTGCAGATGAGAAGAAGTTTAAACAGAATCTTGCTTATGGAACCCAGATCAGTTGGATCTTGGAGTTCCTCAGAAAGGCAAAAGGAACTGCAGACCCTTTCCACGGTAGCAAAAGACTTGGTCATCTGGACCAAGAAACTTTGAAGAAGTTGGGAGCTGAGAGGAAAGCATCCAAGGTCTTAAGGGAGATGACCAGTGGAATCTCTCCCTACAGAGCACCTTCGGACTTAGGCGAAGTTCACTCTGATGCAGCAGATCAGACACCCCATGAGTTACCTGCAGAGAAGATCACATCTGTAACACCCCAAACTAGGCGGATATTACAGTGCCGTGGACCCCCGACTGGGACCCACCAGGCGAATGAAAGAGGATGAATTACACAGGGTAAATGTAGTACCGAACCACATTACAACATCAATTACTCCGATGAGGAGCTTAGTTACAACACACCAGGACAATACCGAATACTAGTGTATTTTATATGAAGATAAAATACACAACACTGAATGAAACGAAGTATTCAAATGAAAGTCTGCAGCGGAAATTAAAGGACAATAACATGAATAACTGAAAGATCAAGGCCCCCTACTAGTATCACCGGGACTCCTCGACATCAACATGCTATTCCCGTGCGTTTGCCTTGCCATGACCTGAAAAACAAAATCCCCAAACGGGTCGGCCATAAAGAACAACAATCCTCAAGGGTTGAAAATACACAATCATGATAATATCTGAAGTTATGAAAAATTCTTAATTATGAATTACGCTGAAGAGGAGTATCATAGTACGCCCGTAATGTTCTGTGCAAGTGTACAACACCCGTCCGTGTACCTAATTAGTCTCACGGTGTAACGCTTTCCCGTGTGCACGGTCTAATGTATCGGTGAACCCAATACATAACCATCGTGTGCCCGACTAAAAATTCCACACAGCCACACCCGGCCACGCAATATGAACCCAGAAGGTCATATGAACGAGAATGACCACACTGAATATCAATGAATAATAATTCAACAAGGCCAAGAATGACTCACCGAGATGAAAATAATTGTGAAGTAAATGACAGCTCAATGAAATGATTGGAACCGTCGTTCCTTATGACTGAAGTGATTAATTGACAATAACAAGTTTTGATACGGTTAATACAATGATGAATGAGTTATGATTATGAATGAACAACAACAAAAGGGATGAATATCCTTTTAACCGAGTAAGAATTAACTTACACAATACCGGTGACAATTATCCTTCCACGAACAACGTCCTAATTGAGATATCGGTCGCTCAAACAACCTTGAATAAATACAATATCCAACAATCCGTTCAATATACGAATCAAACACGAATATAACGAACTCAAAACGTCGATACGATTAAACTAAGTCCATTGAGGCATTAAATCAAACATGTTGCGTCCAAACTCCGATTGTTTACAATCAAACCTCAATATACCAATATCAAATCCCCCAAGAAGTGTTTCAAACCAACAAACATCTTCCAAATGATCAATAATCCAAAATGAATATCTGAAAACGTGATTTCAACAGCAATTAATCGAAAACCCCCAATTTCAACTCGATAATCAAAGTGTTCCTGAATAATCCTTCAATAATCCAATGAATAATCGAACATATCCATAATCATACATATATCACTTCAATCAACGTGATTTTAACATCCGAAACATCATATCTCAACACAAATCGAAAATCCAAGAGGTTTGATGAAAGTTACCTTAGAATATCCAATCACTTCGATCCGAAGAACACGAGTTTAATCGAGTATCCAAGCTTCCCAAATGATTGAAGGTGATGAAAAATACACACTCAAATGATAATTGATGAAGAAAACTCTCCCTCAATCTTTCTCTCTCGGTTGCAGGTGAAGAAGTGGGAAAGAAATGGAAGAAATGAGATGAAATGCTAAAAAAAACGAATTTATAGGTTGACTTGGCCGATGACTCGACCGTGTCCGCTCGACACGGCCGCGCGCAATGCCGGCAGGGACTCGACCGTGTCTTGCTCGACACGGCCGCGGCGCGAAGGGGCCTACCGATAGGACTGTCCGCGGCGCCGGCAATGACTCGACCGTGTCCCGAACACGGCCGCCTCCGGCGCCGATTCTCGCTTATCCGGACGGGTTCGACTCGGCCGCGCTGCACGACACGGTCGGGTCCTGAGGCAGAGACTTCGGCATTTCCGGACGAGTACGGCACGGGCCGTGTCGGACGACACGGCCGAGTTCGGTCGGCAGTGATCGGCCAATAACTGAAAAATGAGCGGGTGAGCTAAAACGACCATAACTCTCTCGTCCGGACTCCAATTGACTCACCGTTTGAACCATTGGAAAGCTAATTCGATGCTCTATAATATTGCAAGGATTTAGAATTTTTGGAGTTACCAAAAATTAATGGTGATCTAACAAAGTCGAACTCATATGAGGAAAGTTGAAACAATGAACAATAATGATACACAACTCGAAGTTTTTCCGAACGGTGAACACGGTGAATGAACATGATTGGTGAATGATTATAATTGAGTGAAAATACACTGAGTGACAATTACAGACTGATAATTACTGAATGATAATGACTGAATTACAACCGGGTATTACATACACCCCCCCTTAAAAGAGTTTCGTCCCCGAAACTAAGGGTCAAACAACTCGGGATAACTTTCCCGCATACTATCCTCGGTTTCCCAAGTAGCCTCTTCGACTCCGTGTCTGGACCACTGAATCTTGACCAAAGGGATCGTCTTGTCCCTCAACTGTTTGATTCGCCGCTCCAATACTCGTACAGGACGCTCCTCGTACGAATGATCATCCGCGATCTCGATTTCACGAATCAAATATGTGACTCGGGTCGGCAACATACTTCCGCAACTAAGAGACATGAAACACATTATGAATTCGGCTCAATGTCGGAGGCAAAGTCAATCGATAAGCTAACTCGCCTACTCGATCCAAAATTTCAAACGGTCCAATGAATCTCGACTCAACTTCCCCGTTTTCCGAAACGGAAAATACCTCGACTCGGGATACCTTGACCAAAACGTGGTCACCCGTCTCGAACTCTAGTGGTCGACGACGATTATCTCGCATATGATTTCGCCGACTCGATTGTCAACATACGACTCTTGATCAAAGCTACCTTCTCCCGGGCGGCTATAAGCATATCGGGCTCGGTGCCGATTGATTCTGACAAGTCATCCCAACACAAAGGAGATCGACAACGACGACCGTACAAGGCCTCGTAAGGTGCCATCTTAATGGAGACATGTCAACTATTATTATACGTGAACTCGATCAGTGGTAGTTGGGCTTCCCAATCGTCCTTCCAATCGAGGACGTAAGCCCTCAACATGTCCTCTAATGTCTGAATAGTTCTCTCTGATTGTCCGTCGGACTGAGGATGAAAGGCAGTACTGGGATTAAGCTGAGTTCCCATAGTACGATGAAATGATTTCCAACATGAGACACGAATCGTCCGTCACGATCAGAAACGATACTCTTAGGGGCACCATGAAGTCTCACTATCTCCTTGATGAACAACTGGGCCAGTCTCTTGGGACTCCAAATATCCTTGATCTCAAGGAAATGAGCTAAATTAGTAAAGTAGTCCGCGATCGCTCAGATCGTATTCATGCCACGACGACTCGTCGGCAATTCGTGATGAATTCCATAGAAATGTCTTCCCACTTCCATTCTGGAATAGGGAGCGGTATCAGCATACTCGCCGCCGATGTTCCATCTTGACTTGTTGACAGGTTAAGCATCTCGAAACAAATTCTGCGACTTCTCGCTTCATATTACTCCACCAGTAATTTTGTTTCAAGTCCTTGTACATCTTGCTGGACCCCGGATGAACAGAATAAGGGGTAGCATGAGCTTCTCGCAAAACAGAATTTTTCAACTCGTCATTCGCCGGTACGCACAACCGGTTCTTAAACCTCAAAAGTCCATCCTCGTGGATTACAAATCCAGGGGCTTTCCCTTGAGCCACATCCTCACGAATGCGCAACAATGTTGGGTCTGAACCCTGATTCTCCCTGATTGCATCCTCAAGAGATGATGAAATCTCTAACATACAAAGCTGTCTCTGAACTCGCTGAAGCCAGACCTCGACCTCGGGTCTAAGGAATTCCTGTTGGAGCTCCTTCTGAACTGATAAACGAGCACGCATCTGCTCCTGAACGGTCTTATGACTCAAGGCGTCGGCGACAATGTTCGCCTTGCCCGGGTGGTAAAGGATCTCAATATCATAATCTTTGAGTAGTTCCAACCACCGTCTTTGTCGCATATTTAACTCCTTCTGAGTAAATATATACTTCAACTATTGTGATCAGTGAAGATCTGACAGGTGACGCCATAAAGGTAACGACTCCAAATTTCCAACGCGAAAACCACGGCTTTATAACCAGCTAATCCGAGGAAACTTCGGATTTCCTTAACATCTTTCGGAGGTTGCCAATCTCGGATAGCCTCCGTCTTCTGAGGGTCGACAAGAATTCTGGCAGATGAAATTACATGCCCGAGAAAAGTCACTTCGGACATCCAGAACTCACATTAAGAAAACTTTCCAAAAAAAGTTGTTCTCGTCTCAACACGTCGAGCACTTGATGAAGGTGAAACTCGTGTTCCTCTGGCCACGAATAAATCAAAATGTCGTCGAAGAAGACAACAACAAACTGATCCAAAATGTCGATGAAAACCCAATTCATTAACTCCATGAATACTGCAGGTGCATTAGTCAATTCAAACGGCATAACCACGAACTCATAATGACCATAGCGTGTACGAAACGCTGTCCTCGCGATATCCGACTCTCGAATCCAAGAATCGGTGATATCCAGATCTTAAGTCGATCCTGGAAAACACTGAGGCTTCCTGAAGTTGATCTAAAAGACCATCAATACGGGGTAAGGGATACTACTCTTGATCATCACCCTGTTCAACTCCTGGTAATTAATACACACACGAGACGAGCCATCCTTCTCCTTGACAGATCACACTGGTGCTCCTCACGGGGACGCAATCGGTCGGAGATAACTTTTCTCGAACTACTCCTCAAGTTGAATCTTCAACTCCTGCATTCTGGTCAGGGCCATCCGATACGGTGCCTTCGATAAAGGGGACGTACCAGCTCCAACTCACTCCTGAATTCCCTTACTCTATGTGAAGGCAACTAGATAACTCGTCTGGAAATACATCGTCAATCGATGACAATGATACCACAAATGATTGAACATTTCGATTGCCCTAGAATGGTCAATCGATAAAAAGAGATACCAATAATGATTGAACAACTCGATTGCCTTAGAAAGGCCAATCGATGAAGATGATACAATGAATTATTGAATAACTCGATTGCCTTTGAAAGGCTAATCGATGAAAATGATACAATGAATGATTGAATGACTCGATTGTCTTAGAAAGGCCAATCGATGAAAATGATATAAGGAATAATTGAATAACTCGATTGCCTTAGAAAGGCCAATCGAAGAAAATAATACAAGGAATGATTGAATAACTCGATTGCCTTAGAAAGGCCAATCGAAGAAAATAATACAATGAATGATTGGATAGTTCGATTGCGGAATTTCTCTGCTTTCGTCATAATAATACTTCTTCTGGAACAACGGGGGTTACTTCCCTGAAACACACATTCGACAACCAACGACGTAAAGATAGCGACCAAACGCTAACAAACACTGAGGATAGTATCAAGACGATCAAACCAACTAATACTGAAAATTACATCGTCCTAAGATAAATTCACCACGATTAGATCCATCAACCAATCGCGGTCATTAAGCTCAATTCGGTATGATTCCGAAAATTCTTCCATCGTCAGGTAGACCGATGGTATGAGGTCCACAAGCAATAGGACTATCCCGAAATAAGTCTATTCAAGCATGATTCGAAAATGAATGAATGCGGTGTACCAGCATCAAAAGGTACACACAAGTTGAAATAAAATTACGAGTATACCTGAAATCATTCGGGCCACCGGATCGTCGATCCTCCTCATCATATGAATCTGGGACTTGCCGGCCCCCGAACCGGACGCTCCCGTCTGATAAATACGAGCTCCAACTCTATTTGCTTCCATTGTCTTAAACGACGATGACAAAGCAGTCTGATTCTGAAACGCTGGTTGCTTCGGGGCCTGAGATGCCGCCGGAGCTGACTTAGAGTCCTTTCGGCAAAAACGGGCCTTATGCCCAGAATTCCCACAATTATGACATGTGATAGACGGCGTCGTACACCTAGTACTAAAATGGCCCGGCGCCCCACAGTTGAAACAGATGATGGCCGAACTGGCTGCTCGGGACTGAGATCCCGCAGGATTTGGCGCCGTAGGAGGTCGCTCAGAAACGATAGGACCCGCACGAGGTTTCTTGGAGTTTGACCAACCGCCTTTGGACCGATTACGCTTCGTTGATTTCTTGTCGACAGATGAAGGTTGTTGCTCCGCAATTTCCTTAGAAGCAGGCTTATACGTGAGAGTCCTCTCGATTAATTCGGCCAGAGAGGCGCAATGATGATTGAGCAACTGCACATGGGTCATCATGGCCTGCATAAAAGTGAGTGGATCAACCCGAACATCTTCTGATCGAGCCGAGTCCTGGGCACGATTTCCCGGCAGCGAGTGATTATTTCTCGGGTTTCGGTCCGCACTGCGGCCTCTCCCCGTGCATCCCCTGACAGCTCTCTCCATACTGAAGTAGGAAGGTCGCATAATGATTATATTTCCCGCATGATTAGCACGTTATGATTACGTCATGAGATGATGAAAATGAGTATACATGCTCTAACTTAGTGATTATATGAATGATTTACTGAAGTTACATGATTATTTGATGAAATTCTTGAAATTATTATCTTGAATAACTTAACAAGATTGATAATATGATCATCCAGATTGACAACTGAGTAATGAAATGAATTGAGTAATTAATGAGTTAACATGATCGTCGTGATTATTAACTGAGTAATGAAATGAATTAAGTGATTAATGAGTTAACATGATCGTCCTAATCACAATGAATGATGATGTTTGAGGATTGTTAATTGATGAATGATGAATGAATGACTATTGCCAGAAATTATACCATGGCGTTAGAAATCTTACGCTTCTTTCTGGTCTGATTGGCTCGGCATTTGCACAGGTCACACGTGACGCGAAAGTCCAATGATACTAGTCTGATGACGATGATTTCAAATGAGACATGACTCGGAAGGTAGTATTCAAAACCACTCTCCGATACCAACTCTGTAACACCCCAAACTAGGCGGATATTACAGTGCCGTGGACCCCCGACTGGGACCCACCAGGCGAATGAAAGAGGATGAATTACACAGGGTAAATGTAGTACCGAACCACATTACAACATCAATTACTTCGATGAGGAGTTTAGTTACAACACACCAGGACAATACCGAATACTAGTGTATTTTATATGAAGATAAAATACACAACACTGAATGAAACGGAGTATTCAAATGAAAGTCTGCAGCGGAAATTAAAGGACAATAACATGAATAACTGAAAGATCGGGGCCCCCTACTAGTATCACCGGGACTCCTCGACATCAACATGCTATTCCCGTGTGTTTGCCTTGCCATGACCTGTAAAACAAAATCCCCAAACGGGGTCAGTTACAAAGAACAACAATCCTCAAGGGTTGAAAATACACAATCATGATAATATCTGAAGTTATGAAAAATTCTTAATTATGAATTACGCTGAAGAGGAGTATCATAGTACGCCCGTAATGTTCTGTTCAAGTGTACAACACCCGTCCGTGTACCTAATTAGTCTCATGGTGTAACGCTTTCCCGTGTGCACGGTCTAATGTATCGGTGAACCCAATACATAACCATCGTGTGCCCGACTAAAAATTCCACACAGCCACACCCGGCCACGCAATATAAACCCAGAAGGTCATATGAACGAGAATGACCACACTGAATATCAATGAATAATAATTCGACAAGGCCAAGAATGACTCACCGAGATGAAAATAATAGTGAAGTAAATGACAGCTCAATGAAATGATTGGAACCGTCGTTCCTTATGACTGAAGTGATTAATTGACAATAACAAGTTTTGATACGGTTAATACAATGATGAATGAGTTATGATTATGAATGAACAACAACAAAAGGGATGAATATCCTTTTAACCGAGTAAGAATTAACTTACACAATACCGGTGACAATTATCCTTCCACGAACAACGTCCTAATTGAGATATCGGTCGCTCGAACAACCTTGAATAAATACAATATCCAACAATCCGTTCAATATACGAATCAAACACGAATATAACGAACTCAAAACGTCGATACGATTAAACTAAGTCCATTGAGGCATTAAATCAAACACGTTGCGTCCAAACTCCGATTGTTTACAATCAAACCTCAATATACCAATATCAAATCCCCCAAGAAGTGTTTCAAACCAACAAACATCTTCCAAATGATCAATAATCCAAAATGAATATCCGAAAACGTGATTTCAACAAAGAATTAATCGAAAACCCCCAATTTCAACTCGATAATCAAAGTGTTCCTGAATAATCCTTCAATAATCCAATGAATAATCGAACATATCCATAATCATACGTATATCACTTCAATCAACGTGATTTTAACATCCGAAACATCATATCTTAACACAAATCGAAAATCCAAGAGGTTTGATGAAAGTTACCTTAGAATATCCAATCACTTCGATCCGAAGAACACGAGTTTAATCGAGTATCCAAGCTTCCCAAATGATTGAAGGTGATGAAAAATACACACTCAAATGATAATTGATGAAGAAAACTCTCCCTCAAGCTTTCTCTCTCGGTTGCAGGTGAAGAAGTGGGAAAGAAATGGAAGAAATGAGATGAAATGCTAGAAAAAACGAATTTATAGGGGTTGACTCGGCTGACAGACTCGACCATGTCCGCCTGACACGGTCGCGGCGCGCAGCTGGCCGGCAGGGACTCGACCGTGTCTTGCCTGACACGGTCGCGGCGCGAAGGGGCCTACCGATAGTGACCTGTCCGCGGCGCTCGGCAATGACTCGACCGTGTCCTGGAACACGGTCGGGCCTCTGGGCCGATTCCGCTTATCCGGAAGGGTTCGACTGCCGCGCTGCACGACACTGGCCGGGTCCTGAAGCGAGACTTCGCATTTCCGGACGAGTACGGCACGGGCCGTGTCGGACGACACGGCCGAGTTCGATCGGCGTGATCGCCAATAAGCGAAAAATGAGCGGGTGAGCTAAAACGACCATAACTCTCTCGTCCGGACTCCGATTGACTCACCGTTTGAACCATTGGAAAGCTAATTCGATGCTCTATAATATTGCAAAGATTTAGAATTTTTGGAGTTAACAAAAATTAATGGTGATCTAACAAAGTCGAACTCATATGAGGAAAGTTGAAACAATGAACAATAATGATACACAACTCGAAGTTTTTCCGAACGGTGAACACGGTGAATGAACATGATTGGTGAATGATTATAATTGAGTGAAAATACACTGAGTGACAATTACAGTCTGATAATTACTGAATGATAATGACTGAATTACAACCGGGTATTACAACATCAACACCATATACAGTGAATAAGTCACCTGCTGTCGAAAAGTGACCTGCAGACGACTCCCACTCCAACAAAACTCCTCTAGCCAAGTTGAAAAGGAAGTTACCTGCAGCGGAGGAGGTTGTCCATCTCACCTCATCTACACATCAGTCACCAAAGAGGAAGAGATGCCCAACATCTGAAGGAGAAGAAGGAGAAGCAGTCCAGACAATAAAGTCACCTGCACCCGAGCCAATTGAAGAAACTTCAGCACAGATGCAGATCATCTATACACCTCTACCTGCTTCTGCTGAAGATCAGACAGATCAGTCCAAGATGACGGCTGAAGTGATTCCACTTCTGACTCTTCCGAGCATGACCGAAGAAGAAGAGGCAGAACTGACAATTGAAATACCAGAAGTTGAATACTCCCTAAACCTCAGGGAGAATAATCCTCTGCACCTGACAACAGATCAATTAAAGCTGATAAAATAACAAGCTCTTAAATTTTATTTTATCAATATATTTGATGAGTGGAAGAATTTAAAATCTCTTACCTTCACTCAATTAAAAGAATTTATTGAGAGGAGTACCTGGGGACATCCTCAGGCCACTGAGCAACTCCTCATGCTCTACTGTCAAGAGACAGATATCCTTTTATTACTTCAGGAGAACTGGTTCATGTCCAATTTTAAACAAAATATGGACCAGTTCATCCTGCATATCATGGAAGCTGTTTCAGCTGGAAAAACACATGGGGAGGAAGTTGAAAAGGAAGAAGAAAGAGGAGGAGGAAAAGAAAAAGAAATCAGAATTGAAGAAGTTGAAAAGGAGGATACAGAAAAAGGAGAAGAATAAGTCGAAAAAGAAGAAATAGAAGGACTTGAAAAGGAAGAAAAAGAAGAAAAAGAACAGGAAAACGAAGAAGTTCAAGATAAAGAGGACAAAGAAGAAGATGAGGAGAAAAAAGATGAAGAAAAGAAGGAAGAAGAAAGAAGAGATCAGGATCAGGATCAACAATCACCTGATCATGCCCCGGAAGCAGAAGCAGACAACCAGGGGGAATAGCCTGAGAAGACCCCCTCTGAAAACAATAAGTCATCTGCAGAGAGGAAGTCCCCTGCATAGAATAAGGAAAAGTCCCATGTAGATGAGGAGGTATCAGATGGAAAATCAGGAACTCCTGAGAAGACCCCATCTGATCAGGCGCCAGCTGATAGGCAGGTCTCTTCTGAGAAATCCATTGCTCAGAGACCAATTGTACAAGAGGATTCAGGAGAAAATTTTGTTCGTGCAGATCCACCTGTGTATCAGCTACCCCCAAATCTGACTGAGCTGATCAGAGGAAATGTTGAAAAAACAGTTTCCACGCTTCTAGCAACTGAGGTCAAGCCTAAACTAGAGTCCCTAAATGCCAAGTTGGATACCCTGATCAACAAGAAGGACCCTTCCCCACGTCCTACTAACTCATGAATGCCTCTTGGCATGTCTGATTTCATGACTATAGTGGAGGAGCAGCTTGACACTATTATTGATGCTAGCAAAAAGGGGAAAGATAAAGGGGAAGAGAAGGGCAAAGGGGGAGACCACAGGCAGGGGGAAGACAAAGAGGAAGAAAGAAGAAAAAGAAGTCAAGACCCTCTTCTCATACAGGCAGGAACCTCTCATATGAAGAGAAAAGAAGTAGTTGCATCATCTGATCCACCTTCAGCCAAGAGAAAGAGGACAAGACATGATCCAGAGGTAAGATATCAATATGAAGGGAAGAAGCTTCAATATGTTGAAGAGTTCATGCCTACAGAGGCAGAACACATGTGGGGGAGTGCAAGGAAGTAGTTTATAGAGAAGTATTATCTCTGGGAGATGCTTCAAGACAAAGGTTGCTCCCTACAGCAGACCTTCATTAATTTTATGGATATGAACTTCCCAAAACTCTGGGCAGTTTTGAAGAAGTATGCTGTCAAGAACTTCAATGCCTACCCAATGATCCCAGATTTCATACCTAAAGAAGCTCCTACACTTATGAATAATAAACTTGATGAGCTAGCTCTTCAGGAAGAGATCAGAGTACTTTGCGTGGAAAATAACTTCACAACTCCTGACCAGCAAGAATTTGCTTCATTGGTAGTCAAGAGGAAGTATGGGCTAGCCCAATATATGTAACACCGCCAAGTTATTCAGGGTATATTACAGCGCCGTGAGCCCCGCCGTGGGACCACAAGGCTATTTATGCGTGGAACTATGAACTTTGACCGAACAGGTCTAATACACTGAAATGAAATACAGTACAAATGGTATTCAAACCATACCCTACATACATCCAGACATAATATATCTCAATACAATACCTTGGCAACACATGCCGGAACATCAAGGAAACTGAAAACAATACTCAAGTATTCAAAAACCATTCCGGTACAACAACACTGAATGGAGAAAGCACAAAATATAACCAGAGACAAGACACAGTATCACACTTGCCCATCATCTTCATGCCGACCCGATACATGCCTATCCGCTCTCCTGAAACCTGAAATACATGAAAAGTATTTCCCCCATAAAGGGGTTAGCCGTCGAATAGCTACTGCAAGTATATCGAATATGAAACACAATACTCCTCGACAATAACGTAAAAGTAACCGTCAATTCATCATTTCAAGACTAGTATTCCGGAATAACTAAATCTCATAGCACCATATCAATACATACATGATCAACCGTGGAACCGCACCAGAGGCTACGGAACCCTCAGAGTACCCGTCGGTCCGTACTAGAGTGGTTAACCTAAATTATCTGTGGAATCGCACCAGAGGCTACGAAACCCTCAGAGGACCCGTCGGCCCTTCCCATAGTGGATATAAACAATCATGCTAATCATATATCTTACTTTCAAAGTCGAGAACGTATAATCATACACATATACTTGCTTTTGAGACATTGAGAATTCGGAAGGAAAAGAGTTTGGGTTCGGTAGGTCCAAGAACGCACTTCCGGAACCTAAACGATTCGTAAGAGATACGATAATTAATAATCGATACGCAAGTCACATGTAGAAACCCATTAACAACTCCCCCCGATTACAATATCATGTGCAGAGGGTTGGGAAACACCCAAACCCTCTCGAACCGCAACACCGCTCAAAGTAGAACATGAAATCATAGGGTTTACATATATAAAAGTGATATTTCATAATCCCAAGATTTCCATGGTTAAAAACAGATTACACGACCAAATCGGGCAAAAACCCCCAAAACTACCCAAGGTAGGGATTCCCAGAGATTTACCTCGATTTGAAGGAGGATAAACGGGATTGGGGTGATTAAATCAGGCTATGAACTCCAGATGATGATGATTGATGAATTCCCGTCGATTTTACACCTTGGAATCGCCCAAATCGCACCAAAGGATAAGAAGGAAGGAGAGGAAGTGAAGTCCTCTCCAAAAAACCCGCACATATAGGCTGGCTGACCCGTGTGCCGCGGCGCAGGTGGAGTGTGTCATGGCCCGCGACCAAAATCTGCAAGCAGGCCTCCAGTGTGCCGCGGCGCGCGGTACATCAGGCTCTGCCCGAGTCACGTAAGGCCGTGTCATGCCGTGGCCCGGTAGGTGGTGTGCCGCGACGCGCGGTACAGCCGGCTCCAGGTCGAGTCCAGCAAGGGGTGTGCCGCGGCGCACACTGTTCGTGCCCAAAAAGTTCCGAAAAATGACCCATGAACATGATATGCTTGATCAACGTATAACCCCGACCATTTAAAGGTCTGAATGAACTATCACGAACCCTCGTATGGTGATTCCACGTCAAACACAATCGATCCCAACATGATACTCGATCAAAATACCAATAAAAGTTCACAACATCCATAATAACATGAAATGGATTTGCGGGAACCTCGAAACGGAGGTTCCGGACAATGATTACGAGAATTGAACCCAAAGGCGACAAAAGTGACATCCAACGCGGAATTGAGCAAAACAAGTCCGAAACAAGATCGGATGATGAAAAGTCTAGTATTTAATATTCTCAAAATACTCATACGGTTACAAGTGAGTCGATAAAAAATGAAAGATACACCAAAAAAATAAAATACCAGGAAAAGAAAAACGCGGATATTATATTCTCCCCCTCTAAAAACAAGTTTTGTCCTGAAACTTAAGAAATAAAAAGCTCGGGGAATTCTAATCGTATTCTCTCTTCCGTCTCCCAAGTCGCTTCTTCAACCCCATGTCTCGACCACTGCACTTTAACCAATGGAATGATTTTGTGTCGAAGTTTCTTCTCACGACGTTCAAGGATTTTCACCGGTCTCTCCGAAAAGGTAACGTATTCGGCTACATTGATCTCACCATAGTCGATAATATGACTTGGATCCGGCACGTACTTCCTCAACGAAGAAGCATGAAAATGTTATGGACAAGACTCAATGCTGGAGGCAATGACAAGCGATAAGCTAAATCTCCAACCCTGGAGTAGAACATGGCCTCCAAAATCGAATCCTAAAGGTAGACGACGATTATCGGCCTACGATTGACATGTTGAAGGGCATTCTCAAAATACGAAATGAACTCAACTACAATCATATATACTGTATTCAATAATACCAAGAATCCTCAAAATATCATCATAACTCATAAGCGTGGAATAATCCATTCGTGCCAAATCATGTCCGTCGGATCGCACAATCAAATACCAATCCTGATAAGAACCAAACATACACAATACATCTGTAGATCAACTACCACAAGGCAATGATAACAAGTCCTGAAACATCGACGTATAATCCAAATGCTCGTACAATCAATAACAATGATCAACCAATACATCAACCGAGAATATCACCGACATGATAAACTCCAATGCTACCAAAGAAATATCCACAATAATCGAGAATACCACCAACATGATAAACTCCAGCACGATCAACAAAGGATCAACAGCGAATGAGAGTACCATCAACAAGGTAAACTCCAAACACGATCAACAAATGATTAACAATGCCCGAGAATACCATCAACAAGGTAAACTCCAAACAATCAACAAGAATGGATCTCAAGTAAATAATCCCCGAATGTGGAACATACCCCTCAGGCGTATGATCAACAAGTCGCCAATCGTCGAACAAACCCAACCATAAATGGAGGATGAACGACCAATCCATACGGCTCAAAGATGGACGTCACATTACGCCCGATCCGGAATTATGTCCATGCACATGTACACCCCGTATACGGAATCCAGGTTATACGTGGGACATGTACCTAATTAGCCACATGAAGTAACGTCTCGTGTGCACGGTCCAATGCGGAAACATCCACGCATGACCATCGTGTGCCCGGCTAAGAAATCCTACACAATAACTAATCAGCATGCAGATATGACTCCAGATATGTCACGATGCAGCATGACAACGAATCTAAAAAAATCACATATCCAATAAGGATCGAAAGACTCACCCAGTGAACAATGACAAACTGACATTGAAAAGTCGACACGACCAGTTAATATCCGAAATAACAATCTTGGGATCATAATCCCCAATGAATGGCCAACACGGTCAACGGTATCAATACAAACAGTCTTGGGATCAACATCTCTCAACGAAACAATCTATATGAATCCCGTTATACGAAACATCAACATACAACATATAAAATAATTCACCAGAATAAATATCCTCATAACTGAACAATACTGAAATTACCTCAAAGTCGAAGATAATATCTTTTCCACGAACAGACATCCTTGAACGAATATTCAGACGATTCAAAGAACCTCAATGAAATACAGTCAATTCAGTACCAATAAACCTCCATCCCGAAATCAATGTCGACACGATAAACTATCCTCGATACCCGACATTTCATATCACAGGTCAAAGATAACTCGCGTCTCCGCCTTCAAAAACACAATTAAATCATATACATTATGATTTAATCCAGAGTAGAGCATAATGTACAAACCATCATCCTGACAATTTACATTTATAATATCATTGCTATATGCATTATAAATGAGATATAAGCGAAACAATTTATTAACTATTACGAACTGAACAAGTATAGACTTGCCTTGATACCAATACAATGAAACTGTTACTAATACAAAGCAAAAGCTGGACAAAATACAAAGCTAGCGCACGCTAACGGGTCCCGACTGCAGATCAGATGAGTTCAAAGATACCTGAAGTCAAGTCATCTGGTGAAGATAGCGCACGCTACTCTTGAATACTAACGCACGCTATCGAAGGCTATTTTATCGTTGTGAAGATGTTCAAACTCAGAATGATATGCAGTGAAGTAAGACATAGCGCACGCTACTGATGATATTTAGCGCACGCTAAATAGCATTTTGAATTCAAGTCAATCAATCTGTTGGAAGATGCTGCACCAAAGTCAGAAAGTATAAACGGATATATGATGCATGCAATAATGCAAGATTAGCGCACGCTACAAGAAAATGTTAGCGCACGCTAACTGTCATGGACAGTAGCCACTGGACTGAAGTTACAAGCAGTTAACACACGCAAACAGACATTAGCGCATGCTACAAGCAATAGGGCACGCTAAGGAAAGCTAGCGCACGCTAGCAAGTCAAAACAGTCAGCAACTGCTAGTTTGATGGAGAAGGCTATAAATACCACATCCTTAGTATTAAACCATACAACAATATTGAGCAAAGCATACATACTTGAGATATTATTGTAAACATTGTAGTTGTTGTTCTTGAGCTTAAATTGAGAGTGATTGAGTGTGATACACTAAATCATACAGGAGAGTAAAAGAAAAGATACGATTGGATTCGGTGTTATTAGGATCAAGGATCCGGCATTGTTAGAATCGCAATCGCTATCTTAGTGAGGTTTATCTAGTACCGATAGAAAGCTATAGTGGTTGATTCCTTGTCCAATAGAAAAGAAAAACGGTTTAACTTGGACCGACAAAATGACAAGTAAGCGAACGGTTTACTCGGAATGATAGAAGATGAGCTTGTAACGGTAATCCCTCGACCGATAGAAAAGAGGTGCAGAGGTTTATATCTTAAGCCTATAGAAAAATATAACGAGAGAGGACGTAGGCACGTTTGTCCAAACCTATATAAATACGTGTGTCGATTTAATTTCCGCACATTTAATTTACGCTTACGCAACACGGCGCATAATACCGATTTTGCTCCAACAATTGGTATCAGAGCGGTACCTCCAATAAGCAGCTTAACATCCGAGGGGTCGATCCAAATGGCGTTTCAACTTTCCCCGGTCGAAGGTCTTGCTCTTTACCGACCACCATTTTTCGATGGATCAAACTTCATGACATGGAAGAAAAGGATGTCTATATTCATCCGAGCATATGACATCGATCTTTGGAAAATTCCAACGCTACGCTTAAAACTTTCGAAGAATATGACGATTCCGATTGGAAAAATGACCATTACAATTGTAAGGCTACTCAACTCCTATATTGTGCCTTAAATCCGAAAGAACACAACCGGATATCATCGTGTGATAGTGCTAAAGAAAGTTGGAAAATGCTTGAGGTAACACACGAAGGAAAGTCTCAGGTCAAGGAGACTAAAATAAACATGCTCATTTACGAATACGAACTATTTCAAATGAAGGACGATGAATCTATCAGGATCATGCTCGACCGATTTTCGGTCATCACAAATGGATTAGCGTGTTTTGGAAAACCACTTTCGAGTAGTGAGAAAGTAAAGAAAATTCTCCGATCACTACCTCGAGAATGGGACGGTACGGTGACGGCTATAATGGAATCTAAAGATTTAAACAATCTTGGTTTTAGTGCTCTCGTTGGTTCACTTATAAACTACGAGATAGTGCTTAAATCTCGTAATGCCAAACCGAATCCGAAGGAAAGAACTATAGCCATGAAGGCTAAGATGTCTAGAAAGGAAAAAATCCCGGTAGATGAAAGCGACGAAGAATCGGCATATTATGCCAAAAATATTAATAAGTTCCAACACTTATTAAACCGGAGAAAGAAAGACATCAAATCGGGCGAATATAAGAAATTCAACAATAATTGTCGAGTATGTGGTAATCCATGCCATTTCGCATAGAATTGCCAAGCAGCAAATCCGAAGAAGGTACTCGTTGCAACATGGAGTGACGAAGATATTGATGATAATTTCATAGATCAAAATAACCTTGCATTTATGGCCCGGAGTTCATTCGACGATAGCGACGTCGAAAGCCAAGTAAGTAATTCTTACGATGAACTTTTTGAAGCATTTGAGCTATTACATACCGATTATCAAAATGCTTTAAGTGAGATTAAATTTCTTACATCTAAAAATAAATCATTGAAAATTGAAAATTCCAAAATTTTTGAAAAGGGAAAAATTATCGAGATCGATCATTCAAAATGTGTTGAGAATGAAAATATTTTAAAGGATTATCTTGTTAAAATTCAAACCGAGCTCAAAAATTTAACGAAGAGAATTTCTCTCGGAAACAAGAAATTTGAAAATATGCTCTCGGTTCAAAAATACACTTTCAATAAACATGGGTTAGGATTCAAACCATGTTCTATAAACGAATCCGTAAATTTAAAAATACCCCATTGTGAAGAATGTTTGAAAATTGGGCACCACATTTCGAATTGCAAAAGCCCACGAAGGACGATAAAAACTAAAAAGATTTGGATTCCCAAAGGAACTTCTATTCCGAATATCGTCTATGTTTCAAAAGAAAAACAACTATAGGTTGGATCCTAAAAAATTAATTTTTAAAATTTAGTATTTTACTCAGGGGGAGTAATATTTTTAAAGGGGAGATAATATTTTCAGGGGGAGTTACACCCTATTCATATATTATTATTCATCAACTGGTATTCATGCATATTTTATAATTGGTATCCTCTATTCAATTGGTCTTTTATTCATTTATAATTGCACTTTTTGTTGAGTACAAAAAGGGGGAGAAACGAGTAGAGTCGGATAAAAAGCGTCATGAAAGAAATGACGAGAAAAATAAAAACTAAAAAGGAGGAGAGAATAATAAAAATCAAAGAAGTCGAAAAGGAGAAAAAGAAAGCATACAAAAAGGGGGAGAAACGAAGGAGTTGAAAAATGAGAAACGAAGAAGTCGAAAATGACATAAAAAGAAAATGGGTGAAACTAACGAAACGATCAAAGCTGAAAACTTTGATACGTACAAATATATATAATTTTTTTTTTGCAGGTTTTATCCAATTCAAGGGTTGTTTTGTAATCATCGAAAAGGGGGAGATTGTTGGAATATTTATTCCACATATTCATTAATAGAGTTTTGATGATTAAGTTGCTAAACAAAGCAAAACAACAAAGAGGCGAAGCAAAGCAACGAAGCAGACGAAGTCGCAAAAAGCTGGACAAAATACAAAGCTAGCGCACGCTAGACATATAAGTTAGCGCACGCTAACGGGTCCCGGCTGCAGATCAGACGAGTTCAAAGTTACCTGAAGTCAAGTTATCTGGTGAGGTAGCGCACGCTACTCTTGAATACTAACGCACACTATCGAAGGGTATTTTACCGTTGTGAAGACGTTCAAACTCAGAATGACGTATGCAGTGAAGTAAGACATAGTGCACGCTACTGATGATATTTAGCGCACGCTAAATAGCATTTCTAATTCATGTCACTCAATCCGTTGGAAGATGCAGCACCAAAGTCAGAAAGTATAAACGGATATATGATGCATGCAATGATGCAAGATTAGCGCACGCTACAAGGAAATATTAGCGCACGCTAACTGTCAGGGACAGTAGCCACTGGACTGAAGTTATAAGCAGTTAACGCATGCAACAGACATTAGCGCATGCTACAAGCAATAGCACATGCTAAGGAAAGCTAGCGCACGCTAGCAAGTCAAAACAGTCAGCAACGGCTAGTTTGATGGAGAAGGCTATAAATACCACATCCTTGGTATTAAATCATACAACAACATTGAGCAAAGCATACATACTTGAGATATTATTGTAAACATTATAGTTATGGCTGTAAACGAACAGAGCTATTCGCGAACAAAGCTCGGCTCGGCTCGTTAAGGGCTCGGTTCGGCTCGGTTCATTAAGAACTCGAGCTCGAGCTCGAACACAAAAATCTGTGCGTTAAGAAAACGAGCTCGAGCCGAGCTTGGGCATGTGCGGCTCGAGCTCGGTTCGGCTCGTTATGCTCGATTAATAAATATATTTTTTAACTTATTTTAATAATATTTATATATTATATTGTAGACTAATAATTTTTTAAATAATTTTCATATATTAAAATATTAATTTTTATATATATTTAAAATATATATAATTTTTAATGAATATTAAAAAATATTTATTTTAAATAATACAAATATATTATTTAAATAATTTAAAAATATATAATTATTCGCGAACAGCTCGAGCTCGACTCGGCTCGAGTTGTTCGCGAACAGCTCGAGTTTGACTCATTTTATTAACGAGCTCGAGCTCGAACACGTTTTTTGTGTAATAACAAAGCTCGGCTCGGCTCGGTTCATCAGGGAAAAAAATTGAGCTCGGCTCGTTTAGGTCAAAGCTCAGCTCAGCTCGGTTCGTTTACAGCCCTAATTATAGTTGTTGTTCTTGAGCTTAAATTGAGAGTGATTGAGTGTGATACACTAAATCATACAAGAGAGAGTAAAAGAAAAGATACGATTGGATTCGGTGTTATTAGGATCAAGGATCCGGCATTGTTAGAATCGCAATCGCTATCTTAGTGAGGTTTATCTAGTACCAATAGAAATCTAGAGTGGTTGATTCCTTGTCCAATAGAAAAGAAAAATGGTTTAACTTGTACCGACAAAAAGACAAGTAAGAGAACGGTTTACTCGGACTGATAGAAGACGAGCTTGTTACGGTAATCCCTCGACCGATAGAAGAGAGGTGTAGAGGTTCATATCTTAAGCCTATAGAAAAAGATAAAGAGAGAGGACATAGGCACGTTTGGCCGAACCTCTATAAATCCGTGTGTAATTTCCGCACATTTAATTTACGCTTCCGCAACACGGCGCATAATACCGATTTTGCTCCAACATAGTCTACGAACTCTTCAACCTCAACCGCAATACAAAAGTAGTAATCCACGATCAAACATCACAACTTATTGTAAAAGAAGTACTAATAATCAAGTTCGATAACGATCAATATCAATACAACCAAACCACAAACTCAGCGGTTCCACAATATATCGATTAAACACAGTCTGAACCATCCAACTCAGACACTTACGAATCCACATCCACGATACGAGTTGAAACCCGATGATCATATCAGCAACCAATTCAAACCATCCAATTAGTTCAATCACTAAGATAATCATTTTATAAGGTTATCAAACAATCCAATCATTCGACTTGAACATTTGTTCAATACATATGGACTTCCAAACTCAGAGAGGAAAAATAATCTCATCAAACTCGTAATTATATTCATATTCCTATGCGAATATTATATCAAAACACATAAGTTAGCTCTAGACAGGAATATTCCATATTCATATCCAAAACACTCACACTTCTTATAAATATTCATCATCTCGTATAATTCAAAAGTCCTTCAAGGACATGAATTAATTCGAAATCACGTCCACAATCGACCAAACGACATAATCCGATATCTTAACATCTAAGTCATCGTCTAACTCATAGTCCAAGGCATCTATCATCATAATATCAAGAATCGCAACGATACTGCCAAGAACATTATGATTCCCTAACCATGCTCATGACAACATAACATAATTCAACATATAAGTCATCATGACATCATCTTCCTTAACAAACTTCCCGTGGAATATCAAGAATCATCATAACGTCTCCATAAACTATTATCATACGAACTAATCACATGTAGCGATCGGCTTAGCGTAGCGTACGCTAAGCTTGGGTTCGTAGCGCACGCTATGTATGAACCTTAGCGCATGCTATACATAGTCAACATGATTAAGACAGGGTGGTAGGTGAGATCAGCCGTGGCTCTTGGTCGGATCATGTCGGGATGAACCTGGACGGCTTTCGGGAAAAGCCAAGTCAACGCTGTAGCGTACGCTACTGGTATAGGGATAGCGCACGCTAAGTGCTGAGTACAATGAAGACAGTAAGCTTCGTATGGCCGTTAGCGCACGCTATGGATATGGACTAGCGCGCGCTAATAACCATTTTCTATATATAGGCCAGCATCCTTTTCATTTTTTTCAGACTTTTCACTTCCCTAATCCGAATTCTTGGACTTAGAGAGCTACTTCCTCCATCCTCAACCTCTCATAGCATCATCCTAGCACGAGTTGGAAGATTGTAGATCATTGGAGATTGGTGTTCAAGCCTTCGGCGTTGGATTTCTTCAAGTTCCTCCTTGTTCTTCACTACTTTGAGGTAGGTGATTCTTCACCAATATTAAGTAATATTCTGAAGGACGTTTTGATCATGATTTGGGATTATCTAGTCAGTTAAATTCGTACGTAGTCGAACATCATGTTGTTAGAAGGATATTTTCGATGTTTCGGTACTTCTTCATCGTATAAACCATTGAACCTTTTAGTGTTTGAACTTATAGCATATTCATGAAGCTTCAAAACCAATTATGACCAGTTTATGGAGATTATCAATTTCTTATGTCTTTACATAATGGAATCATACCTTTTGGGATATAGAATGGATGGAACTTAAGATACTTCTTGAAGATCAAGATGAATTATGGTGTTGTGATGATTGTACGTATCCTTGTATCTCGAAGTCGTTTAATCCATAAAGATCTTTCACAAACCGTATGAGCATGATATGCATGGAGATGACATGTATTAACACTGAATATTTCATGAGTTTCATCACCATTAGATCAAGTTTTCTGCCCAGTAGTAAACTGCCATGCACGGTTAGCGCACGCTAAGATTTGTATATTAATGTGCACTATCGGGAATGAGTAACGTACGCTACGTTTGGTACGTAACGTACGTTACATCATCAGGCGAGTCAGTCGGCTGATCAGAGAGAACTGTCAGTACATATTTAGCGCACGCTAGACTTCGTCATTTACGTACGCTAACAGGCAGGCTTAGCGCACGTTACGTAGAGTACGTAGCGTACGCTAAGTAGTTCAGGCAGATTACATTTTTAGAGCTTTTGGCCGTTGACCGGATTGTTAGAGATTCATACGACTTGATATGAATTCTATATTATTTCTTTTGTTAAGGTTCGAGCTTGCTATGTTGATCGAAGGGGACGACCTTCGAGTGTGTTGAGATCGTGGAGTGTTTTATTCTTGCTATATTTGAGGCAAGTATCGTAATTTGTTAATATTGGTATTTTAAGCATACATGCGGTTTATTCATGTTGTTGAACATGGGATTTATTTCGTTGAATTGTCATGATATTCGTTATCTAGTGTTTGTATGTTCATGTTGATGGACATAGTGATTTTGCATATATGTATGCATGAGTTGTGTTTGTGTATGTTGTACGATCTATGCTGAGGGCGCTGGATCGGATGTCCACCTCGTGTTGGTCCGACGGGATTATCTTGGGATCTAGGATGAGGGCGCTGGATCATTGGACGGGTTTTTCCACCTCGTGTTGGTTCGACGGGATCATCTTGGGATCTATGCTGAGGGTGCTGGATCATTGGAATACCCATGTTGTGTTAATGGAATCTTGTGGATTCGTATTGTCGGATTCCGGTAGTGGAAGTCCGTGTGGTGTATCTTGTTATGTATTATTGATGCATATTCGATTTGTTTAATATGATACTTGTACTAGCATCGTTTTGCTAACCCCTTCGGGGGTGGACATTTGTTTTGATGTTCAAGTAGCCGAGGAGCGGGGAAACAGCCACAGTACCGACGTGACGACGAAGGGGCTCAGTGATGTTTGTTGTTATTGTGATTTCTCTTCTTAGTTCATTTTCAGTACTCGAGTATGCGTGTCTTATTAGTATCATTTCGATATGGTTGTATTAATTAACTCAAGCGGATCAGTTGGAACCGGTTTTGTATGTTGAATTTCTATGGTATTGTTGGATTATATTTACATTTCTTTTATTTAGCCTTGTAAATCCTTACTTAAAGGGTTTACGACGCTGTAATTATTCCGAATATCTCGGGGTATTACAATTCGTTGTATCATTGTTATCGATTGGCCGTTCTAAGGTAATCGAGGTGTTGAATCATTCGTTGTATCATTGTTATCGGTTGGCCATTATAAGGAAATCGAGGTATTGAATCATCCGCTGCATCATTGTTATTGGTTGGCCATTCTAAGGCAATCGAGGTATTGAATTGGGACTGTTGAGAATAGTTCCCATCCATTGATCATTGTTAACAACGGGTCACGTGAATACCCTCGGTTACTAGGCTTCCCATCATCGGTAAATGCGATATTTCTAAATTATTAATCTATTCGGGGTCGTCGTTTTACGCGAGAGTAAACAACGGGTCATGTGAATACCCCTGGTTACTAAACTTCCCATCATAGAACAAATAGTATCTCGACTTTTTGGAAAAACTGTCCGACCCTAAACTCAATCCAAATGCCAACAAGACTCGTAGTACTGGACGACTAGCTACGCGAAAAGTTTAACCAAACATATAAACGGTGATTTGCAAACACGTATGTCTCCTTTCTTATCTGCTAAAATTTCTACAAAAACGATAAAATTTCGGACCTAATTGAATATTCAATAGAAACAGAAACCGCTGACTGCAACTCGACCAAAAGTCAACCGTTTCTTCCAAGAGACATCAGTATCGTAAAATCAGTTTTACACATGGAAGCACGAAAAATTCAAGCTTGCAAAAACCATCAACAACATGCAAAATAAAGTCCACTACACATAACATTATCAATAATAAAACTCATGTGAAAATAAAAGAGATAAGGAAAAGTGAAACTTATTCCAAATGTCTTCTTGAACACCCGCACAAGTCTGAGTCGAAACATCGGTCAATCCATACTTCAAATAACGCCCAACATCACGAGGGACCCCCAAACTTAGTCTCTAGTCATGAGATAACAATAGACATTAAATCAAGAAAGACTAGAATATGAAGAATAATAACTCATAGGGGTTATAAAGAAATATCAGAGAAATAAGGGCCAACAAGAATACACGAATCCAAATGAAATAACAAAACAAAGAAAAATAAATTACTAACGAAAAATCAAATAAAAACAACTAACTAGAAAGCAAGTAAAAATGATGGGTTGCCTCCCATCCAGCGCTCTATTTTACGTCTTGAGCACGACGTGGCAAAAAAAATCTAACGTGGTTTTTTTCTAGGGAGATTGCCAAATACCCCCTTCTTGCAATCAATAAGCCTCTTATTCCATAAGGGAGGCTTTGGCTGATGCCCGGTTGCCAAAAATAATGAATAAGAATAATTATGTGGACAACCAAAAAATGATGGAAGAATATAATAATGATAAGGCATGAAAAAATAAGCAGAGTTCGAATGGGCAAATAATAAAGAATTATCATGCACAACCTCATTAGAACTCGAAGAATCAGCCTCAACAAAATCATGAGTAATGGGGTCAATCTCTCCCATTATGGATTTAGGAAAAATTATGCGTGACACCGTTAATAAAATTTTTGGCACAAAAGTATTCACCTTATTAGTCGAAGTTTGATGACAATTTAATGGAATTTCTTTGGAAACATCATCAATGATAACTTCTTCTCTAGGCTCATCACACTTTATGAAATCATTAGGTGCTGGGGGATCGACCCTAAAACTCAACATGTCGTTCTTCTCAACCTCCCCCTCAACTTCACTACTAAATATATGAGCTGGAAAATAACCGTAGTGAACCTCAAGACCACGATGTGCACATTCTAGCTCAAAAAGGGTACTATCAGGATTTTTAAGAACGTCTACACATTGTTCAAGCATGGTCTTTTGTTTTGGGGGAGGGTTTGTTGACCCTATTTGGCGAATTATTAAGAACATTGGGATTTATGAAATGCCAAGGGCCACAATACTCATAGGAAAACATAATAAAAAAAATAAAAATATAGAAACTAAAGAAGAAACTTCAAATTAAAATTAGAGTCGCTTGGTATTGATATTAGCGAAAAATCAGTCCCCGGCAATGGCGCCAAAAACTTGTTGTTGGAAAATCCCTCACAATATGCCGCAAGTGCACGGCGTCAACAAGTAATAAAGTGATAAGTAAAGTATCGATCCCTCGAGGACTGATTTCACTAAGTACCAAAATTTAGTCGACTCACAATTTTATTTGAAGAACAATTAAATAGAGTTTATATCTAAACTAAATGCAGAAAATAAATAATAGTACTAATAATAATAATAATAATACTAATAAGGGGTAGGATTATGATTTTCACCTCAAACAATCGGGAATGATATTTATTCGATTCAATTCACTGTTATTCAATTTATTGTAAGCCAGGAATTCCTAAATTATTCTAAAGCCTTTCCCAAGGTCGATAGAAAATACTACGAATTACTAACTCGATATATCCCTATTCGAATCAGATAATCAATAGCTAAAACAGTTCAAGAATTCCCACAATAACAGGCTTCACAATTCGCATGAGTATATCCCTATCTCACGAAAATTATGATTCGTCTAACAAGAACTATGCCTAAATTTCATCTCCCGAATCTATAAAGACATTCAAAACAAATTAACTGTTGGCCAGACAATTAAAAAGCATTAAGAACACTAAGAAGAATCCAATTCAATAGAATAACGAGTAAATCGAAATAATAATAAATAATCAAACCGTCATGAAATTGGCTACAATCAAAATCCTACTCGAATAGATCTAAAAATTAAGATGCAGAAAAACCGTAGGGATCCGTGGTGTTGTCGTTGCCCCACAAATCTACACCTTGTTTCACCCGCCGAAAACTGCCTGTTCTTCCCCTCTTTGTGCCTTTTTTTATATCCTGCCTTATTTATCCCTTAGTAGGTTTCTCATCCCCCAGGAAATAAAATCCTCACGGCACCACCCAAAAAAACAAAAGCCCATATCCCAGGCCCATTTATAAAATTCGGCACATTTGTTAGAAGCAGGCGTGTTTTTGCGCTTTATGTGCCGCGGCTCACTTGTTGTGTGCCGCGGCACACAGTACAGTATGCACATCATTCGCTGGTTGTCTTCGTGTGCCGCGGTTCACTTAGTGTGTGCCGCGGCTCATGACCAAAAACTGCTATTTTCGCCCGTTTTTCATCGTTTTGGCTTCCGGACTCCGATTTCCTGCAAAACATATAAAAATAATGCATTAAAAGCTCATTTATGCTGATTTAGGCTCAAGATGGATATAAAATAATGATATAAAAACGCATAAAAATACACCTAACAAATACCCCCAAACTTGAGCCTTTGCTTGTCCTCAAGCAAACAATTTTCAATTTTAAACAAAATGTATCGTGAATAATCATGCAAATTCATAGTGCTCAACTTAATCAATACTACCCTGAAAATCTCAAAGAATATTACAAGTATCGTAATAGTGAGTCACGTCCCGGACACTGATTCCACTAAGTAACCAATTTCAGTCCTAATCAATCGTTCATGGAGAAAATCAAGCTCAAAGATTAACAAGCGTGAATTTAACCGACCGTCAATATGAAGGGTTGAAATAAACAAGCTAATTCGCCCAGTCCCACAGTCTAGTGGCAAAAATTTCAAGAGTTCCATTATCAAAATTAATCCTCGGATAGTTTTCCCTTATGTATGCTCAATAATATGATTCGAGTTAACCACTAGGTTTCGGCTCTCGGGATAATTCATCGGGATGATCCTAGGGTGGATTTCCATTCTCATGTATCGGGGAACCGTTTGACGTAAAAGACACTCATGGGGCACATGGATGCTTCTAGTTACTAAGCCCCCCTCTACAGCGGAGAAAAAACTCGAATAGCAATTCCCGCATGTCAAGGTTGCTATTTTACGCGAGAGTAAACAGCGGGTCACGTGAATACCCCCGGTTACTAGGCTTCCCATCATCGGTAAATGCGATATTTCTAAATTATTAATCTATTCGGGGTCGTCGTTTTACGCGAGAGTAAACAACGGGTCACGTGAATACCCCCGGTTACTAAACTTCCCATCATAGAACAAATAGTATCTCGACTTTTTGGAAAAACTGTCCGATCCTAAACTTAATCCAAATGCCAACAAGACTCGTAGTACTGGACGACTAGCTACGCGAAAAGTTTAACCAAACGTATAAACGGTGATTTGCAAACACGTATGTCTCCTTTCTTATCTGCTAAAATTTCTACAAAAACGATAAAATTTCGGACCTAATTGAATATTCAATAGAAACAGAAATCGCTGACTGCAACTCGACCAAAAGTCAACTGTTTCTTCCAAGAGACATCAGTATCGTAAAATCATTTTTACACATGGAAGCACGAAAAATTCACGAAAAATTCAAGCTTGCAAAAACCATCAACAACAAGCAAAATAAAGTCCACTACACATAACATTATCAATAATAAAACTCATGTGAAAATAAAAGAGATAAGGAAAAGTGAAACTTATTCCAAATGTCTTCTTGAACACCCGCACATGTCTGAGTGGAAACATCGGTCAATCCATACTTCAAATAATGCCCAACATCACGAGGGACCCCCAAACTTAGTCTCTAGTCATGAGATAACAATAGACATTAAATCAAGAAAGACTAGAATATGAAGAATAATAACTCATAGGGGTTATAAAGAAATATCAGAGAAATAAGGGCCAACAAGAATACATGAATCCAAATGAAATAACAAAACAAAGAAAAATAAATTACTAACGAAAAATCAAATAAAAACAACTAACTAGAAAGCAAGTAAAAATGATGGGTTGCCTCCCATCCAGCGCTCTATTTTACGTCTTGAGCACGACGTGGCAAAAAAAATCTAACGTAGTTTTTTTCTAGGGAGATTGTCAAATACCCCCTTCTTGCAATCAATAAGCCTCTTATTCCATAAGGGAGGCTTTGGCTCATGCCCGGTTGCCAAAAATAATGAATAAGAATAATTATGTGGACAACCAAAAAATGATGGAAGAATATAATAATGATAAGGCATGAAAAAATAAGCAGAGTTCGAATGGGCAAATAATAAAGAATTATCATGCACAACCTCATTAGAACTCGAAGAATCAGCCTCAACAAAATCATGAGTAATGGGGTCAATCTCTCCCATTATGGATTTAGGAAAAATTATGCGTGGCACCGTTAATAAAATTTTTGGCACAAAAGTATTCACCTTATTAGTCGAAGTTTGATGACAATTTAATGGAATTTCTTTGGAAACATCATCAATGATAACTTCTTCTCTAGGATCATCACACTTTATGAAATCATTAGGTGCTGGGGGATCGACCCTAAAACTCAACATGTCGTTCTTCTCAACCTCCCCCTCAACTTCACTACTAAATATATGAGCTGGAAAATAACCGTAGTGAACCTCAAGACCACGATGTGCACATTCTAGCTCAAAAAGGGTACTATCAGGATTTTTAAGAACGTCTACACATTGTTCAAGCATGGTCTTTTGTTTTGGGGGAGGGGGCTGACTGAACCTCTTAGGAGAATTATTCAGTACAGTGGGATTTATGAAATGACAAGGGCCACGATACTCATAGGAAAACATAATAAAAAAAATAAAAATATAGAAACTAAAGAAGAAACTTCAAATTAAAATTAGAGTCGTTTTGTATTGTTATTAGCGAAAAATCAGTCCCTAAGAACGGCGCCAAAACTTGTTGCGGAAAATCCCTCACAATATGCCGCAAGTGCACGGTGTCAACAAGTAATAAAGTGATAAGTAAAGTATCGTTCCCTCGAGGACTGATTTCACTAAGTACCAAAATTTAGTCAACTCACAATTTTATTTGAAGAACAATTAAATAGAGTTTATATCTAAACTAAATGCAGAAAATAAATAATAGTACTAATAATAATAATAATACTAATAAGGGGTAGGATTATGATTTTCACCTCAAACAATCGGGAATGATATTTATTCGATTCAATTCACTGTTATTCAATTTATTGTAAGCCAGGAATTCCTAAATTATTCTAAAGCATTTCCCAAGGTCGATAGAAAATACTACGAATTATTAACTCGATATATCCCTATTCGAATCAGATAATCAATAGCTAAAACAGTTCAAGAATTCCCACAATAACAGGCTTCACAATTCGCATGAGTATATCCCTATCTCACGAAAATTATGATTCGTCTAACAAGAACTATGCCTAAATTTCATCTCCCGAATCCATAAAGACATTCAAAACAAATTAATCACAGGACAATTAAAAAGCATTAAGAACAGTAAGAAGAATCCAATTCAATAGAATAACGAGTAAATCGAAATAATAATAAATAATCAAACCGTCATGAAATTGGCTACAATCAAAATCCTACTCGAATAGATCTAAAAATTAAGATGCAGAAAAACCGTAGGGATCCGTGGTGTTGTCGTTGCCCCACAAATCTACACCTTGTTTCACCCGCCGAAAACTGCCTGTTCTTCCCCTCTTTGTGCCTTTTTTTTATATCCTGCCTTCTTTATCCCTCAGTAGGTTTCTCATCCCCCAGGAAATAAAATCCTCACGGCACCACCCAAAAAAACAAAAGCCCATATCCCAGGCCCATTTATAAAATTCAGCACATTTGTTAGAAGCAGGCGTGTTTTTACGCTTTATGTGCCGCGGCTCACTTGTTGTGTGCCGCGGCACACAGTACAGTATGCACATCATTCGCTGGTTGTCTTCGTGTGCCGCGGTTCACTTAGTGTGTGCCGCGGCTCATGACCAAAAACTGCTATTTTCGCCCGTTTTTCATCGTTTTGGCTTCCGGACTCCGATTTCCTGCAAAACATATAAAAATAATGCATTAAAAGCTCATTTATGCTAATTTAGGCTCAAGATGGATATAAAATAATGATATAAAAACGCATAAAAATACACCTAACAAATACCCCCAAACTTGAGCTTTTACTTGTCCTCAAGCAAACAATTTTCAATTTTAAACAAAATGTATCGTGAATAATCATGCAAATCCATAGTGCTCAACTTAATCAATACTACCCTGAAAATCTCAAAGAATAATACAAGTATCGTAATAGTGAGTCACGTCCGGACAACGATTCCACTAAGTAACCAATTTCAGTCCTAATCAATCGTTCATGGAGAAAATCAAGCTCAAAGATTAACAAGCGTGAATTTAACCGACCGTCAATATGAAGGGTTGAAATAAACAAGCTAATTCGCCCAGTCCCACAGTCTAGTGGCAAAAATTTCAAGAGTTCCATTATCAAAATTAATCCTCGGATAGTATTCCCTTATGTATGCTCAATAATATGATTCGAGTTAACCACTAGGTTTCGGCTCTCGGGATAATTCATCGGGATGATCCTAGGGTGGATTTCCATTCTCATGTATCGGGGAACCGTTTGACGTAAAAGACACTCATGGGGCACACGGATGCTTCTAGTTACTAAGCCCCCCTCTACAGTGGAGAAAAAACTCGAATAGCAATTCCCGCATGTCAAGGTTGCTGTTTTACGCGAGAGTAAACAACGGGTCACGTGAATACCCCCGGTTACTAGGCTTCCCATCATCGGTAAATGCGATATTTCTAAATTATTAATCTATTCGGGGTCGTCGTTTTACGCGAGAGTAAACAACGGGTCACGTGAATACCCCCGGTTACTAAACTTCCCATCATAGAACAAATAGTATCTCGACTTTTTGGAAAAACTGTCCGACCCTAAACTCAATCCAAATGCCAACAAGACTCGTAGTACTGGACGACTAGCTACGCGAAAAATTTAACCAAACGTATAAACGGTGATTTGCAAACACGTATGTCTCCTTTCTTATCTGCTAAAATTTCTACAAAAACGATAAAATTTCGGACCTAATTGAATATTCAATAGAAGCAATCGTGATCGCAACTCGACCAAAAGTCAACCGTTTCTTCCAAGAGACATCAGTATCGTAAAATCAGTTTTACACATGGAAGCACGAAAAATTCACGAAAAATTCAAGCTTGCAAAAACCATCAACAACATGCAAAATAAAGTCCACTACACATAACATTATCAATAATAAAACTCATGTGAAAATAAAAGAGATAAGGAAAAGTGAAACTTATTCCAAATGTTTTCTTCAACACCCGCACATGTCTGAGTCGAAACATCGGTCAATCCATACTTCAAATAACGCCCAACATCACGAGGGACCCCCAAACTTAGTCTCTAGTCATGAGATAACAATAGACATTAAATCAAGAAAGACTAGAATATGAAGAATAATAACTCATAGGGGTTATAAAGAAATATCAGAGAAATAAGGGCCAACAAGAATACACGAATCCAAATGAAATAACAAAACAAAGAAAAATAAATTACTAACGAAAAATCAAATAAAAACAACTAACTAGAAAGTAAGTAAAAATGATGGGTTGCCTCCCATCCAGCGCTCTATTTTACGTCTTGAGCATGACGTGGCAAAAAAAATCTAACGTGGTTTTTTTCTAGGGAGATTGCCAAATACCCCCTTCTTGCAATCAATAAGCCTCTTATTCCATAAGGGAGGCTTTGGCTCATGCCCGGTTGCCAAAAATAATGAATAAGAATAATTATGTGGACAACCAAAAAATGATGGAAGAATATAATAATGATAAGGCATGAAAAAATAAGCAGAGTTCGAATGGGCAAATAATAAAGAATTATCATGCACAACCTCATTAGAACTCGAAGAATCAGCCTCAACAAAATCATGAGTAATGGGGTCAATCTCTCCCATTATGGATTTAGGAAAAATTATGCGTGGCACCGTTAATAGAATTTTTGGCACAAAAGTATTCACCTTATTAGTCGAAGTTTGATGAAAATTTAATAGAATTTCTTTGGAAACATCATCAATGATAACTTCTTCTCTAGGCTCATCACACTTTATGAAATCATTAGGTGCTGGGGGATCGACCCTAAAACTCAACATGTCGTTCTTCTCAACCTCCCCCTCAACTTCACTACTAAATATATGAGCTGGAAAATAACCGTAGTGAACCTCAAGACCACGATGTGCACATTCTAGCTCAAAAAGGGTACTATCAGGATTTTTAAGGACGTCTACACATTGTTCAAGCATGGTCTTTTGTTTTGGGGGAGGGGGCTGACTGACCCTATTTGGCGAATTATTAAGAACATTGGGATTTATGAAATGCCAAGGGCCACGATACTCATAGGAAAACATAATAAAAAAAATAAAAATATAGAAACTAAAGAAGAAACTTCAAATTATAATTAGAGTCGGTTGGTATTGATATTAGCGAAAAATCAGTCCCCGGCAACGGCGCCAAAAACTTGTTGTGGGAAAATCCCTCACAATATGCCGCAAGTGCACGGTGTCAACAAGTAATAAAGTGATAAGTAAAGTATCGTTCCCTCGAGGACTGATTTCACTAAGTACCAAAATATAGTCAACTCACAATTTTATTTGAAGAACAATTAAATAGAGTTTATATCTAAACTAATTGCAGAAAGTAAATAATAGTACTACTACTACTAATAATAATAATACTAATAAGGGGTAGGATTATGATTTTCACCTCAAACAATCGGGAATGATATTTATTCGATTCAATTCACTGTTATTCAATTGATTGTAAGCCAGGAATTCCTAAATTATTCTAAAGCCTTTCCCAAGGTCGATAGAAAATACTACGAATTATTAACTCGATATATCCCTATTCGAATTAGATAATTAATAGCTAAAACAGTTCAAGAATTCCCACAATAAATAGGCTTCACAATTCGCATGAGTATATCCCTATCTCACGAAAATTATGATTCGTCTCACAAGAACTATGCCTAAATTTCATCTCCCGAATCCATAAAGACATTCAAAACAATTTAATCATTGGCGGACAATTAAAAAGCATAAAGAACAGTAAGAAGAATCCAATTCAATAGAATAACGAGTAAATCGAAATAATAATAAATAATCAAACCGTCATGAAATTGGCTACAATCAAAATCCTACTCGAATAAATCTAAAAACTAAGATGCAGAAAAACCGTAGGGATCCGTGGTCTTGTCGTCCCCCATAAATCTACACCTTCTGTTCTCCTTTCTTTCTTCTCCGCCGACCAACCCCTTTCTCCTCTCATTCTGTGCCTTTTTATATCCTGCCTTCTTTATCCCTCAGTAGGTTTCTCATCCCCCAGGAAATAAAATCCTCATGGCACCACCCAAAAAAACAAAAGCCCATATCCCATGCCCATTTATAAAATTCAGCACATTTGTTAGAAGCAGGCGTGTTTTTGCGCTTTATGTGCCGCGGCTCACTTGTTGGGTGCCGCGGCACACAGTACAGTATGCACATCATTCGCTGGTTGTCTTCGTGTGCCGCGGTTCACTTAGTGTGTGCCGCGGCTCATGACCAAAAACTGCTATTTTCGCCCGTTTTTCGTCGTTTTGGCTTCCAGACTCCGATTTCCTGCAAAACATATAAAAATAATGCATTAAAAGCTCATTTATGCTGATTTAGGCTCAAGATGGATATAAAATAATGATATAAATACGTATAAAAATACACCTAACATAAGGCAATCGAGGTATTGAATTGGGACTGTCGAGAATAGTTCCCATCCATTGATCATTGTTATTGATTGGCCATTCTAAGGCAATCGAGGTATTGAATTAGGACTGTCGAGGATAGTTCCCATACATTGATCATTGTTATCGGTTGTCCATTCTAAGGCAATCGAGGTATTGAATTGGGACGGTCGAGGACGGTACCCATCCATGAGTTACTGTCATCGTGTTGGCCGACTCAAGGCAGCACACTATCATTCTTGTGAAATCGGTAATCTTTGGATCGTTTCCGTTTGTGATTAATTCTGTTTTGGAGGCTAGTCTCAGCTAGTGCTCATTATGGGTAAGTTTGGGACTTGAACCTTCGCGGTTGGTTTCGCAGCACCTACAATTCAGCAGGTCACGGTCACTAAGTGATCTCATTATGGGTAAATTTGGAGCTTGAATCTTCGCGGTTGGTTTCCCAACACCTACAGTTCAGTAGGTCACGGACATTGGATGGTCTCATTGTGATACGGCTTCGTGCCGTGGCTTCGGCCCTCATTGTGATACGGCTTCGTGCCGTAGCTTCGGCCCTCATTGTGATATGGCTTCGTGTCGTGGCTTCGGCCCTTATTGTGATACAGCTACATGTCGTGGCTTCGTCCCTCATTGTGATACGGCTTCGTGCTGTGGCTTCGGCCCTCATTGTGATACGGCTTCATGCCGTGGCTTCAGCCCTCATTGATACAGGTTCGGTCTGTTTTGGCTTTAGGTGATTGTGATATTTGACAGCTTCGGCTGAGTAGCTTTCAGGCCTTGGTGATGTCTTGGTATTTTTGTTGGAACCTTCGGGCATTGTGATTCATATTTAATTTAGTTCTGGTTTGGTTCATGTTCGTGTAATTCATTGTGGTGTTCTATAATATGATTCGCCGTTGGGCATTGATGTTCTAACTTGTTGAACAGGTATTAATAGTATGCCGTGGGCATAGTGTTTCATGAATTCTCGGTTCTTACCGTGGTTTGTGAGCATCTCGTATTATTATTATCACTGTACCGTTTCATTCTGCCTTTGGATGCATATCTGGTTATACATGTATTTGATGTTCATTATCTGGATGACTGACCCCGTGGGGGCGGAACATGTTTTCAGGTTTTAGGTGCTTGCGAGGAGAGAGTTGAGACACAGGGGCATGACGATGGCGATGAGACAGTCGAGCGATACTAGTCCGAGTTGTTCATGTTGGTCAGTCAGTTGGAGTGTTCTCCAGTTGGTCAGTCATTGTCATTATATATTACCCGAGCAGATGCTCGTGGATGTTGTTGTATTTTTATTTTGGCCACATAGGCCCATCGTTGTCGTTGAAATTCCTCATCGAAATATTGTGTCGGGTATCATAGTAGGGACTGTGATTTCCCTTCTTGGTTAATTTGATGTATTTTTAGTCGTGTTCGCCTGGTGGATCTCCTGGTGTGGGGTCCACGGCATTGTAATAACCCAATAGGATTTGGGGGTGTTACACAGCGGCCTCATCGGCCTCCAGCTCGTCAGCTTCCAGTGGCTCAACCTGCAGGTCCGACGCCCGAGACTCTATGTAGGCACGGACCTCCTCGACTGTATTCCCTTCCTTCATGAGATCCAATATCTCGTAGCAGGTGGAGACATAGTTCAAGTTAATCAACTCCTCGAACTCGGGCGTCTTCTAGAAGGCAGCCGCCCCTTCGGCTAGACCCTTAGCGTAGCCAACAGCTTCGAAAGTATTGACCTGCTCGGTCATGCGTTTAATCTAGGCTTCGGCCTCCTTTAAATAGGCCTCATGCGCTGCCCGGACCTCCTCACAATGTTTGTGTATAGACTCCGCCGCCTCGATCAACTCACGGGCTCGCCCCCTCCAAATGTCGGCCTCACTGGCACGGCCCTCCAGGATCTCCATTTCCCCCTTCATGGAGGTTATCTCCTCTTCCAGGGATTTGACCATGGAGGGGATGATTAGACCCGGCAAAATAGGCCCAGGCCCGCGGGCCGGTCCAGCCCGCCCGTTTTTGGACGGGTATTGGGCTCCACATTTGTGGCAACAAAACGGGCCTTTTTGGCCCAGCCCAGTTTTTGCCCGCCCGATCAGGCCCGGGCCGCGGGCTGCCCGCCCGGCCCAGTTTTTTTTTAGTTATGAGTAATTATAATATTTAAATTTTTTTCCTTATGTATTTTATTATATTATATTACATCTATATGTTAATTATTGATGTAATTTTATTTTTTTTATGTGACATTGTGATTACTTTGTAGTATATCACATCAATATATACTATTATTTTATGATTTTTTTTAAACATTAGTAATAATAAATGATATAATGATCAAATAAAAATATTTGTATATTTATTTTTTTATTGTGGTAATGTAGTAAATAATGTAATTACAAAATAAAAATAGTTGTATATTTTTTTTGTTTGATTATGATAGTCTAGTGAATAATATAATGATTAATGATCTAAAATTTTTCGTACATTTATTCATAATATTATACTTCTTAATTTTCTTTTTAATAAAAAAAACTTAAGGCCCGTGGGCCGGGCCAGCTGCCATGGGCGGGCCACGGGCCTAATATTTTAGGCCCAGAAAAAAATGGGCCTTTTTGGCCCAGCCCAAAAAAAGGCCGCCCATTTTTTGCCCGGCCCGTTTGGGCCGAGCCCGCCCGTTTGCCAGGTCTATAAATGATGCTCCTCCCTAAGGGGTCGTTTGTTTGGCTCTTAATGTAACCATTAAGAGCCTACCTCTGAATCCCTCGGAGGTTACGGCTGTTTGGCAAAAAAAACTTTACCTCTTAATGGTTACAAAGAGATCTGAACCATTAAGCATCCATACCCTCTCTCAACCATTCAGAGACAAACAATTTCCAAATTTACCCCTCATCTTAGATTAAGAATTATTATTCATAATTATTATTATTATTTTATAAATAAATTTAAATAAAAAAATACATAATTATTATTAGAATTTTCCAAATGAATTAAATTAAAAAAATATTATACATAATTATTATTATTTTAAATGAATTAAATTTAAAAATATTTTACATAATAATTATTATTATTAGTATTATTGTTTTAAATGAATTAAAATTCAAAATATTATACACAATTATTTATAAAAATTAGTGTTTTATTTATAAAAATGAGAGGTTTTGGTACGTAATGGGAGGAAAAAATGGGATTTTTAATCGCTACTTTTATACAGAAGGGTAAAATGGTAATTTGTTACCATTCAGAGTTACCATTCAGAACAGTTACCAAACAACCAAATTTCATTCTGCACTCAACCATACAAAGCCTCTCAACCATTCTGGCCTCTCAACCATTCTGCACTAAATCATTCAGCAACTCCCAAACAGCCCCTAAGTGTCTGGAGCTCGGCCACCATCTTTTTGTGCTTTTCAACGAGGGCCTGGAACTCCCTGGCAGCCTTCACGTAAGTTCCCAACGCACGACCACGCTGAGCATTTCCGAATTGGATCTGCTCAGCCGGATCCATATCATTGGTCACCAGCTCCAATTTTGGCGTCCAGCCCCTAATAGGGACATAGCTGGATTCGGCCACAGCCGGAGGGATCCGATCGAGCATCTCGGCAGTCGGAGTAGCCGCCCGGACATAGTTAAGGAACCAGCGCGGTCTCCGCCCCCTCATCTCGGCGCAGGGGTCCTCCCGGTCCTTATTAACCGGAAGGTAATGCCCCTCCAAATCAATCACGACCTCCTTCTCAGCCGTGCGACTGTAATACCCGGATGTGAACTCATTTATTTTTCATTCAGTAATTGTCACTCTGTAATTTTTCACTCATTAATAATCATTCATCATTTGTATTCATTCATTCGTGTTCACCGTTCGGCGTAACTTTGAGTCTTGTATCGATATTGTTCATGGTTTCAACCTTGCTTGAGAATCGAGACGAGAATGTTATCTTGATTGTGGTAATTGATTCGTAAGTCGATGTTGATATTAGAGTTCATATCATTTCTAATTTACTCCTTGTTCGGATCGTGCTATTGTTGGACAAACCCTTGTAATCATTGCTCGGAGCCGCCGTTTTGGGTTTCCGCACTTCCATTTTGTGTTATTGTTCCCAAGCTTTGAGTTCTATTGCTTTTATTCTCTTTCCGGGTCATTTTTCATCATTTTTGGGCCCGAATAGTGTGCGCCGCGGCACAAGGGAGTGCGCGCCGCGGCACACACCTTGTGCAGTTGGAGTTGGCACCGGTTGTACCGTGGGCTGCGGCCCTCTGCTGGCCATGCAGCGGCCCTAAGCTAAATGCTGGGAGCTGTTTTTGGCCGCGGGCGGCGGCACACTCGGTCCGTGCCGCGGCACGCGAAGCAGATTACCCTTTTTTCAGCGGATTTTTGAGGAGAGAAGTTCATTTCATCATTCTCCTCATTCCTCCTCCCTTTGGGTGACTTGTGGGCGAATTCTTGGGCGATTTAACATCATCAATCTCATAGATTTCCTCCTCCTTGAGTTCTTGGTGTGGATTAACAACATCTTTTTGGATTCTTCACCCTAATTCAAGGTAACTTCTTCAACCCTAGATTCGATTTTGAGTTGGAGTATGATGTTTTGGATGATATAATCATGATTTGTGAAGGATATACGTATGATTATAAGTTTTTATGAGTTATCATCGGATTGTTGGAAGTTTATTCAATAATGTTGTTACCCAAAGTATTATCCGAAGATGATATTGTTGGAATGATCGAGTAACAAACAAATGCGAGAACACTTCCGTGGGAAAATAAATAACACAAGATTTGCCGGGGTTGTTAATCCCAGGCTTGAATGCTCTCGCAAGATGTTATTAATATAGATACTTTGGAGTACAAATATTAATATTAGAATCTATTACAATGAGTGTAAAGACTTCTAGTTATCTAAGCTGTAGAGCGTAAAGATTGTCGGAAGAACCAGATATGAAGCTCCGTGAGTTCTTGCTTTTGATGTTCTGTAAGTGTGTATGAATATCACTATGAATGTGTAAGTAATTGCCAGATGAGTCTCTTTTCTCTCTCTGTGCGTTTTTTACTTGCATTCACAATGATTTTATGATCATGCTAGGCCACTATTGTAAGCCTCCTATTTATAGGAGACAAGGTTGCTGGGTCCTCTATGGCGATCGCGGGCGACCGCCGTTTTCTATATTAGAATAAGGTGGGCGATCGTCCCGTCACGTGGGGCTGTTGTTGGGTACCAAATCGGATATTTGCGCCGTTTTATGCGGAAGCGAAAATAAATTGCGGAAAATAAAGGACACGAGGATTTATAGAGGTTCGGCTATTAACGAAGCCTACGTCCTCTCTCGATGTATCTTTTTCCTTAGGCTTAAGATCAAAACCTCTACGCCTCTCTTCTATCGGTCGAGGGATTACCGTTACAAGCTCGTCTTCTATCGGTCCGAGTAAAACCGTTTTTCCTTTTCTATTGGATAAGGAATCAACCACTCTAGCTTTCTATGGGTACTAGATAAACCTCACTTAGATATCGATTGCGATTCTAACAATGCCGGATACTTGATCCTAATAACACCGAATCCAATCGTATCTTTTCTTTTACCTCTCGTGTATAATGTTGAATGTATAAACACTCAAACTAACAATATAGGCTCAATATTACAACAACAATGTAAGTATATGATTCTCAGATGTATATCTCGTTTGCTTGAAGTTGTTGTGTGGAATAATACCAACTCCTTGGTATTTATAGCCTTCTTCCTCCTTACTAGCCGTTGACTAGCTAGCGTGCGCTAGCCTTCCTTCTTAGCGTGCGCTATCGCACATTTTTGCTCTAGCGTACGTAAAGGCTTTCATGTAGCGTGCGTTAATCACTTTATATTTCAGTCCAGTAGCTCGCCTTATGATTAGCGTGCGCTACCACTTCCTTTGTAGCGTGCGCTAATCCAATATATCCGTTGCATGGATTGTCAAAGTGACCGCTTGTTATGCCGACTTTGACCGCTTTTCCCAACGCTCGGATTGACTAGATTCAAACATCTTAGCGGCGCTAATCATCCTTTGTAGCGTGCGCTAATGATGACTTCATTGCATACGTCATTACGTGTTTGAATATCTTCCACAATGATAACATGGCTCGATAGCGTGCGTTAATAATAGAGGGTAGCGTGCGCTAATAATAGAGTGTAGCGTGCGCTATCCATCTGCTGACTTCACTGCAGCTTACTTCGATACTAGGCTGGAATGCAGCTGACTCCTCGTTAGCGTGCGCTAACATATGTCCCTTAGCGTGCGCTAATGCAGTCCAGATTGCAATTTTTGCGTCTTCGTCTGCTTCGCCGTTTTGCTTCGCCTCGATGTTGTTTTGTAGTTTAGCAACTTTAATCATCAAAACATAAATTAAATAATGTGTGGAATAAATATTCCAACAATCTCCCCCTTTTTGATGATTACAAAACAACTCTTGAATTGGATAATCTGTAAAAAATAATATCTGTATATTTATACGAATCAAAGTTTTCGGCTTTGATCGTTTCGTTAGTTTCTCCATTTCTTTTCTTTTTCTTCTTTTTCGACTTCTTCATTTTTCAACTCCGTCGTTTTTCGTTTTTCAATTTTTTCCAACTCCCCCTATTTGTATGCTTTTCTTTTCTTTTCGACTTCTTCGATTTTTCTCATTTTTATCTCCTCTTCATCTCCTTCTCATTTTTATCATTTTTATCTCAATTCATATCTTTCTCCCCCTTTTTGTTTTCATCAAAAAGTAAAAAAAATATATAAAGGATACCAAATGAAATATAAATATGCATGATACCAATTTATGCATTAATAAGGGTATAAACTCCCCCTGAAAATATTATTTCCTTCTCCCCCTTTGTAAAATATCATTTGTCAAAATTTATTTTTGGGGATCCAACCGATAGTTGGTTTTTCTTTTGAAACATAGACGATGTTTGAAACGTTTGTTCCTTTAGGAACCCAAATCCTTTTAATTTTTATCGTCCGTCTTGGGCTTTTGCAATTTGAAATGTGATGCCCGATTTTTAAACACTTTTCGCAATGGGGTATATTGAAATTAACGGATTCGTTTTTCGAACGTGATTTGAATCCTAACCCCTCTTTATTTAGAGTATATTTTTGAACACATAACATTTGTTCAAATTTATCGTTTCCGCACGAAAATTTCTTTGTCAAAATTTTTAGTTCATCTTGAACTTTTAAAAGATCATTTTTCAAAGTATTTTCATTTTCAAGGCATTTCGAATGATCAATTTCGACAAATTTCCCTTTTTCAAGTATTTTGGAATTTTCAATCTCCAAAGTTTTATATTTAGACTTGAGGGACTTAATTTCATTTAAAGCATTTTGATAGTCCGTATGTAGTAACTCGAATGCTTCAAAAAGTTCGTCGTAAGAATTACTTACTTGGCTTTCGACGTCGCTATCGTCGAATGAACTCGGGCCATGAGCGAGATTATTTTGTTCAAGAAAATCTTCATCGGGATCTTCGTCGCTCCATGTTGCGATTAGAACCTCCTTTTGCTTTACTCGACAGTTCTTAGCAAAGTGGCCTGGTTTACCACATAATCGACAAGTGTTGTCGAATTTATTAGGTTCGCCCGCTTGAATGTCCTTCTTTCTCCGGTTTAATAAGTGTTGGAACTTATTAATATTTTTGGCATAATATGCCATTTCTTCGTCGCTTTCGTCCACCGGGGTTTCTTCTTTCTTTTTCGACATTTTAGCCTTGAAGGCTATCGACCTCTCCTTCGGTTTCGGTTTGGCATTCCGAGATTTTAGAACAATCTCGTAGTTGATAAGAGAACCAACGAGCGCACTAAAATCGAGAGTATTTAAATCTTTTGATTCCATTATTGCCGTAACCGTACCGTCCCATTCTCGAGGTAGTGATCGGAGAATTTTCTTTACTTTCTCACTACTCGAAAGTGGTTTTCCGTAACATGCTAATCCATTAGTAATAACCGAAAATCGGTCAAGCATAATCGAGATGGATTCGTCGTCCTTCATTTGGAATAATTCATAATCGTGAAGGAGCATGTTTATCTTCGTCTCTTTAACTTGAGACGTACCTTCGTGTGTTACCTCAAGCATTTTCCAGATTTCTTTGGCACTATCACACGATGATATCCGGTTGTGTTCTTCCGGATTTAAGGCACAATAGAGAAGTTGAGTTGCCTTACAATTGTAGTGGTCGTTTTTCCAATCGGAATCGTCATATTCTTCGAAGGTTTTGAGCGTACCGTTGGAATTTGTTGGAATTTTCGGACCAAGACAAATCACCTTCCAAAGCTCGATGTCATATGCTCGGATGAATATAGACATCTTCTTCTTCCACGTCATGAAGTTTGAGCCATCAAAAAATGGTGGTCGGTTGAGAGCAAGGCCTTCGACGGGACCCATTTGAAACGCCATTGGATCTTTTTCCTCGGATGTTAAGCCGTGTATAGGAGTACCGCTCCGATACCAATTGTTGGGTACCAAATCGGATATTTGCGCCGTTTTATGCGGAAGCGAAAATAAATTGCGGAAAATAAAGGACACGAGGATTTATAGAGGTTCGGCTATTAACGAAGCCTACGTCCTCTCTCGATGTATCTTTTTCATTAGGCTTAAGATCAAAACCTCTACGCCTCTCTTCTATCGGTCGAGGGATTACCGTTACAAGCTCGTCTTCTATCGGTCCGAGTAAAACCGTTTTTCCTTTTCTATTGGATAAGGAATCAACCACTCTAGCTTTCTATGGGTACTAGATAAACCTCACTTAGATATCGATTGCGATTCTAACAATGCCGGATACTTGATCCTAATAACACCGAATCCAATCGTATCTTTTCTTTTACCTCTCGTGTATAATGTTGAATGTATAAACACTCAAACTAACAATATAGGCTCAATATTACAACAACAATGTAAGTATATGATTCTCAGATGTATATCTCGTTTGCTTGAAGTTGTTGTGTGGAATAATACCAACTCCTTGGTATTTATAGCCTTCTTCCTCCTTACTAGCCGTTGCTGCCAGTTGACTAGCTAGCGTGCGCTAGCCTTCCTTCTTAGCGTGCGCTATCGCACATTTTTGCTCTAGCGTACGTAAAGGCTTTCATGTAGCGTGCGTTAATCACTTTATATTTCAGTCCAGTAGCTACTGCCCTTAACAGTTAGCGTGCGCTACCACTTCCTTTGTAGCGTGCGCTAATCCAATATATCCGTTGCATGGATTGTCAAAGTGACCGTTTGTTATGCTGACTTTGACCTGCTTTTCCCAACGTTCGGATTGACTAGATTCAAACATCTTAGCGTGCGCTAATCATCTTTTGTAGCGTGCGCTAATGATGACTTCATTGCATACGTCATTCTGTGTTTGAATATCTTCCACAACAGTAACATGGCTCGATAGCGTGCGTTAATAATAGAGGGTAGCGTGCGCTAATAATAGAGTGTAGCGTGCGCTATCCATCTGCTGACTTCACTGCAGCTTACGACTCTTCGTTAGCGTGCGCTAACATATGTCCCTTAGCGTGCGCTAATGCGATCCAGTTGCAATTTTGCGTCTTAAATGCCTTCGCCGTTTTGCTTCGCCTCGATGTTGTTTTGTAGTTTAGCAACTTTAATCATCAAAACATAAATTAAATAATGTGTGGAATAAATATTCCAACAGCTGTTCCCTTAAAGTCCGAGGCTGCTGCTGGCAGCCAGCTGTGCAAGCCAATGGGAAGCCTGCACGTGTCCTGAGTCGCTGTCCGGAGAGGACCCACTTTGTACCTTTCGGCGGGCCTGTCGGTAGGTGAGGTAGGTGACAGGCTGGGGTCAAAGGCCTTATCTTGCGGCGCCTTTTTTAGATCTGCACGTGGGTCTCCGTCCAAGGTTCGGTCTTCGACGACTTTGACGGATGTTGGATTCATACGTGGCACGAGATGATCGTCTATGGTCGTATATCATAGACGATCGCCAGAAACCAAAAGACGATCGCTGTGGGTGCCGACTGCTGGGTGTTTGCCCAGCGTATGTCTTCTATGGTTGGCTCTCAGACCATAATGCCGATCGCCATCGAGGCGTATTAATTGCCGCACAACAATTGCCCCCTAGCTCGCTTCGATGTTGAAAACACGAGGTGAGGTGGCACTGTTGGAGATCGCCAGTGTTTAGACGATTGGCTCGTCTGTTTATGACAAGGACGATCGTCAAGACGATCTGGTTTCAAATTTGGACGATCTCCTTTTGCGCTGGAATCAGCGGGAAATGAAGGCGGGCTCTCGAAATGTTGCAAGGACACGCGTCGCGCTACCATTGGGGGAGTCCGACAGTTTTGTCAGACTTGTCGCCTGGCGTGCCCTCGAAAAGACGCGTACGCGAGTTTCAAGGGCTGCATTTAATGTGTCCCCCTCCAACGGTTGCACTCCAGCCCTCGGGATTTAGCCTATTTGCACAGAGACCCCTGCTCCCGCCTATAAAAGGGGCTAGGGCTACTTCATTTCCACTCTTCACGCACCCTTGCTATTTAGCCGAGACTCTGCAGAATTTTTTTTTTTGAAGATCCTTTTGTCGATCGTCCTTCTTTTTAGGTAAGAACACAAATCTTCTCTCCCCCTTTACTTTTAAGAACATGTCTGGGGGATCTAAAACATTCGAGGCCGGTAGCTCCTCCGCCGCCGCGGCTTCGCCTGACCGGGAGGAAATTCCCGTGGGTCTTCATATGGAAACGGCCGTCGAGGCCATTCGTGCGGGGATTGTACCCGCGGAACTTGAAGAGCTCTTCAATGAGGCTGAAGTGGCGAGATCAGCGATGGCGGCGGAGCAGGGGGGCTCGCCGGTGGATGAAGATGAAATGGTACGACTGTCTTGGGAAAAGGATAGCGTATTTGGCCCCGCTTATTTAGACTTTGCCAAGCTTATGGAGGGGAACGCCGGACCATGTCCTGAATTTGATTTCGAAGCGTATTCCGCTGCTCATCCCTACAAACATGTGAAGCAGACGGTGTTTCGGGCCGCTGACCCTTATCGGTGGACTCTCGGTCAGATTCGGAGTTCGGCGACCTGGAAAGACTTGAGTCGCTGGAGGGCGAAATATCATATTCCTTCTGATGTTTCATTGCACGTGCCCTCCGAGAACGAACGTGCCGACCAGCCTCCCGAGGGTATGGTCGCTGTCATTGAAATGACCCTGGCGGCCGGATTACGGTTTCCCTTGCCGTTCGCCGTGTCGTATTTGCTGATCGCCTGGAATGTGGCGCCGCTCCAGTTGACGTCGAACGCCTGGCTGCAGATTATCAGTACCTTGACATTGTTCGGCAGTCACCGGCTGTTTCGTATGCCTTCTGCGCTGGAGATGAACTATCTTTTCAAGCTGACCGCGCAGAAGGGATCGGTCGGAGGCCACCATATCCAGGGTCGCATGGGTAGGGTGGTCCTTGGGGTGCCGAACAAGGTTCGGGGCGATCTGGCAAAGTGGTGCTGGGTCGGCGGAGCATGGAGGTCGGCATCGAGCGATAAGCCGGTGGAAGAGTTGGATATCCCCACCAATTTTCGGGAGAGGAATCCGAGTAAGGGTTTTAACTCTCCCTTTATTTGGATACACCTTGAACTGATCTAATTTGGTTTTCTTTTTGCAGGATTCCATGTTCCAGCGATCGACGATCTCCCCTTTGATTTCTTGATCGTCTGGGAGTGAATCCGCGCCTTGCCGGACTCCTACATCAACGTTCACTCAGTCAGCCACGAACCCTCGCCACTTGAAGGCCCCGGGTATGACTATTTACTTCCTCTTTCCTGCATGACGATCGTCTGTTTGAAGTAGATGTCTAACTTGTTTGAGTTTCTTCTTTGACAGAGATTCATTTTCCCCACTACATCCAGCCACCGCAAGAGATCGCAATGTCTAACCCCAGTCTTATCGGTCGTCTTCACCAAGGAAAGAAGACGGGTTGTGCCCCTGCGACGACGTCTCGCCCCATCCCTTTGGTGAGGCCCGCTATGGTGCCGGTCTCCGAGCCGGAGGTTCAGGAGGAAGAACAACTCCAGCGCAACCGTAAGAGGGCGGAGGCCGGAGGGGCCCCTGCCGACTGCTGAGGCGGACATATCTATCTTGGAGCCGCTGGTTGCCGCTCCACCTATCTCTGCTGTTCCGATGGTGAAGGGGTCTAGCTCCAGGCCCTCGACATCTGGCTCCAGGCCCTCGGCCGGCTTCTTGAAGGCTGCGGCGATCGCCGAAGCTGAAACTCCTCGGGGCAAGCCTTATTTTGGCCGCGACCCCAAGTTGGTCAACAGGTAAGGCCGGTTTGATCTTTCCGAGTTAGGCAATTTGTGTAAGGTATATACTAACTCCTTTGTTTCTCTTTGTTTGTGTTGTAGGGTCCATCTTGCTGATCCGGACGTCTCGCCAATGGTGCTGGATTTTCTGGCGAGTAAGCCTCCGCACAAGTCCCTCGATGTCCCTTCTTACGTCTGCAAGGCCATTACCTCTCTGCCTAAGGCTTGGACGACCGATCTCGACGCGATCGCTCTTCGGCGGTCTGGAGATGCCATGCAGGTGACGCTCGCCCTGACTCTCTAGGCGGCGGCGATGGCCGCCCAAGCCGTTAAGGATTATGAGGGGCGACCCTCTAATGCTCACCTCCATCAAGACCTCGAGGCCGATCGGAACAAAAACATCGATTTTGCTAACCGGATCCAAGCTATGTAGAAGGAACACTTATAGACGGCCAAACGAGCCAAGCAGGACATCGATCGGATGAAGCAGGAGCTGAGCCGCTCCAAGGAAGTCGCCGATCGGTTCCGCGACCAGGTGACGGAAGCTCTCCGGATGCATGTGGCCTCGCAGGAGGAGGCGACTGGGCTGAAGGCGACCGTGGATCGGCTCAACAACGAGCTGGAGAAAGCAAAGGGAGAGATGGAGAAGGAAAAGGGGGAAATGGCCGCCAAGGTGGTCGAGCTAGCGGAAGCTGAGAAGACGACCACGGATTTGAAAGGGCAGATAAAGGCGATCGAGACCGATCCCTACCTTAATGTGGCACTTATCGGCGAGTTCGCCTACTATATGGCCTACGTCGACGCTGTCCGAGCCACCAAAAAGGTAGGGATCGAGGTCAGTCCTATGATGGAGAGCTTCAAGGCCTACGCACTCGAGCACCCTTTGCATCCAGAATTTTTCCTGCCGATCCTAGACCTCACCGACTTGGGGATCAACTTGAGTTGGTATCCTTTTCCAGATAGACTCTTTTATCCTGAAGCCGATGAGGGAGCGCATGCCGATCCGCCACATGGGGGCCAAGACCAGTCGGGGGGAGCCTGAATTATTTTTATCTTCCTTCGCTTTGTAATTTTTTGCTTTTTTCTTCTACTGCATTCGGGCTTGTATTTGTACGCACTTCTTGAAATGAATAAAATACTCCTTTTTCGTATCTGATTCTTTACATGTACGATCGCCTTTGACTGTTTGTATGTGAATTTTTTACGAGTGTGTATATGATTGCTTCCGATGCCTTGTTCGCCTGACCGATTGTTTGAATGTTGAACGTATTGACATACTTGGAAATTCTTACTTGTAAATATTGTCGAACAAAACCGATCGTCCTGCGTGTGTTTGAATGAAGCCGATCGGATACGGTCCCTTCCTTCCGATCGCATTTAGGACTAGCTCCACTTCTTTGCCCCTTGTTTTTGTTTACTTATTGTAAGTAAGGGAACAAAAAATAGTATGTTTGGTGAGCTATCTTCAGTTTTGCCGATTTTGAGAAACCGTGCGCGGTCGTGGAGTTCGATGGACCGACCTCCCTAGCCGTGTCTTTATGTGCGAGGCACTATCACGCGACTCACTTTTTTGTTAGGGTCCTCCGTTAGGCTGTGCCCGCCTTGTATTTAAACAAAAGGCGAGCGATCTTGGTCTGGAGGAGTCCTTGCACGGGGTGTCGTCGGTTTATTCGACTCCACGTCCGTGGCTTGTTATCACTTCTCTACCTCGGGTCGGCATATTAGATTGCGACCCTCGACGGTATACGTTGTGATGGGGTAGGGGCGCGCCGCCTTGTCCGGGTGCATCATGTTAGATGATGTACTTTGAGGGCGCGCAAACGTGTCCATAGATTAGTTTGGAGGGTCCTTCTGCTATGCCCGCCTCGTATTTAAACGAAGGGCGAGCGATCGCAGCCCAAAGGAACCTTGCATGGACGAAGTTGTCGGTTCCATCGACCTCCAGGACCATGGCTGCACTGTTTCTACATCAGATCGCCATGTTGAACGATGATCCTTGATGGTATACGTTGTGCCTGGTGGGGCGATCGCTTGAATAGATGGGATAGAAAAAATCTCATTATATTCCTTGTACATTGGGTAGTTGAAACTGAATACAAAGTTTTCACGGGTAGTATTTCTTCAAATGTATGGCGTTCCAGGGATATTGGTCCGGAGTGCCGTCAGGGTGTTCAAGTTCGTAGGCTCCCTTAGTTAGCCACTTAGATATCCTGAAGGGGCCTTCCCAATTCGGGCCAAAAACTCCTATGTGGGTCTGGACCTTTTTGAGGACTAGGTCTCCTACTTGGAACCTTCTTTCCTTGACCTTCGAATTGAAGAACATCTCAGATCTCCTTTTGTGGACTGTGTTCTTCATTTCTGAGGTAAGTCGTCGTTCTTCGAGCATGTCAAGGTCGATCCGCCGGGCCACATCATTGTCTGTCGTCAACTCTTGTTCGGTTCGATGGCTGAGGACGGCGATCTCCGAGGGGATCACCGCTTCTGTTCCGAAGGCGAGGGCGAATGGGGTTTCGCCGGTTGAATTTCGGGTCATCGTTCGATAAGACCACAAAGCGTCTGGTAGCTCGCTCGCCCATCGTCCTTGCCTGGACTCGAGTCGTGCTTTAATCGTGTGTTTGAGGATTTTGTTTACGGCTTCTACCTGCCCGTTCGTCTGAGGGTGGTAGGGGGCCGAGAACAACTTTTTGGTTCCCCACTTCTCACAAAATTACATGACTTCTAAGCCGTCGAACTGCTTCCCGTTGTCGGAAATTATTGCCTGGGGCAGGCCAAATCGGCATATGATATTCTTCCAAATGAACTTGATCACTTGCTCTTGGACGATCTTGTTGAGTGGCTCGGCCTCAGCCCATTTTGTGAAATAATCGACGCCTACGATGGCAATCTTAAATACCCCTCGCGCTGTCGGCAAGGGGCCTATAAGGTAGATGCCCCATTGGGCAAAATGCCATGGGCTGTACATTGAAGTGAGCTGCTCGGGTGAGAGCTTGATGTTTGGACCCATCACTTGACACCTGTGACACGATCTAGCATAGGCGATCGCATCCTTCTGAAGTGAAGGCCAGAAAAAACCTTGCCTGGCTGTTTTATGGATGAGAGCTCGCCCGCCAGTGTGGTTTCCACAGATCCCGTCGTGGATCTCGGCTAAAACGAGCCGGACTTTCTCCGGCGTAATGCACTTGAGGAGGGGATGGCCGAAAGCTCGCTTGTAAAGCCGGTCATCCAATAGGGTGTATCTGGTCACACGGAGCTGAAGTTGGCGAGCTTTGATACGGTCGTCAGGGACCGTTCCGTCCTTTAAGTATTTGATGAACGGAGTCATCCAGTTTTCCTCGGCAACGGCAACTGTGGTAACCAGGTTTCTATCGATCGCTGGCCTTGCTGATTTTGTGATTTGGATGTTAGAGAAATCGACTGCCCCATCTGATGACGCTAACTTGGATAGGGCATCGGCCTGGGAGTTGTGCTCTCTCGGGACTTGTTCGATTAGCACTTCCTCAAATTCCATGCATATTTCGGCGACCAATTCTTGGTATTTGACCATCTATTCGCCGCGCGCCTCATATTCTCCCTTGACTTGGTTCACGACCAAGAGGGAGTCCATGAAGATATGGAGGCGACGAACATCTAGGGCGAGGGCTAGATCGAGCCCGCCTACCAAAGCTTCGTACTCGACTTCATTTTTGGTCGCACGAAACCCAAAACGCACAGCATTTGTGAAACTTTGCCTATCGGGGCTGATGAGAACAATCCCTGACCCTGCTCGCGAGTTGGTCGACGAGCCATCCACGTATAGCTTCCAGGCAGGGCGGCCGATCTGGGTCGGACTGTGAGGGAATGTTAATTCCACCACGAAGTCTGCCAGAGCTTGGCCTTTGATCGCTGTGCGAGGAGCGTACGTGATACCGTATTGGACGATCTCCAGTGACCACTTGAGGAGTCACCCGTTAGTGTTTGGACAGTGAAGAACTTGCCTTAGAGGGAGAGTCGTCAGAACCTCCACTTGATGTTCGAAGAAGTAAGCCTTTAGCTTGCGAACACTCATGACTAGAGCGTAAGCGATCTTCTCCAATGGTGTATAACGTGTTTCCGCGTCATGGAGCGCTTGACTAACATAGTAGATCGGCAAGTGGGTCTACCCCTCTGCTCGTACTAAAACAGCACTCAGCGCGACCTCTGAGGCTGCCAGGTAAAGGAATAGCTTTTCACCGGGGATCGACTTTGCTAAGATCTGGGGGTTAGAAAGATACTCCTTGATTTTGGCGAACGCTATTTGACTCTCCTTTGTCCATGTGAACTTCTTGTTCTTTATGGTCGCCAAGAAAGGCTTGCTTTTATCGCCGAGCCAAGATATGAAACGGTTGAGGGCGGCTATACAACCTGTGAGGCGTTGCACCTGCTTGACATTCCGTGGCTCCTGCATGTCGAGGATCGTCTAAATCTTGGTGGGGTTCGCCTCGATCCCCCTTTGGATCATGATGTGCTTCAGGAACTTTTCTAGAGCCCACCCCGAAGTTGCATTTCTTGGGGTTCAGTTTCATGTTGAACTTCTCGAGGATGGCGAACTTCTCGGCAAGGTCGTTGAGGTGGTCTTCCTTCTTGAGGCTTTTGAGCACGATGTCGTCAATGTAGACTTCCATGGTCTTGACGATCTGATTGGCGAATATTCCGTTGACTAGACACTGGTAGGTTACCCCCGCATTCTTCAAGCCGAATGGCATTCGGACCTAAAAGTATATGTCTTTTTCCGTGTGGAAAGATGTGTGCTTTATGTCTTTCTCCGCCATTGGGATTTGACGGTACCCGGCGAAGGCATCCATGAATAACATCATTTTGCAACCTGCTGTACTATTGACCAGGTGATCGATATGAGGCATTGTAAAGTGATCTTTTGGACATGCCGCGTTGAGGTCGGTGAAGTCGATGCATAACCTCTAGGAGCTGTTTGGCTTTTTGACGAGCACCGCGTTGGCTACCCATTGTGGTTCGTCTGTAGCTACTCCGATTAGTTTGTTGTTGAGTAGCTTTTTGACTTCTATGTCGAGCGCTGCGTACTTCTCAGGACCGAATTTCTTACGTTTCTGGTGAACAGGCTTCCTTGCCGGGTCGATCTTTAGATAGTAGCAAGCGTGTTCAGGACTTCTGCCAACCATATCTTGATGCGACCAGGCAAAGATTCCGATGTTCTTACGTAGTAAATTGATCAGATCCTCTTTTAATTCGCGGTCGATGCTTGCGCCGATCTGTACTTCCCACTCCGGGCGAGCCGGCTCTATCATTATACTCTCCAACTCTTCAACGGGGACGGTCGCCTCTCGTTTGGAGCAATTTACGGACTCGATCCTTGGATTGATGTCGAGACTTGGCTCGAAACCGATCCTTGGCTCGATGTCGTCCGTTAATCGATGTGAGATGGCGTCCTCTGAGTTGGGTTGGTACGATGTGCTTGGCCCGTAGATCTCCACGGGTTGATTGTCGATCGTTTCAATGTTACACATAGCATGGGAAATATTGAAAGAAGTTAAGACATAGGAGTAATTCAGACATTTCTTTGCCATTAGCTGATCTCCTTTTACAGTACCGACCGTCCCATCGGCAGTGGGGAATTTGATACAGTAAAAGAAAGATGAGGCGAGCGCCTCAAAGGTTTCTAGAAATGGACGACCTAGGAACCCATTATAGATACTGGGCCTATCTATGATTACAAAATTTAGGTTCCTAGTAATCCTAACCTTGGGATCGTAGTAACATGTTAGCTCGACAGAGAGCTTGATCCTTCCGTAGGCTTGGACTGTGCTGTCGTCGAACCCTTGAAGCACGGTGTCGAACGGCTTGATGAAATTGGTCAGGTTGCCGAGCTGGTCAAGAGCGAATTTGAATATGATGTTGCAGAAGCTCCCATTGTCAACCAGCACGCGATCGACCATTTTCCCAAGGATACATGTAGAGATCACCAATGCATCCTCTTTGGGGAACTGCACTCCCTCCCTATCCTTGTTGGAGAAAGTGATGAGCGCGTCTTTGGAGATGGTCGGCTCTGGGGGTACCACGACATGGACCCCGGTGAATGCCCTCAGTTCGGCCTTTTGCTTTCTATTTGACATGTTGGAAACCGGGGAAAGGCCCCCGAGGTTTCCACCTCCCGCCTGAAGCATATTGATCCGGCCGCCAGGGTTGATCGGAGGAATTGATTCATCGGAATACTCCGGCTCGTTTTGCTCGATCCTGGCGACCGGATTGGGAGGGATTCCCTCATTTTGTCGGCGCTCGCGCCCTCCGGTCCTCTCTGTCCGCGGTTCTAGCTTGGCGACCAAGTTGTCCAATTTGCCTTCCTCAAACAGTCGCCAGAGTTGTCTGAGGAGGTCGCGGCATTGGCTGGTGTTGTGGCCGGGACTCTTGTAGTAGGCACAGAATTTGATGCGGTCAAGATGACCGTGGTCCCTTATCGGCTTTGGTTTGTTAAGCCACTCGCGCCCCTTGATGGCATTAAAGATGTGGGACGGAGATAAGTTGAGGTTGCGGAGGAGGTGAACCTCCACATCCTCGAAGGCTTTGAACTCACCAGGCGGCTTTGCGACCGCCTTTCTGGGCTTGGCGACCGCCTTCTTATGGATGTGGGATGGCGTCTTCCCTTCTCCGGCAGATCCTTCGCCTAAGCGGAGGGTGAGCATCCTCTGCCTGGCTAGGAAATCAGCGGCCCTAACGCGGAAGACCGAGTACGTCGGCGGGGTGTCCTTTGTGAGGTGCCTGAAGATGGGCGAGTGGCCATAGAATCCCCCTAGGACTGAGTAGAGAGCGAGCTCGTCGCTAATGGGCTCACCGGTGAGGACTATTTCATCCACCTGGTCGATGTAATCTTCATCGGGCTCGTCATTCCCCTGCCTGATTTTCATCATGCGGTGGGGGCCTTCTGGCCGAGCAACTTTGGCGGAGAAGTATGACGTGAAGTCGTTCGCCAGCTTCTCAAAGCAATTGATTGAGCGAGGTGGTAGTGAGATGTACCACCTGTGGGCGAGGTCGCCCAGAGTTAAGGGAACATTCGACATTTCGTCGCATCTGATGCTCCGCATCCGGTCATATAAATCCGAAATTTTCTCAAGTGGGTCTCCGGATCCGATCTCCCTTCATATAGAGGTGTCCATGGGGGAGCGATCTTTGGTTGAACTGGGGCGAGCTAAATCTAGACCGCGAGTGGCTCACTCGGTCCAGCGATCGATCTCCTGACGCCTGCCCCAGTTTCTAGGAGCGCCTTCATTTCGTCGAGCTGGCACTGCATGGCGGCCTTCGTCGTAGCCTGACTGCTCGCTGATTGGCTCCCGAAGCGCGAGCCAAGGCGATCATGCACCGATCCCCTGGCACCATGGTGAATGATGAGTTCTCTGCCAGCGGGCTCATTTCTTGGGCGAGTGGGGGCCCGCTGACCGACTTGTCTTCTGGGAGTCGGATATGCCGAACTCCTGGTAATGGATTCGGACTCCAATGTCTCCCGGCTGGGGACCGAGGCCCCGGTCGCCATGAGGGATCGCTCCCTAGGCGTCTAAAGACAGAATCATCCCGCCTTACGAGAGCCTTCGGGGCTTTCTGTCGATTTCTCAACATATATCCCCTTGAGATTCCGCTTGCCTGCTCGGTGGATGGTTGATGGAGTGATGGTGGGCGAGTCTCATGCCCTCCGTCGCTCCCTGAGGATGGCTATAGCCTCCTCAATCTGTTCCGCGGTCTGGAACTGATCGAGTGAGAGGCTAGGACCATCCCTCGGGGGCGGGATTGAGAGCCTAGCGTCGTCGCGGTCACCTTCCGCCGTGGGCTAGGATTCGGTCCGGGCCGGAATGAGATTTCCGTCAGATCGCAGGGTGGCACTTTTGGAGGTCGTGGCAGATGTCATGTCTCTGAAGGCTTTTCTTTGAAGAACAGTGAATGTTTCTTCAAGTATATGTCCGGAGAACAGTGAGTGTTCTTCGAGACAGTTGGAATAAAAATGAAGGTTAAGAGGGGTGCCCCTTCTTCTAGCGCCAATTGTTGTTACCCAAAATATTATCCGGAGATGATATTGCTGGAATGATCGAGTAACAAACAAATGCGAGAACACTTCCGTGGGAAAATAAATAACACAAGATTTGCCGGGGTTGTTAATCCCGGGCTTGAATGCTCTCGCGAGATGTTATTAGTATAGATACTTTGGAGTACAAATATTAATGTTAGAATCTATTACAATGAGTGCAAAGACTTCTAGTTATCTAAGCTGTAGAACGTAAAGATTGCCGGAAGAACCAGATATGAAGCTCTGTGAGTTCTTGCTTTTGATGTTCTGTAAGTGTGTATGAATATCACTATGAATGTGTAAGTAATTGCCATATGAGTCTCTTTTCTCTCTCTGTGCGTTTTTTACATGTATTCACGATGATTTTATGATCATGCTAGGCCACTGTTGTAAGCCTCCTATTTATATGAGACAAGGTTGTTGGGTCCTCTCCGGCGATCGCGGGCGACCGCCGTTTTCGATATTAGAATAAGGTGGGTGATTGTCCCGTCACGTGGGGCTGTTCCCTTAAAGTCCGAGGCTGCTGCTGGCAGCCAGCTGTGCGAGCCAATGGGAAGCCTGCACGCGTCCTGAGTCGCTGTCCGGGGAGGACCCACTTTGTACCTTTCGGCGGGCTTGTCGGTAGGTGAGGTAGGTGACAGGTTGGGGTCAAAGGCCTTATCTTGCGGAGCCTTTTGTGGATCTGAACGTGGGTCTCCGTCCAAGGTTTGATCTTCGACGACTTTGATGGATATTGGATTCATACGTGGCACGAGACGATCGTCTATGGTCAGACATCATAGACGATCGCCAGATACCAAAAGACGATCGCCGTGGGTGCCGACTGCTGGGTGTTTGCCCAGCGTATGTCTTTTATAGTTGGCTCTCAGACCATAATGCCGATCGCCATCGAGGCGTATTAATTGCCGCACAACAAAGAACACTTTGAAGGTTGACTTGGAATTGGGGTTTTCAACTAGATGTTATCATAATCTCGAGTTGTGTATTCCTAATGGATTATCAATTGTGTTGATGGTGTTTTGTTGGATTGAATCACTCTTTTGGAGGTTGATTTTTGATACAATTGGGATTGGTTGTAAATAATGGGAGATTGTTTACAAAGTATTTGTCAAAATGCCCCAATGAGTTTGGAATTGTTGTATCAACCTCTTGTAGTGGTTATGATCATAATTGATGCGTATATTAAGCGAATTGTTGGCAATTGTGTTATTCAAGGTTGTTCGAGCGACCGATACCTCCATTAAGGACGATTGTTCGAGGAAGGACATTATTCACCGGTATTTGAGGCAAGTTAATTCTTGCTTGGTTAAAAGGATAATCATTCCTTTCGTTGTTGAACATTCATACGTATAATTCATGTTTTTTATTAATCATATTGGGACTTGCAATTATCATACTATCATTCAATTCACGAGGAACAACGGTTCCCATCATTTCATTTGAAGCTATCACTCCTTACGTCATTAGTTCACCTCGGTGAGTCATTCTTGACACTTGTCGGTTCTATTCATTGTTCTTCATCAGAGTCGCTCTTGTTCGTGTGACCTTCCGGGTTTGTATTGCGTTTCGGATAGTATATGTGTGGAATTTTTAGTCGGGCACATTAAGGTCATTGTGTTTGTAGGGATCCGGACACATTGGACTGTGCACACGGTAACGTGCCTCCATGAGACTAATTAGGACACGTTTTGTGGGTTTTTATGTAGGACGCCGGGCACTCGGCAAGCTTGTGCACTTGCACATCCCATTCGTGGCGTACTATGATGCCCATCATTCAACTTAATTTAATAACTCATTCATGTGATTGTTGTATTTTGTTCAACTCTTGAGGATTGTTGTTCTGTGTAACTGACCCTGTTTGGGGATGTTGTTTAGGTCATGGCAAGGCAAAAGCACGGGAAGAGAACGTTGATGGCAAGGAGCCCCAGTGATACTAGTAGGGGGGCAGTCTGTCCATTTGTTCATGCTTATTTGATTTGTATTTTCCGCTGCAGTTCCGTTTGGATTTCATTTTATTCAGTGTTGTATATTTTATCTTCATATGAAATATACATGTATTCTGTATTTCCTGGGTGTGTTGTATTTGAAACTCCTCATCGGAGTAATTGGTAATATAATGTGGTTCGGTACTACAGTTATATTAACGAATTCATTAATTTTCATTCGCCTGGTGGGTCCCAGTTGGGGGTTCACGGCACTGTAATATCCGCCTAGTTTGGGGTGTTACAGCGGCCAACCCGGACACGACTCGGCATGGACGGAAGGACTTCGGGAACGGGCTGAGCCTCCGCCTTATTAATGCTGCCCTCAGGATCGGTCTATTCCCTTTTTCACTTGGCCCCCGCGTGCTTCCTCCGCTCGGCGGCCTCGGCAGCTAACCTTTCCACATGCTGCGCGGCGGTTTCTCTCTTCCCAGATGCAGCCCGGACCCTTGAAACTGGAAAAGAAAGGAGAGATTAAAAAAAAAAGAAAAAGAAAAAGAGAAAAATAAGAAAAAAGTACCTGATTCGGACATATTCGGGTCGGTGGATCGAAGATCGGCGGCCCAGAGATTCTCCTCGGTAGCAAGAAGGTGCGACTTCCTCTGCTCGACGGAAAGCTCCAAAAGCTTCTCGATCCGGTCGTCGAACTTAGAAGATGTCTCCTGCGCTGGAATGCGACCTGCACAAGAAGAAGATGATAAGCATTAGACAAAGAAGGAACAAAACAGAAAACACAACACTTACGCATTTTTGCAATAAAGTGCACAGGGATCCGAAGCTCCGCGTCCACGACGCCGGGCTCGAACTCATACACTGAGCTCCTCCAAGATCCCCCGACGTAAAACTATTGCTCCTTCCAGCTATGTATGGTCTCCGGCACGTCCACCACCTCCTTATGCATAGCATGCCGGATCTTCCGACCGACCTCCATAGGAAGAGGCTATTAAACTCCTCAAAAGTGGGCTCGGGCCAACCGTGCTGGTTGAAGAGGACGAAAAAACCCACCACCCGAGCCCAGGAGTTGGGATGAATTTGGGCAATGAAAAGGCCCCACTGCCTCAGCCATCGGGATAAAGCTAAGGGGAGCGGGAACCTCTGCCCCGCCAATAGGGAGCGATAATATACCGTCGTGCAACCGACAGGCGGAAGGTGAGGCCTCTCCTCGGGATACGGGACGAACATCCGCACTGCCGCCGGGATCTTAAACTGTCGCTGCCAGGCCACCAGTTGCTCCTCCGTAATGGCGCTGCGGATCGAGGCTGAGTCCCATTCCGCCCCCACGTAAAGGGCCGGCCGAGGATGAACCCAGGTCGTCTCAGGCTCAACTTCTCCTCCTCCATACGAAGCCTCGCCGACCGCCATTAATGATGCCACCACCTCCACTTCCTCAGATCCCGGCGACCTCGCAACCTTGCCGCCGCCCTCCTCACCACTCCAGTTGACGGGAGTCCCCCCTAGGGACAAATCCGCCACCCCCGCACGGTCCGGCGACACGGTCAACTCTGTCGCCCTCTCATCCCCCAGAATCGACATCTCGATTTGAAAGAAAAGAAAAGAAAGGGAAACAAGAAGAAACTCACCAGACTTCTCTCTGCAAAAAAACTCACAAAAATGGCGAAGAGAGAAGAAGAAAGGAGAAACCTTTTATTTATAGGGGGAACCAGGCATTAAATGCTAGGCGTGTGGCACGTAGATTTGCATTGAACCGTCGCGAGAACTAAGGGCGCGTTGACGCATCACCAAATCGAATCCGGCCACGTGTCCCTCATCATGACATGAAGATGCAGAAATCGAACCAACACGTCTCTTGAAGAGACATCCCTTCAAGAATCTTATCCTCCTTAACAAGCCGGCTCAGCCTAACTACGAAGCGACTCCAGCCCCGACCACCCGGCACGGCCCTGGACTCGAGGGCCCTTGTTGATAGTCCATCCATCTTGGCGTCCACATAAGCACTCCCCGCCAGCTCAACCGTCCCGATTGAGAAGACCAGAAGACAAAAGAACCGATTTTCGGGTTGACCGGCCGAGCAGAGCAACGAGGAGGACCGAGTATGCATCAAATTTACTCCCGAGTCCGCTAAAAACCGGACCGAGCAGAACCGTAGGGGCCGACCCAATGACCAGGCCGAAAGGGCCGACCAGATACGGGATAAATATGCTCCAAAACGCCGTCATGACACGACCGATCAGAGCAACGGGAGACCCGAGGGCCGACCCCAGTATCGGCCACAACGGATAAACAACGCCAAAAGCATGCGGAACAGGCACACAGGACATGCGGGACAGGCACATAGGACATCTAAATGATTGACCACATCCATACTCCTGTATACCAGTTCGACTTGTCACCGTATCCACTGACATTCCATCGAAAAACCACACGATAGAATTCTAAAATATTAATGTATAAATTCCAATAAAAACTCATTTTTCCTCTTATGGCTCGCAACGTCGACCATTATCCCATCCTGGACCACCTCAACTATGCTATGACAAAACATTGAATAATCAACAAATCAAACACAGAGAAATACTACCCGAGAAGTCTCATTTGAACAAGTAAACCAAAACTCTGAGAGTCAGAAATGAAATAGATAAACGATTGATAAAGTGTTTTACAAATCTCGGGAGTTTTAGGAAACAAAAAAGCCTTTTGAAACATTAGGGTCTCAGCCTGTATCTCGTTCCGCATTACAAGAAGTTTAAAATTAGGAAACCTTTTTCGGACCCCAAGTCCTGAGTTATAAACTATTTCAAAATCGATTGGGTCTCAGCCCAAAAAACCATTTTCCATAAAACATTCGTAAAACATTTTGAAAAGTAATATTTTCAAATGCTCAAAAACAGTTCATATATCTCAAAATGAACTAACATGACTACATGTTCTTCTCAACTATCCACAACATTTCTCCCAAATGCACAACTCCGTTCCAAAACTTAACCGACATATTGATTTCCAAAATCACAACTTCTCAAGATCATCAATCCTGTCCCAACTCTGTCACCTTATTCCGTAACGCATAATATTATACTGAATCTCAAAGCATATCAACTTAGACCGGAAATAAATCTCAATGCAATTTAAGAATCCAAATACTTACAGATCGTGAAGACGGCGATTCCCCGTGATAGTGGCACATGTCTCGACTCAAGAAAATACTCGACACCAATATTTTCAAAACACACATTTTTCAAACTCGGTTCAACTCGAGAACACAACACAGCTCTATCTGAAGAAACACGTTAACACCATTTGGGAAAGTTTACAACAACCCTAGTACTACATTGGTAAATCACATAACGCACAAGTCCGAGTGAACAACAAAAACCCAGGGCTCTAACACTTGTCAACCGACAACTCGAAAGACACGACAAAAGCACGACCCAACTCGACCCGACTGCCTAGGTTTTCACAACCTAAGCTCCGATACCATATTATGTAACACCCCCAGATCCGACCAGAAATATTACAATGCTGTGGGCCCCGAGACGGAACCCACAAGGCTGAAAGAAAAATTTACAAACATTTACAAACGCCTAAGAGGCGAACGGCGGTACTATCTTTAAAAACATTCGAAGACTTAATAAAATCCGTTTATCAAAACCGTCGTAAAAATCTCATTTGAAACCATAAGGCCCGAAATGCCCAAAACTCAACAGTTTAAAAAGATATGTTAAGCTATCGCTTACACGTACCAACAAAATAGTTTAGGAAACGATTTCCAAAGTAACCTAAGTTACCAGATACCAAAAGGCCATTTAAAAAATACTCACGCATCGGAAATAGACAAATAATTAAAATACTCTAGCAACAGAATACAAGAACTGATCAGGAAACTCAATTCATAAATACATGCCCTAGCCAGTATCCTCCGGGAAGCTCATCTCTTCACGACCGCTACAAGCTCGATATCCAATATCCTAAAAATAAAGCCCACGACGGGGTCAGCCATAATACTCAACAATGATAACAATCACATCACGTCAATAATTACATACCAATGAACAACACTAAGTAAGAATACTACCAATGTAATCTTACCGTCATAACTTTACCAAACTGGTAATAATTTTCATCAGAATAACCATTATCGCAATGCACATCTCGTAGTCTCGATTAATCAATTAACTCAAATATAACGTCCATACGGTACCTCAAGCAATACCCAAAATTCTCAAAACATCATCATAACTCGCAATACGGAAATATACCAACTCTGACCAATTCGATCCATCGGAAATAAACATCATCAAATCTCAACACGAAAATCGATTGTCCATCCCAGGACAAGAACCAAGAAGGAAAATACGGAACATACCTCAGGATACACAATGCCACGGCGAATCACATCAGTCTAATCCAAGATCAGATCAGTACAACATACAGACATGGTCCTAACACAAGACCTACAAATGCATACTCATATGACAACGTCAACATGCTCACATCAATAACAACAATGTATACTTATGGCAAACCCATAATATACATATGCACAACAACAACACATGGTAATCCGATGATCCAGCGTTCACTGCCTAGATCCCACGATGATCCCGTCAGACCAACCATGGTGGAAAAACCTGTCTGATGATCCAGCACACGCTAGCATAGATACCAAAATGATCCCGTCGGACCAACCCTGGTGGACATATGACAACAATGCACAACTGCACAAAACAACGATATACAATGCACGACAACAACAATACACAAATGCATGACAACAATGATACACGAATGTATCACAACATGATCGACACAAATGACAAAAATGATTAAAATGCTTGCTCCGAGTCCTTCGAGAGCAATCTCGATATCTAAACTGTCACCAACCATTATTCTGAATATTCGACGATCCAAAATGTCACGGATTGCAGATAATTCATATCTTCGTCTTTATCACAATGTATCCTCGATACCCAAGTATACCAATAAGAAATGTAAATCATATACATTATGATTTAACTCTCAAAGATCAGAAAACCACATAAAATCCAAATCTCCAGAGTTCACAATTATAATCATCGCTATACGAATTATAAACGAATGAAACTGAAAAAACCAAACCAAACCAAACATACCCAGTATATCCCGCTCAGAGCAGGGTCTGGGGAGGGTAAGATGTACGCAGACCATGACCCTACTTATTACGGTAGGTAGGCTATTTCCGTGGAGACCCCCGGCTTAGTGCACAGCAGAATCTTGTGTGATAAATACAAAGGAAAACATATGATTCGAAAAAGCTCGAGACCATACCTGAGCCCATGGCTTAATCCACATCGGACTTACCTAAGCAGGATTTGGTCACTTCACTCCCGATGAATGCTGCTCTAACAAAAGAGAGGTTGACTCTGCGGACATCTCCCTATCAAAAATACACCACATGCAAAGACAATATGATAAAATATACAATAAAAGTAAAAATGCAATGCTCAAGGTCAAAGCTAACCGAGATAACCCAACCCTGAGGCTCTCAACTACAGCACTGCTCCCTACAAAAGAATCCACAACTCTGATCTGGCGCCTCCAAGCGGACCTATCAACAGTCATGGTCTCGAAAAGGTTTAAGGCCTTTAAATCTAATCTCAGTTGCTCCTCCCACGTCCTCCTCGGTCTGCCTCTCCTCCTCTCCCCAACAACCAATAAACTCTCGACCCTCCTCACCGGAGCAGATGCTTGCCTCCTGCGGATGTGGCCAAACCATCTCAATCTCCCTTCCCTAACTTTCGCTGAAATGGGCGCCACTTCTAGCGCATTCCTGAAAACCCCATTCGCGATTCTATCTAACATTGTGCGACCACACGACCAACGAAACATTCTCATTCCAGCCACTTCCAACTTGCTCTCAAGAGACTTCTTCATCGCCCAACATTCGGAGCCATAGAACATTGTAGGTCGGATTGCCGCTTTATAGAATTTACCCTTCAACTTTAGAGGGACTTTCTTGTCGCACAGGACCCCTGTCGCTGCTCTCCACCTTAGCCACCCCGCCTTGATGTGATGCGTGACATCATCTTCACACTCACCTTCCTTCTGAATGATCGAACCCAAATACTTGAACTTATCCGTACGAGGTACGATCTGATCTGCAATCATTACCTCTACATCTTTCTCGTTGGCCTGACCACTAAAGTTACACCATAGATACTCGGTCTTAGACCGGCTCACACGTAAGCCCTGGGATTCTAACTTATGCCTCCAAAGCTCCAACTTCGAGTTCACCTCCCTTCTCGACTCCGCCACTAACACAATGTCGTCAGCAAAAAGCATGCACCACGGGATGCCATCTTGAATCCCTCGTGAAATGACGTCAAGGATTAGAGTGAAGAGAAGAGGGCTTAGCGCCGACCCCTGGTGTCGCCCTATCTCAACCGGAAAATACTGGGTGTCAAGTAATAACTTGCCTCGATACCGATAAAGCTGTTACCAATTCCTTGCCATCGTCTACGAACTCCTCAGCCCCGACCAAAGCAATATACGAACATTCTCGAATACGACCACAAAGCATGGTTCTAATCACTAATCAATAATCTCAACCTATTATAATAATCGATAAACAACAAGTTCGATAACAATCAACAATCGATATAACCAATTCACAAACCCAATGGCTCAACAATATCTCGATTAACCACTAGTCTGAATAATCCAACTAAATCCATTACGAACTCATAACTGTAATACAATTATGTACAGTCTGTTGACATAGCGCACGTTAATCACTTAACGTAGCGTGCATTAAGTCGCTTCCGTTAGCGTGCGCTAAGTCACTTCCGTTAGCGTGCGCTAGCCAGTAACACTAGCGTGCGCTAATGACATGCAGTTGCATGAAATTCATGTACCGATCAACATATGGTGATTACGAATACGAGTGTAAAGGAAATCATACTCCAAGATCAATCACAATCATTCCAGATTTAATCTCGGTATCATAATCACATGATATATACCATTAATCAATCATCAATCAACATGACTTAATCCTAGATATGAACATTCCATATTCGTATCTAAAACACTGATAATTCAACATACAATCATCCTGCTATGGTATATTCATCAATAAGTTCTTCAAGAACACCAAGTGATTCGAAACCATGTTCATAATCATCAAAGCAACATAATCTAACATTCTTTAACATGTAAATAATCATACGATTCATAATCCAAGTCATATACATCCATTAAACCTCATATAACATCATCACATGATAATCCAACATACTCCCTCCCAGGTAATCATCCTTTAAAACGAAACACTAACAAAGGAATACAAAAATTACCTTGTAGACGAACCATGAAGAAGAACAATCGAACTTCATTCCAAGAATCATCAATAATCTTCAAGAATAAGGCTTTAATCCATGCTCTCCATCTTAATATTATTAAGAACGATCATCTCTCAGTGTTTGGAACCTCAAACTTCTCTCTAAGAACTATCTCTATCGAAATAAGGGAAGAAATGGCCGAATGAACATAATTCACATCTGCAATCATATATATATACTAACTGTTATTAGAGTGCGCTACCTTCTCAAAATAACATGCGCTATCGCAGTCCAGAGGCTACTGCCTTGCTTCATACAATGATTTACGTACGCAATGCCCATGCAATAGCATACGTAAACGCCTCTGTTTAGCGTACACAAGTGTTCGGCCATAGTGTGCGCTACTCATAGTTGACTCGTTTGTCTGTATGCTCCAAAGACGAGTCCACACGCCGAAAGCATCTGACAAGGATAAGATTCCTTTTGGACCGATCTGATATTAGTGTACACTAACAATATGCATTAGAGTGCGCTAATCCTTCGTAGCAAACATCCGTTGACATTATCGGAACATGCGCCGAAAGTAGCCTGGTCCACACGTAGATTCCTTCCGATCTGTTCTACACTAGCGTGCGCTAACTTTCGCTTTTAGCATGCGCTATGCTTAAATATTAGCGTGCGCTAATAAGGCTATACTTGGCCATTTTCACCTATCCTTGTCCAACGTCTCAACATACTAGATACGAACATACGACATACTGGATACATATACTCAACATATTATATCCTCAAATGCATTTGTCGACCAAATACGACAATTATACCAATACTGACATCTCAGTCCTTCATTTATTTAATCCATACTGTACAGATTCCACGTTGTACAACATAACTCGGATAAAATAATATTAAACAACAGTAGAATAAATTCTGGATATTATAATTGTCATATTGAGAGTTATGTCTGTATTAAGTAGGACAGATTAATTAGTGACTCGTTTAATTATGATCTGAGTATAGAATTAAGGCCTTTTCTATTCTTGTTACCCATCTCCCACTATTTTTATCCGAATAACACACTCCCCTGTGAAATCCATAAGTATCGTTCGCTCTACTTCATAGTGGTGATCGAGTTCTTTATAAATCTTAATAGAGGGCAACCGAACATGTTTCTAGTCCATTAATTTTAGCCAAACAAAGCTTGTCACACCTTCCAAGACCAGATAAAGCCATGGTAGAATTGAAGGCTGAGAAGAGAAAGATAGGTACGAGGCCGGGGATTGGAGGAGTATGGCGAAAATGACTTCCTTCACATTGTGATTTTAAGAAGGTAAGGCCAATAAATCATTTCCTTTTGGGGGAAAAGTTTATGAACGGATCCCACTTGTGTCAAAGCCTTTGAGTTGAGATCGGCATTGAGATCATAAACGAGAGCTTGGCATGCGCCTTATCCAGTAATGAAGCTTTCCCCAGCCCCGATTGGGAAATTCAGTAAGGGGAGAGGATAATTCCATAGAAGCGAATTTGCACCTAAAAGGCATGTAAGATAGGTTGTAGAACCATGAGAGCTGTGCAGTAGAAGAGCACCACCTATATTCTGACTAACTAAATAAGCCCAAATCAAAAAATATCCTTGGCATATGGGAGCTCTAACTGCCTTGCTGGAACCTTCCATACCCTGTCAAGTTCTTCAGCGACATGGTGACGAAAAACAGGGCCGGCCCTAGGGGTAGGCCATGAGTGCGCCGGCCCAGGGCCCAGAGTAAAAAGGGGCCTAATTTTTTTTATATTGTCATAGTCCAGCCCATGAGCAGCCCAGCCCACACATAATTTTTCTTTTTTTTTTTCCTTAGCCCAACTAACAGCCCGCAAGGAAGTAGAGGAAACGTTTGTAATTGTAAACAACACTACAGCAAAAAACCTTAAGGAAACAACAAACATCAGTACATCACTACAGCAAACAACCTTAAGAGTACAACAACACTGCGAGCCTGCGAAGTGCGACCACTGTTCCCAACTCCAACAACAAACATCAGTACATCACTACATCAGTGACAACAGCCGCGGGGCTCGCGACCTAAGCAAACAACAGCAAACAAATTCTGGCGCCGCTGCGAGGAGCCAACCATTTGCCACCGCCGCGAGGCCAAGGAGCCATCTGCAGCCGCAAGCCGCCGTGAGCCATCCCAGGGAAACAAACAGGTGTTCTGTTATGATTTTTAATTCCTAGCTTGTTTTGTTTGGTTTGCTAATTGCTATTTGTTGTTCTGATTTTTAATTCCAAACTCGTTTTGTTTGGTTTGCTAATTACTATTTGTTAATTTGCTAGTATTGTTGTCTTCGATCAAGATGTACCCTAAAAAATACAAATCTGGTGCTGAAAAACGAAAAAAAAAAAAAAGAAAACTAGATATAGAGTTTACAAAATCACAATACAGAGCTCTTGATAAATATGTTTTCAAAAAAATTAGTGTAGCAATTGCTTATAGAGTTTCTTGTGGTGCAGTGGTAGCATCGAGAAAGAAGTTTTTTAAAATTGAAGTTGATTAAAACCTACTTAAGGTCATCAATGTCACAAGAGATACTGAATGGTTTGACAACTTTATCAATTGAGAAGGATATGTTGGATAAAATTGATGATAATGTGATTATATGTGATTTTGCATCTCAAAATGCTCGAAGAAACCGATTCTTGGGACGTTAGGAATCTTTGTTGTATTTTCACTTGGGTTTGGTTTTATATACCTTAAGTTTTTATAGTCTTTGTTATTTCTTTCAATGAATTAAGGAGAATTTTGCGCCACAAGGTTTTAATGAGGCTCATTGCACATTATCCCATTTTGCTTCAAAAATTTTTTGACGTTTATTATGTTAGATAAGGGGGCCTATTTATCAGAGTTCGCCTAGGGCCAACGAAATGTCAGGACCGGCCCTGAAGAAGAACATGACAAAATGACCGCATGCGAAGAGCTTCTGTCTTGCAAAGCGAAATACATAACACGCCTTCGATACCTGTCAAGAGGAAGCGGAGATAGGATTCACGAGTCGGGGAAGTATAGGGTCTGATTGACAAAAGTCCACGATGGTTTAGCAACAACTCCAAAATAGACCTAATATACCATAAAAAACTAAGCAAGAAGAAGGTGGGCCCGATAACCAATAGAAAAAGAAAGGCGAGGGGAACGATATAGATCGGAATAAAGAAGGAACAGTAAGCAAAGGGTTGTAGCACAAAATGTACTTATAAGTAATTGCCTCGTAGATCCTATATCTATCTATATGCATAAGCAATTATGTGAAGAGAATTCTTATTTGTACAAATGGTACTTCTAATTTGGAACGACCATGAAGAAATTAATGATACTTCTTTATCTTTTGAGTTGTTCTGCCGGATCGGTCGCTCAAGATCTTTGGTTTCTACCCCGACCCGATGAAAAAAGTGGATCTTGTTATTTTAGACTCCTTGAGAATGATAAGGTATCTGGATGATCGAACAAAGACAATTCTAAATAAAATAGAAAGTACTAATGAAACAAATTCTAATGCTAAAAGATCCGAAAAATGACAAATATTAAAAAGAAGAAATATTCAAATAATTTTTAAGTTACCCATTTTTTTGAAAGTTTTTATTGAAAAAAGTATATCTTTGAATATTTTTATCTAGGATTAATATTCCGAAACCAAATATAAAATCTTTTCTTAAATTAATAAAAAAAATTATTATCATTTACAACATTATCATTTACAACACTGACGTTAATGTAAAAAAACAAGAAATAAAAAAAAATGCAATTCAGTTTATTTCAAGGTCACTTGATATTAATAGTAAAAACAGTTCAAATAATTTTTATAACTTCGCATACATATCACAAGCATATGTATTTTACAAATTATCACAAATTCAAGTTAGTAATTCATATAAATTAAGATCTATTCTTAATTATCAAGAGCTCCCCCTTTTTTCTTAAAACTAAAATAAAAGACTTTTTTGAAAAGAGAGAAATGGTTTTTTCAAAATTTGGGAATAATAAACTTTCAAATTATAAAAAAAATCAATGGAAAAATTGGTTAAAAGGACATTATCAATTCAATTTATCTTAGATAAAATAGTCTATATTAATACCAGAAAAATGACGACATACAGTTTATCTAAATACACGACATTCATAGTAGTGCCTATCTAACTCTTATGAACTTGATTCTATTAGGTAGGAAAGAATGAAACCTGCCCATATAGGCATCGAGGTCTAGATAGCAAGATCGAAAGAATCGGTTTGCTCAATGCCAACTAGAATCATAGGTGTATTTCGCATCTAATGCTTCCCTACCCATAGTGGGATGCCCTAACCTTTTGTTGTCAACCGGTATGAGAAAACCGATCAATCAGATCAAAAACAACCTGTCACACCCACATGTGAAAGGACAAGAATTCCTTTCAAGGCAGACAGGAAAGCCCTATCTTCCACTTAAACCTTTCTTCTGTCTTTCTTGACCGGGGCATGGGCCCGAACAGACCGACTGGCATCTGAAAATCTCGTCTACAAGGTTTCAACTGGTAGTTGCTTTTGACTACTCTGGCTTCAGTCAATACATTGCATTGTTCATCGGCTCCTCCCCCTATGGGGGAGTGGTTTTCAGCTCCTTCACTTCATGCCTTTGATAGAACGGAGATGAGAATTAGGCTGCTGTTGAAAAGCGTCTGCTAGCGGAGTTAGTGAACTCTTTCTTGAGGAGCGGGTTCTATCCCCCGAGTCATGGTGGAATTGAGTTGACTGCCCAGATGTTCGCAAGGCTCTGCAAGACCTGCTCCTCTCCCAGAGGTCGAGCCCCTCTTTTGGGAAAAGCATGGAAGGAAACTCGGTAGGGAAGGAAAAGAGATCATATTTGTGCCCCTATATATCAAAAAGATACTTCGAAGGCTTCGGGATTGAGGTCTCATTAGCCGAAGAAGACTCTGGTCAATCCACGTGGCCTGCTTGACGAATATCAGCGAAGAAGACATCGTAAATTGGTCCACGGGCGTTGCGATACGTCCTCTGTCCTAATACAGGTGCCGCGACAACCTTTACCAAGTCCGAACAATTGTCGACCACCAGATCCGCTGGTTTGCAATATTCACCCCAGCCTACAAGCACAAATCCTCGGTGCGAAATATAATCCCAAAGTACTCCAAAGACTCAAATAGAGTCAATCAAGAAGGCGGTAAGACCCTTGCAGAATTCCCCAACAGCATAGAGCTTGGGAAGCTCGGATCTGGTCAAGATCCAAAGAACAAGGAGCACTCAACTACTAGTCTAGTCTAGTAGTGGTTTTTTTCTATTAGTTTGCGATGCGAACAGGCCTTTACTTATGAAATGAGTTGAGTAGTCTTGCGTTAGTTGTCTGCTATAAGATAGCCAGTTTTATGTCTTTCGACATCAAAAAGCTGGAAAGGCTTGGCTTCGCTATCGTTCATGACTTGTATTGTAGTCGGCCTGGAAAGCCTTTATAGTCTTTCGCTCATTCCTTCATTCATTCTTTCTTTTAGTTGTGGTAGCTTCCGCGCCAGCAAGATAGGGCGAAGCCAGAGCAATACTAAACGAGAAAAGCCCTATATATCTTAGTTTACTAACAGTTATTCATTGATTTGCTAAGACGCTTAAGCGGAATGGTCGGATGGAGGTTGTTGTTGTCGGACCAGGGTGACCGCTTTGTTGTGAACCACCACCATTGGTTTACTATTTTTTGTAGTCATTAACAAGAATGAGAAAAGGTCACAAAAAGAAAGCACGGCTCCTAGGAAATGCTTAATGAAAGTCAAAGTCTTGATTACGAGTCCGAGGTTGTTGATAACGATTTGGAGGAAGCCCTAGATGAGCCAGCTCAAGATCCTTCCTCATCTGCCTTCTGCATCTATTTCTAACATAATGTACTTCATCTCGGAAAGGTCTCTGCCAGAAGCGAAAGTTTCAACCGGCTTATCAAACTCAGGAAACTTCAGCACCGGCTCAATCACCATCGCCATCTTCAAACCCGTCAAAAGCCTTTTGACAAGCTTCAGACTAGTTCTAATCCCGATCCATCACCAGACTCAATTAGTACACTCAATTTATAGTATAAAAGGTGTCGCTTCAGACACCCCATTCCCTTAATGAAAAGTCCCCATTTTTAAGCTATTTGCAAATCGGACGGGAACCATCCGCTCTTCAGCTCTTTGTTCTTGGGTGGGTTAGTTATCTCTCCAGCTTCTTTCTGAGGGATTAGGTAGTTGAATGAGAATTGGGTTAGTTTTCCTTCCATCGCTTTAGTATCTTTGCTTATAACCAAGCCATGGGGCCATTCTGAGGGAGTTCATAGCCTCGTCGGCAGCCCGGCACGTACAAGAGGCAAAGAGAAATGGGAATGTCAACACTATCAGTAACACTCAAAAGTTGGTGATAGGCCTCAGAGAACTAACTGGGAATAGGCCGAAAAGACCATCCAGGACTAATTAGGATTCGGATGCTATTAAAGAGACTGAACCTTACGAATAAGAAGGTTCTCCAATAGCCTTTTGTAGTAAGCCTAGCCTCAGCTACCAATATCAATTGATTGAAAGGAAGTGGAAGCAAGAGCATCAACTTGATAATGGCTAGAAAGAATGCGCTTTCGAGCCTCCTACCGCTCTTGACAACCTAAGAAGGAAAAGCCTCAATCACATATGTAGGAGAGGAATACCGCTCATTCAATGAGAGACTGGGAATTCACCGATGAGAGAATAGACTAATTACAAAACAAATACTGTTGTGTAGATTCACCGAAGAAAGCAAATCCAGGACTGGTAGAAAAGAAGCTCGGAACTCACTTCAGTTGGCATGCCTTACCCTATTCCCTCTGAAGTAGGCTCTGATTCAGTATGGATAGCCTAGCATAGGGAGATGGGAGGGAGGCGACCGGTCCTTATGGAAGGGGGGATTGTTAGACCGTTTAGCTCGCTTGGAGAAAGAATAGAAGATCGCAAGCGAATCAGTCAAATAGGAGATAGAGGAAGAAAGCCTATTAGATAGAGTAGTTCTCCAAAGCATATTCGAGTACTCCTACTTTCAAAAAATGAAAAAAGCTTAGGCGCGACCGCGAAAGTCCATGAGCTCTAGGTAATTGAATATGGGCTCGATTCCCTTTACCGGTATTACGCCATCCTCACTTTCGGAGTTTAGCATACCATGTGAGAAATCGTATACCCTAGCGGCCCTTTACTTGAGAATTCCCGCTTGATTGGTTTAGTTGTCCTTATCCGGTTATGTACGTACCGTTCCTCTTAAGCGTGGCCAGGAGTGCTTAATAGCGGAACCTCTGTCCTGGTGTATGATCACCATGACTAGACCGACCGGCCCTGCTGTACTATATACTGTGAGGGCAGTTCAACAGATGGGGTTTGGTAATGTGCCTGAATCCGGGAGACCATGGCATCTCTATCTGGCAGGTCTACTTACTTTATCTTTTGTTGATTTCTAGTCTTTCCAATGGATTTGGTTGGTAATAGGAATTTTTGTTGATTCAAGAGATGGCTTATGATTATTCATAAAAATTTACCGAACAAATGTTCAGTTTTATTATTTTCTTCTAATTCTATATAATTATAACATATTATCTAGTTAGTTTATTTTGTATTAAAAAAAATATATTTTATTTTTTGTTCTGAATATTATGGCTGGGCTTTTCTTTTTTTATAAAAGCGCTTTATTGGATTTGAACCAATGACTTACGCCTTACCATGGCGTTGCTCTACCACTGAGTTAAAAAGGCATTTTGTATTTAATTCCCGAACAAGTCACTATAATTATAGTAGATAAAATCTTTATATGAAGATATATAATATATTATATATATGCAGTATAATCATAATGGTTAGTGGCTTGATTTTTGAATAATTAAATGGATTTGACTAGCAAGTTTAGGGTAAAATGAATTATTTCAAAACCTGCCTAAATTTTTTTTATTGTTTCAACGATACAATCAAAAAAAAAAAATACTTGATTGATACATAACATAGATGTACACATCCCAATTTGACATAAAAGAAATTTCAAGATATTTCATCAAATCGTCTGATGAAGAGATTATATTTGTTTCATTGAACTAAAGTCTTATAATAAATTTTGATAACTTCTATATTCCGCTTTATTTTATAGATTTATTTTAGTAAATTTATATTATATAGTATATAGAGAATGTCGATTCTAGTGAACGATTCGTGAATATGAATGACGAATCTAAAATTTATATATAATTCTTAAAAAAGGAAAAATCCCTCAGATCTAAATCTAATCATATTTTTATATTGACAATTTCAACAAACTCATCATACTATGATCAGAGTATGAGGACAATCAGACAAGTTGGCCCCCATCGTCTAGTGGTTAGGACATCTCTCTTTCAAGGAGGTAAGGGGGATTCGAATTCCCCTGGGGATAGGGTACTACTAAAATTAAAGGAAGTTGATCATGGATTACCAATAAGTCAAAAATTTATTCTTGTTGGGTCGATGCCCGAGCGGTTAATGGGGACGGACTGTAAATTCGTTGGCAATATGTCTACGCTGGTTCAAATCCAGCTTGGCCCAATAATTCACCAATCTACCATGAGATGGTATAAACCCCCTCTATCTTTCAGAAATATCCTATACGAAGATAAAAAAGAATCAAATGTTCTGCTATATACCTTAATTTTCCTGGGATTGTAATTCAAGTTGGTTAGAGCACCGCCCTGTCAAGGCGGAAGTTGCGGGTTCGAGCCCCGCCAGTCCCAACCGAACCCTATCTGTACCTGACGCTATGCATGAGTTAATGCAAACCAAGATCATCGAGCTCTCGTGTATCCAATACAACTAGCTCCAATACTTTGGCCAAAGACTTATGATCTCATCTGTCAATAACCGTGTAGGGCATATAACCCGTTCACTAACAGGAGAAAGAATTCTATCTTGGTATTCAGTAGGACCTGCTACTTGCCCGTCAAGACGCACGTCGAGGTTGACCCCTTCCTTCCGGTTTACAGGGTCGAACTACTCTAATGAAAATCTTAAGTCACAAGTGTTGTGCGGCGATTTATACGCCTCAAGGGCGATCGACATGATGATCAGAAGCCAACCAAATAAGATAGACGCTGGACAAGCACCTAGCGATCACGTCCAAGGCGATCGCCTATACACATCTGGCGATCGCCAAAGACACCTGATTGTAGATGATCGTCCCATACCACATGTGAATCCGACACCAGTCAGAGTCTTCGAAGACCGAATCTTGGACGGAGACCCACGTGCAGATCCACAAAAGGCGCCACAAGATAAGGCATTTGACCCCAGCCTGTCACCTACCCCACACCTACCGATAGGCCCGCCGAAAGGTACAAAGTGGGTCCTCCCTGGACAGCGACTCAGGATGCGTGCAAGCTCCTCATTGGCCTGCACAGCTGGCTGCCAGCTGTGGCCTCGGACTTTAAGGAAACAGTCCCACGTGATGGGACGATCGCCCTCATTATTCTAATATAGAATACGGCGGTCGCCCGAGATCACCGAGAAGGACCTAGCAGCCTCTTCTACTATAAATAGAAGAGGCTTCCAACAGTGGCCTAGGATCATCGAGAGTACAGTGAAAAACCCACAAAGAGAGAGATACATTCTCATATACAGAACACCCATAAGAAAGAACTCACAGAGCTTCATATCTGGTTCTTTCAGCAATCTTCACGCTCTATAGCTAAGATAACAAGAAGTTTTTACACTCATTGTAATAGATTCTAAGATTAATATTTGTACTTCAAAGTATCTATATTAATAACATCTTGCGAGAGCATTCAAGCCTGGGATTAACAACCCCGACAAATCTTGTGTAATTTATTTTCACATGGAAGTGTTCTCGCATTTGTTTGTTACTCGATCATTCCAGAAATATCATCTCTGGATAATATTTTGGGTAAGAACAATTGGCGCTAGAGGAAGGGGACCTTAACCTTCATTTTTTTCCCCATCTCGAAGAACACTCACTGTTCTCCGGGGCATATACTTGAAGAAACACTCACTGTTCTTCAAAAGAAAAACCTTCAGAGACATGACATCTGCCACGACTTCCAAAAGAGACACCCTATGATCTGTCGGACATCTCATTCCGGCCCAGACCGAATCCCAGCCTATGGCGGAAGGAGACCGCGGCGACGCTAGACTCTCACTCCCACCCCCGAGGGATGGCCCCAGCCTCTCACTCGATCAGTTCCAGACCGCGGAGCAGATTGAGGAGGCTATAGCCATCCTGAGGGAGTGACGGAGGGCATGCGACTCGCCCACCATTACTCCGTCAGCCATCTGCCGAGCAGGCAAGCGGAAGCTCAAGGGGATATATGTTGAGAAATCGACAGAAAATCCTGAGCCGCAAGAAAAGGCTCTCGTGAGATGGGACGACTCCGTCTTCAGCCGCCTAGGGAGTGATCCCTCATGGCGACCCGGGGGTTCAGGCCCCAGCAGGGAGGCATCGGAGTCCGAATCCGTCACCACGAGTTCAGCATACCCAACTCCCATAAGACAAGCCGGCCAACGGGCCCCCGCTCGCCCAAGGACTGAGCCCGGTGGCGGAGAACTCATCATCCACCATGGGGCCAGGGGATCAGTGCACGATCGACTTGGCTCGCGCTCCGGGAGCCAATCAGTGAGCAGTCAAGCTACGACGATGGCTGCCATGCAGCGCCATCTCGACGAAATGAAGGCGTTCCTAGAAACTGGGGCAGGCGCCAGGAGATCGATCGCTGGACCAAGTGAGCCACTCACAACCCAGATCGAGATCGCCCCAGTTCAACCGAAGATCGCTCCCCCATAAACACCTCTATATGAGGGGAGATCGGATCCTGAGACCCATTTGAGCAAATTCCGGATTTACATGACCGGATGCGGAGCATCAGATGCGACGAAATGTCGAATGTTCCCATTGACACTGGGCGACCTCGCCCACAGGTGGTACATCTCACTACCACCTCTCTCGATCAATTGTTTTGAGAAGATGGCGAACGACTTCACATCGTCTTCACCGCCAAAGTTGCTCGCCCAGAAGGTCCCCACCGCATGATGAAAATCAGGTAGGGGAAGGATGAGCCCGATGAAGATTACATCGACCGGGTGGACGAAACAATCCTCACCGGCAAGCCCATTAGCGACGAGCTCGCTCTATACTCAGTCCTAGGGGGATTCTATGGCCACTCACCCATGTTCAGGCACCTTACAAAGGACATCCCCCCGACCTACTCGGTCTTCCGCGTCAGGGCCACTGATTTCCTGGCCAGGCAGAAGATGCTCACCCTCCGCTTGGGCGTAGGATCTGCCGGAGAATGGAAGACGCCATCCCACATCCATAAGAAGGCGGTCGCCAAGCCCAGAAAGGCGGTCGCAAAGCCACCTAGTGAGTTCAAAGCATTCGAGGATGTGGAGATTCACCTTCTCCACAACCTCAACTTATCTCTGGCCCACATCTTTAACGCCATCAAGGGGCGCGAGTGGGATAACAAGCCAAAGCCGATAAGGGACCATGGTCATATAGACCGCAGAAAATTTTGTGCCTGCCACAAGAGTCCCGGCCACAACACCAGCCAATGCCACCACCTCCTTAGACAACTCTGGCGACTGTTTGAGGAAGGCAAATTGGACAACTTGGTTACCAAGCCAGAACCCCGGACAGAGAGGACCGGAGGGTGCGAGCGCCGACAGAATGATGGAATCCCTCCCAATCCGGTCACCAGGATCGAGCAGAACGAGCCGGAGTATTCCGACGAATCAATTCCTCCGATCAACCCTGGCTGCCAGATCAATATGCTTTAGGCGGGAGGTGGAAACCTCGGGGGCCTTTCCCCGGTTTCCACCATGTCGAACAGAAAGCGAAAGGCCGAACTGAGGGAGTTCGTCGGGGTCCATGTCGTGGTACCCCCAGAGCCGACCATCTCCAAAGACGCGCTCATCACTTTCTCCAACAAGGATGGGGAGGGAGTGCAGTGCCCCAAAGAGGATGCATTGGTGATCTCTGCATGTATCCTTGGGAAAATGGTCGATCGCGTGCCGGTTGACAATGGGAGCTTCTGCAATATCATATTCAAATCCTCTCTTGACCATCTCGGCAACCTGACCAAGTTCATCAAGCCATTCGACACCGTGCTTCAAGGGTTCGGCGACAGCACAGTCCAAGCCTACGGAAGGATCAAGCTCTCTGTCGAGCTAACATGTTACTACGATCCCAAGGTTAGGATTACTAGGAACCTAAGTTTTGTAATCATAGATAGGCCCAGCATCTATAATGGGTTCCTAGGTTGTCCGTTTTTAGAAACCTTCGAGGCGGTCGCCTCTTCTTTCTTTTACTGTATCAAATTCCCCACTGCCGATGGGACGGTCGGTACTGTAAAAGGAGATCAGCTAATGGCAAAGAAATGTTTGAATTACTCCTGTGTCGTAACTTCTTTCAATACTTCCCATGATGTGTGTAACATTGAAATGATCGACAATCAACCCATGGAGATCGACGAGCCAAGCACATCGTACCAACCCGAATCAGAGGACACCATCTCACATCGATTAACGGACGACATCGAGCCAAGGATCGGTTTTGAGCCAAGCCTCGACATCGATCCAAGGATCGAGTCCGGAAATCATTCCAAACGAGAAGCGACCGTCCCCATTGATGAGTTAGAAAGTGTAACGATAGACCCGGTTCGTCCGGAACGGGAAGTACAGATCGACGCAAGCGTTGGTCTTGAGTTAAAGGAGGTTCTGATCAACTTACTACGTAATAACATCGGAGTCTTTGCCTGGTCGCATCAATATATGGTTGGCATAAGTCCTGAACACGCTTGCCACTATCTAAAGATCGACCCGACAAGGAAGCATGTTCACCAGAAACGTAGGAAATTCGGTCCTGAGAAATACGCAGCACTCGACATAGAGGTTAAAAAGCTGCTCGATAACAAATTAATTAGAGTAGCAACAGACGAACCTCAGTGGGTCGCCAATGAGGTGCTCGTCAAAAAGCCGAATAGCTCTTGGGGGTTATGCATCGACTTCACCGACCTCAACGCGGCATGTCCAAAAAATCACTTTCTGATGCCTTATATTGATCACTTGGTCGATAGCACAGTGGGATGCGAAATGATGTCGTTCATGGATGCCTTCGCCGGATACCATCAGATCCCCATGGCGGAGAAAGACATAAAACACACATCGTTCCACACGGAAAAAGACATATACTTTTGGGTCCGGATGCCGTTCGGTCTGAAGAATGCAGGGGCGACCTACCAGCGACTAGTCAACGGGATTTTCGCCAACCAGATCGGCAAGACCATGGAGGTCTACATTGAAGACATCGTGATCAAGAGCCTTAAAAAGGAAGATCATATCAATAACCTTGCCGAGACGTTCGCCATCCTCGAAAAGTTCAACATGAAGCTGAACCCCAAGAAATGCAACTTCGGGGTGAGCTCCGGAAAATTCCTGGGGCACATCATGAGCCAAAGGGGAATCGAGGCAAACCCCACCAATATCTAGGCGATCCTCGACATGCAGGAGCCACGGAATGTCAAACAGGTGCAACGCCTCACAGGTTGTCTAGCTGCCCTCAATCATTTCATATCTCGGCTCGGGGATAAAAGCAAACCGTTCTTCGCGACCATAAAGAACAAGAAGTTCGCATGGACGAAGGAGAGTCAAATGGCGTTCACCAAAATCAAGGAGTATCTATCTAACCCCCAGATCTTGGCGAAAGCAATCCCCGGCGAAAAGCTATTCCTTTATCTGGCGGCCTCGAAAGTCGCGCTGAGTACTGTATTAGTGCGAGCAGAGGGGCAAACCCACTTGCCGATATACTATGTTAGTCAAGCGCTCCATGACGCGGAAACACGTTATACACATTTGTAGAAGATCGCCTACGCTCTAGTCATGAGTGTTCGCAAGCTGAGGGCTTACTTCTTCGAACATCAAGTGGAGGTTCTGACGACTCTCCCTCTAAGGCAAGTTCTACACCGGCCAGACACCAACGGGCGACTCCTCAAGTGGTCACTGGAGATCGCCCAATACGGTATCACGTATGCTCCTCGCACGACAATCAAAGGCCAGGCTCTTGCAGACTTTGTGGTGGAATTAAAATTCTCTCACAGTCCGATCCAGATCGGCCGCCCTGCCTGGAAGCTGTACGTGTATGGCTCGGCGACCAACTCGCGAGCAGGGGCAGGGATTGTCCTCATCAGCCTCGACGGACAAAGTGTCACAAATGCTGTGCGTTTCGGGTTTTGTGCGACCAACAATGAAGCCGAGTATGAAGCTTTGGTAGGCGGGCTCGATCTAGCCCTCACCCTAGATGTTCGTCGCCTCCATATCTTCATGGGCTCCCTCTTGGTCGTGAACCAAGTCAAGGGAGAATATGAGGCCCGCGGCGAACAGATGGTCAAATACCAAGAATTGGTCGCCGAAATGTGCATGAAATTTGAGGAAGTGCTAATCGAACAAGTCCCGAGAGAGCACAACTCCCAGGCCGATGCCCTATCCAAGTTAGTGTCATCAGATGGGGCAGCCGATTTCTCTAACATCCAAATCACAAAATCAGCAATGCCGACGATCGACAGAAACCTGGTTACCACAGTTGCCGTTGCCGAGGAGAACTGGATGACTCCGTTCATCAAATACTTAAAGGACGGAATGGTCCCTGACGACCGTATCAAAGCTCGCCAACTCCAGCTCCGTGCGACCAGATACACCCTATTGGACGACCGGCTTTACAAGCGAGCTTTAAGTCTTCCCCTCCTCAAGTGCATTACTCCAGAGGAAGGCTGGCTCGTTTTAGCCGAAATCCATGATGGGATCTGTGGAAACCATGCAGGCGGGCGAGCTCTCATCCATAAAACAACCAGACAAGGTTTTTTCTGGCCTTCACTTCAGAAAGATGCGATCGCCTACGCCAGATCGTGTCACAGGTGTCAAGTGATGGGCCCGAACATCAAGCTCTCCCCCGAGCAGCTCACCTCAATGTACAGCCCATGGCCATTCGCCCAATGGGGCATCGACCTCATAGGTCCCTTGCCGACGGCGCGAGGGGGCTGTAAGTTTGCCATCGTAGGGGTGGATTACTTCACAAAATGGGCTGAACCCAAGCCACTCAACAAGATCGGCCAAGAGCAAGTAATTAAGTTCATTTGGAAGAACATCATATGCCAATTCGGCCTGCCCCAGGCAATAATCTCCGACAACGGAAAGCAGTTCGACGGCTTAGAAGTCATGCAATTCTGCGAGAAGTGGGGAATCAAAAAGTTGTTCTCGGCCCCCTACCACCCTCAGACGAACGGGTAGGTAGAAGCCGTGAATAAAATTCTCAAACACACGATTAAAGCACGACTCGAGTCCAAGCAAGGACGATGGGTGAGCGAGCTCCCAGACGTTTTGGGGTCTTATCGAACGACGACCCGAAATTCAACCGGCGAAACCCCATTCGCCCTTGCCTTCGTGACAGAAGTTGTGATCCCTTCGTAGATCGCCGTCCTCAGAATAAGAGATGACGACGGACAATGATGTGGCCCGGCAGATCAATCTGGACATGCTTGAAGAATGGCGACTAGCCTCGGAAATGAAGAACATAATCCACAAAAGGAGATCCGAGAAGTTCTTCAATTCGAAGGTCAAGGAAAGAAGGTTCCAAGTAGGCGACCTAGTCCTCAAAAAGGTCCAGACCCACACAGGAGTCTTTGGCCCGAATTGGGAAGGCCCCTTCAGGATATCTACGTGGCTAACTAAGGGAGCCTACGAACTTGAACACCCTGATGGCACTCCGGACCAATATCCCTAGAATGCCGTACATTTAAAGAAATACTACCCGTGAAAACTTTGTATTCAGTTTCAGTTACCCATTGTACAAAGAGTATAATGAGAATTTCCTATCCCATCTATATGATTCACCTCGACGAAGACAAACTAAACAGAGGACGAATCGCTATAAGAGGTCATCATCTAACCTGACAAACCTATGCAAGCGATCGCCCCCCAAGCACAACGTATACCGTCGAAGATCGTCATTCAACATGGCGATCCGAGGTAAAAAAGTGTGCCGCCATGGTCCTGGAAGTCGATGGAACCGACAGCTTCGTCCATGCAAGGTTTCTTTGGGTTGCGATCGCTCGCCCTTCGTTTAAATACGAGGCGGGCGTAGCCGAAGGACCCTCCTAACTAATCTGTGGACACGTTCGCGCTCCCTCAAAGTACATCATCTAACATGATGTACCCGGACAAGGCGGCGCGTCCCTACCCCATCGCAACGTATACCATCGAGGGTCGCCATCTAACATGCCGACCCGAGGTAGAAAAGTGCTAACAAGCCACGGACGTGGAGTCGAATAAACCGACGACACCCCGTGCAAGGACTCCTCCAGACCAAGACCGCTCGCCCTTCGTTTAAATACAAGGTGTGCGCAGCCTAACGGAGGAACCTAGCAAAAAAGTAAGTCGCGGGACACTCCCTCGCACATAAAGACACGGCTACGGAGGTCGGTCCATCGAACTCCGCGACCGTTCACGGTTCTTCAGAGTCGGCAAAACTAAAGATAGCTCACCAAACATACTATTTTTGTTCCCTTAATTACTATAAGTAAACAAAAACAAGGGGCAAAGAAGTGGAGCTAGTCCTAAATGCGATCGGAAGGAAGGGACCGTACCCGACCGGCTTCATTCAAACACACGCAGGACGATCGGTTTTGTTCGACAATATTTACAAGTAAGAATTTCTAAGCATGTCAATACACTTAATATTCAAACAATCGATCAGGCGAACAAGGCATCAGAAGCAATTATATACACACTTGTATAAATTCACATGCAAACATTCAAAGGCGATCGTACATGTAAAGAATCAGATGCGAAAAAGGAGTATTTTATTCAAATAAAGAAGTTCGTACAAATACAAGCCCGAAGGTAGGAGAAGAAAAAACAGAAAATTACAAGCAAGGAAATAACAACTCCATAACTTAGGCCACCCCCGACTGGTCTTCGCCCTCAGGTGGCGGATCGGCACGCGCTCCCTCATCGGCTTCAGGATAAATGAGTTTATCCGGAAAAGGATACCAACTCAAGTCGATCCCCAAGTCGGTGAGGTCGAGGATCGGCAGGGAAAATTCCGGATGTAAAGGGTGCTTGAGTACGTAGGCCTTGAAGCTCTCCATCATAGGACCGACCTCGATCCCTACCTTCTTGGCGACTCGGACAGCGTCGACGTAGGCCATATAGTAGGCGAACTCGCCGACGAGTGCCACATTAAGGTAGGGATCAGTCTCGATCGCCTTTAACTGCCCCTTCAAATCAGCGGTCGTCTTCCCAGCATCCGCAAGCTCAGCTATCTTGGCGGACAGTTCTCCCTTTGCCTTCTCCAGCTCGCCGTTGAGACAATCCATTGTCGCCTTCAGCCCAGTCGCCTCCTCCTGCGAGGCCACATGCATCCGGCGAGCTTCCGTCACCTGGTCGCGGAACAGATCGGCCACTTCCTTGGAGCGGCTTAGCTCCTGCTTCATCCGATCGAGGTCCTGCTTGGCTCGTTTTGCCATCTCTAAGTGTTCCTCTCCATGGCCTGGATCCGGTGGGCGAAGTCGACGTTTTGGTTCCGAGCGGCCTCGAGGTCTTGATGGAGGCGTGCATTAGAGGGTCGTCCCTCATAATCCTTAACGGCTTGGGCGGCCATCGCCGCCGCCTAGAGAGTCAGGGCGAACGTCGCCTGCATGGCATCTCCAGATCGCCGACGAGAAATCGCGTCGAGATCGGTCGTCCAAGCCTTAGGCAGAGAGGTTATGGCCTTGGAGACGTAAGAAGGGACATCGAGGGACTGGCGCGGAGGCTTGCTCGCCAGGAAATCCAGCACCATCAGCGAGACGTCCGGATCAGTAAGACGGACCCTGCAACACAAACAAAAAGAAACAAAGGAGTTAGTATATACCTTACAGAAATTGCCTAACTCGGAAAGATCAAATCGGTCTTACCTGTTGACCAACTCGGGGTCGCGGCCGAAAAAGGGCTTGCCCCGAGGAGTTTCAGCTTCGGCGATCGCCGCAGTTTTCAAGAAGCCGGCCGAGGGCCTGGAACCAGACCCCTCCACCATCGGAACAGCAGAGATAGGTGGAGCGGCAACCGGCGGCTCCAAAATAGATACGTCCGCCTCAGCAGTCAGCAGGGACCCCTCCGGCCTCCGCCTCTTGCGGTTGCGCTGGAGTTGTTCTTCCTCCTGAATTTCCAGCTCGGCGATCGGCACCATAGCGGGCCTCACCGTAGGGACGGGGCGAGACGTCGTCGCAGGGGCACGACCCGTATTCTTTCCCTGGTGAGGACGACCGATGAGACAGGGGTTAGACATTGCGATCTCTCTTGGTGGCTCGGTATAACGGGGAAATTGGACCTCTGTCAAAGAAGAAATTCGCATAAGTTAGACATATACTTCAAATCAGACGATCGTCATACAAAAGGAAGAAAGGCTTCATACCTGGAACCTTCAGATGGCGAGGGTAGCGAAACAATCGAGCTCCCATCCAATGGAGTTCTTGGTTGACTGAGCGAACGTCGATGAAGGAGTCCGGCAGGCTGCGAATTCGCTCCCAGACGATCATAAAATTAAAAGGAAGGTCGCCGATCGGTGGAACAAGAGAACCTGCAAAAAGAAAACGAAATTAGATCAGTCCAAGACGTGTCCGATCAAAGGAAGAGTTAAAACCCTTACTCGGATTCCTCTCCCAAAAATTAGTGGGGATCTCCAACTCTTCCTCTGGCCTATCACTCGACGCCGACGTCCACGCTCCGCCGACCCAGCACCATTTTTCCAGGTCGCCCCGATTCTTGTTCGGCACCCCGAGAACCAATCTTCCCATTCGGCCTTGAATATGATAACCGCCGACCGACCCCTTCTGTGCGGTCAGTTTGAAGAGATAGTTCATTTCCAGCGCTGAGGGAAGACGGAACAACCGGTGACCGCCAAAGATTGTCAGGGTGCTGATGATCTGCAGCCAGGCGTTCGGCGTCAGTTGGAGCGGCGCCAAATTCCAGGCGACCAGCAAATATGACACGGCGAACGGCAAGGGGAACCGCAGGCCGGCCTCCAAAATCATCTCGTTAACGGTGACCAGACCCTCGGGAGATTGGTCGGCATGCTCGTTCTTTGAGGGCACGTGCAGTGAAACATCAGAGGTAATATGGAATTTCGCCCTCCAGCGACTCAAGTCTTTCCTGGTCGCCGAGCTCCTAATCTGACCAAGGGTCCACAGAGAGGGCTCAGCGTCCCGAAACGCCGTCCGCTTCACAGGTTCGTAGGGGTGAGCGGCAGAATAGGCCTCGAAATCAAACTCGGGACATGGTCCGGCAATCCCCTCCATAAGGCCGGCGAAGTCCAAAAAGGCTCGGCAAAGAAACTATTCTGCTCCCAGTACAGCCTCACCTCGTCGTCCTCATCCACCAGCGGGCCCCTCTGCCTCGTCGCCGCCACCGATCTCGCCACGTCAGCTTTATTGAAAAGCTCTTCAATCTCCACGGGTGTAATCCCCGCACGAATAGCCTTGACGGCCGTTTCCAGATGAAGATCCACGGGGATTTCCTCCCGGTCAGGCGAAGCCGCGGCGGCAGAGGAGCTACCGGCCTCGAATGTTTTAGATCCTCTAGACATGTTCTTAGAAGTAAAGGGGGAGAGAAGATTTGTGTTCTTACCTAAAGATAAGGACGATCGGCACAAGGATCTTCGAAAAAATTCTGCAGAGTCTCGACTGAAAGGCAAGGGCGCATAAAGAATGAAACTGTAATGGCCCTAGTCCTTTTATAGGCGAGTGCAGGGACCTTTATACAAATAGGTGGAATCCCGAGGGCTGAAGTGCAACCGTTGGGGGGGACACATTAAATGCAACCCTCGAAACCCGCGTACGCGTCTTTTCGAGGGCACGCCAGGCGACAAGTTTGAAAAAACCATCGGACTCCCCCAATGGTAGCGCGACGCGTGTCCCTGCAGTGTTTCAAGGACCCGCCTTCATTTCCCGCTGTTTCCAGCGCATAAGGAGATCGTCCGGATTCGAAATCAGACTGTTTTGGCGACGATCATCCTTATCACAAGCAGACGAGCCAATCGTCTAAAACAGGTGATCGCCCTCATTGACTGTCCTGGAGTGAAATCCGTGTGACAAATCAAGGGTGAGTCGGTTTGAGTATACTAATCCAATTAGCATACCTATAACGTGTGCTCCCACTAACCATTAGTGTTCGAAAGGCACTCTCCATGTCAAAGAACACGTCATACAAGTCTTCACATAAACATAACGCCCAATCAAATTTCATCGACTTGCGAACGATTAAGTGTTTGAGCTATAAACCTTTCCAGTACTGACCCCCTTATCCAATAAGGAGTGGAATGTTTTGCTCTCAAATACACGGACTAGTTATATATATATATATATATATATATATATATATATATATATATGAGTTAGGAATGCCAGTAACTACCAGTAAATAAAGAAACATCCATTTGCCTTATGATAATGAATTACATAATAACAAGTACAATGCCCTCACTCATACATCCCGTGAGTGGTATTCGAGGGCATACTCCTAACAGCATTTAATTCGGTTATTGTTGGAGCAAGATCAAAACCAATTGTCACCATGCTGAAGGAGATCAGAATTTATTTAATGGAGAGGTGGGATACAAATAGGGTCAAGATTGCAAGGTATGAGGGAGATATCGTACCAAGGATTAAGAAAAGTCTTGCAAGGGAGTCTGGGTTTACAAGATACTGAATGCCTAGGTATTTTCTTTTAATTCTTTTGCCTAATTTCTGAAACCAAATTTTCTCTTACAATTTGTTTGCATGTTTGCATGAAACAAATTGTGCTTGATCTTTTTTAAGAGATCTGGGGATTGCATTTTTGAGGTGAGGCATATCAACCTCACTGGTGACAAGTATGTGGTGAATCTGGGTGACAAGTCTTGGTCATGTAGAAAATGGTCTATAATGGGTGTTTCATGTAGTTATTCCATTTCGTACATGAGACACAACAACATCAAGCCTGAAGAATACATTCTCGATTACTACAGGAAGGCTCATTATGAAGAATGCTACTCACCTATAATTTACCCAGCCAGTGGATCAAACTTGTGGCCAAGAACATCCTTCACTGATCTGCAACCACCACCTACTAAGAGGCAACCAGGAGGCCAAAGGAGAAGAGAAATAAGGATGTTAGTGAGTTGATCAGGGAAGATGGGGGTCTAAGAAATTGTGGTTTACCACAAAAGAGTGACAGATGCCATAAAAATGGGCACAAAGCTACTTGTCCATTACCTCCACCACCACCACCACCACCACCTGAAGTAGGTGAAAATAGTACTGCAATAGCCACAAAAACCACCCAACCTCCTTCCACACAACCCACAACAGAATCCAATGCATCATCATCACAACATACTATTAAGGGTAAAGCAACAAAGAGAAATAACACAGCAAAGGAAAAGGGAAAGCAACCTGTTGCTAATGCTAATGGTAAATAAAAAGGGAAGAGGCCTCAAGCAACTGCTGCAGCAAAGGGAATTGTGATTAATGAACCATTACCATATGTAAGGAGAAAGAAGTTCACAACAGTTGGGCCTAATGGACCTAGTTAGGTATTCTATTTTATGTTTTTTTATAGAATTATGACTGATAATGACTCACATGTGACTTAGGCTTCATTTTTGCGTATCTTTATTTTGATAGGTCTTTTATTGTAATGACTCAACTTGGTAATATTGATATATGAAGTATATTGGTAACATCATCATACCATATTTCATCCATAAACATAGCAGCATTAAACCAGTTCATTACTAACATCGACCACAAAATTGCTAACAACATCAAACCATATTTAATCCAAAACTAAACTAACAGTCTGATCCAAATTCCAAATTCCATTCATTTCATTTCAAATACATTGCATCAATCCTCCTAAAAGAAAACAACCAAACCAAATAAGTGTAATATCCGCATTTTTCTTTTCCCAGTATTTTCATTTTTCGGTGTATTTCTCGGTTATAGCGACCCTCGTGTATCTTTCAGTGTATCTTTTCCGTCATTTATTGATCTGATTCTCGTAATTGTTGTGCGGAACCGCCGTTTCGGGGTTGCCGTGGATCCATTCTATGTTATTATGCATTTTGAGGTACTCCGTTTGATGTTTCGTTCATATTCCGGTGTTTTGGGCCGTTTTTATTTCGTATCTAGCGCGCGTTAATTTTTCGAGATAGCGCACGCTAGAGGTCCCTTAGTAACGCACGCTATGTGTGTTTCGTAGCGCACGCTAGCAAGCTAACCCTGGGAGTGGCAGTGCTGATTCCAGCCCTCTGGACTGGCAGATTAGCGTACGCTACGTAGTCTAGCGCACGCTAATATCGGGGGCTAGCGCACGCTGAGATGCCCGGTAGCGTGCGCTAGCGTGACTGTCCAGTACTGGACAGTTTGCTACTAGACTCGATCAGGTGCCCATGTAGCGCACGCTATTGGCCGATAGCGCGCGCTACCGATACACTTTTAGCGCACGCTATGTTTGGTCGATAGCGCGTGTTAACTGGATCAGGTGTGTACTAACAGTTTGCTTCTGGACTCGGCTGTTGTCCAGGTAGCGCACGCTATGGCCGATAGTGCGCGCTACCGAGAGGTTATTAGCGCACGCTACGTTTCAAGTAGCGCACGCTAACGGCCAGAAATCTGGCTACTGGACTGGGACGCTAACGGTATAGACTGGAGTTTTGTCCCGTTACCGCACGCTAACTTTGAGGATTAGCGCGCGCTAACATTCCTTGGCTATATAAACCAGGGAGTTGACCGAGGTGAACGTATTTTCTCATTTCTTCCTCCTCTCCGCGGCTGTGGCGATTCCGGGCGATTTTCTTGGCAATTTTTTCCTCCAATCATCTCAACTATCATCTTCTTTGGGTTCTTGGTGTATAATAACAACATCAACGCGAATCTTTCATCCTAATCCAAGGTAAATCTCTTAGAACCCTACTTTTGGATAATTTGGGGGGTTTTGGATTTTCATCTGATTCGTCTCGTTTTGTCGGTTAATTCATGATGAGTATGATTAATCTTGTTGATATCATTGGTTTTCCTACGGATTCATGGTATACTTCGTGGTTGTTGCGTATTCGAGAGGGTTCGGTTGTGGTCTGCCCTCGTTGTTATTTTTATACTAATATACATGAATCGTAGGCTGGTTTTCGGGTGTATTCCAATTCCGTATTCGTTTAGGATTGGTTGTGATTGTGTTCTTCGAATTGTTAGGTTCGTAATTGTCGGTCCCTAACATTCGTCGGTGTCTTTCCTTCCATTCGTTGCGTCGTCTATTATTCAAGGCAAGTATTTTTGGAAACCTTTATGCTTAACATGAAATGGTAATGTATATTGTATGTGCTTTACTCACCTCGGGAGGGTCCGACGGGACCTCGGGGGAACCTATGACTTCACTCTGGATTCACGAGTTTGTTTCGCTAGCCAGCTCGGGAGGGTCCTTAGAGGCCTCGGGTGGGATTCATGGTGGCGTCCTGGTTCTAGGCGATGCCTGTGCGTGACTTATTTTTTTATAAGTGGCCAGCTCGGGAGGGTCCTTAGAGGCCTCAGGTGGGATTCATGGTGGCGTCCTGGTCCTAGGCAAATTGTTTATTTGACTGTTTGTTTCCGGAAAAGACATGTCTGGTTTTGGTTTTTGAAATGAATTTGGTGCATTTTACTATGAATTGTGTAAGCGATTGGTTTGCCTTGATTACTTGTACTAGCGTAATTGCTAACCCTTTTGGGGACCCGTTTTGGAGAAATTCTTGTTATGGATTTCAGGTTTTGTTCTTCCGAACGAGCGGGCACTGGGACATTACGAGGATGTTGGCTAGGGTCGTTGACATGTGTATTTGGGTCTTCTTATTTTTCTTGTCTATTTCGATTTGGTTGTTTACCACATTTATAAACTTATAGATTGTACTCGCGAGTACTTAGGCTTTTCATTTCGAACTTCGTTTTGTATTACCTTAAATTGCTACATTGTCGGTTGATGCTTATTATGCCGGTTGCTCCGGGCGTATCTTTATATGTCGTATTATTTAAATGTGTGTCCTCGCTAGCCGAGATGGTTAGTCGAGTGGTGTTTTCTTGTTGTGTCCTGGTGGGTCCCACGTAGGGGTCCACGGCGCTGTAATATACTCCGAATATCTCGGGGGTGTTACAATAAGAAACATAAAACCAAAACAAATACACCCATACATGACAGCCCTAATTTTTTTTGGTTTGCCTAAGTTCATGCTTGACTAAGAACAACTCTTGTGTCAACATAGTAATTTCTTCCTTCTTCTTGCTACTCTCTTCCTTGAGATTTAGAATCTTCTTCTGCCTCAGAATTATGTGGTCTTTCTCATCAACAAATTCATTACCATACGAGGTGAAATGGTTGCAACCTTTATTGTTATCATCTTTGAAGTTAACACACCCCCAAAAAAGCTTTCCACAATTTGGTCTTCGACAAATCGTACGAAGAACACAAATATCATTACAGCTACAGACTTGAGCATTATATTGGAACAATATTTTTTAGATCATTTTATACATTTTGATGATGTGTTATTAAAACCAAAATTTACTTAAAACATATTTTTCCTTCAGTTAACGTACGTAACTCGCCCAACTTAACGTACGTAACATTAATAGTTTTTGTAAGATTTTATGTATAGGTAACGTACGTAACTCCCCCAACATAACGTACGTAACATTCATTGTTCTCGTAAGCTTTTCTGTACAGGTAACGTACGTAACCAGCTCTAGCTAATGTACGTAATTCTTGAAATATTCTGACCGTTATAAAAGTCATTAGCCGTTACAAAAAGTCGTCACACTCAACGGATCTCTGACTGGAAGATAACGTACGTAACCATACAGTATGTAATGTACGTAACGCATATTATCGGATCTCACTGAACCAGCTCTTCACTGTTCGTTACGGCCGCTACTCAAAGCATATAACGTACGTAACGATGATAACGTACGTAACTTAAAGCGCCTAACGTACGTAAGCAGTGAAACTGCTCCAACGAGAAAATGAGCTCAAGAAGGCTATAAATAGCTCACCTCAAGGAGATGGAACATACACAAGTATTCTAAGCCTACAAGCATACTCAAGCAATTCCAAGCAAATAATTTGAGAGTTATACTTATTCTATATTGTGATACGAGAAGATTTGTTCTATAATTTCCAATCTTCATCAAAGAGCGATATATCGTGTAAAGTCGAGTTCCTACTCGCATTTGTTTTTGTAAAGGTTATCTTGTACCCGGAAAAACAAGAGAGTTTTAGTGAGGTTGTTCTTGAGCCCGGAAATCAAGAAATTGTAAGAGTTAGCACTAAACTAGAAAGTGCATTCTAAGTTCTAAGAAAAGTCCTAGTCGATAAAACTAGGTAGGGGACATAGGGTTCGTTAATAGCCGAACCTCTCGAGCAATTTCTTGTGTTCTTTCTTTTCCGCATTTTTTTTTACTCCGATATTTTTGCTTCCGCACAAAAGGAGTTCAATACTCTTATCCACACTATTCAACCCCCTTCTAGTGGCGGTACCAATCTAACAATTGGTATTGGAGCGGTCTCTTCATCACCGGATTAACACCCGCTAGAGAAAAGATCCAGAAATGGCCTTTATCCACTCCTCCGTTGAAGGCAACGCTCTCAATCGCCCTCCCTTATTCGATGGTTCAAACTTTGTGACATGGAAGAAGAAGATGTCCATCTTCATCCAAGATCACGACATTGAAATATGGAAGGTCATTGCCCTTGGACCTACCATTCCTAAGAAGACGGATGGCTCTCTCAAAAGTTTTGAAGAGTATGACGATGCCGACTGGAAGAACGATCACTTCAATAGTAAAGCCACTCAATTGCTTTACTGTGCTCTCAATCCAGAAGATCACAATAGAATTTATTCTTGCGAGACGGCGAAAGAAATCTAGAAAATGTTAGAGATCACCCATGAAGGTACGAGTCAAGTTAAGGAAACCAAAATCAATATGCTTCTTCACGATTATGAACTCTTCACTATGAAAGAAGAAGAAAGCATTACCACTATGCTTGACCGTTTCTCGGCAATCACTAATGGTCTAGCTTCATTCGGGAAACCGATATCAAGTAGTGATAAAGCCAAGAAAATCCTTTGGTCTCTACCAAGAGAATGGGATGCTACTGTTACGGCTATCATGGAGTCGAAAGACCTCAACACCATAGAATTCAGCGCTCTCATCGGATCTCTCATTAATTATGAGATTGTCATTAAATCACGAAGTTCGAAACCAAAACCCAAGGAGAGAGAAAGGACAATCGCCTTCAAAGCCAAAGAAGAAAGCGATCTAGAGGATGAACCTGTCGAAGCAGAGGACGAAGAAACCGCCTTTTATGCCAAAAACATAAAGAAATTCAAAAATCTTCTACAAAGGCGCCGGAGAGACATCAAGCAAGAATCAAGGGATGAATCCAAAAAGACTCATTTCCCTCAAAACAAAAAGTTCGACAACACTTGTCGAAGGTGCGGCGTTCCAGGCCATTTTGCGAAAGATTGTCGTGCTGCAGCTCCAATAAGTTCATCAAAACCACCTCACGAAAAGTTCAAAAAGAAGGAAGTTTATGTCACCACATGGAGCGATGATGATGAAGATGATGAACCACAAGTCCAAACCAATCTTGTTCTAATGGCCCGCGCATCCGAAGATAGTGACGATGAAGTCGAGGTTAGTGATTCTCATGAAGAACTACTTGATGCTTTTGAATCCCTAAATATTGAATACGAAAAGGCTTGCAATAGTAATAAAGATTTGAAAAAGAAAATAAAACTCCTTGAAAATGAAAATGCTAAATTATTGAAAAACAAGGAAGTTTCGATTGATCATACGAATTGTTTGGAAACCGAGAAAATTCTGAGAGATGATTTGCACAAAGTTCAGAAAGAATTAAAACTTTATGTTAGAAAATTCTCATGTGGTAATGACAAATTCGAGCAACTATTATTTGGTCAAAAATTTTCACTTTCAAAACAAGGACTTGGGTATAATTCATTTCCAATGAAAAAGTCCTTAGAAATTACCACGAAAGATTCGGACACTTTAAAAATGAGAATTCCATCATGTCCAAAATGTTTAAAACCTGGACATACCGAAACTTACTGTCGTAGTTCTAGACGTACTATAAGGGTTAAGCAAATTTGGGTACCAAAAGGGACCGTTGTTAAAATCAAGTTTTTGTATCTAACTCCTCAGGACCCAAATTAGCCTGGGTACCTATAAAATGGAAGAAAACTATTTTTCTAGGTACAAGCAAGGAAGACAACATTATCAAATAAATGGTATGTTGATAGTGGATGTTCAAATCACATGAGTGGAAATGAACATCTCTTCACGGAGCTGAAAAAGGAAGATCGTGGCTGTGTTACCTTTGGCGATAATAAAAAGGGGCAAATAAAAGGGACAGGTAAAATTGGTAAGAAACCTTTACCTACTATTGAAAATGTTCTATTTGTTGATGGACTTTGCCATAATCTTCTAAGTGTCTCCCAACTTTGTGACACCGGTCTCAAATTAATTTTTGAAATTACGCATTGCACGACAATGAGAAAAGACCAAATCGTTTTTATTGGATTGTGTTATGGAAATATTTACATTGTTGATCTCCAAGATGAATCTTCTTTCAACGAAAAATGTCTACTTTCATACGATGAAAATCCCGTTATTTGGCACCGAAAATTGGGACATGCCTCTTTACCACTTCTTTCAAAATTGGCCAAAAATGATATTGTCCGTGGTCTACCAAAATTAAATTTCAGAAAAGACCACATTTGTGAGGCCTGTATTAAAGGTAAACATGCAAGAGGCTCGTTTAAACCAAAAATGAAAATTTCTACTAGTCGCATTCTTGAATTAATTCATATGGATTTAATTGGTCCGTCTCGACATGCCAGTCTAACAGGTAAACTTTTTACTTTAGTTCTTGTCGATGATTTCTCGAGATTTACTTGGGTAAAATTCTTAGCTAATAAAGATGATGTTTTTAACGAGTTTGTTAAGTGGTGTAAGGTTACCCAGAAGGAAAAATAATTACCAGTTATCGCCATTCGAACCGATCATGGTGGAGAATTTGATTCTAATCTCTTTGAAGATTGGTGAGATAAATATGGTATTGGATACAACTTTTCGGCACCTCGGACACCTCAACAAAATGGAGTTGTCGCGAGGAAGAATCGCTCTATAGAAGAAATGAGTTGGACAATGCTCAATGAGTATGGTCTTCCTAAATATTTTTGGGCCGAAGCCGTTAACATCGCTTGTTATGTTATTAATCGTGTCCATATCAGGAGAAACAAAATGATGAATCCCTATGAGATTTTTAAAGGTAAAAAGCCCAATTTATCTTATTTTCATCCATTTGGTTGTAAAGTGTTTATTCATAATAATGGTAAGGATAATTTGGGTAAATTCGATTCAAAATCAGATATTGGAATATTTCTTGGTTATTCTACTAACAATAAAGCATATCGTGTATTTAGTTGTAGAATAGGCTCGGTAGAAGAGTCTATTCATGTAAAATTCGATGATACAGTTTTACCCCCGAGAAAGGTTGTTTTTGATGATGATGATGCAGGTATGGTTCCAGCTAACGAAGTATCCGAAGTATCAAAGGAGTTGGAGAAGCTCGACGTAAGCTCGGACAAGCAGGAGGAAAATACTTACAACCTTCCTAAAGATTGGGCAAATGTGAAAGACCATCTGATGGAACAAATTCTCGGAAAAATCGATGAAGGTGTACGAACTAGGAGGAATATAAATGATTGTATTAACAATATTGCATTTATTTCTCTTACAGAACCAAAGAATATCGATGAGGCCATAAATGATGAGAATTGGGCTATTGCTATGCAAGAAGAGCTAAACCAATTCGAAAGAAATAATGTTTGGGAATTAGTTCCGGCACCGGTAGACAAATCAATCATTGGTACCAAATGGGTTCATAAAATCAAAACCGATGATGATGGTCTCCCAATTAAAAATAAATCGAGGTTGGTCGCCCAAGGTTATAATCAAGAAAAAGGTTTAGACTATGAAGAAACATTTGCTCCTGTTGCTCGTCTTGAAGCTATTCGTCTTCTCTATGCCTTTGCCGCATACAAGAAGATCAAACTCCATCAAATGGATGTAAACAGTGCGTTCCTAAATGGAATCATCCAGGAGGAAGTGTATGTCAAGCAACCGCCGGGTTTTGAAGATTATGATCATCCGGATCATGTGTACATGCTCCATAAAGCTCTCTATGGATTAAAACAAGCTCCGAGAGCATGGTATGATCGTTTAAGCTCTTTTCTTATTTCAAATGGGTATAAAAAAGGTAATGTTGATAACACCCTATTCATTAAGATTTTAGGTGATGATATGCTAATTTGTTAAATTTATGTGGACTATATTGTTTTTGGTGCAACTAATGAATCTCTGTCCAAAGAATTTTCAAATCTTATGAAGGGAGAGTTCGAAATGAGCATGATGGGAGAGTTGAAAAACTTTATCGGACTCCAAAGCAACTCAATGACGGAATATTCATTCACCAATCCAAGTACGTCAATGAGCTCCTAAAGAAATTTAAGATGGAAGATTGCAAAGAAATATCCACTCCTATGTCTTCCACTCTTAAACTCGACAAAGATGAAAAAGGTAAATCTGTTGACCAAAAATAGTATCGAGGTATGATCGGCTCTTTACTTTATTTAACTGTATCTAGACCCGATATAATGTTTGCTAATTGTCTATGTGCTCGCTTTCAAGCAAATCCTAAAGAATCTCATCTCATTGCATGCAAAAGGATTTTTCGATATTTAAAATATACTGGTGGTTTAAGCCTGTGGTATCCTTCTAGCATTGATTTTCAACTTTTTGCATATAGTGATGCCGACTTCGGTGGATGTAAAATTGATAGAAATAGCACCACCGGAACTTGTCATTTTATGAGTTCATGTTTAATTTCATGGGGAAGTAAGAAACAGACTAGTGTCGCTAGTTCCACAGCTGAAGCAGAATATGTGGCTGCGGGAAGTGCATGTGCACAAGTCCTTTGGATCAAAAATCAATTACTTGATTATGGCATTGAACTTAAAAATACTCCTATTTTTTGTGACAATACGAGTACCATCAATTTAAGCAAAAACCCCATTTTGCATAGTAGGACAAAACACATAGAAATTCGTCACCATTTTATTCGTGAGCATGTCCAAAACGGGAATGTTCGTCTTCAATTTGTTGGTACTAATGAACAATTGGCGGATATTTTTACAAAACCATTACCCGAAGAGGCTTTCAATTTTATTCGCATAAATTTAGGAATGGGACATGTTGATCATTTTTAAATGTTGCATACTCATCATAGTTACATTAAATGGTCATTTAAATCGGGACATCATCGAAAGGAAAAGATTGTTCATTTGGTCTTGCTTACGGACGTTAAGGGCGGTCCATTACGTATGTAATAGGACCTTACATACGTTACAGGCCTTCATGTGACGTACGTAACAAAATGAAGGTTTGAGTCCAGTAACTTCAGGATTTCCCGCTACGTACGTTACAGAATGAGTATAACGTACGTAATCTGCCTTTGACCCTAATACTTATTATCCCATTTCGACCGAGCCCTCTCATTTCACTTCAATCCCTAGAAAGCGGCGGCGAAGAACTCCTTCAAACCCGACCGAAAATTCAAATTCATCCAAATGCCTCCACTTTTCCAGCCGATTCACTCAAGATGGCATCCAAAACCGGCAAGAAACAAAGAGGAGAAACCTCTCAACCGTCTTCATCGCCTTCCAGAGAACCTACTTTTCGGAACGCTCAAGCTACCAAAATTTTCAATGAAATCCTTATTGACGAAGAGGTAACTCTGAGTCATCATTTTGATTTCGAATCCTTAAATTCTATTGGTGTTGCTATCGAAGAATTCTTCGATATGCTTGGAATAAATCGGTTTGTTAGCCTTGCCCGTCCAATATATATGGATTGTGTGAAAGAGTTTTATGCCAATTTATTTGTCACGTATGATTCCGATGGATTACCCCTGGTTAATTCTCTTGTCCGTGGTAAGCCTATCTCTTTTGATGCCGCAAAGCTTTCGGAACTTTTTGGTCTCCCCAATGAGGGATTTTCTTGTAAAGGCGTGTTTACTGATGCTGATGAAGTCGTTGATTATTCCATGTATAGTGATGAAAATCATAATGTCCATGAAAGTGAAGTGCGAGATTTTTTGTTAAGAAAAGCCGTTCTAGATGTTCATTCGGGGCGTTTTGAAAACAATGACTTTGGGATAAACATCCGCTTGTTTCATGATGCCATTACTCGCTGTCTAATGCCAAAAGTGAACGCTCAACATCGGTTGGTGAATATCAATATGGAAATCATCTATCACGTGTGGAAAGATCATCAAGTCAACTTTGCGTTTATTGTGCTTCAATGGTTTTTGGAAAAAGGACAAATTTTCCATAAAAAGAGTTATGCGAAAGTTGATCGCCAAAGAAAATCCGGAATGCCGTTTGGGTCTATCTTGACGGAAATCTTTGAGAATGCCGGAGTTGATTTAACGGGGCTTCATGGTGTTCCTATTCCGAGGGGGAGCTTAATCACCGAGGGGACTATTCGGACGATGAGGTATCTACGCACAAGAAACCGTGGGTGGATATATTTTGCGTACCTCAAGGATGACGATCGGCTTGTAGATGGTGGTGCTCTTCCGAGACCGGAGGAGGGGATCACGTCTAGGGGGATTGAGTATACTATACCTCGCCCTTCATCTCAGCTCGGTTCCTCTCGCCCACGTCAGGAAAGCTCTTCATCTCAAATGGCTACTCGGGTGGATAGACTGGAGAAAGATATGAGTGAGATCAAAATCATGGTCAAGAGCATCTGCACTCACTTTGGGATACCGCCGACACCTCCGGATGGAGACCTTGACTAGTCATGTTATCTTTCTTATGATGATGTTTCCCTTTTTCTATTAAGACCAAACATTTCATTTTCATGCATAAACTCTATTGTTTTTTATTTTGAATGTGTTTTGTTTATATTAACTATCTTTGTTTCTATGAATTATTATGGTTATTGTCTTGGATTTTGTTGATTATTTTGTGTATCGCTGATTTTCGCAGGATCTCTTGACATTTTGTTAATGACAAAAAGGGATAGAAAAATATGTATCATTTTTTAAATCGTTTTTGAAATAACCCTTGCTCGTTTTCAGGAGGAGCCTTATTCAAGGGAAAAGCTTATTAAATTTTTTGAATCTTCCGAAACTCATTTTTTTGAAATAACCCTTGCTCGTTTTCAGGGGGAGCCTTATTCAAGGGAAAAGCTTATTAAATTTTTTGAATCTTCCAAAACTCATATTTTCGAACTTTAAATAAAAACTTCCAATTTTTACCTTTTATTTTTGAACAATAAAGATAAACATCCAATTTTTAATATTACTATTCCGGATTTTTTTTAAAAAATAAAGTTTCAATTTTTTTAAAAAAAGTTCCAGATTTTAAAAAAAAATTAACATCGGTTATACTAAAACCGATGTTAAGTAACAAATTAACATCGGTTTTTCTAAAAACCGATGTTAAATTAAAAATTAACATTGTTTAACATCGGTTTTTTTAAAAAAATCTGGAACTTTTTTTAAAAAAATCGAAACTTTATTTAAAAATTAACATCGGTTGTGCTAAAAACCGTTGTTAAATTAACAATTAACATCGATTTTTCTAAACCGGTGTGAAATGGATTAATTTAACATCGGTTTTTTTAAAAACCGATATTAATTGTTAATTTAACATCGGTTTTTAGCAGAACCGATGTTAATTTGTTTTAAAATTTTCAATTATGCCACCGCGTCTTTTTTAACATCGGTTTTTACAAAACCGATGTTAAACGAGCGATGTTGAATGTCTTTTTTGTAGTAGTGAGGCGGAAGCCGGAGGGGTCCCTGCCGACTGCTGAGGCGGACATATCTATCTTGGAGCCGCCGGTTGCCGCTCCACCTATCTCTGCTGTTCCGATGGTGTAGGGGTCTAGCTCCAGGCCCTCGGCATCTGGCTCCAGGCCCTCGGCCGGCTTCTTGAAGGCTGCGGCGATCGCCGAAGCTGAAACTCCTCGGGGCAAGCCTTATTTTGGCCGCGACCCCGAGTTGGTCAATAGGTAAGGCCGGTTTGATCTTTCCGAGTTAGGCAATTTGTGTAAGGTATATACTAACTCCTTTGTTTCTCTTTGTTTGTGTTGTAGGGTCCATCTTGCTGAGCCGGACGTCTCGCCGATGGTGCTGGATTTTCTGGCGAGTAAGCCTCCGCACAAGTCCCTCGATGTCCCTTCTTACGTCTGCAAGGCCATTACCTCTCTGCCTAAGGCTTGGACGACCGATCTCGACGCGATTGCTCGTCGGCGGTCTAGAGATGCCATGCAGGCGACGTTCGCCCTGACTCTCCAGGCGGCGGCGATGGCCGCCCAAGCCGTTAAGGATTATGAGGGGCGACCCTCTAATGCTCACCTCCATCAAGACCTCGAGGCCGATCGGAACAAAAACGTCGATTTTGCTAACCGGATCCAGGCTATGTAGAAGGAACACTTAGAGACGGCCAAACGAGCCAAGCAGGACATCGATCGGATGAAGCAGGAGCTGAGCCGCTCCAAGGAAGTCGCCGATCGGTTCCGCGACCAGGTGACGGAAGCTCGCCGGATGCATGTGGCCTCGCAGGAGGAGGCGACTGGGCTGAAGGCGACCGTGGATCGGCTCAACAGCGAGCTGGAGAAAGCAAAGGGAGAGATGGAGAAGGCAAAGGGGGAAATGGCCGCCAAGGTGGTCGAGCTAGCGGAAGCTGAGAAGACGACCACGGATTTGAAAGGGCAGATAAAGGCGATTGAGACCGATCCCTACCTTAATATGGCACTCGTCGGCGAGTTCGCCTACTATATGGCCTACGTCGACGCTGTCCGAGCCACCAAAAAGGTAGGGATCGAGGTCGGTCCTATAATGGAGAGCTTCAAGGCCTACGCACTCGAGCACCCTTTGCATCCGGAATTTTTCCTGCCGATCCTAGACCTCACCGACTTGGGGATCGACTTGAGTTGGTATCCTTTTCCAGATAGACTCTTTTATCCTGAAGCCGATGAGGGAGCGCGTGCCGATCCGCCACATGGGGGCCAAGACCAGTCGGGGGGAGCCTGAATTATTTTTATCTTCCTTCGCTTTGTAATTTTTTGCTTTTTTCTTCTACTGCCTTCGGGCTTGTATTTGTACGCACTTCTTGAAATGAATAAAATACTCCTTTTTCGTATCTGATTCTTTACATGTACGATCGCCTTTGAATGTTTGCATGTGAATTTTTTACGAGTGTGTATATGATTGCTTCTGATGCCTTGTTCGCCTGACCGATTGTTTGAATGTTGAACGTATTGACATACTTGGAAATTCTTACATGTAAATATTGTCGAACAAAACCGATCGTCCTGCGTGTGTTTGAATGAAGCCGATCGGATACTGTCCCTTCCTTCCGATCGCATTTAGGAATAGCTCCACTTCTTTGCCCCTTGTTTTTGTTTACTTATTGTAAGTAAGGGAACAAAAAATAGTATGTTTGGTGAGCTATCTTCAGTTTTGCTGATTTTGAGAAACCGTGCGCGGTCGTGGAGTTCGATGGACCGACCTCCCTAGCCGTGTCTTTCTGTGCGAGGCACTATCACGCGACTCACTTTTTTGTTAGGGTCCTCCGTTAGGCTGCGCCCGCATTGTATTTAAACAAAAGGCGAGCGATCTTGGTCTGGAGGAGTCCTTGCATGGGGTGTCGTCGGTTTATTTGACTCCACGTCCGTGGCTTGTTAGCACTTTTCTACCTCGGGTCGGCATATTAGATTGCGACCCTCGACGGTATACGTTGTGATGGGGTAGGGACGCGCCGCCTTGTCCGGGTACATCATGTTAGATGATGTACTTTGAGGGCGCCCAAACGTGTCCACAGATTAGTTTGGAGGGTCCTTCGGCTACGCCCGCCTCGTATTTAAACGAAGGGCGAGCGATTGCAGCCCAAAGGAACCTTGCATGGACGAAGCTGTCGGTTCCATCGACCTCCAGGACCATGGCTGCACTGTTTCTACCTCAGATCGCCATGTTGAACGATGATCCTTGATGGTATACGTTGTGCCTGGTGGGGCGATCCTTGAATAGATGGGATAGAAAAAATCTCATTATATTCCTTGTACATTGGGTAGTTGAAACTGAATACAAAGTTTTCACGGGTAGTATTTCTTCAAATGTATGGCGTTCCAGGGATATTGGTCCGGAGTGCCATCAGGGTGTTCAAGTTCGTAGGCTCCCTTAGTTAGCCACTTAGATATCCTGAAGGGGCCTTCCCAATTCGGGCCAAAAACTCCTATGTGGGTCTGGACCTTTTTGAGGACTAGGTCGCCTACTTGGAACCTTCTTTCCTTGACCTTCGAATTGAAGAACTTCTCAGATCTCCTTTTGTGGACTGTGTTCTTCATTTTTGAGGTAAGTCGTCGTTCTTCGAGCATGTGAAGGTCGATCCGCCGGGCCACATCATTGTCTGTCGTCAACTCTTGTTCGGTTCGATGGCTGAGGACGGCTATCTCCGAGGGGACCACCGCTTCTGTTCCGAAGGCGAGGGCGAATGGGGTTTCGCCGGTTGAATTTCGGGTCATCGTTCGATAAGACCACAAAGCGTCTGATAGCTCGCTCGCCCATCATCCTTGCCTGGACTCGAGTCGTGCTTTAATCGTGTGTTTGAGGATTTTGTTTACGGCTTCTACCTGCCCATTCGTCTGAGGGTGGTAGGGGTCCGAGAACAACTTTTTGGTTCCCCACTTCTCGCAAAATTACATGACTTCTAAGTCGTCAAACTGCTTCCTGTTGTCGGAAATTATTGCCTGGGGCAGGCCGAATCGGCATATGATATTCTTCCAAATGAACTTGATCACTTGCTCTTGGACGATCTTGTTGAGTGGCTCGGCCTCAGCCCATTTTGTGAAATAATCGACGCCTACGATGACAAACTTACAGCCCCCTGGCGCTGTCGGCAAGAGGCCTATAAGGTCGATGCCCCATTGGGCAAAAGGCCATGGGCTGTACATTGAAGTGAGCTGCTCGGGTGAGAGCTTGATGTTTGGAGCCATCACTTGACACCTGTGACACGATCTAGCATAGGCGATCGCATCCTTCTGAAGTGAAGGCCAGAAAAAACCTTGCCTGGTTGTTTTATGGATGAGAGCTCGCCCGCCAGCGTGGTTTCCACAGATCCCGTCGTGGATCTCGGCTAAAACGAGCCGGCCTTTCTCCGGCGTAATGCACTTGAGGAGGGGATGGCCGAAAGCTCGCTTGTAAATCCGGTCATCCAATAGGGTGTATCTGGTCGCACGGAACTGGAGTTGGCGAGCTTTGATACGGTCGTCAGGGACCGTTCCGTCCTTTAAGTATTTGATGAACGGAGTCATCCAGTTTTCCTCGGCAACGGCAACTGTGGTAACCAGGTTTCTGTCGATCGCCGGCCTTGCTGATTTTGTGATTTGGATGTTAGAGAAATCGGCTGCCCCATCTGATGACGCTAACTTGGATAGGGCATCGGCCTGGGAGTTGTGCTCTCTCGGGACTTGTTCGATTAGCACTTCCTCAAATTTCGTGCATATTTCGGCGACCAATTCTTGGTATTTGACCATCTGTTCGCCGCGCGCCTCATATTCTCCCTTGACTTGGTTCACGACCAATAGGGAGTCCATGAAGATATGGAGGCGACGAACATCTAGGGCGAGGGCTAGATCGAGCCCGCCTACCAAAGCTTCGTACTCGGCTTCATTTTTGGTCGCACGAAACCCAAAACGCACAGCATTTGTGAAACTTTTCCTATCGGGGCTGATGAGGACAATCCCTGACCCTGCTCGCGAGTTGGTCGCCGAGCCATCCACGTATAGCTTCCAGGCAGGGCGGCCGATCTGGGTCGGACTGTGAGGGAATGTTAATTCCACCACGAAGTCTGCCAGAGCTTGGCCTTTGATCGCTATGCGAGGAGCGTACATGATACCGAGCGTACGTGATACCGTATTGGGCGATCTCCAGTGACCACTTGAGGAGTCGCTCGTTAGTGTCTGGACAGTGAAGAACTTGCCTTAGAGGGAGAGTCGTCAGAACCTCCACTTGATGTTCGAAGAAGTAAGCCCTTAGCTTGCGAACACTCATGACTAGAGCGTAAGCGATCTTCTCCAATGGTGTATAACGTGTTTCCGCGTCATGGAGCGCTTGACTAACATAGTAGATCGGCAAGTGCGTCTACCCCTCTGCTCGTACTAAAACAGCACTCAGCGCGACCTCTGAGGCTGCCAGGTAAAGGAATATCTTTTCACCGGGGATCGACTTTGCTAAGATCTGGGGGTTAGAAAGATACTCCTTGATTTTGGCGAACGCTATTTGACTCTCCTTTGTCTATGTGAACTTCTTGTTCTTTATGGTCGCCAAGAAAGGCTTGCTTTTATCGCCGAGCCGAGATATGAAACGGTTGAGGGCGGCTAGACAACCTGTGAGGCGTTGCACCTGCTTGACATTCCGTGGCTCCTGCATGTCGAGGATCGTCTGAATCTTGGTGGGGTTCGCCTCGATCCCCCTTTGGCTCATGATGTGCCCCAGGAACTTTTCCAGAGTCCACCCCGAAGTTGCATTTCTTGGGGTTCAGTTTCATGTTGAACTTCTCGAGGATGGCGAACTTCTCGGCAAGGTCGTTGAGGTGGTCTTCCTTCTTGAGGCTTTTGACCACGATGTCGTCAATGTAGACCTGCATGGTCTTGACGATCTGATTGGCGAACATTCCGTTGACTAGACACTGGTAGGGAAATATATGTCTTTTTCCGAATGGCATTCTTCAAGCCGAATGGCATTCGGACCCAAAAGTATATGTCTTTTTCCGTGTGGAAATATGTGTACTTTATGTCTTTCTCCGCCATTGGGATTTGATGGTACCCGGCGAAGGCATCCATGAACGACATCATTTTGCAACCTGTTGTACTATCGACCAGGTGATCGATATGAGGCATTGTAAAGTGATCTTTTGGACATGCCGCGTTGAGGTCGGTGAAGTCGATGCATAACCTCTAGGAGCTGTTTGGCTTTTTGACGAGCACCGCGTTGGCTACCCATTGTGGTTCGTATGTAGCTACTCCGATTAGTTTGTTGTTGAGTAGCTTTTTGACTTCTATGTCGAGCGTTGCGTACTTCTCAGGACCGAATTTCCTATGTTTCTGGTGAACAGGCTTCCTTGCCGGGTCGATCTTTAGATAGTAGCAAGCGTGTTCAGGACTTATGCCAACCATATCTTGATGCGACCAGGCAAAGACTCCGATGTTCTAATGTAGTAAATTGATCAGATCCTCTTTTAATTCACGGTCGATGCTTGTCCCGATCTGTAATTCCCACTCCGGGCGAGCCGGCTCTATCGTTATACTCTCCAACGGGGACGGTCGCCTCTCGTTTGGAGCGATTTCAAGACTTGGCTCGAAACCGATCCTTGGCTCGATGTCGAGACTTGGCTCGAAACCGATCCTTGGCTCGATGTCGTCTGTTAATCGATGTGAGATGGCGTCCTCTGAGTCGGGTTGGTACGATGTGCTTGGCCCGTCGATCTCCACGGGTTGATTGTCGATCGTTTCAATGTTACACATAGCATGGGAAGTATTGAAAGAAGTTACGACATTGGAGTAATTCAAACATTTCTTTGCCATTAGCTGATCTCCTTTTACAGTAGCGACCGTCCCATCGGCAGTGGGGAATTTGATATAGTAAAAGAAAGATGAGGCGACCGCCTCAAAGGTTTCTAGAAATGGACGACCAAGGAACCCATTATAGATGCTGGGCCTATCTATGATTACAAAATTTAGGTTCCTAGTACTCCTAACCTTGGGATCGTAGTAACATGTTAGCTCGACAGAGAGCTTGATCCTTCCGTAGGCTTGGACTGTGCTGTCGCCGAACCCTTGAAGCACGGTGTCGAACGGCTTGATGAACCTGGTCAGGTTGCCGAGCTGGTCAAGAGCGGATTTGAATATGATGTTGCAGAAGCTGCCATTGTCAACCAGCACGTGATCGACCATTTTCCCAAGGATACATGCAGAGATCACCAATGCATCATCTTTGGGGTACTGCACTCCCTCCCTATCCTTGTTGGAGAAAGTGATGAGCGCGTCTTTGGAGATGGTCGGCTCTGGGGGTACCACGACATGGACCCCGGTGAATGCCCTCAGTTCGGCCTTTCGCTTTCTGTTTGACATGGTGGAAACCGGGGAAAGGCCCCCGAGGTTTCCACCTCCCGCCTGAAGCATATTGATCCGGCCGCCAGGGTTGATCGGAGGAATTGATTCGTCGAAATACTCCAGCTCGTTTTGCACGATCCTGGCGACCGGATTGGGAGGGATTCCCTTGTTTTGTCGGCGCTCGTGCCCTCCGGTCCTCTCTGTCCGCGGTTCTAGCTTGGAGACCAAGTTGTCCAATTTGCCTTCCTCAAACAGTCGCCAGAGTTGTCTGAGGAGGTCGAGGCATTGGCTGGTGTTGTGGCCGGGACTCTTGTAGTAGGCACAGAATTTGATGCGGTCTAGATGACCGTGGTCCCTTATCGGCTTTGGTTTGTTAAGCCACTCGCGCCCCTTGATGGCATTAAAGATGTGGGCCGGAGATAAGTTGAGGTTACGGAGGAGGTGAACCTCCACATCCTCGAAGGCTTTGAACTCACCAGGCGGCTTTGCGACCGCCTTTCTGGTCTTGGCGACCGCCTTCTTATGGATGTGGGATGGCGTCTTCCCTTCTCCGGCAGATCCTTCACCTAAGCGGAGGGTGAGCATCCTCTACCTGGCCAGGAAATCCGCGGCCCTGACGCGGAAGACCGAGTACGTCGGGGGGTGTCCTTTGTGAGGTGCTTGAACATGGGCGAGTGGCCGTAGAATCCCCCTAGGACTGAGTAGAGAGCGAGCTCGTCGCTAATGGGCTCACCGGTGAGGACTATTTCGTCTACCTGGTCGATGTAATCTTCATCGGGCTCGTCCTTCCCCTACCTGATTTTTCAAAGCTTCTCAAAGCAATTGATTGAGCGAGGTGGTAGTGATATGTACCACCTGTGGGTGAGGTCGACAAGAGTTAATGGGAACATTCGACATTTCGTCGCATCTGAAGCTCCGCATCCGGTCATATAAATCCGGAATTTTCTCAAGTGGGTCTCCGGATCCGATCTCCCTTCATATAGAGGTGTCCATGGGGGAGCAATCTTTGGTTGAACTGGGGCGAGCTCGATCTGGACCGCGAGTGGCTCACTCGGTCCAGCGATCGATCTCCTGACGCCTACCCCAGTTTCTAGGAGCGCCTTCATTTCGTTGAGCTGGCACTGCATGTCGGCCTTCGTCGTAGCCTGACTGCTCGCTGATTGTCTCCCGAAGCGCGAGCCAAGGCGATCATGCACCGAACCCCTGGCCCCATGGTGAATGATGAGTTCTCTGCCAGCGGGCTCATTTCTTGGGCGAGTGGGGGCCCGCTGACCGGCTTGTCTTCTGGGAGTCGGATATGCCGAACTCCTGGTAATGGATTCGGACTCCGATGTCTCCCGGCTGGGGCCCGAGTGCCCTGGTCGCCATGAGGGATCGCTCCCTAGGCGGCTGAAGACGGAATCATCCCGCCTTACGAGAGCCTTCTCCTGCGGCTCGGGGCTTTCTGTCGATTTCTCAACATATATCCCCTTGAGCTTCCGCTTGCCTGCTCGGTGGATGGTTGACGGAGTGATGGTGGGCTAGTCGCATGCCCTCCGTCGCTCCCTCAGGATGGATATAGCCTCCTCAATCTGTTCCACGGTCTGGAACTGATCGAGTGAGAGGCTAGGACCGTCACTCGGGGGCGGGAGTGAGAGCCTAGCGTCATCGCGGTCACCTTCCGCCGTGGGATGGGATTCGGTCCGGGCCGGAATGAGAGTTCCAGCAGATCGCAGGGTGGCTCTTTTGGAGGTCGTGGCAGATGTCATGTCTCTGAAGGCTTTTCTTTGAAGAACAATGAATGTTTCTTCAAGTATATGTCCGGAGAACAGTGAGTGTTCTTCGAGACGGTTGGAATAAAAATGAAGGTTAAGAGGGGTGCCCCTTCTTCTACCGCCAATTGTTGTTACCCAAAATATTATCCGGAGATGATATTGCTGGAATGATCGAGTAACAAACAAATGCGAGAACACTTCCGTGGGAAAATAAATAACACAAGATTTGTCGGGGTTGTTAATCCCGGGCTTGAATGCTCTCGCGAGATGTTATTAATATAGATACTTTGGAGTACAAATATTAATGTTAGAATCTATTACAATGAGTGTAAAGACTTCTAGTTATCTAAGCTGTAGAACGTAAAGATTTCCGGAAGAACCAGATATGAAGCTCTGTGAGTTCTTCCTTTTGATGTTCTGTAAGTGTGTATGAATATCACTATGAATGTGTAAGTAATTGCCAGATGAGTCTCTTTTCTCTCTCTGTGCGTTTTTTACTTGTATTCACGATGATTTTATGATCATGCTAGGCCACTGTTGTAAGCCTCCTATTTATATGAGACAAGGTTGCTGGGTCCTCTCCGGCGATCGCGGGCGACCGCCGTTTTCTATATTAGAATAAGGTGGGTGATTGTCCCGTCACGTGGGGCTGTTCCCTTAAAGTCCGAGGCTGCTGCTGGCAGCCAGCTGTGCGAGCCAATGGGAAGCCTGCACGCGTCCTGAGTCGCTGTCTGGGGAGGACCCACTTTGTACCTTTCGGCGGGCTTGTCGGTAGGTGAGGTAGGTGACAGGCTGGGGTCAAAGGCCTTATCTTGCGGAGCCTTTTGTGGATCTGCACGTGGGTCTCCATCCAAGGTTCGGTCTTCGATGACTTTGAAGGATATTGGATTCATACGTGGCACGAGACGATCGTCTATGGTCGGACATCATAGACGATCTCCAGATACCAAAAGACGATCTCCGTGGGTGCCGACTGCTGGGTGTTTGCCCAGCGTATGTCTTTTATAGTTGGCTCTCAGACCATAATGCCGATCGCCATCGAGGCATATTAATTGCCGCACAACAAAGAACACTTTGAAGGTTGACTTGGAATTAGTGTTTTCAACTAGATGTTATCGTAATCTCGAGTTGTGTATTCCTAATGGATTATCAATTGTGTTGATGGTGTTTTGTTGGATTGAATCACTCTTTTGGAGGTTGGTTTTTGATACAATTGGGATTGGTTGTAAATAATGGGAGACTGTTTACAAAGTATTTGTCAAAATGCCCCAATGAGTTTGGAATTGTTGTATCAACCTCTTGTAGTGGTTATGATCATAATTGATGCGTATATTAAGCGAATTGTTGGCAATTGTGTTATTCAAGGTTGTTCGAGCGACCGATACCTCCATTAAGGACGATTGTTCGAGGAAGGACATTATTCACCGGTATTTGAGGCAAGTTAATTCTTGCTTGGTTAAAAGGATAATCATTCCTTTCGTTGTTGATCATTCATACGTATAATTCATGTTTTTTATTAATCATATTGGGACTTGCAATTATCATACTATCATTCAATTCACGAGGAACAACGGTTCCCATCATTTCATTTGAAGCTATCACTCCTTACGTCATTAGTTCACCTCGGTGAGTCATTCTTGACCCTTGTCGGTTCTATTCATTGTTCTTCATCAGAGTCGCTCTTGCTCGTGTGACCTTCTGGGTTTGTATTGCGTTTCGGATAGTATATGTGTGGAATTTTTAGTCGGGCACATTAAGGTCATTGTGTTTGTAGGGATCCGGACACATTGGACTGTGCACACGGTAACGTGCCTCCGTGAGACAAATTAGGCCACATTTTGTGGGTTTTTATGTAGGACGTCGGGCACTCGGAAAGCTTGTGCACTTGCACATCCCATTCGTGGCGTACTATGATGCCCATCATTCAACTTAATTTAATAACTCATTCATGTGATTATTGTATTTTGTTCAACTCTTGAGGATTGTTGTTCTGTGTAACTGACCCCGTTTGGGGATGTTGTTTAGGTCATGGCAAGGCAAAAGCACGGGAAGAGAACGTTGATGGCAAGGAGCCCCAGTGATACTAGTAGGGGGGCCCAGTCTGTCCATTTGTTCATGCTTATTTGATTTGTATTTTCCGCTGCAGTTCCGTTTGGATTTCATTTTATTCAGTGTTGTATATTTTATATTCATATGAAATATACATGTATTCTGTATTTCCTGGGTGTGTTGTATTTGAAACTCCTCATCGGAGTAATTGGTAATATAATATGGTTCGGTACTACAATTATATTAACTAATTCATTAATTTTCATTCGCCTGGTGGGTCCCAGTTGGGGGTTCACGGCACTGTAATATCCGCCTCGTTTGGGGTGTTACAGCGGCCAACCCGGACACGACTTGGCATGGACGGAAGGACTTCGGGAACGGGCTGAGCCTCCGCCTTATTAATGATGCCCTCAGGCTCGGTCTCTTCCCTTTTTCACTTGGCCCCCGCGTGCTTCCTCCGCTCGGCGGCCTCGGCAGCTGACCTTTCCACATGCTGCGCGGCGGTTTCTCTCCTCCCAGATGCAGCCCGGACCCTTGAAACTGGAAAAGAAAGGAGAGATTAAAAAAAAGAAAAAGAAAAAGAGAAAAATAAGAAAAAAGTACCTGATTCGGACATATTCGGGTCGGTGGATCGAAGATCGGCGGCCCAGAGATTCTCCTCGGTAGCAAGAAGGTGCGACTTCCTCTGCTCGGGGGAAAGCTCCAAAAGCTTCTCGATCCGGTCGTCGAACTTAAAAGATGTCTCCTGCGCTGGAATGCGACCTGCACAGGAAGCAGATGATAAGCATTAGACAAAGAAGGAACAGAACAAAAAACACAACACTTACGCATTTTTGCAATAAAGTGCACAGGGATCCGAAGCTCCGCGTCCACGACGCCGGGCTCGAACTCATACACTGAGCTCCTCCAAGATCCCCCGACGTAAAACTATTGCTCCTTCCATCTATGTATGGTCTCCGGCACGTCCACCACCTCCTTATGCATAGCATGCCGAGCTGTTAAATAAAAGTAGCCCTAGCTGGATCTTCCGACCGACCTCCATAGGAAGAGGCTATTAAACTCCTCAAAGGTGGGCTCGGGCCAACCGTGCTGGTTGAAGAGGACGAAGAAACCCACCACCCAAGCCCAGGAGTTGGGATGAATCTGGGCAATGAAAAAGCCCCACTGCCTCAACCATCGGGATAAAGCTAAGGGGAGTGGGAACCTCTGCCCCGCCAATAGGGAGCGACAATATACCGCCGTGCAACCGACAGGCGGAAGGTGAGGCCTCTCCTTGGGATACGGGACGAACATCCGCACTGCCGCCGGGATCTTAAACCGCCGCCGCCAGGCCACCAGTTGCTCCTCCGTAACGGCGCTGCGGATCGAGGCTGAGTCCCATTCCGCCCCCACGTAAAGGGCCGGCCGAGGCTGAACCCAGGTCGTCTCAGGCTCAACTTCTCCTCCTCCATCCGAAGCCTCGCCGACCGCCGTTAATGATGCCACCACCTCCGCTTCCTCAGATCCCGGCGACCTCGCAACCTTGCCGCCGCCCTCCTCACCACTCCAGTTGACGGGAGTCCCCCCTAGGGACAAATCCGCCACCCCCGCGCGGTCCGGCGACACGGTCAACTCTGCCGCCCTCTCATCCCCCAGAATCGACATCTCGATTTGAAAGAAAAGAAAATAAAGGGAAACAAGAAGAAACTCACCAGACTTCTCCCTGCAAAAAAACTCACAAAATTGGCGAAGAGAGAAGAAGAAAGGAGAAACCTTTTATTTATAGGGGAACCAGGCATTAAATGCTAGGCGCGTGGCACGTAGATTTGCATTGAACCATCGCGAGAACTAAGGGCGCGTGGACGCATCACCAAATCGAATCTGGCCACGTGTCCCTCATCATGACATGAAGATGCAGAAATCGAACCAACACGTCTCTTGAAGAGACATCCCTTCAAGAATCTTATCCTCCTTAACAAGCCAGCTCAGCCTAACTACGAAGCGACTCCAGCCCCGACCACCCGGCACGGCCCTGGACTCGAGGGCCCTTGTTGATAGTCCATCCATCTTGGCGTCCACATAAGCACTCCCCGCCAGCTCAACCGTCCCGATTGAGAAGACCAGAAGACAAAAGAAACGATTTTCGGGTCGACTGGCCGAGCAGAGCAACGAGGAGGACCGAGTATGCATCAAATTTACTCCCGAGTCCGCTAAAAACCGGACCGAGCAGAACCGTCGGGGCCGACCCAATGACCAGGCCGAAAGGGCCGACCAGATACGGGATAAATATGCTCCAAAACGCCATCATGACACGACCGATCAGAGCAACGGGAGACCCGAGGGCCGACCCCAGTATCGGCCACAACGGATAAACCACGCCAAAAGCATGCGGAACAGGCACACAGGACATGCGGGACAGGCACACAGGACATCTAAATGATTGACCACATCCATACTCCTGTATACCAGTTCGACTTGTCACCGTATCCACTGACATTCCATCGAAAAACCACATGATAGAATTCTAAAATATTAATGTATAAATTCCAATAAAAACTCATTTTTCCTCTTATGGCTCGCAACGTCGACCATTATCCCATCCTGGACCACCTCAACTATGCTATGACAAAATATTAAATAATCAACAAATCAAACACAGAGAAAGACTACCCGAGAAGTCTCATTTGAACAAGTAAACCAAAACTCTAAGAGGCAGAAATGAAATAGATAAATGATTGATAAAGTGTTTTACAAATCTCGGGAGTTTTAGGAAACAAAAAAGCCTTTTGAAACATTAGGGTCTCAGCCTGTATCTCGTTCCGCATTACAAGAAGTTTAAAAGTAGGAAACCTTTTTCGGACCCCAAGTCCTGAGTTATAAAACTATTTCAAAATCGATTGGGTCTCAGCCCAAAAAACCATTTTACATAAAACATTCGTAAAACATTTTGAAAAGTATTATTTTCAAATGCTCAAAAACAGTTCATATATCTCAAAATGAACTAACATGACTACATGTTCCTCTCAACTATCCACAACATTTCTCCTAAATGCACAACTCCGTTCCAAAACTTAACCGACATATTGATTTCCAAAATCACAACTTCTTAAGATCATCAATCCTGTCCCAAGTCTGTCACCTTATTCCGTAACGCATAATATTATACTGAATCTCAAAGCATATCAACTTAGACCGGCAATAAATCTCAATGCAATTTAAGAATCCAAATACTTACAGATCGTGAAGCCGGCGATTCCCCGTGATAGTGGCACATGTCTCGACTCAATAAAATACTCGACACCAATATTTTCAAAACACACATTTTTCAAACTCGGTTCAACTCGAGAACACAACACAGCTCTATCTGAAGAAACACGTTAACACCATTTGGGAAAGTTTACAACAACCGTAGTACTACATTGATAAATCACATAACGCACAAGTCCGAGTGAACAACAAAAACCCAGGGCTCTAACACTTGTCAACCGACAACTCGAAAGACACGACAAAAGCGCGACCCAACTCGACCCGACTGCCTAGGTTTTCACAACCTAAGCTCCGATACCATATTCTGTAACACCCCCAGATCCGACCGGGAATATTACAATGTTGTGGGCCCCGAGACGGAACCCACAAGGCTGAAAGAAAGATTTACAAACATTTACAAACGCCTAAGATGCGAACGACGGTACTATCTTTAAAAACATTCGAAGACTTAATAAAATCTGTTTATCAAAACCGTCGTAAAAATCTCATTTGAAACCACAAGGCCCGAAATGCCCAAAACTCAACAGTTTAAAAACATATGTTAAGCTATCGCTTACACGTACCAACAAAATAGTTTAGGAAACGATTGCAAAGTAACCTAAGTTACCAGATACCAAAAGGCCATTTAAAAAATACTCACGCATCGGAAATAGACAAATAATTAAAATACTCTAGCAACGGAATACAAGAACTGATCAGGAAACTCAATTCATAAATACATGCCCTAGCCAGTATCCTCCAGGAAGCTCATCTCTTCACGACCTCTACAAGCTCGATATCCAATATCCTAAAAATAAAGCCCACGACGGGGTCAGCCATAATACTCAACAATGATAACAATCACATCACGTCAATAATTACATACCAATGAAAAACACTAAGTAAGAATACTACCAATGTAATCTTACCGTCATAACTTTACCAAACTCGTAATAATTCTCATCAGAATAACCATTATCGCAATGCACATCTCGTAGTCTCGATTAATCAATTAACTCAAATATAACGTCCATACGGTACCTCAAGCAATACCCAAAATTCTCAAAACATCATCATAACTCGCAATACGGAAATATACCAACTCTGACCAATTCGATCCATCGGAAATAAACATCATCAAATCTCAACACAAAAATCGATTGTCCATCCCAGGACAAGAACCAAGAAGGAAAATACGGAACATACCTTAGGATACACAATGCCACGGCGAATCACATCAGTCTAATCCAAGATCAGATCAATACAACATACAGACATGGTCCTAACACAAGACCTACAAATGCATACTCATATGACAACGTCAACATGATCACATCAATAACAACAATGTATACTTATGGCAAACCCATAATATACATATGCACAACAACAACACATGGTAATCCGATGATCCAGCGTTCACTGCCTAGATCCCACGATGAATCCGTTAGACCAACCATGGTGGAAAAACCTGTCTGATGATCCATCACACGCTAGCATAGATACCAAAATGATCCCGTCGGACCAACCCTGGTGGACATATGACAACAATGCACAACTGCACAAAACAACGATATACAATGCACGACAACAACAATACACAAATGCATGACAACAATGATACACGAATGTATCACAACATGATCGACACAAATGACAAAAATGATTAAAATGCTTGCTCCGAGTCCTTCGAGAGCAATCTCGATACCTAAACCATCACCAACCATTATTCTGAATATTCGACGATCCAAAATGTCACGGATTGCAGATAATTCACATCTTCATCTTTATCACAATGTATCCTCGATACCCAAGTATACCAATAAGAAATGTAAATCATATACATTATGATTTAACTCTCAAAGATCAGAAAACCACATAAAATCCAAATCTCCAGAGTTCACAATTATAATCATTGCTATACGAATTATAAACGAATGAAACTGAAAAAACCAAACCACACCAAACATACCCAGTATATCCCACCCAGAGCAGGGTCTGGGGAAGGTAAGATGTACGCAGACCATGCCCCTACTTATTACGGTAGGTAGGCTATTTTCGTGAAGACCCCCAGCTTAGTGCACAGCAGAATCTTGTGTGATAAATACAAAGGAAAACATATGATTCGAAAAAGCTCGAGACCGTACCTGAGCCCATGGCTTAATCCACATGGGACTTACCTAAGCGGGATTTGGTCACTTCACTCCCGATGAATGCTGCTCTAACAAAAGAGAGGTTGATTCTGCGGACATCTCCCTATCAAAAATACACCACACGCAAAGACAATATGATAAAATATACAATAAAAGTAAAAATGCAATGCTCAAGGTCAAAGCTAACCGAGATAACCCAGCCCTGAGGCTCTCAACTACAGCACTGCTCCCTACAAAAGAATCCACAACTCGGATCTGGCGCCTCCAAGCGGACCTATCAACATTCATGGTCTCGGAAAGGTTTAAGGCCTTCAAATCTAATCTCAGTTGCTCGTCCCACGTCCTCCTCCGTCTGCCTCTCCTCCTCTCCCCGACAACCAATAAACTCTCGACCCTCCTCACCGGAGCAGATGCTTGCCTCCTGTGGATGTGGCCAAACCATCTCAATCTCCCTTCCCTAACTTTCGCTGAAATGGGCGCCACTTCCAGCGCGTTCCTGAAAACCCCGCTCGCGATTCTATCTAATATTGTGCGACCACACGACCAACGAAACATTCTCATTCCATCCACTTCCAACTTGCTCTCAAGAGACTTCTTCATCGCCCAACATTCGGAGCCATACAACATTGTAGGTCGGATTGCCGCTTTATAGAATTTACCCTTCAACTTTAGAGGGACTTTCTTGTCGCACAGGACCCATGTCGCTGCTCTCCACCTTAGCCACCCCGCCTTGATGCGATGCGTGACATCATATTCACACTCACCTTCCTTCTGAATGATCGAACCCAAATACTTGAACTTATCCATACGAGGTACGATCTGATCCGCAATCATTACCTCTACATCTTCCTCGTTGGCCTCACCACTAAAGTTACACCAGAGATACTCGGTCTTAGACCGGCTCACACGTAAGCCCTGGGATTCTAACTTATCCCTCCAAAGCTACAACTTCGAGTTCACCTCCCTCCTCGACTCCGCCACTAACACAATCTCGTCAGCAAAAAGCATGCACCATGGGATGCCATCTTGAATCCCTCGCGAAATGACGTCAAGGATTAGAGTGAAGAGAAGAGGGCTTAGCGCCGACCCCTGGTGTCGCCCTATCTCAACTGGAAAATACTGGGTGTCAAGTAATAACTTGCCTCAATATCGATAAAGCTGTTACCAATTCCTTGCTATCGTCTACGAACTCCTCAGCCCCGACCAAAGCAATATACGAACATTCTCGAATACGACCGCAAAGCATGGTTCTAATCACTAATCAATAATCTCAACCTATTATAATAATCGATAAACAACAAGTTCGATAACAATCAACAATCGATATAACCAATTCACAAACCCAATGTCTCAACAATATCTCGATTAACCACTAGTCTGAATAATCCAACTAAATCCATTACGAACTCATAACCGTAATACAATTATGTACACTGTCTGTTGACATAGCGCACGTTAATCACTTAACGTAGCGTGCATTAAGTCGCTTCCGTTAGCATGCGCTAAGTCACTTCTGTTAGCGTGCGCTAGCCAGTAACACTAGCGTGCGCTAATGACATGCAGTTGCATGAAATTCATATACCGATCAACATATGGCGATTACGAATACGAGTGTAAAGGAAATCATACTCCAAGATCAATCACAATCTTTCCAGATTTAATCTCGGTATCATAATCACATGATATATACCATTAATCAATCATCAATCAACATGACTTAATCCTAGATATGAACATTCCATATTCGTATCTAAAACACTGATAATTCAACATACAATCGTCTTGCTATGGTATATTCATCAATAAGTTCTTCAAGAACACCAAGTGATTCGAAACCATGTTCATAATCATCAAAGCAACATAATCTAACATTCTTTAACATGTAAATAATCATACGATTCATAATCCAAGTCATATACATCCATTAAACCTCATATAACATCATCACATGATAATCCAACATACTCCCTCCCAGGTAATCATCCTTTAAAATGAAACACTAACAAAGGGATATGAAAATTACCTTGTAGACGAACCATGAAGAAGAACAATCGAACTCCATTCCAAGAATCATCAATAATCTTCACGAATAAGGCTTTAATCCATGCTCTCCATCTTAATATTATTAAGAACGATCATCTCTCAGTGTTTGGAACCTCAAACTTCTCTCTAAGAACTATCTCTATCGAAATAAGGGAAGAAATGGCCGAATGAACATAATTCACATCTGCAATCATATATATACTAACTGTTATTAGAGTGCGCTATCTTCTCAAAATAACGTGCGCTATCGCAGTCCAGAGGCTACTGCCTTGCTTTATACAATGATTTACGTACGCAATTCCCATGCAATAGCGTACGTAAACGCCTCTGTTTAGCATACACAAGTGTCCGTCCATAGCGTGCGCTACTCATAGTTGACTCGTTTGTCTGTATGCTCCAAAGACGAGTCCGCACGCCGAAAGCATCTGACAAGGATAAGATTCATTTTGGACCGATCTGATATTAGTGTACACTAACAATATGCATTAGAGTGCGCTAATCCTTCGTAGCAAACATCCGTTGACATTATTGGAACATGCGCCGAAAGTAGCCCGGTCCACACGTAGATTCCTTCCGATCTGTTCTACACTAGCGTGCGCTAACTTTTGCTTTTAGCGTGCACTATGCTTAAATATTAGCGTGCGCTAATAAGGCTATACTTGGCCATTTTCACCTATCCTTGTCCAACATCTCAACATACTAGATACAAACATACGGCATACTGGATACATATACTCAACATATTATATCCTTAAATGCAATTGTCGACCAAATACGACAATTATACCAATACTGACATCTCAGTCCTTTATTTATTTAATCCATACTGTACAGATTCCACGTTGTACAACATAACTCGGATAAAATAATATTAAACAACAGTAGAAGAAATTCTGGATATTATAATTGTCATATTGAGAGTTATGTTTGTATTAAGTAGGACAGATTAATTAGTGACTCATTTAATTATGATCTGAGCATAGAATTAAGGTCTTTTCTAATCTTGTTACACATCTCCCACTATTTTTATCCGAATAACACACTCCCCTGTGAAATCCGTAAGTATCGTTCGCTCTACTTCATAGTGGTGATCGAGTTCTTTATAAATCTTAATAGAGGGCAACCGAACAGGTTTCTAGTCCATTAATTTTCATAAAGTGGTGTCCAACACCAACCCATCTAATGGATGATTCGATCTTCTTTTTCCCCTTGTTCACTCCCCTCAACCTATACGGTTTCTATGGTTCGTGAACAAGTTAAGTTTATACCATGGACGCGAATCAGTTTCACAATTGAATCTTATCCGGCAACCGAACAGGTTTCTAGGGATAAAATTTGCTCCAACTGAAGGCATCCAATGCGCTCCCGGTAATTTATCCATCCTCCCTGAATGACTACCCCGATAACTCGGAAGCATAGCACATTCGGTTTGGATTTCAATTTTCCGAAAGCTCAATGGAGGGAAGGAAAACCTTGAAACCTTATAAACTTAATAATTTGTCGTGGGAGAATTTTTGCGATTAATGTTACACTTTGAACATTAATTCAATTAAGCGCGTTTGAGAATTCATACAATATGAATAAACATTCACAACCTAGTTGCTACCAACATGTAGTTCATGGACCATTCCTAGAATCAAAAACTCCGTAATCTAATTACAAGTCTTCGGTCTTGAATCTTCGTATTTTCGAACGGATCTTCATCCGGTATTCGTCATTACATATAAATTTTACATTGAAAAATTGCATCCTAGATACAAATATTTTTAGTAAAATAATAGGCTCAAAACAGCCTTTACATCCCAATCGAATAAAACCGAACGATTCAAAACTAAGTCCATGAACTACATTCCCATTCAAAAGCATTCATCCAATAAATACTATATAAATGGATTGCGTAGAGATACATTTATCCGATCAACATATAAAGAATAAATAGAATCGATCTAATCAATTCACACAATCGGTAATATGAAAAACGTTGAAAATAATTCGGTCGTAAACAAGTATTCTAATCAATCAATACTCCCTTATAAAATGAAATACCATAAATAATTTAATCATATTAAATCCAATTTAATACACGGGGGATTAATTTTCTGGAATACACGAAAAATTCGAGCCGGTACGAAACTGCCTGCCGGACACGGCCTGTGCCGACTGGCATGGTTGGGTTGTCTCGACAGTCTCCCATACTGTCTGCCGGACACGGCCCGTGCCGAATGGCACGGTCGGGTTACCCCGACAGTCTCCGAGACTAGCCTGCCTGGCACGGCCCGTGACGAATGGCACGGTCGGGTTACCCGGCAGTTTCCTACCCCTTGTCCGAAAAGTCGTCCAACGACGATTCGGGGCTAGATTTTCAACCGGATATCCAATATCAATATTTCCGACTTTCATATCTATAACATAAATCACATTTCCCAGAAATTAAAGATTTATATTTAGACACAAACTTACAAAAAATACAACTACAATGAATGAAAACATACACCACGATTATGACTATAAATGATTCCAAATCATTCACCATCCAATCAAGCATTCCAAATGCAAAATATCATATATACGCTCGCAAGACCTACGCTACGATACCATTGTTGGGATTCAGTGCCTATAAACGAAGGCCCAGTGGAAGCGATAAAACAAAAATTAATTCGATCCGAATCCCTACGAGGATCGATCGAGCTACGTATATACGAATATAAAACGAAGCATAAAAAGATACGAGAAAACATACTCTCGTAGTCCGTTGATTAAATGGTGATATCCGAGAAAGTGTTTCCCCAAGCTTTAGGCGATCTCCCTACGATTCCAATCCGCTCCAAGCTCTTGGATGGTCCAATGCCGAAAGTACCGCGTCTCTACTTGCCACGCGTCGGAGAAACGAACGGAATGACCATACCTCGTTATCCTCCAAGGATACGGCTAGAACAAGGTTATAGGAGCTAATCTAAAATGTGATTATAACACTCCAAGTGTATAACTAATAATCTCTCAATATGTCTTGAATTTTCTCCAAGAAAAAACTCAAGATTGAAGAAGATGAAGAAGACTTGGAGAAAATGGTTTCTCTCTCTCTCTCTCTCTCTCTCTCTCTCTCTCTCTCTCTATCTCTCTCTCTCTCTCTCTCTCCTTGCATGAACCGTGAAAATGCTCGAAAGAAGTTGGGAGAATGGAGTCAAGTCTTCATCATATATAATACACTAACAGCCCACAAATACAACTCATCTCACATGAGAGATTCCCTACAAAGTCATTGTCATCCATTATAAAATGGACACAAAAGACCAAGAGGGGAGTAGGTGAAAAGGGGCGGCTATCATGAAGAAATCAAACGAGTTTGGTTCGTTTCGGACTCCCAAGAGTCCAAACAGATAAACTTCAATTCCATTCCGATGTATTTATATCAATTAATTAATTCAATTAATTAATAATATCAAATACATAATAACATAATTAATTTCTCCAAGAAATAATTATATTCATGAATTATATTAATCACCCAGTAATTTATTTAATTCATTAGGCTGTAAATTAATTTATCCAATAAATCAATTTAGACATCCAATGTCCCAAAATTAGATATCTAATATCTAATATTTATAAAGAGAGAATTAGCTCGATTCATTTCGTCGTCAATCCTATTGCACGACTCGGTAGGTCCGTCTTAGTTAGCAATGGGAGGAACCAAAGAGTAGTAGCACCACCTAGCCAGCCTGACGGCCTACACTGTACCCCAACTCAGAACGAATGATAGGGATCATTCAAGAACCATTCTGCCGTGAATACCAGTATACGTATAAACCCTTCTTTCAAAAATCCCTATCAAGTTATAGGGTCACGGTCAGTAGCAGTACGATGAGAGTTGTAAGCTGTGTTCGGGGGGGTTATTGTCTATCGTTGGCCCCTATCGTAGAATCAGTCGGGGGGCATGAGAGGCGGTGGTTTACCCTGCGGCGAATGACAGTGGTTCGAGCTCGCTTATCTCCAACTCACGAACTTAGCCGATACAAAGCTATATGATAGTACCAAATTTTTCCGATTCGGCGATTCGATCTATGATTTCTCATTCGTGGACATTGATAAGATCCATCCATTTAGCAGTACCTTAGGATGGCATAGCCTAAGTATAAGTAAGGGCAATAAGGGCGAGGTTCAAATGAGGAAAGGCTTACAGTGGATACCTAGGCACCCAGAGACGAGGAAGGGCATAGTAATCGACGAAATGCTTTGGGGAGTTGAAAATAAGCATAGATCCGGAGATTCCCGAATAGGGCAACCTTTCGAACTGCTGCTGAATCCATGGGCAGGCAAGAGACAACCTGGAGAACTGAAACATCTTAGTAGCCAGAGGAAAATAAAGCAAAAGCGATTCCCGTAGTGGCGGCGAGCAAAATGGGATCAGCCTAAACCGTTAAAACGGGGTTATGGGAGAGCAATACAAGCGTCGTGCTGCTAGGCGAAGCAGCTTGACTGCTGCACCCTAGATGGAGAAAGTCCAGTAGCGGAAAGCATTACTAGTTTACGCTCTAACCCGAGTAGCATGGGACACGTGGAATCCTGTGTGAATCAGCAAGGACCACCTTGCAAGGCTAAATACTCCTAGGTGACCGATAGCGAAGTAGTACCGTGAGGGAAGGGTGAAAAGAACCCCCATCGGGGAGTGAAATAGAACATGAAACCGTAAACTCCCGAGCAGTGAGAGGAGCCAGGGCTCTGGCCGCGTGCCTGTTGAAGAATGAGCCGGCGACTCATAGGCAGTAGCTTGATTAAGGGAACCCACCGGAGCCATAGCGAAAGCAAGTCTTCATAGGGCAATTATCACTGCTTATGGATCCGAACCTGGGTGATCTATCCATGACCAAGATGAAGCTTGGATGAAACTAAGTGGAGGTCCGAACCGACTGATGTTGAAGAATCAGCGGATGAGTTGCGGTTAGGGGTGAAATGCCACTCGAACCCGGGAACCATAAGCCAAACAAAGCTTGTCACACCTTCCAAGACCACAGAAAGCAATGGTAGAATTGAAGGCTGAGAAGAGAAAGATAGGTACGAGGCCGTGGATTGGAGGAGTATGGCAAAAATGACTTCCTTCACATTGTGATTTTAAGAAGGTAAGGCCAATAAATCATTTCCTTTTTGGGGAAAAGTTTATGAACGGATCCCACTTGTGTCAAAGCCTTTGAGTTGAGATCGGCATTGAGCTCATAAAGGAGAGCTTGGCATGCGCCTTATCCAGTAATGAAGCTTTCCCCCAGCCCCGATTGGGAAATTCAGTAAGGGAGAGGATAATTCCATAGAAGCGATTTTGCACCCAAAAGGCATGCAAGATAGGTTGTAGAACCATGAGAGTTGTGCAGTAGAAGAGCCCCACCTATATTCTGACTAACTAAATAAGCCCAAATCAAAAAATAACCTTGGCATATGGGAGCTCTAACTGCCTTGCTGGAACCTTCCATACCCTGTCAAGTTCTTCAGCGACATGGTGAAGAAGAACAGGGCCGGCCCTGGGGGTAGGCCATGAGTGCGCCGGCCCAGGGCCCAGAGTAAAAAGGGGCCTAATTTTTTTTATATTGTCATAGTCCAGCCCATGAGCAGCCCAGCCCACACAGAATTTTTCTTTTTTTTTTCCTTAGCCCAACTAACACCCCGCAAGGAAGTAGAGGAAACGTTTGTAATTGTAAACAACACTACAGCAAAAAACCTTAAGGAAACAACAAACATCAGTACATCACTACAGCAAACAACCTTAAGAGTACATCAACACTGCGAGCCTACGAAGTGCGACCACTGTTCCCAACTCCAACAACAAACATCAGTACATCACTACATCAGTGACAACAGCCGCGGGGCTCGCGACCTAAGCAAACAATAGCAAACAAATTCTGGCGCCGCCGCGAGGAGCCAACCATCTGCCGCCGTCGCGAGGCCAATGAGCCATCTGCAGCCGCACGCCGCCGTGAGCCATCCCAGGGAAGCAAACAGGTGTTTGTTATGATTTTTAATTCCTAGCTTGTTTTGTTTGGTTTGCTAATTGCTATTTGTTGTTCTGATTTTTAATTCCAAACTCGTTTTGTTTGGTTTGCTAATTGCTATTTGTTAATTTGCTAGTGTTGTTGTCTTCGATCAAGATGTACCCTAAAAAATACAAATCTGGTGCTGAAAAACGAAAAAAAAAAAAAAAAGAAAACTAGATATAGAGTTTACAAAATCACAATACAGAGCTCTTGATAAATCTGTTTTCAAAAAAATTAGTGTAGCAATTGCTTACAGAGTTTTACTGACGGTGCCAGTGACTGTAGCATCAGCAGAAAGAAGTTTTTTAAAATTGAAGTTGATTAAAACCTACTTAAGGTCATCAATGTCACAAGAGATACCGAATGGTTTGGCAACTTTATCAATTGAGAAGGATATGTTGGATAAAATTGATGATAATGTGATTATATGTGATTTTGCATCTCAAAATGCTCGAAGAAACCGATTCTTGGGACGTTAGGAATCTTTGTTATATTTTCACTTGGGTTTGGTTTTATATACCTTAAGTTTTTGTAGTCTTTGTTATTTCTTTCAATGAATTAAGGAGAATTTTGCGCTACAAGGTTTTAATGAGGCTCATTGCACATTATCCCATTTTGCTTCAAAAAAATTTTGACGTTTATTATGTTAGATAAGGGGACCTATTTATCAGAGTTCGCCTAGGGCCAACGAAATGTCAGGACCGACCCTGAAGAAGAACATGACAAAATGACCGCATGCGAAGAGCTTCTGTCTTGCAAAGCGAAATACATAACACGCCTTCGATACCTGTCAAGAGGAAGCGGAGATAGGATTCACGAGTCGGGGAAGTATAGGGTCTGATTGACAAAAGTCCACGATGGTTTAGCAACAACTCCAAAATAGACCTAATATACCATAAAAAACTAAGCAAGAAGAAGGTGGGCCCGATAACCAATAGAAAAAGAAAGGCGGGGGGAAAGATATAGATCGGAATAAAGAAGGAACAGTAAGCAAAGGGCTGTAGCACAAAATGTACTTATAAGTAATTGCCTCGTAGATCCTATATCTATCTATATGCATAAGCAATTATGTGAAGAGAATTCTTATTTGTACAAATGGTACTTCAAATTTGGAACGACCATGAAGAAATTAACGATACTTCTTTATCTTTTGAGTTGTTCTGCCGGATCGGTCGCTCAAGATCTTTGGTTTCTACCCCGACCCGATGAAAAAAGTGGATCTTGTTATTTTAGACTCCTTGAGAATGATAAGGTATCTGGCTGATCGAACAAAGACAATTCTAAATAAAATAGAAAGTACTAATGAAACAAATTCTAATGCTAAAAGATCCCAAAAATGACAAATATTAAAAAGAAGAAATATTCAAATAATTTTTAAGTTACGCATTTTTTTGAAAGTTTTTATTGAAAAAGTATATCTTTGTATATTTTTATCTAGGATTAATATTCCGAAAACAAATATAAAATCTTTTCTTAAATTAATAAAAAAAATTATTATCATTTACAACATTATCATTTACAACACTGACGTTAATGTAAAAAAACAAGAAATAAAAAAAATGCAATTCAGTTTATTTCAAGGTCACTTGATATTAATAGTAAAAACAGTTCAAATAATTTTTATAACTTCGCATACATATCACAAGCATATGTATTTTACAAATTATCACAAATTCAAGTTAGTAATTCATATAAATTAAGATCTATTCTTAATTATCAAGAGCTCCCCCTTTTTTCTTAAAACTAAAATAAAAGACTTTTTTGAAAAGAGAGGAATGGTTTTTTCAAAATTTGGGAATAATAAACTTTCAAATTATAAAAAAAAAAATCAATGGAAAAATTGGTTAAAAGGACATTATCAATTCAATTTATCTTAGATAAAATAGTCTATATTAATACCAGAAAAATGGCGACATACAGTTTATCTAAATACACGACATTCATAGTAGTGCCTATCTATCTCTTATGAACTTGATTCTATTAGGTAGGAAAGAATGAAACCTGCCCATATAGGCATCGAGGTCTAGATAGCCAGATCGAAAGAATCGGTGTGCTCAATGCCAACTAGAATCATAGGTGTATTTCGCATCTAATGCTTCCCTACCCATAGTGGGATGCCCTAACCTTTTGTTGTCAACCGGTATGAGAAAACCGATCAATCAGATCAAAAACAACCTGTCACACCCACATGTGAAAGGACAAGAATTCCTTTCAAGGCAGACAGGAAAGCCCTATCTTCCACTTAAACCTTTCTTCTGTCTTTCCTGACCGGGGCATGGGCCCGAACGGACCGACTGGCATCTGAAAATCTCGTCTACATGGTTTCAACCGGTAGTTGCTTTTGACTACTCTGGCTTCAGTCAATACATTGCATTGTTCATCGGCTCCTCCCCCTATGGGGGAGTGGTTTTCAGCTCCTTCACTTCATGCCTTTGATAGAACGGAGATGAGAATTAGGCTGCTGTTGAAAAGCGTCTGCTAGCGGAGTTAGTGAACTCTTTCTTGAGGAGCGGGTTCTATCCCCCGAGTCATGGTGGAATTGAGTTGACTGCCCAGATGTTCGCAAGGCTCTGCAAGACCTGCTCCTCTCCCAGAGGTCGAGCCCCTCTTTCGGGAAAAGCATGGAAGGAAAAGCGGATTTCGATGCTCGGTAGGTAAAGAAAAGAGATCATATTTGTGCCCCTAGCTCTAAGACTATATCAAAAAGATACTTCGAAGGCTTCGGGATCGAGGTCTCATTATCCGAAGAAGACTCTGGTCAATCCACGTGGCCTGCTTGACGGATATCAGCGAAGAAGACATCGTAAATTGGTCCACGGGCGTCGCGATACGTCCTCTGTCCTAATACAGGTGCCGCGACAACCTTTACCAAGTCCGAACAATTGTCGACCACCAGATCCGCTAGTTTGCAATATTCACCCCAGCCCACAAGCACAAATCCTCGGTGCGGAATATAATCCCAAAGTAGTCCAAAGACTCAAATAGAGTCAATCAAGAAGGCGGTAAGACCCTTGCAGAATTCTCCAACAGCATAGAGGTTGGGAAGCTCGGATCTGGTCAAGATCCAAAGAACAAGGACATTATTAGTTTGCGATGCGAACAGGCCTTTACTTATGAAATGAGTTGAGTAGTCTTGCGTTAGTTGTCTGCTATAAGATAGCTAGTTTTATGGCTTTCGACATCAAAAAGCTGGATAGGCTTGGCTTCTCTATCGTTCATGACTTGTATTGTAGTCGGCCTGGAAAGCCTTTATAGTCTTTCGCTCCTTCCTTCATTCATTTTCTTTCTTTTAGTTGTGGTAGCTTCCGCGCCAGCAAGATAGGGCGAAGCTAGAGCAATACTAAACGAGAAAAGCCCTATATATCTTAGTTGACTAATAGTTATTCATTGATTTGCTAAGACGCTTAAGCGGAATGGTCGGATGGAGGTTGTTGTTATCGGACCAGGGTGACCACTTTGTTGTGAACCACCACCATTGGTTTACAATTTTCCGTAGTCAATAACAAGAATGAGAAAAGGTCACAAAAAGAAAGTGCGGCTCGTAGGAAATGCTTAATGAAAGTCAAAGTCTTGATTACGAGTCCGAGGTTGTTGATAACGATTTGGAGGAAGCCCTAGATGAGCCAGCTCAAGATCCTTCCTCATCTGCCTTCTGCATCTATTTCTGACACAATGTACTTCATCTCGGAAAGGTCTCTGCCAGAAGCGAAAGTTTCAACCGGCTTATCAAACTCAAGAAACTTCAGCACCGGCTCAATCACCATCGCCATCTTCAAACCCCTCAAAAGCCTTTTGACAAGCTTCAGACTAGTTCTAACCCCGATCCATCACCAGAGTCAATTAGTACACTCAATTTATATTATAAAAGGTGTCGCTTCAGACACCCCCTTCCCTTAATGAAAAGTCCCCATTTTCAAGCTATTTGCAAATTGGACGGGAACCATCCGCTCTTCAGCTCCTTGTTCTTGGGTGGGTTAGTTATCTCTCCAGCTTCTTTCTGAGGGATTAGGTAGTTGAATGAGAATTGGGTTAGTTTTCCTTCCATCGCTTTAGTATCTTTGCTTGTAACCAAGCCATGGGGCCATTCTGAGGGAGTTCATAGCCTCGTCGGCAGCCCGGCACGTACAAGAGGCAAAGAGAAATGGGAATGTCAACACTATCAGTAACACTCAAAAGTTGGTGATAGGCCTCAGAGAACTAACTGGGAATAGGCCGAAAAGACCATCCAGGACTAATTAGGATTCGGATGCTATCAAAGAGACTGAACCTTACGAATAAGAAGGTTCTCCAATAGCCTTTTGTAGTAATCCTAGCCTCAGATACCAATATCAATTGATTGAAAGGAAGTGGAAGCAAGAGCATCAATTTGATAATGGCTAGAAAGAATGCGCTTTCGAGACTCCTACCGCTCTTGACAACCTAAGAAGGAAAAGCCTCAATCACATATGTAGGAGAGGAATACCGCTCATTCAATGAGAGACTGGGAATTCACCGATGAGAGAATATACCAATTACAAAACAAATACTGTTGTGTAGATTCACCGAAGAAAGAAAATCCAGGACTGGTAGAAAAGAAGCTCGGAACTCACTTCAGTTGGCATGCCTTACCCTATTCCCTCTGAAGTAGGCTCTGATTCAGTATGGATAGCCTAGCATAGGGATAGGGGAGGGAGGCGACCGGTCCTTATGGAAGGGGGGATTGTTAGACCGTTTAGCTCGCTTGGAGAAAGAATAGAAGATCGCAATCGAATCAGTCAAATAGGAGATAGAGGAAGAAAGCCTATTAGATAGAGTAGTTCTCCAAAGCATATTCGAGTACTCCTACTTTCAAAAAATGAAAAAAGCTTAGGCGCGACCGCGAAAGTCCATGAGCTCTAGGTAATTGAATATGGGCTCGATTCCCTTTACCGGTATTACGCCATCCTCACTTTCGGAGTTTAGCATACCATGTGAGAAATCGTATACCCTAGCGGCCCTTTACTTGAGAATTCCTGCTTGATCGGTTTAGCTGTCCTTATCCGGTTATGTACGTACCGTTCCTCTTAAGCGTGGCCAGGAGTGCTTAATAGCGGAACCTCTGTCCTGGTGTATGATGACCGTGACTAGACCGACCGGCCCTGCTGTACTATATACTGTGAGGGCAGTTCAACAGATGGGGTTTGGTAATGTGCCTAAATCCGGGAGACCATGGCATCTCTATCTGGCAGGTCTACTTACTTTATCTTTTGTTGATTTCTAGTCTTTCCAATGGATTTGGTTGGTAATAGGAATTTTTGTTGATTCAAGAGATGGCTTATGATTATTCATAAAAATTTACCGAACAAATGTTCAGTTTTATTATTTTCTTCTAATTCTATATAATTATAACATATTATCTAGTTAGTTTATTTTGTATTAAAAATATATATATTTTATTTTTTGTTCTGAATATTATGGCTGGGCTTTTCTTTTTTTATAAAAGCCCTTTATTGGATTTGAACCAATGACTTACGCCTTACCATGGCGTTGCTCTACCACTAAGTTAAAAAGGCATTTTGTATTTAATTCCCGAACAAGTCACTATAATTATAGTAGATAAAATATTTATATGAAGATATATAATATATTATATATATGCAGTATAATCATAATGGTTAGTGGCTTGATTTTTGAATAATTAAATGGATTTGACTAGCAAGTTTAGGGTAAAATGAATTATTTCAAAACCTGCCTAAATTTTTTTTATTGTTTCAATGATACAATCAAAAAAAAATTACTTGATTGATACATAACATAGATATACACATCCCAATTTGACATAAAAGAAATTTCAAGATATTTCATCAAATCGTCTGATGAAGAGATTATATTTGTTTCATTGAACTAAAGTCTTATAATAAATTTTGATAACTTCTGGATTCCGCTTTATTTTATAGATTTATTTTAGTAAATTTATATTATATAGTATATAGAGAATGTCGATTCTAGTGAACGATTCGTGAATATGAATGACGAATCTAAAATTTATATATAATTCTTAAAAAAGGAAAAATCCCTCGGATCTAAATCTAATCATATTTTTATATTGACAATTTCAACAAACTCATCATACTATGATCAGAGTATGAGGATAATCAGACAAGTTGGCCCCCATCGTATAGTGGTTAGGACATCTCTTCTTCAAGGAGGTAAGGGGGATTCGAATTCCCCTGGGGATAGGGTACTACTAAAATTAAAGGAAGTTGATCATGGATTACCAATAAGTCAAAAATTTATTCTTGCTGGGTCGATGCCTGAGCGGTTAATGGGGACGGACTGTAAATTCGTTGGCAATATGTCTACGCTGGTTCAAATCCATCTTGACCCAATAATTCGCCAATCTACCATGAGATGGTATAAACCCCCTCTGTCTTTAAGAAATATCCTATACGAAGATAAAAAAAGAATCAAATGTTATGCTATATACCTTAATTTTCCTGGGATTGTAATTCAAGTTGGTTAGAGCACCGCCCTGTCAAGGCGGAAGTTGCGGGTTCGAGCCCCGCCAGTCCCAACCGAACCCTATCTGTACTTGACGCTATGCATGAGTTAATGCAAACCAAGATCATCGAGCTCTCGTGTATCCAATACAACTAGCTCCAATACTTTGTCCAAAGACTTATGATCTCATATGTCAATAACCGTATAGGGCATATAACCCGTTCACTAACAGGAGAAAGAATTCTATCTTGGTATTCAGTAGGACCTGCTACTTGCCCGTCAAGACGCACGTCGAGGTTGACCCCCGCCTTACGGTTTACAGGGTCGAACTACTCTAATGAAAATCTTAAGTCACAAGTGTTGTGCGGCGATTTATACGCCTCGAGGGCGATCGACATGATGACCAGAAGCCAACCAAATAAGATAGACGCTGGACAAGCACCTAGCGATCACGTCCAAGGAGATCGTCTATACGCATCTGGCGATCGCCAAAGACATCTGATTGTAGACGATCGTCCCATACCACATGTGAATCCGACACCAGTCAGAGTCTTCGAAGACCGAATCTTGGACGGAGACCCACGTGCAGATCCACAAAAGGCGCCACAAGATAAGGCTTTTGACCCCAGCCTGTCACCTACCCCACACCTACCGATAGGCCCGCCGAAAGTTACAAAGTGGGTCCTCCCAGGACAGCGACTCAGGACGCGTGCAAGCTCCTCATTGGCCTGCACAGCTGGCTGCCAGCTGTGGCCTCGGACTTTAAGGAAACAGTCCCACGTGATGGGACGATCGCCCTCATTATTCTAATATAGAATACGGCGGTCGCCCGAGATCACCGAGAAGGACCTAGCAGCCTCTTCTACTATAAATAGAAGAGGCTTCCAACAGTGGCCTAGGATCATCGAGAGTACAGTGAAAAACCCACAAAGAGAGAGATACATTCTCATATACAGAACACCCATAAGCAAGAAGTCACAGAGCTTCATATCTGGTTCTTCCGGCAATCTTCACGCTCTATAGCTAAGATAACAAGAAGTCTTTACACTCATTGTAATAGATTCTAACATTAATATTTGTACTTCAAAGTATCTATATTAATAACATCTTGCGAGAGCATTCAAGCCTGGGATTAACAACCCCAGCAAATCTTGTGTAATTTATTTTCACATGGAAGTGTTCTCGCATTTGTTTGTTACTCGGTCATTCCAGCAATATCATCTCTGGATAATATTTTGGGTAAGAACAATTGGCGCTAGAGGAAGGGGACCTTAACCTTCATTTTTTTCCCCATCTCGAAGAACACTCACTGTTCTCCGGGGCATATACTTGAAGAAACACTCATTGTTCTTCAAAAGAAAAACCTTCAGAGACATGACATCTGCCACGACTTCCAAAAGAGCCACCCTACGATCTGCCGGACATCTCATTCCGGCCCAGACCGAATCCCAGCCTATGGCGGAAGGAGACCGCGGAGACGCTAGACTCTCACTCCCACCCCCGAGGGACGGCCCCAGCCTCTCACTCGATCAGTTCCAGACCGCGGAACAGATTGAGGAGGCTATAGCCATCCTCAGGGAGTGACGGAGGGCATGCGACTCGCCCACCATTACTCCGTCAGCCATCCGCCGAGCAGGCAAGCGGAAGCTCAAGGGGATATATGTTGAGAAATCGACAGAAAATCCCGAGCCGCAAGAAAAGGCTCTCGTGAGATGGGACGACTGCCATGCAGCGCCATCTCGACGAAATGAAGGCGTTCCTAGAAACTGGGGCAGGCGCCAGGAGATCGATCGCTGGACCAAGTGAGCCACTCACAACCCAGATCGAGCTCGCCCCAGTTCAACCGAAGATCGCTCCCCCATAAACACCTCTATATGAGGGGAGATCGGATCCTGAGACCCATTTGAGCAAATTCCGGATTTACATGACCGGATGCGGAGCATCAGATGCGACGAAATGTCGAATGTTCCCATTGACACTGGGCGACCTCGCCCACAGGTGGTACATCTCACTACCACCTCGCTCGATCAATTGTTTTGAGAAGCTGGCGAACGACTTCACGTCGTACTTCACCGCCAAAGTTGCTCGCCCAGAAGGTCCCCACCGCATGATGAAAATCAGGCAGGGGAAGGATGAGCCCGATGAAGATTACATCGACTGGGTGGACGAAATAGTCCTCACCGGCAAGCCCATTAGCGACGATCTCGCTCTATACTCAGTCCTAGGGGGATTCTATGGACACTCACCCATGTTCAGGCACCTTACAAAAGACATCCCCCCGACCTACTCGGTCTTCCGCGTCAGGGCCACTGATTTCCTGGCCAGGCAGAGGATGCTCACCCTCCGCTTGGGCGTAGGATCTGCCGGAGAATGGAAGACTCCATCCCACATCCATAAGAAGGCGATCGCCAAGCCCAGAAAGGCGGTCGCAAAGCCACCTAGTGAGTTCAAAGCCTTCGAGGATGTGGAGATTCACCTCCTCCACAACCTCAACTTATCTCCGGCCCACATCTTTAACGCCATCAAGGGGCGCGAGTGGCTTAACAAACCAAAGCCGATAAGGGACCATGATCATCTAGACCGCAGCAAATTCTGCGCCTGCCACAAGAGTCCCGGCCACAACACCAGCCAATGCCACGACCTCCTCAGACAACTCTGGCGACTATTTGAGGAAGGCAAATTGGACAGCTTGGTTACCAAGCCAGAACCTTGGACAGAGAGGACCGGAGGGCGCGAGCGCCGACAGAATGATGGAATCCCTCCCAATCCGGTCACCAGGATCGAGCAGAACGAGCCGGAGTATTCCGACGAATCAATTCCTCCGATCAACCCTGGCGGCCGGATCAATATGCTTTAGGCGGGAGGTGGAAACCTCGGGGGCCTTTCCCCGGTTTCCACCATGTCGAACAGTAAGCGAAAGGCCGAACTGAGGGCGTTCACCGGGGTCCATGTTGTGGTACCCCCAGAGCCGACCATCTCCAAAGACGCGCTCATGACTTTCTCCAACAAGGATGGGGAGGGAGTGTAGTGCCTCAAAGAGGATGCATTGGTGATCTCTGCATGTATCCTTGGGAAAATGGTCGATCGCGTGCTGGTTGACAATGGGAGCTTCTGCAATATCATATTCAAATCCGCTCTTGACCAGCTCGACAACCAGACCAAGTTCATCAATCCATTCGACACCGTGCTTCAAGGGTTCGGCGACAGCACAATCCAAGCCTACGGAAGGATCAAGCTCTCTGTCGAGCTAACATGTTACTACGATCCCAAGGTTAGGATTACTAGGAACCTAAGTTTTGTAATCATAGATAGGCCCAGCATCTATAATGGGTTCCTAGGTTGTCCGTTTTTAGAAACCTTCGAGGCGTTCGCCTCTTCTTTCTTTTACTGTATCAAATTCCCCACTGCCGATGGGACGGTCGGTACTGTAAAAGGAGATCAGCTAATGGCAAAGAAATGTTTGAATTACTCCTGTGTCGTAACTTCTTTCAGTACTTCCCATGCTGTGTGTAATATTGAAATGATCGACAATCAACCCATGGAGATCGACGAGCCAAGCACATCGTACTAACCCGAATCAGAGGACACCATCTCACATCGATTAACGGACGACATCGAGCCAAGGATCGGTTTTGAGCCAAGCCTCGACATCGATCTAAGGATCGAGTCCGGAAATCATTCAAAACGATAAGCGACCGTCCCCATTGATGAGTTAGAAAGTGTAACGATAGACCCGGTTCGTCCGGAACGGGAAGTACAGATCGACGCCAGCGTTGGTCTTGAGTTAAAGGAGGATCTAATCAACTTACTACGTAAGAACATCGGAATCTTTGCCTGGTCGCATCATGTTATGGTTGGCATAAGTCCTGAACACGCTTGCCACTATCTAAAGATCGACCCGACAAGGAAGCCTGTTAACCAGAAATGTAGGAAATTCGGTCCTGAGAAATACGCAGCACTCGACATAGAGGTTAAAAAGCTGCTCGATAACAAATTAATTGGAGTAGAAACAGACGAACCTTAGTGGGTCTCCAATGCGGTGCTCGTCAAAAATCCGAATAGCTCCTGGGGGTTATGCATCGACTTCACCGACCTCAACGCGGCATGTCCAAAAGATCACTTTCTGATGCCTTATATTGATCACTTGGTCGATAGCACAGTGGGATGCGAAATGATGTCGTTCATGGATGCCTTCTCCGGATACCATCATATCCCCATGGCGGAGAAAGACATAAAACACACATCGTTCCACACGGAAAAAGACATATACTTTTGGGTCCAGATGCCGTTCGGTCTGAAGAATGCAGGGGCGACCTACCAGCGACTAGTCAACGGGATGTTCGCCAACCAGATCGGCAAGACCATGGAAGTCTACATTGAAGACATCATGGTCAAGAGCCTTAAAAAGGAAGATCACATCAATAACCTTGTCGAGACGTTCGCCATCCTCGAAAATTTCAACATGAAGCTGAACCCCAAGAAATGCAACTTCGGGGTGAGCTCCGGAAAATTCCTGGGGCACATCATGAGCCAAAGGGGAATCGAGGCAAACCCCACCAATATCTAGGCGATCCTCGACATGCAGGAGCCACGGAATGTCAAGCAGGTGCAACGCCTCACAGGTTGTCTAGCTGCCCTCAATCATTTCATATCTCGGCTCGGGGATAAAAGCAAACCGTTCTTCACGACCATAAAGAACAAGAAGTTCGCATGGACGAAGGAGAGTCAAATGGCATTCACCAAAATCAAGGAGTATCTATCTAACCCCCAGATCTTGGCGAAAGCAATCCCCGGCGAAAAGCTATTCCTTTATCTGGCGGCCTCGGAAGTCGCGCTGAGTACTGTATTAGTGCGAGCAGAGGGGCAAACCCACTTGCCGATATACTATGTTAGACAAGCGCTCCATGACGCGGAAACACGTTATACACATTTGTAGAAGATCGCCTACGCTCTAGTCATGAGTGTTCGCAAGTTGAGGGCTTACTTCTTTGAACATCAAGTGGAGGTTCTGACGACTCTCCCTCTAAGGCAAGTTCTACACCGGCCAGACACCAACGGGCGACTCCTCAAGTGGTCACTGGAGATCGCCCAATACGGTATCACGTATGCTCCTCGCACGACAATCAAAGTCCAGGCTCTTGCAGACTTTGTGGTGGAATTAACATTCTCTCACAGTCCGATCCAGATCGGCCGCCCTGCCTGGAAGCTGTACGTGGATGGCTCGGCGACCAACTCGTGAGCAGGGGCAGGGATTGACCTCATCAGCCTCGACGGACAAAGTGTCACAAATGCTGTGCGTTTCGGGTTTCGTGCGACCAACAATAAAGCCGAGTATGAAGCTTTGGTAGGCGGGCTCGATCTAGCCCTCACCCTAGATGTTCGTCGCCTCCATATCTTCATGGGCTCCCTCTTGGTCGTGAACCAAGTCAAGGGAGAATATGAGGCTCGTGGAGAATAGATGGTCAAATACCAAGAATTGGTCGCCGAAATGTGCATGAAATTTGAGGAAGTGCTAATCGAACAAGTCCCGAGAGAGCACAACTCCCAGGCCGATGCCCTATCCAAGTTAGTGTCATCAGATGGGGCAGCCGATTTCTCTAACATCCAAATCACAAAATCAGCAAGGCTGGCGATCGACAGAAACCTGGTTACCACAGTTGTCGTTGCCGAGGAGAACTGGATGACTCCGTTCATCAAATACTTAAAGGACGGAACGGTCCCTGACGACCGTATCAAAGCTCGCCAACTCCATCTCCGTGCGACCAGATACACCCTATTGGACGACCGGCTTTACAAGCGAGCTTTAAGTCTTCCCCTCCTCAAGTGCATTACTCCAGAGGAAGGCTGGCTCGTTTTAGCCGAAATCCATGATGGGATATGTGGAAACCATGCAGGCGGGCGAGCTCTCATCCATAAAACAACCAGGCAAGGTTTTTTCTGGCCTTCACTTCAGAAAGATGCGATCGCCTACGCCAGATCGTGTCACAGGTGTCAAGTGATGGGCCCGAACATCAAGCTCTCCCCCGAGCAGCTCACCTCAATGTACAGCCCATGGCCATTCGCCCAATGGGGCATCAAACTCATAGGTCCCTTGCCGACGGCGCCAGGAGGCTGTAAGTTTGCCATCGTAGGGGTCGATTACTTCACAAAATGGGCTGAAGCCAAGCCACTCAACAAGATCGCCCAAGAGCAAGTAATTAAGTTCATTTGGAAGAACATCATATGCCGATTCGGCCTGCCCCAGGCAATAATCTCCGACAACGGAAAGAAGTTCGACGTCTTAGAAGTCATGCAATTCTGCGAGAAGTGGGGAGTCAAAAAGTTGTTCTCGGCCCCCTACCACCCTCAGACGAACGGGTAGGTAGAAGCCGTGAACAAAATTCTCAAACACACAATTAAAGCACGACTCGAGTCCAAGCAAGGACGATGGGTGAGCGAGCTCCCACACGTTTTGGGGTCTTATCGAACGACGACCTAGAATTCAACCGGAGAAACCCCATTCGCCCTTGCCTTCGTGACATAAGCTGTGATCCCTTCGGAGATCGCCGTCCTCAGCCACCGAACTGAATAAGAGATGACGACGGACAATGATGTGGCCCGGCAGATCAATCTGGACATGCTTGAAGAACGGCGACTAGCCTCGGAAATGAAGAACACAATCCACAAAAGGAGATCCGAGAAGTTCTTCAATTCGAAGGTCAAGGAAAGAAGGTTCCAAGTAGGCGACCTAGTCCTCAAAAAGGTCCAGACCCACACAGGAGTCTTTGGCCCGAATTGGGAAGGCCCCTTCAGGATATCTAAGTGGCTAACTAAGGGAGCCTACGAACTTGAACACCCTGATGGCACTCCGGACCAATATCCCTAGAATGCCGTACATTTAAAGAAATACTACCCGTGAAAACTTTGTATTCAGTTTCAGTTACCCATTGTACAAAGAGTATAATGAGAATTTCCTATCCCATCTATATGATTCACCTCGACGAAGGCAAACTAAAGAGAGGACGAATCGCTACAAGAGGTCATCATCTAACCTGACAAACCTATGCAAGCGATCGCCCCCCAAGCACAACGTATACCGTCAAGGTAAGAAAGTGTGCAGGCATGGTCCTGGAAGTCGATGGAACCGACAGCTTTGTCCATGCAAGGTTTCTTTGGGCTGTGATCGCTCGCCCTTCGTTTAAATACGAGGCGGGCGTAGCCGAAGGACCCTCCTAAATAATCTGTGGACACATTCGCGCGCCGTCAAAGCACATCATCTAACATGATGTACCCAGACAAGGCGGCGCGTCCCTACCCCATCGCAACGTATACCATCGAGGGTCGCCATCTAACATGCCAACCCGAGGTAGAAAAGTGCTAACAAGCCACGGACGTGGAGTCGAATAAACCGACGACACCCCATGCAAGGACTCCTCCAGACCAAGACCGCTCGCCCTTCGTTTAAATACAAGGCGGGCGCAGCCTAACGGAGGAACCTAGCAAAAAAGTGAGTCGCGGGACACTCCCTCGCACATAAAGACACGGCTACAGAGGTCGGTCCATCGAACTCCGCGACCGTTCACGGTTCTTCAGAGTCGGCAAAACTAAAGATAGCTCACCAAACATACTATTTTTGTTCCCTTAATTACTATAAGTAAATAAAAACAAGGGGCAAAGAAGTGGAGCTAGTCCTAAATGCGATCGGAAGGAAGGGACCGTACCCGACCGGCTTCATTCAAACACACGCAGGACGATCGGTTTTGTTCGACAATATTTACAAGTAAGAATTTCTAAGCATGTCAATACACTCAATATTCAAACAATCGATCAGGCGAACAAGGCATCAGAAGCAATTATATACACACTTGTATAAATTCACATGCAAACATTCAAAGGCGATCGTACATGTAAAGAATCAGATGCGAAAAAGGAGTTTTTATTCAAATCAAGAAGTTCGTACAAATACAAGCCCGAAGGCAGGAGAAGAAAAAGCAGAAAATTACAAGCAAGGAAATAACAACTCCATAACTCAGGCCACCCCCGACTAGTCTTCGCCCCTAGGTGGCGGATCGGCACGCGCTCCCTCATCGGCTTCAGGATAAATGAGTTTATCCGGAAAAGGATACCAACTCAAGTCGATCCCCAAGTCGGTGAGGTCGAGGATCGGCAGGGAAAATTCCGGATGCAAAGGGTGCTTGAGTACGTAGGCCTTGAAGCTCTCCATCATAGGACCGACCTCGATCCCTACCTTTTTGGCGACTCCGACAGCGTCGACGTAGGCCATATAGTAGGCGAACTCGCCAACGAGTGCCACATTAAGGTAGGGATCGGTCTCGATCGCCTTTAACTGCCCCTTCAAATCAGCGGTCGTCTTCCCAGCATCCACAAGCTCAGCTATCTTGGCGGACAGTTCTCCCTTCGCCTTCTCCAGCTCGCCGTTGAGACAATCCATTGTCGCCTTCGGCCCAGTCGCCTCCTCCTGCGAGGCCACATGCATCCGGCGAGCTTCCGTCACCTGGTCGCGGAACCGATCGGCCACTTCCTTGGAGCGGCTTAGCTCCTGCTTCATCCGATCGAGGTCCTGCTTGGCTCGTTTGGCCGTCTCTAAGTGTTCCTTCTCCATGGCCTGGATCCGGTTGGCGAAGTCGACGTTTTGGTTCCGAGCGGCCTCGAGGTCTTGATGGAGGCGTGCATTAGAGGGTCGTCCCTCATAATCCTTAACGGCTTGGGCGGCCATCGCCGCCGCCTGGAGAGTCAGGGTGAACGTCGCCTGCATGGCATCTCCAGATCGCCGACGAGAAATCGCGTCGAGATCGGTCGTCCAAGCCTTAGGCAGAGAGGTTATGGCCTTGGACATGTAAGAAGGGACATCGAGGGACTGGCGCGGGGGCTTGCTCGCCAGGAAATCCAGCACTATCACTGAGACGTCCGGATCAGTAAGACGGACCCTGCAACACAAACAAAAAGAAACAAAGGAGTTAGTATATACCTTACACAAATTGCCTAACTCGGAAAGATCAAATCGGTCTTACCTGTTGACCAACTCGGGGTCGCGGCCGAAAAAGGGCTTGCCCCGAGGAGTTTCAGCTTCGGTGATCGCCGTAGTTTTCAAGAAGCCAGCCGAGGGCCTGGAACCAGACCCCTCCACCATCGGAACAGCAGAGATAGGTGGAGCGGCAACCGGCGGCTCCAAAATAGATACGTCCGCCTCAGCAGTCAGCAGGGACCCCTCTGGCCTCCGCCTCTTGCGGTTGCGCTGGAGTTGTTCTTCCTCCTGAATTTCCGGCTCGGCGACCGGCACCATAGTGGGCCTCACCGTAGGGATGGGGCGAGACGTTGTCGTAGGGGCACGACCCGTATTCTTTCCCTGGTGAAGACGACTGATGAGACTGGGGTTAGACATTGCGATCTCTCTTGGTGGCTCGGTATAACGGGGAAAATGGACCTCTGTCAAAGAAGAAATTCGCATAAGTTAGACATATACTTCAAATCAGACGACCGTCATACAAAAGGAAGAAAGGCTTCATACCTGGAACCTTCAGATGGCGAGGGTAGAGAAACAATCGAGCTCCCAGCCGATGGAGTTCTTGGTTGACTGAGCGAACGTCGATGAAGGATTCCGGCAGGCTGCGAATTCGCTCCCAGACGATCATAAAATTAAAAGGAAGGTCGCCGATCAGTGGAACAAGAGAACCTGCAAAAAGAAAATGAAATTAGATCAGTCCAAGACGTGTCCGATCAAAGGAAGAGTTAAAACCCTTACTCGGATTCCTCTCCCAAAAATTAGTGGGGATCTCCAACTCTTCCTCCGGCCTATCACTCGACGCCGACGTCCACGCTCCGCCGACCCAGCACCATTTTGCCAGGTCGCCCCGAGTCTTGTTCGGCACCCCGAGAACCACTCTTCCCATTCGGCCTTGAATATGATAACCGCCGACCGACCCCTTCTGCGCGGTCAGTTTGAAGAGATAGTTCATTTCCAGTGCTGAGCGAAGACGGAACAACCGGTGACCGCCAAAGATTGTTAGGGTGCTGATGATCTGCAGCCAGGCGTTCGGCGTCAATTGGAGCGGCGCCAAATTCCAGGCGACCAGCAAATATGACACGACGAACGGCAAGGGGAACCGCAGGCCGGCCTCCAGAATCATCTCGTTAACGGTGATGAGACCCTCGGGAGGTTGGTCGGCATGCTCGTTCTTCGAGGGCACGTGCAGTGAAACATCAGAGGTAATATAGAATTTCGCCCTCCAGCGACTCAAGTCTTTCCTGGTCGCCGAGCTCCGAATCTGACCAAGGGTCCACAGAGAGGGCTCAGCATCCCGAAACGCCGTCCGCTTCACAGGTTCGTATGGGTGAGCGGCAGAATAGGCCTCGAAATCAAACTCGGGACACGGTCCGGCAATCCCCCCCATAAGGCCGGCGAAGTCCAAAAAGGCCCGGCCAAAGAAACTATTCTGATCCCAGTACAGCCTCACCTCGTCGTCCTCATCCACCAGCGGGCCCCTCTGCCTCGTCGCCGCCGCCGATCTCGCCACGTCAGCTTCATTGAAAAGCTCTTCAATCTCCGTGGGTGCAATCCCCGCATGAATAGCCTTGACGGCCGTTTCCATATGAAGACCCACGGGGATTTCCTCCCGGTCAGGCGAAGCCGCGGCGGCAGAGGAGCTACCGGCCTCGAATGTTTTAGATCCTCTAGACATGTTCTTAGAAGTAAAGGGGGAGATAAGATTTGTGTTCTTACCTAAAGAGAAGGACGATCGGCATAAGGATCTTCGAAAAAATTCTGCAGAGTCTCGACTGAAAGGCAGGGGCGCATAAAGAATGAAACTGTAATGGCCCTAGTCCTTTTATAGGCGAGTGCAGGGACCTTTATGCAAATAGGCGGAATCCCGGGGGCTGAAGTGCATCCGTCGGGGGGGACACATTAAATGCAACCCTCGAAACCCGCGTATGCGTCTTTTCGAGGGCACGCCAGGCGACAAGTCTGACAAAACCATTGGACTCCCCCAATGGTAGCGCAATGCGTGTCCCCGCAGCGTTTCGAGGACCTGCCTTCATTTCCCGCTGTTTCCAGTGCATAAGGAGATCGTCCGGATTTGAAATCAGACCATTTTGGCGACGATCGTCCTTGTCACAAGCAGACGAGCCAATCGTCTAAAACAGGTGATCGCCAACAGTGCCACCTCACCCCATGTTTTCAACATCAGAGCGAGCTGGGGGGGCAATTGTTGTGCGGCGATTTATACGCCTCGAGGGCGATCGGCATGATGATCAGAAGCCAACCAAAGAAGATAGACGTTGGACAAGCACCTAGCGATCACGTCCAAGGCGATCGTCTATACGCATCTGGCGATCGCCAAAGACATCTGATTGTAGATGATCGTCCCATACTGCATGTGAATCCGACACCCGTCAGAGTCTTTGAAGACCGAATCTTGGACGGAGACCCACGTGCAGATCCACAAAAGGCGCCGCAAGATATGGCCTTTGACCCAGCCTATCACCTACCCCACACCTACCGACAGGCCCGCCGAAAGGTACAAAGTGGGTCCTCCCCGGACAGCGACTCAGGACGCGTGCAAGCTCCTCATTGGCCCGCACAGCTGGCTGCCAGCTATGGCCTCCAACTTTAAGAAAACAGTCCCACATGATGGGACGATCGCCCTCATTATTCTAATATAGAATACGGCGGTCGCCCGAGATCACCGGGAAGGACCTAGCAGCCTCTTCTACTATAAATAGAAGAGGCTTCCAACAGTGGCCTAGGATCATCGAGAGTACAGTGAAAAACCCACAAAGAGAGAGATACATTCTCATATACAGAACACCCATAAGCAAGAACTCACAGAGCTTCATATCTGGTTCTTCCGGCAATCTTCACGCTCTATAGCTAAGATAACTAGAAGTCTTTACACTCATTGTAATAGATTCTAACATTAATATTTGTACTCCAAAGTATCTATATTAATAACATCTCGCGAGAGCATTCAAGCCCGGTATTAACAACCCCGGAAAATCTTGTGTAATTTATTTTCACACGAAAGTGTTCTCGCATTTGTTTGTTACTCGATCATTCCAGCAATATCATCTCCGGATAATATTTTGGGTAACAACAACAAGCACATCCCTACTAAATCCTCAAGTCGAAGGTTCACGAATACCTATCACAACCTTTCGATTCCGTCATTGACTGTCCCGGAGTGAAATCCGTGTGACAAATCAAGGGTGAGTCGGTTTGAGTATACTAATCCAATTAGCATACCTATAACGTGTGCTCCCACTAACCATTAGTGTTCGACAGGCACTCTCCATGTCAAAGAACACGTCATACAAGTCTTCACATAAACATAACGCCCAATCAAGTTTCATCGACTTACGAACGATTAAGTGTTTGAGCTATAAACCTTTCCAGTACTGACCCCCTTATCCAATAAGGAGTGGAATATTTTGCTCTCAAATACACGGACTAGTTTATATATATATATATATATATTTACGAGTTAGGAATGCCAGTAACTACCAGTAAATAAAGAAACATTCATTTGCCTTATGATAATGAATTACATAATAACAAGTACAATGCCATCACTCATACATCCCGTGAGTGGCATTCGAGGGCATACTCCTAACAGCATTTAATTCGGTTATTGTTGGAGCAAGATCAAAACCAATTGTCACCATGCTGAAGGAGATCAGAATTTATTTAATGGAGAGGTGGGATACAAATAGGGTCAAGATTGCAAGGTATGAGGGAGATATCGTACCAAGGATTAAGAAAAGTCTTGCAAGGGAGTCTGGGTTTACAAGATCTTGAATGCCTAGGTATTTTCTTTTAATCCTTTTGCCTAATTTCTGAAACCAAATTTTCTCTTACAATTTGTTTGCATGTTTGCATGAAACAAATTGTGCTTGATATTTTTTAAGAGATTTGGGGATGGCATTTTTGAGGTGAGGCATATCAACCTCACTGGTGACAAGTATGTGGTGAATCTGGGTGACAAGTCTTGGTCATGTAGAAAATGGTCTATAATGGGTGTTTCATGTAGTTATTCCATTTCGTACATGAGACACAACAACATCAAGCCTGAAGAATACATTCTCGATTACTACAGGAAGGCTCATTATGAAGAATGCTACTCACCTATAATTTACCCAGCCAGTGGATCAAACTTATGGCCAAGAACATCCTTCACTGATCTGCAACCACCACCTACTAAGAGGCAACCAGGAGGCCAAAGGAGAAGAGAAATAAGGATGTTAGTGAGTTGATCAGGGAAGATGGGGGTCTAAGAAATTGTGGTTTACCACAAAAGAGCGGCAGATGCCATAAAAATGGGCACAACAAAGCTACTTGTCCATTACCTCCACCACCACCACCACCACCTGAAGTAGGTGAAAATAGTACTGCAATAGCCACAAAAACCACCCAACCTCCTTCTACACAACCCACAGCAGAATCCAATACATCATCATCACAACATACTATTAAGGGTAAAGCAACAAAGAGAAATAACACAGCAAAGGAAAAGGGAATTAAGGGTGCGCTACCGAGAGGTTATTAGCGCACGCTACGTTTCGAGTAGCGCACGCTAACGGCCAAAAATCTGGCTACTGGACTGGGACGCTAACGGTATGGACTGGAGTTTTGTCCTGTTACCGCACGCTAACTTTGAGTATTAGCGCGCGCTAAAATTCCTTGGCTATATAAACCATGGAGTTGACCGAGGTGAACGTATTTTCTCATTTCTTCCTCCTCTCCGCGGCTGTGGCAATTCCGGGCAATTTTCTTGGTAGTTTTTTCCTCCAATCATCTCAACTATCATCTTCTTTGGGTTCTTGGTGTATAATAACAACATCAACGCGAATCTTTCATCCTAATCCAAGGTAAATCTCTTAGAACCCTACTTTTGGATAATTTGGGGGGTTTTGGATTTTCATCTGATTCGTCTCGTTTTGTCGGTTAATTCATGATGAGTATGATTAATCTTGTTGATATCATTGGTTTTCCTACGGATTCATGGTATACTTCGTGGTTGTTGCGTATTTGAGAGGGTTCGGTTGTGGTCTGCCCTCATTGTTATTTTTATACGAATATACATGAATCGTAGGCGGGTTTTCGGGTGTATTCCAATTCCGTATTCATTTAGGATTGGTTGTGATTGTGTTCTTCGAATTGTTAGGTTCGTAATTGTCGGTCCCTAACATTCGTCGGTGTCTTTCCTTCCCTTCATTGCGTCGTCTATTATTCAAGGCAAGTATTTTTGGAAACCTTTATGCTTAACATGAAATGGTAATGTATATTGTGTGTGTGCTTTACTCACCTCGGGAGGGTCCGACGGGACCTCGGGGGAACCTATGACTTCACTCTGGATTCACGAGTTTGTTTCGCTAGCCAGCTCGGGAGGGTCCTTAGAGGCCTCGGGTGGGACTCATGGTGGCGTCCTGGTTCTAGGCGATGCCTGTGCGTGACTTGTTTTTTTATAAGTGGCCAGCTCGGGAGGGTCCTTAGAGGCCTCGGGTGGGATTCATGGTGGCGTCCTGATCCTAGGCAAATTGTTTATTTGACTGTTTGTTTCCGGAAAATACATGTCTGGTTTTGGTTTTTGAAATGAATTTGGTGCATTATACTATGAATTGTGTAAGCGATTGGTTTGCCTTGATTACTTGTACTAGCGTAATTGCTAACCCCTTTGGGGACCCGTTTTGGAGAAATTCTTGTTATGGATTTCAGGTTTTGTTCTTCCGAACGAGCGGGCACTGGGACAGTACGAGGATGTTGGCTAGGGTCGTTGACATGTGTATTTGGGTCTTCTTATTTTTCTTGTCTATTTCGATTTGGTTGTTTCCCACATTTATAAACTTATAGATTGTACTCGCGAGTACTTAGGCTTTTCATTTCGAACTTCGTTTTGTATTACCTTAAATTGCTACATTGTCGGTTGATGCTTATTATGCCGGTTGCTCCGGGCGTATCTTTATATATCGTATTATTTAAATGTGTGTCCTCGCTAGCCGAGATGGTTAGTCGAGTGGTGTTTTCTTGTTGTGTCCTGGTGGGTCCCACGTAGGGGTCCACGGCGCTGTAATATACTCCGAATATCTCGGGGGTGTTACAATAAGAAACATAAAACCAAAACAAATACACCCATACATGACAGCCCTAATTTTTTTTTGGTTTGCCTAAGTTCATGCTTGACTAAGAACAACTCTTGTGTCAACATAGTAATTTCTTCCTTCTTCTTGGTACTCTCTTCCTTGAGATTTAGAATCTTCTTCTGCCTCAGAATTATGTGGTCTTTATCATCAACAAATTCATTACCATACCAGGTGAAATGGTTGCAACCTTTATTGTTATCATCTTTGAAGTTAACACACCCCCAAAAAAGCTTTCCACAATTTGGTCTTCGACAAATCGTACGAAGAACACAAATATCATTACAGCTATAGACTGGAGCATTATATTGGAACAATATTTTTTAGATCATTTTATACATTTTGATGATGTGTTATTAAAACCAAAATTTACTTAAAACATAGTTTTCCTTCAGTTAACGTACGTAACTCGCCCAACTTAACGTACGTAACATTAATAGTTTTTGTAAGATTTTATGTACAGGTAACGTACGTAACTCGCCCAACATAACGTACGTAACATTCATTGTTCTCGTAAGCTTTTCTGTACAGGTAAGGTATGTAACCAGCTCTAGCTAATGTACGTAATTCTTGAAATATTCTGACCATTAGAAAAGTGATTAGCCGTTACAACAAGTCGTCACACTCAACGGATCTCTGACTGGAAGATAACGTACGTAACCATACAGTACGTAACGTACGTAACGCATATTATCAGATCTCACTGAACCAGCTCTTCACTGTTCGTTACGGCCGCTACTCAAAGCATATAACATACGTAACGATGATAACGTACGTAACTTAAAGCGCCTAACTTACGTAAGCAGTGAAACTGCTCCAATGGGAAAATGAGCTCAAGAAGGCTATAAATAGCTCACCTCAAGGAGATGGAACATACACAAGTATTCTAAGCCTACAAGCATACTCAAGCAATTCCAAGCAAATAATTTGAGAGTTATACTTATTCTATATTGTGATACGAGAAGATTTGTTCTATAATTTCCAATCTTCATCAAAGAGCGATATATCGTGTAAAGTCGAGTTCCTACTCGCATTTGTTTTTGTAAAGGTTATCTTGTACCCGGAAAAACAAGAGAGTTTTAGTGAGGTTGTTCTTGAGCCCGGAAATCAAGAAATTGTAAGAGTTAGCACTAAACTAGAAAGTGCATTCTAAGTTCTAAGAAAAGTCCTAGTCGATAAAACTAGGTAGGGGACATAGGCTTCGTTAATAGTCGAACCTCTCGAACAATTTCTTGTGTTCTTTCTTTTCCGCATTTTTTTTTACTCCGATATTTTTGCTTCCGCACAAAAAGAGTTCAATACTCTTATCCACACTATTCAACCCCCCTTCTAGTGGCGGTACCAATCTAACAATTGGTATCGGAGCGGTCTCTTTATCACCGGATTAACACCCGCTAGAGAAAAGATCCAGAAATGGCCTTTATTCACTCCTCCGTTGAAGGCAATGCTCTCAATCGCCCTCCCTTCTTCGATGGTTCAAACTTTGTGACATGGAAGAAGAAGATGTACATCTTCATCCGAGCTCACGACATTGAAATATGGAAGGTCATTGCCCTTGGACCTACCATTCCTAAGAAGATGGATGGCTCTCTCAAAAGTTTTGAAGAGTATGACGATGCCGACTGGAAGAACGATCACTTCAATAGTAAAGCCACTCAATTGCTTTACTGTGCTCTCAATCCAGAAGATCACAATAGAATTTCTTCTTGCGAGACGGCGAAAGAAATCTGGAAAATGTTAGAGATCATCCATGAAGGTACGAGTTAAGTTAAGGAAACCAAAATCAATATGCTTCTTCACGATTATGAACACTTCACTATGAAAGAAGAAGAAAGCATTACCACTATGCTTGACCATTTCTCGGCAATCACTAATGGTCTAGCTTCATTCGGGAAACCGATATCAAGTTGTGATAAAGCCAAGAAAATCCTTCGGTCTCTACCAAGAGAATGGGATGCTACTATTACGGCTATCATGGAGTCGAAAGACCTCAACACCATAGAATTCAGCGCTCTCATCGGATCTCTCATTAATTATGAGATTGTCATTAAATCACGAAGTTCGAAACCAAAAACCAAGGAGAGAGAAAGGACAATCGCCTTCAAAGCCAAAGAAGAAAGCGATCTAGAGGATGAACCTGTCGAAGCAGAGGACGAAGAAACCGCCTTTTATGCCAAAAACATAAAGAAATTCAAAAATCTTCTACAAAGGCGCCGGAGAGACATCAAGCAAGAATCAAGGGATGAATCCAAAAAGACTCACTTCCCTCAAAACAAAAAGTTCGACAACACTTGTCGAAGGTGCGGCGTTCCATGCCATTTTGCGAAAGATTGTCGTACTGCAGCTCCAATAAGTTCATCAAAACCACCTCACGAAAAGTTCAAAAAGAAGGAAGTTTATGTCGCCACATGGAGCGATGATGATGAGGATGATGAACCACAAGTCCAAACCAATCTTGCTCTAATGGCCCGCGCATCCGAAGATAGTGACGATGAAGTCGAGGTTAGTGATTCTCATGAAGAACTACTTGATGCTTTTGAATCCCTAAATAATGAATACGAAAAGGCTTGAAATAGTAATAAAGATTTGAAAAAGAAAATAAAACTCCTTGAAAATGAAAATGCTAAATTATTGAAAAACAAGGAAGTTTCGATTGATCATACGAATTGTTTGGAAACCGAGAAAATTCTGAGAGATGATTTGCACAAAGTTCAGAAAGAATTAAAACTTTATGTTAGAAAATTCTCATGTGGTAATGACAAATTCGAGCAACTATTATTTGGTCAAAAATTTTCACTTTCAAAACAAGTACTTGGGTATAATTCATTTCCAATGAAAAAGTCCTTAGAAATTACCACGAAAGATTCGAACACTTTAAAAACGGGAATTCCATCATGTCCAAAATGTTTAAAACCTGGACATACCGAAACTTACTGTCGTAGTTCTAGACGTACTATAAGGGTTAAGCAAATTTGGGTACCAAAAGGGACCGTTGTTAAAATCAAGTTTTTGTATCTAACTCCTCAGGACCCAAATTAGCCTGGGTACCTATAAAACGGAAGAAAATTATTTTTGTAGGTACAAGCAAGGAAGACAACATTATCAAATAAATGGTATGTTGATAGTGGATGAATCACATGAGTGGAAATGAACATCTCTTCACGGAGCTGAAAAAGGAAGATCGTGGCTGTGTTACCTTTGGCGATAATAAAAAGTGGCAAATAAAAGGGACAGGTAAAATTGGTAAGAAACCTTTACCTACTATTGAAAATGTTTTATTTGTTGATGGACTTTGCCATAATCTTCTAAGTGTCTCCCAACTTTGTGACACCGGTCTCAAATTAATTTTTGAAATTACGCATTGCACGACAATGAGAAAAGACCAAATCGTTTTTATTGGATTGTGTTATGGAAATATTTACATTGTTGATCTCCAAGATGAATCTTCTTTCAACGAAAAATGTCTACTTTCATACGATGAAAATGCCGTTATTTGGCACCGAAAATTGGGACATGCTCTTTACCACTTCTTTCAAAATTGGCCAAAAATGATATTGTCCGTGGTCTACCAAAGTTAAATTTCAGAAAAGACCACATTTGTGAGGCCTGTATTAAAGGTAAACATGCAAGAGGCTCGTTTAAATCAAAAATGGAAATTTCTACTAGTCGCATTCTTGAATTAATTCATATGGATTTAATTGGTCCGTCTCGACATGCCAGTCTAACAGGTAAACTTTTTACTTTAGTTCTTGTCGATGATTTTTCGAGATTTACTTGGGTAAAATTCTTAGCTAATAAAGATGATGCTTTTAACGAGTTTGTTAAGTGGTGTAAGGTTACCCAGAAGGAAAAAGAATTACCAGTTATCGCCATTCGAACCGATCATGGTGGAGAATTTGATTCTAATCTCTTTGAAGATTGGTGAGATAAATATGGTATTGGACACAACTTTTCGGCACCTTGGACACCTCAACAAAATGGAGTTGTCGAGAGGAAGAATCGCTCTATAGAAGAAATGAGTTGGACAATGCTCAATGAGTATGGTCTTCCTAAATATTTTTGGGCCGAAGCCGTTAACATCGCTTGTTATGTTATTAATCGTGTCCATATCAGGAGAAATAAAATGATGAATCCCTATGAGATTTTTAAAGGTAAAAAGCCCAATTTATCTTATTTTCATCCATTTGGTTGTAAAGTGTTTATTCATAATAATGGTAAGGATAATTTGGGTAAATTCGATTCAAAATCAGATATTGGAATATTTCTTGGTTATTCTACTAACAGTAAAGCATATCGTGTATTTAATTGTAGAAGAGGCTCGGTAGAAGAGTCTATTCATGTAAAATTCGATGATACAGTTTTACCCCCGAGAAAGGTTGTTTTTTATGATGATGATGCATGTATGGTTCCAGCTAACGAAGTATCCGAAGTATCAAAAGAGTTGGAGAAGCTCGACGTAAGCTCGGACAAGCAGGAGGAAAATACTTACAACCTTCCTAAAGATTGGGCAAATGTGAAAGACCATCCGATGGAACAAATTCTCGAAAAAATCGATGAAGGTGTATGAACTAGGAGGAATATAAATGATTGTATTAACAATATTGCATTTATTTCTCTTACAGAACCAAAGAATATCGATGAGGCCATAAATGATGAGAATTGGGCTATTGCTATGCAAGAAGAGCTAAACCAATTCGAAAGAAATAATATTTGGGAATTAGTTCCGGCACCGGTAGACAAATCAATAATTGGTACCAAATGGGTTCATAAAATCAAAACCGATGATGATGGTCTCCCAATTAAAAATAAATCGAGGTTGGTCGCCCAAGGTTATAATCAAGAAAAAGGGTTAGACTATGAAGAAACATTTGCTCCTGTTGCTCGTCTTGAAGCTATTCGTCTTCTCTATGCCTTTGCCGCATACAAGAAGATCAAACTCCATCAAATGGATGTAAAAAGTGTGTTCCTAAATGGAATCATCCAGGAGGAAGTGTATGTCAAGCAACCGCCGGGTTTTGAAGATTATGATCATCCGGATCATGTGTACAAGCTCCATAAAGCTCTCTATGGATTAAAACAAGCTCCGAGAGCATGGTATGATCGTTTAAGCTCTTTTCTTATTTCAAATGGGTATAAAAGAGGTAATGTTGATAATACCCTATTCATTAAGATTTTAGGTGATGATATGCTAATTTGTCAAATTTATGTGGACGATATTGTTTTTGGTGCAACTAATGAATCTCTGTCCAAAGAATTTTCAAATCTTATGAAGGGAGAGTTCGAAATGAGCATGATGGGAGAGTTGAAAGACTTTATCGGACTCCAAAGCAACTCAATGACGGAATATTCATTCACCAATCCAAGTACGTCAATGAGCTCCTAAAGAAATTTAAGATGGAAGATTGCAAAGAAATATCCACTCTTATGTCTTCCACTCTTAAACTCGACAAAGATGAAAAAGGTAAATCTGTTGACCAAAAATAGTATCGAGGTATGATCGGATCTTTACTTTATTTAACTGCATATAGACCCGATATAATGTTTGCTAATTGTCTATGTGCTCTCTTTCAAGCAAATCCTAAAGAATCTCATTGTTAGGAGTATGCCCTCGAATGCCACTCAGAGGTTGTTGAGTGAGGGCATTGTACTTGTAATTATGTAAACCATTTATATAAGGCAAATGATTGTTTCTTTATTTACTGGTAGTTACTGGCATTCCTAACTCGTAAATAAACATATAGAAACTAGTCCGTGTATTTGAGAGCAAAACGTTCCACTCCTTATTGGATAAGGGGGTCGGCACTGGAAAGGTTTATAGCTCAAATACTTAATCGTTCGCAAGTCGATGAAACTTGACTGGGCGTTAAGTTTATGTAAAGACTTGTATGACGTGTTCTTTGACATGGAGAGTGCCTGTCGAACACTAATGGTTAGTGGGAGCACACGTTATAGGTATGCTAATTAGATTAGTATACTCGAACCGACTCACCCTCGATTCGTCACATGGATTTCACTCCGGGACGGTCAATGACGGAATCGAAAGGTTGTGATAGGTATTCGTGAACCTTCGACTTGAGGATTTAGTAGGGATGTGCTTGTGACGTCAAGATTTTCATTAGAGTAGTTCGACCACCGTAAACGGAAGGCGGGGTCAACCTCGACGTGCATCTTGACGGCAAGTAGCAGTCCTACGAATACCAAGATAGAATTCTTTCTCCCGTTAGTGAGCGGGTTATATGTCCTATGCGGTTATTGCGAGATGAGATCATAAGTCTTTGGCCAAAGCATTGGAGCCAGTTGTATTAGATACACGGCGACTCGATGATCTCGATTTGCATTAACGCATGCATAGCGTCAAGTGAGATAGGGTTTGGTACCGTGACCCTAAAACTTGATCGGGACATTTGAAAGAAGGGTTTATACGTTCTTGGTATTCACGACGAATGGTTCTTGAATGATCCCAATCATTCGTTCTCGGTTAAGTGCAGTGTAGGCCGCCAGTGGCTAGGTGGTGCTATTACTCTTTGGTTCCTCCCATTCTCGATCGAGACGGACCTACCGAGTCGCGCATTAGGATTGACGGAATGAATCGAGCTTAATCTCTCATTATAAATATTAGATATTAGATATCTAATTTGGGACATTGGATGTCTAAATCGATTTATTGGATAAATTAATTTACGGCTAATGAATTAAATAAATTCTTGGGTGATTAATTTAATTCATAAATATAATTATTTCTTGGAGAAATTAATTATGTTATTATGTATTTAATGTGATTAATTGATTGGATTAATTAATCGATATAAATACATCGAACGGAATCGGAGTTTATCTGTTTGGACTCTCGGGAGTCCGGCGAACCGAACTCGTCCGATTTCTTCTAGAGGCCGGCCCCACCTTAATTTCCTACCTTGATCATAGTCTTGTTTTCTTGTTGGAAGACTTTTGACATTTGAGATTTCATATCTCTTATATTAAGGGAAAAGGAGATATGGTGGGTGTTTTTGATCTTGTGAATGATTTGAAGACCAAAATAAAGCCTCATTTTCCATTCTCTTTTGTGGCTCACGTGACATCAAATTAGTGAGAGGGAAGAGAAAATTTTTGGTGTTCTTCCATTCATTCACTTCTTCATTTTTCTTGGAGAAAAATTGAGAGAAAAATTATTGAGAGATATATTATACACTTAGAGTGTAATATCAAAAGCTTCACCACTTGATTCTAGCCGTAACCTTAGAGGTTAATCAAGTGTTGTTGTTCGATGCTTTTCCGGCGCGTGGCAAGTAGAGACGCGGTGTTTTCGGCGTTGGATCGTTCAAGGGCGTGGAGCGGATTGAACTCGTAGAGATCGAACTAAAGCTTGGGGAATAGCTCAAGAGAAGGTTTCCATTTAATCAACGGACTTCGAGGGTTAGTTTCTTACGACTCTTGTTTTTCGTTTATATATTCGTATATACGTAGCTCGATCGATCCTCGTAGGGATTCGGATCGAATTAATTTTCGTTTTACCGCTTCCGCTGGGCCTTCGTTTTAGGCACCGAATTCCAACAGTGGTATCGGAGCGTAGGTCTTGCGATCGTATATACGATATTGGCATTTGGAATGCTCGATTAGATGGTGAATGATTTGGAATCATTTTAGTCATAATCGTGGTATATGTTTTTCGTTCGTAATAATTGTATTTTTCGTAAGTTTATGTCTAAATATAAATCTTAAATTTCTGGGAAATATGATTTATATTGAAGATATGAAAGTCGGAAAATATTGATATTGGATATCCGGTCGAAAATCTAGCCCCGAATCGTCGTCGGACGACTTTTTGGACAAAAAGGGTATTTTGGCCGAGGATGACTCGACCGTGTCCTGGTGACACGGTCGTGTCCGGCAAGCAGTGGCTGTGCCATCGCTGGAGACCCGACCGTGTCCGAGACACGGGCGTGTCGGCCGAAAGTGACTCGACCGTGTCTGGTTGACACGGCCGTGTCCGGCATCTGCCAAGTCATCGCTGAGCGACCCGACCGTGTCTGGTGACTCGGTCGTGTCCCGGCCGGCATATTCCGAGGTGACTCGCCAAGCCGGAGTGATGCCGGTAAGCCGCCGAGGGTGACTCGGTCATGCTTGGCCCGCTTTTCACCCCGGCTCGCTTTTTCCGTGTATTCTGAAAAATTAATCTCCCGCATGTTAAATTGGATTTAATATGATTAAAATGATTTATGGTATTTCATTTTATAAGGGAAATTTGATTAATTGGAATATTTGTGGTCGATCAATTATTTTGAACGTTATTACATTACCGATTGTGTGAATCGATTGGATCGGTTCGTATTGTTGATTGGATCAATGTATCTCTACGCTTTCCATTAATTTAGTATTTATTGGATGAATGCTTTTGAATGGGGATGTGGTTCGTGGACTTAGTTTTGAATCGTTCGTTTTATTCGATTGGGTTGTAAAGGCCGTTTTGAGCCTATTTATTTTACTAGAAAAATTTGTATCTAGGATGCAATTTTCAATGTAAAATTTATATGTAATGACGAATACCGGAGGAAGATCCATTTCGAGAAGACGAAGATTCAAGACGAAGACTTGTAATTAGATTACGGAGTTTTTGTTTTCTAGGAACGGTCCATGAACCACATGTTGGTAGCAACTAGGTTGTGATTGGTTGTTTCATATTGTATGAATGCCACAAACGCGCTTAAACGATTAATGTGCAAAGTGTAACGTTAATCGCGATAATTCTCCCACAACAAATAATTAAGTTTATAAGGTTTCAAGGTTTTCCTTCCCTCCATCGAGTTTTCGGGAAATTGAAATCCAAACCGGATGTGCTATGCTTCCGAGTTATCGGGGTAGTCGTTCGGGGAGGACGGATAAATTACCGGGAGCGCATTGGATGCCTTCGGTTGGAGCAAATTTTATCCCTAGAAACCTGATAGGTTGCCGGATAAGATTCAATTGTGAAACTTTGCGTCGATGGTATAAACTTAACTTGTTCACGAACCATAGAAACCGTATAGGTTGAGGGGAGTGAACAAGGGGAAAAAGAAGATCGAATCATCCATTAGATGGGTTGGTGTTGGACACCACTTTATGAAAATTAATAGACTAGAAACCTGTTCGGTTGCCCTCTATTAAGATTTATAAAGAACTCGATCACCACTATGAAGTAGAGCGACGATACTTCCGGATTTCACATGGGAGTGTGTTATTCCGATAAAAATAGTGGGAGCTGGGTAACAAGAATAGAAAGGACCTTAATTCTATACTCAGATCATAATATAACAAGTCACTAATTAATCTGTTATACTTAATGCAGACATAACTCAATATGACAATGAATCCACTCGCAATTCTACTCGAAAAGAACACCTTAATGGGACCTAACTTTGTGGATTGGCTCCGAAATCTGATGATTGTCCTCAGTATAGAGGCACTGGGATACGTCTTGGAGACGGACATTCCGGCGCCTCCTATGCGGACTCGAGCCAATCAGGAAGAGATTGAAAACCACGAAAAGTGGGTTAAGGATGACGTGAAAGTCCGTGCTTATATGATGGCTTCCATGTCTAATGAGCTTCAGAGAGCTCATGAGAAAATGACTTCTGCTAGGCAGATTCTATCTCACTTAACCGAGCTTTATGGTGAGCACGCAGAACTGCTAGATATGAGATATCCAAGCAACTGTTCGGTGCAAGGATGAAGGAAGGTGAGAAGGTTGGGGAACATGTCCTCAAAATGATATCCATGATCGAGAGATTGGAGGCTCTTGATTTTAAAATGGATACTTCTCTCCAAACTGACCTTATCCTACAGTCTCTCCCTGATTCCTTCTCACAGTTTGTTATGAACTTCAACTGCAATGAGATTGCATGTAATTTAGCTGGGCTAATGAACAAACTTGTGACCGCTCAGTCTCAAATGAAGACTCCGCGGATGAAGGAGTCTGCTCTTGTGATTTCTTCTGGACCTCGGAGGTCTAAGAATAAGAAGAAAAAGACCAAGAAGCAGACTGGACCACAAGCTAAGGACCTTAAGGGTAAGGGCAAGGCCCCAATGGTTCCGAAGAACAAGAAGAAAAAGGATACTTGTCTCAAGTGCGGTGAGCTGGGCCACTGGGCTAGAGACTGTCCGATTCTTCATGGCACTTGTCTGTAACTTTTAGTTTTGGAAACAAATTGTTCTGCTTCGTATTTTCTACTTCTGAATCTTGGATTACGGTGCTAGTTCTCATATTTGTACCGTGAATCGGGATGCGGAACAAAGTAGGAAGCTTGGAGCCGGAGAAGTTATGATCACATCGGAAGCGGGCATAGTGTCGAGGCGACCGACATAGGATCACTTCTTTTGGGTTTAGAATCCGGCTTTGTTTTGACTTTAGAAGATGTACTTGTTTTGCCCAAGGGCACAAAAACATTGTATCCATTCCGGTCATGGACCGAAAAGGCTTTTCATTTTTCATTGGTGATGGTTCTGCAAAATTTATTTTAGAAATAAACTAGTGGGTACTTGCTACATTGTTGAATGGATTGTATCATCTAAATCTCACAACAAATTAGTTGTGAATACTATGACTAGAAAACGTGGTAGGGATGAAACCAATCAAGTTTTGAAATGGCATCTTAGACTTGGTCATGTTGGTCGGACCAAGGTTTACAAGATGGAAAAGATGGACTTATGGGTCCATTGGGATCGGATCCCTTTCCTACTTGTGAATCTTGCCTTAAAGGCAAAATGACTAAGTCCCCTTCACGGGGACTTTTGAAAGAGCCGGATAACCGGGATTAATCCATACCGCGTATGTGGTGCTTTAGAAGCGACGTGACGGATATCAATATTTCATTACGTTCTGAGATGATCATACTAGGTATGGTTATGTATACTTAATGAAACATAAATCCGAGGCCTTTGAGAAATTCCAGGAATTCAAGGCCCTAGTCGAAACAAACCGGTAATCATATCAAAGCACTTGGTCGGACCGAGGTGGCGAGTATATGAGTACGAGTTTGACGAGTTCCTTAAGGAACATGGAATAGTTTCACAACTAACACCTCCAGTACTCCTCGGTTAAATGGTGTGTCGAAAGAAGGAACCGGACCACTGTTGAACATGGTCCGTTCCATCTTGGGCTATCTTGACTTGCCGATTTACCCGTGGGGGTATGCACTCTGATCGCGCGTATATCTTGAATAGATGTCCTTCCAAATCCGTTCCTAAAACTCCACATGAGATGTGGGAGGGAAGGAAACCAAGTCTTAATCATATTAGGATTTGGGGATGTCCCGCCTATGTCAAGAAGACTAAGGTGGAAAAGTTGGAAGCTAGGTCTGCGAAGGGACGTTTCATTGGATTCAAATGCAGGACGATGGGATATCTATTCTACATGCCCGAAGATCGAAGGATCATTGTTGCTTTACAAGCACACTTCTGGAAGATGAGTTCATTCAGAAGGCGGAGCGAGGTAGAAGTATTTCTTTAGAAGAATACAATGAAACTCCTCGAGAGACACTGTGCAAGAAACTGGAACCGAACTTTCGAAACACAAGTACAACCACCTCGTAGGTCTAGTAGGGTGTCTCATTTACCGGAGAGGTATGGGCTTGTGCACTTGGAGGAGCTAGGTCTCCATGAGGTTCCAAGTGATAGCCAAGAGACCGACCCGACGACCTATGACCAAGCGATGGTGGATGTAGACTCCGCGAAATGGCGTGAAGCTATGGAAGCTGAGATAGACTCGATGCATGACAATCAGGTCTGGACTCTAGTAGACCGCCCCAAGGGCATAGTGCCTATTGGGAACAAGTGGATCTACAAGAGAAAGACTGATGGTGATGGCAAGGTTGACGCCTATAAGGCCAGGCTAGTGGCAAAGGGTTATACCCAGAAGGAAGGAATCGATTACCACGATACCTTCTCGCCCGTAGCCATGATCAAGTCTATTCGCATGATGCTTGCTATAGCTGCCTACCACGATTATGAGATATGGCAAATGGACGTAAAGACGGCTTTCCTTAATGGATTCCTCGAGGAGGAAATCTATATGGAGCAGCCTAAAGGCTTTGTGTCTGAAGTCGATATTCAGAAAGTGTGCAAGCTTCAGCGTTCCATTTATGGACTGAAGCAAGCGTCGCGTAGTTGGAATCTTCGTTTTGACGAGGCAGTCAAAGAGTTTGACTTCGTGCAAAATGAAGAGGAACCTTGTGTATACAAGAGGGTTAGTGGGAGCAAGATCGCATTCTTAGTACTATATGTAGATGACATTCTACTAATAGGAAATGATGTGGGAATGCTCGATTACGTGAAAGCTTGGCTTTGAGTAATTTCTCCATGAAAGACTTGGGAGAAGCTACCTATATTCTTGGTATTCGACTCTCTGGGATAGAGCGAAGAGAACAATAGGTCTTTCCCAAGCCCTCTATATAGATAAAATCTTAAAGCGATTTAAGATGGATGATTCTAAAGAGGGTTCCTACCGATGCGACATGGAATAAAACTCACCTTGAAGATGTGTCCTCAAAATGAGGAACAACGAAAGGAAATGAGTAATATACCATATGCTTCGGCCGTGGGTAGCCTTATGTATGCTATGTTGTGTACAAGACGACATTGCGCATCTCGTAAGCGTGGTGAGTAGGTTTCGAGCAAACCCGGGTAGGGAACATTGGATGTAGTAAGAACGTTCTCAAGTACTTGAGAAGGACTAGAGATATGGTTCGATGTATGGTGGTGGAGAATTGGATGTGGTGGGATTCACCGATTCGGACTTCCAAGGGCGAAGGGCGACTCAATGTCCACTTCGGCTACATATTTACTCTTAATGGAGGAGCGGTATCTTGGCGTAGTGCCAAGCAAAGCGCGGCCGATTCCACTGTCAGCCGAGTATCAAGCGGCCTCGGAGGCTTCCAAGGAAGGGTTACGGATTAAGAAGTTTAGGAGAACTTCAAGTGATACCATGTCTGAGTGCTGTTCATTGCTTTGCGACAACGACGAGTATGGCGCAGCCAAGGAGCCGAGGTTTCACAACAAAGACCAAACATATTGAGAGGAAGTATCATCTCGTAAGAGAATTTGTTCGCAAGGGATACATTGTCCGCATAGAGTAGACTCGGCCGACAACGTCGCCGATCCACCGACCAAGCCACTATCTCGGACTAGCTTGGAGCGTCATCCGGAGAACATGGGTATTAGATACCATAATGTGTGGCATTGAGTGCAAGTGGGAGATTGTTAGGAGTATGCCCTCGAATGCCACTCGGAGGTTGTTGAGTGAGGGCATTGTACTTGTAATTATGTAAACCATTTATATAAGGCAAATGATTGTTTCTTTATTTCTTGGTAGTTCTTGGCATTCCTAACTCGTAAATAAACATATAGAAACTAGTCCGTGTATTTGAGAGCAAAGCGTTCCACTCCTTATTGGATAAGGGGTCGGCCTTTGGAAAGGTTTATAGCTCAAATACTTAATCGTTCGCAAGTCGATGAAACTTGAGGCGTTAAGTTTATGTAAAGACTTGTATGACGTGTTCTTTGACATGGAGAGTGCTGTCGAACACTAATGGTTAGTGGGAGCACACGTTATAGGTATGCTAATTAGATTAGTATACTCGAACCGACTCACCCTCGATTCGTCACATGGATTTCACTCGGGACGATCAATGACGGAATCGAAAGGTTGTGATAGGTATTCGTGAACCTTCGACTTGAGGATTTAGTAGGGATGTGCTTGTGACGTCAAGATTTTCATTAGAGTAGTTCGACCACGTAAACCGGAAGGCGGGGTCAACCTCGGCGTGCATCTTGACGGGCAAGTAGCGAGTCCTGAATACCAAGATAGAATTCTTTCTCCCGTTAGTGAGCGGGTTATATGTCCTATGCGGTTATTGGCGAGATGAGATCATAAGTCTTTGGCCAAAGCATTGGAGCCGATTGTATTAGATACACGGCATTTCGATGATCTCGATTTGCATTAACGCATGCATAGCGTCAAAGTACGGATAGGGTTTGGTGACCGTGACCCTAAAACTTGATCGGGACATTTGAAAGAAGGGTTTATACGTTCTTGGTATTCACGACGAGAATGGTTCTTGAATGATCCCAATCATTCGTTCTCGGTTAAGTGCAGTGTAGGCCGCCAGTGGCTAGGTGGTGCTATTACTCTTTGGTTCCTCCCATTCTTGATCGAGACGGACCTACCGAGTCGCGCATTAGGATTGACGACGGAATGAATCGAGCTTAATCTCTCATTATAAATATTAGATATTAGATATCTAATTTGGGACATTGGATGTCTAAATCGATTTATTGGATAAATTAATTTACGGCCTAATGAATTAAATAAATTCTTGGGTGATTAATTTAATTCATAAATATAATTATTTCTTGGAGAAATTAATTATGTTATTATGTATTTAATGTGATTAATTGATTGGATTAATTAATCGATATAAATACATCAGAACGGAATCGGAGTTTATCTGTTTGGACTCTCGGGAGTCCGAAGCGAACCGAACTCGTCCGATTTCTTCTAGAGGCCGGCCCCACCTTAATTTCCTACCTTGATCATAGTCTTGTTTTCTTGTTGGAAGACTTTTGACATTTGAGATTTCATATCTCTTATATTAAGGGAAAAGGAGATATGGTGGGTGTTTTTGATCTTGTGAATGATTTGAAGACCAAAATAAAGCCTCATTTTCCATTCTCTTTTGTGGCTCACGGCAGCATCAAATTAGTGAGAGGGAAGAGAAAATTTTTGGTGTTCTTCCATTCATTCACTTCTTCATTTTTCTTGGAGAAAAATTGAGAGAAAAATTATTGAGAGATATATTATACACTTAGAGTGTAATATCAAAAGCTTCACCACTTGATTCTAGCCGTAACCTTAGAGGTTAATCAAGTGTTGTTGTTCCGGTCGTTTTTCCGGCGCGTGGCAAGTAGAGACGCGGTGTTTTCGGCGTTGGATCGTTCAAGGGCGTGGAGCGGATTGAACTCGTAGAGATCGAACTAAAGCTTGGGGAATAGCTCAAGAGAAGGTTTCCATTTAATCAACGGACTTCGAGGGTTAGTTTCTTACGACTCTTGTTTTTCGTTTATATATTCGTATATACGTAGCTCGATCGATCCTCGTAGGGATTCGGATCGAATTAATTTTCGTTTTACCGCTTCCGCTGGGCCTTCGTTTTAGGCACCGAATTCCAACACTCATCTCATTGCATGCAAAAGAATTTCTCGATATTTAAAATATACTGCTGGTTTAGGCCTGTGGTATCCTTCTAGCATTGATTTTCAACTTTTTGCATATAGTGATGCCGACTTCGGTGGATGTAAAATTGATAGAAAAAGCACCACCGGAACTTGTCATTTTATGAGTTCATGTTTAATTTCATGGGGAAGTAAGAAACACACTAGTGTCGCTAGTTCCACAGCTGAAGCAGAATATGTGGCTGCGGGAAGTACATGTGCACAAGTCCTTTGGATCAAAAATCAATTACTTGATTATGGCATTGAACTTAAAAATACTCCTATTTTTTGTGACAATACGAGTACCATCAATTTAAGCAAAAACCCCATTTTGCATAGTAGGACAAAACACATAGAAATTCGTCACCATTTTATTCGTGACCATGTCCAAAACGGGAATGTTCGTCTCCAATTTGTTGGTACTAATGAACAATTGGCGGATATTTTTACAAAACCATTACCCGAAGAGGCTTTCAATTTTATTCGCATAAATTTAGGAATGGGACATGTTGATCATTTTTAAATGTTGCATACTCATCATAGTTACATTAAATGGTCATTTAAATCGGGACATCATCGAAAGGAAAAGATTGTTCATTTGGTCTTGCTTACGGACGTTAAGGGCGGTCCATTACGTATGTAATAGGACCTTACATACATTACAGGCCTTCATGTGACGTACGTAACAAAATGCAGGTTTGAGTCCAGTAACTTCAGGATTTCCCGCTACGTACGTTACAGAATGAGTATAACGTACGTAATCTGCCTTTGACCCTAATACTTATTAACCCATTTCGACCGAGCCCTCTCATTTCACTTCAATCCCTAGAAAGCGGCGGCGAAGAAATCCTTCAAAACCGACCGAAACTTCAAATTCGTCCAAACACCTCCACTTTTCCAGCCGATTCACTCAAGATGGCATCCAGAACCGGCAAGAAACAAAGAGAAGAAACCTCTCAACCGTCTTCATCGCCTTCCAGAGAACCTACTTTTCGGAACGCTCAAGCTACCAAAATTTTCAATGAAATCCTTATTGACGAAGAGGTAACTCTGAGTCATCATTTTGATTTCGAATCCTTAAATTCTATTGGTGTTGCTATCGAAGAATTCTTCGATATGCTTGGAATAAATCGGTTTGTTAGCCTTGCCCGTCCAATATATGTGGATTGTGTGAAAGAGTTTTATGCCAATTTCTTTGTCACGTATGATTCCGATGGATTACCCGTGGTTAATTCTCTTGTCCGTGGTATGCCTATCTCTTTTGATGCCGCAAAGCTTTCGGAACTTTTTGGTCTCCCCAATGAGGGATTTTCTTGTAAAGGCGTGTTTGCTGATCCTGATGAAGTCGTTGATTATTCCATGTATAGTGATGAAAATCATAATGTCCATGAAAGTGAAGTGCGAGATTTTTTGTTAAGAAAAGCCGTTTTAGATGTTCATTCGGGGCGTTTTGAAAACAATGACTTTGGGATAAACATCCGCTTGTTTCATGATGCCATTACTCCCTGTCTAATGCCAAAAGTGAACGCTCAACATCGGTTGGTGAATATCGATATGGAAATCATCTATCACGTGTGGCAAGATCATCAAGTCAACTTTGCGTTTATTGTGCTTCAATAGTTTTTGGAAAAAGGACAAATTTTCCATAAAAAGAGTTATGCGAAAGTTGATCGCCAAAGAAAATCCGGAATGCCGTTTGGGTCTATCTTGACGGAAATCTTTGAGAATGCCGGAGTTGATTTAACGGGGCTTCATGGTGTTCCTATTCCGAGGGGGAGCTTAATCACCGAGGGGACTATTCGGACGATGAGGTATCTACGCACAAGAAACCGTGGGTGGATATATTTTGCATACCTCAAGGATGACGATCGGCTTGTAGATGGTGGTGCTCTTCCGAGACCGGAGGAGGGGATCACGTCTAGGGGGATTGAGCATACTAGACCTCGCCCTTCATCTCAGCTCGGTTCCTCTCGCCCACGTCAGGAAAGCTCTTCATCTCAAATGGCTACTCGGGTGGATAGACTGGAGAAAGATATGAGTGAGATCAAAATCATGGTCAAGAGCATCTGCACTCACTTTGGGATACCGCCGACACCTCCGGATGCAGACCTTGACTAGTCGTGTTATTTTTCTTATGATGATGTTTCCCTTTTTCTATTAAGACCAAACATTTCATTTTCATGCATAAACTCTATTGTTTTTTATTTTGAATGTGTTTTGTTTATATTAACTATCTTTGTTTCTATGAATTATTATGGTTATTGTCTTGGATTTTGTTGATTATTCTGTGTATCGCTGATTTTTGCAGGATCTCTCGACATTTTGTTAATGACAAAAAGGGAGAGAAAAATATGTATCGTTTTTGAAATCGTTTTTGAAATAACCCTTGCTCGTTTTCAGGAGGAGCCTTATTTAAGGGAAAAGCTTATTAAATTTTTTGAATCTTCCAAAACTCATTTTTTTGAAATAACCCTTGCTCGTTTTCAGGGGGAGCCTTATTCAAGGGAAAAGCTTATTAAATTTTTTGAATCTTCCAAAACTCATATTTTTCAAAAACTCCCATACTTAAATTTTGTCATCATCAAAAAGGGGGAGATTGTTGGAACAATATTTTTTAGATTATTTTATACATTTTGATGATGTGTTTTTAAAACCAAAATTTACTTAAAATATATTTTTCCTTCAGTTAACGTACGTAACTCGCCCAACTTAACGTACGTAACATTAATAGTTTTTGTAAGATTTTATGTACAGGTAACGTACGTAACTCGCCCAACATAACGTATGTAACATTCATTGTTCTCGTAAGTTTTTCTGTACAGGTAACGTACGTAACCAGCTCTAGCTAACGTACGTAATTCTTGAAATATTCTTACCGTTGGAAAAGTCATTAGCCATTACAACAAGTCATCACACTCAACGGATCTCTGACTGGAAGATAACGTACGTAACCATACAGTACGTACGTACGTAACGCATATTATCAGATCTCACTGAACCAGCTCTTCACTGTTCGTTACGGCCGCTACTCAAAGCATATAACGTACGTAACGATGATAACGTATGTAACTTAAAGCGCCTAACGTACGTAAGCAGTGAAACTGCTCCAACGGGAAAATGAGCTCAAGAAGGCTATAAATAGCTCACCTCAAGGAGATGGAACATACACAAGTATTCTAAGCCTACAAGCATACTCAAGCAATTCCAAGCAAATAATTTGAGAGTTATACTTATTCTATATTGTGATACGAGAAGATTTGTTCTATAATTTCCAATCTTCATCAAAGAGTGATATGTCGTGTAAAGTCGAGTTCCTACTCACATTTGTTTTTGTAAAAGTTATCTTGTACCCGGAAAAACAAGAGAGTTTTAGTGAGGTTGTTCTTGAGCCCGGAAATCAAGAAATTGTAAGAGTCAGCACTAAACTAGAAAGTGCATTCTAAGTTCTAAGAAAAGTCTTAGTCGATAAAACTAGGTAGGGGACGTAGGCTTCGTTAATAGCCGAACCTCTCGAACAATTTCTTGTGTTCTTTCTTTTCCGAATTTTTTTTTACTCCAATATTTTTGCTTCCGCACAAAAAGAGTTCAATACTCTTATCTGCACTATTCAACCCCCCTTCTAGTGGCGGTACCAATCTAACACATTAGTCGTTTGTGGATTTCCATGGTTGACGGAGTTTGCAGAGGCGTGGCTTTGGATGGTCATTGCCATTGCTGCAAGATCTCAAGAAGGATTAAAATGGAGGAAGAGGGATGAAGGAACAAGACGAAGAAGGACGAATAAAAAAGATGAAGGAACAGGGACGAGGGAAGAAGAGGAACAAGCTCGAAGGAAACAGAAAATGGAGGAACAGGGACGATGGATTCCAATTGTAAACCCTAACTACATTTTGGGTTAAATTACAAGGTTTTATTGAGTTTCAAGTATGTCCCACCAAACCAAACCAAACCAAACATACCCAGTATATCCCGCTCAGAGTAGGGTCTGGGGAGGGTAAGATGTACGCAGACCATGCCCCTACTTATTACGATAGGGAGGCTGTTTCCGTGAAGACCCCCAGCTTAGTGCACAGCAGAATATTGAGTGATAAATACAATGGAAAGCATATAATTCGGAAACGCTCGATACCATACCTGAGCCCATGGCTTAATCCACATGGGACTTACCAAAGCGGAATTTGGCTATTTCACTCCCAATGAATGCTGCTCTAACAGAAGAGAGGTTGAATCTGCGCACAGCTCTCTATCAAAAATACACCAGACGCAAAGATAATAGGATAAAATATACAATAAAAGTAAAAAAAATGCTCTAGGTCAAAGCTAACCGAGACAACCCAACCCTGAGGGTCACAACTACAGCACCGCTCCCTATAAAAGAATCCACAACTCTGATCTGGCGCCTCCAAGCGCACCTATCAATAGTCATGCTCTCGGAAAGGTTTAATGCCTTCAAATCTAATATCAGCTGCTCCTCCTACGTCCTCCTCGGTCTGCCTCTCCTCCTTTCCCCGACAACCAACAAACTCTCGACCCTCCTCACCGGAGCAGATGTCTACCTCCTGCGGATGTGGCCAAACCATCTCAATCTCCATTCCCTAACTTTCGCTGAAATGGGCGCCACTTCCAGCGCGTTCCTGAAAACCCCGTTCGCAATTTTATCTAACATTGTGCGACCACACGACCAACGTAACATTCTCATTTCAGCCACTTCCAACTTGCTCTCAAGCGACTTCTTCATCTCCCAATATTCGGAGCCATACAACATTGCAGGTCGGATTGCCGCTCTATAGAATTTACCCTTCAACTTTAGAGGGACTTTCTTGTCGCACAGGACCCCTGTCGCTGCTCTCCATCTTAGCCATCCCGCCTTGATGCGATGAGTGACATCATCTTCACACTCACCTTCCTTCAGAATGATCGAACCCAAATACTTGAACTTATCCGTACGGGGTACGATCTGATCCGCAATCATTACCTCCACATCTTCCTCGTTGGCCTCACCACTAAAGTTACACCAGAGATACTCGGTCTTAGGCCGGCTCACACGCAAGCCCTGTGATTCTAACTTAGACCTCCAAAGCTGCAACTTTGAGTTGAACTCCCTCCTCGAATCCACCACTAACACAATGTCGTCAGCAGAAAGCATGCACCACGGGACGCCATCTTGAATCCCCCGCGAAATAACGTCAAGGATTAGAGCGAAGAGAAGAGGGCTTAGCACCGACCATTTTCATTAATCCACATGGCCAGGTCCGTTTGCCAAGTCATTAGTATTAACGTTGTTACTCACTGAACAACGACAAGGATAAACGACATTTGACTTTTCAAATGTTTATGATATACTACCTCCTTTCTCTTATAATTGCAATATCTTAATTTTTACGTTTGTTAATGTACAATTTTAATTATTAATATCTTTAATTTTTTATTTTTAAAAATTATAGAAAGCTGATATTTTGAAAGTATATTTCGAGATGAATCTAACAAGATCTCACATGACTATATTTTTTCTTATGCATAAATCACAAAAGACGGTCAAAAGAGAGTATGTGAACAGTGTAATAGTCAACACGTTATAATAATAAAAGAACGAAGGAAGTAAATGATACTTTTGAAAGATGTGGGACATAAATGAAACCTCAAAAGAACATAAGGGATATAAATCATAATTTAGCTTTAAAAATATACAATCAAATTTTATTCCCCCAGAACAAATTCTTTAAATTCATATGCATCAAAAATATAATCAAAAATAAAATAAATAAAATTAAACTCTCTCAAGAAATTAGTTATATCTTCTATAATACAATCACTTGATTTTATTTATTTTTCATACGAACTTTGTATTTTCAAAAGATAAAAATCTTAAGATTAAAATCATTTATGCATTTTCGTACACGAATATCTTAATTTTTTGAATGATTAAAATTTTAATATGATTAAAATAATTATCCATTCACATTGAGATTTATTTAAATTGGTTTTTATTATCTTGAAATTAGTTCCTATTCATTTGATATTTATTGAATTAAGTATTTTGATATTTTAGGAACATATATTTGAATTTATAAAATCAGTAATGGTAGAATTTAATATAATAAAATATATCATAATTTGTAACAAATAGTACAAGTATGCATAGTATAAATAGTACAAATATGCATAAAATATATCATAATTTAAATAATATTGCAATTACACAATCAAATAATTTTTCTATTTTCTCACGCAAATTTTATATTTTTTAAAAGATTAAAATTTTAAGATAATTTTTTATTTACATTTAGAAAGATTTATAACTAAATTTGTACACTAAAATTTGTCTTCTCTAAAGGATGATTATATTGATTAATATGTTATTACTATTAATTAATTGATAAAAATATATTTGAAAATTTATATAAATAATCATTATAATATAATTAGACATAAAAAAAATATATAAAGGCTAGAACATTAATTGAACATAGTGCAAATTGGTATCAATAAAATATAATAGAAAATAAAATAAACAAAAATTAACTTTCTTCCAAATAAATTATTCTTGCAATGACACAATTAAATAATTTTTTATTTTCTCACGTGAATTCTTTTATGTTTCTGAATCACTAAATCTTTAAGATAGTTAAATTATTATCCAATCAGATTTTAAATACTTAATTTATTCTCTAAAAAGTAATTCTAATTAAAAATAAATGGCTCACGTATTTTATGAATATATCTGTAAAAATTAGTAAAACAGATAAGCATGTAAATATTACTTTTCTATTCTCATATATTAGATTTTATCACCCATAAAGATTACTTTGCTTGCATCATATAGTAGAATTTAGTTTAGTTAACTTAACTCAATTTATATTTTCTTAAAAGTACAATTTATTTTGTTTAATTATTTAGAAATTCTATTATTCTATCTTTGAGAAGAAATTTTAAAAACAAAACAATTATTGAAGAAAATTTATTTAGATGAACTAAAAAATTCAATTTGTGAACAACAATTCTAGGTATTGAGAAAAAAATATTATTCACTCTTAAAGATACAAGAATGACGTTAACCTCAACTAAATTAGAGTAGATTTTTAGTCAAATATTAAAATAAATCCAGAAGATGGGCAATTGTTTTGAAAAAAACTAGGATAATAATTATGTCTTATTTTTTTATATGCATTGTAATTTATGTAGAACTAGAATTATATTTTAAATAGGTTTTTGAATTATTTTGGTAGATTTATGATATAATAATTTTTTTCTTTTGTATTTTTATTATTTTTTTATTTTGACATGTAGGACTTAAATATGTCAATTATAAAGTTGTTACATGCCACTATTATCTAGTTGATTTGGCCAAGTGGTGAAAGCATGTGTATGCTGCTTAGATATTTTATATCAACTGGAGTTTAAATCCGGCAGGCTATAATTTTTTATTTGCTATTTAATTAGCTGTGGCTTATATGTAATCGAAACATGCGAGACTAACAAATAAGCAACTGAAGCAACACAACATGACATGTGGCAAATGAAACATGAGAAACAACCACATAGGCTTAGAGCGGTGGGTATCGTGGAGCCATTCTCCTCGTGCCATTCTCAAAAAGTGGTGCCACGTCAGTAAAACACAGAACGGCACCAGAAAACCTTTGGCACCACATTTTGTGTCGTTACCGTTGGCACCAGAAAATGTGGTGCCGTTCTCCAATTTTCTTTTTTTTTTCATTTACATAAAACATACATAATAAATAAAATAAACTTCATTAAATTAAAAAACACACACATTACATTAATTTTAAAAAAAAAAAGCTGCATAAAAATAAAAACCTAGTACATAAACATAGAAATAAAAACCTATTCTTCGTTAGTAGGATACTTTGTCCGGATTCGTGCTTGTTGGTCTTTCACGACCGCCGCGTTGATCGGATCCATCTTGCTTGTGTCCATTTGTAGCACTCACATCTCCTCGGCAATTTTTTGAGATTCATATAAAGTAACTCTCGCGAGTTACTCTCGTTCGATAACATCTATCTTTGCCTTGTGGTCTAACTCGATTTGTTGTTGCATCAATTCTTGAAATATTTCCGGGTTTGAACCGGAACTAGCGGTCGAGTTTGACGAACGTTGACTCTTAGAAATCCGGTGCATGCCGTCCGGTCGTGGCAACGCGTCATGTCCAAAATGCTCGGGTTCCTCCTCCGTAACACGAAGACGATTTCCCCGTGCCAATGTCGATTCATGATTTTTCTACTTGTGCTTGTCTTTTAAAAAGGCCCAAGCGCTCATGTGTTTAAAGTCACAACTCGTCACCGTTTTATACAAACAATGCACCCTCGTCATAAAATCTTTATCATTCACCCCACTCATAACGCTTGTTTCATTCACTAACGAATTCCACTTGGTAATCTCTCTATTCATTGGAGTCCACTTTCCCGTCAATATGCTCTTGGTACGAATAGTCCACTTGTGTTTTTCGGCTTCCAAATTGTATACGTCAAGAATTCTATACCAAAACGTTTCCTTTGATTGACCCGCACCTCTTTTTGGATCCTCGGATATTTGAATGTAACACTCCGCCAAAAGCAACTCCTCGTCTTCGCTCCACACGTTACGAGCTTGAGTACCACCTTGCATTTCGGTGGTTTTCTTCGTCTTCGTCTTCGTCTTCATCTTCGTCTTCTTCGACGTCGGGGTCGGGATCACCTCGTCTTCATCTTCATTTTTGGCTTCGTCTTTGTCTTCGTCTTCGTCTCGTAGATGGAAGGATGCATGGTCGGAATTTGGTTGTGAAGCGGTGCCTTGGTTTTATTGTTGATGTTGTTGAGTAAGTTGTTGATATTGTTGCATTTTCCATTGACTAAATAGCATTTGTTCTTCGGGATTCATATATGGGTTTGTTGGGAAGGTAGGAAAGTAAGGCGATTGATTGTATGGATTCGAAGACGAGCCCGGATTTGAAGACGCGCCCGTCATTTGGTTCGACGGGCCATTGAGCATGTTGTTAATCCATGGTGAGTTGGGATTCATTTTGGTTGGAAAAAGATTGAGAAAAGTAGATAGTAATATGTGTTGGAAGTGTGTGTGATTTGTTAGTGTATTTATAGGTAATTTAGGGGGTTAAAAAGTTTTTTTTTGTCAAAATTCACTCCAAACGGTCACATAACCGTTGCCAAACGTTCCCTTTTCTTCCTCATCAATTCAAAAGCAACGGTCAAAAAAAGAAAAAAAAAATAGAACGGCGCTGCGTGGAATGAACGGCACGAGCTAGAACGGCGCCACATGCATAGTGGTGCGCCATTGAGGAGTTTGGGCTGGTAGGTTTGGCGCAAGCCAAAATGCTACCGTACCCCCAGCTCTTAGCGTATCATGCATTAGTATATAAGGGAGATATCAGAAATCCTTATAATATTAAATGAACGGGACAATTAAGACAACTATAGAATAGTACTTAGACCACCACCACCACAGCCACCACCCCAGCCGACGCTGACGGATTTCCAGACATCGATCTTGCAAACCTCTGTTTGGCAGTCGGTGGCCGAGCTTTTTTATTATCTTTTACCGTCGTCAACCGATGAGTTTTTTTCTCTATCAGAAGAATTGGGTAATTGATATATTTTAGTTATTTACTATAATCAGGATACTTACATGTGATGTACTATGAAGACTACATCTGAATAGAAAGAACCTACTCTCTTTCTATTCAAAGAGTTCTGATACAGATAGACTCTTGGGGCTCGTTTGATAGGTAAGTTTGAATAAAACAAGATAGATAAAGTCAAGTCTCTAGGGGCATAGACCGATAGTAAATTGCAAGGTGATTGGGTGGAAGCATTCCGACATCGCGTGTTCGAATCCGTGTGGTGACAATACTTTGCTGAAATATTGCAAGGTTTGTTGCTGGGTTCGTGTCTCGTTGGTCCTCTCCCTTGCAGAGCTGCCATTAGTGCACATCACTCGATTTAACACCCGTCTGATCAATGGACCTCTGATACAGGTAGGGAGAATTTATCGTCTCTCCCTCAATAAAAAGATAGATAAAGTCAAGATAAAAACTGTAAATAAGGAGTGATTGCTATGATATTTTTGTATTTGGTATACAATATATAAAAATTTATCATAAATGTGTTGTTTGGTACCTAAATTTGAAGTCAAGATTAAATTTCAATTTACTATTCTAACCTTATGTATCTATATATATATAAAAATTGAGTTCCATGTATTAATGTGAGCATTTATGTCAATTTATATATATATATATATTAATGTGAGCATTTATGTCATAAGGTAGGGTCATTCATATCAATTGAAATATTGCTACTCTCTAAAGCTTTTTTTAAAGCTTTAAAGAGCTTTTACAAACCAAAATAAAAAAAATGCACGAATAAAAAACGTATGCATACATGTTCATTGTCATAAGCTAAATTAATTCAACCAATTAAAACATGTCAAAATCTCATTATTAAATTTTAAGAATTTCTATAGTCATACCACACAAAGCATGTTTATTGTTTAACTCTTTCAACTTCTTCTTTGAGGTATTATACTCCCTTATAAACAAACAAAAAAAGTCACAAAACTCACCCACAAAACAGTCACAACCTTCACCTCCAAAGAGCGCATTCTTACGCCACACCACCGGAATCACGCCAACATCAATCGTCACGCCGACACCAATGAATATTAATTCAATAGGTGGTGTTTCGAGCTTGAGTGGTTTCATTGTTGTTTTAGTGGTTCCGCTGCCGACATACCAAACTTGAAATCTCAAACAATTTTCTTATAAACAATTAAACAACTAAAACGTTTCTATTCAAAATAGCCTACAGATACCTACAAACCATGAGATATCCAAAATATTATAAAATCAAATTGTCAATTCCCACCAAATCTTTAAAAAATAAAGATGATATCAAGTTCTTTATAGCCAAAATAATGGATTGATTGCAAAGATGGGTTTTCAATATTTATTAGTATCAAAGGAATTGAGCTAAGGGTGTCCACATCGTTGGTTCTACCTTCTCGACCACCGAAACCCCACCACCATCGCCATAACCGCCGTCGGCATCGTTGGTTCTACCTTCTCGACCACCGAAACCCCACCACCATCGCCATAACCGCCGTCGGCCACTGAAATATCCAGATCTGAACACAAAACCAAAACCCGAGTTTGTAACTTACTTATAAGCTCGAAACACATTCTAGAGGAGACCCGAGATTCCAGCGATGGAGGTTTGTTGGTGGTGGTTTGGCGACAAGGGTGTGGTTACGTGGTAGTTTTGGTCGGTGTTTGGTTGTTGATGGATGATGGTTTAGCGAGAGAAATGAAAGGGTCGTATATGTTTTGTGATGAGAAAAAAAAGTGTGTTTTTGGGTGGAGGATACAACTTACAAGTAGTTAATTTTGATAGATATAATAAAATTAAAGAAAATATTATGAAAGGACAAAAATACCCTCTTATTTAACAATCAAACTAATGGAGTTAGGAAATTCGGATCAAATCCGAAACGGATGTTTCACTTTTTGGGGCAATTCTATATATAATCAACTTAAACATAATAATTTCATATTTTCTTAACAAATTCTTTAAAGGCATTGTACTGATGCACTAAAAATTTGTGTTTGGGGGAAATATGGTATTTTGATTTTCAGATTGGGTAAATATAGAATTATCCTTTCACTTTGACCAAACCTAAAACTTTTCAAAATTTGATGAAAATGAAATACCCCACAAACCACAAGGACTAAAAATGTAGTTAGCTCTAATTTTAAAGGATAATAAATTCAAGTCTCACAATTCAAAATGGAAGGCAATGCAGATGATAGACATTAAAATTTTTTTGATTATATTACAGGAAAATAAAGATGGTTTTAACTAATTTTGAAAATTTACAAATTTAAAAATTTGAGGTTATACAGTCTTGAGAACACACATACCACGAATTACATGCACGTGACGCAAAATAACATTATTTACATAAAAAAAATACTCTATGAACAACTAAGAGTGTAATTTTTTACATCTAAAAAATATAAACAACTAAGGAGTAAGAGGAAATATGTAATAAAAATCATAATATTTGCCATAAGGATTTTAAAGTATAAAAATGTGTGAGAAAAATTAATTCAAATACGTAGCATCGTAGGCGTAATAAGTGTTTGATTAAATGGCAACAAATCATTCATTTTAGATGATCGTACATGTTTGGTAACTTGACTATATAGATGTCAATTCGATATCTTAATATGTTATATATGAACCCATTGTTTGAAATCAACCTCATATAGTACTCCACATATTGACGCTAGGATGCACCACCGAATAAGCTATATATGATAGTTTGATGCTACTAATTAAAAAGTAGTTCGTATTGATTTACGAACACGAACAAATGTTTTGCTTCAGTGATAAATAATTCATCTTAAGAAATGCACATGTAGTTTTTTTTGGTGTTAGTATCATGTATAAATATATTGCACATTTTGAGTACAAGTCATTTTAACCTGTCAATTACCCAGCTTAGGCCATACTTGATATTAAATACGTTAGATAAAAATACGATATTTTAACTTAGAATAATTTCACTCGAATAATAAAAACTGTGAATGCTCGGGCTTTGAAATAATATGTAATATAAATATGATATTCGATATTAACGAAGATAAAGTATCCGTGCTTTAGAGTGAATAAAGCCCGTGCATCGCACGGGCCATGATGTCTCGTAATTTAAAAAAAAATCCTCTCCTCCACAACACTTCACCGCCGCCGACCTCATTTCTCAATCTCATATCATTTCACCTAGAGATGTTAAACGGGCCTGCCCAGAGGTGGCCCGCTTAACCCGCAAAACCTAAGTTAGCCGATATTTCTTAGCCGTTTAAATCAGCTTTTGGCTGGACTGCTTAGCCTGAATTGGCTAGCTAAGCCCGCCAGACTAGCCCAAGCCCGATATATATATATATATATATATATACACTATATTAATATTATATATATATACACTATATTAATATTATATATATGTAATATATATTAATATTATATATAATATATATTATTACAGTATTTGTTAATATAGTGTATATATATATATATACATAAAAGTGTATTTTTTGTTATATTTATTATAGTATAGTTGTTACTATATATATATATATATAATATATTGTTATTGTTTTTTTTATTTATAAAAAAATAAAAAATAGATTTTTTAAATATTTAGCGTTTAGCGCAAACCCGTTAGAGTTAGGGTTAGAAGTAATATTCATAAGCCGTTTAAATCAGAACTTTTAGCGGACCGTTTAGCGAAATTCATGCATTAATGAAACCGTAGGACTAGCCCGTTTAACATCTCTAATTTCACCGCCGACCTCATTTTCTGAATTCTGACTCATTTCTCTTAATCTCATCCCCCATCCATCCTCGACCTCTGTCCTCTCAATCCATGTCCTTTTCTCGTCTCTCTCCCTCAACAACAATATATCCACGACAGCCACCGTCACCGCGGACCTCCACCACCAACTCCACCGAGGACATCCACCACCAAATCAATAAGGCGTTTCACAACGACGGCCTGCCCGATTTCCATTTATTTACATCTCCTTTTGAGCACGGCCTTATAATAGTTGCTGAAATTCCATCTGGCTAATCTTTCAGCCTACGGTCTGATTAGCCACCACAAGAATTTCGACCAAGTGTGAAGAAGTGTTTTCACCGCCGGACTGGGAAAAGCAGTTTCTGGCGTTGCATTAGGCGACAACAATATTAACAACGAGTAGGGAAGTGAAGGGATTTGGTGCAATTTTCATTTGGCCGCCATTAACGGTACTTTTTTCGATTTTTCCATATGATCGCAAAGGTCCCCATCGACCTGCTTTCCTCTCACGTGGGAGAGCATCAACGACTAGTGTGTTGGGAAAACACCGGCGATATATAACGTCACAACGAAAAAATGCGGAATCTCGTTTGACAATTTCTCAATCTTCAATTCAATTGTAACTTCGTTGATACCGATGAATAGGGCAAACAATTACAACTCGACAATTAATACAAATGATATACCAAAAACGATAAATAACGAGACACAATTTTAGCGTGGAAAACTCCTCAAGACGAGAGTAAAAACCATGGGACCGAAGCCGCTTAAATCCACTAAAACCAATACACAATACACAATCGTCCCTAAGTAAACTAGAGAGATATTAACACAATCTTCAAATACTTAAATAAACGTTCTTCAAGTATATGGAATACAACAATAAGCGCCGTTTCTTGACTTTATTTTCGATTTTCGATTCGATTGATTCGATTCGAGTCCATTCATTCGATTGATTCGAGTCCATTCAGTTGATAAATTTCAGCTTCTTCTTCTTCTTCTTATTCTTTATAATCTTAATTATTATTATTATTGTTATTATTACTAATAATATTACTATTATCGTTGTTGTTGTTAATTACTATTATTATTATTATTTACCATTATTATTATTATTATTATTTACCCTTAATATATATTTCGATTCGATTCGATTCGATTCGAGTCCATTCGATTCGATTCGATTGATTCGATTTGATTCGATTCGAATCCATTCGATTCGATTCGATTGATTGATTCGATTGGGCTTCATTCACCCAAAAGAACAGAGCCTAACAACAAGAACGAGAAAAGGAAACACCGTAAATAGCTTACACGAAAAGCTAACAAAAATACCCGAACTTCCGGACTCAAACACTCGATCTATTCCGGTGAAAAAGTTTGCCCAATAGCTACCAAGCTCTTGTCAAAAATCACGACGATCCGATCGATATACTTCCGGGAAATCACACAAGTATTTTTCTCTCCTTCTTTTCTCTCTTGTTTCTCTATTGTGTTCTCCCTCGATTGCTCTCTCAAGTGTAGATGAGAAGTGAGGAAATCCCGCAGGAAATCTGCCTAAAAAGAACCCCAAACCAGGGTTGACCCTGTGTGCCGCGGCCCGAGCAGGGTGTGCCGCGGCACACTCAAAAAAACATGCCCAGTAAAATCGCAGGGGGCCGCGGCCCGGAGGGGCAGGGGCCGCGGCCCAGAGTACAGTCGCGGCCGCAATTTTGTGTGGTTTCTGGGGGCTGCGGCACGACTGTCTTGTGCCGCGGCCCGGAGTGCTGTTGCTGGGACCGAAGCCGCTTAAATCCACTATCACCAATACACAATACACAATCGTTCCTAGTACAAATTGTTAGGAGTATGCCCTCAAATGCCACTTAGAGGTTATTGAGTGAGGGCATTGTACTTGTAATTATGTCAATCACTATCATAAGGCAAATGAATATTTCTTCATTTACTAGTAGTTACTGGCATTCCTAACTCGTAAATATACATATAGAAACTAGTCCGTGTATTTGAGAGCAAAACGTTCCACTCCTTATTGGATAAGAGGGTTGGCACCGGAAAGGTTATAGCTCAAATACTTAATCGTTCGCAAGTCGATGAAACTTGACTGGGCGTTAAGTTTACGTTAAGACTTGTATGACGTGTTCTTTGACATGCAGAGTATCTGTCGAACACTAATGGTTAGTGGGAGCACACGTTATATGTATGCTAATTGAATTAGTATACTCGAACCGACTCACCCTCGATTCGTCACACGGATTTCACTCCAGGACAGTCAATGACGGAATCGAAAGGTTGTGATAGGTATTCGTGAACCTTAGACTTGCGGATTTAGTAAGAAAGTGCTTGTGACGTCAAGATTTTCATTAGAGTAGTTCGACCCTGTAAACCGGGAGGCAGGGGTCAACCTCGACGTGCATCTTGACGGGCAAGTAGCAGGTCCTACTGAATACCAAGATAGAATTTTTTCTCCCGTTAGTGAGCGGGTTATATGTCATATGCGGTTATTGGCAGATGAGATCATAAGTCTTTGGCCAAAGCATTGGAGCTAGTTATATTAGATACACGAGAGCTCGATGATCTCGATTTGCATTAACGCCTGCATAGCGTCAAGTACAAATAGGGTTTGACTGACCGTGACCCTATAACTTGATCGGGACATTTGAAAGAAGGGTTTATACGTATACTGGTATTCATGACATAATGGTTCTTGAATGATCCCATCATTCGTTCTCAGTTGGGGTACAGTGTAGGCCGCCAGACTGGCTAGGTGGTGCTACTACTCTTTGGTTCCTCCCATTGCTGACTGATACGGACCTACCGAGTCGCGCAATAGGATTGACGACAGAATGAATCGAGCTTATTCTCTCATTATGAATATTAGATATTGGATATCTAAATTTGGGACATTGGATGTCTAAATTGATTTATTGGATAGATCGATTTACGGCCTAATGAATTAAATTAATTACTGGGTGATTAAATTTAATTCATGAATATAATTATTTCTTGGAGAAATTAATTATGTTATTTTGTATTTGATATGTTTAATTAATTAGATTAATAAAATGATATAAATAAATCAGAACAGAATCGGAGTTTATCTGTTTAGACTCCCGGGAGTCCGAAACGAACCGAACTCGTCCGATTTCTACATAGGCTGCCCCCCACATTTCCACCCACCGTCCATTTGGACTCTTGTTCCATTCTTTAATAGATTATGATTGTCTTGGTGGGGTTGATTCTCATAGGCATGAGTTGTGACATGTGGGAGGGGTTGAATAAAGGGAGATGAAGACACAATCTCTACAACTACACTTCATCATATCATACGTGAGTTGGTAATAGGAGAGAGAGAAAAGAGTTTCTCAAAGTGTTCTTCATCATCTTCACTTCTTCTTCATAATTTTCTTGGAGGAAAAATTGTGAGAAAAATTGAGATATCATAGATTATATACTTGGAGTGTTATAATCTTGATAAACAAGCTCCTATAATCTTGTTCTAGCCGTATCCTTGGAGGATAACGAGGTTTAGTCGTTCCGGTCGTTTCTCCGGCGCGTGACAAGTAGAGACGTTGTCTTTTCGACGTTGGATCATCCAAGAGCTTGGAGCGGATTGGATACGTAGAAATCAAGAAAAGCTTAGGGAATAGCTCAAGAGAAGGAATCCATTTAATCAACGGGCTACAAGGGTGAGTTTTTATATCTCTTGTGATTTCGTTTCTATATTCATATGTACGTAGCTCGATCGATCCTCGTAGAGATTCAGATCGAATTAATTTTCGTTTTACCGCTTCCGCTGGGCCTTCTATTTAGGCACCGAATCCCAACAGTGGTATCGGAGCGTAGGTCTTGCGATCGTATATACGATATTGGCATTTGGAATGCTTGATTAGATGGTATATGATTTGGAATCATAATCGTATTAATCGTTGATTTTCTATTGTTCATCCAAAAAATTATTTTTTCATAATTTTATGTTACAATGTAAATCATTTTTCTTTTGAAAAACTGATTTAAAGTGTAATATAAAGAGTAGAAAAATATTATTTTTGGAATCAGGGCGAAAAATGAGCCGAAAACGTAATCGGACCCGGCTGAAATTGGTTGCCGGTCTCGCTGTCCGAGGCGGCAGATCGCGATCCGACCCGTGATCGCCAGCTCAAGATGCAGTGCCGGCGGTGCTCGCAGCTCGGCCCGCATGCCGACCGCTACTGCAATGGTCTCGGACCACGGCCTCGCCACTGAATTGGCGGTGTTCTACCTTGTTTTTCGACTCCGTTTTTTATATTTCATTCGATAATTAATTTCCCACAAATTATATTGGATTTAATTTGACTAAGATTTAATTATGGTAATTTTAATATTAGGGGAATTAATTTCATGAAATATTTTCTCGTTCGGAACAAGTCGAAATTGACGGTTGTTTGAATTAATTGGATTAATTCGTTTTGGATTAATCGATGGGGTCGGTTCATATTGTTGATTGGATCAATGTATCTCTACGCTTTCCATTTATATAGTATTTATTAGATGAATGCTTTTGAATGGGGATGTGGTTCGTGGACTTAGTTTTTGAATCGTTCGGTTTTATTCGATCGGGTTGTAAAGGCTGTTTTGAGCCTATTTATTTTACTAGAAATATTTGTATCTATGATGTGTTATGTCGAGATTTGTACACCTCAACAGGCGATCAGCACAAAGACCGGGCGACCGAGCCAGAGTCAAATAGACCAAAGGCAGACTTGCTGATCGAAGGACCCAGAACAGGACCCAGCGCCGAGCGATCGACTGACAAGACGATCGTCTCCCGGCAACTAGCAATCGTCCCAAGTACCCGATCATGGACGACCGCCTCATGCCACATAAAGCCAACTTCCTCCAAGTCTGCAAAGGTCGAAACTCGGAATAGAGACCCACATGCAGATCCGGCAAAGTCACCGTAGGAAGAGGCCTTTGGCTTCAGCGCATCAAACAGCTGTCAAACGGCAAGGACAAACCTCACCTACCGACAGAGCCGCCGAAAAGTCCAAAGTGGGACCTCCCGGGATAGCGACAAGATACGCGTGTCGTCCTCTCATTGGTCCGCACAGCTGGCTGCCAGCAGCAGCAGCGGACTTTAAGGCAATCAGCCCATGTGCTAAAAGACGATCGCCCCCTTATTATAATACAGGAAAGGCGATCGCCCGTCAGGATTAAGACATCCCAGATCCTCCTATAAATAGAAGGCTTCCTGCACTTGGAAAAAGGTCTGTTTTTCTCTCGGATTTCCTCTCTCAGAACCTCTTAACCAAAAGACGGTCGGCAGAGACAAGAACTCCCTGCAGTTCAAGAAATCACACAGCAACACTCAAGAGCTAGATAACTAGGGTCTTTTACACTCATTGTAATTGCACTCTTACATTAATATTTATACCCCAACGTATTCGTGTTAATAATATCTCGCGAGAGCATTCAAGCTCGGGACTAACAACCCCGGCAAATCTTGTGTTATTTACTTCCCTACGGATGTGCTCTCGCATTTTGTTTGTTACTCATACATTCCAGCAATATCATCTCCAGATAATATTTTGGGTAACAACAATTGGCGCTAGAAGGAGGGCATCATAACCTTCATTTTCATTCCGACCGTCTTGAAGAACACTCACTGTTCTCCGGGGCATATACTTGAAGAAACACTCACTGTTCTTCAAAGAAAAACCTTCAGATTCATGACGTCTGCCACCACATCGAAGAGATCCACTCTCCGATCCGCCGGACGCCTTATTCCGGCTCAATCCGAGCCCCAACCTATGGCGGAGGGTAGCCGCGGCGGCGCGAGACTCTCGATCCCGCACCTGAGGGACGGTCCCAGCCTTCCCCTTGACCAGTTCCAAACTACGGAACAGATTGAGGAGGCTATGGCCATCCTACGGGAGCGACGGAGAGCATGCGGAACGCCCGCAATTACCCCATCAGCCATCCGCCACGCGGGCAAACGGAAGTTCAGGGGGTTACTTGTCGAGAAATCGTCAGGAAGCCCCGATTCACGAGCAGAAGCACTCGCGAGGCGGGACGGTTCCATTTTCGACCGCCTAGGCAGCGACCCATCATGGCGGCCGGGGCATTCTGGCCCCATCCATGAGACGACGGAGCTCGAATCCATCACCAGGAGTTCAGCTTACCCCACTCCCAGAAGGCAGACCGGCCATCTGGCTCCTCATCGCTGATGAACAAAGATAGGCGGCGACGACCTCATCGCCTACCGCAGAGCCAGGAGATCGGTACACGATCGCCTCGGCTCCCACTCCGAGAGCCAAACAACGAGTGACCAAGCTATGGCGATGGCCGCAATGCAATGACAGCTCGATGGCATGAAGGCGCTCCTAGAAACTGGGGCAGGCCCCAAGAGAAAGATCGCTGGGCCGAGCGAGCCGCTCGCGGTCCAGATCGAACTCGCCCCCGTGCAGCCAAGGATCACTCCTCCTCAAACACCTTTATACGAGGGGATATCGGACCCCGAGACTCACCTGAGCAAGTTCCGGATCTACATGACCGGATGCGGGGTATCAAACGCGACCAGGTGCCGAATGTTCCCGTTAACACTGGGCGACCTGGCCCAGAGGTGGTACATCTCATTGCCACCGCGATCCATCAGTTCCTTTGAACAACTGGCGAGTGACTTCACAACGTACTTCTCCACCAAGGTCGCTCGACCAGAAGGTCCCGACCGCATGATGAAAATCAGGCAGGGGGAACACGAGTCCGACGAAGACTACATCGACCGGGTGGATGAGATAATCCTAAACGGCGAGCCCGTAAGCGACGAGATCTCCCTCTACTCAGTCCTAGGGGGATTCAATGGTCTTTCGCCCATGTTCAGGCACCTTACGAAGGGCATCCCCCCAACCTACGCAATCTTCTGCGCCAAGGCCGCAGACTTTTTGGCCAGGCGGAGGTTGCTCGCCCTTCGCCAAGACGAGGGGGCAGAGACGGCGATCGCCAAGTCTAACAAGGCGGTCGCCAAGCCATCCGGTGATTTCAGGACCTTCGAGGATGTGGAAGCCCATCTCTACCACAACCTCAATCTATCTCCGGCTCATATTTTCTACGCCATCCAGGGGTGCGAGCAGCTAAGCAAGCCGAAGGTGGTAAGGGACCACGGTCATCTAGACCGAAACAAATTTTGTGCTTACCACAAGAGTCCCGTCCACAACACCAATCAATGCCGCGACCTCCTCAGACAACTCTGGAGATTGTTCGAGGAGGGCAAGCTGGACAGTTTAGTAACTTAGCCGGAGCCCCGGACGAGAAGGATTAAAGTGCTGCGATCGGCGTCAGAACGACGATCGCCAGACTCCCAGTCCGATCGCCAGAATCAAACACGGTCGCCCGAAGGCTAAAGTACAACAAAAGGCTACTGCCCAAGAAACATCTCCAAAAATGGAGGACTCGCTCGCCATCTAAAGTTCATCATCTAACATGATGGACCTAGGCACGAGATCGCCTCCCTCAGCACAACGTATACCGTCGAGGATCGCCATCTAACATAACGATCCAAGGTAGAAGAGTGCAGCTATGGTCCTGGAGGTCGATGGAACCGACAGCTTCGTCCTTGCAAGGTTCCTTTGGGCTGCGATCGTTCGCCCTTCATTTAAATACGAGTCGGGCGTAGCCGAAGGACCCTCCAAACAAATCTTTGGACACGCTCGCCAGCCCTCAAAGGTTCATCATCTAACATGGTGGACCCGGACAATGCGACGCGTCCCTACCCCCGTCACAACGTATACCATCGAGAATTGCCATCTAACATGATGATCCGAGGTAGAAAAGTGCTAACAAGCCGCGGGCGTGGAGTCGGTTAATCCGACGACGCCCCGTACAAGGACTCCTCCAGACCAAGATCGCTCGCCCTTCGTTTAAATACGAGGCGGGCGCAGCCTAACGGAGGACCCTCACAATAAAGTGAGTCGCGAGACAAACCTACGGGTGGAATGTCCCTCGCGCACAAGACACTGTCATGGAGGTCGGTCCATCGAACTCCGCGACCGTGCACGGTTCCTCAAGGTCGAAACAATCGGCTCCCCACGAGGGATTTACAAAATTGAAAATCACAAGAACAAAACCGAAGATAATTCGCCAAATGATTAGGTCGTCCAAATCCGAGACCAAAGGCCGCTCAACGAATCGTCTGTCTTTATCCTAAACGATTGCCAATGGAACCACCTCACCCCATGCCTTCGACATCGGAGCAAGCTGGGGGGCAATTGTTGTGTCGAGATTTATACACCTCAACAGGCGATCGACACAAAGACCGGGCGACCGAGCCAGAGTCAAATAGACCAAAGGCAGACTTGCCGATCGAAGGACCAAGAATGGGACCCAGCGCCGAGCGATCGACTGCCAAGGCGATCGTCTCCCGGAAACTAGCGATCGTCCCAAGTACCCGATCATGGACGAACGCCTCATGCCACATAAAGCCAACATCCGCCAAGTCTGCAAAGGCTGAAACTCGGAATAGAGACCGACGTACAGATTCGGAAAAGGCACCGTAGGAAGAGGCCTTTGACTCCAGCCCATCAAACAGCTGTCAAACGGCAAGGAAAAACCTCACCTACCGACAGACCCGTCGAAAAGTCTAAAGTGGGACCTCCCGGGACAGCGACAAGAGACGCGTGTCATCCTCTCATTGGTCCGCACAGCTGGCTGCCAGCAGCAGCCGCGGAATTTAAGGCAATCAGCCCATGTGCTAAAAGACGACCGCCCCCTTATTATAATACAGGAAAGGCGATCGCCCGTCAGGATTAAGACATCCCAGCTTCTCCTATAAATAGAAGGCTTCTTGCACTTGGAAAACGGTCTGTTTTTCTCTCGGCTTTCCTCTCTCGGAACCTCTTAACCAGAAGACGGTCGGCAGAGACAAGAACTCCCTGCAGTTCAAGAAATCACAGAGCAGCACTCAAGAGCTAGATAACTAGGGTCTTTTACCCTCATTGTAATTGCACTCTTACATTAATATTTGTACCCCAACGTATTCGTATTAATAATATCTCGCGAGAGCATTCAAGCCCGGGACTAACAACCCCGACAAATCTTGTGTTATTTACTTCCCCACGGATGTGCTCTCGCATTTTGTTTATTACTCATCCATTCCAGCAATATCATCTCCGGATAATATTTTGGGTAACAACAGGATGCAATTTTTCAATGTAAAATTTATATGTAATGATGAAGACCGGAGGAAGATCCATTTCGAGAAGACGAAGATTCAAGACGAAGACTTATAATTAGATTATGGAGTTTTTGTTTTCTAGGAACGGTCCATGAACCACATGTTGGTAGCAACTAGGTTGTGAATGGTTGTTGCTCTTTTTCAACTAATAATGACCACTCAAGCTTGTAATATGTTGAATAAACCCTTAATGGGCTAAGTTACTTAAGTTGGGATTATAAACAAGGTCAGTCATGTTATTTAAGTTTGTATAAAGATCTATTATGAATTACTTATTATTGTGTGTGATTTTCATTGTTTTACCTATCTTTATTTACTTGGCCAATAAATGACGATATTTATGGTCTTCATATGTTTCGAAATAAAATATGTTTGATTAGATCAAATGATCTTCACTCTAAGTTGTTCTAGGGGATAGAAATATACCTTTAGACCTTAGATGATTCTTTGAGTTATTTTCATAAAACCTAATGCTATGTATTGAAGCCAATCAACATAGAAATATAGTGGATTGATTCAATATATAAGGGGCGTTTTATAATTCGAAAGAGAAACCGTCTTTTTTAGGAAAATCGAATCTACACAACATAATAAGTAAATTCATCTCATGATCTCCTATACATCTTCTATAACTAATGATGAACTAAGTTTGTAATCCCAACTATTTCATTTTATCTTTTATTAATCTATTATTAGTGCAATCTTTCATTTCCTTGAATATTAGAACTATTATTGCAACTTTCTTTGCAATTGTCAAACCAAACTCTTAAATTGTGTGTTTCAATCATATAAATCTCTATAACAAACAGTTAAATAGTGTATAATTCAATATATAACCTAGCTTCCTCGTGGGATCGATAAGCCGGACTCAAAAAGTCCACTTACTACTTGATACGATATCGTGCACTTGCGATAGTTACACTAAAGACGTGTCAGTGAGCGAATTTCCGGACGTTTTTCCAGATGAATTACCAGGATTGCCGCCACAACGGGAGGTCGATCTCTCGATTGAACTGGAGCCAGGAACGACGCCTATCTCCAAGGCACCATACAGGATGGCACCAGTCGAGATGAAGGAATTAAAGTTACAACTCGAAGAATTGCTAAGGAAGGGGCTCGTTTGTCCGAGCACTTCGCCAGGGGGTGCACCGGCCCTTTTTGTTAAGAAAAAGGACAACTTTCTGCGCCTGTGTATCGATTACAGAGAACTTAATAAAGTCACTATTAAGAACCGTTACCTGCTTCCGAGGATTGATGATTTACTGGATCAACAACAGGGAGCGATTGTGTTTTCAAAGATCGATTTACGTTCTGGATATCACCAATTGAGAATTCGAGAGGAGGATATTCCGAAGACCGCATTTCGATCAAGATACGGGCACTACGAGTCCATGGTGGTGTCGTTTGGCTTGACTAATGCCCCAGCCATTTTCATGGAATTGATGGACAAGGTTCTGATAGAATTTCTCGATAAGTGTGTGGTAGTTTTTATTGACGACATTTTGATCTATTCCTGGAGCCGACAGGAGCATGAGGAACACTTGAGGCAGGTGTTAAGTGTTTTGAGGCAACACAAACTTTATGCCAAACTTTCTAAATGCGAGTTTTGGATGCCGGAGGTGACCTTTTTGGGACATGTAATTTCAGCAGAAGGCGTTAAGGTAGACCCCCAGAAGATCGAGACAATTATGAGTTGAGAACCACCAAGAAACGTCAAGGAAGTGAGGAGTTTTCTGGGTTTGGCAGGATATTATCGACGGTTTGTCAAACCTTTTTCTAGTATTGCCCGACCATTGACGAATCTACTAAAGTAGAGTACCAAGTCTGTCTGGACAACAGATTGTCAGGAGAGCTTCGACGAACTGAAGAGGAAGCTGACTACCGCGCCAGTATTGGTACTACCGCAGGGCACGGAAGGAATTGTAATATACACCGATGCGTCTAAGCATGTACTTGGATGTGTATTCATGCAAAATGACAGAGTTATTGCATATGCCTCTCGACAACTTAAACTATATGAGGTGAACTATCCGACGCATGACTTGGAACTGGCTGCAGTGGTCCACGCCCTTAAGATTTGGAGACACTACCTTTATGGGGTTACCTGTAAGATTTTTACGGACCACAAGAGTTCAAAATACATCTTCACCCAGAGGGAGTTAAACATGAGACAGAGGCGTTTGCTGGAGCTAATCAAGGATTGTGACGTAGAGATTTTATATCACCCTGGAAAGGCCAGCGTCGTAGCAGATGCACTGAGTCGGAAAACTGCACAGGAGATAACACTATCCGGTTTAACGGTACAGTCGGAATTGTAGCAAGATCTAAGGAGAAATGACATTGAAGTATGGATACAACACCGCCATGGACATTTGTGTAACACCCCCAATCCGCTCAGGGATATTACACGCCGTAGAACCCTTCCTCAAGGATCTACCAGGCTGGTAACAACATAGAACATCTCAACAATGCCTTTAAGGCTAAAATGACTCAGTAGACCGATTTGGTCTTTCAATAAATGCATACAACTCAAAATCATTACATGCCCACGCAGGGGTCAAATACAACACACTCCCGTACAATGGGAAAGAAATACTGCAGCGGAAAAGATAAGCTATAACTAAACTAAAGACATCATACGGATCCTCGTGTGATTAGTATCGTTCATCTTTCATCATCCTTCGTGCCGACCCTGTGTTATGCTCCCAAACCTGAATGTAAAAATAGACATCCACCCCCCGAATACTCGGGGGTTAGCAAAACTCCACTGTTTTGCTAGTGCAAGAACAAAATGCAAATACGAGTCATACAATTCACATTCCACGAATAACAATAACCAGGAATCCTCAAAGATCCAAACGTAACGAAAAGTACTTCCCGAGGCAAGAGTTTGGGTAAAACATTCCAAAACCCAATAACCCGAAACGGCCCGAGGTACACAACCGAAATCGAACAAGGAACAAATTCCCTAAACTTATAGGAAATTACAAAACGGCCCAACCGTCCGAAAATCACGATATGACGTCGGATTAACAATCCGAAACTCACAACATGCTCTCAACCATACGAACTCATGGAAATAGGTAAATGATGAAATCGAACGAGTTTAAGGAGAATCGAATACACATGCGATAAAATATAACTCAAGATTAAATTACGTAAAAACATCATCAAGACTCGTCCAAACGGAGAAACTCCAAGAACAAAATAGATTCAGAATTCCAAAACAGTGCTAAGCGAGTTGTCCGAAACAAACATACACCAAAAATAGAAATTACCAAAAAAATAGAAAACACGGATATTACACTAGGCTATGCGCGTGTGCGATTATGTTTTGTTGATTTTTATGTCCGTCGAGGACACGTGATGTTGGGCTCTGGCCCTGTGAATTGTTGTCGGTTTTCTATTTGCGAAAACAAAACCTTTGGGCTGTGACCCCTGTTGATTTTGGAAAGATAAGGATTCGGTAATCCTAAATTGAAAAAATTGATCCTAACTCCCTTAGTAGATAAAGGAGAAAGAAACAATAAACTCCCTTAACAACATATGCTATACCACTATTACACAAGTCACTCAAGAACACAAGTGTGTTCTTCACACAAAAAGAAAATATTACAAAAGTGGAAAATATATATGATGAAAGATGAATAATGATGGATCTAAGGGGTCTATTTATACACCTAAAGTCATCTAATAGCTCCAAAACTCCAGCATTATTACATTAGATCGGATCAATGCCAGCCATCCCCTCAATAATAGACCAAAAGTATAAAAAATTAAGCAACGATCAATAATCTGCTAAGAGTTACGGCCGTAACATTGAGGAGTTACGGCCGTAACTATGATGACTTACGGCCGTAACATTGAGGAGTTACGGCCGTAACATGTCTTCGTAAATTTGCATTTTGTGATTTACGTCCGTACACGCCCGTATGGAGTTTCAGACTTCATTTTCTGCCCAAAATTTCTTAGACTTTGCGTTTTTGCCCCAAATCTTCTTCGGATGATAACTTTTGATATATAACTCTGATTTTGAATTCGGAAAGACTGTCGAACTCGTCTCGGAAAGCCCTACAACATGAATACATAAAAATTCAACAAAGAGAATATTTTATACACATGTTATTTCTTGAGTAAATCAGTAATTCAATCCGATTAAGATTAAATTTACATCTTCATCTGATAAATAATAAAATTATTAAAAGTTAATTAATTCTAAGCAAAAACGAATAGACTAGCTCAATTATGGGTGAAATATATCGATACAAACCATGGATATATGTATAAAATTGACACTTATCACACCCCCAAACTTGAATTCTTGCTAGTCCCGAGCAAGACTCTTTATTATTCACGCTCAAAATAAAAAAAAATAAGACACAAAATAAGAAAAATAATACACACACAAATTAAGAAAAATAATTATATAAAAAGAGAAAAGGAGATGAAAATGACATTAATACACAACAACCAGCTTTATACAGTAGATAGAAATAAATCAAGATTCAAAATAAATCTACTAATGAGTTTAAAGTTAAAACACGGCTTTATTTTGTAATTCCAAAATGCAAGGTTTTCCCCCAAAAGGTTGATTATTTCTTTCCCACTCGTGATACACACGACCCCCTTTAATGGTTACTCTCGATCACTCGTTTATTTTTCGACTCAATATGAAGAAGAATTTCATCGGCGTCATCAAATATTGTGATTGTTCACGAAATTGAGTGTATTGAAATTCAGCCGCTAATTAATTCAGATCTGCTCATAAACTACATCCCTTAGTGATAGCTTCATACCGTTATTTGCTAATGTGTAGCTCTTTTCACCAATCACAATTTCTATCTCTTTTTTTAGGTGATAGCTTTCACACCGTTATTTGCTAACGTGTAGCTCTTTTCACCAACACAATTTCTATTTTTTTTTGTTTTTTTTGTGAGACGGCAGCTACGCACCAACAATGGTTAGTCCTTTATTTTTCGCAAAATTTTAGGACCCCCAAAATTAGGCAGCTGTTGCTGCTCAACACTTCTCCCTTTTTTAATTTCGACTAACCTCCTTTTATCAATGACCCGTTTTTTTAGGGAATAGAATTTTTGCAGAAAATCATTTATTAGTTAAGCATGAAAAATCAAAAACTCCACAAATTAAGTAAATTTCAGTTCTATTTTTCATCAACCGACTGATTCTTCTTTTCTCAAGGTAACGAATGACTCGATTTTAAATGATAATTACAAGGCTTCAAAAGAGAGATTAAGGCTCAAAAATTTTGGAATATACAATTTTTTTAACCGGTTAAAATGATTTTAGAAGCTTGTATATAGCTAATTTATTGGTGTTATGGCCAGATCTTGAAATCTCACAAATAAAAATAATATATATATATATAAAATTTAAGGCAAATAACCAAAAAAATCAAAACCAACACACCAAAATAATTAAAACATATCACCCCCAAACTTGAAAATAAAATTGTCCTCAGTTTAAAAAAAATAATAAAAAAAATAAAATAAAAAGCAAGGAGAAAAATAGAATACTCCCTGTTATGAAAGTTGAAGCTTGAGCTAACGCCTTTTAGAATCTGCAAGCGAATAATATACGAGGCAAACGAAAATAAAAATAAAATATACTCGGAAGTATAACACAATTTTTAAGATGCGCTTCAAGAAAGTCTGAAGAGTCGCCTTACGCTGCCATCAATGCTTTTATAAAAAACAAACAATAAAAATTACAGCAATAAAATAACAATACATAAATCGCGAATAGATGCGCGTCAAGAGTTCAAAACGAAACTCCTTAAGGTACCATCATTTAGCACGATTTTTACATACAACAGAAAGTAAAAATACAAGAGCTCCGACATGGGTTATCAAAGGGAGAGGAATGAATCCACTTTTCGTTTTCTCACGGTAAAATCTTCCATCCAGACAATTTTACCTAGAGCTGGATCTGGTTGAGGAACAAATTTAATGAGGTTTTTGATTAGTTATTCTGGTGTTGTTGCAACGACTATGATTCGTTTAGCACGCTCGGAAATAAAACCTTTTTCAGTATAGTAGTCGATGAAAGATAGTAAATCATCAAAGAAACCATTGACATTAAGCAGACCTATTAGTTTTTGATGAACATTTAGCTGAGCTCTGGTAACCACATGAAAAAGTTCCTCAAGAGTGCCAAAACCACCGGGAAGGGTGATAAAGGAGCCAGAATTATTTATCATGTGAGTTATGCGATCTTGCATATTTACAACTCTAAACTCATCACCAATAGTTGTCCCGGTGATTTTACTTTTAGCCAGAGGTTTTGGAATTATTACCAACACTCTTACTCCTTCCATATAGGCAGAAGCAGCAGCTCGTCCCATTAATCCTAGACTTCCTCCTCCGTAAACTATATGAATACATTTTTCTCCTAAGGTACGACCCAAGTTGTGGGCTGCTTCAGTAAAGCATGCCTCTTTTCCATAACTAGCTCCACCAAAAATGCAGATTGTGCTAAATTTTTTTGTGGAAGATGATGACTCCATTTTTGAAAAGAAATTTATTTGAGATAAAAAGAGAAAAGTACAAGTTTGAGGGATGAACAAAAGAAACAAGCACAATGTTAATTTATAGAAGAAAAATGAGGTAAAATTGTTTAACAAGTTTGTGATTGCGTTGATTGCGCTTCAACTACTCAATAGAATAATGAATGCATTTATTGCATATCACCTTTTTTTTACTCAGAAAATCCCACCACACGACAAAATTAAAGATACTCACGAGTATGTACAGTAGTTGTGATTGTGGCTCACATCTTCCTCTGATTTTACGTTCAGAAACGGCCTAAACGCCTTCTATGAGTCGGGGAGAAGCTTCCCATTCAATTTTCTTACAAATTGGCAAACAGGGTGTTTTAACGTCAGATTCCCAAGACGTTGTTCATATTCTGGTTTGAATTTATTCCACAAACATCGAATTCCATAATGTACGAGTCCACTAGGATGCGTGTCAAGAGATATTTCAATATTATCTAAATTCTCTTTATTCAGACCATCCTTAATGAACTGAATTTTATCTTCTCTGTTTGTGGATGGAATTCCCAAAGATCTATATTTTAAATTACAGTTCCATCTAGCACATTTATAGCAAACGGCTATTATCTTTGCTCGTCGTTTCTTGGCATATGAACTTTTTCCTAGCCCTGGTAAAAATCTAGTAGGTATTTATGTGAATTCACCTGCTATTCTCACTTTGGCTTCAATTATGAATCTAATGTCAAAAGGTATGCTTTTATTCATAAGCAACCTTATCCTTTCAAGTCTTGTCTTGTAAATTTTTAAAATGACATTTTTGCTCAGAAAGGGAAATCTTTTGTCAATTTTATTCAAAGTTTCTTCCATGATAAAAAAAATAAAAATAAATAGAGAAAATATCTACAAATATCAGTTGTTGTGGGAAACTGAAAATTCCGACTTTAATAGTCACGGAGTACCGTTATCCGCCACTTGACCGGACAAACACAATTGAGTACTAAGTTACAACGTCAAGAAATTGTATCTATAAAAATAGTTTACAATGTAAGATTTCAAAAATAACACTTATACTTCCCCGGCAACGTCGCCAAAAACTTGACATGTCTTTAGTTTAACTATCGCAAGTGCACGATATCGTATCAAGTAGTAAGTGGACTTTTTGAGTCCAGTTTATCGATCCCACAAGGAAGTTAGGTTATATATTGAATTATACACTATTTAACTATTTGTTATAGAGATTTATATGATTGAAACACACAATTTAAGAGTTTGGTTTGACAATTGCAAAGAAAGTTGCAATAATAGTTCTAATATTCAAGGAAATGAAAGATTGCACTAATAATATATTAATAAAAGATAAAATGAAATAGTTGGGATTACAAACTTAGTTCATCATTAGTTATAGAAGATGTGTAGGAGATCATAAGATGAATTTACTTATTATGTTGTGTAGATTCGATTTTTCTAAAACAGACGGTTTCTCTTTCGATCTATAAAACGCCCCTTATATATTGAATCAATCCACTATATTTCTATGTTGATTGGCTTCAATACATAGCATTAGGTTTTATGAAAATAACTCTAAGAATCATCTAAGGTCTAGAGGTATATTTCTATCACCTAGAACAACTTAGAGTGAAGATCATTTGATCTAATCAAACATATTTTTTTTCGAAACATATGAAGACCATAAATATCGTCATTTATTGGCCAAATAAATAAAGATAGGTAAAACAATAAAAATCACACACAATAATAAGTAATTCATAATAGATCTTTATATAAACTTAAATAACATGACTAACCTTGTTTATAATCCCAACTTAAGTAACTTAGCCCATTAAGGGTTTATTCAACATATTACAAGCTTGAGTGGTCATTATTAGTTGAAAAAGAGAAAGAATTGATCCTAACTCCCTTAGTAGATAAAGGAAAAAGAAACAATAAACTCCCTTAACAACATATGCTATACCACTATTACACAAGTCACTCAAGAACACAAGTGTGTTCTTCACACAAAAAGAAAATATTACAAAAAGTGGAAAAATATATGATGAAAGATGAATAATGATGGATTTAAGGGGTCTATTTATACACCTAAAGTCATCTAATAGCTCCAAAACTCCAGCATTATTACATTAGATCGGATCAATGCCAGCCATCCCTTCAATAATAGACCAAAAGTATAAAAAATTAAGCAATGATCAATAATCTGCTAAGAGTTATGGCCGTAACATTGAGGAGTTACGGCCGTAACTATGATGACTTACGGCCGTAACATTGAGGAGTTACGGCCGTAACATGTCTTCGTAAATTTGCATTTTGTGATTTACGCCCGTACACGCCCGTATGGAGTTTCAGACTTCATTTTCAGCCTAGAATTTCTTAGACTTTGCATTTTTGCCCCAAATCTTCTTCGGATGATAACTTGTGATATATAACTCTGATTTTGAATCCAAAAAGACTGCCGAACTCGTCTCGGAAAGCCCTACAACATGAATACATAAAAATTCAACAAAGAGAATCTTTTATACACATGTTATTTCTTGAGTAAATCAATAATTCAATCCGATTAAGACTAAATTTACATCTTCATCTGATAAATAATAAAATTATTAAAAGTTAATTAATTCTAAGCAAAAACGAGTAGACTAGCTCAATTATGGGTGAAATATATCGATACAAACTATGGATAAGTGTATAAAATTGACACTTATCACTCACCGTAGGAATATTAGCAACCGACAGTTGTGATGTGTCCTCTTGCAGAATATAACACAAATAGTGCGTTTCCCGATCGTCACAAGGTACTCCCGCTGTAAGGAGGTTGAGGGACCCCTTAGTACTAAAGTGTTCTTGGCATCTGATTATGTGAGTGGCACCATCAGGAGTTGCAATGGAAACTGTCAGGTGATAGGTGTCTAATACCGTCCTGTGCATTGTCATCTAGTCCATACCCCAAGTAAAGTCTTCGTTCTGGAGTGGAAAAACCATGAGATTTGTTGTCCAACCCAGATTATCGATGCGGATCGGGCAGTTTCGTACATCCAAATTACCCCCCACCCTGCTACCCTCGGGTAGCTTAACAGTAAAAGATTCACAAGGTACACAAGGAAGATTCAAACGGTTAACACATTCCATGGATATGAATGAATGGGTCGCTCCAGTATCAAACAATACATGAACAGGCTGGGAATTAATAAGAAGTGTACCTGAGACAGCAGGTGCAATCTGATTATCAGTAGCTCTTAGTTCGAACACGCGGGATGGATGTGTCCCCGAGGAGGGTGCAGTGCCTCCCCCGCGCCCACGTCTTCTTCCAGCACCGTATGGAGGAGTTTGGTAAGGTGGGGATCGATAGTCGGACATGGAGGATGCTCTGGATGTTTGAACCGAGCCTTGCTGACTTTGAGGAGCTGAAATTGGTGTAGGTTTGATCCGTGAAAAGTAGCGAGACATGTGCCCACCCTTTCCGCATGAAAAACACTTTGTAGATGCCTTACGACACTGACTCATGGTATGCCCCGCTATGCCACAATTGAAATAGCTCCGGCGAGAGGGCCCGTCAGATGCTCCTTTCTGTTGGGACGAAGCTGCTAATTTAGAGGAGAACCCAATTCCCGAGTTCATTCTGCTGGTGCTCCAGGACTGATTAGATGTCTTCTGCTTCTTCTGGTTATGCTCGGTATCTGAACTGACAACCGTACCGGCGTATGCTGTGACTACGTCCTCATATGCCCTTAGAGTGGTGCAGTGAAACCCAGCCGCGTAACGTTGAACATCTTCCGGCAACCATTGAGTAAGGTGGCAAATTTGTTGATCTTCCGATGGAACCATCTGTGTGACATAGCTTAGTTCGGTCCTGTAAGCTCGAATGATTTCGGGTACTGGTAAGTTCTGAGGTCCTGCACTGAAGAAACTCCGCGCTCGAGCAGTCTGAGCTGACCGGGGGCAGTACTCGTCTCTCAATAGTTTGGAAAACTCGGTCCATCCGACTACTCTGTCCTCCGGCTTATAGGTCCTCCACCATCGGGCTGCGGTGTCGCGGAGATGGTTGATTCCGAGCGGTACCGTTCGGTTCTCTAGGCAACCGATCACCTCGAAGGCAGTCTTCATCTCAGAGATCCAATCGTCCACGTGCTTATCCCCTGATCCATCGAATAATGGCGGCCTGGCCTTCAGCATCTCTCCCAGCCAACGGTCCTTCCCAGTGTTCTCTTCTATGTCAATGATCGGTACCCATTCTGCCCGGTTGACCTGAGCGATCCCCATAGCAATGTCCTGGGCGAGGGTCTGGACGAAGGCTGGATCAAATCCCCCGTTGTTCTGATTTTCCGCCTCCTGTTCATTATGATTAACGGGCGGTGGCTGATTTTCGGCTGGGTTAGTTTAACCGGTGTTCCTGTCTTCCTGTTGATTCATAGCGGAACCATGTGCAGCGTTTACGTTCCTTCTAGCTCCATGACGTGCCATTGGTGATGATTGTTCGATCTAGAAGGTTAGTTTAGTACAAACAGTCTCTGAGTTTTTACTGAATTCAAACATTATACCTGATTCTCGAGAGTTTACGTGTATTTTACCTCGACATTCCTCGAGGAGTTACGGTCGCCAGGAGTGTTGGACTTTCGAAGGCAAAACGTTTTCAAAATATTTTGATACGACTTTCCACTTGAGTTTTCGGCTCCGATACCATTTTCTGTAACGCCCCAAAATAAACTAGATGCCACAGTGCCGCGAATCCTATATGGGACCCACAAGGCGAGTTTTAAAAGAGGTTTTAAAAACAATTTATTCAAAAAGTAGTTTGCGTAAATGTTCATATGAAAGCGTTTGTTCAACCGAAATACAAATGGTAAAAAAATGTCCGTTCATAGGGTTATTACACAACATGGATTATTCAAATTTAGTTTAAGAAATTAACAAGTCTTATCCCTAACACTGATCAAGCCTAACCGGAACCTTCGGGAATGTCCTGCACATATTCAACAAATTTGCCTGACACGACGTATCGTGTCAGTCAACCCAGGTCAGACAAATCGAACAAATTTCATTGATAGAATCAGATAAATTTAGAAAACAAGGTTATCACCGAATATTAAACGTCATTTCCTTTATCAGCACATAAAATTCCAAGGTCGCAACCAAGGGTCACGGAAGTATCTACACAGGAATACGCCGGACGTGGGTACCATTCAGGTTTTATCCCTCAACACAGTTCCCCAAGATATATCAATATATAAACTCCCAAGGCCGCAGCCAAGGATCACGGAAGTATCTACACAGGAATACTCCGGACAAGATAAATCGAACGAGCACCATTCCACAAATAGTAACATATACAATATTCTGAATTTACAAGACGTAAAGTCCGAGCAAGATTCACTTGCCTCAAATCCGACGAGAGTTACTCCCTTGATAACACAACGGCTCGAACGACCACACCTGAAAGCTCAACCTATTACATGTTTGTCGATTAACATCTTATGGTTACAATGATGATTAATGACAATTTTACCCTGTCCTGCTAGGATTCTAAACTTGGTTGTTCATGTCGCCAAAATCGAAATTCTCTATTCTTGACCATAATGCACATTACTAAGTTCCTCGATTCTCCATTTTATAATTCATCATCTCGTTGATCAATGTTCTAATACAACATTCCTAGGTCGTGATTATGGCTCAAGGCCACCGCAATTACATCACTAATTTTAGTTTAAATTTCTAGAATGGAACGATTAAGCATTAATTCTCCGAAATCTTAACATGTTTGAATACCTATCAGAATTGATAGTCGTTAGTTAGTTCTTCAAGGAATTATTAATGTTTTTACGATATGGTAATAGAATTATAATTGAAATCTTCAACAAGAGGATTCTAAGGTGTTGGTGATTAACAATTCGGTTATCAGTTCCCATACAACTATGAGTACTACCATCATCCATTCCAATTACTAGCTAGATAGGCATCCATTAACAATTGTGATAGTTTTCACCATTCCGATCATTATCGAAAGTTCTAAACTACCCAAGGCATCCGAAATTTAGTATGACCCGTATAACAACACTGAAATGAGTTCAAGATTCGAAAAACTTACCTTAATTGACAAAAGAGGATGAAGAACGACAAAGAATGAGAGGGTAGCACCTTCAAAACCTTCATCGGAGCTCGATTAACTTCACTCCAATAGGATAATACTTGATTAGGGAAGCTAAAATCGACTTAGGGAAGGTGGAGGATAGTATATAAGAGCAAAGGGTGAGTTTTGGGTCGGAAGAAATGAAAGGGAGAGTGTCCTTTTATAAATTCGGAATGACTTTACGTACGTTAGGCCGTAAGCTTTACGTACGTAAGCCATGTTACGTATGTTATCCTGGAAAGTTTAACGTATGTAAGGAAAACTCAGAACTAACTGGACTAAATCACACACATCGTTACGTACATAACTAAAAGTAGGCTAATGTACGTAACATATGTTGACTTGCCTGTCGCTATCGCACTGAAAATTGGTCTGACAATGCACCATCTGACGAAGATCCCTATCCGAAGACCGAAGACCACATTACGTACGTAAGGCATTACCTTTAGCGTACGTAATGTCACACACTTAGCATACGTAATACATAGCTTATAACGTACGTAAGGTTCAGTTTGTTCACTAAGTTATTATCACATTGATTCCTCATAACGCGACTCCCTCTCAATCTCGTCGAGTAACCTCTCGGGGAACAAGACGTTGGCCACCGTCATATTCGCACCGATAATTGCCCAACGACCTCGAGGTATGTCACCGACAAATCATCAACCATCATACAATCACATTACAAGAATAACAGGTGCGGACAAGCTTTATTCATGATAATACAGTACGAACATATCATTCAAAATACGTTTATCGTGACGGAGTACATTTATTTATTAAATAGAGAAATAGAGATGATCGCTCAATGTAAAACAACATGTAATACTGGTGGTATTACACTAAGCGGTCACAAGTTTGTTCATTAGCCCAGCTAAATTACATGCAATCTCATTGCAGTTAAAGTTCATAACAAACTGTGAGAAGGAATTAGGGAGAGACTGAAGGATAAGGTCGGTTTGGAGAGAAGTATCCATCTTAAAATCAAGAGCCTCCAATCTCTCGATCATGGATATCATTTTGAGGATGTGTTCCCCAACCTTCTCACCTTCCTTCATCCTTGCACCAAACAGTTGCTTGTATATCTCATATATAGCAGTTCTGCTGTGCTCACCATAAAGTTCGGTTAAGTGAGATAGAATCCGCTTAGCAGAAGTCATTTTCTCATGAGATCTTTCAAGCTCATTTGACATAGAAGCCATCATGTAAGCACGGACTTTTAGGTCATCCTTAACTCACTTTTCGTGGTTTTCGATCTCTTCCTGATTGGCTCTGGTCCGCACAGGAGGCGCCGGAATGTCTGTCTCCAAGACGTATCCCAGTGCCTCTATACTGAGGACAATCATCAGATTGCGGAGCCAGTCCACAAAGTTAGGTCCAATCAGATTGTTCTTCTCAAGTAGAATTGCGAGTGGATTCATAGTCATATTGAGAGTTATGTCTGCATTAAGTACGACAGATTAATTAGTGACTTGTTTAATTAGTGACTCAGTGCCGTCGGGTAATAATGCCGATGCCGGGGCTACTGCCGTACTTCAGCAGTTGGTAGCCCAACTTGCTCAGATAGCTCAAGGTGGACGCCAGAATCCGCCTCCGACACCTGAAGAGGAAGCTAGTTAGTGGCTTCAGGCGGTGACGAAGATGCACCCTCCTCGTTTCTTCGGATCTTCTGACTCCCTCGGTTGGGAGAATTGGCTCTTTCAGTTGTCCAGGACCTTCGATGCCGTAGCTTGCCCCGAATACAGGAGGGTACATATTGCCCAATGCCTCCTGGATAAGGAAGCTGCGGAATGGTGGGAGGCCGTTGCGCCCCGAGACCGTCGAGCTACTTAGGAAGAGTTCAGAGCTGCTATGGAAGCAGAATATTGCCCGCCGCCAGTCAGAGAATGCAGAATTGTGGAGTTTTTCACTGCCACACCCCAGGATGTGCCGATTTCTCAGGCCATTATCTCTTACAATCAGCAGTTGGGTTTCGTGAAAGATCAGGTGAGGACGGAGGCTGATAAAATCCGTTACTTAAATATGCGCATGAAGCCGCATATCAGGCAGAGTATGGCACCACTCATGTGTGCCATTTTGAAGGGGTATCAGTATCGCGCTCTAGCGATCGAGATGGCCGCACCGGAATCAGAGTTGGGTACCGAGGCCATGAAACAGAAAACAGTTGGCAGTTTTTCAGCCGGCAAGAGTGGCTGATTTTCGAGAGCACAGTCTTCCCCTACACCTGGGAAGAGACCGTTTCATCAGGCTGGGGGGATCTCAGGGTAATCATTCAGTCCAGTCCGTTGCTTCTGGTGGCAGGGTTTGTTTTAACTGCAACCAATATGAGCATTTGATGAAGGATTGCCCTTCTCCTCCAGTTACTTGCTTTACTTGCGGACAGACCGGGCATCGGGCAGCTCATTGTGAGAGGGCCACCAGGGCCGCTAGAGTTCCGACTACCACTGCCGATCAGAGGAATCACAGCACTCTAGCTACTCATGTCCCACAAAGTTCGGGTCGTGGTAGGGGTCGGGGTCAGCCGGATCGCCGTACAGCATCGAGTTCGGGTTCAGTTCACCCCCGATTGTATCAGATGAGGCGCACTGAGGAGGCAGACATTCCGGTGGCATCAGGTACCACTCAGATCCTTACTCATCCAATTTTAGTGCTTTTTGATTCGGGTGCTACCCATTCCTTTATTGCATCGGATTGTCTGAGTCGTATTGGTTTTGACTGCTTGTTTGAGTGTGAACCGTTTTTTGTGAGTACGCCCAGTGGGGATCGTATGGTTGGGGACCGGGAAGTTGGGGATTGCCCAGTGAGGATCGGGAGCCGGGATTGGCCCTCGAATCTCATTGTTATAGACCTTAAGGGTGAGGATTTGATCCTCGGGGACGATTAGATGGATCGTCACGGTGTTATCATGAACTATCGGACTCGTACCATCTCGATAGTGGCCGAGGACAGCACCGAGCATACTCTCGTCGGTTGTAAGCCGGGTAGATCGGGGAGTGTGATTAGTGCCTTGAAGGTGATGAAACTTCTGAACCATGGTTGTGTCGGCTACTGGTGTTATGTTCTGAAGGCGGAAGATGGTGGAGTTGATTTGTCATCAATTCCCGTTGTTAGTGAATACCCCGACGTATTTCCGGATGACTTGCCGGGATTACCACCACAGCGAGAGGTGGAGTTTCCTATTGATCTAGAGCCGAATGTGGCCCCTGTTTCTCGAACGCCGTACCGTATGGCACCGTCAGAGATGTTAGAATTGAAGAATCAGTTGGGAGAGTTGTTAGATAAAGGGTATATTCGACCGAGCGCATCGCCTTGGGGTGCGCCTGTACTTTTTGTTAAGAAGAAGGATGGATCATTTCGTTTATGCATCGACTATCGAGAATTAAACAAGTTAACCATCAAAAATAAATACCTTTTGCCCCGGATTGACGACTTGTTTGATCAACTTCAGGGGGCGACAGTCTTTTCGAAGATTGATTTGCGATCGGGCTACTACCAGTTGAGGATTCGGGACATCGATATACCGAAAGCTGCCTTTCGGACGAGATATGGCCATTACGAGTTTTTGGTTATGCCTTTCGGGCTAACCAATGCCCCATCAGTGTTCATGCAGTTGATGAACAAAGTTTTTATTGAGTATCTGGACAATTCGTAGTCGTCTTTATCGATGACATTCTTATCTATTCACGGAGTCGGGAGGAGCACGCCTTACATCTCCGGATTGTATTAGACATTTTGAGAGCTGAGCAGTTGTACGCGAAGTTCTCTAAGTGTGAGTTTTGGCTCGAAGAAGTGATGTTCCTCGGGTATGTGATTTTAGCAGAGGGAGTTCGGGTAGATCCGCAGAAGATAGAGGCAGTGATGGCTTGGGAGCCACCTAAGAATGTGAAGGAGGTGAGGAGTTTTTTAGGTCTTGCCCGCTATTACCGTAGATTTTTTGAGGGATTTTCTAAGATCGCTAGATCACTCACTCAGTTGCTCCAGAAGACTCACAAATTCGAGTGGACCGCGGACAGACAAAGTAGTTTTGACGAGTTGAAGAGATGACTAACTACCGCACCTGTGTTAGCGTTGTCTCAGGGGAATGAAGATTTCGTGGTATATAGTGATGCTTCGGGCCTCGGGCTCGGATGTGTTTTGATGCATAGAGATAAGGTTATTGCTTATGCGTCTCGCCAGTTGAAACCGTATGAGGCGAATTACCCCACGCACGATTTGGAGTTAGCTGCAGTCGTTTTCACCTTAAAGATCTGGAGGCATTATCTCTATGGGTCATCGTGTAAGATATTTACGGATCACAAGAGTTTGAAGTATATCTTCAGTCAGAAAGAGTTGAATATGAAACAGCGTAGGTGGTTGGAGCTAATTAAAGATTACGACCTCGAGATACTTTATCATCCGGGTAAGGCTAACGTAGTGGCTGATGCGTTGAGCCGAAAACTGGTGGCGTTACAGATGTTAGAGGTACTTACGCCACAGAGTAGGATCCAGCGGGATTTTATTTGTCATAATATCGAGGTTTGGGTTCAGAGAGTTCAGGGTCAGTTATGTGCGTTGGAGATCACTTCGTCCGTGACTGATGATATCAAGGCGAAACAGTATGATGATCTATTTTTGGTCCAGCTGGGGGAGGATGTGAGGAAGGGGAAAGCCCCTGGATTTGTGGTTCAGGATGACGGAGTTTTGATATTTCGCGGCAAACTATGTGTACCGAGTGTTATTGAGCTGAGACAGAAGATCTTGAGTGAAGCTCATACCACACCTTACTCCATACATCCTGGTACGAGTAAAATGTATAAGGATGTGAGGAGTAACTACTGGTGGAGTAATTTGAAGACAGACGTTAGCGAGTTTGTATCGAGATGTTTGACCTGTCAGTAGGTTAAGATCGAGCATCAGAGACCCGCGGGGCTTTTGCGACCACTTCCTATTCCGGAGTGGAAATGGGAAGATATTTCTATGGACTTCATTACCAGTATGCCTAGGACTCGGGCTGGAATGAACATGATTTGGGTTATTGTCGATCGACTAACTAAATCAGCTCATTTTCTGGGTATTAAGGACACTTGGGAGCCAGAGAGACTGGCACGAGTGTTTATTGCAGAGATCGTGAGATTGCATGGGACTCCTAAGAGTATTGTTTTGGATCGTGATGGCCGGTTTATATCACATTTTTGGCAGGCCGTTCATAGGGCCTTAGGGACCGAGTTGAGACTCAGTACATCCTACCACCCTCACACAGACGGACAGTCTGAGCGGACGATACAGACACCGGAGGATATGTTGAGAGCCTGTTGTCATGGGGTTGGGTTTGAGCACTCGAAAGCTCTTCGGACCCGTGCGGCACTAGACTAGAATTGCCTCGATCTAGCTAGTAAGCCTTAACTCACTCGGTTGCTAAGTGTGTAAGAAGGGTTTAACACTTGGGAGTTGAGAGTAAATCACTTCACTATTTCACAAACACTTACAATACAAGAATGTTGAGTCTTTGAGGGTTGAGTTCAAATGAACCAACCTCAAGCCTATTTATATACTCCTAGGAACCTAGAAACTTCTATGCTACCTCCTCATTTGGAGGACTCTAGAACATCCACATACTTCTATCCTATTTTAGAACCTATCTCTAGAATCATTCACACTTATCTACATACAAGACTTACAAACACATTTTAGAGTATTCTACAAGTATAAGTCTAGAATGCTCTACAATCTTCAAGTACTACATACTTCTAGGAGGGTCCTAGAAGGTTCTTCCATCATCCGGGCGCCCCAGCCCATCTCTGTCCGTCCCGGCCCGTATCGGCCCGTCCAGACCCGCACCGGCCTGTCTCGGCCCGACCATCTGGGCCCGTCTCTGCAATGTTCCAGACTCTTCCCGAACCTCCTGGACCAAGCCGGTCCGCTTCTAGCTGCTTCCGGTCGAGTCTTCCCTGCTGAGTGACTCCTCAGCTTTTCAGTGTCTACTGCCCCCACAAGGCTTTTTCCGTTTAAGCCTATTATAGGGGGGAGGGTCTCTCTCACACCTCGCGCGTGCGCGCCCGCGCACGCCGGCCACGCCCGGCATCCCATGCCCGCGTCCGGCCGCCCAGCTCGAGTCCTGTTCCCAGACTCGGCCTTGTCCCGTCGTGCCTTGTCCCACACGACCCCTGCTCGTCCGTCCTTGCCCGCGCCCCCTGCGCTGCCCGACAGTCCCGGACATGTCCCGTCCGCAATGCCCCTTGGGAGATCCGCTTCCCACAGTGGCGTCCGTGCTTCCACGGTTTCCACGCGTGATTCTCCGTCCGATCACGCCGTCCTGAAGGCTGACTCTTCACTTGCAGCCCGATGCCATCCATGTGTCCTGCTCGTGCCGGTCCCTCGGCACCCTGTGCGACCGTCTGCGCACACCTGTCTCGTCGTCGACTGTCGGCCGTGACATTCTCCCCGCCCATTTCGCTCATCGACGTGGCGGCCCCTCGGTGAACCGAACTGCTCCAAGGTGGTGACTCGGATCCTCCTCAAGCTTCCTCACGTACTTGAGTGCCGACATAGCTTGTCCCCAAGGCTATGTGGTCAAGCGTATTTCCTGCATCTTGGCTTGATCACACACGTACAGCGCCCTCTTGTGCGGAACTACGCCAACATTGTTCTTCTTTAGGAAGTCCATGCCCAGTATTATGTCCCGATCATCCATGATCGTCACCTTGAAGTGCATGCGCGGTTCCCACGTGCCAATCTTTAGTCGCACCCCATTGGCGACTCCTGTAACCCGAACGGGTGGTGCATTATTTGACTTCATCCAGCCCCATCCCTCGATGACCTGAAGCCCCAACCTCTGTGCTTCAGCCTCGTTAATGTAGTTTTAATCGGCCCCTGTGTCGACCAACGCCTTGACGGATTTCCCATTGATAAGCCTCGTCGCATACATCAAGTTTCCCTCAAGCGGTGCTCCGTCCCGCGATGCCATCCCTATGGCGGAGTTCAACACTTGAAGCGCCATCGATGTCCCATCACCCTCGGCATCGTCCCGTGCCTTGGTGTACTCCATGGCGGCTACCCTCGGAAACTTCGAGCATTGCCTCGTTGAATGCTCCGTGCTCCAGCAAATCTCACATTTCTTTTTCTTCGGACACGCTGCTACGAGATGGTCTGCACTCCCGCACCCATGGCAAGTCCGAGTCCACCCTGACTGCTTGCCGTCCTTGGGCTTGTCCATCCTCGTGCCCCTATCCGCATTACCCTGGTACGACTTGTCCTGCGTACCGATGCCGTCCTCGTCCCTCCTGGACTTCCGGCTCTCCCCGGCTGGTTTCAACTCGATCAGCTGTTCCGCAACCGCAATCGCCTCGGACACGTTCTGTTCCTTGGCCCTCTGCACCTCCAACTTTGCCCACGGTTTCAGTCCATCCCCGAACGCGAACAAAGCTTCCTGCTCACTAAGGCTAGGCAACTCCAACACAATCTCCTGGAACTCCTTCACATAGTCCTTGATCGTCTTGCTGTGCGTCAACTCCTTCAACCTATCTAGGACCTTAAACTCAACATTCTCCGGGTAAAACTGCCGCTTGAACTCGGCCTTGAAATCCTCCCATGTCTCCATCCGAAATGTACCACGTGCGATCTCTGTTTCGCGCCTTCTCCACCATAGCAGCGCCACATCTGCTAAGAAGAATGGATCCGTATGCAACTTGGTCGCATCATCTACTGTCCCCGATGCACCAAAGTAATGCTCCATGTTCCACAGGAAGTCATCCACTTCCCTACCATTCCGCGATCCTTGGAACGAACACGGCCGGGGGATGTCGATTCGATAGGGTGCCGCACCCCGCTGGTCCCTGCCGTGGGCCATCGCCCGCTCGTACAGTGCTGTCCTTCCTTCGATGGTCTCGATCCTCCCTATGATCTCCTCTCGAAAGGCTGCGATCATGGACCGAACCTCCTTCCTGACAGCCTCAAGGATCTCTTCACATAACTCGCGTCGCAACGCGTTAAAGGTGCCCGTCACCCGATTCTCAAGCTCCTCCAATGACTCGCTCATCTCCGTCACCTGGTCGGCCACTCTGCTCCATGCCTCGAGAGCATCTTTGTGTCTGCCCATGGTTTCCTCCATCCGAGCCACTCGTGCTTCCATGGCAACACCTCTTTCCACGGACTTGTCCCTAGACCCTTTCCTGGACTTGTCCTTCTCCTGGCCGGGTTGAACTTTGGTGACGCTGGACATAGTCTCCATCGGTCCTCCTTGCACAAAACCTCTCAACAACATCTCAATGCGGAAGCTCCTTGAACCACTAGCGTGTCTCCGATACCACTTGTCACGGGGTTGGGTTTGAGCACTCGAAAGCTCTTCGGACCCGTGCGACACTAGACTAGAATTGCCTCGATCTAGCTAGTAAGCCTTAACTCACTCGGTTGCTAAGTGTGTAAGAAAGGTTTAACACTTGGGAGTTGAGAGTAAAACACTTCACTATTTCACAAACACTTACAATACAAGAATGTTGAGTCTTTGAGGGTTGAGTGCAAATGAGCCAACCTCAAGCCTATTTATACTACTCCTAGGAACCTAGAAACTTCTATGCTACCTCCTCATTTGGAGGACTCTAGAACATCCACATACTTCTATCCTATTCTAGAACCTATCTCTAGAATCATCCACACTTATCTACATACAAGACTTACAAACACATTCTAGAGTATTCTACAAGTATAAGTCTAGAATGCTCTACAATCTTCAAGTACTACATCCTTCTAGGAGGGTCCTAGAAGGTTCTTCCATGATCTGGGCGCCCCAGCCCGTCTCTGTCCGTCCCAGCCCGTATCGGCCCGTTCCGGCCTGCACCGGCCCATCTCGGCCCGACCATTTGGGCCCGTATCTGCAATGTTCCAGACTCTTCCTGAACCTCCTGGACCAAGCCGGTCCGCTTCTAGCTGCTTCTGGTCGAGTCATCCCTGCTGAGTGACTCCTCAGCTTTTCAGTGTCTACTGCCCCCACAAGGCTCTTTCCGTCTAAGCCTATTATAGGGGGGAGGGTCTCTCTCGCACCTCGCGCGCGCGCGCCCGCGCACGCCGGCCGCGCCCGGCATCCCACGCCCGCGTCCGGCCGCCCAGCTCGAGTCCTGTTCCCAGACTCGGCCTTGTCCCGTCGTGCCTTGTCCCACACGACCCCTACTCGTCCGGCCTTGCCCGCGCCTCCTGCGCTGCCGGACAGTCCCGGACATGTCCCGTCCGCAATGCCCCTTGGGCGATCCGCTTCCCACAGAGGCGTCCATGCTTCCACGGTTTCCACGCGTGATTCTCCGTCCGATCACGCCGTCCTGAAGGCTGACTCTTCACTTGCAGCCCGATGCCATCCATGGTGTCCTGCTCGTGCCGGTCCCTCGGCACCCTGTGCGACCGTCTGCGCACACCTGTCTCGTCGTCGACTGTCGGTCGTGACACTGTGCCTTAGATTGGAAGGATGATTGGGAGTCGCACTTGCCATTGATCGAGTTCACGTACAATAATAGTTGGACGCCTCGATCAAAACGGCACCATTCGAGACATTATATGGGAGGAGGTGCAGATCGCCGCTGTGTTGGGACGATGCGTCCGAGCTGATTGGTACCGAGCCCGATATGGTAGTTGAGACGAGAGAGAAGATTGCTCTGATTCGCGATAGGTTGGTGACGGCCCAGAGTCGGCAGAAGTCTTATGCCGATACACGTCGCCGGCCATTGGAGTTTGAGGTGGGAGACCATGTGTTGCTTAAGGTGTCGCCGACACGGGGAGTTTACCGCTTCGGTCGGAAGGGTAAACTTAGTCCGAGATTTATTGGGCCATTCGAGATTTTAGAAAGAGTTGGAGAGCTTGCGTATCGGTTAGGCTTGCCGCCGTCCCTGAGCCATGTGCATAACGTATTTCATGTTTCCCAGCTTAGGAAGTATGTATCGGACCCTACCCATATTATCGATTTTGGATAGATCGAATTGGGGCCCGACATTACCTTCGAGGAGAGGCCGATTCAGATCTTAGAACGTCGGGTGAAGCAACTCAGGCACAAAACCATTCCTTTGGTTAAAGTGCAATGGTCGAGGCATGGATCTGCGGAAGCCACGTGGGAGACGGAAGAGAGTATGAGGTCGAGATATCCCGAGTTATTCGCACTGTAAGTTTTGGGACGAAACTTATTTTTAGGGGGAGAGAATGTAATATCCGTGTTTTCTATTTTTTTGGTAATTTCTATTTTTCGTGTATGTTTGCTTCGGACAACTCGCTTAGCACTGTTTTGGAATTATGAATCTATTTTATTCTTGGAGTTTCTCCATTTGGATGAGTCTCGATGATGTTTTTACGTAATTTCATCTTGAGTTATATTTTATCGCATGTGTATTAGATTCTCGTTAAACTCGTTTGATTTCATCATTTACCTATTTCCATGAGTTCGTATGGTTGAGTGGAGCATGTTGTGAGTTTCAGATTGTTAATCCGACGTCATATCGTGATTTCCGAACGGTTGAGCCGTTTTGTAATTTCCTATAAGTTTAGGGAATTTGTTCCTTGTTCGATTTTGGTTGTGTACCTCGGACCGTTTTGGGTTAATGGATATTGTCTTTCGTTGCATGTAATTTCTTCGGAATGTTGGGTTGGCATATCGTGTTGTTGGATATCCTCTTTTTTCGATTATGGCAGCGTCATCTTATGCCCAGAGGCTGTTTGTCAGGACCTGTGCAAAACGGCACAAGACCCGCGGCATTTTGCGCCGGGTCTGTGCGCCGTGTTGCCCAGTGGTGCCCGCTACCTTGTGAGTGGCGCAAGACCCGCGGCATTTTGCGGCGTGTCTGTGCGCCGTGTCGCACAGGGGTCGTCCGCTGACCCGCAATACGGCGCTGAACACGGCGCCATTTGGGTTGTTTGTTGCGCCGTGTTCTGTCCAGTATATATAGGACAGACACGGGTTTTAACCCCATTTTTCACCATTCCTCTCGGCACTCCACTCCCTCCTCGCGATTTTGGGCGATTTCAACCAGATATTGCATTCTAGCATCTTATAACTCGGAATTGGACATCCTAACACGAATCAATCATCTTCCTTCCACCATTCCATCGTTGAATTGAGGTAATTGGGCATTTTACCTAATTTTAGGGCACTTGACTATTATTCATTTTTCCTTTCGTTTTTGCTTCGATTGATGATGAATATTAGTTGGGTAATCGTGATGTTATGTTTTCCTAGAACTTTAGCGGACAAATTCCAAGTTTTTCTCTTCGTTGATCGATATTGAACCTTATGCCTCCGTAGTGTTCGGCGTATTGTCTCTTAGGGTAGAACGTCGATTAATTCGTGATTTCTCAGTGGATTTGTAGTTGATTGAGTCTCTATTGTTGTTAGGACCAGATTTATGAAGATCGTTCGGACCGAAACCTTTCCTTTCGCCATTTTCTTCGCGTCGTGTCACCCAAGGCAAGTACATGTATTACATTTCGTTATGTATGTTGCGTTTTCGAAATGAATGATAAATTATGGTTTTCGGGTGCGTGAGTTGTGTTCCTTCCACCCGGAGCGTTCGACGGGACGTCTGGGGGTCGATACTAAGGGGTACGGCCACAGAAGTGGACTTGGGTGCGTGTGTGGTTGAACTTCCACCCGGAGTGTCCGACGGGATGTCTGGGGGTCGATACTAAGGGGTACGACCGCGAAAGTGGTATTCCACCCGGAGCATTCGACGGGATGTCTGGGGGTCGATACTAAGGGGTACGACCACGGGATACCAGTTGTGATTTTGTGATATCGTGATGATTGAACTGATTTGATTGCCAATGTAGTATTCCGGAATATTTATGGCAAATGATTTCTGATTGAGATGATTGTGTAAACTCGTATTTGTATATAATATTGTGTAATTGTGTACTTGCACTAGCTATTCGAATGTTAACCCCTTAAATGGGGGAAATGCGTCTTATGCATTTCAGGTACTGGTCGAGCTGAGGAGCCGGCACGGGATGCGCACACAAAGGATGGGCTGGCTTGATGATGTGGCTCGAGTATGTATTTTTATGTTTTGTCATTGCATTTGTCGAGTACTGGAGTTAGACTGTTTACTTCTAAACTTGGTTTAAGTCCCCTGCGTGGGCAACGAATTGGTATTTAACTTATGTTTCATGTACCCCGTTGAAATGTTTTGGCCGAGGCCACGACCTTATTTACTTTTTGAGTGCATCTTTTGGGATTTCATTGTGGTTTATGTGTCATGTGTTACACTGTTAGACCTCACGAGGGTTCTACAGCGTGTAATGTCCCATTTGTGAATTGGGGTGTTACACCTAGGACCTGGACGAAGCCACAAATCCCACTCGAGGCCTCGAAGGACCCTCCCGGGCTGGCTAGCGAAAAAAATCACACACATCTCACGGTTGGATCAATCACTTGTTGCATCCTGGCCACATGATCGCATGCCATGTGCCACCGTAGATTATCTTTGGCGCTCACGGTTGGATCAATCACTTGTTGCATCCTGGCCACATGATCGCATGCCATGTGCCACCGTAGTTTTTATTAGGCTCTTATGGTTGGACCAATCGCTTGTTGCATCCTGGCCACAAGATCGCATGCCATCTGCCACCGTAGGCCCCGCCCACATCCATATATTCACACACAGCACAATACAACACATATATTCAAACAATTCACCCAGAGGCATCAAACACTTGGCAAAACACCACGTCAAACCACAACGCAGCGAAATAAAATAATAAACGTCCACACGCAATACCAAGTGCAACATCAACACCAAACATATCCATATAATTCACATAGTCATTCACAAACCACAGCATTCACAAAACACACGCGTTTTGAAAGCAAGCCTTTAACAAGGCTAAACCGAATCTTTTGAAAGTTCAATTCAAACGACCAAACAACCACATTTAGACAATCACTAATTATCGTATCCATAAAACAAGAATTGTATGGACAAGGTACTTGCCTCGAATAACCACAACGCGGAGAATCGACCGAAGTAGGTTGGCACGAACCGACTACGAACCCTCCGACTCCACCGAACGCCAACTCACGATAATAAACTATGAAGGACAATAACAACAATGAAAATGAATTCCATAGCACGACTTAAAGTAGTTGAATTCAAAGAACGAATGACGAAAGTTCAAGTGTTTCCCCCAAAATGGCCAAGAACACGATTCGTCCCTACAAAACATGAAAACGGAATTCCAAGTCTAAATATGGATATACAATCCATAGAATATGTTTAACAACATCATTTACCACAATCGATCCATCAAAAACGGATGGAAAATGAGATCGAGAACAAATCCCCCAAAAAGTCGATTCGAAGGAAATCAAGAAATATACTTCGATTCGACAAAGAACAATGGATTAAATGATGTTAAACACAAGAATACTACCAAGATTAATCATACCCATCATGAATTAATCAACAATATGGAACAAATCGGACAAAAACGCAAAAACCCCAAAATTCAAGAAACTAGGGTTCTAGGAAGAGATTACCTTGATTCGCTGGATCAAAGGATGATATAGGATGATCAATCAATGATATAAACTCAAGAACTTCGTGGATTTGTTGTTTGACAACATGTCTCCATGCCCAAGAAGTCTCCAGCCGCGGAAGAGGAAGAACGAAGTGATAAAATGGTGAAGAAATTGTGTCATAGGCCATATATACGCCACGACGCACGACCAGTACGCACGAGCGCCGGCCGCGGCGCTGGTCGTGGCGTTCATCGCCAAAGAATCGCCGGATGCACGAGCACCGGGCACGAGCACTCGCCGCGGCGTGTGCGATCGAGGCCGCACGAGCACCGGATCGTGCGCGCAGCTCGTGCGCGCCTGGCAGGTCCCTGCCGCAAGTGGCCGGCCAGTGCCTAGCCGCCAAGACTCGACGACTCGAATTCCAAAAAACGCACGAAACGAACACGACGAAATGCTCTCGGACAACAACATCGATCCGAAAAGAAATACCATGCAACAATTAATCGCACGCGACTATGAAAAGGGTCAAAACAACAAATACGAATGATGATACCCACAACTTTGGGTAAATTACAAAATGGCTCAAAACGCCCGAAAATCACGATACGTGATCGAATAACCAAACCGAAGTTCACAACACGTGTAATAAAGTTAAACAGACTTACGGGAAACTCGAAACAGTAGTTTTCGAACGAGATTCGCAAGAATCGAACTCAAGTGCGGAAAAGTCGCCAAAAAGCATGGAACTCAACAAAACAACACCGAAACGAACTCGGTTTCAATTATACGGTGTGCACACACGCTCCAAGACGACCAACACAACGCCACCAATATAGACATAATAAAACCAACAAGTGACAAGCGTCATCAAACAGATAATACAATCAAGTCAATTATCCGAACAATCACGAAACACAAAGCACCTATTACAAGGAGACACGCACAGTCGAGAAAACATAAAATAAACACAAAACGATTCACAAGGAACAATCGCAAGCAATTCGGACTACGCCTAAATCCTCAAAACCACACTAGGCATCTTCGTGTCCTTTCGGAGCAGAAACGCCACCTCGATCCCCAAATCTCTCAGCTACCGTCTCACAATGCACGGCTCGGTGACCCACCTGGCCACACTCGAAACAGCTGACTAACGGTGAACGATAGTTCTTCGTGGTATGGCCTGCTCGACTACAGTTATAACACGTCTTCGATCTGCTCACGTTACTCATTACAGGGGTACTACTACTCTGACCACGCGATCAAGGAACCCTCTTGGGATGCCGATACAAAGTCCCAGCCTCAAGGGGCCCACTCCCCTGATTTCCTGAAAAGTTCTCAACGGTTTTCTGTTTCTTAGAGTTAGACATATTCTCAGTCGATAATCTGGATAGCTCATAGGCTAACGCCCGATTCTGATAATCTCTCAAGGAAGTACAAGTGAGACCTGCCATGTAATGACGAATCTCCGGCTTTATCCGTCTACTAAAATGACAGATCTTATCCTCCCCCGTCCTTACTTGATCCTGCACATAGCTGAGCTGTTTGCTAAAATCAATAATAACTTGAGACAGCGGTACATCATGGGGTTTCGCCGAAAAGAATTCATTAATCCTCTGATTTCTGATCGGTTCCGGACAAAACTCATCTCTCATGAATCTCTGGAACTCTGCCCACGTGACAACGTGATCTCGAGGCTTAATAGCCTCCCACCAGCTAGCGGCATCTTTGTCGACAAGATACTGAGCGACCGGTACCTTACGTTCTTCTGGAAAATCAACTACCTCGAATATCTTTTCCAACTAGAAAAGCCAACCATCCCAGCCTAATGCATCTGTAGAACCAGCGAAACGAGGGGGATTCATACGAACCACTTCTCGAAGCCACTGATTTGCACCAGTGTGCTGGGTCACATGTGTAACACACTGAACTGCCTGAGTCAACTGAGTCATCTGAGTGGCTACCTGCTGCAAAATAGTAGCAACACCAATACCAATACCATCACCGGCAGCATGATCCCGATCACGCATCCGGTCGCCACGACCACGACCTCCGCCCCTCGGCATACTGAATAAACAACCACTCAGCACAATAGAATATCATAACACACATACAAACATTACAGCAACGACGGCACCGTTCGGCGATCTCAACGACCCGAACGATAATCAGCACATAATTACCAAACATCATGAACAATCACACATGTATACAAACGTACAAACCCAAGCCCTAACAGCTCGCACATGTGCGGCAACATGCAATTCACCACAAGGCGACAAACATTAAATACCACATCGTACCTCTCACAGAGGGCTAGTACAACAAATGCGTGGGCGAACAACTCTACGCTCACACCACCAATTCAATCATAATTCAGAGGGTTAACACCCTAATGACAATACTAACACCATACATACCTTTTCCGACCACAAGTAGGAAGTGACATGTTTTAAAAACAAAAACCATCTTTGGAAAGAGAGAAAAAAAAACGATTTTGGAAACACTAGTTGCTCTTGAGTATCACCTTTCATAAAGTAGTATAAACACCCTTACCAAGACTTTAAAAACCATCTTGCGTTTGATAAAACGAGGACACTTTACTTTAAATCGAAACTTTCAGAAATATTCGACCCTTGGGTCTAAGCAACTGCATTTCTAAAAATAATTGAAAATATCTCAAAATATTTTGGTCCTCGAGGTAGAAGAATTTTGAAACATATTGTGGCACCTTGGAAGTACCACGAGAAAACGATTCATTTTAAAAGTACGTCTCGAAATTTATTTTCTAAGATACTCAAGGTTTTCAAAAATAATTCAATGGGCTAGAATGCCCAAAAATGCTCATGTAACAATATTCGTTTAAACATATTATAATATACGCATCAAATCGTACAAAGTCAAGACAATACATGTCTTTTACCGGGAAGACAAACAGTCAATTATCACAGTCGAAAGGACATAAATAATGACAACACTCCTCATATAAATGAAATAATAGAATCACACGAACGCATCACGAAACCAAGAATCTACATGAAGGTTCCATCACTTAACACAAAATCAAACAAATAGCTCGTGTCACACGAGGCACAATACAAAGAAGGGAGACTTACACCCACAGGTCGCACGAAGATGATGATCGCCCCACGATACTAATCACGACCAACCAACTCAGACGACGCGTCGTGACACGAATCAGTCAGACAAAATCTGACGAGACAAAACTCAACAGACCCTACTTGACCCGACAGCCTAGGTTTCTACAACCTAAGCTCTGATACCATTTATGTAACACCCCCAATCCGCTCAGGGATATTACACGTTGTAGAACCCTTCCTCAAGGATGTACCAGGCTGGTAACAACATAGAAAATCTCAACAATGCCTTTAAGGCTAAAATGACTCAGTAGACAGATTTGGTCTTTCAATAAATGCATACAACTCAAACTCATTACATGCCCACGCAGGGGTCGAATACACACACTCCCGTACAATGGGAAAGAAATACTGCAGTGGAAAAGATAAACTATAACTAAACCAAAGACATCATACGGATCCTCGTGTGATTAGTATCGTTCATCTTTCATCATCCTTTGTGTCGACCCTGTGTTATGCTCCCAAACCTAAATGCAAAAACAGACATCCACCCCCTGAATACTCGGGGGTTAGCAAAAATCCACTGTTTTGCTAGTGCAAGAACAAAATGCAAATACGAGCCATACAATTCACATTCCACGAATAACAATAACCAGGAATCCTCAAAGATCCAAACGTAACGAAAAGTACTTCCCGAGGCAAGAGTTTGGGTAAAACATTCCAAAACCGAAAGATCACAAATAAAGGGAAAGAATTTGTAAAACAGTTTAAAATGCCATCGAGAGTTTTAATAGAAAACAATTTAGGATTACCGAATCCTTATCTTTCCAAAATCAACAGGGGTCACAGCCCAAAGGTTTTGTTTTCGCAAATAGAAAACCGACAACAATTCACAGGGCCAGAGCCCAAGATCACGTGTCCTCGACGGACATAAAAATCAACAAAACATAATCGCGCACGCGCATCGCCTAGGACCGGGACGAAGCCACAAATCCCACTCGAGGCCTCGAAGGACCCTCCCGAGCTGGCTAGCGAAACAAATCACACACATCTCACGGTTGGATCAATCGCTTGTTGCATCCTGGCCACATGATCGCATGCCATGTGCCACCGTAGATTATCTTTGGCGCTCACAGTTGGATCAATCACTTGTTGCATCCTGGCCACATGATCGCATGCCATGTGCCACCGTAGTTTTTATTAGGCTCTCACGGTTGGACCAATCGCTTGTTGCATCCTGGACAGATGATCGCATGCCACGTGCCATTGTAGGCCCCGCCCACATCCATACATTCACACACAGCACAATACAACACATATATTCAAACAATTCACCCAGAGGCATCAAACACTTAGCAAAACACCACGTCAAACCACAACGCAGCGAAATGAAATAATATACGTCCACACGCAATACCAAGTGCAACATCAACACCAAACATATCCATAGAATTCACATAGTCATTCAGAAACCACACCATTCACAAAACACACGCGTTTCGAAAGCAAGCCTTTAACAAGGCTAAACCGAATCTTTTGAAAGTTCAATTCAAACGACCAAACAACCACATTTAGACGATCACTAATTATCATATCCATAAAACAAGAATTGTATGGACAAGGTACTTGCCTCGAATAACCACAACGCGGAGAATCGACCGAAGTAGGTTGGCACGAACTGACTACGAACCCGCCTACTCCACCGATCGCCAACTCGCGATAATAAACTATGTAGGACAATAACAACAATGAAATGAATTCCATAACACGACTTAAAGCCGTTAAATTCAAAGAACAAATGACGAAAGTTCAAGTGTTTCCCCCAAAACGGCCAAGAACACGATTCGTCCCGTCAAAACACGAAAACGGAATTCCAAATCGAAATATGGATATACAATCCATAGGATATGTTTAATAACATCATTTAACAACAATCGATCCATCAAAAACGGATGGAAAACGAGATCAAGAACAAATCCCCCAAAGAGTCAGTTCGAAGGAAATCAAGAAATATACTTCGATTCGACGAAGAACAATGGATTAAATGATGTTAAACACAAGAATACTACCAAGATTAATCATACCCATCATGAATTAATCAACAATACGGAACGAATCGGACAAAAACGCAAAACCCCCAAAATTCAAGAACTAGGGTTCTAAGAAGAGATTACCTTGATTCGCTGGATCAAAGGATGATATAGGATGATCAATCAATGATATGAACTCAAGAACTTCGTGGATTTGTTGTTTGACAACATGTCTCCATGCCCAAGAAGTCTCCAGCCGCGGAAGAGGAAGAACGAAGTGAGAAAATGGTGAAGAAAACGTCTGCCCGGCCATATATACTGCCCAGCGATGCACGAGCAGGCACGCACGAGCGGTCGGTCGTGCGCCGGGTCGTGCGCATCCACTGCCAGCAAACTGCCGGGATGCACGAGCACTGGGCACGATCACTCGCTCGTACGTGTGCAGTCAGAGCCGCATGAGCACCGGATCCTGCGCGCAGCTCGTACACCACGCTCGTGCACACCTGGCAGGTCCCTGCCACACGTGGCCGGCCAGTGCCTAGCCGCCAAGACTCGACGACTCGAATTCCCGAAAACGCATGAAACGAACACGACGAAATGCTCTCGGACAACAACATCGATCCGAAAAGAAATACCATGCAACAATTAATCGCACGCGACTATGAAAAGGGTCAAAACAACAAATACGAATGAGGATACCCACAACTTTGGGTAAATTACAAAATGGTCCAAAACGCCCGAAAATCACGATACGTGATCGAATAAACAAACCGAAGTTCACAACACATCTAAAAAAGTTCACAACACACAACCGCAGTTTCGAACGAGATTTGCAAGAATCGAACTCAAGTGCGGAAAAGTCGCCAAAAAGCACGGAACTCAACAAAACAACACCGAAACGAACTCGGATGACAAAAAGTGCAGAATTAATCATTCTCGGAATGATGAAACGGTCATGAGCGAGTCATTAAAACGGACTTTCGCCAAAAAAAGAAATTATCGGAAATCGAAATTACGGGTATTACAAGTTGTGCTCAATTAACATTCATTCATCCTTGCTGGACGAGATACGCCTGGCACAAATGGAAGACCCGGAACTTCGTGCGATCGGCGCAAGGGCCGAAAGGGGAATTATTTCAGACTACAGGATCCAAGGGAACTTGGTGAGGTTTAAGAACAGAATTTGTATTCCACCGAATTACGAGCAGAAACAAACTATACTCAAGGAAGCTCATTCTACTCCCTATTGGGTACATCCCGGGGCGAGCAAAATGTATAAGGATTTGCGAAAGAGCTTCTGGTGGAAGAACATGAAACAAGAGGTAGCGAGGTTCGTTGCTCGATGTATGACATGTCAGCAGGTGAAGATTGAACACCGCAGGCCGTCCGGAATCATGCAACCCTTACCCATTCCAGAATGGAAGTGGGAGAGCATATAAATGGATTTTGTAACCAAGTTACCAGTGACGGCAGGAGGAAAATACACGATATGGGTCGTTGTAGACTGACTGACGAAGTCGGCACATTTCATTCTAATTCAGGAGACCACCGGGACAGAGCAGCTGGCCACCATCTTTATCCGAGAAATCATGAGGCTACATGGCGTTCCCTCGGGAATTATATCAGATATAGATACTAGATACGTATGTCCCGCTTCTGGAAGACTGTCCACAAGGCTATGGGTACTCAGTTACATTTCAGCACGGCCTATCACCCTCAAACAGATGGACACACAGAACGTACTATATAGACCCTGGAGGATATATTAAGAGCGTGTGTGCTCGATTGGGGTAACGATTGGGCTAGACACCTCTACTTGGAGGAATTCTCATACAACAATAGCTGGCATGCAAGCATAGGCATGGCACCCTTTGAGGCCTTGTACGGTAGGAGGTGCAAGTCTCCTCTGTGTTGGGATGATGCGTCCGATATCGTTGCTACCGAGCTGTATCTGATCCAGGAATCTATTAAGAAGATTTCCATCATTAGAAAACACATGTTGGCAGCTCAGAGTTGCCAAAAGTCATATGCTACAGACCGCCAACGACTGTTGGAATTTATGGTCGGGGACCATGTTTGGGTCAAAGTATCGCCGATGCGGGGTGTTCGACGCTTCGGCCAGAAGGGCAAATTGAGCCCGAGATTTATTGGTGTTAGGCGTATTTTTATACGCTTATTTATCATTATTTTGTATTATTTTGGAGAGTGAATTTTCTTAAATGAGCTTTTAATGCCTTAATTTTGTATGTTTGTCAGGAGATTGGAGTCCAGAAGCTAAACCGAGGCGAAACGGGCGAAAACGGCGAATTTTGGTCGTGAGCCGCGGCACAAGGAAAGTGCGCCGCGACACAGGAAGGCAACCAGCGGGCACAAAGTAGACTGTACTCTGTGCCGCGGCACAGTCCAGGTGAGCCGCGGCACAGATGAATTAAAAGGCACCCAGGCGTCCAGCTGAAGACCATGTGCGGCGGCACAGATTTAGTGAGCCGTGGCACACTAGGCGGTTATGGTGAGCTCCGCGCGGATTTGGGCCGTTTTGAAGCCAGTTCTCGACCTACTCACACGGACGCGATTTGGAGACTGTGCAGGGCTATAAATAAGGGTTTAAGACCCTAATTAAGGATCTTTTTTTGATCGAATCTTGGAATCGGAGAATCTTGGAGGAGACGGCAGAAGAGGAAGATAAGCAGAAGACTTCAAGAGCAGAGGGCGGAAGCCAGAAGAACGGAGGGATCCGAGCTCTTCATCTGCGTTTGATTTTCATGCTTTTATTTATTAATTCTGTATTTTCATTAATTAGCATGTCAGGCTAAAACCCTAATCTAGGATTTTGATAAAACCTACGTTTTGACGGATTTGCTTGAGATTATCTATTTAATTCCCTTTTTGTTGAGTTTTCCCAATCGTGTTTAATGCTTTCAATTATCTGGCCAATAGTTGTATTGTTTTAATCATTCAATTCGAATCGGGAGAGGAGAGTTGGTGAGGAACTATTGGTGAGTACCGTTTTATTCTGTGAGATAGGAATATACTCATAGAAACTACGTGGCCTTTTGGAGATTTTATGCTTTTTGCCTATTGACGAATCAATTCACCTAGGGATAGAGTGCGTTATTCGCCTTTAGAAAAATCTATTGACCTCGGGAGAGGCGGTAGAGTATATTAGCAATCTTCGCCTTCAATAAATTGGGAAAATCATTAACTTTAGATAATCGAGAGTAAATTCGGATAAACTGAGGTGGATTCAGAATCCTAGACTTATTTATCATTTGATTCTCTTTCTTCAAGCGATCATTTTTACTGTCTAGTCGTTTATTAATTCATTTAGTAATTAATTGCAAAACCAAAGTTCGATTGTTCAAATAAAACTAGAATACATAAAAATCGGTAGTTAGTGATTCAGTCCTCGTGGGAACGATACTCACTCATCACTTTATTACTTGTATACGATAACGTACACTTGCGTTCTAGAAAAATCGCAACAAGTTTTTGGCGCCGTTGCCGGGGACTGAAATTTTGCTAATATCGATTTCAGTATTTCTAGTCTTAGTTTGAACGTTTTTTTACTTATTTTTGTGTATTTAATTTTATTTATCTATTTGTTTTTCCTTTCAGGATCTTTCGCGTAGTGCATGAGAAAACTCGGTAACGAAGGCCTACTACCTTTGGATACCGAACTCGAGTGCACTCTTCGAAGGAACAAGAAGGAGAAACGAGAGTTACAGACGACGGTGACCATGGCCGAAAATATCGAAATTCAAGGAGGAAATAATATTGTGCAGCAAGCTCAACCGGAAATGGCACTTCGAGATTATGCTATGCCGCAGATCAACGCAAACTTTTCGGGGATTCGGCGCCCCACTATCCAGGCGAACAATTTCAAAATCAAGCCTGCTATTATTCAGATGGTGCAGGCGAGCCAATTCTGTGGATTGCCGAATGACGACCCAAACGCTCATATTGCTTCTTTTCTTGAGATTTGTGACACGTTCAAGAACAATGGTGTCACCGACGATGCTATCCGATTACGGCTTTTCCCTTTCTCTTTGAGGGATAAAGCGAAATTTTGGCTGAACTCCTTACCGCCGGGGTCGATCACGACATGGGCAGAGTTAGCGCAAGCCTTCCTTGCTAAATTCTTCCCACCTTATAAGACGGCGAGACTGAGAAACGAGATTACCACTTTTGGTCAGTATGATATGGAATCGCTCCACGAGGCGTGGGAGCGATACAAAGATTTGTTATGGAGATGCCCACATCACGGCCTTCCAGACTGGCTTCAAATTCAGACGTTCTATAATGGATTGAGTGCCTCTACACGCACTCTCGTGGATGCAGCCGCCGGTGGAGCTTTGATGGGAAAGACGATGGCTGAAGCACACTCGTTGTTCGAAACTATGACCGCTAATGCATATCAATGGCCATCCGAACGAATAACGCCGAAGCGAGTTTTGGAAATTTCGAGTAATGACCCGATATCTACATTGTCAGCCCAAGTCGCAGCATTAACGCAGCAGCTCCAAGCCTTTTCGCATGCTCCTTCCCCCGTTACCATTGAGTCTTGCAATTGGTGTAACGGATCTCACCCTAGCGCGGAGTGTCAAGTCGGAAATCCGTTCGAGCAGCCCCAAATTGAACAAGCTCAGTTTGTAGGAAACGGAACCGGCAAAATAATCCGTACTCCAACACGTATAATCCGGGGTGGCGTAATCATCCCAACTTTTCGTGGAGAAACGGACAAAACTCGAACTAGCCTCCGTTCGCTCAAAACCAACAGCAGCCCCCTCCCGCTCCAAACACTACAAGAAAAACGCCTATCAGCGACCAAAACTATCAGCGACCGCAAAATCCGTCGCTAATTGTTAGTATCAGCGACCGGTATCAGCGACCGTTTCAAAACACGTCGCTAACAAATGTCAGCGACCACTATCCGTCGCTATACGGTCGCCAACTCCCGCCAAATTGTTACCACGGAAAAATTTCAGCGACCGCCTTACATCAGCGACCGATCGCGGTAGCAGAAAGTTCCACCTCAGCTTTCTACAACTGATTTAGTAATTAATATAATACATTTTATTACCAATATTAAAAATCTAATGTTTTTATTTAAAAATAAAAATTAAAAATATAATAAAAAATTAAAAAAATAATAAAAATATAAAAGTATACAAAATATAAAAAATAAAAAAATCTGGATTTTTTTTAAAAAAAATGAAACTTTAATTTTTTCTCAAATTTTAAAAAAAAATCTGGAATATTAGTACTTAAAATAGGATATTTTTATTTAAAATTAAAAAAATTGGATCTAATTTATAAACTTTTTTTTTAAATTGAGATATTATTTTTCATAAATAAATAGAAAATTGGATCTAATTTTTCATAATTTTAATAAATAAATATTATTTTAAAAAAATCTAAAACTCTAAAAAACAAACCAAAGGTTAATTATAAATCAGATCCAAATATTTTTAATTTTTAATTTTTATTTTTAATTTTAAATAAAAGCATTAGAATTTTAATAATAATATTCTAGATTTTTTAAAAAAAATAAAGTTTCGATTTTTCTAAAAAATACAGATTTTTTTATTTTTGTATTTTTATATTTTTTTAGACTTTTATATTTTTTGTTATTATTTTATTATTAGTACAAAAAATCTGAAAATTTTTATTATTATTTTATTATTACCGACCAATAAAATGCTGTCATGTGGCACTTAACGGCCATATCATCAATCCGTTAAAACTTAACGGGACCAAACTAACGGAGTCCCTAACGGGTAAAACGGATTAAACTTTAATCCCTTGTTTGAAATACTTAAAACTTTAGTCCACTAAGTGATAAAAATGACAAATTTCAGTCCCTAGTAGAACTATTTTGCCTTTTAATTTATAGAGTTGATAATATAGATATTTTATTTTAATTTTGTATGTTATTAATATGATTTAAACTCAAATTTATGTGAGTATGTTATAAATATTACACTTAAAATTGTTGTTAATAAATATCGAACCCTTAAATCTTTGTTAGTATGTTAGAAATACTTTGTTAGTATATTATAAATATTAATTTTGAAATTATTTTTGTTGTTAGTGAGTATCGAACTTTTGATATTTGACAGGGCTGTCTAAAAGGTTTTTTGTTCTCGGTTAGAACCGGAACCACATTGGGTTGCGGTTCCGGGGAATCGGAACCACATTATACGGTTATGGCCTGGTTCTTGATAGGGAATTTGAAAAATTTTCGGCTTTTGTCTAACCGGAACTGTTCGATTTTGAACCAAAAATCGAAAATTTAACTTTTTGTTTTATAAATTATATTATATATTTAAATTTCATTATTTTCAATCCCTAAAATTAAAAATACAAAATAAGTAAATACTCCCCCTAACTTAGAAGCCACACCTCTCTCTCTCTCTCTCTCTTCGATATCTCAGGCGAAATCCCTCTCTCTCTCTATCTCTCTCCCTCGCTCGCTCGCTCGCTCGCTCTTTCATCTGTGGATCAAAATTTCTTCACTACAAACACCAGTGCAGAACTAAGTCAGAATCAGAAGCTAAATCGATACAAGCTTGGTACGTGAAATTATCCCCAATTTCGTTTTTTTTTCCAAAATTGTAAAAAAATTCATCTGCAGGAACCTTTTCTTTTTCAACCGAGGAAGCTATTCTGTCTTCTTGGTAGAAAGATTTCGATTTTGAAGGATAGGTATGTATTCAAAACCCTAATTTTCTTGAACGATGTTTGTTTTTATTCACACGAATTTTTGATTATGTTTTATGGTGATTTTTCTTTCCTGACAGTCATTTTTACTTGACTAATAATTAGTAAAACTGATTTGTCTAACTATTCTAGTAAAACGGTGTATAATCTTCCCCGGTAGCACTTGTTAGTAATGTTTGTTTGTCGAATGGCAGCACTGCTGACAACTCTCATTTAAGTTGTAGAGGTTGTCTGAACTCTTACGTTCTCTCTTAGTTTCGTTGTCGATATAGCTAACTGGACAAATACAGAAACATAACCATTTACAAAAACAAACTTCCATTCTTTTACTTCTCACGTGTGAATCGAGTTTCATGGTAATTAACTCCTACACTAAATCACTTCATCCAAGTTCTGTTTCATTAAGCCTTATATAAGATCAATCATGCTATACAGTTTCGTGAGTAATAACATCCATATTATAATTCACGGCCAACTGGTTCATTCTGCATTTTATTTTTGAAGATATTACCAAGGGAGGAGATATAACTTCAGATAGTATTGTGAGATGGGGTAAATAATGAATGGACACATCGTAGTAGAAAAAAAAAGTAATGCCAAGTGAAGGTTAAATTGAAATCATCAAACAGATATAGTTAGTATGACAAATACATTTTGGATAGTCCAAGAAAACAATGTTTGTAAGGTTTAGCTAGATGATATCATGTCCTTAACAACTCCTGCAAAAAACTTGGTTTGGACACTTATCACTATTGGGACATCTCCCTTTATATTTGGGCTAAGGTAAAACAAATTCTTGCCAAAGTGTCTGAACTCTTTTGATCCAACATTATGAAATATAAATTAAAAATAATCTTTTTTTGAATATCTGCTATTTAAGAAATATTTTTAAAGAGAGATACATAAATATTTTTAAAGAGAAATAGAATTCAAGAGAGAGAAAGAAGACGGAAGCAGCATTACCGAAAGAAAATATAGGGTCTACACAATATAGGTTTTCCTTCTCAGGTGTACACTGGTAGTTATTATCTGCTGATTCTTTCTGACACAATGAAGAATCATAACAATAGGTTCCTGATATTGCCTCTTCAGGTCTTATCAAACTCACTGTCATAACCAGCAGAATGAAACCAACTTATTGTTAAAATAGAAATTATACCTGAGTTTCTGTCACACATTGTATCTATTTCACTGAGGGTGTCAAATTCCTGGATGTGGTCTGATGTCCAGCACTGCTTCATAAAGTTTATGATTAATTAAATTTATAATCAGCACAAAATATTTAATTAAATACCTATATGTTTATTTGATGAAATCAAAATTGCAATTCAGGCATCGTGGTATCATGAACCTCTCTTCAGACCGTAGTTGGATGGCACGACGAAAATCAAGTACTGAGATAGGTGCTACGACTGAATTTAGAGCTGGTTGCCAAGTGTTTTTAGAGTATGAGTATAATCACCCGGAATGTGTGAATGCTAAGAACCAGATACGATGTCCATGTTGGAAATGTAAGAATAATAACTATCTGGACAGAGACATGGTAAACTTCCATTTACTTGTTTCTGGGTTCATGAGAAATTATGAAGAATATTGGTGGGCACATGGGCAGAAAAGAGATGGTGGCTTCACAAGTAATAAGTCAGGCAGTAGTACTACTCATCGTATGGATGAAATGGTTCATGATATTGCACGGACAGATTTTGATTGGGAACAAGCTAGGGAGCATCCTATGAATTCTGATGCCAAGTCCTTCTCTAAGTTATTAGAAGAGGGTAGGGAGCCATTGTGGCATGGCTGCACCAAACACACTAAATTATCTGCAGTGGCAACATTACTTAACATCAAGGATGATCACAACATGAGCCATGAGTGTTTTGAGTCGCTCTTGAAGGCCATTAAGAGTATGTTGCCTGACAGTGAGAAATTACACGATAATTATTACTATTGTAAGAAAATGGTGAAAAAGTTGGGTCTTGGATACCAAAAGATCGATGCATGCCCCAACGATTGCATGTTATTTTATAAGGAAAATAAAAATATTACAAAATGCACGGTTTGCGGTCAAGATTGTACATGTCTTCAAGAATAGCTGCACATATGACTTGGCATGCGAAATCTCCGGCTAAAGATGGAGAACTAAACAATCCCGCAGATGGACAGGCTTGGAAAGATTTTAACAAAACACATCCTCGATTTGCATCAGAACCTAGAAATGTGAGGCTTGGATTGTCCACCGATGGTTTCAACCCATTTGGCCACTCATCTGTTCCGTACTCATGCTGGCCCGTGATTGTTACTCCGTATAATCTGCCTCCTTGGATGTGTATGAAACAACCATACATGTTTCTTTCACTCATGATTCCTGGTCCTAAGAGTCCTGGAAAGAACTTAGATGTTTACTTGAGGCATCTTAATGACATGTGATATACATTCCAATATGTTAATGTTACACTATTGTATAGATTGTATGATGACGAGTTAAAAGCGAAACATCCTGTCATAACTGATAAAGATATTCAAATCAATCGTGCTAAAGAATTTGCACGTTGGATAAAGGAGAAAGTAAGTTCAATTTCTTAAGCACTATATATATATATATATATATACACACACACACACACACTCTATATTAACTATTGACTTTAATGCATATAATAAGATGGAATATTTGTAGGCTTTGATTGACGGATCGACGATTCCGGCTAATGTACAAGCCTTAGCTATGGGACCAGACATGGACCAAGTATGCCGTAATGGTTACAAAGTAAATGGTTATGAATTTCATACCAAGACATATGGGCGCGGTAAAAGAACTACGAACTCAGGAGTGTGCGTCCTAGGAGATTGTTACAATGAGCTTAGTTATGCCTTTTATGGGGAGTTGGAGGAAATCATAGAGTTGTCATACAAGGGTACGTACGGGGGTTATATTAACTTGTTCAAGTGTCGGTGGTTCGATTCAGAGAGAGGAATACATGTTGATAAACATGGAATTGTCGATATTGACGTCCATAGGTCTGCTTACTCCAACGAACCTTTTGTTTTACCAACTCAAACAAAACAGGTATACTACACTCCTACTCCCGGTAGAAGAAGGGATAGACCGCCTTCAGACTGGCAAGCTATAATTCATACTCCCGCACGCAGACGTGAAGAAGTAGTTAATGGGGAGTTTTATCAAGAGGAGATGCTTCATAGACCAGCTGTAATAAATCTAGACGATAATGAAGTAATTCAATTAGATGGTGGAGATGAACCACATGAAATAGATCCCGAGTTAATACTAGTGGCAGATTGATAAAGAAGAGGAAGAGTTATTTATTGACACTGAATCCGAGTCGGAGTCTGAAGGAGATGATGGTTATGAATCAATACAAGATGATTCTGACTCAGAAACTGGCACTTAGAATTTTATTTTGAACATTTTCATAAAATGGTCAAACTTGCTGATGGAACATTTTTGTCGAACTATGCCTTTTAAACGTTTTTATTTTTGTCAGTTTACTCTCTTTTGTTAGTTGTACCTCTGCTCATTTTCAGTAATCATTTTAATTAGTGTTCATTTATTGTGATCCATTTTGTAGTACTTGATTTATACATTTTCCTTGCATTTATGTTTTGGATGCATGAGGCGTATTTGCGAACTCTGGGAACAGTGTTTGGAATATGCTCTGGGAACAGAAGAATTTATATAAGAATTTAGACAATACCTGATGCATATTAAGGAGATCGAAGCTTAAAAAAGCCAAATAAGACAATGCTGTATATTTAGTTATGTTACATCTATGCAGATGGCTTCTGAAGCAACGACCCAGAAAAAACGTGGGATGGGTAGGGGGCCCAACCATGTCCCAAGAGCCCCTTCAAATCCAGACGAGCGGACTTTCATTCAGATTCGTCCACCCCCAGATAGCATGTACGTATCTACTCTTGCAATGCATTTTGGATTCCATTTTAAATATATTCCAGTTTCTTTTAACACTGAAAGGGAGCAACAAATTGGACATAAATATATACGAACTAAGAAGATCCAGGGCAATTTTATACAAATTTTACCAGATTATAACTTATAAATTATAAGATAAAGTGATTACCGATCAAGTTTCGACAGGCTATACACTAGTTACTATACTAAACAAAAGCATTCTGTGAGTTTTTCTTTACCCTGAATGTCTGAATGTACAATGCAAAACAAGAAAAATACATCTGTGGGATTGCAGCTTATATGTTAACATCTTTATATAAGACCAATGAATGATGAAGAAGGAACAACATCATATCTGCAAAACTGGTTTACCAACATACTGTGAAGATTATTGGTGAGGATAGAGAGTATTCTGTTAACATAAAAACTAATGCTTCCAAGTTTTTGATTAGATGCCTGCCCAACGATACCCGAAGTTGCTGCTATACACTGACACATGCATTAAAAGGTCCGGAAATAAGAAATGGAACCAATTATATGCAAATCAATATAGTACTACACAGAAAATACATAAGAAAATAGAAGATAAGAATCTACCTGAGAATTCAATGAAGACAAAACATTAAAATCACTATCTGCCTGAGATGGGTCTCTAGACAGCTTGGGGACTGATGGAGAAACCTCCTACAAAGTTCAACGGCCTAAATTTAATGAATAATCATGCACCAGCAAAGAGGGTTTTACAGAGGCTAAACAAGTTACTTATACTATTATATATGCTGCATTCAATTTTGAAACTATAGCTTCAGCGATCAAAGCCATTTCATTTACTTCACACAGACACTTAATACTTTTGATAACTGCAACAAGTTGATGCAGTCAAAAAAACAGGAACATTATTTGGGATTGCTTATTAATTCCACATAAAATAATTGCAGATTAAATCAAGAGAACGCAATAAAAAACTACATCGAGATGAGAAGGCTAAATATACCAGCTCCCAATCAAATCGAATCTTGGCATGCAATTTTATTAGCATGATAGGCAATTTGCATAGTTTTCTATCAAGAATAGAAGTCTCACAAGATTATAAAACCAGAAATAAGATGCAACCAGAAATTTAGGGTATTTTACAAAGAAACGAAATATTCATGAAACTTAATGTTGTACATTGTAGTGATTTTGCAGACAACAAAATCGTGAAGTGCATCTCTCAGTTGTGTCTTCAGAATTGGCCTACTCCCTCGATTACATGGGCTAGCACACCTCTCGCCCACAAGGATGCAGTTTGGACTGAATTTCAGGTACATAATCTATTGTAAATATGTTGGCATGTACATTCAGTTGTCATTTTTATTGTATCTAGTAAATAAACTTGTATTTATATCCCTTTGTAAGCTTTATTTGCAGAAACGTTATAGGTGGGCGGACGAGCAGGGTCCGGTGATATCTACTCTTTTTGGCGTATGTGTCTTTGCACGAAAGACAACCTTGCAAAAGATCGTGGGAAAGCCCTACACAATGCTGGAGTTGACCATCCAGGCCGTGCAATGGAACACATGCACGAGTATAGCCCTTGGTGGTGTAGCGCTGAAATATGGGCTGAGATGTGTAACCAATGGAGAGACGAAAGTTGGGTGAAGAAACGCAAGATTGCTTCGAGTAACAGAGTTGGAGGTGGCGGGAAGGCCAAAGGTACCTACAAGGGCGGCAATATCTCCCAATTGCAAAGATTCGATACCAAGGTATGTATGAATAGTTGTAATATGTTTACAATCATGAATTCTAGAATATCACATGTTTATTACTTTGTAATATTTGTTATATGTCTTGTATAGGAGTCTCAATCTCAAGGTACTCCTATCCACTGGTTGGATGTGTATGTGGAAACTCGTGATGGTCTGCCCGATGCTGTCAATATAGCGGTAATAAATTTTAATGCTTTTTGTTTTTTAGGAATTGAAATTGAATTTATGTTTTACATTAATGTATATCTCTATTTTTATTGTCGAGAAGTAAGAAATACAAACATTAAATAAAAATATTTCTAACAAGTAATGGTCGGCAATAACTTAGACTAATATAATTATCACTGTATTAATGCATGCTTTATATTATATTTTTACTAGTTTATTTCTAAATATGTAATGATTAATGTGATGACAGAATACTTATCGTCGTTTACTTGATGAGCATTATCCCGAGGGCACCGACCGTCCACATATCGATCAGGAGTTGTGGGAGAGGGCGTCTATTGTCAAGAAGAACTACGTAAAAGGTCAAGGACAACGACGCCGCCCATCCATCAGTAGTTCCTCAGGAAGCACACATTCTGCACACTCATCGAGCCAGCCATCTGTTCACACTCCGGCTGATTGTGTGAGAGCTATATGCCAAAATCGTGAGCTTCTTCTTGAATTGGGAGGCCATATGGGGGCTATGGATCCCGAGGATCTGGCTCGTGCAGTAGCAACGGCAGCATCACAACAGCAGCATGGCGACGAGGTATTTTATTTAGTATAGCTACCTGAATTTATGTTCTTTCTTGAATGGCGGAGTTAGTTTGTTATACATAGTCAAAATATATACCATGTATATGTAATATTTTTTTTATTGTTTTGTTACTTACAGGGATCACATCATGATGATCGTGATGACGGGTTTGACGGATCAACGTAGAGTGTCTTAGTCACATTTATGCTTCTTTTGTACTCGAACTTGCTAGCTTTTATGATTTCGTACTGTACTTTCGTACTTGGATGATACTCGAACCTATGGTTGCCTTGTTGGTTTTTTAGACGATGTAAAAATATTTAACTTAGCAAATGTTTATAAGTGAATATGTCATGCCAAAGTATATTGTATTGTTGTGAATGTTTTGGGAAAACAGGTATAAAATATTACAGGAAAACAGGTATAAAATATTACAAAATAAACCAGCAAATTCTGAAAATGATATCAGCGACCGAAATTGGTAGCCAATGTTAATCGCAAGAAAAACTTGTTTTAGCGACAGAAATTTTGGTAGCTAAAGGCGCAAGTATTAGCGACCGATATCGGTAGCTAATATTGGTCGCAACTAATAGCGACGGCGATCAGTAGCTAACGTAGTCGCAAATGGTAGCGACAGCAAGTAGTAGCAAAAAATAGTCGCAACGTTTAGCGACGGACTCCGGTCACTGAATCAGTCGCAGACACGTGGATTCTCTGTCAGACCAAGGGTGACTCAGACTAGCGACCGCGTCGGTCGCTAATAGCCGTCGCTAATCCAATGGTCGCCAATAGCCGTCGCAGAAGTGCTTTTTAGCGACCAGTTTTTCTGCTACTGGCACTAGCTACCATAAGCGGTCGCTGATACACATCCGCTACAGAGTCCTGTCGCTGATTGGCGGTCGTTGATAGAGCAGTTTCTTGTAGTGAAAAGTCTCTCTTGAGGAAGCAATTGCGAAATTGGCAGCGAATACGAGTCAATTCATGACCCGTACTGAAGCGACATTGCAGAATCATTCCGCTTCCATTCACAACTTGGAAGTCCAGCTGGGCCAAATTGCTAATGTGTTGACAGCCCGCCCGGAGGGAGCATTGCCAAGTACAACCGAGACAAATCCTAGAGAGAGTCTAAATGCAATCAGTTTGAGAAGCGGGAAGGAGGTATGTGACCAGCCCGAGAGGTGTGAAAAGAGGAGTGAAATTGAGGAGAAGAATAATTTAGCGACAGAGGAGTCACAAGATTGGAGACCTTCGATAACGTTTCCGGATAACCCGAAGGCGTATGTGCCATCCGTCCCGTTTCCGCAGAGACTACAGCAGAAAAAGGCGGACAAGCAATTCTCTAAGTTCCTCGACGTGTTCAAGAAGCTTCATATTAACATCATATTTGCCGACGCGTTGGAACAAATGCCAAGCTACGTTAAATTCATGAAAGAGATATTGTCAAAGAAAAGAAAACTCGAGGATTTTGAAACAGTCGCCTTGACGGAGGAATGCAGCGCGATTCTTCAAAAGAAGCTTCCACCAAAATTGAAAGATCCGGGAAGTTTCAACATACCGTACACCATGGGAAATCTTTCTTTTAATAAGGCATTGTGCGATCTCGGTGCGAGTATTAACCTCATGCCTCTGTCTATTTTCAAGAAGCTGGGAATTGGAGAAGCAAAGCCGACGACGGTCTCCTTGCAATTAGCGGATCGATCTATTAAGTATCCGAGAGGAGTGATTGAGGACGTGCTAGTAAAAGTGGATAAATTTATCTTTCCAGCGGATTTTATTGTTCTCGACATGGAGGAAGATGAAGATATACCGATTATCTTGGGACGACCATTTTTAGCGACCGGCAGAACTCTTATAGACGTGGAAAAAGGAGAATTAACTCTGCGGGTTCAAGACGAGCATGTTACGTTCCAAGTATTAAAATCCTTTTCATGGCCCGGAGGTGTTGATAAGAGCTCACAAAGTGAAAGTGTGGAGGCCGTTGCAAAAGAAAAACACCGAAAACATCGTCGATCGAAAGACTCATTTTCAGATGGTCCGACTTCTAAGAAAGATGTAGAAAGAGTCACATTTCTCAAGCATGTGAACATGAAATCATCGCCATATGACCAGCCACACTCGGAAAAGTCTGCTGCGGTCTTAAGTGCGTTCGTGAAAGAGGGGAATAAGCCGGAAGCCAAACGGACGTCTAGTCATGAGAAAAACGGGTGTTTCGGAAAGTTGTTCTCGTCAAAACCTTTCCGCAAACAACATTGGGTGTCCGAACCGAAAATCGAATCGTTAATGACCGATGGTCAAAATTTTAAAAATCATATTAACGGTTCTATGAACGGGGCGGAGATCAAATGGAGTTTGCGAAAAGCGAACTGATTTTTTAAATAGGTCCGGCTGAAGACTATAAACTTAGCGCTTCTCGGGAGGCAACCCGAGTTCGTAGTTATAGATTTTTGCGTTTCTATATTTTTCTTGCATTCTTGAATTTTTATTTTTCATAATTTTGTGCTTTGATTTGCTTTTACCTCTCGCTCGTGACGTGTTCTACTTGAAATTCTGTGCAGGAAAAGTCCCAGGGGAGAAACTGATGCCTGAGCCGCGGCACAAGTATTATGAGCCGCGGCACACACAAATTGAAAGGGAGAGCTAAACAAACTGTACTCTGTGCCGCGGCACAACATTACTGAACCGCGGTACACCTGAGCCCTGAGCCGCGGCACACGAAACCTGAGCCGCGGCCCACGACAAAACATGCGAACAGGCAAAAAGGGACTGTACTCTGTCCCGCGGCTCACTTGAGCTGTGCCGCGGCACACCATGCGGAATTTGTAAAGCCCAGGTACCTTATAACCCGCATTTGGCCGGCCACCCCAGGTATACTTCCCTTTCTTCCTTCCCCTTCCCTTGCGCGCGATCGGCCGACATCTTCCTTCTTCTTCTTCTCGCGATTTTCTTGCATTTTCCACAACCCAAGCAAGGTATGTCTAAATTCCTAATCTCAAATTGTTCTATGAATTTACATGTGAAGTTGTGTTATGCATTTGAGGATTGAATATGTTTATTTCCTTCAAAAGTTCTATAATAGTTAAGTGATGACATGATGGTTTTGATCGAATTTTCATGGTTATTTTGGATTACAAATAAATTGAATATGCCGTTTTTGATGGTGAATGATTCGTGTTTTTGTTCTTGGAGATTTAATCGAGCTATTGCCATATTTATTCTTCAAGTGAACTCTTGCCCTTTAAGTGTTCGATGAAATGCCTGAATGAAAGATTTTCTTTGTTAAGGCAATATTTTGAATCTTTGTGCAACGTATTCGTTCTGAAATTATAGCAAGCCCAACCCTTACGTCTAGTTTAAACGTTAAAGTTTAATTTCATTTTTTTCTCACGGATGTGCTATCTTGTTAAATTCTTGATCTACGGCTGGATACCGTTAGCCGAGTGATGATTATTTTCGTTATTGTTGCGTAAATAAACTCTGGTGTTTAATTTTTTCAGGGATCGCTATGGCTAGGACTAAGAAGCTGAGCAAGAGGGCAAGGACTCAGTCATCCCCCACTCGAGGTGAAACCTCTCGTAGCCGCGCCGAGTCGGAGGGGCACTAGTTTTCTGACCCTGAGATCCACAAAATCTTCAATGAGAAGATTCGGCCGCGACCTCTTATCCCGGAGAGGGGATTTACTCCAGCCCCCCAAGACGGGGAACTACTTATGATGATAGACGAGATGGGGTGGGCCCGATTCGCTGCACCCCCGGAGCCAGCAGTGATCTCGATAGTGCAGGAGTTATATGCCAGCGCGCTATTGAAGCACATTCGAGCAGGCCAGATGTTGCAGCAGTCAAACACTCGGACTCAGGTCGATGTCCGAGGCACTACGGTTGATTTTTCCACAGCTGCTATTCGGAGGTTGTTTGGGCTTCCGGTGGTAGATGAGTCGGCTTATGACCGAGTTATGACTAGCCTCACGAAGGAGGCTCTTCTCGAGACTATTACGCAGCCCGACTCCGACTGGGAGCAGCGCGCACCGGGTTCTTCCACTTTCCGTTTCAAGAGCTCACGCCTCAGTCGGCTATATTTTATTTACGCTCGTATAGACCCCACATCTCAGATCCGCACTGTTTTTCTCTCCCGCGCCCGGACACTATATGCTATCACATCCGGGCTGCGATTCGATGTGGCCCCTCTCTTGGTCCGTTCTATATTCCAGTGCATTCAGGGAGGGGCCAAGACGGGGTTGAAGCACCCCTCTCTTATCTGCGCTCTGTGCCGGCAGTCGGGGCTGACGTGGTCGGACGACGAGCCGATGCTGGCTCCCCAGGCCCCGATAGACCACCGCATCATCTCACATTTTGACCAGTGGGGAGGAGCGCCGACGCACGCTCGGGGAGAGGATTTCTACTGGATGAGTCCCACGAGGGGTCCCCCGAGCCTCTTTTGCTGACACAGGAGAGAGAGAGAGAGGAGACGAGGAGAGAGAGAGAGGAGATGAGGAGAGAGAGGGAGAGTATGCTGGCTTCCATGCGAGAGGAGCAGCGGACGGAGCGAGAGAGCATTATTGCTGTCGTCAGGGGTGAGATGCGAGAGCAGGCCCGCCGGGCCAACCAGCGTGAGACGAGGCGTCTGGCAGCGAGGGACGCCTACCATCAGGAGCACCTTGCCGCATGGACGGCCCATATCATGCACCCAGACGGGCCATTTATTGCACCTGCTCGGCCAGCCACACCACCCTCCTCACCGGATGATGCCGGCACCAGCTCGTTAGAGGACTGGAGGGGAGTACTTGACCTTCTTATTCTATTGCATACTATATTGTGTCCATTAAGGTCAATGTACGTCCTAAGTTTGGGGGGGTTTACTTTCTGTTGCTACATTCATTGCTGTACTGATTTTTTCTCTATTCGTGAATTTTTTGTGCTTCTATTTGTGTGATACCGATATTACGACACTGTTTTTATCTCTGAAGAAACGGTCGAGTTTTAGTCGAGTGTAGTCAGTGATTTCTGTTTCTGCTAAGTCCTCATTTAGGTCCGAAATTTTTTCGTAATTGTTGAGGTCTTGGCGGATAAGAGAGAATACATACGTGTTTTAAAATCACCGTCGATACGTTTGGTTACATTTTTCGGTTAGCTAGTCGTCCAGTTACATAAGTCATGTTGGCACTGAGATTTAGTTTAGAGTCGGTCAGTTTTTCCCAATAGTCGAGATAATATTTGTTCTATGATGGGAAGTCTAGTAACCGGGGGTATTCACGTGACCCGTTGTTTACTCTTGCGTAAAACGATGACCCTGATTAGACTAGTAATTTAGAAATTTCGCATGTACCAATGGTAGGGAGCCTAGTAACCGGGGGTATTCGCGTGACCTGTTGTTTACTCTCGCGTAAAACAGCGACCTTGATTCGGACATGCAGGAATTAGCTATTCGAGTTGTTTCTCCGCTGTGGAGGGGAACTTAGTAACTAGAAGCATCCATGTGCCCCATGAGTGTCTTTTACATCAAATGGTTTCCCAATACATGAGAATGGAAGTTCCACCCTAGGATTATCCCGACGAAACATCCCGAAATCCGAACCTAGTGGTCAACTCGAATCAATTTCTTGAGCATATTTTATAAGGGAATACTGTCCGAGGGTTATTTTTGATGAAACTCGTGAAAATTTTGCCATTAGACGGTGGAACGGGGCAAACTAGCTCGTTTATTTTAACCTTTCATATTGATGGTCGATTTGATTCACGTTTTGTTAATCTTTGAGCTGGATTTTCTTCATGAACGAGTAATTTGGACTGAACTGGGTTACTTTGTAGAATCAGTGTTCTGAGTGTAGCTCGCTATTACGATACTCGTATTTTTCAGAGAGAATTTCAGGATAGTATTGATTAGGTTGAATACTATGAGTTGCACGATTATTCACGACATTCTTTTGTTGAAATTAATTCTTTTTGCTTGAGGACAAGCAAAGGCTTAAGTTTTGGGGTATTTGTTAGGCGTATTTTTATACGCTTATTTATCATTATTTTGTATTATTTTGGAGAGTGAATTTGCTTAAATGAGCTTTTAATGCCTTAATTTTGTATGTTTGTCAGGAGATTGGAGTCCGGAAGCTAAACCGAGGCGAAACGGGCGAAAACGGCGAATTTTGGCCGTGAGCCGCGGCACAAGGCAAGTGCGCCGCGGCACAGGAAGGCAACCAGCGGGCACAAAGTAGATTGTACTCTGTGCCGCGGCACAGTCCAGGTGAGCCGCGGCACAGATGAATTAAAAGGCGCCCAGGCGTCCAGCTGAAGACCATGTGCCGCGGCACACTAGGCGGTTATGGTGAGCTCCGCGCGGATTTGGGCCGTTTTGAAGCCAGTTATCGACCTACTCACACGGACGCGATTTGGAGACTGTGCAGAGCTATAAATAAGGGTTTAAGACCCTAATTAAGGATCTTTTTTTGATTGAATCTTGGAATCGGAGAATCTTGGAGGAGACGGCAGAAGAGGAAGATAAGCAGAAGACTTCAAGAGCAGAGGGCGGAAGCCAGAAGAACGGAGGGATCCGAGCTCTTCATCTGCGTTTGATTTTCATGCTTTTATTTATTAATTCTGTATTTTCATTAATTAGCATGTCTGGCTAAAACCCTAATCTAGGATTTTGACGAAACCTACGTTTTGACGGATTTACTTGAGATTATCTATTTAATTCCCTTTTTGTTGAGTTTTCCCAATCGTGTTTAATGCTTTCAATCATCTGGCCAATAGTTGTATTGTTTTAATCATTCAATTCGAATCGGGAGAGGAGAGTTGGTGAGGAACTATTGGTGAGGACCGTTTTATTCTATGAGATAGGAATATACTCATAGAAACTACGTGGCCTTTTGGAGATTTTATGCTTTTTGCCTATTGACGAATCAATTCACCTAGGGATAGAGTGCGTTATTCGCCTTTAGAAAAATCTATTGACCTCGGGAGAGGCGGTAGAGTATATTAGCAATCTTCGCCTTCAATAAATTGGGAAAATCATTAACTTGAGATAATCGAGAGTAAATTCGGATAAACCGAGGTGGATTCAGAATCCTAGACTTATTTATCATTTGATTCTCTTTCTTCAAGCGATCATTTTTACTGTCTAGTCGTTTATTAATTCTTTTAGTAATTAATTGCAAAACCAAAGTTCAATTGTTCAAATAAAACTAGAATACATAAAAATCGGTAGTTAGTGATTTAGTCCTCGTGGGAACGATACTCACTCATCACTTTATTACTTGTATACGATAACGTACACTTGCGTTCTAGAAAAATCGCAACAATTGGCCCGTTCGAAATACTGGACCGAGTTGGTAAACTCGCTTATCGACTAGCGTTGCCACCTTCATTAGACGGAGTGCATAACGTCTTCCATGTTTCCCAGCTGAGTAAATACGTGTACGACCCAAGCCACAAGATTAATTTTGAGGAGGTATAGATTTCTAATGATGCTACCTTTAGAGAAGTTCCAACCGCGATTTTGGATCGACGCGTAAAGACACTAAGAAATAAGGCCATACCTCTTGTAAAAGTTCAATGGTCGCACCATGGCATAGAAGAAACGACTTGGGAGACCGAGTCGAGCATGAGGGAGAATCATCCCGAGTTATTTTATTAGTTTCGGGACGAAACTATTTTTAAGGGGAGTGGTATGTAATACCACCAGTATTACATGCTGTTTCACATTGAGCGATCATCTCTATTTCATCTATTTAATAAATAAATGTACTCCGTCACGATAAACGTATTTTGAATGATATGTTCGTACTGTATTATCATGAATAAAGCTTGTCCGCGCCTGTTATTCTTGTAATCTGATTGTATGATGGTTGATGATTTGTCGGTGACATACCTCGATGTCGTTGGGCAATTATCGGTGCGAATATGACGGTGGCCAATGTCTTGTTCCCCGAGAGATTACTCGACGAGATTGAGAGGGAGTCGCGTTATGAGGAATCAATGTGATAATAACTTAGTGAACAAACTAAACCTTACATACGTTATAAGCTATGTATTACGTACGCTAAGTGTGTGACATTACGTACGCTAAAGGTAATGCCTTACGTACGTAATGCAGTCTTCGGTCTTTGGATAGGGAATCTTCGTCGGATGGTGCATTGTCAGACCAACTTTCGGCGCGATAGCGACATACAAGTCAACGGATGTTACGTACGTTAGCCGACTTTTGGTTACGTACGTAACGATGTGTGTTGATTTAGTCCAGTTAGTTCTGAGTTTTCCTTACGTACGTTAAACTTTCCAGGATAACGTACGTAACATGGCTTACATACGTAAAGCTTCCGGCCTAACGTACGTAAATCCATTCTGAATTTATAAAAGGACACCCTCCCTTTCATTTCTTCCAACCCAAAACTCACCCTTTGTTCTTACATCCTATCCTCCACCTTCCCTAAGTCGATTTTAGCTTCCCTAATCAAGTGTTATCCTGTTGGAGTGAAGTTAATCAAGCTCCGAGGAAGGTTTTGAAGGTGCTACCCTCTCATTCTTCGTCGTCCTTCGTCGTTCTTCATCCTCTTTTGTCAATTAAGGTAAGTTTATCGAATCTTGAACTCATTTCAGTGTTGTTATATGGGTCATACTAAATTTTGGATGCCTTGGGTAGTTTAGAACTTTCGATAATGATCGGAACGGTGAAAACTATCACAATTTTTAATCGATGCCTATCTAGCTAGTAATTGGAATGGATGATGGTAGTACTCATAGTTGAATGGGAACTCATAACCGAATTGTTAATCACCAACACCTTAGAATCATCTTGTTGAAGATTTCAATTATAATCCTATTACCATATCGTAAAGACGTTAATAATTCCTTGAAGAACTAACTAACGACTATCAATTCGGATAGGTATTCAAACATGTTAAGATTTCGGATAATTAATGCTTTCCATTCTAGAAATTTAAACTAAAATTAGTGATGTAATTGCGGTGGCCTTGAGCCATAATTACGACGTAGGAATGTTGTATTAGAACATTGATCAACGAGATGATGAATTTTAAAATGGCGAACCGAGGAATGTAGTAATGTGCATTATGGTCAAGAATAGAGAATTTTGATTTTGGTGACATGAACAACCAAGTTTAGAATCCTAGCGGGACCGGGTAAAATTGTCATTAATCATCATTGTTACCATAAGGTGTTAATCGACAAACATGTAATAGGTTGAGCTTTCGAGTGTGGTCGTTCGAGCCGTTATGTTATCAAAGGAGTAACTCTCGTCGGATTTGAGGTAAGTGAATCTTGCTCGGACTTTACGTCTTGCAAATTCAGAATATTGTATATGTTACTATTTGTGGAATGGTGCTCGTTCGATTTATCTTGTCCGGAGTATTCCTGTGTAGATACTTCCGTGACAATTGTCTACGACCTTGGGAGTAGGGCTGTGAACAAACCTAAAAGTTCAATTCGGTTCGAAGAATTCGGCTCGAAAAAGCTCGATTCGTGGCTCGAATCGGGACACCAAATGTAGAGCCGAACCCTATAATGTAGGATTCGGGAATCGAACCGAACGGTTCGGCTCGATTCGAGGGGCTTTTGTTGGAATATTTATTCCACACATTATTTAATTTGTGTTTTGATGATTAAAGTTGCTAAACAACAAAACAACATCGAGGCGAAGCAAAACGACGATGCAGACGAAGACGCAAAAAGTTGCAATCTGGACTGCATTAGCGCACGCTAAGGCATATATGTTAGCGCACGCTAACGAAGAGTAATCTATATTCCAGCCAAGTTTCGAAGTAAGCTGCAGTGAAGTCAGCTGAAGGGATAGCGCACGCTATCGAAGTCTTGTTACCGTTGTGAAGGAATTCAAACACAGAATAACGTATGCAATGAAGTCAGCATTAGCGCACGCTACAAAGTATGATTAGCGCACACTAAGATGTTTGAATCAAGTCAATCCGAACATTGGAAAGATTCGGCAGAAAGTCAAGCATCAAACGGATAGTTTGACAAGTAAAGGCAACGAATATATTACGTTAACGCACGCTACTCAATCATGGTTAACGTACGCTAAGTAAGTAAGATAACGTACGTAAGGCAGGAGGCATAACGTACTCTAAAGAAGAAACGAAGCTACTGGACTGAAACTGGAAAGATCTAGCGCACGCTACAAAAGAAGGCTAGCGCACGCTAGCAAGTCAAAACAGCGAGCAACGGCTAGTTTGAGGAAAATGCCTATAAATACCATTCCTATGGTATTGTTTGAGAACAACAACCTTGAGCAAATAGTCTATACTTGTGAAATTATTATACACATTCTTGTTGTTGATATTGAGCTTAATTGTAAGTGTTTGAGTGAGAGTTCACGAAAACATACACGAGTGATAAAAGAAAAGATACGATTGGATTCGGTGTTATTAGGATCAAGGATCCGGCATTGTTAGAATCGCAATTGCTATCTAAGTGAGGTTTATCTAGTACCCATAGAAATCTAGAGAGGTTGATTCCTTGTCCTACGAAAAGGAAAACGGTTTAACTTGGACCGACGCAAAGACAAGTACGAGTGGTTTATCACGGACCAATAGAAGACGTGATTGTAACGGTAATACCTCGACCGATAGAAGAGAGGTGAAGAGGTTGCTATCTTTAACCTATTGAAAAAGATAAAGAGAGGACATAGGCTCGTTTATAGCCGAACCTCTATAAATCCTTGCGTCATTTATTTTCCGCAATTTTATTTTTCGCTTCCGCACAAAACGGCGCAAATATCCGATCCCGTACCCAACAATTGGTATCGGAGCAGTACTCCAATACGCGGCTTAACATCCGAGGAGAAAAAGATCCAATGGCGTTTCAATTTGCTCCAGTCGAAGGCCTTGCTCTCAACCGACCACCATTCTTTGATGGCTCAAATTATTTGACATGGAAGAAAAAGATGTCGATCTTTATTCGTGCCTACGATATAGAGATTTGGAAGATCATTTGCCTTGGCCCAAAAGTTCCTATCAAATCCGACGGTACGCTCAAATCCTTTGAAGAATACGACGATGCCGATTGGAAAAATGACCATTTAAATTGTAAGGCCACCCAACTCTTATTTTGTGCCTTAAATCCCGAAGAGGTCAATCTAATCTCGTCGTGTGAGAGTGCGAAAGAAATATGGAAAATTCTAGAAATCACACACGAAGGGACGACTCAAGTCAAGGAGACGAAAATCAATATGCTTCTCCATGACTACGAGTTATTTATGATGAAGGGTGACGAGTCCATCACCAATATGCTCGACCGATTCTCGGTCATCACAAATGGACTTGCGTCATTCGGAAAATCATTATCTAGTAGTGAAAAAGTTAAGAAAATTTTACGATCACTACCTAGCGAATGGGACGGCACCGTGACCGCGATTATGGAATCTAAAGATCTCAACACGCTTGATTTTAGCGCCCTAGTTGGTTCGCTAATTAATTATGAGATTGTGTTAAAATCACGAAGTGTCAAGCCAAAACCGAAGGAACGATCGTTAGCCATGAAGGCTAAGATGTCGAAAAAGAAAGAAGAAATCCCGGTGGAGGAAAGCGACGAAGAAGCGGCATATTATGCCAAGAATATTAATAAATTCCAAAATTTATTAAACCGGAGGAAGAAGGATATCTCGAGCGAAACGAAGAAGTTCGACAACTCTTGTCGACTATGTGGAAAACCAGGCCACTTCGCTAAGCATTGCCGTGTCAAACCCAAGAAGGAGGTTCTCGTGGCTACTTGGAGCGATGAAGATGAAGACGATGATTTCATTAATCAAAATAATCTCGCTCTTATGGCCCGGAGTTCGTTCGACGACAGTGACGTCGAAAGTCAAGTAAGTAACTCCTACGACGAACTTTTTGAAGCATTCGAGTTATTACATACGGACTATCAAAATGCTTTAAATGAAATTAAATCCCTCAAGTCTAAATATAAAACTTTGGAAGTTGAAAATTCCAAAATACTTGAAAAAGGAAAATTTGTCGAAATTGATCATTCGAAATGCTTTGAAAATGAAAATATTTTGAAAAATGATCTTTTAAAAGTTCAAGATGAACTAAAAATTTTGACAAAGAAATTCTCGTGCGGCAACGATAAATTTGAACAAATGTTATGTGTTCAAAAATATACTATAAATAAAGAGGGGTTAGGATTCAAACCACGTTCGAAAAACAAATCCGTCAATTTCAAAATACCCCGATGCAAAAAATGTTTGAAAATTGGGCATCACGTTTCAAATTGCAAAAGCCCAAGACGGACGATAAAAATTAAAAAGATTTGGGTTCCTAAAGGAACAAACATTTCAAATATCGTCTACGTTTCAAAAGAAAAACCCACTATAGGTTGGATCCCCAAAAATAAATTTTGACAAATGATATTTTACAAAGGGGGAGAAGGAATATTTTTGAGGGAAAATAATATTTTCAGGGGGAGTTTATACTCTTATTAATGCATAAATTGGTATCATGCATATTTATATTTCATTTGGTATCCTTTATATTTTTTTACTTTTTGATGAAGACAAAAAGGGGGAGAAAGATATGAATTGAGATAAAAAGGAGAAGGAGATGAATTGAGATAAAAATGAGAAAAATCGAAGAAGTCGAAAAGAAAAGAAAAGCATACAAATAGGGGGAGTTGAAAAGTTGAAAAATGAAAAACGACGGAGTTGAAAAATAAGGGAGATGTTGAAAAAGAAAAAAGGATTGGAGAAACTAACGAAACGATCAAAGCCAAAAAATTTGATTCGTAGAAATATACATATATTATTTTTACAGATTATCCAATTCAAGAGTTGTTTTGTAATCATCAAAAAGGGGGAGATTGTTGGAATATTTATTCCACACATTATTTAATTTGTGTTTTGATGATTAAAGTTGCTAAACAACAAAACAACATCGAGGCGAAGCAAAACGACGATGCAGACGAAGACGCAAAAAGTTGCAATCTGGACTGCATTAGCACACGCTAAGGCATATATGTTAGCGCACGCTAACGAGGAGTAATCTGCATTCCAGCCAAGTTTCGAAGTAAGCTGCAGTGAAGACAGCTGAAGGGATAGCGCACGCTATCGAAGTCTTGTTACCGTTGTGAAGGAATTCAAACACAGAATAACGTATGCAATGAAGTCAGCATTAGCGCACGCTACAAAGTATGATTAGCGCACGCTAAGATGTTTGAATCAAGTCAATCCGAACGTTGGAAAGATTCGGCGGAAAGTCAGGCATCAAATGGATAGTTTGACAAGTAAAGGCAACAGATATATTACGTTAACGCACGCTACTCAATCATGGTTAACATACGCTAAGTAAGTAAGATAACGTACGTAAGGCAGGAGGCATAACGTACGCTAAAGAAGAAACGAAGCTACTGGACTGAAACTGGAAAGATCTAGCGCACGCTACAAAAGAAGGCTAGCGCACGCTAGCAAGTCAAAACAGCCAGCAATGGCTAGTTTGAGGAAAATGCCTATAAATATCATTCATATGGTATTGTTTGAGAAAAACAACCTTGAGCAAATAGTCTATACTTGTGATATTATTATACACATTCTTGTTGTTGATATTGAGCTTAATTGTAAGTGTTTGAGTGAGAGTTCACGAAAACATACACGAGTGGTAAAAGAAAAGATACGATTGGATTCGGTGTTATTTGGATCAAGGATCCGGCATTGTTAGAATCGCAATTGCTACCTAAGTGAGGTTTATCTAGTACCCATAGAAATATAGAGAGGTTGATTCCTTGTCCTACGAAAAGGAAAATGGTTTAACTTGGACCGACGCAAAGACAAGTACGAGTAGTTTATCACGGACCAATAGAAGACGTGATTGTAATGGTAATACCTCGACCGATAGAAGAGAGGCGAAGAGGTTGCTATCTTTAACCTATTGAAAAAGATAAAGAGAGGACGTAGGCTCGTTTATAGCCGAACCTCTATAAATCCTTGCGTCATTTATTTTCCGCAATTTTATTTTTCGCTTCCGCACAAAAAGGCGCAAATATCCGATCCCGTACCCAACAGCTTTGGCCCAAGACATAAACCCCTCCCATCCCAGGCCGAACCATTTGGCTTCGGCGAATCGGACCGAACTATATTCGAACTATACTGGACTTATAGAGTTATAGTGGACTTTAACTCGAGCCGAATCGAACTATATTCGAACGGTTCGAAAATTCGAGCCGAATCAAATCGAACTATAAAGAAAAAATTGTCTTCGAGCCGAATCGAACCTCAAATTCTGAGGTTCGAAATTTTCGAGCCGAATCGAACCTAAGGTTCGAATAATTTCGAGCCGGACCGAACCCAGTAAAGGTTCGGTATAGTTCGGCTCGTTTACAGCCCTACTTGGGAGTTTGTATGTTGATATATCTTGCGGAACTGTGTTGAGGGATAAAACCTGAATGGTACCCACGTCCGGAGTATTCTTGTGTAGATACTTCCATGACCCTTGGTTGCGACCTTGGGAGTTTATGTGCCGATAAAGGAAATGACGTTTAATATTCGGTGATAACCTTGTTTTCTAAATTTATCTGATTCTATCAATGAAATTTGTTGGATTTGTCTGATCTGGGTTGACTGACACGATACGTCGTGTCAGGCAAATTTGTTGAATATGTGCAGGACATTCCCGAAGGTTCCGGTCAGGCTTGAGCAGTGTTGGGGAGAAGACTTGTTAATTTCTTAAACTAAATTTGAATAATCCACATTGTGTAATAACCGTATGAACGGACATTTTTTTACCATTTGTATTTCAGTTGAACGAACGCTTTCATTAGAACATTTCCGCAAACTACTTGTTGAATAAATTATTTTTAAAACCTCTTTTAAAACTCGCCTTGTGGGTCCCATACGAGATTCACGGCACTGTGGCATCCAGTTTATTTTGGGGCGTTACACTCAGTCTCAGATGAAGACTCCGCGGATGAAGGAGTCTGCTCTTGTGATTTCTTCTGGACCTCGGAGGTCTAAGAATAAGAAGAAAAAGACCAAGAAGCATACTGGACCACATTTCAAGGACTTTAAAGGCAAGGGCAAGGCCCCAACGATTCCGAAGAGAAAGAAGAAAGACGCTTGTCTTAAATGCGGTGAGCTTGGCCACTGGGCTAGAGAGTGTCCTATTCTTCATGGCACTTCAGGTACAAAACTTTTAGTTTTGGAAACAAATTGTTCTGCTACTGTATTTTCTACTTCATGGATACTGGATTCTAGTGCTAGTTCTCATATTCGTACCGTGAATCGGGATCTGGAACAAAGTAGGAAGCTTGGAGCTCGAGAAGTTATGATCATAGTCGGAAGCGGGCATAGTGTCGAGGCAACTGACATAGGAACACTTCTTTTGAGTTTAGAATCCGGCTTTGTTTTGACTTTAGAAGATGTACTTGTTTTGCCCAAGGGGCACAAAAACATTGTATCCATTTCGATCATGGACCGAAAAGGCTTTTCATTTTTCATTGGTGATGGTTCACGCCAAATTTATTTCAGAAATAAACTAGTGGGTACTGCTACATTGTTAAATGGATTGTATCATCTAAATCTCAGCAACAAAGTAGTTGTGAATACTATGACTAGAAAACGTGGTAGGGATGAAACCAATAAAGTTTTGAAATGGCTTCTTAGACTTGGTCATGTTGGTCAGACCAAGGTTTACAAGATGGAAAAAGATGGACTTATGGGTCCATTGGGATCGAATCCTTTTTCTACTTGTGAATCTTGCCTTAAAGGCAAAATGATTAAGTCCCTCTTCACAGGGACTTTTGAAAGAGCCGCTGATAAACTGGGATTAATCCATACCGATGTATGTGGTGCTTTGGAAGCAGCATGTGACGGATATCGATATTTCATTACGTTTATATATGATCATACTAGGTATGGTTATGTATTCTTAATGCAACATAAATCCGAGGCCTTTGAGAAATTCCAGGAATTCAAGGCCCTAGTCGAAAAACAAACTGGTAATCATATCAAAGCACTTCGGTCGGACCGAGGTGGCGAGTATATGAGTATGGAGTTTGACGAGTTCCTTAAGGAACATGGAATAGTTTCACAACTAACACCTCCAGGTACTCCTCAGTTAAATGGTGTGTCAGAAAGAAGGAACCGGACCTTGTTGAACATGGTCCGTTCCATATTGGGCTATACTGACTTACCGATTTACCTGTGGGGGTATGCACTGCTGACTGACGCTTACATCTTGAACAGATATCCTTCCAAATCCGTTCCTAAAACTCCACATGAGATATGGGAGGGCAGGAAACCAAGTCTTAATCACATTAGGATTTGGAGATGTCCCGCCTATGTCAAGAAGACTAAGATGGACAAAATGGAAGCTAGGTCCGTGAGGAGACATTTCATTAGATTCCCATCTGAGACGATGGGGTATCTATTATACATGCCCAAAGATCAAAAGATCATTATTTCTTTACATGCACACTTCCTGGAAGAAGAGTTCATTCAGGAAGGCGGAGCAGGTAGAAATATTTCTTTAGAAGAATACAATGAAACTCCTCATGAGACACCTGTGCAAGAAAATGAAACCGAACCTTATGAAACACAAGTACAACCATCTCGTAGGTCTAGTAGGGTGTCTCATTTACCTGAGAGGTATGGGCTTGTGCACTTGGAGGAGCTGGGTCTCCATAAGGCTCCAAGTGATAGCCAAGAGACTGACCCAACGACCTATGACCAAGCGATAGTGGATGTAGACTCCGCAAAATGGTGTGAAGCTATGGAAGCTGAGATTGACTCGATGCATGTAAATCAGGTCTGGACTCTGGTAGACCACCCCAAGGGCATAGTGCCTATTGGGAACAAGTGGATCTACAAGAGAAAGACTGATGGATATGGCAAGGTTGACGCCTATAAGGCCAGGCTTGTGGCAAAGGGTTATACCCAGAATGAAGGGATCGACTACCACGATACCTTCTCGCCTGTAGCTATGATCAAGTCTATTCGCATGATGCTTGCTATAGCTGCCTACCACGATTATGAGATATGGCAAATGGACGTAAAGACGGCTTTCCTTAATGGATTCCTCAAAGAGGAAATCTATATGGAGCAGCCTAAAGGATTTGTGTCCGAAATCGATATTCAGAAAGTGTGCAAGCTTCAGTCTTCCATTTATGGACTGAAGCAAGCGACGCGTAGTTGGAACCTTCGTTTTGACGAGGCAGTCAAAGAGTTTGACTTCGTGCAAAATGAAGAGGAACCTTGTGTATACAAGAGGGTTAGTGGGAGCAAGATCGCATTCTTAGTACTATATGTGGATGACATTCTACTGATAGGAAATGATGTGGGAATGCTCAGTTCTATGAAAGCTTAGCTTTCGAGTAATTTTTCCATGAAAGACTTGGGAGAAGAAACCTATATTCTTGTGATTCGACTCTACTGGGATAGATCGAAGAGAATGATAATTTTTTCCCAAGCCCTCTATACAGATAAAATCTTAAAGCGATTTAAGAAGTATTACTCTAAAACAGGGTTCCTACCAATGCGACATAGAATAAAACTCTCCTCGAAGATGTGTCCTCTGGGTGAGAAATAACGAAAGGAAATGAGTAATATACCATATGCTTCTGTAACACCCCCAAGTTATTTGGGATATATTACAGCGCCGTGAGTCCCACCGTGGAACTCACAAGGCTAATCATACGCGGAATTATAAAACTTGACTAATGAGATCCGAATACAATGAAATGAAGGACAAACAAATGGTATTCAAACCATTACCAATGCATCAAAATACATCACAACACAATTCAATACTTCGGCAACACAGGCCGAAAAATCAAGAAAAAAACTGAAAGACAATACTCGAGTATTCAATAACCATTCCAGTACAACAACACTAAATGGAGAAACGCAAAATACAACCGAAAATAATACACAGTATCACGCTTGCCCATCATCTTCATGTCGACCCGATACCTTCCTATCCACTCTCCTGGAACCTGAAATACATAAAACGTATTTCCCCCATAAAGGGGTTAGCCGTCGAATAGCTAGTACAAGTATATCGAATATGAAATACAATACTATTCAACAATACAGTGAAACTAACCATCAAATCATCAATTTAAGACTAGTATTCCAGAATAACTAAATCTCATTTCAAAATATACATGATTAACCATGGAACCGCACCAGCAGCAATGGAACCCTCTGAGGCCCCGTCGAACCCTTCCAGAGTGGTTAACCCCAAACTATTCGTGGAACCGTACCAGCAGCAACGGAACCCTCTGAGGCCCCGTCATACCCTCCCAGAGTGAATATATATAATCATATAAGTCATATACCTCACTTTCAAAGTCGAGAACATATTAACATACGCATATACTTGCCTTTGAGACATAGCGAATCCGGAAGGAAAAGAGTATAAGTTCGGTAGGTCCGAGAACGCACTTTCGGCACCTAAACAATTTGCAAGGAATATGATAATAAATAATCTATACTCATAACACATGAAGAAACTCCCGAAACCTGCCTACGATTCACGAAACCACTAGGGTAAACATTTAGGGATTTGAAAATCGCCAAAACCCTCTTACGTCCGAACCATCATGAAATAATTCATAGAATCGTAAGGGAAACATGTTAACAAGGTATATAATTCATAATATCAAGGTTCTCAAGCTCAAAAATGGATAAATCGGACGAATCTAAGAAAATCTCCAGAAATCCCCAAAATAGGATTTTAAGCATTTATACCTTGATTCGGGCAATAGAATAGATTAGGTGTTGTGAAATCCTTGTTCTCCAACCAAAGATGTTGATATCTGAAGAAGGATCATCTCCGAACTCTCCAAATCGCCGAAACCCGCTGCTCCCGATCACAAAATGAGAAAGATGAGAAAAAATGACGAAAAGGAAGTCAACTGTCCAATATATACTCGCCCAGTCTAGTGCACGCTACGCTTAAGAATTAGCATGCGCTAATGGGGTCACCGGTCAGTCTAGTGGCTTCTGACAGCCTTGCTAGCGTGCATTAGATGATACGTTGCGTGCGCTACTCGACTACTCTTAGCGCGCGCTAGCCAATAGTTAGCGTGCGCTAACTGGGAGTTGATGTCCAGAAACTGGAGTCCAGAACTTACTGTCCTCTGCCGTGCTCGAGTCCTAGCGTGCGCTACTGTGCCAGTATAGCATGCGCTACGAAATGCTTGTAGCGTGCGCTAGCCAAAGCCTAGCGTACGTTACCTGATAGTCCAGTCAGTCAGACAACCTCACTGTATCTGCCGACCCATCCCGTTAGCATGCGCTACGGATGGTGTTAGCGCACGCTAATGTCCACAAATAGCATGCGCTAACAAACTCCTAGCGTGTGCTAACTGCTAGTCCAGAGAGCAGTATAAGTTACTGACTCTCCCCTGTCTGGCCCGTTAGCGCGCGCTACAGCTCAAAGCTAGCGTGCGCTACTCAGGCATAATTAGCGTACGTTAGCCTAGGCCTAGCGTGCGCTATTTCCACTGACAGAACAGTACCGAAAGGTCTAAACAACCCAAATCATGATCCAAACAAGGTGCGAATCTATACAACAACATCGACAAAAATATTCAGAGTTTCTAGAGCGACAACAATAGGAAGAACAGTAAGGTCAAACAGTCGATAAAAGTACGGGTATTACATTCTCCCCTTCTAAAAAGAAGTTTCGTCCCGAAACTTAAGAAATGAAAAGTTCGGGGTATTCTGATCGCATCTTATCTTCCGTCTCCCAAGTCGCTTCCTCGACCCCATGTCTCGACCACTGCACTTTAACCAATGGAATGGTTTTGTGCCAAATTTGCTTCTCACGACGTTCAAGGATCTTCATCGGCATCTCCGGAAAGGTAACATCCTCGGCTATGTCAATCTCACTATAGTCGATAACATGACTTAGGTCCGGCACATATTTCCTCAACTTAGATACATGAAAAACACTATGGACATGACTCAAAGCTGGAGGCAACGCCAAGCGATAAGCTAAATCTCCAACCCTGTCCAAAATCTCGAATGGTCCGATATACCTCGGACTAAGTTTCCCCTTCTTCCAGAAGCGGAAAACTCCTCTGGTCGGAGACACTTTGAGTAGAACATGGTCTCCCACTTCGAAATCCAAAGTTCAACGACGAGTATCAGCATAAGATTTCTGACGGCTCTGGGCGGTCAACAACCGGTCCCGAATAATGGAAATCTTCTCCTTAGTTTCCAATAGTATATCCGGTTCCATTCCGACTAGCTCCGAAGCCTCATCCCAACATAATGGCGATCTACATCGCCTGCCGTAAAGTGCCTCGAATGGTGCCATTTTGATTGACGCATGCCAACTATTATTGTAGGCAAACTCGATCAACGGCAAGTGAAGCTCCCAATCATTACTCCAGTCTAGGGCACAAGCCCGTAACATATTTTCCAACGTCTGAATCGTCCTCTCCATCTGACCGTCTGACTGAGGATAAAAAGACGTGCTCAATTTCAACTCGGTACCCAAAGCCTGGTGAACGGCCTGCCAAAAATGTGATATAAAATGACCATCTCGATCGGAAGCAATGGTCTTAGGGGCACCATGCAATCTTATGATTTCAGCTATAAAAGTTCGAGCCAATCTCTCCGGTCCCCAAGTATCCTTAATACCTAGAAAGTGAGCAGACTTGGTCAACCGATCGACGATTACCGAAATCATATTCATTCCAGTTCTAGTTACCGGCATCCCAGTGATAAAGTCCATAGAGATATCCTCCCATTTCCACTCGGGAATAGGAGGCGGTTTCAACAATCCCGTCGGTCGTTGATGTTCAATTTTTACTTGTTGACACGTCAAGCATCGAAGCACAAACTCCGTGACATCTTTCTTCATATTATTCCACCAAAAATTTCGCTTTAAATCTTTGTACATCTTACTCGTTCCGGTATAGATTGAGTAAGGCGTTGCATGAGCCTCTTGGAGAATTCTCTGCCTTAATTCTAGATTATTCGGAACACAAAGCCTGACCTGAAATCTCAAAATACTATCCTTGTGAACCATAAAGCCAGGGGCTTTTCCTTTGATTACACCTTCCTTCAGTTGGGAAATCATCGGGTCACTCTACTGTTTCCCTTTGATGTCGTCAACCAAGGACGAAGTAATTTCGAGTGTACACAACTGTCCTTGTACTCTCTGAAGCCAAACCTCTATTCCTTGCTCAATTAGATCTTGACGAATCTTCATCTGAGGTGTAAGAACCTCGAGCATCTGAAGCGATGCTGATTTGCGGCTCAAAGCATTCGCGACGACATTTGCTTTTCTTGGGTGGTATAGAATTTCCAAGTCGTAATCCTTTATCAATTCTAACCAACGTCTCTGTCTCATATTCAGCTCTTTCTGACTGAAAATGTACTTCAGACTCTTGTGGTCGGTATATATCAGACACGGAGAACCATACAAATAATGCCGCCAAATCTTAAGTGCGAAAATAATCGCGACCAACTCTAGATCGTGACTAGGATAGTTCATCTCATACGGCTTCAGTTGACGTGACGCAAAAGCTATCGTCTTATCATGTTGCATAAGTACACATCCGAGACCTTGACCTGAAGCGTCACTATATACGGCAAACCCATCACTACCATGTGGTAAAGTCAGAATCGGCGCGGAGGTCAAACGTATCTTCAGCTCATCGAAGCTTTGTTGTCTCTTGTCTGTCCAAACAAAATTTTCTGTCTTTTAGAGTAGTTTCGTGAGTGGCCGAGCGAGTTTCGAAAACCCCTCGACAAACCAACGGTAATACTCAGCAAGGCCCAAAAAGATGCGAACTTCTTTAACATTTTTAGGCGGTGCCCAATCTAGCACTGCCTCAATCTTTTGCGGGTCTACACGAACCCCTTCGGCCGAAATCACATGGACGAGAAACATAACTTCTTCCAACCAAAACTCACATTTCGAGAATTTTGCATAGAGGTGCTCGGTTCTCAAAATGTCTAATATCAAACGCAAGTGTCGGGCATGTTCCTCCTTATCTCGAGAATAGATCAAGATGTCGTCAATAAAAATGACTATACACCTGTCGAGGTACTCGATGAATATCTTGTTCATTAACTGCATTAATACTGCCGGTGCATTAGTCAATCCAAAAGGCATGACTACAAGTTCATAATGCCCATATCTCGTCCGAAATGCAGTCTTCAGAACGTCAGACTCTCTCACCCTGAGCTGGTAGTACCCCGAGAAAACTGCAGCTCCCTGCAATTGATCAAATAAATTGTCTATACGAGGCAAGGGATACTTGTTCTTAATGGTCACTTTGTTTAGCTCACGGTAGTCGATGCATAAACGTAGTGAACCATCATCCTTTCTCACAAAAAGAACAGGTGTGCCCCAAGGCGAAGCACTCGGTCTGATGTACCTTTTCTCCAATAGTTCTCCCAATTGACTCTTTAATTCTTGCATTTCGGAAGGTGTCATCCGATAAGGTGCCTTAGAAATCGGAGCCGCATCAGGCTCTAAATCCACAGAAAATTCTATCTCTCGATCTGGAGGTAATCCCGGGAGGTCGTTTGGGAAGACATTGGGGTACTCGTTAACAACCGGAATCGAAGAGAAATCGACTACGTTTCCTTCCGTCTTCAAAGCATAACACCAAAAGCCTGTGCAACCTTTATTCAAAAGTTTTATGGTCTTCATGGCGCTGATAAGCAACTTAGTTTGGCCCGTCTTACATCCCAAAAATGAGTACTCGGATCCGTATTCAGTCATCATGGTGATAACCTTATTACGGTAATTCATAATCGCTTGGTGACTATCAAGCCAATCTTCGCCAAGAATCACATCCTCGCCTACCATATCGACTACAATCAAATTTGATAACCACTCTAAGCCGGCTATCATCACCGGAAAATCTCTAATCTCCCGGTTTCCCAAAATTCTATCCCTCGTAGGTAGTTTCACAATGAAGGGATCACAAGCAGTCATAAAAGTTATATTCAAACGACGTACACACTCCAAGGAAATGAAAGAATGTGTAGCACCCGTATCAAAAAGTACACGAACTGGATGAGATAAAATATGAATGGTACCTGAAGCCACCGCTGCGTCGGGTTCGTCTATTCGACGCATCTCATAGATTCGTGGTTGTACCGAACCGACGCTAGAGTTCCCTCCTGCATCATTCTGGCCCTGTCCCCGGCCCCTGCCGTAACCCTGTTGTGTCTGCCCAACTGGTTGTTTCTGACTTACATTCTGATTTTTAGATGCTGGGGCTGAAGCCCGAGTGCCTAAGGTCTGATACCGTTCAGGGCAATAGACTGCTCTATGCCCCATTTGTCCGCAAGTATGGCACTTCAGGGGTGGGAAGTTGCACTCCATACTAATGTGTCCTGGATAACCACAATTAAAACAGGTTATCAGGCGAGTTGAGGTGCCCTGTGTAGATCGGAAACTCCTCTTTCCTTTAGAAGAACGTGACGACTGTCCGGCAGAACGTTTAGTCATCTGAGGCTTCTGAAAGTTGCCACTCTTAGAGCCTGAAAAATTTCCCGCGATCTTCTACTTTTTCGGTGGTATCGTTGTCGGGGCTTAACATGTCATGGGCCAAAGCCCTGTCTTGGTATTCCTTCAAGGTGGTGCAAGCAAATTCGGCCATGTACCACCGTAAGTCCAAATTCATACGCATGTCGAAGTAACAGATTTTATCACGCTCGTTTCGCACTTGATCCTTCACGTGGATCAATTGTTGGTTGTACTCCATGATTGCCTACGAAACAGGAATATTCTGCGGTTTAGCTTCGAAAAAGGCCCGGATTCGGCCTTCTTGCACTGGACAAGGACAAAACTCGGCCTCTAAGAGCTCTTTAAACTCCTCCCAGGTAGCAACATGATCCTGTGGCTTGATAACTTTACACCACGTAGCGGCTTCCTTGGTAAGGAAGTACTGGGCGGCAACAGGTACCTTCCTCGCCTCCGGGCAATCAACCGCTTTGAATACCTTCTCTAACTCCGCTAGCTAATCCTCCCAATTTAGTGGGTCGGTGGCACCACTAAACTGTGGAGGGTGCATACAGATTACATTCTGAAGCAAGGTATCCGCGTTCGGGTTCGGATTATTCAGCTGTACGGTTTGGACTAAAATGGTCATCTGGTTAGCTAATTGTTGAAGGGCGTTCCCAACTCTAGCATCCGCGCTGTTTCCCTGGCCCGTCGACTGGTCATGCTGACTTTTGGTATCAGGATGCACCGAGTTTGATAAACTGGGACAGGTCAACCCTGCAACAGAACTGAGGGAAACGGCCCGCCACATCCTCGTCCACGCCCACGACCACGACCTCGACCACGTCTTTGTCCCCTACCAGCAAACATACTAAAGCATACACAAAGCACGTAAGTACCATTCAATCGCACGTCGACGAAGTGACTAACTCTCAAAAATACCAATTGAGAAACAAACAATTAAGGAAACACCAGAAAGATAAGAGGTCTTACAAGTACCAGTCACACTGTGATGATGGCAAGGTAGTGATACTGTGGACAAACGCTGACTCAATCGACCCAAAAGACCGACAACCTAGGTATTCATAGACCTAAGCTCCGATACCATATTCTGTAACACCCCCAAGTTATTCGGGATATATTACAGCGCTGTGAGTCCCGCCGTGGAACTCACAAGGCTAATCATGCGCGGAATTATAAAACTTGACTAATGAGATCCGAATACAATGAAATGAAGGACAAACAAATGGTATTCAAACCATTACCAACGTATCAAAATACATCACAACACAATTCAATACTTCGGCAACACAGGCCGGAACATCAAGAAAAAAACTGAAAGATAATACTCGAGTATTCAATAACCATTCCAGTACAACAACACTGAATGGAGGAACGCAAAATACAACTGGAACTAATACACAGTATCACGCTTGCCCATCATCTTCATGCCGACCCGATACCTGCTTGTACGCTCTCCTGGAACCTGAAATACATAAAACGTATTTCCCCCAAAAAGGGGTTAGCCGTCGAATAGCTAGTACAAGTATATCGAATATGAAATACAATACTACTCAACTAAACAGTGAAAGTAACCATCAAATGATCAATTTAAGACTAGTATTCCAGAATAACTAAATCTCATTTCAAAATATACATGATTAACCATGGAACCGCACCAGCAGCAACGGAACCCTCTGAGGCCCCGTCGAACACTTCCAGGGTGGTTAACCCCAAACTATTCGTGGAACCGTACCAGCAGCAACGGAACCCTCTGAGGCCCCGTGAGACCCTCCCATAGTGAATACATATAATCATACAAGTCATTTACCTCACTTTCAAAGTCGAGAACGTATTAACATACACATATACTTGCCTTTGAGACATCGCGAATCCGGAAGGAAAAGAGTATAAGTTCGGTAGGTCCGAGAATGCACTTCCAGCACCTAAACGATTCGCAAGGAATATGATAATCAATAATCCATACTCATAACACATGAAGAAACTCCCGAAACCCGCCTACTATTCACGAAACCACTAGGGTAAACATCTAGGGATTTGAAAATCGCCAAAACCCTCTTACGTCCGAACCATCATGAAATAATTCATAGAATTGTAAGGGAAACATGTTAACAAGGTAGATAATTCATAATATCAAGGTTCTCAAGCTCAAAAATGGATAAATCGGACGAATCTAAGAAAATCCCCAAAAATCCCCAAAATAGGATTTTAAGCATTTATACCTTGATTCGGGCGATAGAATAGATTAGGTGTTGTGCAATCCTTGTTCTCCAACCAAAGATGTTGATATCTAAAGAAGGATCGTCTCCGAACTCTCCAAATCGCCGAAACTCGCTGCTCCCGATCGAAAAATGAGAAAGATGAGAAAAAATGACGAAAAGGAAGTCAACTGTCCAATATATACTCGCCCAGTCTAGCGTACGCTACGCTTAAGAATTAGCGTGCGCTAACAGGGTCACCGGTCAGTCCAGTGGCTTCTGACAGCCTCGCTAGCGTGCGTTAGATGTACGTTGCGTGCGCTACTCGACTACTCTTAGCGCGCGCTAGCCAATAGTTAGCGTGCGCTAACTGGGAGTTGATGTCCAGAAACTGGAGTCCAGAACTTACTGTCCTCTGCCCTGCTCGAGTCCTAGCGTGCGCTGCTGTGCCAGTATAGCGTGCGCTATGAAATGCTTGTAGCGTGCGCTAGCCGAAGCCTAGCGTACATTACCTGATAGTCCAGTCAGTCAGACAACCTCACAGTCTCTGCCGACCCAGCCCGTTAGCGTGCGCTACGGACGGTGTTAGCGCGCGCTAATGTCCACAAATAGCGTGCGCTAACAAACTCCTAGCGTGTGCTAACTGCTAGTCCAGAGAGCAGTATAAGTTACTGACTCTCCCCTGTCTGGCCCGTTAGCGTGCGCTACAGCTCAAAGATAGCGTGCGCTACTCAGGCATAATTAGCGTACGTTATCCTAGGCCTAGCGTGCGCTATTTCCATTTACCAGAACAGTACCGAAAGGTCTAAACAACCCAAATCATGATCCAAACAAGGTGCGAAGCTCTACAACAACATCGACAAAAACATTCAGAGTTTCCAGAGCGACAACAATAGGAAGAACAGTAAGGTCAAATAGTCAATAAAAGTACGGGTATTACATTCTCCCCTTCTAAAAAGAAGTTTCATCTCGAAACTTAAGAAATGAAAAGTTCGGGGTATTCCGATCGCATCTTCTCTTCCGTCTACCCAAAATATTATCCGGAGATAGATATTGCTGGAATGGATGGGCAGCAAACAAAGTGCGAGAGCGCGTCCGTGGGAAAATAAATAACATAAGATTTGCCGGGTTTGTTAGACCCGGGCTTTAATGCTCTCGCGAGATGTTATTAATACGAATACATCGGAGTACAAATATTAATGTAAGAATGCAATTACAATGAGTGTAAAATATCCTAGTTATCTAGCTCTTGAGCGACGCTCTGTGTGTTCTTGTTCTCATTTCTGCCGACCATGTTATGGGTTAAGAGGTCTCGAGAATGAGAGAGAAAGATGTCCGAAGTGTATAGCGTTCCCAAGAGAGAGAAGTGCAGACTCACAGGAAAGCCGAGAGAGTTTCCAAGTGTAGGAGGACTTCTATTTATAGGAGCTGGGATGCCTTTTGTCCTGACGGGCGATCGCCTTTCTTGTAATATAATAAAGGGGCGATCGTCTTTTAGCACATGGGCTGGTTGCCTTAAAGTCCGCTGCTGCTGCTGGCAGCCAGCTGTGCGAGCCAATGAGGAGCCTGCACGTGCTCTGAGTCGCTGTCCCGGGAGGTCCCACCTTTTACCTTTCGGCAGGTCTGTCGGTAGGTGAGAAGGTGGTGACAGGCTGTGGTCAGCGATCTGTGTTCTGCAGCGCCTTTTCCGGATCTGCATGTGGGTCTTTGTCCTGCGCTTCGGCCTTCGCCGACTAGTTGGATGCTGGCTTCGCGTGGCATGGGGCCGTCATCCTTGGCCGAGCACCAGAGTCAATCGCCAGGTGCCAATAGACGATCGCCTTGGATGTCGATCGCTCGGCACTTGGGTTTGATCTGGGATCTCTGATCGGCAAGTCTGCCTTGGTCTATTTTAACTCTGGTTCGGTCGCCCGGTCTCTGTGCCGATCGCCTGTTGAGATGTATAAATCTCGACACAACAATTGCCCCCCAGCTTGCTCCGATGTTGAAGACATGGGGTGAGGTGGTTCCACTGGCAATCGTTTTAAGATAATGATGGGCCAACCGATCGTTTGGCGAGATATCTTCGGTCTTGTACCTGTAATCTCTGATTTTGCCGATCCCTCGTGGAAAGTCGATGGTTTCAATTTTGAGGAACCGTGCACGGTCGCGGAGTTCGATGGACCGACCTCCATGACCGTGTCTTGTGCACGAGCGACATTCCAACTGTAGGTTTGTCTCGTGACTCATTTTATTGTGAGGGTCCTCCGCTAGGCTGCGCCCGCCTCGTATCTAAACGAAGGGCGTGGAGGAGTCCTTGCGCGGGGCGTCGTTGCATTAATCGACTCCATGTCCGCGGCTTGTTAGCACTTTTCTACCTCGGATCGCCATGTTAGATGGCAATCCTCAACGGTATACGTAGTGACGGGGGTAGGGACGCGTCGCATTGTCCGGGTCCACCAAGTTAGATGATGAACCTTTGAGGGCGGTCGAGCGTGTCCACATATTTGTTTGGAGGGTCCTTCGGCTACGCCCGCCTCGTATTTAAACGAAGGGCGAGCGATCGCAGCCCAAAGGAACCTTGCATGGACGAAGCAGTCGGTTCCATCGACTTCCAGGACCATGGCTGCACTCTTCTACCTCAGATCGTCTAGTTGGATGGCGATCCTCGACGGTATATGTTATGCGGGGGAGGCGATTTTGTGCCTTAGTCCATCATGTTAGAAGATGAACTATAGATGGCGAGCGAGTCCTCCATTTTTGGAGATGTTGCTTGATTCTGGCGATCGGGTTGGAAGACTGATGATCGTCGTTCGGTCGCCGATCGCGTTGATCATAGGTGAAAAAGTAACCTTCGCCTGGCCAAAAAGTCTGCGGCCTTGGCGCGGAAGATTGCGTAGGTCGGGGGATGTCCTTCGTAAGGTGCCTGAACATGGGCGAAAGACCATCGAATCCCCCTAGGACTGAGTAGAGGGCGATATCATCGCTTACGGGCTCGCCGTTGAGGATTATCTCATCCACCTGGTCGATGTAGTCTGCATCGGATTCGTCTTCCCCCTGCCTGATTTTTATCATGCGGTGGGGGCCTTCCGGTCGAGCGACCTTGGCGGCGAAGTACGATGTGAAGTCGTTCGCCAGTTGCTCGAAGGAACTGATGGATCGCAGTGGCAATGAGACATACCATATATGGGACAGGTCGCCTAGTGTTAACGGGAACATACGGCACCTGGTCGCGTCTGATGCCCCACACCCGGTCATGTAGATTCGGAACTTGCTCAGGTGAGTCTAGGGGTACGACCTCCCCTCGTACAAAGGTGTTTGAGGAGGAGTGATCCTTGGCTGCAGGGGGGCGAGCTCGATGTTGACCGCGAGTGGCTCACTCGGCCCGACGATCTTTCTCTTGGCGCCTGCCCCAGATTCCAGGAGCGCCTTCATGTCATCGAGCTGGCGTTGCATTGCGGCCATCGCCGTAGCTTGGTCGCTTGTGGCTTGGCTCTCGGAGCGGGCGCCGAGGCGATCGTGTACCGATCTCCTGGCTCCGCGGTAGGCGATGAGGTCGCTGCCGCCGATCTTGGTTCTTCGGCAAGGAGCCAGATGGTTGGCCTGCCTTCTGGGAGTTGGGTATGCCGAACTCCTGGTGACGGATTCGGGCTCCGTCGTCTCATGTCTGGGGCCAGAATGCCCCGGTCGCCATGACGGGTCGCTTCCTAGGCGGCTGAAAACGGAACCGTCCCGCCTCGCGAGTGCTTCTGCTCGTGAGTCGGGGCTTCCTGACAATTGCTCGTCAAGTAACCCCTTGAGCTTCCGCTTGCCCGCGCGGCGGATGGCCGATGGGGTAATTGCGGGCGCGTCGAATGCTCTTCGTCGCTCCCTTAGGATGGCCATAGCCTCCTCGATCTGTTCCGCGGTTTGGAACTGGTCGAGCGAAAAACTAGGGCCGTCCCTCAGGTGCGGGATCGAGAGTCTCGCGTCGCCGCGGCTACCCTCTGCCGCAGGTTGAGGCTCGGACTGAGTCGGAATAAGGCGTCCGGCGGATCGGAGAGTGGCTCTCTTCGATGTGGAAGCAGACGTCATTATTCTGAAGTCTTTTCTCTGAAGAACAGTGAGTGTCTCTTCAGGTATATACCCCGGAGAATAGTGAGTGTTCTTCGAGACGGTCGGAATAAAAATGAAGGTTTAGATCCCCTTCCTTCTAGCGCCAATTGTTACTACCCAAAATATTATCCGCAGATAGATATTGCTGGAATGGATGGGCAGCAAACAAAGTGCGAGAGCACGTCCGTGGGAAAATGAATAACACAAGATTTGTCGGGTTTGTTAGGCCCTGGCTTGAATGCTCCCGCAAGATGTTATTAATACGAATACATCGGAGTACAAATATTAATGTAAGAATGCAATTACAATGAGTGTAAAAGATCCTAGTTATCTGGCTCCTGAACGAAGCTCTGTGTGTTCTTGTTCTCATTTCTGCCGACCGTCTTATGGGTTAAGAGGTCTCGAGAATGAGAGAGAAAGATGTCCGAAGTGTATAGCGTTACCAAGAGAGAGAAGTACAGACTCGCAGGAAAGCCGAGAGAGTTTCCAAGTGTATGAGGCCTTCTATTTATAGGAGTTGTGATGCCTTTTGTCCTGACGGGCAATCGCCTTTCTTGTAATATAATAAAGGGGCGATCGTCTTTTAGCACATGGGCTGGTTGCCTTAAAGTACGCGGCTGCTGCTGGCAGCCAGCTGTGCGAGACAATGAGGAGCCTGCACGCGCCCTGAGTCGCTGTCCCGGGAGGTCCCACCTTGTACCTTTCGGTGGATCTGTCGGTAGGTGAGAAGGTGGTGACAGGCTGTGGTCAGCGATCCGTGTTCTGCGCCGCCTTTTCCGGATCTGCATGTGGGTCTCTGTCCTGCGCTTCGGCCTTCGCCGACTAGTCGGATGCTGGCTTCGCGTGGCATGGGGCGGTCGTCCTTGGCCGAGCACCAGAGTCAATCTCCAGGTGCCAAGAGACGATCGCCTTGGATGTCGATCGCTCGGCACTTGGGTTTGATCTGGGATCTCCGATCGGCAAGTCTGCCTTGGTCTATTTTGACTCTGGTTCGGTCGCCCGGTCTCTATGCCGATCGCCTGTTGAGATGTATAAATCTCGACACAACAGTATGTACGTAGCTCGATCGATTCTCGTAGGGATTCAGATCGAATTAATTTTCGTTTTACCGCTTCCGCTGGGCCTTCGATTTAGGCACCGAATCCCAACACAAACTAGAGGTATACAACACAATCTTCAAATACTCGGTAATAAACGTTCTTCAAGTATTTGGAATACAACAATAACAACAAGATCGAGAAAAGGAAACACCAAAATAGCTTACACAAGACGCTAACAAAAATATCCGAACTTCCGGACTCAAACCCTCAATCTATTCCGGTGAAAAAGTTTGCCGAATAGCTACCAAGCTCTTGTCAACAATCACGACGATCCGATTGATATACCTCCGGGAAATCACACAAGTATTTTTCTCTCCTTCTTTTCTCTCTTGTATCTCTCTCTATTTTCTCTCTTCAATGTATGGTGATTAGTATGAAAATCCCGCAGCAAAATCTGCTAAAAAGGATCCCCAAATGGTTGGTTGACTTCGGATGCCGCGGCCCGGATGCTGTGTGCCGCGACATACTACAAAAATCTGCCCAGGAAAGTCGAGGGGGGCTGCGGCCCGAAAGGGCAGGGGCCGCGGCCCGGAGTACAACTTCAGCCGCCTGTTTTCAGCACATCGGCAGGCGCCACGGCCCATAGTACAGGAACCTGAGCGCGCCTTTTGCAAAGTGTAGTGTCGCGGCCCGAAAAAGTTGTGCCGCGGCCCGAAGTCCAGTCAACTCCGAGAAAGCCTATGTTTCAGAAATAAGTCCTACACAAAGTCCAATCACATTTCCTGTCTCAAATTCTCGAATTTCCCGCTAAACTGCTACCACATATAGCAAAAACTCCTGTGGTGTCGCCTCCACAGCCTCCCCAACAGCCTGGAACTTGCTTTAAATGTGTGGAACGCGGTCAATATATTTCCAATTATCTTACCCGCAATCGCGGGCTGTTTCTCGATGATCATACATTTGACGATGCACCACTGGCACCTGAAAATGCTTTGTACTCCTCGCCACCTATCTACGACGAAGATCCCCCAGAAGAAGTATCGCACGAACTGCTATACGGTGATACTGGTACGTCTCTGGTCATTCGACGGCCATTCTTGCAACCCAAACAAAAATCAGATTTATCGATGAGGCACCCGATTTTTGAATCCTCATGTACCATAAAGGGGAAAATCTGCCGATTAATGATAGATTCGGGGTCTTGCGAGAATTTGGTCGCAGCTGATGCCATTTCTAAATTAGCTATTGCAGCGGAGTCACATCCAAATCCATATAATTTGGCGTGGCTACAACATGACACGCGAGTTTCCGTAAATCAATGGGCTCTTGTTAAGTTTTCTATTGGGAATTCTTTTGTCTATGAGATGTGGTGCGATGTAGTGCCGATGGATGCTTGCCACCTTCTATTAGGGCGACCCTGGCAATTTGAACGAGACATAATTTATGAAGGTCGTCGAAATGTGTACACATTTTCCATTGGTGGAAAAAAATTCACTTTACTTGCTTTAGTGCCTGCATTCGCAAGTGTTCAACCATCACAACACGTTCTGCTCACTAATCGTACGGATTTTTTACATGAGCTACAGACAGCTCCTGCTCTCTTAATGATACTTCCTCAACCTATATTATTACCACAACAAAGTCGCCCACACTCACTACTCTTCTGTTGGAATTTGTCGACATCTTTCCGAAGGAGCTTCCACACAGCCTACATCCTTTATCGTCTATACAACATCAAATCGATCTTGCTCCCAGCACCCCCCTTCCTAATCGACCTCATTATCGGATGAGTCTGAAATAACATGAAGAACTTCAAAAACAAGTGAAGGAGCTGCTACAAAAAGGTTTGATTCGGAAAAGCACTAGTCCTTGTGCAGTCCAGACTTTGCTAATTCCAAAAAATATGGTGATTAGCGCATGTGCATCGATAGCCGAGCAATAAATAAAGTCACAGTGCGCTATAGTTTTCTCATTCCTCGTTTAGAGGACCTCCTTGATCAACTTCCGGGCGCTCGTGTGTTTAATAAACTTGACCTCCGAAGCGGTTATCATCAAATTCGAATTCGGCCAGGTGATGAGTGGAAAACGGCTATCAAGACCCATGAAGGTCTTTTTGAATGGTTTTTGAGAAGTAGAAATGTGCAAAAAATTCCTAGAAGCAATTACCTGAATGAGAGGGACGCAGCGCCAAAGAAAATCAAGAATCAAATCCAAAGGGAAGAAGAAGAAACAGCAGTGTTGCAGCACCATCTTCGGAGCTCTTTGTAATCAGGTGGTTGTACTTGGAGAGTCTTGTTTTTTTGGCCTTCCTACGTTTGTTGCAGGTAGTTTTTTTCCCCTGGAGTGTGTTTTCCTCATTGGTTGGCTTTGTTTTATCTCTGATCTCCTGTACAGGTGGCCGTTTGTTTTTTGGAAATCGGTTCTTCTTCTCGGTGTAGGGTGTGCTTTCTGGCCTGCTGGCGGTTTTTGTTGCGTGTATTATATGTTGTTGTTTGGGGTGTGATTTCTGAAGATCTGTTCTGCTCTGTGGAAGGTGTGATTTCTGTGCTGTTGGTGGTTGGGATTCTGAAGATATTGTTGTTATATATTTTCTTTTTTATTCAGCTAAGGGTTCATTTGTTTCTTGTTTTGGTTTGCTGTAGGGTTTGGTGCTTCTACCATCTTCCGAGCTCTTTGTAATCAGGTGGCTGTACTTGGGGAGTCTTGTTTTTGTGGCCTTCCTACGGTAGTTCTAGCATCATTCTATAAAATAAAATATATTATTCGTTCTATTTCAGTTTTTATGTAATAGTTTAGGCAACGTCAAGTGATTTACGTTCAGGTACACACTGTAACTCCAGTATTCAATTTTTCTGAGAAATGTTTCCCATGAAGATGTTAATGGGTTCTGGAAAGAACGGGAGCAGCATCATTGGGCGCCAGGTGTTCGAATCAATGCCTACTTCCCCCTAAAAAAAAATTGAATTGTACAATTTTACCATGCAAAAATTAAACACCGTCAATGAAATTTAACGGAATGCAATAAGCTGTTAAAAAAATAATAATTTGGTTCATAAAATGTTAACTTTTACAAAAGACCCATTTTTATGCAGAATATAAATAGTTAATGTTTTTGCTAATTAATTTCTCTAAGTGCAATTAAGTCTATTTTTATTGCTATATTGTATGTTTTTGCTAATTAATTTCTCCAAGTGGTTATATGCTTATTTTCTTCAGGGAAACGAGAGTGGTTCCAACAATGGTCGTTCCCCACAGCGAGAGCGTGATGAGCAGCCTGAACGGGAAGACCTGAACGGGAAGAGCGGGAGCGGACTGAACAGCGAGAGGTATATTTTTATTGTTATATTGTGTGTTTTTGCTAATTATGATTTCTCCAAGTGGTTATATGCTTATTTTCTTCACGGAAACGATAGTGATGATGGTGAGGATCTCTCACAGGCTGAGCGTCGCGTTTCGGATAAGCGGGAGCGAGTTAGAAAATATCGTGGTATGGTCACTCCCTGTCCATATATACCTCGCGATTCCGGTACCAAACTGGAATAAGCTGATAAGTTGTTTTCTGAGTGTTTGGCAAATTCTGACTTGGACAATCAATGCAAGCACAAACGTTTATAAACTATGAATCTGCCTACATTTCCACCCATAATGAGATTCATGGTATAAAAAATAAGGGTTATAAACCATAAACCCTGAAAGATATGTTCTACATATCTATACTTCTATTAAAAGAGAGTCGTGACACATGTCACTTTGTAAGTTTTTTGATTTTTTATTTTAAAATAAAGTTTATATATAGAGATGTATTCTTAAATTTTCAAAAAAAAATTATAGATATGTATTGTGGGAGTTTTATTCCACAACTTACACTCATCTACCAATAAAAAAATCCTTTCTTTATTTTTTTAGCTTAAAATTTTAAATGTTTATAATTTTTTAAATCAAGTTTATTTTTAATGAAAAATATATCAAATTAATTTTTATTTCATAATTTTCAACTAGACATCCATATGAATATAATAAATTTGATGGATTTACAATAATGACCGATTACACAAAAAAATTATATTAGAAAAAATATGAATATTTATTTCAGTAAAATTAATTGGTGCAAAATAAAAATATATTAACTCATTTATTGCTTACATAAAAAATAAATTATGATATTTATTTAATTATAATAACTAAAATAATAAAACATACACTGCACACACACATATTAAGACTTAATCACATATTACTTTCGTCCCCAAAATTTGTTCCTACTTTTTTTTTGGTATGTCCAGGAAATTTGTTCATGTAATGGACACTAATTGACTTAACACTCCGCTAATGTGGTACTCTTTCTTGAAATTATATTACAACCCATAATATACTCAATAAGTCTTTTATTAATATTATGTTAATATGATACTCATGTCGAAAATCATCAAAAATAAATTTAGAGATCGAGAAATTATTTTCTAATAAGAGAATATCTTATGTGGTGCATCGCACCGGAGAACATCTAGTAAGTTGCTATAGAAAGTTACCATTAAAATTACCCCATCTCGTTATTCCTTTTAATAAATTAAATCTTCCATTAATAGAAATGGGGGTTGGGTAATTAGTGGGTGTTTGGGAGTTAATCACAAATATAACTATGATTAAAATTATTAATATTAATTACGAATATTATTAATTTTCCTTTTATAATATTATTTAAATTATTAATTATTAACGTATGTCAATAGGAGTTTAAACATGTTATTTTGGGACAAATAAAATAGGAAATAGTGGACAAAATAAGTAGGATGGAGGGAGTATAAAAATTGGTCTAAAAAAATATTTTTAAAAATTAGTTTAGTTTTTTTGTTAATTTTTTGGTTATTAAATTTACTAATAAAGTCAATGTATATTTTTTAAAAAAAAATTAAGTAACATTCGTAATTTTTTAATAATTTTATATTTTTTTGTTATTTAATATAAAAAAAATATTTAATTAATTTGAAATAAATAATTAGATTTAATAACTTGCATAATAAATTATATAATATATAATTATGATAACTTGGCCCAAACGTTCCAACCATGTTATCATAACCTTAGTAATCTATAATTACTATAATCTAATGATTTATTACTAGAGATACTTCTTACTGATGATAACCCCTACTATAATAGCCCCTATTGATGATAACCTCTATTATATATATATAACTCCTACTATAATAATCCCAACTGATGATAATCCCTACTATAATAGGGGTTATGATCAGTTGTGGTTGTATGCATCCTCATATATATATCTCCGATGACAAACTTGGAAAAATGATTGTATAAAAACTCAACAACTGTTGATGGACATAATTGTTTATCAAGATTTCCCATCAATATCATGCACACATTTCTTTTTCCATTCAACTCTTTATCTTCCAATCTTCCTCCAAGGCCGACTAAAACCAAAAAATTGAAAAATTGAGTAATTGAAGATTTATATTCAAGAACATTATCATAAAAAATATAAAGAACAATTGCACACTGAATTGAAAACCACCATTTTGAAAATAATTTTGGGAACACGAGTTGATCTTGAGTATTATATTTTAAAAAAAGTAACACAACCATCGTTATCGAGACTTTGAAAAACCATCTTGCGTTTGACAAAAATGAGGACGTCTTTCATTTAATTAAAACCTTCAGAAATATTCGACCTTCGGGTCTAAGCAAATGCGTTTCTAAATTATTGAGAATATCTCAAAATATTTTGGTTATCAAAATAGAAGAATTTTGAAACATATAGTTGCGTTAGTAGGCGCCTTGAAAATATAATCCATTTTAAAAGTACGTCTCGAAATTTATTCTCTAAGATACTCAAGGTTTTTAAAAACCTATTAGGCTAGAATGCCCAAAAACTCATGCGGGTTATTCCGTTCGGTCTATCCAACGTGCCAAGCACTTTCATGTGCATAATGAACCAGACGCTTCGCCTCAAATTATCACCTACATAGTAGTATATTTTGACGACATACTTATCTATAGTCCCTCTCTTGAGGCACACTACGGCCATCTATGCTCCGTACTTGCAATTTTGCGCAATGAAACATTTTTTGGTGCTCCGAACAAATGTATATTCTTGGCCGAATCATTGGTTTTTTTTCTTTTGCTACAGAATTTCCTCGAATGGGGTTCAAGTTGATAAGTCTAAAATTCAAGCCATTAAGGACTGGCGGACACCAACCTCATTCAGAGCCGCACGAAGCTTTCATGGCATTGCATCCATCTACAGGAGGTTTATTTGGAATTTTTCTAATATCATGGCCCCGATCACAACCTTGATGCATGGAAAAAACTTCGTATAGACTTCTGAGGCAGAACAGGCATTCAACTTAATTAAGGAGAAACTCACTTCTGCTCCTATTCTCATTTTGCCGGATTTTACATCCCCTTTTTGAATTAAATTGTGATGCTTCTAAAGTAGCAGTTGGAGTGGTTCTAAGTCAAGGGGGCAGGCCTGTCGCGTTCTTTAGTGAGAAGCTTTCCGGAGAATGATCACAATACAACACATCCGACATTAAATTTTATGCTATCGTTCACGCTATTCAAAATTGGCGGAACTACCTCATTCATAAAGAGTTTGTGTTATTTTCAGATCATGATGCCCTTAAGCACCAGTCTACTCAATCCACACTCTCTGCTAGACATGCTAAATGGTCGTCATTTTTGAAACAATTCACCTTCGTTGTTCGACATATATGCGGTGCATCGAATTAAAATTATAGCTCCTAACTCCTTATGGTTTGATCATGAAAAATCATAAACCACGACTAAAATTAAATTCTGTAAACACAGTTTTGACATATCGTCTCATAAAATTCAAAAATAGGACTAAATCAAACTCAAATCCATCCAAACCAATTGTAATACTTTACTAAGACCCTAAACTGAGTTTTTGAGCAAAAATACCGAATAGAACATTTATGAAACTCGTTGTGTGATGCATACAAATTCGACTATCAAAACTGTCCCAATCAAAACATCCACATAAACCCTAATTCTTTTTACCCTTTTTAACCCGATGTATATAAGAGTAAAATACATGTTTTATACAGATTAATTCATCATAAACACACCCCAAAACTCTTCATACGAACCAACCAAGATTAACACAATGTAATTCCATTCGACACACATAATATATGATTACTCGTTTTATGATCTTATGTGACAAGTTTTCATCCATAAACTTATTATAATGAAACCAAAAGATTAGACATGCATGTTTTTACGTCTATAAAACCTATTATCTGAATCAATAAACACAAAAACGACTATGATTACCTCTGGTCGAATTAAGAGGGACGGATCAAGAACAAACGAACCAAAACTACAATTCTCGGAATGAGACCACAGTCCGCGATCAACCCAAACAAGAACCACCAATGATCACACCACATAGAACCACACACGACCCTCCCTTTGCACGCTTTGATCGAACGGAAATGGTAGAAAAACTAGGTAGCCGCCGTCCCTTTATGTGATTAGGTTTTAGGGTTTTGATGAGTGTGTTGTGAAAGGTATATGGTTGTTTATAATGAGAATAGAAGGAATAAATATAGTAAATACCGATTATGTGGGTGAGATAAGGGAGGGAAGTGCCAATTTTTAGGAGATATGGGCTGATTATTTCATCTCCATTATCTCAAATATATTTGGCCCATAATGTTGTGTACAAAATTAAAATGAAATCGGGCCTTCACAAGACTTACAAATCGTGTAATATTATTAGAATATAAGTGTGTCGAATTTTTTTGTAATATTAGGCTTAGGACTCTGGTTAGTTAGTTTTTAATTTAATTATAACATATAGTTTAGGGTTCAAATTAAATCATTTCAAACTTTAGGGAAAAATTTAAAATTAGACGTAAATTGGGAATTTGAATTTTAGGGTTTTACAACTCGTCCCCTCTAAAAGAAAAATTTTCGTCCTCGAAAATTAGAGTCGCGAAGGTTCGACGGAGACGTAGAAATTACAAAAGGAATGACGATAATTAGCCTCACGCTCGGAGAGGTTCTTCCAAACGAATCTTCACAAACAGATTGTTTTCTCATGACTCGATCCCGACAAACTTGGATAGCCTCAGGCTCTCCACAGAACACAAATCGTAACAAATCTGATCCAATGAATGCAAAACAATTGCGTAGCAGATGACAGATCACAATGAGATACACGAAACGCATATGCCTACGAGGCAAGCACAGAGGTAGTACTAAACGATGAAACTTCATCAATTTTTACCGAATTCTGAATGAACAAGCGATTTGCCAAAGTCGAAGGAGTACAAATCGATTCATCAAACGTATCAATAGTTTTCTAAGAAAAGGTGGATAACCTATTTGTACTAACGATCATTAGGCGCGTATCGGAGTATCGAAACATATCAGAAGGCATAATGGGAATGATAGGATAATCGTACGGATAAGAATGAGCCTAAGGGCTAACATATCGCGAATAGTTCTTCGTTGGATATCAAAACTTCTAATGCTTCTAAGGCACTCCTCAAGATATCCTATTATCACAATAAGTACACTTATATGATGTAAGTATTATCACGTTGATCAGGCATCATAATACTAGCATCATATAAATATGCCCTCATGATGGTCATACTTTATCTCGAGTTGTCAAAAAGTAACCTATCAGAATAATATCAAAATCATAACCTTCCAAAGGAATCAATTAGCAGAGTTAATTCATCATCAGAATGGAGTGGACAATTTCCTATACTCGTGGTTAATAACCACCAGATTTCTCATAGAAATAGAAATGGGTTATGCAAAATCAAGTAGTGTCAGAGGAAACTTAATATGCCCAGCATAAGTAATACAGAATGTGTCAAACACATTATGTTCATAAGGATTCTCAGAATGGTTGATAGGTGTCCAACTGATTATCAAATGAATCGGAATGGAGGTCAGAATCAGAAAGTGAAGCTTAAATGGTGTAAGGTATCCATGTAGTTCTCGAGGCCCTCTAAACTCACTTGGTCACTAATCTTATGTTGTGCAAAATAATAAGTTTCTAACCTCCAGAGAGATTGATCTTGAAAGTGCTTAACTAAACGTAAGGCACGAATCAGAGTGATGTGGAAGCAAGATGAATAACCAACTTCTTATCATATCATCTACCCAATCCTCACCGGTCATACTAAAGTTCTTAAGGGGAGAACCTAAAGCAATTCCTTCCAAAGTTATTCCATAAGCTCCTACAGTGCAAACCTAAGGGTCCAAATCCTCACAGGTCATAACTTGTGTACTACAGGTCGCAGCCTGGGCTCCGATACCATAATTGTAACACCCCAACCCGACAAGGGTAGAAGTATCACATTATGGTGCCAAATCAGAACATACAACAAGCGGAAGACTTCTAAACATAATAATTACAAAGTATTCTAAGGGAACAAAAGAAATGCTAATTCTATATAATATGTAATACAAATCCAAAGTAAGTCCAATCCAAGTCTAATCGAGATGCAAATGGGCTTATAATCCTCAGGGTAGTCCACTAAGAGCTCCTATGCACTCTCCACTCAAACCCAGCTTCCAACCTAAAACCTGCCGCGGAGAAAAGAAATGCGGCTGAGCTTAACAAGCTCAGTGAACAGATATATAAACAATTGAATAATCGAATACGCATATAAGAGTAAGAAAAGAAATAATAAGCTCTTGCTGAAAAGAATGTCAACTGTCAAATGAATAAGGGATTAACGGTCAACTGAACAAATCTCGTGAGTCAACTGAATAAAGAATATGACGAATCAAAGGATAATAGGATATAGTGCATTGAGCAAGCATAAGGTATAACAAAGGTATATCAAAATAAGGAGAGGTCAGTATTCTACCACGAGCCCGAACATGAGTCAAATCAAATATCATAGTAACACTACTACAAAAACAGCATTTAACTGCGGCATTTTAACAGCGGTTCTAAAAACCGTTAAAATGAACGATAACAATTTAACGGTTTTCCGAGAATCATTATTAAATCGCACATTTAACGGTTCGGAAGAACCATTGTTAAATTGTACTTTAACGGTTATAGGAAAACCATTGTTAAATCTGTACATTTAACAGCGGTTCTCTTAGAACCGCTGTTAAACTTGTATTTTAACAGCGGTTCTTTCTAGAACCGCTGTTAAATGTGCAATATATTGAATATTAATATATTTTGTTATATATTAATATTAAAAATTATATTACATTATATATTAAAAATTATAATACATACATATTATTTTATGAATTATATTATATTAAATGTGTAATATATTGAATATTAATATATTTGTTATATATTAATATTAAAAATTATATTACATTATATATTAAAAATTATAATACATACATATTATTTTATGAATTATATTATATCAAATGTGGAATATATTGAATATTAATATATTTTGTTATATATTAATATTAAAAATTATATTACATTATATATTAAAAATTATAATATATACATATTATTTTATGAATGATATTATATAAAATGTGGAATATATTGAATATTAATATATTTTGTTATATATTAATACTAAAAATTATATTACATTATATATTAAAAATTATAATACATACATATTAATTTATGAATTATATTATATTAAATGTGCAATATATTAAATATTAATATATTTTGTTATATATTAATATTAAAATATTCTATTACATTATATATTAAAAATTATAATACATACATATTATTTTATGAATTATATTATATCAAATGTGGAATATATTGAATATTAATATATTTTGTTATATATTAATATTAAAAATTATATTACATTATATATTAAAAATTATAATATATACATATTACTTCATGAATTATATTATATCAAATGTGGAATATATTGAATATTAATATATTTTGTTATATATTAATATTAAAAATTATATTACATTATATATTAAAAATTATAATACATACATATTCTTTTTTGAATTATATTATATTAAATGTGAAATATATTGAATATTAATATATTTTGTTATATATTAATATTAAAAATTATATTACATTATATATTAAAAATTATAATACATACATATTATTTTATGAATTATATTATATCAAATGTGGAATATATTGAATATTAATATATTTTGTTATATATTAATATTAACAATTATATTCAATTATATATTAAAAATTATAATATATACATATTACTTTATGAATTATTTTATATCAAATGTGGAATATATTGAATATTAATATATTTTGTTATATATTAATATTAAAAATTATATTACATTATATATTAAAAATTATAATACATACATATTATTTTATGAATTATATTATATTAAATGTGCAATATATTGAATATTAATATATTTTTTTATATATTAATATTAAAAATTATATTACATTATATATTAAAAATTATGATACATACATATTATTTTATGAATTATATTATATCAAATGTGGAATATATTTTATATTAATATATTTTGTTATATATTAATATTAAAAATTATATTACATTATATATTAAAATATTTTGTTAAATATTAATATATTTTGAAAATAATTCTGAAAATATTAACAAACATATACATACAATATATATATATATTATATATATTTATATACATATTAATGGTTAAATTGTACATTTATATAATATAAATCAATATTAGAACAACAAATGACTTTGGCTCACTGGTTTGATACCCACCTCCATCTCATTGAGGTCACAGGTTCAATCCCGTGAGTAGCGGAAATGCACATTTATACATATTATGTGCGGGTGGTGGGTGGGTTTGGGCGGGCGGGGCGGGTGTGGGCTGGGCGGGAATGTAATATATTTTTTTTAAAAAAAAATATATTAAAAAAATAATATCAATTTATTAAAAAAAATTATTTAAAAAAATAATAAATTTAACAGCGGTTGTTCAACAACCGCTGTTAAATGGAATTTAACAGCGGTTCTTAGACAACCGCTGTTAAAAGGACTCCAGAACCGCTGTTAAATGCTCTGTTTTTGTAGTAGTGTAACCATGGAGTAGCTAGCTCCCGAACATGTGAAAGACGTGTATTGCACACAAGCATCAATCACCAAACATATCATATCATATCCAATCAAATACAAATCGAACCTAGAATGCATCCATACGCCCCTGAACAATCATATTGGCCATACAAATATAGAGTGCACAAATCATAACAAAATGGGACGGTGTGGAACATCACTCAACCACACTAGAGTCGTGCCATTGGTGCATCAATGACACGGCCATGTTACCTTCATGGCTAGGAAACGAACTTGGCTCGGGTATCAAACTGAAGGGTTCAAATGTCATATCATATCAAAGTTCATATCAAAGGTTCATAATCAAAGGTTTACAAATCTAATGGAGCATAGCAAAGGCATAGATCAAATAAGAAAGCCATAATAAGAAGGCTCAGATCAAAGGCATCATAATCAAAACTAATATCAAACCGTTGTGAACGAATCATGAGAAACCTTAAGGGATAAGGTCATAATATCTGTACCGATACGAAACAAACAATAACAATAGTACATAGAATCAGAACCCTTACTGAGCAAAGGTAGAATATCCGTACGAATAATCAAAACAAACGAAACATCCGATAACAATGGTAGAGAGAAGGGGGTATCAAAAATATCCGTACCTCAAACCGCAAAATGCAAAACACATCATAAGATATAAAGACCATAGGCTACTCCTTCTTCAGCGAATCTACACGAATTAGGTTCATTTCTTGCTTATTAGCTCATAATGTCATAACGGGTTCTTAATTACTTAACACCATTTATTAATGTGATTAGAGTTTCGTTATTGGAATTAGGTTAACATATGCCAATTGTATCATAATTAATGTCAAGTGCATTTTAGGGTTCAAGTATATTAAATGGTATTAAAATCACAAAAATCTTAATCTTCTAACAAAATTATGGTTTTACTATGTTTTAGCCTTCATTTTATAAACTTTAACACCACACCAAATGTCAAAATAAAAATTCACCAAAATTATCACTGAAGCATATATGTCTTAGGAGTCTACTTGAATTTTTCTCAGATTTTATTATTAAGTGGAAATCCGTATCAAAAATCGTTTATGCTAATATGTTCAGATTCGGATCTGCAGATATATACAGAAAGTTTGCCTTAAACTAACCCATTTCAACACTTTAGAAAAATCCAAAAAAATTCCAGTGAGTAACACATAACCCAAATATTACCCTGTAAAAGTATAGCTCCTAACTCCTTATGGTTTGATCATGAAAAATCATAAACCACGACTGAAATCAAATTCTGTAAACACAGTTTTGACATATCGTCTCATAAATTTCAAAAATAGGACTAAATCAAACTCAAATCTATCCAAACTAATTGGAATACTTTACTAAGACCCTAAACTGAGTTTTAGAGCAAAAATCCCGAATAGAACATTTATGAAACTCGTTGTGTGATGCATACAAATTCGACTATCAAAACTGTCCCAATCAAAACATCCACATAAACCTTAATTCTTTTTACCCATATTAACCCGATGTATATAAGAGTAAAATACATGTTTTATACAGATTAATTCATCATAAACACACCCCAAAACTCTTCATACGAACCAACCAAGATTAACACAATATAATTCCATTCGACACACATAATATAGGATTACTCGTTTTATGATCTTATGTGACAAGTTTTCATCCATAAACTTATTATAATGAAACCAAAAGATTAGACATGCATGTTTTACGTCTATAAAACCTATCATATGAATCAATAAACACAAAAACGACTATGATTACCTCTGGTCGAATTATGGGGGACGGATCAAGAACAAACGAACCAAAACTACAATTCTCGGAATGAGACCACAGTCCGCGATCAACCCAAACAAGAACCACCAATGATCACACCACCTAGAACCACACACGACCCTCCCTTTGCACGCTTTGATCGAACGGAAATGATAGAAAAACTAGGTAGCCGCCGTCCCTTTTTGTGATTAGGTTTTAGGGTTTTGATGAGTGTGTTGTGAAAGGTATATGGTTGTTTATAATGAGAATAGAAGGAATAAATATAGTAAATACCGATTATGTGGGTGAGATAAGGGAGGGAAGTGCCAATTTTTAGGAGATATGGGCTGATTATTTCATCTCCATTATCTCAAATATATTTGGCCCATAATGTTGTGTACAAAATTAAAATGAAATCGGTCCTTCACAAGACTTAAAAATCATGTAATATTATTAGAATATAAGTGTGTCGAAATTTTGTGTAATATTAGGCTTAGGACTCTGGTTTAGTTACTTTTTAATTTAATTATAACATATAGTTTAGGGTTCAAATTAAATCATTTCAAACTTTAGGGAAAAATTCAAAATTAGACGTAAATTGGGAATTTGAATTTTAGGGTTTTACATTAGGTATACTGGATTGTAGTCTCCGTTATAGATTAATATCAAAACATCATTTGACGGGGCATGTTGGCAGGGATCGCACAGTGGAATTAATACTCCAGCGCTATTTCTGGCCTACGGCACGCCGCAAGTTTGCCAAGTTTGTAGCAAGGTGTCGTATATGCCAAGTTTTTAAGGGTGTGGCCTCAAATGCAGGCCTATACAGACCTTTACAAGTAATGGAGTATAAAACACAGCGGAAGCGAGATGGAATAAAAGGTTTTATAAACTAACCAACATAAATAGCGGATCTATTTAGGCTTGTCAATTAATTAATTAAACAGATTAATTAACAATTTAAATGTATTTATTTACGCAGTAGAAATTGGTAATTCATACCTTTCAAGCGAAGTGGTGCAAAATTCCTCCTGGGTCGATTGAACTCCCCTTCGTACTCCTCCTTGATATTCTTGTATTTCTACTTCAAGATCTTCTAGAATATATCCCGCCTAAGATCTGGATATCGTCTGGGCAATAATCTACCGAATCAAACTTGGACTTGCAGTATGGGATAGGCAAAAAATTCTTCAAGAAATACCTCACAAATTTTTCTCTCTATTTTTCTTGAATATTTATGTATTTATAAAAATATTGTGTTAGCTAAATTGTGGAATCCAAGACACAAGTCAAGATCCACAAGTAAACACAAATAAGAAGGAAAAATCGAAAATTTCTTGTTACAAGAAGTAAGAAAATCGGCCACCCACATGCTCCTATTTATAGGTGTTTTGGGCTACTCTAGGGACCTTAAGGAGGATAAGGTAAGGACTCCCAATAGGGATCATCTTTCCAATATTAGGACTCTTCCTAATATGAAGACTCTATTAATATCAACTTAGTCCACTAAAAGGTTGATATTGCACTTCCTACCAAAATCCCAAATTATGAAATTGGGCTCTTTTTTGAATTAATTATTTTCCGTGTTTAAGATATTCCATATTCATTAATTAATTTAAGCCAATGGCAGCTTTTAATTAATTAATATATTATACATGAGTATACCACTCGACTTTTATTATTATATCGAAAAGTTAATTCCACTTGTAGGATTTAATATAATAATCATTTCGAGTGTCTCAAGGGACATGATCAACCCGACTGGTCGGGACACGATTTCTAGCTATAATATTAATTATTATATAAATAATAATATTACCCAAAATATCAAGCATATTGAGTCAATCATTGTGGCTATCACTCATGATAAATCAAAGCAATAAATATTAAATATATATAATTAAATATTAATCACTATAATTAAGAAATAATAATTGTTCGAGATGTGCGTTCTTCTTAGAGTCAGTACAGAAGAATCTATCTCACCTCGATCATGTTCAACGTATACCGAATACACTAATATATGATAATGGTCAATACCAACCAATCTCTAGCATGTATTACAACCTCTCAGATAATGGTCTAGTGTTATATAGGTTGTGAACTAATTATTACTATATAAGGAACCGATAATGTGATCTTCCGTGTGACTCGAAACACCACATTATCTACAACATAAAGTAATTTAGAAAGCATTTGCATAACCATAGCGTGAATAAATATGCAAAACATGTGATAAATGAATTAAATATTCTCATAGATAAAGACCGGGAAATTAGGTAATACAAGTATAAAGTATGCTTTGATGTATACAACCCTAACAATCTCCCACTTATACTGAAAGCATGCTTTTGAAGTATACTATCTAGACTATGTCTATCTATGTCCCACTTATACTCAAAGCAATGCTGCAATACATCTCAACCCCATTCCTTCCACATGCCCTTCAAATGACTTTGAGGGCAACCCTTTCGTGAAAGGATCAACTAGGTTGGCTTCAGATGCTATCTTGGAGACAATAATCTTCCTTCTCTTCACAAAATCTTGAATGATATGATATTTGTGCTTGATATGTTTGCTTGCTTTGTCGGCCCGTGGTTCCTTCGAATTTGCAACAGCACCGGTATTATCACAATAAAGTGTAATACTCCTAGGAAGATTAGGAATCACACCCAAATCCTTTAGGAAGTACTTGAGCCATACCGCCTCTTTAGCTGCCTCTGAGGCTGCTACATACTCGGCTTCCATGGTAGAGTCGCTATGAATTTCTGCTTCACACTCCTCTAACTGATGGCTCCACCTCCCAAAGTGAAAACATATCCGGAAGTTGATTTCGACTTTTCTTTGTCCTCACTGAAATCTGAGTCAGTGTAACCCAAAGGACAAAGTGTATCCGATTGATATACAATCATATGCTCCCTAGTCCTTCTCAGGTACTTGAGTATATGCTTGACAACAATCCAATATCCCGGTCCTGGGTTCGACTGATATCTCGCCACCATGCCTACAACATGACAGATATCAGGCCTAGTGCAAAGCATAGCATACATGAGGCTTCCCACTGCCGAAGCATAAGGGACCAGCTTCATGTCATCTATCTCATTCTGTGTCCTAGGACACACAGCCTTAGATAGCTGAATTCCATGTCTGTAAGGTAAGAAACCTTTCTTGAAATTTGTAACACCCCCGATATATTCGGGAATATTACAGCGCCGTAAATCCTTTACGTAAGGATTTACAAGGCTGAAGAATTGAACAAGTATAAAAAGGTACTAATAAATGGAAATAACGGAATTTCAGTACATCAGTTCTGACCCAATACAGGAATAGTACAATTGTTCAACAGAACTAAATAATACATTACCAAATTCAAAACATCACAACCGACTTCGTACTCGAGTACTTATTGAAATAACGAATAAACAACAGATAAATAAACCCGGTCGGGACATCACTCTGCACCCTCATCGTCATACTGTTCCAGTGGTTGTTTCCCCGCTCCTGGATCCTGAACACAAACAAAATGTTCACCCCCGAAGGGGTTAGCACAACGATGCTAGTACAAGTACCACAGCATATTATTCATATCTCACGGTGAATAATAATAATAACGTAAACAACAAAATACCAACGAGTCTTCTCCTACGAGAAACTCAAACATAACATACACAACTGATAATCACAACATGATATCAATACATACACATGGTAATTCCATCGATCCAGCGTTCACTGCCTAGAACCCACGATGATCCCGTCAGACCAACCCGTGGTGGAAAAACCCGTCCGATGATCCGGTATGACGCTAGCATAGATCCCCGATGATCCCGTCGGACCAACACGAGGTGGACACACAATAACGACATACATGCACGACAATATGTATACAACAATACATAAAACAATTAAGGTACTTGCCTCGATTTGAAGACAATAATAACACTTCCACGGAAATGAACACTCGACGATCGTCCTCCTCAATCAATCACGTAACTAGACCAAACCTTAACAAAAGAAATAATATAGGATTTATCTCACGTCGTACAAATGTTAAACAATTCGATTAACGGTCAAAAGTTCATAAACTGCAATCTGCCCGAATAGCTTAGCGCACGCTAAGTATTACGTAGCGTCGTTATGTACGCCCGATAGCGCACGCAAACAACAAAGACTAGCGCACGCTAACTATGCATGGTCAGTACTTCACTGATCAGCCAACTGACTCGACTGGTGGTCTAGCGTACGTTACGTACCAAACGTAGCGCACGCTAACTAGTACTCGATAGCGCACGTTAAACTGCATATCCTAGCGTGCGCTATCTCTGCATGGCAGTTTACTGCTGAGCAGTAAACTGTTCTTGCCATGTTCGAAACAATGAAATCCTTCGTGATAATTCATGTTACTTCCATGAATACCAAGTTCTTACTCTTATGAATGATCTCCAGGATGATATCAACTTCAAGATGCAAATATACGTATAATCATCATGACACCATAATCCATCTTGATTACAATTTCTCATGCAAGGTTGGTTATCTCCGGTTGATGTATTAGACGCTACTATCATTATACATATTCAGGCTTCATCTTGAGGTGAACTAACAATTCCGACTTATACGAAAGAATATTTCCTACGATGATTCTTTCTTTAAGTTCTTATAACATCTTTTCCAAATCATGATCACAAAGATAACATAAATCATATGGATTGTTAACTTCCGAATATTCTCTCATCATTTGAAGTACTAGGATTCCAACTTCAAGGTTCCAACAATAATAACGTAATTGTAGACATCCCAATCTTCTAAACATGATGTTGTTGAAATAATTCACTAATGAAATTCAATATCTCGTTAACATGATCATCATATCCATTGGAAATCCAAATCTAAGACTGGTGATAGGTTGATCATACCTTAATATGCTGAATTCACTGAACCACAAGGTGTAATTCGACTCCGGTTGGTTATGTGCCACTCCAAGGTGTTACTTCTCTTCAATGATCCCTCACAAGTGATACTCAATCATTCAATGATCACTCATAAACGTTCTAAGTGTTTAGAAGGGAGATTCTTGTTCTCTGGACTCTCAAGGATGAAGTAAAAACGAAGGAAATGAAAGTCCAAGCGGTTGTTGTCCCATTTATAATATTCTGCATTATTGACAAGTTAGCGCACGCTACTAAGCATCCCTTAGCGTGCGCTAATAGTGGTTGACTTCAGAATTTGTCCGGGTGTGTCAGCGGGAATCTTATCCGGACCCATGTCTCGCTGGCGCACGAGCCAGCTGCCCCGCTCAATAATTGAGTCCTTAGCGCACGTTACTCATACCTGCATAGCGTGCGCTAATAATGGCCCGATAGCGCGCGTTAAGATACATCCTTAGCGTGCGCTATCACAAGGTTGCTTGAGCAATTTTGCATGTTTCTATACTTATGCGTAATGATATTAATGCACTAAATATCATACTCCAGTAATCAAAATCACCAATCCGAAATAATACGTGGTTTGAATACAAATGAAATACACTGTAATAAATCCGGATATTACATACTCTCCTACTAAAAAGGAGTTTCGTCCCGAAACTCAAGACGAAAATAACTCGGGATATCTAGACTTCATATCAGCTTCTGTTTCCCAAGTGGCTTCTTCCGTTCCATGACGTGACCACTGAACTTTGACCAAGACGATTGACTTGTTCCTCAGTTGCTTAACTCGACTCTCGAGTATCTTGACTGGTCTTTCTTCAAACGTCCCATCCTGTTCGACTTCGATCTCGCCGAAATCGATGATATGACTGGGATCTGGTATATATCTCCGCAACTGGGATACGTGGAACACGTTATGAACATGACACAATAACGGCGGTAATGCTAATCTGTATGCCAACTCCCCAACTCTCTCTAGGATCTAAAATGGTCCGATATATCTCGGACTCAGCTTTCCTTTCCTACCGAAACGAAAGATTCCCCGGGTAGGAGAAACCTTCAAAAGTACGTGATCTCCAGTACTGAACTCCAATGGACGGCGGCGTACGTCCGCATAGGATTTCTGGCGACTCTGGGCAGTCAGCAGCCTTTCACGAATTAAGGCTATCTTCTCTCGAGTCTGCTCGATCAACTCTGGTTCTGTTCCGATCAAGTCTGATGAATCGTCCCAGCATAGGGGCGATCTGCATCTCCTTCCGTATAATGCCTCAAACGGTGCCATCTTAATGGAAGCATGCCAACTATTGTTATAAGTAAATTCAATCAACGGTAGATGAACTTCCCAATCGTTTGACCAATCTAAGGCACAGGCCCTTAGCATGTCTTCCACCGTTTGTATAGTTCTCTCAGTTGTCCGTCGATTGCGGGTGATAAGGCATCTTGAAGTTCAATTCGGTCCCCAAGGCCTTATGAGCGCCTTCCAAAAGTGAGACAAAAATCGGACTTCTCGATCAGAAACTATGGTCTTCGGAGTACAATGTAATCGAAATATCTATGAAATAAAGACTCGTGCCAACCTCTCTGGTCCCCACGTATCCTTAATGCCTAGAAAATGAGCCGATTTGGTTAAACGATCAACTATCACCCAAATCATGTTCATTCCTGTCCTGGTTTTCGGCATATTAGTGATGAAGTCCATCGATATGTCCTCCCACTTCCATTCCGGAATCGGGAGCGGCTTCAACATTCCAGCAGGCCGTTGATGCTCGATCTTAACCTGCTGACAAGTCAAGCATTTCGAAACATAGTCCGCTACGTCTTTCTTCATGTTGCCCCACCAGAAGTTCTGCTTCAAGTCCTTATACATCTTACTGGTGCCCGGGTGGATAGAATAGGGCGAACCATGTGCTTCCTTCATAATCGTCTGTTTCAGAACATCAACATCGGGAACGCAGAGTCGGTTCTGAAATCTCAAAACTCCATCGTCATGAATTATGAATCCGGGGGCCTTTCCTTGGATCACTTCATCATGTAACCGAATCATCAGAGGATCATCTGCCTGTCTAGATTTGATTTCTTCGGTTAATGACGAAGTTATCTCCATCACGCACAGCTGTCCTTGGACTCTTTGTAACCATACCTCAATTCCCTCACGAATCATCTCTCGTTGAAGGCTAAGTTGGGATGTCAGCGTCTCCAGCATCTGAATAGAGACAGGCTTGCGGCTAAGTGCATCGGCCACTACATTCGCTTTGCCTGGATGATATAAAATCTCCAAGTCATAGTCCTTAATCGGTTCAACCATCTTCTTTGCCGCATGTTCAACTCTTTCGATGAATATGTACTTGAGACTCTTATGATCCGTAAAGATCTCGGTGAGTCCGCATGGATAATGCCTCCAAATCTTCAAGGCAAAAACCACCGCCGCTAGTTCCAAATCATGTGTCGGGTAATTTACTTCATAAGGTTTCGGTTGTCGCGACGCATAAGCGATCACCTTATCGTTCGCATCAACACACACCCAAGTCCTTGGTTCAAGCATCACAGTAAACTATGAATCCCTCGGTTCTGCGGAAGTGATAGAATCGGTGCCGTCGTCAATCTCTTCTTCAATTCATCAAAGCTAATCGACACAATTCATTCCACTCAAACTTTTGAGTTTTCTCAAGGAGTCGAGTAAGTGGGCGGGAGATTTTAGAAAACCCTTCCACGAATCGACGATAGTATCGGCCAAGTCCTAAGAAGCTTGGACCTCTTTCACGTTCTTTGGAGGCTTCCAATCCAATATTGCCTCGATCTTCGAGGATCCACTCGGACTCCTCTAGCCGACACCACATGGCCGAGGAACATTACTTCTTTTAGCCAAAATTCACACTTAGATAGTTTGGCGTACAATTGCTCGTTTCTCAAAAGCTCCAATACAATCCGCAAATGCCGCGCATGTTCTTAGGACTCTTAGAATACACCAGAATGTCATCAATAAATACGACCACAAATTTATCCAAAAATTCAATGAACACTCTGTTCATTAATTGCATAAATACAAAGTGCGTTAGTGAGACCAAACGGCATCACTACAAACTCATAATGCCCGTAGCGAGTTACGACGCTGATTTGAACATCGGACTCCTTAATCCTCGATTGATGGTATCACGATCTCGATCGATTTTAGAAAATACCGTTGCCCCTTGTAATCGGTCAAACAAATCATCAATGTGGCAGCGGATACTTGTTCTTAATCGTCATCTTGTTCGGCTCTCGATAGTCAATACAGTCGGAGCGATCCATCCTTCTTTCGACAAAAGAATGGCGCTCCCCAGGGTGAAACGCTTGGCTGAATATAGCCCTTGTCCAGTAACTCCTCCAGCTGCTTCTTCAGTTCGTACATCTCAGTAGGTGCCATACGATACGGCGCCTTAGAAATTGGTGTCGCTCCAGGTTCCAGTTCAATAGTGAATTCCACATCCCTTCGTGGAGGTAGTCCAGATAACTCGTCAGGAAACACATCTGGAAATTCGTTCACAACAGGAATGGATGAAAGTTCCACAATTTCTTCTTCTTTCTTCATTGCGTAGCACCAGTACCCGGTACAGCCTTGTTTCAACAATTTGACAGCTTTCATCGCCTTGATCAACTTTCCTGAGCTTCCCGGTTTCCATCCCTCAAACAGAATCTCGGAACCATCGTCAGCGACCAGCGAGATATTCCTCCTTCGGTAATTTACAATTGCTCCGTACCGATTAAGCCAATCGTCTCCGAGTATCAGGTCATCTCCTTGCATTTCTATCATGATCAGATTTGAGAGCCACTCTCTGCCTCCAAATGATACAGGGAAATTTCTAGTTTCTAAATTTCCGACAATCCTCTCTCCACTCGGTAAACCAACAACATAAGGTTCACAAGCATGAAAACCGGAAATATTCAAACGATTTACACAAGACAAAGATATGAAAGAATGTGTAGCTCTGTATCGAATAAAACGCTAACTGGCCGGGAAAGGATCGGGCGATGCACGATGCGACAAAGAAGCATCACGATCGCTGTCCTCCTCATCTAAATGCACGTGGGGGAGCAGATCCGGCACTCGATGTCCCCTTTCGGTCCCATTGTCCTCTGCCTCGCCCGCGGCCAAAATTCTGAGGCATCCGAACACTTTGCTGCGTCTGTGGAATACCGGCCTCCTTACGGGTAGTTGTGGTGCACGGGCTCTAAAGACTTTGAGCCTCTTCACAAAACACCGCCCGATGTCCCTCTCGTCCACAATCAAAACAAATCACGGCGGGAAGGGGGCAATTCCGTCGATAGTGCCCGTCGGGCGCAGTTAAAGCATTTCCTGGTAACATCAGTAAGAGTTGATGTCGCCCCGAAGTTCTTTCCGCTCCTAGCTGGGTGCGGAGGTTTCCTGAAAGAGTGAAAGGACGACTGGGCCTTATGGGCCCCACTGTTCTTGTGCTCTGTAAAAGTACCAGAGACTTTCTGTTTCTTGGTTTCCGCAAATTTCTCCATGGCTGCTTCCTTGATCTCATATGCCAACGCCTTATCCTGGTATTGGCGGAGTGTGGTACATTCGAATCCGGACATGTACCTCTGGACTTCTGGTTTCATTCTCATATCGAAGTGAATCATCATTTCTGCATCTGTTCTGACCAGATGTCGAACAAATGCCAACTGTTGGTTAAACGTCTTGATCGCCTGGGATACTGGCACATCAGAAGGCTGAGCGGAGAAAAACTCCCGAACTTTGGCTTCCCTCACAGGACGAGGGCAATACTGAGCTTCCATCATTAATCTAAACTCTGTCCAATCGGCATCATGGTCTACAGGCCGGATGGCTTCCCACCATTCGGACGCTTCCCCTATCAGAAAATATTGAGCGATAGAGGCTTTCCGGTCGTCTGGGCAGTTGATTCCGGCAAAGATTTTCTCCAGCTCCTTTAACCAATGATCCCAGGTGGGAGTCTCAGAAATACCGTCGAATTTGGGTGGTTGCATCTTTGCCACTTCTTGCAGCCACCGGTCACCTCGATTTCCCATATCTGGGATCCCTTGCTGTCTCTCCCTGCTGTAGTCCCACCGCCACTTGCATTCGGTCCACGACCTGGGCGAACTGAGTCATCTGGTTCACCACTTGACGAAGGATCTCTGGTACAGCAGGATCTGGTTCATTATTAATAGATCGTTGCGGCTCGCCGGAGCTATGACTGGCCTGGTTAGAAGGCGACGCCTCCCTTTCGGCATTTCTTCGTCCGCGTCCACGACCGCGACCACGTCCACGTCCGCCTCTCAACATAGTGTAAGCATAAATACTCAATATACAGAAAACAACATCGTTCTAATATCCGAGTATAAAGAGATAAAATATGCAAAGAACGAGATAGAGTTTAGGAACTTACAACCACTGTTCGCATGAAGACGTAGGCAGTGCAGTGATGTCATTCACGGCCGGTTACCCCAAAAGACATAAATGACCCCTATTTTAACCCAACGGCCAAGATATCCATAATCTAAGCTCTGATACCATATTCTGTAACACCCCCGATATATTCGGGAATATTACAGCGCCGTTAATCCTTTACGTAAGGATTTACAAGGTGAAGAATTGAACAAGTATAAAAGGTACTAATAAATGGAAATAACGGAATTTCAAGACATCGATTCGACCCAATACAGAATAGTACAATTGTTCAATGAACTAAATAATACATTACCAAATTCAAAACATCACAACCGACTTCGTACTCGAGTACTTATTGAAATAACGAATAAACAACGAGATAAATAAACCCGGTCGGGACATCACTCTGCACCCTCGTCGTCATCTTGTTCCGGTGGTTGTTTCCCGCTCTCTGGATCCCGAACACAAACAAAATGTTCACCCCGAAGGGGTTAGCACAACGATGCTAGTACAAGTACCACAAAGATATTATTCATATCTCACGGTGAATAATAATAATAACGTAAACAACAAAATACCAACGAGTCTTCTCCTACGAGAAACTCAAACATAACATACACAACTGATAATCACAACATGATATCAATACATACACATGGTAATTCCATCGATCCAGCGTTCATCGCCTAGAACCCACGATGATCCCGTCGGACCAACCCGTGGTGGAAAAACCCGTCCGATGATCCAGCGCACGCTAGCATAGATCCCCGATGATCCGTCGGACCAACACGAGGTGGACACACAATAACGACATACATGCACGACAATATGTATACAACAATACATAAAACAATTAAGGTACTTGCCTCGATTTGAAGACAATAATAACACTTCCACGGAAATGAACACTCGACGATCGTCCTCCTCAATCAATCACGTAACTAGACCAAACCTTAACAAAAGAAATAATATAGGATTTATCTCACGTCGTACAAATGTTAAACAATTCGATTAACGGTCAAAAGTTCATAAACGCAATGCCCGAATAGCTTAGCGCACGCTAAGTATTCGTGTAGCGTGCGTTACGTCCGCCCGATAGCGCACGCAAACAACAAAGACTAGCGCACGCTAACTATGCATGGTCAAGACTTCACCGATCACCATCGACTCGATCGGTGGTCAGACGTTACGTACCAAACGTAGCGCACGCTAACTAGTACTCGATAGCGCACGTTAAGCGCATATCCTAGCGTGCGCTATTCGCATGGCGCTTCTCGAGGCGATAAAGCTGTTCTTGCCATGTTCGAAACAATGAAATCCTTCGTGATAATTCATGTTACTTCCATGAATACCAAGTTCTTACTCTTATGAATGATCTCCAGGATGATATCAACTTCAAGATGCAAATATACGTATAATCATCATGACACCATAATCCATCTTGATTACAATTTCTCATGCAAGGTTGGTGTTGATGTATTAGACGCTACTATCATTATACATATTCAGGCTTCATCTTGAGGTGAACTAACAATTCCGACTTATACGAAAGAATATTTCCTACGATGATTCTTTCTTTAAGTTCTTATAACATCTTTTCCAAATCATGATCACAAAGATAACATAAATCATATGGATTGTTAACTTCCGAATATTCTCTCATCATTTGAAGTACTAGGATTCCAACTTCAAGGTTCCAACAATAATAACGTAATTGTAGACATCCCAATCTTCTAAACATGATGTTGTTGAAATAATTCACTAATGAAATTCAATATCTCGTTAACATGATCATCATATCCATTGGAAATCCAAATCTAAGACGGTGATAGGTTGATCATACCTTAATATGCTGAATTCACTGAACCACAAGGTGTAATTCGACTCCGGTTGGTTATGTGCCACTCCAAGGTGTTACTTCTCTTCAATGATCCCTCACAAGTGATACTCAATCATTCAATGATCACTCATAAACGTTCTAAGTGTTTAGAAGGGAGATTCTTGTTCTCTGGACTCTCAAGGATGAAGTAAAAACGAAGGAAATGAAAGTCCAAGCGGTTGTTGTCCCATTTATAATATTCTCGCATTATTGACAAGTTAGCGCACGCTACTAAGCATCCCTTAGCGTGCGCTAATAGTGGTTGACTTCAGAATTTGTCCGGTGTGTCGGCGGGAATCTTATCCGACCCATGTCTCCATTGGCGCACGAGCCATTGCCGCCTCAATAATTGAGTCCTTAGCGCACGTTACTCATACCTGCATAGCGTGCGCTAATAATGGCCCGATAGCGCGCGTTAAGATACATCCTTAGCGTGCGCTATCACAAGGTTGCTTGAGCAATTTTGCATGTTTCTATACTTATGCGTAATGATATTAATGCACTAAATATCATACTCCAGTAATCAAAATCACCAATCCGAAATAATACATGGTTTGAATACAAATGAAATACACTGTAATAAATCCGGATATTACAAAATTCTCCATACTAAACCGCTTTAACACTGTATCGATATAGGATGCCTGAGATAAGCACAACATCATTTTCTTGCGATCTCGAAAGATCTTAATACCAAGGATGTGCTCAGCTTCTCCCAAATCCTTCATATCGAATTACTCAGACAGCCATAACCTTACGTCTGATAATACATTCACATTGTTTCCAATTAGAAGTATATCATCTACGTACAATACAAGAAACACTAGCACATTTCCATCGCACTTTTTATATACACAAACCTCACTAGGACACTGTTCAAAATCATATGATTGAATGACCTCATCAAATTGTAACACCCCCAATCCGCTCAGAGATATTACACGCCGTAGAACCTTTCCTCATGGATCTACCAGGCTGGTAACAACATAGAACAACTCAACAATGCCTTTAAGGCTAAAATGACTCAGTAGACCGATTTGGTCTTTCAATAAATACATACAACTCAAACTCATTACATGCCCACGCAGGGGTCGAATACAACACACTCCCGTACAACGGGAAAGAATACTGTAGCAGAAAATAAACTATAACTAAACCAATGACATCATACGGATCCTCGTGTGACTAGTATCGTTCATCTTTCATCATCCTTTGTGCCGACCCTATGTTATGCTCCCAAACCTGAATGCAGAAACAGACATCCACCCCCCGAATACTCGGGGGTTAGCAAAACTCTACTGTTTTGCTAGTGCAAGAACAAAGTGCAAATACGAGCCATACAATTCACATTCCACGAATAACAATAACCAGGAATCCTCAAAGATCCAAACGTATCGAAAAGTACTTCCCGAGGCAAGAGTTTGGGTAAAATATTCCAAAAACCGAAAGATCACAAATCAAGGAAAACAATTTATAAAACAGTTTAAAGATGCCATCGAGAGTTTTAATAGAAAACAATTTAGGATTATCAAATCCTTCTCTTTCCAAAATCAAAAGGGTCCTCGACCAGTAGGCGGAAAGCAATTTGCAAGAAAACCATTCAATCAACACAAGCGAGTCTTCACAAATATTTCCACGGGGTTCTCGACCCAATCCAAATAATATCAACACGAGATCAATCATCTCAACATCACACGGGGTCCTCGACCCAAAACACAGAATGTCAACACAGCCCATCAAAGACACAGTCTCTCGTCCGACCAATACTGCTCAAGACCCCTGATTAATTAACCCCCAGAGATCTCGTCAAATGTCCTTGGTTAATTAACCTTGATACCAACGTTTAAAACAATTTGAAACACACTTTCAGAAACACTAATCATGGTCTATATCGAGACCACCATTTTGAAAAGAGTTGAAAGAATTTTGAAATACGATAATCGTTCCGTAACGGGGTCTTAGCTATCACTCAAATATCCGTTACCAATAAGCCTGCCAGGCGCCTCCACTGAAACACCTGTGCACCGGCGTTCAATCCACTATGTCGGCCGCCCCTTGTACGTGTCACCGCGCCGGCATCACTCCCGTAAGAGCCGCCCCTTGAACACGCATAAGGTTAAACAACGACGTTCACCAATCATATGGAGCCGCACATTGCAGCGTACACCAGGCCGGAGTGCACGCCCCGCCCTCAGAGGCTCCCGGATATGACGTCTCTCACAACAAGTATTCACATTGTCACAAACATCAAGCACACAGTCAATCGTTGTAACAATTATCAAATCAATACACCAATTCACATAATTTATCTGTCAGTCCACGACCACACGAATAAATAACAACACGCACGTCAACCATAACGCGACGGAAAGAAGCAATATACGTACCCACGCATTATCAAGCGCAACATCAACACCAAACATATCCAAAGGATTCACGTAGTCACTTACAACCCACACAATTTACAAAACACATGCGTTTTGAAAGTGAGCTTTTAACGGGGCTAGCCGAATCTTTTGAAAACTCATTTCAAACAAACAAACAAACATACCAAGACGATCAACAATCATCATATCCACAAATCAAGAAATGTATGGACAAGGTACTTGCCTCGAATAAGAACAACGCGGAGAATCGACCGAAGTAGGATGACACGAACCGACTACGAACCCGCCTACTCCACCGATCGCCAACTCGCGATAATAAACTATGAAGGACAATAACAACAATGAAATGAATTCCATAACACGACTTAAAGCCGTTGAATTCAAAGAACAAATGACGAAAGTTCAAGTGTTTCCCCCAAAACGGCCAAGAACACGATTCATCCCGTCAAACCACGAAAATGGAAATCCAAATCGAAATATGGATATACAATCCATTGGATATGTTTAATAACATAATTTAACAACAATCAATTCATCAAAAATGGATGGAAAACGAGATCGAGAACAAATCCCCCAAAGAGTCGGTTTGAAGGAAATCAAGAAATATACTTCGATTCGACGAAGAATAATGGATTAAATGATAAACACAAGAATACTACCAAGATTAATCATACCCATCATGAATTAATCAACAATACGGAACGAATCGAACAAAAATGCAAAAACCCCAAAATTCAAGAACTAGGGTTCTAAGAAGAGATTACCTTGATTCGGTGGATCAAAAGATGATATAGGATGATCAATCAATGATATGAACTCAAGAACTTCATGGATTTGTTGTTCAACAACATGGCTTAGAGATCCCAGAGGCTCCAGCCGCGGAATAGGAAGAGAGAAATGGGAAAAATGACCGAAACTAGACTGCTCTGCCACATTTATACTGGGCCGGACTAGCGTGCGCTAGGTTGCCGAGCTAGCGTGCGCTATTGGCCCAGGCCACAATCCAGAGACCTCCTGGACTAGACTGCTCGGCCAGGTAGCGTGCGCAGCCTTTCGGCCGTAGCGTGCGCTACCTGCCGGTCGTAGCGTGCGCAGTGTCCGACAGTAGCGTGCGCTACCTGCCGATCCACCCGAGTCCAGAACCTCACTGCCCCTACTGCCCAGACCCGATAGCGTACGCTGGGCCGGTCGACAGCGTGCACTACACCTGCCGAGCTAGCGCGCGCAGCCTTCCGGCCTTAGCGTGCACTACGTCGGTTCCTGTCGTGCCTGCTCGACCAGTGTCCAGCACTTCCGACAGTGCCGCACCTGTCCGGCCAGCTGCTCAGCCGCCAAGACCCGACGACTCGATTTCCGAAAACGTACGGAACGAACACGACGAAAAGTTCGCGAACAACATCAACGACCCGAAATGAAAACATAATGCAGTAATTAATCATACGCGACCAAGAAAAGGGTCGAGACAACAAATACAGATACAGATACCCATAACTTTTAGGAAATTATAAAATGGCCCAAAACGCCCGAAAATCACGATACATGATCGAATAACCAAACCGAAGTTCACAACACGTTTAACAAAGTTAAACGGACTTACGGGAAACTCGAAACAGCAGTTTCGAACAAGATTCGCAAGAATCGAACTCAAGTGCGGAAAAGTCGCCAAAAAGCACGGAACTCAACAAAACAACACTGAAACGAACTCGGATGACAAAAAGTGCAGAATTAATCATTCTCGGAATGACGAAACGGTCATGAGCGAGCCGTCAAAACGGACTTTCGCCGAAAAAAAGAAATCACCTGAAATCAAAATTACGGGTATTACACACTACCCTCCTTAAAAGAAGTTTCGTCCCGAAACTTAAAACAAGTAGGGAGAAGCGCCCGCCAGGAAGACTCAACGAGGTACACAAGAAACGCGTAACTTATGCCCAACGGCGAAACGTTACAAGTAACGCAAAGGAATATACGGCGTGAAAACGCGCTCCACGACGACCAACACAACGCCACCGGTAGAAACATAATAAAACCAACAAGTGACAAGCGTCATCAAACAGATAGTACAATCAAGTCAATTATCCGAACAATCACAAAACACAATGAACGAAAATCAATACGATTGACCAACCCAACGGTTCATCAATCAAAACGCGAGCCAAACGCTGAACAAATATAGAATTCCACCGCCCAAGGGTTGGAAGATCGAAACGAGACTAATTTCCCGAACTTAAGGGAATTACGAAGGAGTTTGAACGTTCAACAATCACGAGATGAGATCAAAAAACCCGAACAATCAAACGATCGAGACAACAAAAATCGAACTATCATGTCCGAATCACGAAGAACGATAAAATTCAAACAACAACTCCCAGGTTCACATCTCGGCCGAACAATGAAACCGAAATACGGAACAAGTTCAGAAAGTATCAACGAATATGAGCGAGTCGATAGACCTGAGAAAGAGGAAATGCAGAAGTCCAAAAATAATACGGGTATTACATTCGACCTCTTATAAAAGAAATGTCGTCCCCGCAACTCACAACAACGGAAACAAGGTAACAACACAAAAAGAAACCGACAGAAAAATCTCCCATGGGCCTCTAAGAGCCGATTCTGGTATCTGTGCTGAAGCGTGAACTCCGGAAGTCTCGGTAACCAATTCTCAAAATTGGATTCGGTGTCCCTCGAGTCCACACTTGAGACGCATTACCGACGAGAAGATAATTGGTACGTACATGCCCCCGGCACACCGCGGTTGGAAACGCCTCGGCTCGGCATACCGAATATATAAATGCTAGATACCATGGATGTAACATAACAAAACAACATACCGGAGATGCCAACTCAGCATAACATATCAACACATACAAAAATCACGACAACAACGGCAACGTTCGAAGATTACAACGGCCCGGACGATACCCAGCATATAATTACTAAACATAACGAAACAAGTACGTATGTACATAATCATACACACCTTCTCCAACCACAAGTAGGAAATGATGGGTTTTAAAAACGAAAACCACCTTTTGAAAATAATTTAGAAAAACACTGGTTGATCTTGAGTATCACCTTACAAAAAAAAGTACAAACATGAGACATCGTTATCGAGACTTTGGAGAACCATTTCGCATTTAATAAAAATGAGGACACTTTCTCTTAGTGAAAAACTTTCAGAATGTTCGACCCTCGGGTCTAAGTACAAGTATTTCTAAATAATTGAAAATATCTCAAAGTATTTTTGGTCCTCAATTGGAAATTTTTTGAAATATATTGCGGCACTAGAAAGCACCTTGAAAACACCGCAAGAAAATAATTCGTTTTAAAAGTACGTCTCAAAATTTAATTTTCTAAGATACTCAAGGTTTTCAGAAATCCAATAGGCCATAATGCCCAAAACTCACGCATACCGACGTATACTAAACCACCTCCTAGTACACGCATCAAAACGTTTAAAGTCAAGACAATACATGTCTTTTAACGGAAATAAACGGTAAAATACCACAGTCGAAGACCGCCTAGGATTCAGAACAAAACCACTGACCCCATTCAAGGCCTATAAGGACCCTCCCGCACTGGCTAGTGAACAATTCGAATGCGTATAAGCACAAAGCTTCCACAAGAGAACTTGTAAAACGAGCAAACCGATTCAAAAATCATAAGCAACGGACAAAAACAACAGTAAAAAGACATTAGCAGCGACGACACTCCTCGTATAAACCAAATACTAGAGTCAACTAAATATATATCGTGAAATCAAAATCCACATAAAGATTCCATCACTTAACAAATAATCATAAAAATAGCTCGTGTCACACGAGGCACAACACAAAGAAGGGAGACTTACATCCACAGGTCGTACGAAGATGATGATCGCCCCACGATAGTAATCACGACCAACAAACTCATACGACGCGTCGCGACACGACTCAGTCAGATAAAATCCGACGAGACAAAACTCAACAGACCCTACTTGACCCGACAGCCTAGGTTTCCACAACCTAAGCTCCGATACCATTTATGTAACACCCCCAATCCGTTCAGGGATATTACACGCCGTAGAACCTTTCCTCAAGGATCTACCAGGCTGGTAACAACATAGAACAACTCAACAATGCCTTTAAGGCTAAAATGACTCAGTAGACCGATTTGGTCTTTCAATAAATACATACAACTCAAACTCATTACATGCCCACGCAGGGGTCGAATACAACACACTCCCGTACAACGGGAAAGAATACTGCAGCGGAAAATAAACTATAACTAAACCAATGACATCATACGGATCCTCGTGTGACTAGTATCGTTCATCTTTCATCATCCTTCATGCCGACCCTATGTTATGCTCCCAAACCTGAATGCAGAAACAGACATCCACCCCTCGAATACTCGGGGGTTAGCAAAACTCCACTGTTTTGCTAGTGCAAGAACAAAGTGCAAATACGAGCCATACAATTCACATTCCACGAATAACAATAACCAGGAATCCTCAAAGATCCAAACGTATCGAAAAGTACTTCCCGAGGCAAGAGTTTGGGTAAAACATTCCAAAAACTGAAAGATCACAAATCAAGGAAAACAATTTATAAAACAGTTTAAAGATGCCATCGAGAGTTTTAATAGAAAATAATTTAGGATTATCTTTTTTGGGTAAAGGGATTTACCCTGGTAAAATTTTATTAATAATGAAAAACAGGCAATATGGAAAAATACCATATTAGCTTTACATGCAAACGCACCAACTGTGCTTCCAACCTAGACAAACATAAAGGACATGCCCTTTATGTATCAATCAACAGAAGCTAAAAAAGGTCCAAAAATAATCAAAAAGACAAGTCCGAATAGGGGACTTTCCAATTCATGAGGACTTCTCGAACACGATCAGTCTTCCGGAAATGAATTGTCATTAGTTTCAAGCGTACAGTAGCCACAATAACTTCCACTAGCTGGTCCGAGTTCCGCCTTCTCTTCTTGAAGATTCGACCATTTCGTTCATCCCAAATATAATAAGCAGCTGCCGCAAGGACAAGCTTAGCAATAACACCATTTACAGATTTCTTGGACGAGCGAGACGTCAACCATTCAACAATATGAGTGATTGCCGGTAAAGTCTGATGGATATAGGTTTTATTCCTTAGAGTATTCCACACATTAAGCGAGTATGTACACTCAAAAAATAAATGCTGGTGAGATTCTAACGTTGTTCGACACAAAACACACTTCAGCTCATCCAAATTAGTACCGCTAGGAACATCCCAAACCCGAAGCCTATCTTGAGTTTTCAGCTTACCAAGAACAACCAGCCACAAATTAAATGCATGTTTAGGGATGCAATTCGGAAACCAAATTACCTTTGCCCATGGAACTTCTATACCACGCGGTCTAAGATCTTCCCACACATTTGCAATGCTGAAACGGCACTCCAAGCCCTGAGAATTGCGCCAATAAAGAGAGTCCCTTTGCTGCGCATTTAAAGAAGGAGCCAAACAATTTGATAGATTAGGATACTGGTCATTCCACGATGTTGGCCACGCCCAAACATTGTTATGCACAATATCAGCTACTTTCGAAGTCATCAAAAAACCAGCCCGACTAATATCTCTGGGCGAAACAGAGGCAGCAATCGGACTGGCAAGACAAAAATTATCAAACCAAGCTGACGTATCTAGTCCATTCCCAATTCTATACCAACAAAACTGCCGAATAGAACTTCTTGCTTGTAAAATCTTCCTCCAACCCCATGAAATGTTTCCTGATGCTGTCAAATTCCAGAAATTTCGATCTTTAATCCTATACGAATGCACCCACTTAACCCAAAGCGAATCTTTGCGCGTGAGGACAGCCCAAATATGGTTTGAAATAAGTGCTTTATTAAACTCAGCAATGCGTCTTATACCAAGGCCACCTTCATTTTTTGGTAGACAGACCGATTCCCACGCGACTTTAGCTTTCCCACGTTTCATACTTCCATGGCACCAAAGAAACCCCCGCATAATTTGTTCAATTTCGAGAATAATGCGGGTTGGAAGAATAAAAACCGACGACCAATATACATGCATTGCTGAAATCACAGATTGCACAAGTTGAAGCCGCCCTGCAAAAGAAAGAAATTTATTTTTCCAGCTGCCAACACGATTCTGAATTTTCTCCACAAGTTCTTTGCAATCTCTATGCCCGAGTCGAGTTGTGATTAACGGAACTCCAAGATACTTAACAGGTAAAGAGCCTTCACGAAAAGGCATAACTTGAAGAATTTACAGCTTTATATAGTTAAGAACATTACGGTATAACTGTACTCTTCGGCATACTAGGTGTTAAACCCGAAACTCTTATAAACTCATCCAAATGAATCCATAAGCATCCGGCATTTGACATCCCCATGAGCAAAAAGGAATAAATCATCCGCAAAACAAAGATTGATAATATTTTGTTCAGAACAACGATAATGATACCTGAAATCATCAGACTCTTCCACATTTCGAACCAGGATAAGGGTCAAGATTTCCATCACTAAAGTAAACAAGTAAGGCGAAAGAGGATCTCCCTGACGTAAGCCTCTCTTCCCTTTGAAAAACCCAAACATAGAGCCATGAAGGCTTATAGAATATGACGTCGAAGAAACACACTCCATAATCCACATGACCATCTTTGGGTGAAAGCCGAAACCAATAAGAATCTCCTCCAAGAATCTCCAATTAACAGTGTCGTAAGCTTTCTGTATATCAACCTTAAAAGCACAACGAGCAGGTCCCCTGTCTAAATGATAATTATGCATAATCTCCTGAGTAAGCAGTATATTATCAGATATTCTCCGACCAGGGACAAAAGCTGATTGATTGATGCTCATGAGATCAGATAAGCAATTCTTTATTCTATTAGCAATAATCTTACTGATGCATTTATAAAGAATGTTGCAACAAGAAATAGGGCGATAATCAGAAACCTGAGATGGACTCGGCACTTTTGGAATAAGAGCCAGCAATGTATGATTAATTTCCTTAAGGATTTTGCCCTTTTGAAAAAATTCCCGAACAGCCATAGTTACATTTTCACCGATCACGTCCCATGCAGCTTTAAAGAATTCCACCGTAAATCCATCAGGGCCCGGAGATTTATTTTCCCCCATTGAGAAAATAACTTGCTTGATTTCCTCCACAGTAACCTCGCGCACCATGAAATCAGCCGTTTCAGCATTTAATCTGTTCCGAAATAATCCAAGCGTATTCAAATCAGCAGCAGGTTCATCTCGACCAAGAAAATTAGAGTAATGAGTAACAAAGGCTTCTGGGACCTGCGCCCCTTCAAACCACGTTCCATTTGAGTCGCATACTCTATCAATGCGATTATACACTGTTCTACTCTTAACCGTTTTATGAAAGAAAGCCGAGTTTGAATCCCCCACTTTTAACCAGTTTATCTTGGCCTTTTGTCTTAGGAAACGTTCTTCATCAATCAAAGCATCGTTAAAAGCCTGTAAGTATGCAGCCTCTTCAATTCGGAGCTCTTTATTTTCCGGATGCCTATCAATCGCTTTTTGCACTTCATCTAACTCGACACGAAGAAGCTCGACCTTTCTATGAATATTAACCTTTTTTTTAACAAGTCACGAAAAGGCTTTTTGAGAGACTTCAACTTTTTCACCACCTTATACATTTCGAAACCTTCCACCGATCTATTCCAATTTGTAGTCACAACATCTATGAAATTCTCATTATGAACCAATAAATTTGTGAATTTAAATGGCTTTGGACGAAATTTTGTACCACTCGGCATATTGAGAATTGATGGGGCATGATCCGAGTTTCGATACGGCTGAAATACAGCACTAGCACCTTTAAACAAATCATGGAATTCAACATTAGCTAAGACACGGTCAATCTTCTTTAGAATTCCATCATCTCCTCTCGGCTTTTGATTCCAAGTAAACTGAAGACCAGCACGATTGACATCAAAGACTTGAATATCTTCAACACAATCCTTAAACTCCCTCATTGCAATATCCACAGAAGATGAACCAGAAGCTTTATCATCTAGGAATAATGCACAATTAAAATCACCAAGAAGACACCACGGCTGATTATGTATAAACGCTTTATGAACGTTCAAATTCTGCCATAGAGGACGCCGGTGGGTATACCTGTTATGAGCATACACAAAAGAACAAAAAACTGTTTTTTGGTCAGTTTTGAAAGTGATGTGCGCATGTAAAACCTGATCCGAGTGAGACAACACCATAAAGTCAACCACCATCGGGTTCCAACCAACAATAATACGGGTGCCTTTGTCACACGAGCTCCCATTAGACGACCAGTACCAATTTCTAAAAAGCAAAGAACAAATTCTATCTAGATTAGACGAATGGACATGTGATTCCAAAACAGCCAACACAGACAATTGGTTTTCCGCAATCACATTTTGAACCTCAGTTTGTTTAGGGCCTTGGTTCATACCCCGTATGTTCCACGCTCCTATGCTATACATGATTAACATCTTGATAAGGAGTGCTTGCCCCTTCTGTAGGTGGATTCAGATCCATGTATCGCTCCGTTTCATTGAAAATTTCCTCCACGTCATCATCACTTTCCGGTTCAGCCTCCTTAGAGGAACCCAACATCTGATCTTTATTTATGTCACCCAGATCAATCTCTTGAAGGACACTCTCTGCAATCATTGCAATATGCGACTCATTTAATTCCCGGATATTAATAGGTTCAGAATTCCCATCCCCTTTTGAATCATCAAGAGCCGAAAAAGAGTTAGCCATAGAAATGGAAGACGACTTTGTATTCGTCCTATAAGAGCTGCTACTAGCTAAGATGCTGCCTTGTTTAGCTTTCGGTCTATAATAGAAATTCGGTTTTGATTTATTGAGCTTTAAGCCATCCACATGTTTCGCCTTGCTAGCTTCGACCTTTTCCTTTCCTTTTCTAACGACAGTGATAAAATCCCCTTCCTTTGGATTTGCATTGGACACCTTAATCAGTTTCAGACAACTATCCTCTCCATGGCCAAATATCTTACATGCTGAACATCGAGGGGGTTGCCATTCAAATTCAACCCCTACGGTTTTTTTAGTAAAGCCCTTACCATCCAAATCCGGAATTGCGATAACAATTTCTTCCTTCATATCAAACTCCGAATCAATCTCAATTAATGCTCTAGCATAGTTATTTCTCCCCCATGATTCCATACACATTGTAGTAGTATACGAGTCTAACATGATTGGGGTTCCAATTTGATGCAATTAAGCTAAGTCTGTCCTCCGTAAAGGCTGCCACCGGAACGTCATGCAGTTTAACCCACACGGGTACTTTGGAAACATCTTGCTTAGTAAGACATACACTAGGATTCCAAACATTAAGCAATATTGGGTTCGACCGAACCATCCAAGGACCTGTTTCCATAACTTGTTCCATTCCTTGTCTGGTTGCAAATTTAAAAAAGAAAAAACCGGTTGAATTGAGCATGATTTTCTGAATACCATACTTAGCCCAGTTGGTTTTAACATAATGTTCTACTATCGGGAACGCAATACGCTTACCGAGAAAATAACCATACAACGTGTTGACGAACCTGTTATTCACTTCAACCACAGATGACATTGGTATCACAAGATCCGCACCTTCCACCTTAGAATCCATTTTTAATGATCGAAAGTTAGCTTTCTTAATCTCTCGACTAGCCGGGGCCAGCCCTTTTAAGGCATTAACATAAGACCCTTTTGATTCCTTGTTTACTTCCACCTTCTGGATCAAAACACTAGCACCACTATCCGTTGGACTAATTTCCTTATCACCACCACATTCCCCACTATCAACCAGAACCGAATCATCAATTTTCGGTGGGAAAACTGGTTCCGGGATATCGAATTGGATCTGTTTAGAATTATTAACTTGCACACTTTCCACCTTATCATTACCACCATGCACCGGCACTTCATCAATATTCCCCGACACACCAATTGAACTACCACTCGTTGCACCTTGCTTCAACTTATCATCAAGATTAACACCTTCCTGAGACAAATTCGCCAAGTTAGGATTTTCAACCGGCGAATTTTTTCCAGGAGTAGCTTGAGCCCTACGTAAGCTCGTTCTTAAAGGTTGCTGCCAAATCAAAATCGAATTCACTTGTATTGTTTGGCCAGAAGGCTTCGTTTTATTTGGCTTTCCTTTCGATGGTTTATCCATAATAAAAAAAATCGACTAAATATATGGATAGAAAGGAAAAGAACTCCCGAACAACAATCGAGAAGGCAAAATATCTGGAAAATCCTCAAGATAAAAGGAAAGAGGAGGAAATCGATCGAAGAGAAGGGATACAAAGACGCCCTTAAGCGGTCGCACCTAGAGTGCGTGAAAATCGCCCGCACATTTAGGATTATCAAATCATTCTCTTTCCAAAATCAACAGGGTCCTCGATCAGTAGGCGGAAAGCAATTTGCAAGAAAACCATTCAATCAACATAAGCGAGTCTTCACAAATATTTCCACGGGGTTCTCGACCCAATCCAAATAATATCAACATGAGATCAATCATCTCAACATCACACGGGGTCCTCGACCCAAAACACAGAATGTCAACATAGCCCATCAAAGACACAGCCTCTCATCCGACCAATACTGCTCAAGACCCCTGATGAATTAACCCTCAGAGATCTCGTCAAAAGTCCTTGGTTAATTAACCCTGATACCAACGTTTAAAACAAGTTGAAACACACTTTCAGAAACACTAATCACGGTCTATATCGAGACCAACATTTTGAAAAGAGTTGAAAGAATTTTGAAATACGATAATCGTTTGGTAACGGGGTCTTAGCTGTCACTCAAATATCCGTTACCAATAAGCCTGCCAGGCGCCTCCACTGAAACACCTGTGCACCGGCGTTCACTCCACTATATCGGCCACCCCTTGTACGTGTCACCGCGCCGGCGTTACTCCCGTAAGAGCCGCCCCTTGAACACGCATCAGGTTAAACAACGACATTCACCAACCATATGGAGACGCACAGTGCAGCGTACACCAGGCCGGAGTGCACGCCCCGCCCTCAGAGGCTCCCGGATATGACGTCTCTCACAACAAGTATTCACATTGTCACAAACATCAAGCACACAGTCAATCGTTGTAACAATTATCAAATCAATACACCAATTCACATAATTTATCCGTCAGTCCACGACCACACGAATAAATAACAACACGCACGTCAACCATAACGCGACGGAAAGAAGCAATATACGTACCCACGCATTATCAAGCACAACATCAACACCAAACATATCCAAAGGATTCACGTAGTCACTTACAACCCACACAATTTACAAAACACACGCGTTTTGAAAGTGAGCCTTTAACGGGGCTAGCCGAATCTTTTCAAAACTCATTTCAAACAAACAAACAAACATACCAAGACGATCACTATTCATCATATCCACAAAACAAGAAATGTATGGACAAGGTACTTGCCTCGAATAAGAACAACGCGGAGAATCGACCGAAGTAGGTTGACACGAACCGACTACGAACCCGCCGACTCCAACGATGGCCAACTCGCGATAATAAACTACGAAGGACAATAACAACAATGAAATGAATTCCATAACACGACTTAAAGCCGTTGAATTCAAAAAACAAATGACGAAAGTTCAAGTGTTTCCCCCAAAACGGCCAAGAACACGATTCGTCCCGTCAAAACACGAAAACGGAAATCCAAATCGAAATATGGATATACAGTCCATATGATATGTTTAATAACATCATTTAACAACAATCGATCCATCAAAAACGGATGGAAAACGAGATCGAGAACAAATCCCCCAAAGAGTCGGTTCGAAGGAAATCAAGAAATATACTTCGATTTGACGAAGAACAATGGATTAAATAATGTTAAACACAAGAATACTACCAAGATTAATCATACCCATCATGAATTAATCAACAATACGGAACGAATCGGACAAAAACGCAAAACCCCCAAAATTCACGAACTAGGGTTCTAAGAAGAGATTACCTTGATTCGGTGGATCAAAAGATGATATAGGATGATCAATCAATGATATGAAGTCAAGAACTTCATGGATTTGTTGTTCAACAACATGGCTTCGAAATCCCAGAGGCTCCAGCCACGGAAGAGGAAGAGAGAAATGGGAAAAATGACCGAAACTAGACTACTTTGCCACATTTATACTGGGCCGGACTAGCGTGCGCTAGGTTGCCGAGCTAGCGTGCGCTAGGTTGCCGAGCTAGCGTGCGCTATTGGCCCAGGCCACAATCCAGAGACCTCCTGGACTAGACTGCTCGGCCAGGTAGCGTGCGCAGCCTTTCGGCCGTAGCGTGCGCTACCTGCCGGTCAGTGGCGTCTTGATGTCCGGATAGCATGCGCTACCTGCCGATCCACCCAAGTCCAGAACCTCACTGCCCCTACTGCCCAGACCCGATAGCGTACGCTGGGCCGGTCGACAACATGCACTACACCTGCCGAGCTAGCGCGCGCAGCCTTCCGGCCGTAGCGTGCGCTACGCCGGTTCCTGCCGTGCCTGCTCGGCCAGTGCCCAACGCCAAGCGATGCCGTACCTATCCGGCGGTACTTTCGGCCGCCAAGACCCGACGACTCGATTTCCGAAAACGTACGGAACGAACACGATGAAAAGTTCGCGGACAACATCAACGACCCAACATGAAAACACAATGCAGTAATTAATCATACGCGACCAAGAAAAGGGTCGAGACAATAAATACAGATACGGATACCCATAACTTTTAGGAAATTACAAAATGGCTCAAAACGCCCGAAAATCACGATACGTGATCGAATAACCAAACCGAAGTTCACAACACGTTTAACAAAGTTAAACATACTTACGGGAAACTCAAAACAGCAGTTTCGAACAAGATTCGCAAGAATCGAACTCAAGTGCGGAAAAGTCGCCAAAAAGCACGCAACTCAACAAAACAACACCAAAACGAACTCGGATGAGAAAAGGTGCAGAATTAATCATTCTCGTAATGACGAAACAGTCATGTTCGAGCTGTCAGAATGGACTTTCGCCGAAAAAAAAGAAATCACTGGAAATCAAAATTACGGGTATTACACAAATCGCATGTTCCGAGACCTTGATGCTTGCTTGAGACCATAAATGGCTCTTTTAAGCTTGCACACTAAGTGATCTTCTCCTTCAGCAATGAATCCCGAAGGTTGGCGCATATAGATTTCCTTATCAAGACTCCCGTTTAAGAACGCAGTCTTGACATCCATTTGCCAAATCTCCATATCCAAATGCGCATCTATAGCTTAGAGAATCCGGATCGATTTAAGCATGGCTACTAGCGAAAAGGTCTCATCGTAGTCGATGCCCTCCTTCTGAGTGTAACCTTTTGCAACAAGCCTTGCTTTGAAGGTTTCAACCTTCCCTTTCGATCCTCTCTTACACTTGTAGACCCACTTACTTCCAATGAGTTTTACCCCATTGGGTAGCTATACTAGCTCCCATACTTGATTAGAATCCATAGATCCCATTTCGGATTCCATTGCTGTTTGCCAAGATTCAGCATCATTGTCTTGAACTGCCTGCTTATATGTACATAGATCCATTTCATCCTACTCCGGGGAGTGGTCTGAAGACGCTCCCACGCCGATGAAACGTTCAGGTTGACGAACAACCCTCCCACTACGACGAGACGTGTCCTTGGCTTGTGTATCCACAATAGTGTCGATACGTGGTACACTAGGTGTTTGTACAATTGGTATTGTCGAAATCTCGCCCCTAATTTCTTCTAGAATGACCTCACTCCTAAGCTTGTGGCTTATTACATAGTCCTCCTTTAAGAACCGGACATTGGTGCTAACAATGACCTTCTGATCTTTAGGACTGTAGAATAAGCCACCCTTCATTCCCTTCGGATATCCTACAAACATTCGTACTTCTGTATGAGATGCCAACTTACCATCTTCCTTATTCAGTACGTGTGCTGGTGAACCCCAAATCCGAACATGTCCTAGACTGGTTTTGCGCCCATTCCACAGTTCTGTGGGTGTTTTTGGAACTGATTTCGAAGGCACCAAGTTTAGAATGTACGTCGCTGTTTCCAAGGCATATCCCAAAACGAAATAGGCAAATCAGAATAACTCATCATTGACCTAACCATCTCTAGTAAAGTACGATTACTTCTTTCAGCAACACCATTTTGTTGTGGTGTACCAGGCGCAGTGAGCTGGAAAGTAATCCCCTCATGTGCCAAGAAATCCAAAAACTCTCCACTAAGATACTCGCCACCACGATAAGATCATAGTGACTTGGTACTCTGTCCATGACGCTTCTCCATTTCAGCCTTGAATTCTTTGGACTTATCAAAAGATTCAGACTTACGTCGCATCAGTTAGATGTATCTATGTCTCGAATAATCATCTATAAACGTGATGAAGTATTCGAAACCACCCTTAGCCTGGATGTTCATTGCACCACATACATCGGTGTGTACTAATTCCAATACATTTTGTGCATGATTTTCTTTTCTTTGGAAAGCTCTTTTAGTCATTTTCCCTTCTAGGCAGGATTCGCAGATTGGAAATAACTCAACTTGGAGCGAATTCAGTGGGCCATCGCTCACCAATCTTTGAATCCTTCTAAGGTTAATATGACCCAATCGTAAATGACACAAATATGTATGTTTTATGCTCAAAGGTTCTTCTCTTTTATTAGGATTGGACAAAGAATTAAGTGATTTATAATTATGCAAGGGAGCTGGTGCAGCATTAATGATATAAAGTCCTTCATTATGAGTACTCTGATAAGTGTCAGTTTTATACACTTATCCATGGTTTGTATCGATATATTTCACCCATAATTGAGCTATCCTACTCGTTTTTGCTTAGAATTAATTAGCTTTTAATAATTTTATTATTTATCAGATGAAGATGTAAATTTAGTCTTAATCGGATTGAATTACTGATTTACTCAAGAAATAACATGTGTATAAAATATTCTCTTAGATGAATTTTTATGTATTCATGTTGTAGGGCTTTCTTAGACGAGTTCGTAAGTCTTTCCGGATTCAAAATCAGAGTTATATATCAAAAGTTATCATCCGAAGAAGATTTGGGGCAAAAACGCAAAGTCTAGGAAATTCTGGGCTGAAAACGTAACTCACAAAGCAACCAGTGTACAAAAATCCGAAGCAATGCTACGTCCGTAACATCTGAAATTTACGGCCGTAAGACCTCAATGTTACGGCCGTAACATCTGCAAGTTACGGCCGTAACTCTTGACAGATTATTGATCATTGTCTAATTTTTTATACTTTTGGTCTATTATTGAGGGGATGGATGGCATTGATCCGATCTAATGTAATAATGCTGGAGTTTTTGGAGATATTAGATGACTTTAGTGTTTAAATAGACCCCTTAAATCCATCATTATTCATCATTTATCTTATATTTTCTCACTTTGTAATAGTTTTTCTTTTTGTGTGAAGAACACACTTGTGTTCTTGAGTGATTTGTGTAAGTGTGGTTTAGCTTATGTTGTTGAGGGAGTTTATTGCTTCTTTCTCCTTTATCTACTAATGGAGTTAGGATCAATTCTTTCCCTTTTTCAACTATTAATGACCACTAAAGCTTGTAATATGTTGAATAAACCCTTAATGGGCTAAGTTACTTAAGTTGGGATTATAAACAAGGTTAGTCATGTTATTTAAGTTTGTATAGAGATCTATTATGAATTACTTATTATTGTGTGTGATTTTCATTGTTTCACCAATCTTTATTTATTTGACCAATAAATGACGATATTTATGGTCTTCATATGTTTCGAAAGAAAATATGTTTGATTAGATCAAATGATCTTCACTCTAAGTTGTTCTAGAGGATAGAAATATACCTCTAGACCTTAGATGATTCTTTGAGTTATTTTCATAAAACCTAATGCTATGTATTGAAGCCAGTCAACATAGAAATATTGTGGATTGATTCAATATATAAGGGGCGTTTTGACATTCGAAAGAGGAACCGTCTTTTTAAGGAAAATCGAATCTACACAACATAGTAAGTAAATTCATCTTATGATCTCCTATACATCTTCTACGACTAATGATGAACTAAGTTTGTAATCCCAACTATCTCATTTTATCTTTTATTAATCTATTATTAGTGCAATCTTTCATTTCCTTGAATATTAGAACTATTATTGCATTTTCTTTGCAATTGTCAAACCAAGCTCTTAAATTGTGTGTTTCAATCTTATAAATCTCTATAAAAAATAGTTAAATAGTATATAATTCAATATATAACCTAACTTCCTCGTGGGATCGATAAATCAGACTCAAAAAGTCCACTTACTACTTGATACGACATCGTGCACTTGCGATAGTAACACAAAAGACGTGTCAAGTTTTTGGCGCCGTTGCCGGGGAAGTATAAGTGATATATTTGAAATCTTACATTGTGAACTATTGTTATAGGATACAATTTCTCGATATTGTAACTTAGTACTCAATTGTGTTTGTCCGGTCAAGTGGCGGATAACGGTACTCCGTGACTATTAAAGTCGGATTTTTCAGTTTCCCACAACAACTGATATTTTTAGATATTATTTTTTTTATTATAGAAGAAACTTTGAATAGTATTGAAAAGATATTTCCCTTTCTTAGCAAAAAAGTAATTTTAAAAATTTACAAGACAAGACTTGAAAGGATGAGGTTGCTTATGAATAAAAGCATACCTTTTGACATTAGATTCATTATTGAAGCCAAAGTGAGAATAGCAGGTGAATTCACAGAAATACCTACTAGATTTTTACCAGGGCTTGGAAAAAGTTCATATGCCAAGAAACGACGAGCAAAGATAATAGCCGTTTGCTATAAATGTGCTAGATGGATCTGTAATTTAAAATGTCGATCTTTAGGAATTCCATCTACAAACAGAGAATATAAAATTTAGTTCATTAAGGATGGTCTGAATAAAAAGAATTTAGATAATATCGAAATTTCTCTTGACACGCATCCTAGTGGACTCGTACATTACGGAATTCGATGTTTGTGGAATAAATTCAAACCAGAATATGAACAACGTCTTGGGAATCTGACGTTAAAAGTGTAACACCCCCAATCCGCTCAGGGATATTACACGCCGTAGAACCCTTCCTCAAGGATCTACCAGGCTGGTAACAACATATAACAACTCAACCATGCCTTTAAGGCTAAAATGACTCAGAAGACCGATTTGGTCTTTCAATAAATACATACAACTCAAATACAAATCATGCCCACGCAGGGGTCAAAATACAACCACACCCGTACAACGGGAAAAATATAGCAGCGGAAACTAAAGTACAACTGAAACAATAAATAATATACGGTTCCTCATGTGATTAGTATCGATCATCTTTCATCATCCTTCGTGCCGACCCTGTGTTATGCTCCAAAACCTGAATGCAAAAATAGACATCCACCCCCCGAATACTCGGGGGTTAGCAAAACTCCACTGTTTTTCTAGTGCAAGTACAGGTGCAAAAATACGAGTCATACAATTCACATTCCACGAACGATAATAATTCGGAATCCTCAAAGATTCAAACGAAACGAAAAGTACTTCCCGAGGCAAGAGTTTGAGAAAACATTTCAAAATCAAAAGATCACAAATCAATGGAAATAATTTATAAAACGGTTTAGAATACCATCGAGAGTTTTAATAGGAAATAATTTAGGATTATCAAATCCCGATTTTCAAAACCCAAAAGACAAAAGGGGTCACCGACCCAAAGGTTTACTTTCCGTAAAATGAACTTTACCAAACCGTTGGGATTTTAGCCCCAAATCCGTAAAATGACCTTTACAAAACCATTGGGATTTTAGCCCCAAATCTCATCAACTCTCAGTACACAAGAACGACCACAAGGTCCGTCTCCCAACATCAAAATCCACAAATAAAGGATTTAACACAAACAACAAAATACTCTAGTGCCATCCTAGCCAAGTAGGCCAAACGAACAACTTACCTCTTACACACTTAGTCAATGCATGCAATCATGAAAACTGTTCGAAAGCACTCATTTCCGGAAATGCCATAATCAAATCACATTTGCAAAATGCACCACAATTAACCGTCGATCCACGTCTCTGTGGACCCCTACCGAGACCCCGTCGGATCTAACCCGTAGTGGTTAAAAGCAAGCTCGTCGATCCACGTCTCTTGTGGACCCCTACCGAGACCCCGTTGGATCTAACCCGTAGTGAGCATACACACACACACGTTACTCATGCAATACTAATATGCTAAGAATGTAAGTTCATTAAGAATACTCACTAGAGATGGCCACTTACTCGACGCCGTTATCAAACTCTTCAAAAACACCATAACAAGATTAAATACGGAATACACGATCCCATAACTTTAAACACAGGAGTATCATCATCAAAGACTTCAACGTTCAAAATAATCAAATCATAATCAATTCTCAAAACACACCGTTCACAAAACACACGCGTTTTGAAAGAAAGCCTTTAACGAGGCCAAACCGAAATCTTTTGAAACTTCATTTCAAACAAACAAACACACCAAGAAGATCACCGATCATCATATCCACAAAACGAGAAGCGTATGAACAAGGTACTTGCCTCGAATAACCCCAACGCGGAGAATCGGCCGAAGTAGGTTGGCACGAACCGACTACGAACTCGCCGACTCCACCGAACGACAATCCACAACAATGAACTACGAACGAACACAATAACAATGGAAATGAATTCCAAAGTACGACCCTAAGCCGCTGAACTCAAAGAACAAATGACGAAGGTTCAAGGATTTCCCCCAAAACGGCCAAGAAGACGATTCGTCCCGTCAAATCACGAAAACGGAATTCCAAGTTGAAATATGGATATACAATCCATAGAATATGTTTAACAACATCATTTAACCATAATAGATCCATCGAAAACGGATGAAAAACGAGATCGAGGACAAATCCCCCAAAAAGTCAATTCGAAGGAAATCACGAAATATACTTCGATTCGACGAAGAACAATGGATTAAATGATGTTAAACACAAGAATACTACCAAGATTAAGCATACCCATCATGAATTAATCAACAACAAAGAACGAATGGGACGAAAATGCAAAAACCCCCAAATTCACGAAATTAGGGTTCTAAGAAAGATTACCTTGATTCGCTGGATCAAAGGATGATATAGGATGATTTATTGATATTATGAACTCAAGAACTTCGTGGATTTGTTGTCAAACAATATGGCTTCGCCACCCTCGAATCGCCAGCCGCGGATAGAAGAGGAAGGAAGTGAAAAATGAACGAAAACGCGACTGCTCGGTCACATTTATACTGGGCCGGACTAGCGTGCGCTAGCCTTCCCGGACTAGCGTGCGCTATCGGCCGAGTACCCTCGGCCAGGGCCCGCACGACCCGGCACCACCAACCAAACCTTCCGACCAAACCTGCCGACCCGACTCCCGCTAGCGTGCGCTACGGCCGGAAGCCTGCGCGCGCTAGCCGACCTGTCCAGTAGCCTCTGGACTAAACAGCTCGCCCTGGTAACGTACGCTAGTCGGCCGACAGCGTGCGCTACCCCTGCCGGTTAGCGTGCGCTACGACCGACCGTAGCGTGCGCTACCTACCGATCCTGACCGAGTCCAGAACCTCAGAACCCCACTGCCCAGACCCGATAGCGTGCGTTAGGCCAGCCGATAGCGTGTGCTACACCTTCCGGTTAGCGCGCGCAGCCTTCCGACCGTAGTGTGCGCTACGCCGGTTCCTGCCGCACCTGTCCGGCCGGTGCCCGCAATCGTCCGGCGATCCATAACCGTCCGCGATGCGGACCACCAGGGCTCGACGACCCGATTTCCGAAAACGTACGGAACGAACACGACGAAAAGTTCGCGGACAACATCAACGACCCGAAATGAAAACATAATACCATAATTAATCATACGCGACCAAGAAACGGGTCGAGACAACAATTACAGATACGGATACCCGTAACTTTTAAGAAATTACAAAATGGCCCAAAATGCCCGAAAATCACGATACGTGATCGAATAACCAAACCGAAGTTCACAACACGTCTAACAAAGTTAAACGGACTTACGGGAAACTCGAAACAGCAGTTTCGAACGAGATTCGCAAGAATCGAACTCAAGTGCGGAAAAGTCGCTAAAAAGCACGGAACTCAACAAAACGACACCGAAACGAACTCGGATGTCAAAAAGTGTAGAATTATTCATTCTCAGAATTACGAAACGGTCATGAGCGAGTCGTCAAAACGGACTTCCGCCGAAAAAAAGGAAATTACCGGAAATCGAAATTACGGGTATTACATTCTACCCTCCTTAAAAGAAGTTTCATCCCGAAACTTAAAACAAGTAGGGAGAAGCAATATCCCACCAGGAAAACTCAACGAGATACGCAAGAAACGCGTAACTAACGCCCAACGGCGAAACGTTACAAACAACGCAACGGAAAATACGATGTGAAAACATGCTCCACGACGACCAACACAACGTCGCCGTTAGGGATATAATAAAACCAACAAGTGACAAGCGTCATCAAATGGATAATACAATCAAGTCAATTATCCGAACAATCACAAAACACAATGAACGAAAATCAATACGATTGACCAACCCAACGGTACATCAATCAAAGCGCGAGCCAATCGCTGAACAAATACGGAATTCCACCGCCCAAGGGTTGGAAGATCGAAAACGAGACTAATTTCCCAAACTTAAGGGAATTAGGAAGGAGCCTGAATGCTCAACAATCACGAAACGAGAACAAAAACTGAACAAGCAAACGATCGAGACAACAAAGATCGAACAATCATGTCCGAAACACGAAGGATAATAAAATTCAAACAACTCCCAGGATGATCTGGTGAGAACTACAAGACATGCATTCCCATAAGATCCATAGGAAAGGGAATAGCGATTGAAAAGTCACAACGACAAACGAGTTATTCCGAAACAACACCACACTCGTTCGATCAACAAAAGCAAGGGGCAGGACAAGCTTAGAAATGTCAACGAACATAATGAGTCGACAGAGTCGAAAACACAAGAGTTCCAAATCCGATCCACTTCGAATAAAAGAACTAATAGAACCAGATGATGTCACTCCCGAACAAGGTTCACAAGAATCGAACTGAACCCAAAAAAGTCACATCGATAACCAGATTGACCCACAACAAGATCACAGCTCGTTCGGACGATAAAACCAAAATACAGAACAAGTTCATAAAGTATCAACGAACATGAGCGAATCGATAGACACGAGAAATAGAAAATACAGAAGTCAAAATAGTACGGGCATTACCTCCGACCTCGTCCACGAAATTCACAAAAACAGGAGCAAGGTAACAAGACATTAAACAACTGACACATAACGGAACGATGACCGATGCACACGGACATACTAAACCAAGCTCTAACAGCTCGCACATGCGCGACAATGCAAAAATCACCACGAGGCGACAATATTCAATACCAACATCCCACCTCTCACAGAGGGCCAACACAACAAATGTGTGGAAAACGACTCAACGCTCACACCGCCAATTCAATCATAATCGGGAGCAAACATCAAAATGACAACGCGAACATCATACATACATACCCAGTCCTCAAACGGGAATGGATAGGTTTTAAAAACAAAAACCTCATTTTGAAAATAATTTAGAAGAACACCGGTTGATCTTGAGTATCATCTTTCAGAAAAATACAAACGTGAAACATCGTTATCGAGACTTTGAAGAACCATTTCGCAATTGATAAAAATGAGGACACTTTCTCTTAGTGAAAACTTTCAGAATATTCGACCCTCGGGTCTAAATAAAAGTGTTTCTAAAACATTGAAAATATCTCAAAGCATTTTGGTCCTCGAAGTAGAAATTTTTTGAAAAATATTGTGGCACCTAGGATATACCACAAGAAAATAACTCATTTGAAAAGTATGTCTCGAAATTTATTTTTCCAAGATACTCAAGGTTTTCAAAAATCCAATAGGTCAGAATGCCCAAAACTCACACATATCGACGTTCACTAAAACAACTCCTAGTACACGCATCAAAATGTTTAAAATCAAGACAATACATGTCTTTAAATGGAAATAAACGATAAAATACCAGAGTCGAAGACCGCCTAGGATTCAGAACAAAACCACTGACCCCATCCGAAGTCTCTAATGACCCTCCCGCACCGACTAGTGAACAAGTCGTACGTGTATAAGCACAAAGCTTCCACAAGAGAACTTGTAAAATGTGCAAATCGATTCGAAAATCATCAACAACGGACAAAAACAACAATAAAAAGACATCACAAGCGACGACACTCCTCGTATAAATCAAATACGAGAGTCGAATAAATACATATCATGAAATCAAAATCCACATAAGGATTCCACCACTTAACAAATAATCATAAAAATAGCTCGTGTCACACGAGGTACAACACAAAGAAGGGAGACTTACTTCCACAGGTCGCACGAAGATGATGATCGCCCCACGATACTAATCACGGCCAACAAACTCAAACGACGCGTCGCGACACGACTCAGTCAGATAAAATCCGACGAAACAAGACTCAAACAACACGACTTGACCCGACAGCCTAGGTTTCCTCAACCTAAGCTCTGATACCATTAATGTAACACCCCCAATCCGCTCAGGGATATTACACGCCGTAGAACCCTTCCTCAAGGATCTACCAGGCTGGTAACAACATATAACAACTCAACCATGCCTTTAAGGCTAAAATGACTCAGTAGACCGATTTGGTCTTTCAATAAATACATACAACTCAAATACAAATCATGCCCACGCAGGGGTCAAAATACAACCACACCCGTACAACGGGAAAAATATAGCAGCGGAAACTAAAGTACAACTGAACCAATAAACAATATACGGTTCCTCATGTGATTAGTATCGATCATCTTTCATCATCCTTCGTGCCGACCCTGTGTTATGCTCCAAAACCTGAATGCAAAAATAGACATCCACCCCCCGAATACTCGGGGGTTAGCAAAACTCCACTGTTTTGCTAGTGCAAGTACAGTTGCAAAAATACGAGTCATACAATTCACATTCCACGAACGATAATAATTCGGAATCCTCAAATATTCAAACGAAACGAAAAGTACTTCCCGAGGCAAGAGTTTGAGAATACATTTCAAAATCGAAAGATCACAAATCAATGGAAATAATTTATAAAACGGTTTAGAATGCCATCGAGAGTTTTAATAGGAAACAATTTAGGATTATCAATTCCCGATTTTCAAAACCCAAAAGACGAAAGGGGTCACCGACCCAAAGGTTTACTTTCCGTAAAATGACCTTTACCAAACCGTTGGGATTTTAGCCCCAAATCCGTAAAATGACCTTTACAAAACCATTGGGATTTTAGCCCCAAATCTCATCAACTCACAGTACACAAGAACGACCACAAGGTTCGTCTCCCAACATCAAAATCCACAAATACAGGATTTAACACAAACAACAAAATACTCTAGTGCCATCCTAGCCAAGTAGGCCAAACGAACAACTTACCTCTTACACACTTAGTCAATGCATGCAATCATGAAAACCGTTCAAAAGCACTCATTTCCAGAAATGCCATAATCAAATCACATTTGCAAAATGCACCACAATTAACCGTCGATCCATGTCTCTGTGGACCCCTACCGAGACCCCGTCGGATCTAACCCGTAGTGGTTAAAAGCAAGCTCGTCGATCCACGTCTCTTGTGGACCCCTACCGAGACCCCGTCGGATCTAACCCGTAGTGAGCATACACACACACGTTACTCATGCAATACTAATATGCTAAGAATGTAAGTTCATTAAGAATACTCACTAGAGATGGCCACTTACTCAACGCCGTTATCAAACTCTTCAAAAACACCATAACAAGATTAAATACGGAATACACGATCCCATAACTTTAAACACAGGAGTATCATCATCAAAGATTTCAACGTTCAAAATAATCAAATCATAATCAATTCTCAAAACACACCGTTCACAAAACACACGCGTTTTGAAAGAAAGCCTTTAACGAGGCCAAACCGAAATCTTTTGAAACTTCATTTCAAACAAACAAACAAACACACCAAGACGATCACCGATCATCATATCCACAAAACGAGAAGCGTATGAACAAGGTACTTGCCTCGAATAACCCCAACGCGGAGAATCGGCCGAAGTAGGTTGGCACGAACCGACTACGAACTCGCCGACTCCACCGAACGACAATCCACAACAATTAACTACGAACGAACACAATAAAAATGAAAATGAATTCCAAAGTACGACTCAAAGCCGCTGAATTCAAAGAACAAATGATGAAGGTTCAAGGATTTCCCCCAAAATGGCCAAGAACACGATTCGTCCTGTCAAATCACGAAAACGGAATTCCAAGTTGAAATATGGATATACAATCCATAGAATATGTTTAACAACATCATTTAACCATAATCGATCCATCGAAAACGGATGAAAAACGAGATCGAGGACAAATCCCCCAAAAAGTCAATTCGAAGGAAATCAAGAAATATACTTCGATTCGACGAAGAACAATGGATTAAATGATGTTAAACACAAGAATACTACCAAGATTAATCATACCCATCATGAATTAATCAACAACACAGAACGAATCGGACAAAAATGCAAAAACCCCCCAAATTCAGGAAATTAGGGTTCTAAGAAAGATTACCTTGATTCGCTGGATCAAAGGATGATATACGATGATTTATTGATGTTATGAACTCAAGAACTTCGTGGATTTGTTGTCAAACAACATGGCTTCGCCACCCTCGAATTGCCAGCCGCGGATAGAAGAGGAAGAAAGTGAAAAATGAATGAAAACGCGACTGCTCGGTCACATTTATACTGGGCCGGACTAGCGTGCGCTACCGGCCGGTATCGGCCGAGTACCCTCGGCCAGGGCCCGCACGACCCGGCACCACCGACCAAACCTGCCGACCAAACCTGCCGACCCGACTCCCGCTAGCGTGCGCTACGGCCGGAAGCCTGCGCGTGCTAGCCGACCTGTCCAGTAGCCTCTGGACTAAACAGCTCGCCCTGGTAACGTACGCTAGTCGGCCGACAGCGTGCGCTACCCCTGCCGATTAGCATGCGCTACGACCGACCGTAGCGTGCGCTACCTGCCGATTCTAACCGAGTCCAGAACCTCAGAACCCCACTGCCCAGACCCGATAGCGTGCGTTAGGCCAGCCGATAGCGTGCGCTACACCTGCCGGTTAGCGCGCGCAGCCTTACGGCCATAGCGTGCGCTACGCCGGTTCCTACCGCACCTGTCCGGCCGGTGCCCGCAATCGTCCGGCCAGTCCCATAACCGTCCGGCCAGTACCCGACCACCAGGGCTCGACGACCCGATTTCCGAAAACGTACGGAACGAACACGACGAAAAGTTCGTGGACAACATCAACGACCCGAACTGAAAACATAATACCATAATTAATCATACGCGACCAAGAAACGGGTCGAGACAACAATTACAGATACGGATACCCGTAACTTTTAAGAAATTACAAAATGGCCCAAAATGCCCGAAAATCACGATACGTGATCGAATAACCAAACCGAAGTTCACAACACGTCTAACAAAGTTAAACGGACTTACGGGAAACTCGAAACAACAGTTTCGAACGAGATTCGCAAGAATCGAACTCAAGTGCGGAAAAGTCGCTAAAAAGCACGGAACTCAACAAAACGACACCGAAACGAACTCGGATGTCAAAAAGTGTAGAATTAATCATTCTCAGAATGACGAAACGGTCATGAGCGAGTCGTCAAAACAGACTTCCGCCAAAAAAAGGAAATTACCAGAAATCGAAATTACGGGTATTACAAAAAGACCCTGTTTGCTAATTTGTAACAAAATTGGATGGGAAGCTTCTCCCCGACTCATAGAAGACGTTTAGGCCGTTTCTGAACGCAAAATCAGAGGAAGATGTGAGCCACAATCACAACTATTGTACATACACGTGAGTATCTTTTATTTTTGTCGTATGGTGAGATTTTTTGAATAAAAAAAAGGGTGATACACAATAAATGCATTCATTATTCTATTGAGTAGTTGAAGCGCAATCACAAACTTGTTAAACAATTTTACCTCATTTTTCTTCTATAAATAAACATTGTGCTTGTTTCTTTTATTCATCCCTCAAACTTGTACTTTTCTATATTTCTCTCAAATAAATTTCTTTTCAAAAATGGAGTCATCATCTTCCACAAAAAATTTAGCACAGTCTGCATTTTTGGTGGAGCTAGTTATGGAAAAGAGGCATGCTTTACTGAAGCATCCCACAACTTGGGTCGTACCTTAGGAGAAAAATGCATTCATGTAGTTTACGGAGGAGGAAGTCTAGGATTAATGGGACGGGCTGCTGCTTCTGCCTATATGGAAGGAGTAAGAGTGTTGGGAATAATTTCAAAACCTCTGGCTGAAAGTAAAATCACTGGGGCAACTATTGGAGATGAGTTTAGAGCTGTAAATATGCAAGATCGCATAACTCACATGATTAATAATTCTGGCGCCTTTATCACCCTTCCTGGTGGCTTTGGCACTCTTGAGGAACTTTTTCATGTGGTTACCAGAGCCCAGCTAAATTTTCATAAAAAACCAATAGGTCTGCTTAATGTCAATGGTTTCTTTGATGGTTTACTATATTTCATCAACTACTCTGCTGAAAAGGGTTTTATTTCCGAGAGTGCTAAACGAATCATAGTCGTTGCAACAACTTCAGAAGAACTAATCAAAAAACTCATTGAATTTGTTCCTCAACCAGATGCAGCTCTAGCTAAAATTGTCTGGATGGAAGATTTTACCGTGAGAAAACGAAAAGTGGATTCATTCCTCTCCCTTTGATAACCCATGTCGGACCTCTTATATTTTTACTTTTTGTTGTGTGTAAAAAAAATCGTGCTAAATGATGGCAACTTAAATAGTTTCTTCTTGATCTCTTGACGCGCATTTATTCGCGATTTATGTATTGTTATTTTATTACTGTAATTTTTTTTTTATAAAAACATTGATGGCAGCGTAAGGCGACTCTTCGGACTTTCCTGAAGCGCATCTTAAAAATTATGTTATACTTCCGGGTATATTTTATTTTCTTTTGTTGTTTGCCTCGTAGATTTTTGTTCTCTTGCAGATCCAAAAAGGCGATAGCTCAAGCATCAACTTTCATAACAGAAAGTATTCTGCTTTTCTCTCTTGCTTTTTATTTTATTTTATTTTATTTTATTTTATTTAAACTGAGGGCAGTTTCTTTTTCAAGTTTGGGGGTGGTATGTTTTGATTATTTTGGTGTGTTTAGCTTTGATTATTGTGGTGTGTTTTGATTATTTTTGTTATTTGGCTTTGATTTTTTTTAGCGTATGTATATATATATATATATATAAATATATATATATATATATTGTTATGTGAGATTTCTAGATCTGGCCATAACACCAATAAGTTAACTATATACAAGCTTCTAAAATCGTTTTAACCGGTTAAAAATTTATACATTCTAAAATTTTTGAGCCTTAATCTCTCTTTCCAAGCCTTGTAGTTATCAGTTAAAATCGAGTCATTCGTTACCTTGAGAAAAGAAGAATCAATCGGTTGATGAAAAATAGAACTGAAATTTACTTAATTTGTGGAGTTTTTGATTTTTCATGCTTAACTAATAAATGATTTTCTGCAAAAAATTCTATTCCCTAAAAAAAAAAGAGGTCATTGGTGAAAAGAGCTACACGTTACCAAATAACGATGTGAAAGCTATCACCTAAAAAAATAGAAAATGTATTGGTGAAAAGAGCTACACGTTAGCAAAAAACGGTGTGAAAGCTATCACCTAAAAAAATAGAAATTGTGTTGGTGAAAAGAGCTACACGTTAGCAAATAACGGTGTGAAAGCTATCACCTAAAAAAATGGAAATTGTGTTGGTGAAAAGAGCTATACGTTAGTAAATAACTGTGTGAAAGCTATCACTATAAGGGATGTAGTTTATGAGCAGATTTGAATTAATTAGCAGCTGAATTTCAATACACTCAATTTCGTGAACAATCACAATATTTGATGACACCGATGAAATTTTTCTTCATATTGAGTCGAAATATAAACGAGTGATCGAGAGCAACCATTAAAGGGAGTCGTGTGTATCACGAGTGGGAAAGAAATAATCAACCTTTTTGGGGGAAAACCTTGCATTTTGGAATTACAAAAATAAAACCGTGTTTTAACTTCATAATCATTAGTAGATTTATTTTGAATCTTGATTCATTTCTATCTACTGTATAAAGCTGGTTATTGTGTATTAATGGCATTTTGATCTATTATCCTCTTTATATATATAATTAATTTTTTTAATTTGTGTGTGTATTATTTTTCTTATTTTGTGTCTTATTTCATTTTTTTGGAGTGTGATTAATAAAGAGTCTTGCACGGAACTAACAAGAATTCAAGTTTGGGGGTGTGATAAGTAACGGTTTTATACACTTATCCATGGTTTGTATCGATATATTTCACCCATAATTGAGCTAGCCTACTCGTTTTTGCTTAGAATTAATTAGCTTTTAATAATTTTATTATTTATCAGATGAAGATGTAAATTTAGTCTTAATCGGATTGAATTACTAATTTACTCGGGAAATAACATGTGTATAAAATATTCTCTTAGATGAATTTTTATGTATTCATGTTGTACGGCTTTCCGAGACGAGTTCGACAGTCTTTCCGGATTCAAAATCAGAGCTATATATCAAAAGTTATCATCCGAAGAAGATTTGGGGCAAAAACGCAAAGTCTAGGAAATTCTGGGCTGAAAACGTAACTCACAAAGCAACCAATGTACAAAGAGCCGAAGCAATGTTACGTCCGTAACATATGAAAGTTACGGCCATAAGACCTCAATGTTACGGACGTAACATCTGCAAGTTACGGCCGTAACTCTTGACAGATTATTGATCATTGTCTAATTTTTTATACTTTTGGTTTATTATTGAGGGGATGGCTGGCATTGATCCGATCTAATGTAATAATGCTGGAGTTTTTGTAGCTATTAGATGAATTTAGGTGTATAAATAGACCTCTTAAATCCATCATTATTCATCATTCATCTTATATTTTCTCACTTTGTAATACTTTTTCTTTTTGTGTGAAGAACACACTTGTGTTCTTGAGTGATTTGTGTAAGTTTGGTTTAGCTTATGTTGTTGAGGGAGTTTATTGCTTCTTTCTCCTTTATCTACTAAGGGAGTTAGGATCAATTCTTTCCCTTTTTCAACTATTAATGAACACTAAAGCTTGTAATATGTTGAATAAACCCTTAATGGGCTAAGTTACTTAAGTTGGGATTATAAACAAGGTTAGTCATGTTATTTAAGTTTGTATAAAGATATATTATGAATTACTTATTATTGTGTGTGATTTTCATCGTTTTACCAATCTTTATTTATTTGGCCAATAAATGACGATATTTATGGTCTTCATTTGTTTCGAAAGAAAATATGTTTGATTAGATCAAATGATCTTCACTCTAAGTTGTTCTATGTAACACCCCCAAAACCATCCGGGATATTACAGTGTCGTGGGCCCCGCGCCAGAACCCACCAGGCTGATGACGGTAATATTTTGCAAATACTCAAATATTTTCAAAAGCATAGTTCTCAAATACCGTCATAAAATACCATTTGAAAATACAAGGCGAAGTGCCAATTCTCGACAGTTCAAAATGTACGTTAAGCTACCACTTATACGTACCGATAAAATAGTTAGGAAAAAGGGTTTGACGAAATAACCCAAGTTCACAAAATGCCAAAAGGCCATTTAAAATACACACGAGTTGGTAAAAATACCAAAAAGCCATTTTTAAATATACACACGCACCGGAGATAAACACAATTCAAAATACACATTTACAGCGGAAATGAATAACCAGAAAAGAAATACTCGATACTCCAAAACATGCCACCGCCAGTATCACATCGGGAAGCTCATCCCTTCACGACCGCTACTAGCTCGATCTCCGAGTACCTAAAAATAAAGCCCACGACTGGGTCAGCCACAATACTCAATAATGATACCGATCACATCATCATAAATAATTACATACCAATGTAATAATACTGTAAGAATACTACAAACGTAATCTTACCGTTATAACCTTACCAATTCATAGCAATCCATACTAAATCAATCCTTGACATATTCCACATTTCGTATTCTCAAATGACGAAATGAATTCAACAACAATCATCTCTACTGTATTCCAAAAATACCGATAATTCTCAAAACATCATCATAACTCATAAGTGTGGAAATAATCCAATCTGTGCCAACTCCTGTCCGTCGGATTACACAATCAAATCTCAACATGTATAAACTAATAATACACAACATATCTGTAGATCAACTACCACATGATAATGATAACAAATCCCGAACATCGACGTACATTCTGAATGCTCATACAATCAATAACAATGATCAACCAATACCTCAACCGAGAATATCATCGACATGATAACTCCAATATAACCAACAAAGGATCAACGATAACCGAGAGTACCCTCAACATGGTAAACTCCCAACACGATCAACAAAGATCAACAATAGCCGAGAATACCCTCAACAAGGTACACTCCAAATACGATCAACAAAGGATCAATAATAACCGAGAATACCATCAACCAGGTAAACTCCAAATGATCAACAGTAAAGGATCTCAAATAAATGACAACAACTGTCGAACATACCCCTCGGGCGTATGAACAACCAGTCACAAACCGTCGAACATACCCAACCATAAATGGAGGATGAACGACCAAACAATATGGCCCAAAGATGGACGTCATAGTACGCCCGATCCAGAAATGTGTCCGTGCACAAGCCACCCCGGGTATCGATCAAATACACGTGTGGTCTTGTACCTAATTAGCCTCACGAACTACGTCTCATGTGCACGGTTCAATGTGGAAATATCAACACATAACCATCATGTGCCCGGCTAAAAATCCTACACAATAATCAATCGGCACGCAGATATGACTCCCGATATGTCACGATGCAACATGACAACGAAACTCAAAGAAACACATATCCAATAAGGATCAAAAGACTCACCAAAGTGAACAACAACAGACTGACTATGAAAAGTCGACACGACTAATCAATATCCAAAACATCAATCCTGGGATCATCATCCCCAAATGAATGACCAACACGATATACGATCTCAATACAACAATCCTGGGATCAACATCCCTCAACGAATAACAGATACGAAACTCATTACACGAAACCTCAACATATACAACAACTTAACATACTAATTATCTACATGACTGAACAAATGCTTAGATTACCTCAAAGCCGAGGACCATATCCATCAACATCCCCCAATGAGACGATCAACACCACCATTAATACCAACAATAGTCCTGGAATCAACATCCCTCAACGAACAACCAATATGAATCTCAATATACGAAGCCTCAACATACAACATATACAACAACTCAATATAATAATTATCTCATAACTGAATAATACATAAATTACCTCAAAGCCGAAGACAACATCCTTTCCACGGACAACATCCCTGAACGAATACACAGTTATACAAATAATCTCAAATAAGGTACCATCCATTCAATACCAATAAACCTTTATCCCGATACTTATGTCATCACGATAACTATCCTCGATATTCGATATTCTATATCCTTGACCAAAGATAACTCACGTCTTCCTTGAACACAATTAAATCATATACCTTATGATTTAATACAACCAGCGCACGATATACAAACCATTATCCCGACAACTTACATTTCTAACAACATTGCTATACGAATTATAAATGAAATGAAAACGAAACCATTCATCAAATATTATAAACTGAACAAGTATAAACTTGCCTCGATACCGATACCACGAAGCCGTTACCAAAATCCATTGCCTTCGTCTACGAGCTCCTCAGCCCTGACCCAAAAGCAATCTACGAACTCTTCAACTTCAACCGCAACACAACGGTCATAATCCACGATCAAAACATATCAACCTATTGCAATAACCGATTAACACACATTCGATAAAAATCAATAACCGACATACCCAATAAACAAACTCAACGATTCAACGAAACCTCGATCATATACATTGTTGGTCCCCAAGAATGATGAAGACTATCCTCACTGTACCAACACGAGTCTTTTCTAGCGCGCTTTGTCCTCACTCACGCGCACCTGGGAAACTTCCCAGGGGGTCACCCATCACATAACTACTCCAGGCCAAGCACGCTTAACTTTGGAGTTTCTATGAGATGGCTACTAGAAAAGAAGATGCATCTTGTTGGTATGAGTAGTCCAAATCAATTCATTTAACCACTTTCTAGTGCAGATCTCACAGGTCGAATTGCAAGCCGCGCTGTAATACCCGAGATTTCTGATATGTATTTGGAACTTGTGATATTGTAATTGTTGCATTTTAATCTGAGTATTATTCTCTGTATTTCATAATCCGGTGTTGTTGAGCATATGATTTCATGAATGTGATCTAAATTGTGATTTTGCGCATGTAGCGCACGCTATCGACTGTGAGTAGCGTACGCTAACTTGGATCCATAGCGCACGCTATGTATGAATCTTAGCACGCGCTACACGTAGTCAGCATGATTGAGATAGGGCGGTAGGTGAGATCGGCTGCGGATCTCGGTCGGATTATGTCGGGATGAACCTAGACGGATTTCGGGAAAAAGCCAAGTCAACGCCGTAGCGCACGCTACTGATATGAGGATAGCGCACGCTAAATGCTGAGTACAGTGTAGTCAGTAAGACGTTAGCGCACGCTATAAATATGGACTAGCGCGCGCTAATAACCACTTTCTATAAATAGGACAACATCCTTTTTCGTATTTTCAGCCTTTTCACTTCTCACATCCGAATCCTTGGACTTAGAGAGTCACTCTCTTCATCCTAAACCCTTCATATCATTATCCTAGCTCGAGTTCAAGATTGTAGATCATTGGATATTGGGGTTCAAGCTCTCGGTGTTGGATTTCTGCAAGTTCCTTCGTGTTCTTCACTACTTTAAGGTAGGTGATTCTTCACCAATATTAGTAATATTCTGAAGGACGTTTTGATCATGATTTGGGATTATCTAGTCAGTTAAATTCGTTAGTAGTCGAACATCATGTGTTAGAAGGATATTTTTGACGTTTCGGTACTTATTCATCGTATAATCTATTGAACCTTTTTAGTGTATGGACTCCTAAGCATATTCATGTATCTTCAAAACCGATTATGACCAGTATATAGTGATTACCAAGTTCTTATGTCTTCACATAAAGGAATCATACGTTTTGGGACATGAAATGAATTGGACTTAGGATATTTTCTTGAAGATCAAAGATGAATTATGGTGTTGTGATGATTATACGTATCCTTGTATCTCATAGTCATTTAATACGTAAAGATCTTTCACAAACCGTATGAGTATGTTATGCACGGATATGGCATGCATTAACACTGAAGATTTCATGAGTTTCATCACCTTTAGCTCAAGTTTTCTGCCCAGTAGTAAACTGCCATGCATAGTTAGCGCACGCTGAGATAGGCATATTAACGTGCGCTATTGGGAATTAGTAACGTGTGCTACGTTTGGTACGTAACGTACGTTATGTCATCAGGCAGGACAGTCGGCTGATCAGAGAGGACTGTCAGTACACAGCTAGCGTATGCTAGACTTGGTCATTTGCATATGTTAACGGGCAGGCTTAGCGCACGTTACGTAGAGTACGTAGCGCACGCTAAGTAGTTCATGCAGAATTCATTTTTTTAGAGCTTTAGGCCGTAAACCGGATTGTTAGACATTCGTACGGCATGAGATGAATTCTTTATTATTTCTTAGGTCCGAGCCTTGCATAGGGGACGATCAAGGGGCGGTGACATACGTACGCGTGTCATTTGTTGGAGTATTTCATTCTTGCCATTTTCGAGGCAAGTATCATATGTTGAGTTTGGTTTATATTGGAACTTTGATCATGCATATGGTTTTGTTCATATTGTCGAGTATGAGATTGATTTCTTTGATTTCTTGTGGTATTCGTGGTTAATTGTTCGTATGAATGGACATATTGAAATGCATATATGTATGCACGATTGCATGGTTTATATTGTAAAATGATCCGAAGGGGGTCATGAGGATCTATGCTGAGGGCGCTGGATCGAATGTCCACCATGCGTTGGTCCGACGGGATCATCATGGGGATCTATGCTGAGAAGCTGGATCGCTTGGATGGGTTTTCCACCATGCGTTGGTCCGACGGGATCATCATGAGGATCTATACCAAGGGTCTTGGATCACCTGGATTACCTGTATTGTGTTGATGGAATCGTGAGGATTCACATCGTTGGATTAGACGGAAGTCCGTTTTGCATGTTTTATGATGCCGATGATTTATGTATTATGATACTTGTACTAGCATTGTTTTGCTAACCCCTTCGGGGTGGACATTGTTTTGATGTTCGGGTAGCCGAGGAGCGGGAAGCAACCACGATGCAAACGGAGACGATGAAATGGCTCAGTGATATGGTTGATGTTTATTGTTATTGTGATTTGTCTTCTTGGTTCACTTTAATACTCGAGTACGTATGTTTTAATAATGTCATTTTCGATATGGTTGTATAAGTTAACTCATTGGATCAGTTGAACCAGTTCTGTATTTTGAACTTCAGTTGTACGGTTGGATTATATTTACATTTCTTTTAATTAGCCTTATAAATCCTTACGTAAAGGGTTTATGGCGCTGTAATTACTTCGAATATCTCGGGGTGTTACAGAATATGGTATCGGAGCTAAGATTCATGGATATCTTGGCAGTCGGGTTAGTTGGGTCTGTTTACGTTATTTGATTATGGGTCGTTTGTAACATCACTGCTTAGCCAGTATCGTCGTGTGGACCGTGGTTGTAAGTTTCCTAATCTCAAATACTACTGTTTTATTTAATTCATGTTTTGTGAACATTGATGGACTTTCTTTTAGAAAATTTGCCATGGATATTGAGTATTTGTGATTACAGTATGTTGAGAGGAGGTCGTGGACGCGGACGTGGTCGTGGATGCGGACGTGGAAATATGAGACAGGAGGATTCGGCGTCTACCCCGGAGATATCTGCTAGTCGAACCGATTCCCATTCTGGAGGACAGCAGGGATCAACAAATAATAATACAGATCCTAACGTGCCGGGAGTGCTTCAGCAGGTGGTTGCCCAGATAAACCAGTTTGCTCAGGTTGTTGATTGCATGCAGACGGCGATGGGACAGCAGCATAACGAGGAAAATCGGGGGGACAAATGGCTTACTGAGGTGGTCAAATTGCATCCTCCGAAATTTGACGGTTCTGCTGAGACGCTTTCTTGGGATCACTGGATGAAGGAGTTAGAGAAGATTTTTGCGGGGATTAACTGTCCCAACGACAGAAAGGTTCCGGTCGCCTAGTATCTTCTGACAGGGGAGGCTTTCGACTGGTGGGAGGCCATTCGACCCGAGGAGCATAATGTTGACTAGACGGAGTTCAAATTAATGATGGAAGCGCAGTATTGCCCTCGCCCAGTTAGAGAGGCACGAGTCCGGGAGTTTTTCTCACCACAAAATTCAGAGGCATCTGTGAGCGACGTGATTAAGACTTTTAATCACCAGCTGACTTATGTGCGCCACTTGGTCAGAACCGAGGCGGAGAGGATTTTCCATTTCGACATGCGGATGAAGCCGGAAATTCAGCAGTATATGTCCAGATTTGAATGTAGCACCTTGAGACAGTATCAGGACAAAGCACTGGCCTATGATATGAAAGAGGCGGCAGTAGAAAAGTCAACAGAAGCAAAGAAACAGAAGGTGTCTGGAAACTTCACGGAGAATAAGAGTAGTGGGCCTCGCAGGGGCCAGTCCTCTTTTCATTCATCCAGGAGGCCCCCGCATCCTTCTCGAGATGGAAAGAAGTTCCGGGCAGCACCAACCGTTTCAGATGCACGGAAGAAATGTTATAACTGTGGCAAAGCGGGGCATGTTCGACGTGACTATTTCGCGCCTGCTGTGACCTGCTTCGAGTGTGGACAGTAAGGGCATCGCGCAACATTTTGTGAAAATGCGACTCGATCTTTTGGTACTCGCACTCCTGTACCGGTTCCGAAGGACACTAGTGTAAACCAGACGCAGCAAAGCGGTTTCCAGCAGCAGAATGTTGGGAAAAGAGAGGCATCCAGCGCTGGGTTTGTTCCTTCGCGTATTTACGAGATGAAGAAGTCAGACGATCAGAACACGGCTGTTGCATCAGGTACAATTCAGATCCTTTTGCAACCAGTTAGTGTCTTATTCGATTCAGGAGCTATGCATTCTTTTATATCTTTGAACTGTGTTAATCGTTTGAAAATCTCGTGCTTGTATGATTGTGAACCTTATGTTGTGGGATTACCGAGCGGAGAGAAAATTGTTGGAATCCTAGAAGCTAGAGATTTTCCAGTGACTATAGGAGGGAGAGATTGGCCATCAAATCTTATTGTAGTTGACATACATGGTGACGACTTAATTCTCGGAGACAATTGGCTCAACCGTTATGGAGCTATTCTGAATTACCAAAAGAGAGTCATTTCTATCATTGATGATGACGGATCTGAACACTTATTCAGAGGATGGAGATCGGGAAGCTCGGGAAAATTGATCAAAGCAATGAAAGCTGTGAAATTACTGAAGCAGGGATGTCATGGACTTTGGTGCTATGCCATGAGGAAAGAGGAAGGAGTAGAGCTCTCATCTATTTCAGTTGTGAATGAGTTATCATATGTATTTCCTGACGAACTACCTGGGTTACCTCCGCAGAGAGAAGTGGAGTTCACTATCGAATTAGACCCTGGAGCCGCTCCTATTTCTAGAGCGCCATACCGCATGGCGCCAACCGAGATATATGAACTAAAGAAGTAACTGGAGGATTATTACAAAAGGGTTATATTCAACCTAGCATTTCTCCTTGGGGAGCGCCCGTTCTCTTTGTTCGGAAGAAAGACGGATCCCTCCGATTATGTATTGATTACAGGGAGCTCAACAAAGTGACGATCAAGAATAAGTATCCTATACCTCAGATCGACGACTTGTTTGATCAACTGCAAGGGGCAAGGGTATTCTTGAAGATTGACTTGCGATCAGGATACCATCAGTTGAGAATTAAGGAATCGGATATACCGAAATCTGCTTTCAGATCCCGGTACGGGCATTATAAATTTGTAGTGATGCCATTTGGACTTACCAATGCTCCTGCGGTATTTATGCAATTGATGAATCGGGTATTCTTGTAATACTTGGATAAATTCGTGGTCGTCTTCATCGATGACATCTTGATCTATTCGAAAGACATAGAGGAGCACGCTGAGCATTTGCGTGTGGTTTTGAGCATCTTGAGGAAGGAACAGCTGTATGCAAAGCTTTCCAAATGCGAGTTCTGGCTTAGGGAAGTAACCTTCCTTGGGCATGTGATATCAGCTGACGGAGTTCAGGTGGACCCGAAGAAAGTCGAAGCAATCTTGGAATGGGAAGCTCCTAGTAACGTGAAAGAAGTCCGAAGCTTCTTAGGACTTGCTGGTTATTATCGCCGTTTTGTAGAGGGATTTTCCAAAATTGCTCGTCCACTCACTCAGCTGTTACAGAAAACTCAAAAGTTCACGTGGGATGAGAAATGCCAGGCTGGTTTTGATGAACTTAAGGAGAGACTGACTACAGCACCTATATTAGCATTACCAGATGAAACTGATGGATTCATGGTATACAACGACGCTTCAAATCAGGGTCTGGTATGTGTGTTGATGCAAAAGGATAAGGTGATTGCCTATGCTTCTCGGCAGTTGAAACTGTACGAGGTTAATTACCCGACTCATGATCTAGAGTTAGCAGCTGTGGTCTTTGCCTTGAAAATTTGGCGACATTATTTATACGGCACTCATTGTCAGATATTTACAGATCATAAGAGCCTCAAGTACATTTTCAGTCAGAAAGAATTAAACATGAGGCAGAGAAGGTGGCTGGAATTGATCAAAGATTACGACTTGGAAATCCTCTATCATCCAGGTAAAGCAAACGTAGTGGCTGACGCACTGAGCCGTAAACCCATTTTTCTTCGAGTGTTGGAAGCACTTACGTCCCAAACCAGCATTCAACGAGAACTGGTCCGTGAAGGGATTGAAGTATGGGCACCAGAAATCCAAGGGCAGCTATATGTGATGGAACTGGCTTCGTCCCTAGTCGAGGAAATCAAATCTAAGCAGTTGAACGATTCTCTAATCCTTCGGTTATGTGACGAAGTAAAGAAAGGAAAGGACCCATGATTCGTGATACAAGATGATAGAGTTCTGAGATTTCAGAGTCGACTTTGCATTCCCGATGCTGATGATTTGAGACGGACAATTCTGAAGGAAGCTCACAGCACGCCTTATTCTATTCACCTGGGAAGCAGTAAGATGTATAAGGATCTTAAGCAAAACTTCTGGTGGGGGAATATGAATAAAGACGTAGCAGAATACGTTTCAAAGTGTTTCACTTGTCAGCAGGTTAAGATTGAACATCAGCGACCTGCTGGAATGTTAAAGCCGCTTCCGATCCCTGAATGGAAGTGGGAGGATATTTCAATGGATTTCATCACTAGTATGCCAAGGACCAAGACGGGAATGAACATGATTTGGGTTGTAGTTGATCGACTAACCAAGTCGGCTCATTTCCTAGGAATTAAAGATACTTGGGGACCCGAGAGATTAGCGCGACTATTTATTGCAGAGATAGTCAGATTACATGGGACACCGAAGACCATTATTTCAGATCGAGATGGTCGTTCTGGAAGGCAGTTCACAGGGCTTTGGGGACTGAGCTCAACTTTAGCACGGCTTATCATCCTCAGACGGATGGTCAGTCCGAAAGGACTATACAAACAGTAGAAGACATGCTTAGAGCTTGTGCTTTGGATTGGTCAACTGATTGGGAAGTTCATTTGCCATTGATTGAATTCACCTACAATAATAGTTGACATGCTTCTATTAAGATGGCACCATTTGAAGCTTTGTACGGGAGAAGATGTCGATCACCCCTGTGCTGGGATGATTCTTCGGACTTGATCGGGACGGAACCGGAATTGATAGTTCAGACTCAAGAGAAGATAGCTTTGATTCGGGAAAGACTGTTGACTGCCCAGAGTCGACAGAAGTCTTATGCAGATGTGCGTCGTCGCCCTCTAGAGTTCGACATTGGGAACCACGTACTACTGAAGGTGTCTCCTACACGAAAAATTTTCCGTTTTGGGAGGAAAGGTAAGCTAAGTCCGAGATATATCGGGCCATTTGAGATCGTCGAGAGAGTTGGGGATTTAGCGTATAGGTTGGCCTTACTGCCATCGCTGAGTCACGTTCACAATGTATTTCACGTATCCCAATTACGGAAGTATGTACCAGATCCCAGCCATATCATTAAGTTCGATGAGATCGAGATAGCTAATGATGGCACTTTCGAAGAAAGACCAATCAAGATACTTGAGAGTCGAATCAAACAATTGAGGAACAAACCAATACACTTGATTAAAGTACAATGGTCACGACATGGGGCTGAAGAGGCCACTTGGGAAACGGAGGACAGTATGAAGACTAGATATCCAGAGTTGTTTTCATTTTAAGTTTCGGGACGAAACTTCTTTTTAGGGAGGAAGGATGTAATACTCGAGATTTCTTATATGTATTTGGAACTTGTGATATTGTAATTGTTGTATTTTAATCTGAGTATTATTCTCTGTATTTCATAATCCGGTGTTGTTGAGCGTATGATTTCATGAATGTGATCTAAATTGTGATTCTGCGCATGTAGCGCACGCTATCGACTGTGAGTAGCGTACGCTAACTTGGATCCATAGCGCACGCTATGTATGAATCTTAGCGCGCGCTACACGTAGTCAGCATGATTGAGACACGGCGGTAGGTGAGATCGGCTGCGGATCTCAGTCGGATTATGTCGGGATGAACCTGGACGGCTTTCGGGAAAAAGCCAAGTCAACGCGGTAGCGCACGCTACTGATATGAGGATAGCGCACGCTAAATGCTGAGTACAGTGTAGTCAGTAAGCCGTTAGCGCACGCTATGAATATGGACTAGCGCGCGCTAATAACCACTTTCTATAAATAGGACATCATCCTTTTTCATATTTTCAGCCTTTTCACTTCCCACATCCGAATCCTTGGACTTAGAGAGTCACTCTCTTCATCCTAAACCCTTCATATCATTATCCTAGCTCGAGTTGAAGATTGTAGATCATTGGATATTGGGGTTCAAGCTCTCGGTGTTGGATTTCTGCAAGTTCCTTCGTGTTCTTCACTACTTTGAGGTAGGTGATTCTTCACAAATATTAGTAATATTCTAAAGGACGTTTTGATCATGATTTGGGATTATCTAGTCAGTTAAATTCGTTAGTAGTCGAACATCATGTGTTAGAAGGATATTTTTGACGTTTCGGTACTTATTCATCATATAATCTATTGAACCTTTTTAGTGTATGGACTCCTAAGCATATTCATGTATCTTCAAAACCGATTATGACCAGTATATAGAGATTACCAAGTTCTTATGTCTTCACATAAAGGAATCATACGTTTTGGGACATGAAATGGATTGGACTTAGGATATTTTCTTGAAGATCAAAGATGAATTATGGTGTTGTGATGATTATACGTATCCTTGTATCTCATAGTCATTTAATAAGTAAAGATCTTTCACAAACCGTATGAGTATGTTATGCATGGAGATGGCATGCATTAACACTGAAGATTTCATGAGTTTCATCACCTTTAGCTCAAGTTTTCTGCCCAGTAGTAAACTGCCATGCATAGTTAGCGCATGCTAAGATAGGCATATTAACGTGCGCTATCGGGAATGAGTAACGTGCGCTACGTTTGGTACGTAACGTACGTTATGTCATCGGCGGGGCGATCGGTGATCGAGAGAGGAATTTGTCGATTACGGCTAGCGTACGCTAGACTTGGTCATTTGCGTACGTTAACGGGCAGGCTTAGCGCACGTTACGTAGAGTACGTAGCGCACGCTAATTAGTTCAGGCAGAATTCATTTTTTTAGAGCTTTAGGCCGTAAACCGGATTGTTAGACATTCGTACGGCATGAGATAAATTCTTTATTATTTCTCAGGTCCGAGCCTTGCATAGGGGACGATCGAGGGGCGGTGACATACGGACGCATGTCATTTGTTGGAGTATTTCTTGCCATTTTCGAGGCAAGTATCATATGTTGAGTTTGGTTTATATTGGAACTTTGATCATGCATATGGTTTTGTTCATATTGTCGAGTATGAGATTGATTTCTTTGATTTCTTGTGGTATTCGTGGTTAATTGTTTTTATGAATGGACATATTGAAATGCATATATGTATGCACGATTGCATGGTTTATATTGTAAAATGATCCGAAGGGGGTCATGAGGATCTATGCTGAGGGCGCTGGATCGAATGTCCACCATCCGTTGGTCCGACGAGATCATCATGGGGATCTATGCTGAGGGCGCTGGATCGCTAGACGGGTTTTCCACCATGTGTTGGTCCGACGAGATCATCATGGGGATCTATACCAAGGGCGTTGGATCGCTGGATTACCCTGTATTGTGTTGATGGAATCGTGAGGATTCACATCGTTGGATTCCGATGACGGAAGTCCGTTTTGCATGTTTTATGATGCACTGATGATTTATGTATTATGATACTTGTACTAGCATTGTTTTGCTAACCCCTTCGGGGGTGGACATTGTTTTGATGTTCAGGTAGCCGAGGAGCGGGGAAGCAACCACAGTACCGACAGGACGATGAAATGGCTCAGTGATGTGGTTGATGTTTATTGTTATTGTGATTTGTCTTCTTGGTTCACTTTAGTACTCGAGTACGTATGTTTTAATAATGTCATTTTCTATATGGTTGTATAAGTTAACTCATTGGATCAGTTGAACCAGTTCTGTATTTTGAACTTCAGTTGTACGGTTGGATTATATTTACATTTCTTTTAATTAGCCTTGTAAATCCTTACTTAAAGGGTTTACGGCGCTGTAATTACTCCGAATATCTCGGGGTGTTACACGCGCCTCACGCATTTTTAAGCCCATGCAGGCAGGATGCTGGACCGAATTCCAACAATCCCCCTCCCAGTACCTGCCAGCACCTTAGCCGCATAGTCTGGAAACCTCCGCGAACTAGATTTGATCACGCAGACCTCTAACGGCTAGATTTATTCACACAGTCCTCCAACACTTGACATCAGTATCTATTCTAGCTCCGTTTACTTCTGTTGCGCCAGTATCTCAGTTCCAGCATACTAGATTTGATCACATAGCCCTCCAGCACCTGACAACCTCCACAGCGCCAACATCTTAGTTTCGGCCAACTGGCAACATTTTGCTGCATGCCCGCCTCTTAGTTCCAACACTTTGGCATCCTCCACTGTAGTAGGATACTTCGAGGGAATCCGCACCCGTGACCTGCTCCGATACCAATTGTTGGTCCCCAAGAATGATGAAGACTATCCTCAATGTACCAACACGAGTCTTTTCCAGCGCGCTTTGTCCTCACTCACGCGCACCTGGGAAACTTCTCAGGGGGTCACCCATCACATAACTACTCCAGGCCAAGCACGCTTAACTTTGGAGTTTCTATGAGATGGCTACCAGAAAAGAAGATGCATCTTGTTGGTATGAGTAGTCCAAATCAATTCATTTAACCACTTTCTAGTGCAGATCTCACAGGTCGAATTGCAAGCCGCGCCTCGCGCATTTTTAAGCCCATGCAGACAGGATGCTGGACCGAATTCCAACATACATAAAACCAAATATTCCAACTCAACAAATACGAACTCATATCCACAATACAAGCCGTAACTCGATGATCACAAATAACAATCAATAACCGATCAACAAACACAACGGTTCTACAATATCCCGATTAAACACATATCCAAACAACCCGAACCAATCAAACACGAATTCAAAACCACAATACGATTCCACAATCCGAAGATCATATCAATAATAAATTTAAACCAACAAGGGTCTAACATTACCGATTCCAAATTCAATCTTAAATACGGATACAAGTTTCGTCCTTGTAAATTCATAATATAAACCAATTACCGATTATCATCATCAATCCGGACGATCCGATTAATTCAACTTTATAGATAACCATATTCCAAAGGTTTCAAATAATTCCATTATCCGAATTGAACACTTGTTCAATACCTATGAATTCTCAAACTCAAAAGTGAATCATAATCTTATCAAATCCGAAATCATATTCGTATTCCTATACGAATATTGTATCAAAACACATAACTTAGTTCTAGATATGAATATTCCATATTCATATCCAAAACACCAACATCACTTAAACATATTCATCAATTCATATAATCCAAGAGTTCCTTAAGAACACAACTTATTCCGACATCACATTCAAAATCCTCAAACGACATAATCCGATGTGTTCTAACACCTAAACAATTCTTATTCACAATTCAAGGTGTATATAATCATGTTCTTCAACATATATACTTCTCATAACATCATGAATCGCAACAAACCACCAAGAACATCGAGAACACTATGATTCCATAATCATAACAACATAATCGAATCATTTGATCACCAATTCATTATCTTCCTTTAACAAAATTCCCATAATTACCAAGAATCATCACAACAATATCATTTCAATCATCATTCATACGAAAACGTGTAGGATTTTCCAAGTTATACTCATTGAGACATTTCATCGAACACTTTGAAGGCATAGTCCAATTCAATCGATTATTCAAAGAAATACTCGAATTCGCTCCACAAAACTTCAAGAGTATTGAATGATTACGAGTTTACAATCAAGTTCAATCAACAATCTGAATCAAAACGAACCAAATCGGCTAAAAAACCAAGAAACCTCAAGAACATCCAAAAACCAAAAGTTTAGGTGTTCTTACCTTCGATTCGGGTGGAAGATGATGTTAATCCATGATTCCAACTTCCAAAACATGTTGTTCTATGTTGATCTTACACAAATCCATCCACTTTTGCTGAAGGAATTGCGAAAAAACGAAGAAAAAAAAATGCCCAAGATGACTCGGTCCAGGCCTTATATAGGCCGAGTCCTGTCGGCACGTTACGGCCGTAACCGGCCATGGCTTACGTACGTAACCGTCCATGGCCTGCTCACTGCCCATTTCTGTCGGAACCATTACGGCCGTAACCGGCCCCTGCCTTACGTACGTAACGGGCCCTTACGGCCGTTACCGGCCACGTCCTTACGGGCGTAATCGGCCAGGCCTGACGCCCAGCGAGTCACTGTCGACAGTGATCGGCCATCCCAACGAGTCACGGCCGGCCATGCTCGGCCATCCAGGTCATCTCGGCCACAACTCGGCCAGCCGCCCCGTAACGTACGTAACACTTATTCCGTTGCGTACGTAATACGTACGTTGACTTGCTACAGTATAATACTCGTATTACGTACGTAATACACCCTGTATAACGTACGTAACTCCATCCGTTGACTCACCTGTCGACATCTGCGCCGAAAACTGCCGACACCGGGCCCCACAATCCGATCACAAGTCTGATTCCTCTTGTTACGTACGTTATGTACACTATATAACGTACGCAAGCTAACACATTTTACGTACGTAAGCTCCAAGGCTTAACGTACGTAATGGCTTTTATACTTAGCCAAAAATCCAACTGTTCCTGTCCGACGTCTCGACGTACAAAATACAAACATACGGCATACTAAATACACATACTGAATCCAAAAATATTCTCATACGGTATACCTGATATCCAAATCAATTCAACCTGATACAACATATCCTGAATATATATGTCAATAAAAAAGGATAATCACACCAGTATAACTGTCTCGGTTCTCAATTTATTTTATCCATACTGTATAGATACCAAACTATACAGTATATCTCAGATAAAATAACGCGAAAAATTTATACTAAAAATCCGGGTATTACATACTACCCCCCTTAAAATAAGTTTCGTCCTCGAAACTTGCAACCCGTCACCAACAACAGATAAATCCAAAATTTCTAACTCATCACAAAAAAAAACAATCAAGCGTCGCCACAAGCGAAATAACCAAACCAATATACTTACAGGTGCGTGAAGCCGATGACCTCCCGTGATACTAGCACACGACTCCCATACGAAGTCTCAACACAACCAACACACACCAATATCACAAATAGCAATTTGAAAAGAATCTCGAAAATTTTGGAACCTCCAAAAATCGATTCGACTCAAAATTCAGAAAAACTCATTTTCAAAAATCACGCTACTACCGTACCAGTAGAGCCACATAACACACACGCCTGGGTTTCACAAAACCCAAGTTCCGATACCATCTTCTGTAACATCCCCAAAACCATCCGGGATATTACAGCGCCGTGGGCCCCGCGCCGGAACCCACCACGCTAAAAACCATTTCAAAAACGTTTCAAAAACGCCAAAAGGCTGATGACGGTAATATTTTGCAAATACTCAAATATTTTCAAAAGCATAGTTCTCAAATACCGTCATAAAATACCATTTGAAAATACAAGGCGATGTGCCAATTCTCGACAGTTCAAAATGTACGTTAAGCTACCACTTATACGTACCGATAAAATAGTTAGGAAAAAGGGTTTGATGAAATAACCCAAGTTCACAAAATGCCAAAAGGCCATTTAAAATACACACACGTTGGTAAAAATACCAAAAAGCCATTTTGAAATATACACACGCAGCGGAGATAAACACAATTCAAAATACACATTTGCAGCGGAAATGAATAACCAGAAAAGAAATACTCGATACTCCAAAACATGCCACCGCCAGTATCACATCGGGAAGCTCATCCCTTCACGACCGCTACTAGCTCGATCTCCGAGTACCTGAAAATAAAGCCCACGGCTGGGTCAGCCACAATACTCAATAATGATACCGATCACATCATCATAAATAATTACATACCAATGTAATAATACTGTAAGAATACTACAAACGTAATCTTACCGTTATAACCTTACCAATTCATAGCAATACATACTAAATCAATCCTTGACATATTCCACATTTCGTATTCTCAAATGATGAAATGAATTCAACAACAATCATCTCTACTGTATTCCAAAAATACCGATAATCCTCAAAACATCATCATAACTCATAAGTGTGGAAATAATCCAATCTGTGCCAACTCCTGTCCGTCGGATTACACAATCAAATCTCAACATGTATAAACCAATAATACACACCATATCTGTAGATCAACTACCACATGATAATGATAACAAATCCCGAACATCGACGTATAGTCCGAATGCTCATACAATCAATAACAATGATCAACCAATACCTCAACCGAGAATATCATCGACATGATAACTCCAATATAACCAACAAAGGATCAACGATAACCGAGAATACCCTCAACATGATAAACTCCCAACACGATCAACAAAGATCAACAATAACCGAGAATACCCTCAACAAGGTAGACTCCAAATATGATCAACTAAGGATTAATAATAACCAAGAATACCATCAACCAGGTAAATTCCAAATGATCAACAGTAAAGGATCTCAAAGAAATGACACCAACTGTCGAACATACCCCTCAGGCGTATGAACAACCAGTCACAAACCGTCGAACATACCCAACCATAAATGGAGGATGAACGACCAAACAATATGGCTCAAAGATGGACGTCATAGTACGCCCGATCCGGAAATGTGTGTTACACCCCCAATCCACTCAGGGATATTACACGCCGTAGACCCTCTCCTCGAGGATCTACCAGGGTGATAACTAAAATCAAACATCTAAACATCGCCTTTAAGGCTAAAATGACTCAGTAGACCAATTTGGTCTTTCAATAATAACATTCAACTCAATTCCAACATATACCCACGCAGGGGTCAAAATATAATAAACTCCCGTACAACGGGGAAAAGATACTGCAGCGGAAAAGAAAATACAACTAGACCAATACGACATCAACAGATCCTCGTGTGATTAGTATCGTTCATCTTTCATCATCCTTCGTGTTGACCCTGTGTTATGCTCCCAATCCTGAATGCAAAAACAGACATCCACCCCCCGAATACTCGGGGGTTAGCAAAACTCTACTGTTTTGCTAGTGCAAGAACAAAGTGCAAATACGAGCCATACAATACAAGTTCCAAGAATAATAATAACCAGGAATCCTCAAAGATCCAAACGTAACGAAAAGCACTTCCCGAGGCAAGAGTTTGGTAAAACATTCTAAAACCGAAAGGTCACAAATCAAGGAAAACAATTTATAAAACAGTTTAAAATGCCATCGAGAGTTTTAATAGAAAACAATTTAGGATTATCGAATCCTTAACTTGCCAAAAATCAATTAGGGTCACAGCCCAAATGTTTTGTTTTCGCAAATAGAAAACCGACAACAATACACAGGGTTAAAACCCACGTCACGCGTCCTCGACGGACATAAAATCAATACCAACTATTGAAGTTTTTACTCGTGAATCCAGGTCGAAGCCATTGGAATTCCCTCTGTGATCCCGTCGGACCCTCCCGAGGTGAGCAAAATACATTCACACAACACACACAGCAACTCGTGAAGTCTTTACTCGTGAATCTAGGTCGAAGCCATTGGAATTCCCTCTGTGATCCCGTCGGACCCTCCCGATGTGAGCAAAATACATTCGCACAACACACACAGCAACTCGTGAAGTCTTTACTCGTGAATCCAGGACAAAGCCATTGGAATTCCCTCCGTCATCCCGTCGGACCCCCCGAGGTGAGTAAAATACATTCACCACTCGTGAATCCAGGTCGAAGCCATTGGAATTACCTCCGTGATCCCATCGGACCCCCCGAGGTGAGCGAAGCAAATCATGCGCAAATAACATATCACACCAAGGATGTCCAAACAATTCAACCAGAGGCATCAAACACTTAGCAAAATATTTTGAAAACTCATTTCAAACAAACAAACAAACACACCAAGACGATCACCAATCATCATATCCACAAAACAAGAATAGTATGGACAGGGTACTTGCCTCGAATAAGAACAACGCGGAGAATCGACCGAAGTAGGTTGGCACGAACCGACTACGAACCCACCGACTACATCGAACGCCAACTCGTGATAATAAACTACGAAGGATAATAACAACAATGAAAATGAATTCCATAGCACGACTTAAAGACGTTGAATTCAAAGAACGAATGACGAAAGTTCAAGTGTTTCTCCCAAAACGGCCAAGAACACGATTCATCCTGACAAAACACGAAAACGGAATTCCAAGTCGAAATATGGATATACAATCCATAGAATATGTTTAACAACATCATTTAATCACAATCGATCCATCAAAAACGGATGGAAAACGAGATCGAGAACAAACCCCCCAAAAAGTCGAATCAAATGAAATCAAGAAATATAATTCGATTCGACGAAGAACAATGGATTAAATGATGTTAAACACAAGAATCCTACCAAGATTAATCATACCCAACATGAATTAATCAACAATACGGAACGAATCGGACAAAAACGCAAAAACCCCAAAATTTCTCAAAATAGGGTTCTAGGAAATCTCACCTTGATTCGCTGGATCGAAGGATGTTATAGGATGATTGATCAATGATATAACCTCAAGAACTTCATGGATTTGTTGTTAAACAACATGGCTTTGCCACCTCCGAATCACCAACCACGGATAGAAAAGGAAGGAAGTGAAAAATGAATGAAAATGTGACTGCTCTGTCACATTTATACTGGGCCGGAACTAGCGTGCGCTAGCCTTCCCGGAGTAGCGTGCGCTATCGGCCAGTATCGGCCCAGTACCCTCGGCCAGGGCCCACACGACCCGGCACCACCGACCAATCCTGCCGACCATGACCTGTCCGCCCGACTCCCGCTAGCGTGCGCTACGGCCGGAAGCCTGCGCGCGCTAGCCGACCTGTCCAGTAACCTATGGACTAAATAGCTCGCCTAGGTAACGTACGCTAGTCGGCCGACAGCATGCGCTACCCCTGCCGGTTAGCGTGCGCTACGACCGACAGTAGCGTGCGCTACCTGCCGATCCTAACCGAGTCCAGAACCTCAGAACCCCATTGCCCAGACCCGATAGCGTACGCTGGGCCGCTCGACAGCGTGCGCTACACCTGCCGGTTAGCGCGCGCAGCCTTACGGCCGTAGCGTACGCTACGCCGGTTCCTTCCGCATCAGCCCGGCCAGTGCCCGCAACCGTCTGGCCAGGACCCGCCACTGTCCGGCCAACTGCTCAGCCGACATGGCCCGACGACTCGATTTCCGAAAACGTACGGAACGAACACAACGAAAAGCTCGCGGACAACATCAATGACCCGAAATGAAAACATAATGCAATAATTAATCATACGCGACCAAGAGAAGGGTCGAGAAAACAAATACAGATACGGATACCCATAACTTTGGGTAAATTACAAAATGGCCCAAAACGCCCAAAAATCACGATACGTGATCGAATAACCAAACCGAAGTTCACAACACGTATAACAAAGTTAAACGAACTTACGGGAAACTCGAAACAGCAGTTTCGACCGAGATTCGCAAGAATCGAACTCAAGTGCGGAAAAGTCGCTAAAAAAGCACGGAACTCAACAAAACGACACCGAAACGAACTCGGATGTCAAAAAGTGTAGAATTAATCATTCTCAGAATAATGAAAAGGTCATGAGCGAGTCATCAAAACGGACTTCCGCCGAAAAAAAAGAAATTATCGGAAATCAAAATTACGGGTTTTACATTCTACCCTCCTTAAAAGAAGTTTCGTCCCGAAACTTAAAATAAGTAGGTAGAAGCAATATCCCCTGCCAGGAAAACTCGACGAGATACACAAAAACCGAAAACTCGCGCCCGACGGCGAAACGCTGCAAGAAACACAAAGAGACATATGGCGTGAAAATACGCTCCACGGCGACTAACACAACGCCACCGATAGAGACATAACAAAATAAACAAGTGACAAGCGTCATCAAACAGACAATACAATCGATTCGATTATCCGAACAATCACAAAACACAACGAACGAAAATCAATACGATTGACCAACCCAACGGTTCATCAATCAAAACGCGAGCCAAACGCTGAGCAATTACGGAATTCCTCCGCCCAAGGGTTGGAAGATCTAAACGAGACTAATTTTCCGAAGGAGTCTGAATGCTCAACAATCACGAGACGAGATCAACAAAAACCGAACAATCAAACGATCGAACCACAATGGTCGAGACAACAAAAGGCGAACATTCATGTTCGAATCACGAAGAATAATAAAATTCAAACAACTCCAAGGTTCACAAGAATCGAACCGAACTCGGAAAAGTCACAGTGATAACCAGATCGACTCAAAACAAGATCACAACTCGTCCGAACGACGAAACCGAAATACAGAACAAGTTCAGAAAGTATCGACGAACATGAGCGAGTCGATAGAATTGAGAAAGAGAAAATGCAGATGTCAAAAACAATACGGGTATTACATTCGACCTCTTATAAAAGAAAGGTTGTCCCCGCAACTCACAACAACTGAAGCAAGGTAACAACACAAAAAGCAGCCGACAGAAACATCTCTCATGGGCTACTCAGAGCCGATATCTGTACTGAAGTTCGTGCCCCGAAAGACTCGGGACCCAACTCACAAAACTGGATCCTGTGCCTCTCAGGTCCGCACTTGAAATGCGTTACTGACGAGAAGGACAATTGGTACGTGTGTGCCCCCGGCACACCAAGGTTGAAACACCTCGGCTCGGCATACTGAATATACAAATGCTAGATACAATGGGGAATAACGTCGCAAGACAACATAGCAGAGATGCCAACTTAGCACAACAGAAAATCATAACACATACCATATACAACGATTACTATTGTAAAGTAATTCACATACAAACATTATAGCAACGACGGTATCGTTCGGCGACCTCAACGGCCCAACGATAACCAGCACATAATTACAAACATCATGAAACAATCACAGATGTACACAATCACATAAACCCAAGCTCTAACTGTAACACCCCCAAGATATTCGAATAACACAATCACAACCACTCCTAAACGATTACGGAAATGGAATACACCCGAAAAACCGCCTACAATTCATGTATATTTGTATAAAAATAACAACGAGGGCGGACCACAACCAAACCCTCCTGATTTCGCAAAATTATGAAAATATACCATGAATCCGTAGGAAAACTAATGATATCAAAAAGATTAATCATATTCATCATGAATCCACCAACAAAACGGAATGAATCGGACGAAAATCCCAAAACCCCCAATTTATACAAAAGTAGGGTTCTAAGAGATTTTACCTTGGATTAGGATGAAAGATTCGTGTTGATGTTGCTATAATACACCAAGAACTCAAGAAAGATGTTGGATGAGGTGATTGGAGGAAGAAATTGCCAAGAAAATCGCCCGGAATCGCCATAGCCACGGAAAGGAGGAAGAAATGAGAAATTGTGTTCATCTCGGTCAACTCCCTGGTTTATATAGCCAGGGAGTGTTAGCGCGCGCTAATCCTCAAGGTTAGCGTGTGCTAACGGGATAAAACTCCAGGCCATACAGTTAGCGTCCCAGTCCAGTAGCCAGATTTCTGGCCATTAGCGTGCGCTACTAGAAACGTAGCGTGCGCTAATAACCTCTTGGTAGCGCGCGCTATCGACCAATAGCGTGCGCTACCTGGACATCAGCCGAGTCCAGAAGCAACTGTCCAAAACTCACCTGACCCGTTAGCGCGCGCTATCGTGAAATCGTAGCGTGCGCTACCGGCACTGACCGAAGTTCGAGTAAAGCTGCCCAAGATCGATCTTGGGCAGTCACGCTAGCGCGCGCTACCGAACAACTTAACGTGCGTTAGTCTCCCGACGTTAGCGTGCGCTAGACAAGGTAGCGTGCGCTAATCCGATAGTCCAGAGGGCTGGGAACAGAACTACCACTGCCAGGGCTAACTCGCTAGCGTGCGCTATGAAGTAAACGTAGCGTGCGCTACTAAGGGACCTCTAGCGTGCGCTATGCAGAAAAATTAGCGTGCGCTAGGTACGGAATATAAACCGTCCAAAACACCGGAATATGAACGAAACATCAAATGGAACATCTCAAAGTGCGTCATAACGTCGAATGGATCCACGGCAACCCCGAAACGGCGGTTCCGCACAACAATAACGAGAATCAGATCAGTAGTTGACGGAAAAGATACACTGAAAGATACACGAGGGTCACTACGATCGAGAAATACACCGAAAATGAAAATACAAGGGAAAGAAAAATGCGGATATTACATTCTACCCCTCTAAAAATAAGTTTCGTCCTGAAACTTAAGAAACAAACAACTCAAGGTAGCTAGCACGCATGCTATCCTCGGTTTCCCAAGTTGCCTCTTCGACACCGTGTCTCGACCACTGCACCTTGACCAAGGGGATGGTATTATGCCTCAGTCGTTTCTCACGACACTCCAAAATCTTCAAAGGACGCTCTTCAAAAGTAATATCCTCGGCGACATCAATCTCACCATAATCGATGACGTGACTAGGATCCGGGACATATTTCCTCAGCTGGGAAACATGAAAAACGCTATGAAAATGACTCAAGGCCGGAGGTAACGCCAAACAGTATGCCAACCCACCGACTCGCTCGAGAATCTCAAAGGGTCCAATAAATCTCACACTCAACCTCCCTTTCTTCCCGAAACAAAAAACTCCCTTCGTCGACGACACCTTTAGCAAGACGTGGTCTCCCACCTCGAATTCCAAAGGTCAACGACGGACGTCGGCATATGACTTCTGTCGACTCTGGGCAGTCAACATCTGTTCCCGAATTAATTCTATCTTCCGCCTCGTCTCTAAAACGACATCCGGCTCGGTCCCGACCAAATCAGACGCTTCATTCCAACAAATCGGTAATCGACATCGTCGCCCATAAAGTGCCTCATGCCATCCGAATCGACGCATGCCAACTATTGTTGTACGTGAATTCGATCAATGGAAAATGATCCTCACAGTCACTGCTCCAATCGAGAGCACAAGCACGCAACAAATCCTCGAATGTCTGGATAGTGCGTTCCAACTGTCCATCTGACTGGGGATGAAAAGAGGTACTCAAACGCAAACGGGTACCCAACGCCTTATGCACCGCCTGCCAGAAGTGCGATACAAAACGGCCATCACGATCCGAAACAATAGACTTCGGAGTATCGTGAAGCCTCACAATCTGCACGATAAACACACGAGCTAACTTCTCCGGGCCCCAAATGTCCTTGATGCCCAGAAAATGTGCCGACTTGGTCAGACGATCAACAATCACCCATACCATATTCATGCCCGACCTCGATCTCGGAAAACTCATAATGAAATCCATCGATATATCTTCCCATTTCCATTCCGGAACGGGAAGTGACTACAATAACCCAGCTGGTCGCTGATGCTCGATTTTGACCTGCTGACAAGTCAAACATCTCGCTACAAACTGTGCGACCTCCTCCTTCATATCATTCCACCATAAATTCCTTCTCAGGTCCTTGTACATCTTACTCGAACCAGGATGAACGGAATAAGGTGTAGCATGGGCCTCCCGCAAAATACTCTGCCTCAACTCTGAGTCGTTCGGCACACAAAGCCGACTCTGGAATCTCAAAACACCATCCTCGTGAATCACAAACCCAGGAGAGTTTCCCTTAAGAACGTTCTCTCGGATTTGAGTAATCATCGGATCCTCTAACTGCTTCAGCTTAATTTCATCGATCAAAGACGACGAAATCTCTAAAGCACAAAGTTGCCCGACGGCTCCAGGCAACAAAACTTCAACATCTAACTCGATCAAAGCCCGCCGAAGCTCCGACTGAGACGTAAGGATCTCAAGCGTTCGCAACGCAACCGGTTTCCGACTCAAGGCGTCGGCCACGACGTTCGCCTTGCCCGGATGATAAAGGATTTCGAGTTCATAATCCTTAATCAGCTCTAACCACCTCCTCTGCCTCATATTCAACTCCCGCTGAGTAAATATGTATTTCAGACTTTTATGACCGGTAAAAATCTGACATGCAGAGCCGAAAAGATAGTGGCGCCAAATCTTGAGCGCGAAAACGATTGCCGCTAACTCCAAATCATGAGTAGAGTAGTTCAGCTCATACGGCCTCAACTGTCTCGACGCATAGGCAATGGTCTTGACGTGCTGCATCAATACGCACCCAAGACCCTGACCCGAAGCATCGCTATAAACGGCAAAACCCTCGTTGCCACATGGCAATGCCAGAACCGGGGCTGAAGTCAAACGCTTCTTCAGTTCCTCAAAACTCGACTGCCTCTCGTCATTCCAGACGAACTTCTCGGATTTCTGGAGCAACTGCGTAAGTGGCCGAGCTAGTTTCGAGAAACCCTCAACGAACCTACGATAGTAACCAGCCAAACCCAAGAAACTACAGATCTCCTTCACATTCTTGGGCGGTGCCCAATCCAACACTGCCTCAATCTTCTGCGGATCCACACGAACCCCCTCGGCTGAAATCACGTGACCTAAAAACATCACTTCCTTCAGCCAGAACTCACATTTCGAGAACTTCTCATAGAGTTGCTCGGTCCTCAAAATGTCTAACACTACCCGCAAATGATGGGCATGCTCTTCCTCATTCCTCGAATAAATAAGAATATCGTCAATGAAGACGACGAAACACTTATCCAAATACTTGATAAAGACTTTGTTCATCAACTGCATGAACACCGCCGGCGCATTAGTTAACCTGAAAGGCATAACTACGAACTCATAATGTCCGTATCTCGTCCGAAAAGCTGTTTTCAGCACATCGGACTCTCTCACCCGGAGCTGATAGTACCCCGATTTCAAATCAATCTTCGAAAACACCGCCGCTCCCTTCAATTGATCGAACAAGTCATCAATTCTCGGCAAAGGATACTTGTTCTTGATGGTCACCTTGTTTAGTTCGCGATAGTCGATACACAAACGTAGTAAACCATCCTTCTTCCGCACAAACAGGACCGGTATGCCTCAAGGCGAGGCGCTCGGTCGAACGTACCCCGACTCAAGAAGCTCGCTCAACTGCTTCTTCAACTCAGACATCTCTGAAGGTGCCATGCGATACGGCGCCTTCGAAATAGGAGCCGCGCCCGGCTCTAACTCTATAGCAAATTCGACCTCACGATCTGGTGGCAATCCCGGTAACTCGTCAGGAAATACATCAGGAAACTCACTGACGATTGGAATCGACGAAAGCTCGACTTCACCACTCTCCGCCTTCAAGGCGTAGCACCAATAACCAGTACACCCCTTTCGCAGGAGTCTCTTCGCCTTCAAGGCGTTAATAACTAACTTCTGGTTTCCCCTTTTGCGCCCGGCGAAAGAATGCTCTGTGCCGTCTTTGGCTAGCATGGTGAGGATCCTCGTGCGGTAGTTCATGATTGCACCATGCCGCTCGAGCCAATCATCCCCGAGAATCAAATCCTCACCCTCAATACCCACAATAATAAGATTATAGGGCCAAGCCCTCTCACAAATAAGCACAGAACAGTCTCGAACCTCCTGATCACCAACGATCCTATCACCGCTAGGAAGTTTAACGATGAAGGGCTCACAAGGCATCAAACAGTCGAGACTCAAACGGCGCACACAGTCCAGAGATATGAACGAATGCATAGCACCAGAATCGAAAATCACACTGAC